>JAOPSE010000108.1:1072337-2347403 GCA_029449295.1 Zea luxurians | reverse complement strand
AGTTGATCAGACCCCATATACCTCTACCAAGGAAGCGAGGTAGGTTACCACTATGAGGCCTTTACAAAGTTCTACTAGCTTCAGAAAACCCACTACAGTTTCTAGGAAGTGCAGTATAGGAATCCCCCGTCTGACCGCCATCGCAGCAAAATCAACCCGGGAACCTCCCTATACCACCACTCCCCTTCTGTCCTTGCCCGTTTCAGGTAAGGTAGTCCTCCACTAGCTTTCCTAATTAGTCAGCCAAGGGTGTCCCATACCACCCTTGTGGTATCATTGTTTTCCCGGGTGGTTCTCCATGTTCCAATTAACAATATGATCTTATCATGAACAATAATTAAACAACAAAATAATTGGAACATGATCATAATGAATTATCAGTTTCCTAAAACCAGATAGAGCAATAGCAAATCTACCTAATAGTTCATCTATTTGCAAGGTAGGGAATAAACAATGCTAGGGAAACCTATTAGGTCTCATCAAATTAACCTGAGTATGTCACAGTGATTAACATGAACATTATTAGGTAAAAAGGAGTGATCAAGGGCATAACTTGCCTGAGACTTGAGACTCTAGGTACCAGGATGATCTTCAGATTCTCGAGACCTCACTGCTATTCGTCGCAATACAACAAACATGGTATATGCAAAATTAACATCGCACCAAACATCAGAACAAACTACATAATAATAATCTACGCGTTGCTACGAGATCGTGGGTTCGAGAAACCGCTAAATTCGGAGTTTCGGTGATAAAGTTATGATTTTCCAAAGATTTAGGAGTGGTGTACAAAAGTAATTAAGTACATAATTTTAAATTTAGGTTTCATAACAAAATAGAGCTAGCAGGGGATAAACAATATTATTATGGATCTAATGTAACTGGAATGAATCAAAAAGGAATTAAAATGAATTAAATATGGATTAAGCAAGTTTCTGAAATTATTTTTATACTAAAAATCATTTCCCTTATCATTTTTACCCATTTTTATTAATCTCTGGGCCGCGCCCACAATTTTTCAGAAGCATAGGGTTACTTTTACAAATGTTTGTACTGTTATGTAATGATCCTATTATAGGGATGGACTGTGGGTTTATACGAAGAAAGGGCAGGGGCTCATCTGCATTTTGATGTGGTTGAAGGGGTATGAAGCTTTTTCTGACTGCGAATCATCGAAACGACATGCTTACTAAAATCAGGACCGCACCCCCAAGATCTAACGACCCGGATCACCCTAGCCGCAGGGGTATGTTGGGGGTCTTCTTCTCCATCGAAGGTCCTCAAGCAGCATTGCCAAATGCCGGAGCTACCATTCAGCTTCGGTTCAAGTCAAGCAGAAGAAGAAAAGACCATATAGACCTTGTGTTGGGGGCTTGTTCTCAAATGCTATGAATTAAGAACAAGACAACATAAAAGTGTTAAATGTCGAGCTCCTTCGTCCTTAGAAACAGTATATTCCTTCGGGTATAATGAATCTCGGACGAAGGTTACGAAGGAAAAGATCTTCGTTAAGTTGATAAATGATTAAACAGAGTAATTATATATCTAATGTGCGAGTAATAATACCAGCATTATCATCGATATATTTCCATTATTGAATTCATAAAAACGGATTACAAATGTACCTTCAGATTAATGCAAAGTAAAGGTACAAACGTGATGTGAAAAAGCGTATGCCAAGTCAGCGCGAACAGTACGTGAGTACTGTTCACCTATTTATAGGCACGGGACGCAGCCCGTGTAAAATTACATTGGTGCCCTTTACATTTATCAATAACTACATTAATTCTTCGGGGTCCAATTTGGCTTTTCATCTTTAAGTCGGTTCCTCTTTTCTGTTATTGTGCCGAAGCCTTTCTGCACATAGCTTCGTGATCGTCTTATCCTTCGTCATGATCGTTTTTCATACGAGTCACGCTTCGTCTTAACCATGCTCTTGTATATTCGCGACCTGACTCCGAAGGTGCCTGCTCCGAAGGTGCCTGTTCACATATTACACTTGGAAAATATTATCAAACTATACTTTTGAGGACCATCGGGAGCTGAAGGCCCCCAACACCTTGGTAGTCTAGGTTGTCTATAGATGAATGTTGAGGGTCATGAATGTAATTTCTCCTGTACTGCGTCCCGTGCCTATAAATAGATGAACAGTAACATCGTATTGTTCACACTGGATTGTAATCACTCCCTCACGCCTTCACCTTCGAGCAAGCCGAAGGTATCAATGTAATATGAATTCTATCAATAATAGTTTAAAAGAATACAAATATGAATGGATTAACGAGATGCAGTTACTACTTTCATCCCTTTGCATTCTTTTCCACACATTAAATAAAGAGGGTATGTCCTTCATGACCTTCGTTTGATGAGCATTATATCCTCAGGAAAATAATGGTTCGGGAGACAAAGGCCCCTAATAACTAATAATTGTGTTGCCTTGTTCTTGATTCATAGCATTTGAGAACGAGTGACCAGCAGGGTACGTGTCAAACTAATCTCTACGGTTCACTTGGATCTGATGACCAAGACCAAGCCCACAACCCCCCGATGGCCACGGACTGTGGCAGAACCTCCCAAGTTATCGGGCCCACATGCACCTGTCCTTGTCTCGAAGACCTCAGACGGCTATGCATGTACACCTGGTAACTTAAAAGGATCCGTCCGAGTGTCCCAAGGACCCCGAATAAACCACTTACAACCAAGATCGCGAGATTAAGTAACACAAATCATACACACCAACATTTTTGCAGCGGAAATCTTATTACCAAATTCTACAAGTTACATCAAGTTTACTTTATGTTTATCGGAGTGATTACAATAGTGATTCAAAGAAATAAACTTTGAAATGTTATATATTATTTATAAATTTGAAATATATGCTAGCTTAAGTGACCATCCTCAATAAGAAGTATAGAAGAGTTACTTAGACTTATAAGAAGGCCGAGCCCACCGACACTTAACACCATCAACAGCAGCACAAAGTCATAACCTGAAAAACATCAGGGAATAAAACCCTGAGTACGCAATTACTCAGCAAGACTTACCCGACTAAAGAAAAGACTCTCAAGGGTATGCTAGTTTCAAAAGGATTCAAGGTAAGGCTTATCAAGAATCAAAGACTGTTTTGCAGAAAAGCTTACTATGACTGGATCCTTAAAAATCCATTTTTACTTGTCAGGTTAAGTAAAGTTACATGTATCTACATTTCTTTCTACCCTAGTTCAAGCACTTGGCCTATACTAGTCGTCTTTTTATCATCCCATTAGTTCACTGGATTGCTATGTATAAGTCAGTGACCAAGTCTTCATGTCCGAGAAGTAACGATGATACGAATCGATTAATACCCAGCTGGGGATCTCCAATCACACGACATATGTAGCACTTAACCCTTGCATATGTCAACTCGCCACCAGGTTTCTTAAGACGAGACCGGGTTCACGCCAACCGAGAGCACAGATACACCACTGTCTAGCCTCTTGCCACGGAGGGTACATGCTACTCTCACCATCTCTCCACTCCCATTGCGTGTTGGCCTTTCTGGTATTAGTCTGCCCGAGGCAAAGCTTACTTGTGATGAGGCATGTGACCAGTTAAAAGGTCCTCGATCATCAGGCCCACATCGGTACAGTCCTTAATCGACTCAGATGGAGACACTACACCGAGACTCCCTTCTCGTGCAAGTCAACCGCCCAGTCTCAGCTTTATTATTTAAAACCCAAAGTTTGGTACCTGTAACACCCTAAATTTGGGGGTATAAAATTTCTTTTCTAGTATCCACCAAATTTAGGTGTTACCTCCTCTTTCCCTTGCTTTTCTTTTCTTTTTCCTAAAGGGTGAAGAATTATCTTGTTTGTTATCTATGTGTAGCCTAGTAAAAAATAAAACACTAAAGGAATAATAATTGTTGCATCATGTCGAAATACATCTATTTTTGTATGATGATTTTCTTTAGTGTGCATCTGTCTAAACTCATAGAGAGTGGTTGAATTCGAATTCAAAACCTAAAACAAGATTCAAATAGAGAAAAGAGAAAGAAATAGAAAAAGGAGAAAATAAACCCTAATAACCCTAGCCGGCCCAGCTTGACCCCAGCTTCGCTTCCCCGGCCTAACGCGTAAGCGTGTGCTCGCCCAGCCAGCAGGCCCCACCCGCGCGTGCACGCTTCTCCCTCGCGCAGCTAGTCGCCACCGCCACGGCGCCACCTGCTACCTTGGCCGGCATGCTAGCCTGATGCAGTTGCCTTCTATTCATCTTCTTAAAAACTGCCCCCTCCAGATCGAGCGTGCCCACGATGCCCTAGCACCGGAACAGCCCACGCAACATATCGCCTTCGCCGCCCCGCTCGTGTCGACGACCGCACTGCACCAGAGCCTTGCCACGCCGCCGACGCGTCTCTGGCGTCCCTTTTCTTCTTTGGTGAGTTCTCTCTGGTATGTTTCTTTCGTGTTCACTGTTAAGTCGCAGTAGTCTTCTCCCTTGGATCTCCTCTCCCCTTCTCTCTCCATGCGCGCATTGCAGCCTGGCAGCCAGCGAAGCCCCTGCCCGTGTCCTGGTGCCGCGGCTAGTTCCTTTCCCTGTGCGCTTAGTGACGTGGTCAATCCCTCGACCTGCCTGCTGCCAGCGAGCAGCAGACCCAGCCGGCCGAACTCCCATCTCCTAGGCACATAGTCGCGTCCATATGCCGCTTCCACTCCCGTCAGCGAGCCGCCATGCCGCCCGCCTAGCCACGGTTGACTGTTTGCCTTCTCATCTGGCGCAATGGCTAATTCTTTTTGGATGAAGAAAAAGCTCATGCAGTAACCGTATGTGCATGTGAAGTGGAGAAGGAAAGGTGTCGTGCGTGTTCTGCGGTTGTAGGAAAAACTGTACATGGGCCCTACCTTGCATGTCGTATTTTATTCCCTAGCCACATGCGATTAGAGAGAAACAATCCTCCAAAGTCCTATATGGACACAAATTTCATGACCCTTGATGTGGTGTGGCTCCAGCTAATTGCAACAGGCTACGTCGCATTAGATATAAATTATTAAATATATGTTAGCTTTTGCATTATAAATCTATTTCGATCCATTCGTGTTGCATTAGCTTTCTTATAACAACATCTATGTGTTAAAAATATCATTCACCATGTCATATGTTTTAAGTAATTAATTAAGCATTTGTTTAATCAATGTTAATTAATTTAGCATGCTAGTTAAATCTAGTTATAGTATTTAACTAGTGCTTTTACAAATATAAATGTTGGCATGATTAACACTAACTTAAATACTTGTAGTTTAATGCATATTTAGTATAAATGCGGTATACGTTAGTGATTCTCGTGTGGGACGCGCTGCCTGCGTGCTTCATCGCTTGGCATGTTGTCGTGTGCGTTGTCACGCATCGTTCGTGTGCTGTCGCGCGTACTGTTTTGTGCGTCGTCCGCATGCTATGTCGCACGTGTTCGCGCGTCGTTATGCACGCTGTCGTGCTGTTTCGCGCGTCGTAATTTTGCCTCGCTTAGTATCTCTCGTGCTAATTAAATTACTTATTTAATTGACAGCTGTTAGTGTAGCAGATTAATTGAAACTAAATAGTAGATATAATTTATATTTGATAACGTCGAATCAAATGTTTTAACTAGTACTTGCGTAGTGTAAACGTTATAACTTCTCGACCATAGCTTCTACCATCGCGTTTCTTATTCTCACGTAACCGTAGAAGCGCTCTCTATTTTATATTGCTCGTTTTTATAATATTTTATCTTGTATGGTGTAATGTTCTTATGCAAGTATATGTTTGATTATGCCTGTTTGTATTCGTTGCGTGTTGCGAATAGATTGTGATCCATTTCCGAGCTTCGAGGAATCCACGGTCAAGCTTCGGCGACCAAGAGATCAAACTCTTCGAGTTCTACGAGGCTGAAGGTCCTAAGCATCTGTTTGGTGAAGGCAAGTGTCCTCTGACCTATTATGTCCCATTTACTTTATAATTCATCAACTCACATACCATGATCAACCTAAGGATTGACTAGCTTTGTATTTACCTTGTCCTTGATTACCTTTTGGGTTACTATGGTTAGCTTCATGCTATTGCTTTACATTAATCGATGAACATGATGTGAACACTTATGATACGATGTTGTCATTATGATTATGATGTTGGACTGGTGATACTTTAGAGGGCTCGAGCAGTTTCTCGAGTGCTTCTCCGTAAGGACCTGTTCGTTGGATGACCGCCCGAGAAAACAGTGCAACCATGAGGGTGGTATGGGACGCCCTTAGCTAATTAATTAGAGGAACTGAGGTATAGTTTGCTTTGCTGTCGTGCCGTCAATGGGGCTCGATGTATGCGGCTCACTCTGCCGAGGGTGGATTGCCCCTTGGGGAGGAGTGCGGTACATTTAGGAAACCTAACGGGTGGCTACAGCCTTAGGGAATCTTTGTAAAGGCTTCGTAGTGAATCCCTAGCCATTCACCTCGGGAGTGAATAAGGGTCTTGCAAGCCCGGGCTAGAGAGGGAATCACGGCTCGTGGGTAAAGTGCGCAACCTCTGCAGAGTGTTATGAAACTGATATATCAGCTGTGCTCGCGGTTATGAGCAGCCAAGGGAGCTCCATTGATTAGAGACACATTGATCAGAGATGCTTTGTTTACAAATGATGATGAGGATAATGTTGGTTTCTATTGTGATTATGATTATGATTATGGTTTCTGGTATTCCGTTTGGAAAGAGTACTTTTGGGTTAACAACTTGGGTTAATGTTAAAACTTGGCTCTCTACTAGTAATAATTACCTGATCAAATAAAGCAACTGCTTGACCCTAACCCCACATAAAGCTAGTCCACTACAGCGAAACAGGACATTTGCTGAGTGTTGGGGGCCTTCGGCTTTCGAAGGTCCTCAAAAACATAATTTAACAAAGTTTCTGGAGTATGATACATGAACAGGTATCTTCGGACTTGAGTTAAAACCACAGTGTAAAGAAGCACAAAAGGAATACGAAGGATGGCGCGGAGCCGAAGCTGTGCACAGAAGAGCTTCGGCATGATAGCAGGAAAGGAAACCGACTTAAAGATGAAAAGGCTATTTAGACCTCGATAGGTTACTATAGAGTTATTAGCAAATGTAAAGGGCATGGGTGTAATTTTACATGGGCTGCGTCTCGTGCCTATAAATAGATGAACAGTACCCCCGTACTGTTCATGCTGACTTGGCATTTGCTTTTGGATTACGCTTGTATCTTTACCTTCAAGCCGAAGGTACACTTGTAACTTAATATCATTTCTATTTTTCCATAGTAATAAAATAGAAATGAGTTAATAAAAAGATATGGCTATTCATGTTATCCTCAGTTACGTGATTCTTTCTTCAGTATTATATATTATGACTTACGAAGGTATGTCCTTCATAACCTTCGTCCGAGAATCATTATATCCCAAGGGAAATAATGTTCCGAAGGACGAAGGATTTTAACGTTTAACATTCTCTGTGTTGTCTTGTTCTCAATTCATAGCATTTGAGAGCAAGTCACCAACATTGGCGCCCACCTCCGATGAACCCTTTTCGACCACCTTTGGCAAGCATCGACCTTCGTCATGCCGCTAAAGAAAGCTTCAGCGACAGGGGCTGCCGCTCTGTAGCCATTGGACCCGAACCAGGACACCCTTTCTCTTCGAGAGGCCCGAAGCCAGAAGAGGAAGGCCATCAGTCCAACGCTCCAGGAGGACGACTTGGACTAAGAAATTAGGAATATGGAGATGCTCCATCAGCAAGTGCAAAGGAAGAAGGAAAAGATGGCTCGGCTAGCTGACCTACAAAGGCAGATAGACGAAGCAACTGAAGAAGTTCGTCATCTTGCTCAAGATGAGCAAAACCGAAGGCCCCAGCACAGAGAGCTTCATCAAGAGGGCTTCTTCAACGAGGATGACTGGTATGAGGATTTCCATCATGAAAATTTTGCTTTTGATGATGCTTCTCCTCTGTCAGCAGAGCTACAGGCTACACCCTAGCCCCCGTCTTACAAGCCACCCCAGCTCCCCATGTATGACGGACACTCAGATCCGAAGCAATTTCTGATGAGCTACGAAGCGACCATATCTTCGTATGGTGGCAATACTGTAGTCATGGCGAAGTCTTTCGTCATGGCAGTCAAGAATGTTGCACAAACCTGGTACTCCTCTCTTCGGCCAGGAACAATCACATCATGGCAGAAGCTGAAGGACATGCTGATCACCAGTTTCCAAGGGTTTCAGACGAAGCCAGTCACCGCTCAAGCTTTGTTCCAGTGCACCCAAGATTACAAAGAATACCTTCAGGCGTATGTTCGAAGGTTCTTGCGTCTAAGGGCACAGGCGCCAATGGTGCCTAATGAAATTGTCATTGAGGCCATGATCAAGGGGCTTCGGCCAGGACCTACGGCCCAATACTTCGCCAGGAAACCCCCTCAGACTCTGGAGAAGCTACTCCAAAATATGGATGAATACATTCGCGCTGACAATGACTTTCGTTAGAGAAGGGAGGAGGCTTACAGGTTCTCCAAAATGACCAGGGGTTTCGGAGGGAGAATCCACCCAAGGCACGTCAGGTCCATCCACTCCACTCAAACTGACGATAGAGGAAGTCAGCAACAGAGGCCGCAATATTCTTCCTAAGCTTCGGGACAGCAACAAAGCTATCCTCGGCCTTCAGCCCCAAGGGGCAGAGGCGCCAGGGGCTTCGGTGGAATGTTTGGGGATCATCCCAGGAAAATTTATTGTCTATTCTGCAGTGAGGACAAGGGCCATACTACAAGGATGTGCCATGTCACCATCTAGAAACAGAAGGAGATAGCAGAAGCTACAGCTCAACAGAACCAGCCGAAGCAAGTCATGCAT
Source organism: Zea luxurians (assembly GCA_029449295.1). Taxonomy (NCBI): domain Eukaryota; kingdom Viridiplantae; phylum Streptophyta; class Magnoliopsida; order Poales; family Poaceae; genus Zea; species Zea luxurians. The sequence goes on along the minus strand of JAOPSE010000108.1, from coordinate 2,338,548 downwards.
ACTGCTTCGTATCATTCACCGTACATCCCAGAGTATGTGGGTAACCATCCTGCAGCTTCTGTTGCTTCGGCAAGTCAACCTCAGGCATCTTGGCAACAGCCTCCACCTCCACCACCAATGCAACGAGGCCAGCAGCCAGAAGGGAGCCAGCACACTCACCAGCAACGAGATTTCAGAGAGGAGTCCGAAGCTCGCACAGTCAACAGCACTGTGCTAGAATCGAAGCACATCTACTAGAAGATATCCTACCTCTGCAACAGTTTTTTTGCATTCGCCATCGTTTTCTTTTTAATAAAGGGCAATCATTGAAAGCACAGTTCCTTTTGTTGTTTGTAGATTCTTGTAATAGCTTCGTTATTGTCAAGATATAATATACCTTCTTCACAAACCTACGGAGTACGAAAGTTGCCGAAGCATGAACATTCGTTCCTAAGAGAACTTGTGGCTACAAAAAACATCTCCGAAGCTACAAAAAGTCGTTCTACAGAACGCAGCGTAAGCTTGCCGAAGTTGCAAAAAGTCGTTCCTAAGGGAGCGCAGCGTATGTTTTCTGCTCAAAAGTCGTTCCAAAGGGAATGCAGAGCTTACAGCGAAAAATAAACGCTGATTCCGCCGAAATATAAGGCGAAGCGCGAAAAGTCAACGCGAATACCGCCGAAATAGAAGGCAAAGAAGTTCAAAAGACGTTCCTAAGGGGATGCAGAACTTACAGCGAAAAATCAACGCTGATACACCGAAAAATAAACGGCCAAGTGGTTGTGTATACTGCTGAGGGAATGTGTGTGTATCTTCGGCACGAATATCATTTTGCATAGCATAACATCATCACATCATTCGCATAGCATAACATCATACATCATATCGCATCAATGGCACAAGAAGGGGATATAATGTTGATCTTAGGAAATTGCTTCGAAGAAGTTGTGCTAAGGCACAAAATGTTTTGGAGGAGTGTAGCTTCATCAACTCTAATGTGGAAAGGAATCTAGTGCTCATGAAGCTTAATGTTTTACAGAATATGGATATTCTTCACGAAGCATGAAAAAAAGGGAAGGTGTTTTTTCGCCGAAGGCTCAAAAATGGTATGTACGTAAAGTTTCATGCATCGTAAAGAATTGAGTCACAAATAGCTTATATATTACATTCAAGACAACAAGATGTTACACACTTTGTTCAGCAAATATTACATTCCAAATGTTTTTACAATAATAGCTATTCTTCTTTCAAACTGCTTCTGCAGTTTCGTTTAACAGTTGAGCAACAGCTTCGTCCAAAATAGCTTCGGCCAATTTAATGATCTCATCTTCTTTCTTTGCTTCTGGGTCGACCGTTGGCTCGAAGAGCTCCGGGGAAGGAGATTGTTCGGCTGTGGTAGAAAACATAAATAAGTTCGAAGTCATAAAATTAGAAAATAAAGTTAAAAATTATTAAGCAATACATATCCGCTTCTCGAGTTCCGCAGCTTTCTCAGCTGCCTTTGTTGCTTCTTTTGCATCGTGAGAATTTTTTTCGCTTTTTTTATTATCTCGTGGGCCACTCCTCGGCCGCCATTCTCCCAGATGTCAGTAAAAAATTTTCCGCCAACTAAGCTTGCTTCGGCCGAGGGGTCTTTTGTATCTTCAATGGATAAAGTAGCTTCGGCTTGGGCCAAAGCTTTCACATGCTCGCAACCGGACTTCTCCAAAATAGCCGCAATCCCTCTGGCACCTGAGAAGGCGCAGACATCCCCACGACCGTTCAAAATTTCCTCAAAAGCTTCGGTCTCGTTGCTGATCCACTCAATCGGGCCCTCTGGATCACCTCTTACAAAGTTATCCTCGCTAGAGTATGCGCCAACTTTGGCGAAGCTAGTCTTTATTTTATCTACGCATTCTATAGATTTTTCATAACATTTCTCTTTCGAAGAGCGAAGTTCTACAACTGTCTTTTCCCAATAATTTTTCCAATAATTACTGGCATCTCGGTCAGCTTCGGCGATAGCGCATTTTAAATTCGCCTCAGCTAGCTGTTTCCGAAGATCTTCAATTTCGCATTTCTGGGCTTCAACTTAGGCTTTGGAAGTAGCTTCGTCTTCTTTTATCTTATTCACTAATGAGTTTAATATTTTATCTTTCTCAAGACCTTCGTTCCTTAGTTCAATTACTTCGGAACGAAGGTTGCTCAGTGCTATAGCATATCCTTCGTCTTCAGCACTTTTTTGCGCCCTGAGGGCGTTGCTAAGAATAAGGCCCTGCAAAAGGAGTGCGGTATTAAGTATAAGCAAATGGAAAATTTTGTTTTTAAGTACAAGAATCTAATTTTCTCACCTTTAAGCTATTGTATGCTAAGCTGTCGGCCAGTTCATCTTTTGATAGCACCGAGAGCCCCTCTTCTAGTGTCGGGAATCTGAAGCTCCTGCTCATCTCCCGGCAGACAGAAATCTCCTTGTTGTCCGGGAGACAATACAAGAAGTCTTCTTCCACGCTGCCGTTGAATATTAACGCCCCTTTCGGATATTTCAGTCTCTGGGCATAACTTTGGGCTTCTCACTTCTCTTCTGTAGATAACCTCTTTCCCGAAGCATGTCGTATAATATAATTGAGAGCTTCGGAGGATGCTTCGGGAATAGGAATGGCAGTTTTTTCAAACAGAATTTCTTCTGCGGTCTCTTTTTCCGTTTCTTCTTCTATTTCCAAGGATTTCTCCTTGGCGGGCTCTGAGGGCCCAGCTTCGGTCTTGGCTTGGCTCTTGGCAGCTTTGGCTTTGGATAGTTTTGCCTTAATTTGTGGTTTCGAAGCTTCGACAGTCTTCTTTGGAGTAGAGCTTGAAGTTTTTATTGTTTCCAGCACATCTAATACGTTCACCATCCTCTTCCTCTTGGGAGTCGTTGTAAGATCCTTTTGTGCCTTCGACATTGTCACCTCTGCCGAAGGGCTTCCAACTTCTAATGTCTTTGTTTTCTCAACTTCTATCTCTCCAATATTAGTGGCCTTTGGCTCATCTGATTTGGCTGGTAATGCCTTCGGCATTACAGCCGGCTCTTCAATTTTCTGTGCAGTCGCAGGTTCTTCGGCTTTAGTAGCCGAAGAGCTCTCACCGCCAAATTCGGGCACTATGGCCGGTTCTATGAAGCGCGGTCGGTGAGTAAGGACCTTCACCTTTTTTCCCTTCAGCGCAGGCTCGCTTGGAGCAGCTGAAGCATCATCTTTCCCAGAAGTTGTACTCTTTCTTTTTTGCCCCCGTGACGCGTAGCGGTAGTCAGGATACATGAATTCGATGGCATCAAAAACTCTATTTAATATCTTCTTTTTCTGGCCTCCGAAGGCCGTAGATAGCGCATTGTCCTCCGCCTTGGAGTACGGCCCAAGCAGATCATCACTTGTAGCTTCGACGCTTTTCAGCCAGTCATCGTCTGGCTCGATAAACTGGTCTCTAAACCTGAAGGTATATTTTAGTCGAACCAAACCACCTTCGTGAGGATTGCTGATGGTTTCTTTTAGCATCTCCCAGTTGGCTACCAATGGCCATATCTAGTAGGCCACGTACTCTTGAACTAAGTCTCTTGTCCCGATGAAAGAGCAGACTAAGCCGAAGGCCTTGTGACATTCTTCGGCCGCTTCGTCAATTTCTACCTTCGGTTTCCGGAGGCCGAAGAGTTGCCAGATAGGGCGCATGATGATCCCTTTAATATCTTCTCATGCCTTTAAATCATTTTTTACATAGAACCATTCTTTCATCCAGTCTCCAGGCCATCTTTTCTGAAAGGTTGGCACGGGGCAGCTTGACCCAGAGCGAGCAACGAAGCTGTAGCATCCAAAATTGTTATGATACTGCTCTTTACCCTAGGGTTTTGTCTCATATAACAATTCGTGCATACTGCAGAAACTTTTTGCATATGGCTCCAAGCCTTGACTCCTTACAGCTCATACGAAGATCCCCATTCTTATGAGTGCCTCGGGCGTAATTTGATGAAGGTAAACCTGGAAGGTCTTCAGAACTTCCACCACAAAACTGCTTAGGGGGAACCGAAGTCCAGCCTTGAAGAAGCTTCGGAAGATCACGACTTCGTTCTCTTCGGGAGTAGGAGAAGTCTTATCTCCATTGTTAGCCCTCACGATAGACACATCCCGAAAGTATCTTCCCCTCATATTGTCGAGATGACTTTGTTTAATAGTTGATTTTCCGAAAACTGTATGGCTTGGCCGCTAGGGTCGATCTTCGGAGTCTTCTCCGTCACTTTCCACATCATAACTGTCACCATCACCAGTGTCTTCAGATAAACCTTCCAAAATCTCCCTTGTAAACTTCTCCGTATTTGTCTTCGTTATTGATTCAAGAAAGCCAAGATTCTTCTCCTTAGAAAGGCTTAGCTTCGTTTCAGCAGCAGCTTTTTTATCTTGAGACATCTTCGGAAATGCTGAAAAAGTGCTCTCAAAGCCGAAGCTTAAAATTTTTTAAAAAGTCAAGCAAATGTTGGTGCGCAAGAGCTAAAAATTGAGTAAGCAAGAGCAGATGGCAAGAAAGCATGCCAAATGAGCTCGTGGTGTGCTCTTATTTATACACCTAGTGCGTTGAAAATTAGAAGGCCCCGCTTGTTAGTGACTGTTGCTATTCTAGCAAAGGGAAGGTGTTTTTTTGGACCTTCGGCCTAGGGCCTTCATCCATATCGCAATCTGAATTTATCATTCTAACAAATTAATATTGCGAGGGGCTACTTTTGGGGGCCTTCGGCTTTCGAAGGTCCTCAAAAACATAATTTAACAAAGTTTCTAGAGTATGATACATGAACAGGTATCTTTGGACTTGAGTTAAAACCATAGTGTGAAGAAGCACAAAAGGAATACGAAGGATGGCGCGGAGCCGAAGCTATGCACAGAAGAGCTTCGGCATGACAGCAGGAATGGAAACCGACTTAAAGATGAAAAGGCTATTTAGACCTCGACAGGTTACTATAGAGTTATTAGCAAATGTAAAGGGCATGGGTATAATTTTACATGGGCTGCGTCCCGTGCCTATAAATAGATGAACAGTACCCCCGTACTGTCCACGCTGACTTGGCATTTGCTTTTGGATCACGCTTGTATCTTTACCTTCAAGCCGAAGGTACACTTGTAACTTAATATCATTTCTATTTTTCTATAGTAATAAAATAGAAATGAGTTAATAAAAAGATATGACTGTTCATATTATCCTCTGTTACGTGATTCTTTCTTCAGTATTATATATTATGACTTACGAAGGTATGTCCTTCATAACCTTCGCCCGAGAATCATTATATCCCAAGGGAAATAATGTTTCGAAGGACGAAGGATTTTAACGTTTAACATTCTCTGTGTTGTCTTATTCTCAATTCATAGCATTTGAGAGCAAGTCACCAACACTGAGTACGTTGATGTGTACTCACCCTTGCTTTCACAAAAACACCAGGTTGCCTTTGGTGCAATCTATGCTCAGATAAAGAAGAAGGTGTCGAGGCGGATCTCCAGGAGTTCAAGGACTTCGACAAGTTTGAGGATTAGGTTAGCGACCTCCCCCAGTCAGCTGCCTGTGGTGGGTTTGTTTACGTTGGCTACGTTTCTATTCTGTGTACTTTGATTCATATTATGTAAATGACTCTCGTCTTTAGTATTATTACTTACTCTTTATTGTTATTCGAAGCATTGTGCTATGATGAGTCATTTATGTAATCGCTGTGTACATGAGTTCTGATCCTGGCATGTACATGGTTCGCATTCAGTTTGCCTTCTAAAACTAGGTGTGACATAAGTGGTATCAAAGCCGTGCTGACTGTAGGACCGCTCACCTAGAGTAGCATTGGCCATTTTAAGGATTTATTCACTATTACTTCATCTCATCCTTGATGCCACTTCTAAATATTAGTCACCTCAACTAATTCTATGTTATGCTCCTATACATCACCTTGCTAAAAGTATTTTATTCTAGTGTTGTCATGCTCTACTTACTTATTCTATTAGATCTGGTCTCATTCTTGTGCTTGCGACATCTTTGTAGATGCCCCTGACTATAACCCTCTTTGTTTTTTTGGGATTCTTTCCTCTTCCATCGTTAAATTGCTATCATTCCACAATCTCTATTCCATTGGTATCGACATGCTCGTATCCTTGCATTTTAATACCCTTATCCCTTAATTCAAAGTACTTACCCTTGTACCTATGTTGCCTATTTAAACATTTCAGTTTATATGACCATGACCTTCTTGTGTTCTGAGATCCTTTCCTGTTCCATTGTTAAGTCACTATCTTTCGCCAATTTCTATTCTCTTGGTCTTGGTATGCTCATACCATTGGAATCTTGCATATTCTTATTTTTATACATATGCTTACCTTTATACCCCAATATCTGCTTAAAACATTTCAGTTAACATGCCCTTGACCATCCTTGATTTTTGACGATCCATGAGTGACCATTTTATTTCGCACATCCTTAGTGATCTCGTTGTTTCCTTATAACTTCCCTCGGTAATGATTTTTTTCCTCAACCATCCTGTTGGAACCTTACCTATCTTACCCTTGATTGTTTTCTCTACTTCGTCACTTTGCGAGTCTTGCCTTAACTCCATCCTTTGTTATGCATTTCATTATCATCATCTTTACCCTTGACACCTCTATATCTTACATTGATGTTTATCCTATACCTACCCTTACAAATCTCCTCTCTCCCATCTCAATCTGAGAGTTGTATTTTACCTATTTTCCCTTGGTAGTATCCTCCATCTCATTGCTCTTGAGTTTTCAACACCACCCATTGTTGTGCTTCTGTTTAGTTTTGCCTTTACCTTTCCCATCTCTCGACCATACCTTGGTGATTACATTATGTCTGTGATCTAAAATCTCCAATCTCCTATCCCAATTTGGTAGCGATGTTTTACTTATCTCACCCTTGGCAATATCCTCTTCTTTACCACGTGTAAGCCTTGACGTAACTCCATTCTTTGTTATACTCATACCCTTGGTTCATCTATACTTTTACCTCTCCCTTTACACCCTTTTCTGTTATCGCCTTCAACCCTTGTAATACCTATATTTTTACCATGACACTTACTTTGAATCTAGTCTTTGGAGCCTTCTCCTTTCGATCCTAGCTCAAGAGCGGTGCTTTAGTATCTCGCCCTTGATTGTTTTCCCTAGTGTCGCCTTGCAAGCTTAGTTCTAATTCCATCCTTTGATGTGTTTTTGGTTGCTATTCCCATTACCTTTGTCATCCATCGATCTTACCTTGGTACTCATCTTTACGCCTACTCTTTAAGATCTTCTCTCTTCCACCCCAATTTGAGAGTGACAATTTACCTATCCGGCCCTTGGTTGTATCCTCTTTGCCGTTTGCAAGTCTTGTCTCACCTTAACCCCATCCTTTGCTGATTTTTTGTTTGATATCATCCCTACCTTTGCAATCTGCACACCTCGACTTGATGCTTATCTTATATCTGCATTTTGGAAATCTCCTCTCTCCTATCTCAATTTAAGAGTAGTGTTTTACTTATTTCACCCTTGGCTACACCTTCCTCTTTATCACATGCAAGCCTTATCTTAACTCCATTCTTCGTGGTGCTTGTACCCTTGGTTCTTCTATGCCTTATCTTTTCTCTTACACCCTTGACCTTATCGCCTCTGACCCTTGTTGTATTTATGTCTTTACCTAGATGCTCCCTTTGAACTTACCCTTTAGAGCCTTCTATTTTCCGACCCAGTTTGAGAGTGTGTGTTACCTATCTCTCCCTTGATTACTTTCCCCTTTTGTCGCCTCGCAAGTTTTTTCTTGACCTCATCCCTTGTCATACTTCTATCTATTATTACCGTATCATCTCTCAGAATTTACCTTAATGCTTACTTTGTATCTGCATTTTAAAGCCTTCTCTCTCCCATTTCAGTTCAAGGGTGGGGTTTTACCTATCTTATCCTTGGTGATTTCCCATCCCTTGCCACTTTGCAATGCTTGCTTTAACTCCATCCTTTATTGGTCTTGTTCTTCTCCTCGTCCTTCGACAGCCTTAGAGAGTAGTTATTCCCTTTTGAAGAAAGACCACCATTTAATTAAAAGGAACGTTTAGCAACGATATATTTGTTGTTGTGTGCTCGTGATGTTTGTCTTGGTGTTATGACCGATTTGCTTCTTTGAAATGAGTGTTGATGTGTTGTGGCCCTTGGTCCGCAATGACATTAGTTTACTAGCTGAGTGCCATAGATTTATGTAGTTTTGTGCTCGCCCTTTTCTCTCTTTAATCCATCTATGCTTACCTTTTCTACCTATATTCTTTCCTCTTGCACCTATGCAGTTGGCAACCTCTAGCTCCTCTTAACCAATCAAGATCAGAGTCAGCAACATCTTCACAAAGTGTGTATCAATGCTCCTGTTAAGGGGGTTAGCCGCTAACCCCAATGAAGACAATGCGATCAACATCAGCCAACATGATCAAAGTGGCGCAGCGAAAGCGTGGTGGGTCCTAACCCACAGGTCCAAGGGATCCTCAAAAATTGCATCAGTTGGTCGTGAACATCTGAAGGTCAAAGCAACTGGTCCACAAGTTAAGCTTGCAGAGTCAAAGTCAACTCAAGAAAGTCATAAACAACCAATGAACCAATCTTATTTTCTTGCTAGCCTCTCCTTGAATCTCGAGGGCGAGATTCTGTTAAGAGGGTTAGATATGTAACACCCTAAATTTGGGGGTATAAAATTTCTTTTCTAATATCCACCAAATTTAGGTGTTACCTCCTCTTTCCCTTGCTTTTCTTTTCTTTTTCCTAAAGGGTGAAGAATTATTTTGTTTGTTATCTATGTGTAGCCTAGTAAAAAATAAAACACTAAAGGAATAATAATTGTTGCATCATGTCGAAATACATCTATTTTTGTATGATGATTTGCTTTAGTGTGCATCTATCTAAACTCGCAGAGAGTGGTTGAATACGAATTCAAAACCTAAAACAAGATTCAAATAGAGAAAAGAGAAAGAAATAGAAAAAGGAGAAAATAAACCCCAATACCCCTAGCCTGCCCAGCTTGGCCCCAGCTTCGCTTCCTCAGCCCAGCGCGTAAGCGCGTGCTCGCCCAGCCGGCAGGTCCCGCCCGCGCGTGCACGCTTCTCCCTCGCGCGGCCAGTCGCCGCCGCCACCTGCTACCTTGGCCCACATGCTAGCCTGACGCAGTTGCCTCCTATTCGTCTTCTTAAAAACTGCCCCCTCCAGATCGACCGTGCCCATGATGCCATAGGACCGGAACAGCCCACGCAGCACATCGCCTTCGCCGCCCCACTCGTGTCGATGACTGCACTGCACCGGAGCCTCGCCACACCGCCGACGCGTCTCTAGCGTCCCTTTTCTTCTCCGGTGAGTTCTCTCTGGTATGTTTCTTTCGTGTTCACTGTTAAGTCACAGTCATCTTCTCCCTTGGATCAACTCTCCCCTTCTCTCTCCATGCGCGCGTTGCAGCCTGGCAGCCAGCGAAGCCCCTGCCCGTGTCCTGGTGCCGCGGCTAGTTCCTTTCCCTGTGCGCCTAGTGACGTGGTCGAGCCCTCGACCTGCCTACTGCCAGCGAGCAGCAAACCCAGCCGGTCGAACTCTCGTCTCCTAGGCACGTAGTCGCGTCCATACGCCGCTTCCACTCCCGTCAGCGAGCCGCCATGCCGCCCGCCTAGCCACGGTCGGCTGTTTGCCTTCTTTTGCGCAATGGCTGATTCTTTTTGGACGAAGAAAAAGCTCATGCAGTCGTGTGTGCATGTGAAGTGGAGAAGGAAAGGTGTCGTGCATGTTCTGCGATTGCAGGAAAAACTGTACATGGGCCCTACCTTGCATGTCGTATTTTATTCCCTGGTCGCATGCAATTAGAGAGGTAATCCTCCAAAGTCCTATATGGACACAAATTTCATGACCCTTGATGTGGTGTGGCTCCAGCTAATTGCAACAGGCTACGTCGCATTAGATATAAATTATTAAACAAATGTTAGCTTTACATTATAAATCTATTTCGGTCCATTCGTGTTGCGTTAGCTTTCTTATAACATCATCTATGCGTTAAAAATATCATTCACCATGTCATATGTTTTAAGTAATTAATTAAGCATTTGTTTAATCAATGTTAATTAATTTAGCGTGCTAGTTAAATCTCGTTATAGTTTTTAACTAGTGCTTTTACAAATATAAATGTTGACATGATTAACACTAACTTAAATACTTGTAGTTTAATGCATATTTAGTATAAATACGGTATACGTTAGTGATTCTCGTGTAGCGCGCGCTGTCCGCGTGCTTCATCGCTTCACATGTTGTCGTGTGCGTTGTCACGCATCGTTCGCGTGCTGTCGCGTACTGTTTCGTGTGTCGTCCGCATGCTATGTCGCACGTGTCTGTGCGTCATTATGCACGCTGTCGTGCTGTTTCGCGTGTCGTAATTTCGCCTCGCTTACTATCTCTCGTGCTAATTAAATTACTTATTTAATTGACAGCTGTTAGTGTAGCAGATTAATCAAAACTAAATAGTAGATATAATTTATATTTGATAACGTCGAATCAAATGTTTTAACTAGTACTTGTGTAGTGTAAACGTTATAACTTCTCGACCGTAGCTTCGACCATCGCATTTCTTATTCTCGCGTAACCGTAGAAGCGCTCTCTATTTTATATTGCTCATTTTTATAATATTTTATCTTGTATGGTGTAATGTTCTTATGCAAGTATATGTTTGCTTGTGTCTGTTTGTATTTGTTGCGTGTTGCGAATAGATTGCGATCCATTTACGAGCTTCGAGGAATCGACGGTCAAGCTTCGGCGACCAAGAGATCAAACTCTTCGAGTTCTATGAGGTTGAAGATCCTGAGCATCTATTTGGTGAAGGCAAGTGTTCTCTAACCTATTATGTCCCATTTACTTTATAATTCACCAATCCACATACCATGATCAACCTAAGGATTAACTAGTTTTGTATTTACCTTGTCCTTGATTACCTTTTGGGTTACTATGGTTAGCTTCATGCTATTTCTTTACTTTAATCGATGAACATGATGTGAACACTTATGATATGATGTTGTCATTATGATTAAGATGTTGGACTGGTGATACTTTAGAGGGCTCGAGTGGTTTCTCGAGTGCCTCTCCGTAAGGACCTGTTCGTTGGATGACCGCCCGGGAAAATAGTGCAACCATGATTATGGTATGGGACGCCCTTAGCTAATTAATTAGAGGAACTGAGGTGTAGTTTGCTTCGCCGTCGTGTCGTCAATGGGGCTCGGTGTATGCGGCCCGCTCTGCCGATGGTGGATTGCCCCTTGGGGAGGAGTGCGGTATATTTAGGAAACCTAACGGGCGGCTACAGTCTTAAGGAATCTTTGTAAAGGCTTCGTAGTGAATCCCTAGCCATTCACCTTTGGAGTGAATAAGGGTCTTGCAAGCCCAGGCTAGAGAGGGAATCACGTCTCGTGGGTAAAGTGCGTAACCTCTGCAGAGTGTTATGAAACTGATATATTAGCCGTGCTCGCGGTTATGAGTGGCCAAGGGAGCTCCATTGATTAGAGACACATTGATCAGAGATGCTTTGTTTACAGATGATGACGACGATAATGCTGGTTTCTATTGTGATTATGATTATGATTATGGTTTTTGGTATTCTTTCCATTTGGAAAGAGTACTTTTGGGTTAACAACTTGGGTTAATGTTAAAACCTAGCTCTCTACTAGTAATAATTACCTGATCAACTAAAAGCAACTGCTTGACCCTAACCCCACATAAAGCTAGCCCACTACAGCCAAACGGGACATTTCCTGAGTATGTTGATGTGTACTCACCCTTGCTTTCACAAAACACCAGGTTGCCTTTGGTGCAATCTATGCTCAGGTAAAGAAGAAGGTGTCAAGACGGATCTCCAGGAGTTCCAGGACTTCGACAAGTTCGAGGATTAGGCTAGCAACCTCCCCCAATCAGCTGCCTATGTTGGGTTTGTTTACGTTGGCTACGTTTCTATTCTGTGTACTTTGATTCATATTATGTAAATGACTCTAGTCTTTAGTATTATTACTTACTCTTTATTGTTATTCGAAGCATTGTGCTATGATGAGTCATTTATGTAATCGCTGTGTACGTGAGTTCTGATCCTGGCACGTACATGGTTCGCATTCAGTTTGCCTTCTAAAATCGAGTGTGACAGTACCTGGCAGATCTACATCTTTTCATATGTTGAACCCATCAAGGCCTTTAACGGATTCACCATCATAAGTATTTTCTTTTTGAAAACATTCCCACCCACTGAAGCATCACTTTTGTTTTAAAACAAAACATTTTTGTTTTTCTAGAGCAAGGCTAAGCATCATAAAATTCTTTTCATAAAAGGGTATCAAGGAAGGGTAATCAACTTTCCAAGGAAGGAAATGCATCAACGGTTTAGCGCACAACTCCTATCACCTAATGCATCAAACAAGGTGATAAAGATTTAAAACAGCAAGGAGGTGGCAAATGCACCGGGGCTTGCCTGGAATAACACTAGGTTAGTGATTGTTAAGTGGCGACCACTTGGCGACCAGCCTTTTGTGTTGGCACTCGTTTAGATTATCCATCTTTCGGTTTGTCCATTAGCATCATCATGCAGAGTAGCCCACCCGCTACGTCATCTTAGGGTCGACTTGGGTCGTCTTCCACATCACGTGATCATCTAGCGCACCTAATGAGATGCATAATGCGCATGCATGAATCATATAGCAAATAACACAAACTATGATGATGTTACATAATAGAGAATTGCATATTTAACAGCGAGGCGCATTACAACACACATAAGCAAATATTAGATATTGATATATCATTAAGTACAACAAGAACACTTCTCGAGCTTAAACAGATCTAAAAAGTAGATCATTATTATATAGTATAGGGTTCTTCAAAACTGCTTCCTTAACACCCAAAATCTAAAGCGCTTATGCGCACGATCCATTAGGAAATTCCTAGGTTTTAGTTGGAATCGGCTTATCGATACTATTCTTATTTAAACACTTAGGACAACCATCAATATCTATTCACATGGTTCTTGGATTCCAACTGAAATGGAACTATTGATGTTACTGATTCCTAAATCATCTTGGGTAACAATAGTTATTTATCTAGGACATTTAATCGATTACAGACATACAACAATATGGCTACTACTATGGCAAGGCATCGCTTTTCCAAATAAATAACAATCGACACAACCACGCTAGTAGAATCTGTCAACTAGTTGCTAACAACACTAGACCTATCCTTCATATTATTAATTCGACCACTCATCGGATACAAAACACCGATTTAATCCTTCTCGCATAACCTAAACTTAGCTACGCAGCATGACGACTTCGCAATCGTGGACACAATTACCACGCTACATATAGCCCCGTATTCCAACAAGCGTCAAATAAATACGTGCCCGAGCTACAAGCGGGAAAATCGTCGTGACATATGTACCTAGCAATCCATCCATTAAACCAATTATTGGAAGTGGTGAATTAGCTTACCGAAATTAAATCCGACTTAAAATCATGAAGTTGACGATGCCTTTCAGCTCTAGCTTTTCCCCGAATACATGGTGAGTGCTGCATCGAATCACACTTCTTCTTCCACATCGAGAATTCTCCCGCCGCGTACTAATTTGTTTCTTTCCATGCCTAATCTTCTCGGATTTTTGGCATAGACGAGGATGGCGATCGACGACATTGACATGTCAGCATGACGATCTCCATACGATGAAGACAATGGCATGAAGACTCGTTCGAGCTGGGGCGAGCGTGATCTAGGGCGTGGACGCGAGTTGGAGCGGAGTAGAACGCGACCGTGATAGTTTTGCACTGCGAGGACGCTGAAGCAGACGCAAAGGCGAGCGCCGTGATGCTGAGGAAACCGAGCACGGCCAAGGCATGACTGCGCCCGCGGCCGAGCACACAAGGCAATCAGTGCACACGACGAGGAGACTACTGGAAAAGGGATATGGCCAGCAAATCGCGTGCATCAGCGAAGCCTAGCAGCAGCGGCCAGTAGAGGAATGGCGCAGGGAGTTCCACGGCGCTGGAATCCGGGCTGTGTCAGGGCGTGACACAGGAAACAGGGAGAAATGCCAGTGAGCCGGAGCAGTGGACAGACACGACCAGAGTCATGGCGAGGTTGAGGCGCGGTGGCATCCGAGACATGGACGAGCACAGACAAGTTGGCGGCTGGGCCGGACGAGGAGCTCACGGCCGGCACCAAGGGCGAGCGCTGGAGGGCCATCTCGGTGAGCAGGAGGAGGAACGAGCGGCCGAGCTAGAGCAAGGGAAGCTGCGACGAGGGAGTAGGGAGAAGCAGAGGTGCGGTGGCTAGGGAGTTCAGGGCGTGGCTAGGGAATATGAAAACTGAGCAGGAGCAGAAGGGGCACTAGCGAGCTGGAAGGCCACGGCGCCATGGACGAGGTGGAGCTGGGCACACGACTGAAAGCTCTCTTGTGGGTTTTGGTGTTTGGATGACAACTCAATTAAAGGACTAACAAGTATGCTAAGTGTTGAACAGGTGCTTAATGTAAAGCTAACAGGGTTCAACACAAGTGAACAAGTGTGATGGTCCAAGGACTAGATGATGATAGATAATGGGCATCACAAGTAAGATGGACATTGCAAAAGTGATACTCGGGTGCGTAGCTCGGAGACAACTGATCAAGCCAAGGACGGAGGCAAGAAGAGCTTCGAGGTACCAAGTGCACGGGAGAAGGTCAAGGAGGCTAAGGAACCCAAAGCCAAGGGTGAAGAAGAAGGCTTGCAAAGTCAAGGGTGATCGAGTTGAGAACAGCTACGGCACATCAAGGATCACTACATAAGGATGTGACTTACAACCAATGAGGTAACAGCTACAGTTATGTGGTGTAAGTCATAAGGCTCAAGATCAAGCTCTAAGAAGGAGATCAAGGTCACTAGAAGGAAAACAAGTGTCAAAACTAGAACTGGAAGCAGCCCAAAAGAGCTAAGTTCACCTTGATCTTTAGTTTGGGTTGTTCCTATGTTTGGAGATGTTCTATGTGACCTTTGCAGGATGTTGGAGCTAAGAAATGTCAATCTAGATCAAGTCAAGCTGACTTGATGATTTATGAGTCCAACATCAAAGCTCAAGCATGTCAAATGCTATAGATGTAATAATTAAGAGAAGGTATGTTTCTAGACTTAGTACATTGGTTTTGTGTACTAATATACTTGTCTAAGTGTTAGAAACAGAAGGAAGAAGAAAAGGAAAGAGGTGCAAAAGGCTTGGCTGTGTACAGCCAAGACTCAGCTCAGTCTTGCACACCGGACTGTCCGGTGGTGCACCGGACAGTGTCCGGTGCGCCAGGTTGAACTCCAGTGAACAGGCCGCTCTCGGGAGAAGTCTGGCGACGTACGGCTATAATTCACCGGACTGTCCGGTCATGCACCGGACTGTCCGGTGAGCCAACGGTCGGCTGAGCCAACGGTCGGCCGCGCAATCCGTGCGTGACGCGTGGCCGAGCCAACGGTTAGATGAAGGCACCGGACTGTCCGGTGTGCACCGGACAGTGTCCGGTGCGCCAACGGCTCCAGGACTGCAACGGTCGACTGCTCCATTTATTGAAGGAAATCGGACACCGGACAGTGTCCAGTGGTGCACCGGACTGTCCGGTGCACCACCCGACAGAAGGCAAGATTTGCCTTCCTGGATTGCTTCCAACGGCTCCTAGGTCCCTTGTGCCTATAAAAGGGACCCCTAGGCGCCTCAAGCAATGCACAAGCGCAGCCAACAAGTGTAGACTTCACTCGAATCAATTCTCACTCTCCCTCTTGTGTGTATCTCTCTAGTTTGTGTAGAAGGCAAAGCTATAAGCCTTTAGAGAGAGGAGAAGTGCTGCTGAGAGCAAGAGCAAGGTCTTGAGCGTAGTGTTACTCTGCCGGGGTGCTGTCAAGAAGTTTGTAAGCAGCCACGGTTTTTGTTGTAACCCAACTCAACATAGTGAAAGGCTCTATCTGTCATACTGACAGATCTGAGCAAACGGAGGAAGGAGTTGAAATAGAGTCCAAGCCCAGGTGTGGCTAACTCCAACGAGGACTAGGCAAGCGTTTCAGGCTTGGCCGAACCTCGGGATAAATCCTTGCGTCTGTGTGCTCTGTTCCGTATTGTATTCTGACTCTCTGTCTTATTCGCTTTTATATCTGCACTTCAACACTTATCTGTGGTATAAGCTTTATTTGAAGTGCAGGACATTTTGAGACAGGATCTTCTATTCCGCTGCAACCTACTCGAAGGGTCTTCACTCCACTGCGTTCTAGTCTTCGAGTAGAGTAAGAATTTAAGTTTTAAAGTGATAAGTTTTATTCGCCTATTCACCCCCCTCTAGGCGACATCCAGATCCTGTTCCTGGGTCAAAGGGAACTTTCAATTGGTATAAGAGCTAGGCCTCTCCAGTGTGGGCTTAGCTGTCCGGAGATGACGATGTCGTCACAAGAGGTAACTGTAGAACTTCTTTTAGGCAATGGCTCTAATTACAAGTCTTGGTCTGTTTCTATTTATAATGCTTTCATGAGTGTTGATCCTGATTTGAGACAGGTCTTTAGTAGAAGTATTTTTCCCTCTAATGTTAGTAAAAATCCTTCTAATGATGAACTAAGATGTCTATCTCTAAATCACCATGCTTGCAACATCTCAGTTGATTCTCTTTCTAGAGATGCCTATTTTGCCATCATGAGTAGTGATAATGATTTATTTGTTGATGCTCATGATTTATGGAATAGAATTAAAGTAAAATATTTTGTGGCAAATTGTACTGCTCCTACTCCCTATATTGCTTGTGATGCTAACCTTTCAAAGGGAGAAGAACAAGAACGATGGGCACCAAACGATGAATCCACCTCGTCAACAGGTTTGTTCTCCAGTAGTAATAAATGTTTTATTGCTAACAATGACGGTGGAGACGAAAGCCATGATGAGGAGGAATAGGAGGATGAATCTTCATCACTACAAGGTGCATTTTCCTGTATTGCGTCCACTAACATTGATGACAGGGAAAATGAGACCGACGATGTGGAAGAAGAGGAGATTCGTCGTTTCTACATCCATCTCAACAAAGAGGACAAAGCGCTCTTGATTAAACTGTTGAGAAGGAACAAGGAACAAGGCGAGACACTTCTCAGGCTAAAGGAGACACTCATCAAAACAAACAATAGCCTGGAGAAGATGACCAAAGAACATGAGGAGCTAAAGTGCTCTCATGATGATTTGGTCCAACGGTATGATTCAATTTTATTTGAGCAAAGAAATAATGATGATGCTTTATCTTGTGTTGCTCAACTTAAAATGGAAAATGCCATGCTTAGGAGTCAAGTCAAAATGATAAACTTAGAAAAACTTGCTCTAGGTGAAGAATATGATATGTTATCATTTTCTCATAATAAATTAATTGATGACCATATCATGCTTGATATTACTCATGAAATAGTATTTACTAGTTTTAACTCAAGTGTACCTCATTCTTGTAAATGTGCACATTTGGATAATCTATCACCATGTGCTAACCCCTGTCACTCAAAAGGAAGCGAGTGCTTAAATGAGCAAAAAGTTGCAGGGTCACAAAAGAAATTGTGTGGGAACAAGAAGCAAAGACAACTAAGGAGAAGACGCATTGCTCAACTCTCTCAAGATATCCACGGGCGCGTGGTGAAGAAGCTTGAGAAAGAAAAAACTGCAGCAAGTGTTAAGCTCAATAAGAAGAATGTTCCTAAAGATGAAGAAATCAACATGAGCTTCGAAAAAGGTAAAGATTCAATTAATCATGTTGTTTGCACTGACCTTTTCTCTATGTCATCCAAGAACAAAAAGAGAAAAGGGAAAAGGAGGTGCTTTAAGTGCAACAAGTCAGGACACCTCATTGCGTCGTGTCCATACACCAACAAGGGTGAAGGGATAAGGAGATGCTTCGGATGCAATGACAAGAACCACACGATCATTTCTTGTCATCTATTGACGGATCAAGCATGTGCAGTCTCCAAGATGACTCTCACCAAGGAAAATGACAAACAGCAAGCGTCATGTCAAGTTGAGCGACGCTTCTGCTACAAGTGTGGTGAGCAGGGTCATCTATCCAAGGTATGTAATAAAGGTAAGGTTCCTAAGCAAGTAAATTTGTCTAAATCTCATTCGCTTAGGAGACCCAAATCATACACTTGTGCTAGATCTATAACGAGATCACCTAGAACTAGCACTGTAACACCCAAAATCCTATTTTGGAATCTATAAATCATGCTCCAAAAGATTTGAGATAAAGTGACTTCTAATAATGATTTCATTCCTTTATAAAGTAAATCTCTCTAAAGTACATAAATAATAATAGTAAGAGTTTGGTACTCAAAACTTAGATAAAAAAATCAAAAACTTGGAACAATAAATAGTAGAAAGACATTTGAATTATTTCCTTTATAAACTATATAATTAAAGCACTCTTTACATATATATATACATATATATGAATTAAAATTCATGGTAAAGATTATATATTGACTTGTCCTAAATAAATAAGTAATGAAATTTAGAGTACGCATCCAAAGAAATATCTTAAGAAAATAAAATATGAGATTTATGTTTTGAAGCATATGGTTGAACGAATATTAATATATATATTTAATAATAAAACCTTTGCATTTTCATATTGGAGTTTTATGTTGTACATATCAGCTTGACTTAAACTAAGATTTGAATTTAGGATAAGGATTTGAATTTTAAAAAATAGAAAAGAAAGGAAAATAAAAAGAAAAACAGAAATAAAAAGAAACTAACCTGCTAGTCGGATTGGCCTAGCCCATCTCCAATTTCCACCCGTTGCGTGACCCACCTTGCTGGTGGTTGCTTCTCCCTGATGATGCCAACGATAATATCATGCTCATAAACCATGGTGGCGGCCAGCAGTTTTTTTATTTCATTTTATCGTTTGTTGCCGGCAGAAATCTGATGCTACTCCGAGGATCTTGCCTGGTTTGTTATAACAAACCGTAGCATGAGGATGGCCGATATGCATCCTCTACCCCTTGATCCCAAATATAAATACGTGGTCGTAGCCCCGTGACCCCTCCGCGTCCGTTCGACTAATCGCCGGGTGCATACCGAGGAACATCAACGCCGAGAGCGCCACGCTCTCCCCTGCCGGCATCAACTATGAAGTAGTATCTCTCTGATGGCCATCGGGACGGAGCTGGAGAAACCCTGTTCCGGCTTGACGCTGCGACTGCCCTGCTCGCCCGGCGTCTCCGACCTCCGTATCGACATCCAGCAGCCGCGGATCGGCGCCGCCTAACTGGTCCTGCCCGTGCGTATCGTCCAGGGCCCCATGTCATCCAGCCTCCCCTGCGACATCTCCGCCTGCTCCGACCGCCGTCGTGGATCCAGAACCACTATCCCTGCTAGAGCCCGTCGAGTCTGTTGTCCCCATCCTCCTACACGTGTGCTCCATTCCGAGGTGAGAAGTTCATCATGCTCATGTCCGTTCCTTGTTCGTGTCGTGCACCTGGCCTCACTGTGCCTGCATGCTGCCATGCGTGATGGCGTGAACTCGATGAAGAAGAAACATCATGCGTAGTCGTGGGAATTGAAAGAGGAGAAACCATAGAAAAAGAAACTACTAGGCCTACCTGCATGCGTCACGATCCGTAAAACTGCCATGGCCCCACGGCACTCACGCAGCTCCTAATCTGCCGCATGCAGCCAATTTCTTTTTCCTCCATGCGCATGCGCCCCACACCCCACCGATCTTCTGCGCATGAGAACACAGCACGTTGCCTATAATTAGTAAAATATTATTTACTCAATATATTTGTGTTGTGGATCTATTTCAATCCCTTCCAGCTGCGTTAGGTTTATAATAATATCGTCTACATGTTAGAAACATTATTTGTCACGACGTGTTTTTGATTGATTGATTAATTAATTAATTAATTAATTAATTGCTCATCCGATGATTATTAAAATGGCGATTTAATTAAAACTAAGTTATAGCTTTAATTTGCGCTTTTGTAAATACATGTTAATGTGATTAATGTCTACTCTAATGTTTTTTATTAAAAAAACTTACTAAGTATAAACACGATATCTGTTAGTGATTCTCGTGTGTTGCGCTCAGCATCGTCACGCTGTTCGCGCATGTTACCGTACATCGTCCACACGTATCACGTGCTGTCCGAGCCTAATATTAAATTGTTTCGTCATATCATTCGTGTTAGATAATTAATTATCTGCTTAGTTGTCAGCTATTAAAATAATAATTCAATCGACTCAAATTTATAATTTATATTTATATTTTATAAATGCATGTTAATATGACTATACCGAACTAAGAGTTCTAATCAATACTCACTTAGCGTAAACGTGGTACCTTCTCAACCGTAGCTCCGATTTTAGTAATTCTCGAACCCACGATCTCGTAGCGACACGTAGATTATTATTACACAATTTATTTCTATGTTTGGTGTGATGTTAATTTTGTCTATACTATGTCTGCTTGTATTGCTACGACTAGCAGTGCGGTCACGAGGATCCGAAGAATCACCCTGGTAACTGGAATCTCAAGTGCCAGGCAAGTTGTGCCCTTGATCACTTCTTTTTACCCAGTCATGTTCTGATTAATCATAATGATCTGCATAGGTTAATTTTGATGGGACCCAATAGGATACCCTAGTTTGTCTATCTTTATACCTTGTTTACCACTGAACTTTTTGGGTAGTACTTGCTAGTGCTATATGTGGTTTTGGGTATAGAGATACACATTACTCATGATTACACTTTTTATTATCTGTTTATTATTTATTGTTCATGATAAGATCATTATGTTAATTGGAACATGGAGAACCACCCGGGAAAATAGTGCTACCACAAGGGTTTAATGGGACGCCCTTGGCTGATTAACTAGGAAAGCTAGTGGAAGTCTTCCTTACCCGAAAGGGGCAAGGGCAGTAGGGGAGTGGTCAGTGTAGGGAGGTCCTTGGGCTGATTTTGCTGCGATGGCGGTCAGGCAAGAACCCTGCACTGAAGCTTCCTATAAACTGTAGCGGGATTTCTGAAGCTAGTGGAACTTTGTAAAGGCCTCGTAGTGTTACCCTGCCTCGCCTCCTCGGTAGAGGTGTATGGGATTGGCCGTCTCTTGGCAGATGGGTAACATGACTTGTGGGTAAAGATGCGCAACCTCTGCAGAGTGTAAAACTGGTATACTAGCCGTGCTCACGGTCATGAGCAGCTCGGACACTCACATGATTAATCTATGGAACTAAATTCAATTTGTCATATGCATTGCATCGCATGTGATGTTGTTATTTTTGTTCTACTACTTAATTGGGTTTGGTATTTACTTATACTTAGTAATTGCTAATAAAATTTTGACCAACTTTAAAAGCAATGCTCAGCTCTAACCATCCTCTTTGGTAAGCCTTACACTTCACGTGAGCTCCCACCTTTGGCGAGTTCGTGCACATTATTCCCCACAACTTGTTGAGCGATGAACGTATGTGAGCTCACTCTTGCTGTCTCACACCCCCCCACAGGTCAAGAACAGGTACCACAGAATGAGGCGCGTGGAGGATGCTGCGATGTGTTCGTGAGAGGTCTAGGTCGTCGTCTCCCAGTCAACTTTGGTTTGCTGGATCGTTGTCTCCTTATAATGTAATTATTTATTTTGTACAGAACTCCTATTATATAGTAAAGATGTGACATTCGATCCTGTGCCATGATTCATCATATGTGTGAGACTTGATCCCAGCACACCTGGTGATGTTCGCGCCCGGGTCTTGGTGCCCCTAAAACCCGGGTGTGACAAGCACAAAGGCAATTTGGGTACCAAAGGCACATTTAGATGATCATTATGGACCCATCCCGAGATGGGTACCAAACTGTGCTAACTAGACTATGCAGGTGCCTTGAGATGGACTGGAGACCATGGGAGAGCTTAAGACAGTTATCTCAAACTCTATGCTTAAACTGTTACTTGTTTTGGTGTTTATTGACCCAAGGTTGAATTATTGTGAGACACTAATCCCATGTTCATCTCAAGTGAAATAAGGTGAATAGGTCCTTAATCATTATTGGTGAATCAAACAAAGGACCTTGATGAGATTCTTCAACTTGCTCTCCAAAGGATGGTACCCTAGTATCTTGAGTACATTCTTGCAAATAAGTATTGCTTTTAAGGTGGATTATTGTGTTTACCTATCCTTGGAGTAGTTATGCTTTTGATTGCCTGTGTTGAGTACCTTTTAATCAATGATTAATGATTTCCAAGATAGTAACCATGCTTGCTTAATCATGATTGTGTGTGTTAGAGGTTATGTCTCTTGAATCACTTAATGGGTAGTTTTTCATTAGATTTATCCACCATGATTAACCTGTGTGCAAATATGACATATTGTTTAGTTTATGTTCACATGATTACTCTAGTCTGGTATTGTGTGAATACCAACTCCATGTTGTGTCGTTAATGCACTCTTTTGAGCTATAAGGTGCATGAACAAAAGGAGCTCTCAATTAGTATCAACTGGTGCTCTAATGGCAATTCAGGAAAAGGCAAAGGTATGGAGAATGGAACTATGCAATTTCATTAAATATCTTGAAGTTCCACTGATTGTGATCACAGTTATGGTCTTGCCTCTGAATTGGTAGTATCTTGGCTTAGGTGCTCCTTACTTTACAATGTTGTTTCTTCTGGTGTACCTAAAGAACCTTTTTAATTATGATGTGCTTAGACATTGCGCTTTATATGCATGATCGTGTTGTTTTTCAATTAGTATATGTGGTGCAATGATTGTCAAGTATGAAGCATGTCTAGGTTGCTCGTAAAATGTTATACTTCTTGAGGCATGCATTGTTGGATTAAGTCAATCCTTCATTTGATATTCAAATTGGTATTTCTGTGTGATGAAAGTGATAGAGTATGCCTTGACCAAGGTATGTTGTGATCCCCTCTAGTTCTGAGGAAGCTAGAATGTGCAAAGTGCAAGTTATTCAAATACTTAATGCACAAGTGTAGGGGGAGCACACATAACTTACGTCTTTTGAGACTAATTGTATCTTGAGCGATCTTGTGTAGTCTCAAGGTGGAAAAGAGAAGATGAGCAAGAAATGGAGCAATCAGAACTGGGGTACCTCTGTAAGTCAAGAAATTGGTATCTTATGTCATGAGTAATTGCATATTTTTAGATTGCTCAGGCTCTATAACAATTGGTGATACTAGATGCTCATCCTTAAAATATCATGGACTTATGATAATAAATGATCTTGCAATTGGTATCTTTCAATTGGTAGCCATGGTAGTTCGCTTCAATTGACATCTTTTGATAATCATTAGAATAGAAGTTTCTTCTTGTGCCCAATACTATAACTTGTTCTAAGTTTGGTGTCTTAGCAACAAGAAAAGGTTAGGATAAAGAATCAGGCACAAGTGTGGAGAAGCTCTCGAGAGATTAAATACTTTCAAGATGGGAAGTACACTACAACATGGTAAAGGTACAAAAGGAAGTATTAATCTTTTTGTGTATATGTATCTTACTTAAATGTTGCTAGTGCATATGCTCAATAAGTAAGGGGGAGCTTTGATAGTGTGTTTTTCCTACTTAACACCCTGCTGTCCCTTGACATCATCCTAGGTTCTTGCTTGAATATGGTTTTGGTGTTTGATGTCAAAGGGGGAGAATATGTGCATTAAAGCTTATCTCAACCTGAGAGGAAAGCTTATCCTAAGGGGTGATGTGTTAGTTTGAGCATTGTTAGTGTGTTATTGGCATTGTTAGTGTGTTATTGATAAGTCTTATCATATGCTTCTTGCAGTATTATAGTGTAATAGGTAGTCATGTGGTTAATGGTGCTTAAGATTGCTTTAAATTGGTATCTTAGTTTAAATTGGTATCTTAATGGTGAATAGTGGTAGGATGATATTCCTGTGATATATCCACTTAAGTGAATGGTGTTTAACTCTGATTCTGTGCATTTGTGTGTTATACGCATCATGGTTTGGTCCTTGGCACAATGCATCCCACAGGTGCTAAGGTGTAGCAATGTTTCGATTTAGCCTAAGTATGTGCATTTTGGCATTTAAGGCCAAAGCTAAGTTTTTAATGCAAGCACATATTTAGGGGGAGCATTCTACAATCATAGAACTTAATTTGTGCTTTAAATTTCACTCTTATGTAAGCTTTAATTGTGTTGCCATCAATCACCAAAAAGGGGGAGATTGAAAGCTCTCTTGTGGGTTTTGGTGTTTGGATGACAACTCAATTAAAGGACTAACAAGTATGCTAAGTGTTGAACAGGTGCTTAATGTAAAGCTAACAGGGTTCAACACAAGTGAACAAGTGTGATGGTCCAAGGACTAGATGATGATAGATAATGGGCATCACAAGTAAGATGGACATTGCAAAAGTGATACTCTGGTGCGTAGCTCGGAGACAACTGATCAAGCCAAGGACGGAGGCAAGAAGAGCTTCGAGGTACCAAGTGCACGGGAGAAGGTCAAGGAGGCTGAGGAACCCAAAGCCAAGGGTGAAGAAGAAGGCTTGCAAAGTCAAGGGTGATCGAGTTGAGAACAGCTACGGCACATCAAGGATCACTACATAAGGACGTGACTTACAACCAATGAGGTAACAGCTACAGTTATGTGGTGTAAGTCATAAGGCTCCAGATCAAGCTCTAAGAAGGAGATCAAGGTCACTAGAAGGAAAACAAGTGTCAAAACCAGAACTGGAAGCAGCCCAAAAGAGCTAAGTTCACCTTGATCTTTAGTTTGGGTTGTTCCTATGTTTGGAGATGTTCTATGTGACCTTTGCAGGATGTTGGAGCTAAGAAATGTCAATCTAGATCAAGTCAAGCTGACTTGATGATTTATGAGTCCAACATCAAAGCTCAAGCATGTCAAATGCTATAGATGTAATAATTAAGAGAAGGTATGTTTCTAGACTTAGTACATTGGTTTTGTGTACTAATATACTTGTCTAAGTGTTAGAAACAGAAGGAAGAAGAAAAGGAAAGAGGTGCAAAAGGCTTGGCTGTGTACAGCCAAGACTCATCTCAGTCTGGCACACCGGACTGTCCGGTGCGCCAGGTTGAACTCCGGTGAACAGGCCGCTCTCGGGAGAAGTCTAGCGACGTATGGCTATAATTCACCGGACTGTCCGGTGGTGCACCGGACTGTCCGGTGAGCCAACGGTCGGCCGGGCAATCCGCGCGTGACGCGTGACCGAGCCAACGGTTAGATGAAGGCACCGGACTGTCCGGTGTGCACCGGACAGTGTCCGGTGCGCCAACGGCTCCAGGACTGCAAGGTCGACTGCTCCATTTATGGAAGGAAATCGGGCACCGGACAGTGTCCGGTGGTGCACCGGACTGTCCGGTGCACCACCCGACAGAAGGCAAGATTTGCCTTCCTGGATTGCTTCCAACGGCTCCTAGGTCCCTTGTGCCTATAAAAGGGACCCCTAGGCGCCTCAAGCAATGCACAAGCGCAGCCAACAAGTGTAGACTTCACTCGAATCAATTCTCACTCTCCCTCTTGTGTGTATCTCTCTAGTTTGTGTAGAAGGCAAAGCTATAAGCCTTTAGAGAGAGGAGAAGTGCTGCTGAGAGCAAGAGCAAGGTCTTGAGCGTAGTGTTACTCTGCCGGGGTGCTGTCAAGAAGTTTGTAAGCAGTCGCGGTTTTTGTTGTAACCCAACTCAACATAGTGAAAGGCTCTATCTGTCATACTGACAGATCTGAGCAAACGGAGGAAGGAGTTGAAATAGACTCCAAGCCTAGGTGTGGCTAACTCCAACGAGGACTAGGCAAGCGTTTCAGGCTTGGCCGAACCTTGGGATAAATCCTTGCGTCTGTGTGCTCTGTTCCGTATTGTATTCTGACTCTCTGTCTTATTCGCTTTTATATCTACACTTCAACACTTATCTGTGGTATAAGCTTTATTTGAAGTGCAGGACATTTTGAGACAGGATCTTCTATTCCGCTGCAACCTACTCGAAGGGTCTTCACTCCACTGCGTTCTAGTCTTCGAGTAGAGTAAGAATTTAAGTTTTAAATTGATAAGTTTTATTCGCCTATTCACCCCCCTCTAGGCGACATACAGATCATGTTCCCCAACGACAGCCGAAACCAAGAAACAGGGAGCGCCCAGGGAGATGAGGGAGAGAGAGGAATGCCGACCCTGGGAAAACCGAGCGCCAGCAAGTAGGGAAACTTCTCGCGCACGGCAAGCAGAGACCAACGCGGCGGCGCGGCTGTGGTTGGAGCGAGCTGAGGGAGCTTCGGCCAGCAAGAAGAGGAGCTAGGCGCCGAGCACCATGGGATCGAGGGAGAGGAGGAGCTCTGGCCAGGTGCCGGGAAGAAGAGGCCACCGGGGTGAGCTCCAGCCTGCGGCGTGCAGTAAAATGGGAAGGAATAGGAGCGCACGCGTAGGGAGCTTGGGGGAAGGGAAGCCACAACGCGCAGGAGCTCGGTGCGCAGACTGGCCAAGTTCCATGCCGGGGCCAGGGACGCGCGGAGGGAGAGAAGCAGGGCGTGCGGCGCTGGAGCAGGGAGGAAGACGCGCGAGTGCAAGAAGCCTGCGCGCGTGTGGGAGAGGATAAAGCCGCTGGAAAGAAAATCTAAGGAGGGGGCAGCGGGGATAAGGATAGGAGTACGTCGCGTGAAAAAAAATCTGGAGTCCCTGAGACCAACTCCAGCAGACTCCCTCTCCGTATCCGTATTTAGCACGGCCAACAGTTTCTCTCTCCTCTCCGTATCCGTCCTCGTTTCCAGCAGACTCCGTATTTGCACTCCGCATGCAGTCTATGACAGCTGGGGCCCGCGAGCAGCCGCGAGCGCATGCAGTCAGCTGCGGAGAGGAGAGAGAAACCGTGGAAAAGGGGAGTGCAGGTACAGGGCGTGCGTTTTAGGGAGACGGATGCGGAGACTGCTGGACTGATGAATAGTGTGCTCCGCTGTGCAAAAAAGGGATACGGAGCCGCATGCGGAGTGCTGCTGGAGTTGGTCTGACGGCGGCAGATAAACATTGGGGATTTCTCTTTTTTTGTTTTTCTTTTTTAGATCTTTTTCCATTTTGTTCTCTACTTCTTTAATTTTTGATACAAAAGACTACATAGATGATTAAATTCTCAGATTAAGTCTGTGGGAGATGTAAATCGGACGAAACAAAAGATACTAGTCAAACTAGTACAGACTGCGCTTGATTTAATTTAGAGCAGATAATTTACTGAATAAATCTCAATTATAGATCCTCGGATATGATTTCCTAGCTGACGAGTGAAGACGGAATTATTTTGCACCAAAAACTTTAGTTGCCGAGTTCTACTTAATTTGTCTGGGACAAGAATCACAAGACTGAGTTACGATAAATTCATTTGCTAACCAAATACTCGGATCAGGGTCAAAAGCAAACAGACCGAATCAAGCAGCATCAGCTTTGATATTTAGGTCGTGTTTGAGTCGATCGAAATCAGACAAACTTCATTCATTATTGACCCGAGTACTTTACTGGTCTACCCAGCACAGCCTGTGGGGAACCAAACTCCATTATCCCTTTCGTGCATGATTTCATAGTTACCTGCACAGCCCAAATTTATAAAATTCAAACGTTTTCCAAATTCACGTTCGCCCACTCAAACGATCCAACCGCCACAGAGCTTGCATGCCAAGAGATTACTAAAGTCGGATCTTGGTAAATTATTATTGTATTTATTATTTTTTTAATCGTGAGAGACAAAAGCACACTGGATAAAGAGATCATTATTTATACTGACATTCCATGCTTAAGTCCGTATTCGCTGTTACGCGTACAGTAACACCTGGGGTGTTACACGGGCGGCGGCGGCGGTGTCCACACAGTGAAGACCATGGCTGGGCCACAACATTCCCTGCATCCCTGTTCTAAACTCCGATCTGAGGTGTGCAATACGTAGCAGAGACATAGGTGAACCCGATTAGGGATTTCTTACCGGCAATTGAGCCACGCAGCGCCCTGGCGACGGACGATGGCAGTACGGTGGGGATTTCTTGATCTGGCGAACAATCGCGATGGCCCTAAGACCGCACCCCACCAATTGATGAAGCGGATACTCCCCTGCCGCCCCAGCGCACACACGAGCAGCTCGATGGGGTCCCTGCGCCGACCCCCCCCCCATAGATTCGATGGCGATGGTAGATTCTCCCACAGTGATCTCTATTTGTCAGCGCCGGATTTGCTTCGAGACTTGCGGCCAAGATGGGGTGAACTGAGCGCGGCGGCCTGAATTTTATAGGCACAGGTATGCGAGTTCGGCCAACATAATCCATGATCTTCGTCGGCGTATCCACTTGGTTTGTTACGGCGCTCGCAGTCACCCAGGGATAAGAACCTGCACGGTGGGGCCTGCACGTCATTACAGTAGCAGCGCGCGCAGGAGTGACGTTAGCCATGGCCCAAAAGTCAGCATCAGGGAGCGCGGATGGGGAGCGGCCGGTTGATGGGGTGTCGCCACCCGTCGGCGCGGCATGAGATGGTTGGGCTGCTGGTTCTGAGGGCTTACTGGGCTGCCTACTCAGGTTTAGGCCCAAAAGTTGTTTTCCCTTTTTTTCTCTTCCCAATTTGAAATATTCAAACCAATTTCAAACTCATGTTTTGAATTTCGGATTTCCAATCTCCACTTAATCCTATTGTGATTGCAAATCCCACAAATTTTAATATTATTATTTATTCTCATACTCATTATTTAATTCTAGGAGTAGTAAATGATTATTACAATTTCCTTTCACCTTTTCTATTTTCATTTATAATTTGAGGTCAAATTTAAGTTATGTTTTCAATAAAATGCATTTCACACAACAAGAGATCAACCTTGCTTTATCTATTTGTTGGTTTCTTAACTAATTGAATACCATTAATTGATTATAATAAGGAAGGATCCTAATGAAATTTTCAAAGGTTTCAAGAATTATAGAGACACTATCATAAATATATTTATTTCTTTATTATTATTATTATTATTATTATTATTATTATTATTTTCTATCAATTTTGTGCTTTACACCTAGGTAGCGGTTTTTTTCCATGAAAACGATTTAGTTAACCCTAATATATCCTCACATGCTAGCCACCGTATGCTTGCATGTAGCCAATTACCCACCCTGCATGCACCATTATGCCAAAAGAGAGACATAAGTAAATGCATGCATCAATTAGTGTTCTATTTAAAAAATTAATATCTACTAAATCGAGTGTCAAAATTCAAAATCAATTTTAGCATTGTGTTTGTCTCGTTGAAAACTTCAAAACTAAATCCCATTTGACATATTCCAGTTATTTTATCTTTAGCCTCAGTCATTCATAAGAATTACTCAGATAGCAGTTGTTGGGGGCCTTCGTCTTCTGAAGGTCCTCAAAAACACAGCTAATCATTTGTTATCAGCATATTATTAAGTGTTACAGGAGCTTCGGAATCAGAATAGCTTCGGCGCAGAACGGTGAAAGCACAACGAAGTTAGCTTCGTCACAACGACGCAGGAAGACAATACAAGGAGAAGATGTTATCCAAGTTGCTAGGAGCAAATGACATTGTTGTCCCTATGATGTTTGTAAATTTTGTGTGTAATCTATGAGGGCATGAATGTAATATCGTACGAAGTTGTACGACTCTCTATAAATAGATGAACAGTGCCCTGCATAAAGTACCTTTTTCTAGATGGAACAATTGCCCTGCAATTCTCTCTCCATGACATCTCTGTTGTAATTCTTTCCACAACTATGGAAGGTACACTTGTAAAGTTAATGTAATATAAGAAGAATATGTCATAGAGATACCTTAACCCTTTTTGTATTCCTTGCACATTCATTTGCTCGCTTAACATCTACCTTCGTTGCCGAAGGAGTTACCTCGATGGGTTAATTCCTTCGTGGCAAAGGCTATCTATCTTTTTAATACTGTGTTGCTGTAAAGCCTAAAATCTATGTAAAAAATAATAATAATAACAAGATAAATAAATAAGTATACTTATATGTTAGGGTTGTGAGAATTAATTGACTTTCTTTTCTTTGTGCATACTCAATTAAGCAAAAGAAAGATAAGAGGATATTATATTTGTTTAAAATGGTTAAACTAATCCCTTTAAAAATATGCAATCTAATTCTTCCTTTATGTATTTAGATCACTCTTTAAAGTATTTAAATTAAAATAATTTATGATAGGAACTTCACAATATCTTCTAGTAGAGTAAAAAGGAATGATAATTCAAAGATTTTAAAATATGAACTCCAAACACAAAAAGGGTGATTTCCAAACTAATTGGTTTTAAGTGAATTCTCCTTTCTCGAATACTATCTTTAGATGGTCAACCCAAATTAATTAAAATAAACCTTGCATCATGCTAAGATTTTATTGCTTGTGCATTTAGATCTATCAAACTTAAACACAAATTGGAAATTGGATTGAATTTAGAAATTTGAGATTCAAATAGAAAATTTCAGAAAAGAAAGAAGGGAGTTCGTGCATGGGCCGAAATTCCTCAGTCGAACCACCTCCACCTCCACTCACCTTCTCGGCCCATCTCCACTCAATTCCCCGCACGACCCATTACTCGCATTTACCGCTGTTCGTTGGGACCCGCTGGTCAATCGGCCCCTCAACTGTGACCAGCGTCATGTCTAGGTCGCGCGCGCTCGCGTTGGCGGCGGCGGTCGCCAGCTTGTGGGCCCCGGGTCAGCTGCATCCTCCAGCTCGGGTCGTTGGAAGCCAATCCCTGTACGACCTACAATAAGACCTCAACCACCACATCGATGGGGCCGCGATCACAACCGAATAGCGTGAACACCATGCGGCCTAGATTCTCCCTTATCGCTTTTGCCGATCTGCCCCTTGCCTTAGACATCGTAGGATATATATGGAGCCTGTGACCTCCCTCCCCTCCGCCGTGGTCGATTCCTGTCTGACCACCAGCCTAGGTGCGGTAAACAGTTTAGGAAGAAGGGACATACTCGTGGGTTGTGACCGTAACCCTGCGGGGCGGAGTGGAGCCTAGGTGAAAGGGTGATTTCTTGTCGATGCTCAAAGGCCACCCTAGAACTCCTGCGCATCGTGTACTGAAGCCGTGACGACGCGATTCACGGTAAGAATAATCCTATCAAGTTTGTCGTAGCCCTAGCTTCGTGTAGCCCTATGTCACACCCAGTTTTAAGGGCAAAATCAAATGCACAACATATGTGTGCCAGGATCTATTTCCACACATATGTTGACGTCACAAGTATAATATATCAAAGGAACAATGCATGAAAGCGTAAATAAAGATTACATTAACATATTACACTTCGAACAGACATAATGTCTTAACCTTTATTCATCAAAGTACAGTGAAACATGGATATCCTTCCACAGGAAGATGACCGGGGGTATCACTAGACTAGCATCCATCAAGTTCATCATCATATCTTCATCTGCAAACATTTGATCAAAAATTAAGCAAGGGTGAGCTCAATTATGGTTGGGGCTTAGCAAGTGGGGTGAAAATGCAAGGTAACAAGGTAAGGATAAAGTTTAATGCAGTTAGCATTTTAGTTGGTCAACATTTTATTATCAACACCTGATTATTAGGTATAAGTATATACCAAACCCATTTAAGAATAAGCGATAATCTTCAATATATATATATCATCAACATGAAGCTCAACCTCTTGAGCGAACCACTTAAGCATATCGCTTAAACAAAACCGATCACGATTTATTTCCATCTTCAAGTTCAATTATCATGTGAGGGTCTAGGTTACTCTTAACCGTGAGCACGACCGATATATTAGTTTTACACTCTATAGAGGTGGCGCATCTTTACCCATGAGTCACGATTCCCTTCTAGCCCGGGTTTACAAGTCTCGTATTCACTTCCGAGGTGACTAGCTAGGGTCTCACTACGAGGTTTTTCCATAGAGTCCTCACTATGCCGATGTTTGGAAATGGTCAAACTGCATAGAGCACATCTGACATAACCCAACTTATAGTCCAGTCTGCAGGGTAAAGCTTGGGAACTATGCCCGTATCCAATCTGCCTGAGCCGGAAATATAAGCGCATGGTAGATACCCCCGTTCCGTCCGACCAAGACCAACACCCAACATAAGACTTCCCTAGTTATTTAGCTAAGAGCATCCCATACCACCCTCATGAAAGCACTGTTTTCCTAGGTGGTCACTCCATGTTCCAATTAAATCATATGATCTTGCTTAATCATCGGATTAACCACAATAAAGTAAACTTACCATTTGGAACATTAATATCATAAACAGGAGTGACTGCATAGAGGTAAAGTTGTAGCAATAGCATATCTAGTAAAGTAAAGTACAATACCCAGGTTTGATCAAGGAATAAGGTTGGAAATGTTAGGTGTATTTGAAAAGGTAACCCATCAAATTATGCATAGATCAAAAAGTAAACTTTATTATATTTATTGTTGGGATCAAACAGAGTATGCAGAGGGAGAAGTCCACTTGCCTTCTTATAGAATACTTGAGGTTCTTCCACAAAATAGATCTTGATTCTCAACTACTAGATCAATCTCTAAACATCACACAAAAAAATAGGAAGAAACAAACACCACTCAATAACATACAACATTCACCATAGACCAATCTAAAATAGAGCATTGGCTTTCCAAAAACATCACAAGCAACGGTTATTACAAGATCTTTTGAAAAAGGTTTGGTTCATATTTTATAAAAGAAGACCTAAGCTTGAAAATATCTTAATTATAACTATACAAATATTAGGTCTACCATTTTAATATTTTATAAAAGTTATATGTGGTATGTCTAAGATTAAGGGTTCATAAGATGATAAAACACTTTATACCATTATTAAACCTTTTTAGAAAAGATATATGTTATAAATCTAAGGTTAATAAGTTATGAAACACATTATTAATTTATGAAGCATTATGAAACATATAATAAAACATTTATTGAGTAGAAATCATATGTGATAATGAAATAATTAATTATCTTCACTTTTATTAAGAGAACACATAGTCTATATTTTTATTAAGAAAGATATATTCAAGATCAATATGTAAACTAACATTTTAATTATAAAAAGAACATGATCACTAATTTCTTTATTTTATCCTTTAAGAAAAACTAAGTGATAAATAATATGGATCCAATTTGATGGATGGATTAATCATGTCTAGAAAACTAATTAAGTCACTTTAACATTATTAGAAAACTATATTCTTTCTTAGTGTGAATAACAATATAATTATACATATATACATATAAGACTTGATTAAAAATCTAAATTTATGTAATTATTTTTCTAAGGTATTTGGTTATGAAAATGTGGTCTATATTTTCTTTTAAATTTCTATTTAAGAAAGCTATATGCAAACATCTATAATGAACATTGTTAAGTTATAAAATCATGATATCTATTGAAAGAGATATTTTAATATTTCTTCTATAACAACCGTAATCAAATTAAACTATAAAAATACGTGAACCGCCGAAACACTAATTAAAATGCTTATCATATAATTATGAAACTAAGGAAATCATTTCTATTTTATTTAGGCTCTAAATTTATATATTATAATAATACAGTAACAGAGATCAAAACATAATTTAAATTAGACTATGAAGGGTAGCTAATAAATTTATATTTTTTATACATATGTCATTATAAATAATTACCTTTTATTTTCTTTGTTATAAAAACATAATGCTATAATTCTTTTTAATTTCTTAATTTGATGACTACATATGAATTGAATATAACGATCATATTTCAAATTAAATTAATGAAACATATAAATTATTGCAAACACTAGTATAAAGTATTTTGCATAAACTTATAAATCTAGCAATACAATAATCAAATTATTTACACTCCAAACAATTATTTTATAAATTGAAAAACGACACAGGGATAACTACGTTATTAAACGTAGATCGTAGGGGGTATTATTATCTTCTACCTAGGTTTAGCATGAGCAGAGCAGACTGAGCGAAGGAGACTTCGACGATAACAACTTCGACGGTGCTGGCGAGGGAGACTGGTGCAACGCAGGGAGTCTTGGTGTCACGGGTCACGACGAGTGAGATCTACGCAGCGGACGGGAGGGAGCTCCCGCATGGCGTGATGAATCAGTGAGGGCGCGACACAGCAGCTCTAGCACGTCATGGCTTCAGGACACAGGTGCAAATTCTGATGAACGGCGACACGAGCAGAGGACAACAGCGTGTCGCTGGCACGGAGCACAGCAACAAAGAGACGGTCGGCGAGCGGTGGCTGCGCGGGTCAAACGTGAACATGGCGGCACGTGGGCAACAGCAGGGAGAGTGCGCATAGAAGAGTGGGAGCAGGGCGAGCGGCAGCACCAGGTGCGGCAGCACTAGGCGTGATTGAGCAAGCGCAAAGGATTGCAAGCAGCTAGCACGTGACGAGGCTGCGCTCGGCGTTAGGATGGCGAGCGAGCTGCAAGGCGCTCGACGAGCGGAGATGAGGGACTGCCACATGGAGAAATTGAGGGCACTTGATTTATGTAGGGAGATAGAGAGAGGAAGAAACGGGCGCTAGTAGAAGAGGAATCAGAGCGCCGACCATTAATGGTGGTAATGGAGATGAATTTAGTGAAGAAGAAGAAACCGTCAGGAAGTCGAGCGGGTGGGGAGAGGACGGGTGGTGTGCTCCGCGGAAGGGAAAAAGTTGCTGTTTTTCGGAGGAGGAAGGTGAGACGGTCCATGGTGCTTCCACTTGCATGCGCGGAGGCATGCAGGCGAGGAGTCAGCAATAGCTAGCGACGGATGTTGGGTTGACGAGGAGACGCGAGGAGGTAGCGGCACGGCTGCAAGCCAAGCGGCGGCATGCGACGAGACAAGGAACGAACCGTGAGTAAGAGAATGGGTAGGGAAAGAAGCTGATGTCTGATGGGAAAATAGACGAGCGTGGGAGCCAATGTGCCATTTTGTTTTATTTATTTTCAATTTCTTTTCTCCATGTTCAAAATATATATAAAAATATATATTCCAAGAATTGGGATAAATCCACAATACCATTAACAAAATATATATTATCCAAAAAGTATTACTTTTAACAATTCATTATTATTTTATAAAATATGATTTTTCTCATACAATCAAATCCAAGAATTGGGTTTGAAATTCGGTTCAAACAAAATATATGCTCCAACATGAATGCTTCAAACACTTGGTAAATTTTATCTATTAAAGAAAATTATTCAATTTAATTATGTCACCATTTCATTATTTATAAACATAAATATTTTTCTTTCTATTGAAAATTAATACATCAAACTGGGTTGTTTTTATTTGATGGATTTAGAGTGTTACACCTTATTGGATCGAAATTTAGGCCGGGGGTTGGACGAATGGCTCATCGCCGGCAGGCCGCTGCCGTGACGCCATAGGCGGCGTCGCTCGGGCTAGCACTGGGTTGGGGAAACGAGGATGATGGGCCTCTGGTCGTCGATTCTCTGATGAAGGGTCGCGATTAGAAAAAGGGTAACAGTTCGGTTGGGATTGTGGCGATCCGTCCGGTCGTGATCGGAGGGTAATGGTTGGGCCTCGTAGTAATGGGATCTGGGCATTTGGATGCAAATCCAGCGGCCACGATCGCACACCGGTTCGAGGTAGATGCCATCTAATCAACACCGTTCAAATCGGATCAATTGGCGAAGATCTACCAGTACCCCTTTGGCTCAGCTTTATTGCATAAGAGAACCTAAAGAATCTTGAAACTAACCCACTATCCCCTATAGTTCAAAGGAACTAATAGTTTGGTCATCAGCTGAATATTAAATTACAAAGTAGTCCCTGGATTTTTCAAAATAAGCCCCTGTAAGATATTTATGGATAAAATAAATATTAAAAATACATAGAAACTTGTTTATTATATAACTCATCCATTCTAGCTCCGATTTGATCCATTTAAATTGCGTTAGACTCGTATTAATATTGCCTACACTTTAGTAACCTTATTTTATCATATAACATATTTTCCAAAATATATATTTGTTTAACCTATAATTAGTAGATTAGTTTTGAAAATCAAAGTTAATCTGTCAACAATTATAGTTTGACTAGAATATAACCTCTAAGCAAGTTATAACTCAAGATTAAAGTTGAATTAGTTATCTCTTCCTAAAATTTCTGGCATGATTAATATTAATTAACACAGAATGTATTTCTACTATTTATTCACCTGAGACTTCGGAAGACCATATCTTTTTAACCGTTACTCCAAATTTTGTGGTTCTCAAACCCACGATTTCGTTACGACGTGTAGAATATTATTATGCAGATTGTGCTCATGTTTGGTGTAATGTTAATTTTGCCTACCTTGTTTGTTTGTATTTCTACGTATAGCAATGAGGTCATGACAATCTGAAGATCATCCTGGTGCCTGGAATCTTGAGTCTTAGGCAAGTTGTGCCCTTGATCACTCCTTTTTATCTAATAATGTTCATTGTTAATCACTTTGACATGCTCAAGTTAATTTGATGGGACCTAATAGGTTTCCCTCGCATTGATTATCCCCCACGTTGCAAATAGATGAATTATTCGGTAGATTTGCTATTGCTCTACCTGGTTTTGGGAAACTAATGTTTTATTATGATCATGTTCCAATTATGTTTTCAATTATTGTTCATGATAAGATCATATTGTTAATTAGAACATGGAGAACCACCCAGGAAAACAGTGCTACCATAAGGGTGGTATGGGATGCCCTTAGCTGACTAACTAGGAAAGCTAGTGGAGGACTACCTTACCCGAAAGGGGCAAGGGCAGTAGGGGAGTGGTCGGTGTAGGGAGGTTCTCGGGTTGATTTGCTGTGATTGCGCTCCCTAGAAACTATAGCGGGTTTTCTTAAGCTAGTGGAACTTTGTAAAGGCCTCGTAGTGGTACCCTGCCTCGCTTCCTTGGTAGAGGTGTATGTGGTCCGATCAACCCCGTGACAAATGGGTAACACGTCTTATGGGTAAAGATGTGCAACCTCTGCAGAGTGTAAAACTGGTATATCAGCCATGCTCATGGTCATGAGCGGCTCGGACCCTCACATGATTAACTTATGGAACTAAACTCAATTTGTCATTTGCATTGCATTGTGGGTGTTGTTATTAAACTTGATCTCTTATTTAATTAGGTTGGTATCTACTTTTACTTAGTAACTGCTAATAAAATTTTGACCAACTCTAAAAGCAATGCTCAGCTTTAACCATCTCCTTTGTAAGCCTTACACTTCACATGGGCTCCCACCTTCAGTGAGTTCATGCACATTATTCCCCACAACTTGTTGAGAGATGAACGTATGTGAGCTCACCCTTGCTATACTCACATTCCCCTAAGTCAAGAACAGGTACTTTGGTTGCTGGATCGTTGTCTTCATATGATGTAATTATTTAACTATTTTGTACAGAACTTCGTTATATATTAATGTTGTGTCATTCTTTTCTGTACCATGAGTCATCATATGTGTTAAGACTTGGTCCTAGCACACCTGATGTTTTTATCTCATGCTCGGGTCCCTAAAACCCAAGTGTGATAGAAGTGCTATCAGAGGGATGTTAACTGTAGGACGAAACCTAGATAGAACTAGATAACCCTTACCTACTTACCTTTGCTATTTTGATTCTTTCTAAACTTTTCTTAATCTTTTCTCATCTATTGCTTCATTACTCTGATTACTCTTACCTTTTCCTTCTAAAGACAAATGTGGATTTCACACTTTAAAATCTTGTACCTAAAGTGACTTTTAGGAATAGGAGACCTAATCTTAGGAACAAAAATAAAATTATTTTTATATAAGTATCTATGTGTTTGAATATTTGTTCTTATGATACTTGTCTGATTTGGATCTTTGGTTGAGTGTGATGAGTAGTGGAGTAATGTCCACAATTACATCTGCATATACATATAGGCATAAAAAATATTTAAAAATAATTAGATAATCTATATTATCTACATATATAGCTAGTATCACATATCTATCTCATCTTGACAGATTCTATCTTGCCTTTGGAGATTCACCTTATAAGCCTAGTTATCCCAATTTAGACATAAAAACAACAGATCAAGCCTTGACATGATCCTTCAGTTCATAACCGGCCAATAGCCTATTTGTTTGCCTTCTAAATAATTTCCCTTGCAAAACTATCTTACCATATATATATTTCTAACCCAGATGGTCAATACCAGGATGAGAGGCGGTATCAATCTGCCTGCTAACCACCATAGCAAGAGGATTGTTAACCAACTACGACTAGAAATGAATCCTCTAAATCCTCCACCGACTGGGACAGATCCAGTGGTTGCCGCTCAGATGCAGATGCTACAGCAGATGGCAAACACGATGAATGAAATACAAGCTCAAATGAGGCAAGAACGCCAGGAAAAGCATCAGGAACGGCTAGAAATGTGTCAAGAGATGAGACAAGAACGGTTGGAAAGTCAGCAACAACCACCACTACCTCCACCACCACCACCAGCTCCATCCAGGGATAAGCACCGGGAGTTTATGAGTCACAAGCCACCTACATTCTCTAAATCAGCAGACCCACTAGAAGTTGATGACCGGTTAAAGTCTATGGACAAGATGCTCAACATAGCTCAGTGCTCTGACAGAGAGAAGGTGCTATATGCATCAGGTCGTATTACTAGCCCTTCTACGGATTGGTGGGATGCATATTGCGCTGCTCATGCTGCTGTCAACACCATTACCTGCGCAGAATTCTCCACTCAATTCAGGAAATACCATATTCATGTTGGACTTATGAAGATTAAAAAGGAGTTCCTATCCCTCAAACAGGGAGGCATGTCCGTAAGCGAATATAGGGACAAATTTATCTAGCTATCTCGATATGCTCTTGGTGAAGTTGATGACGATGAGAAGAAGCAGGAGCTCTTTCTGGAAGGTTTTATCGGGCCACTACAATATCAACTAATATCACACACATTCCCGTCCTTCCAAAGACTACTGGACAAAGCTATTGCTTTGGAAAACATGAGGGTTGAACTTAGAGAGAAGAGAAGGGCTATTAACCAGGGACAGGCTGGAAGTAGTTCCCATCCCTGTTATACTACACCTCAAAGTACACCTGCTCGTGGCAGTTCTGGACAACAAACTCAACAGACCCAAGATACTTCATAAGCAAGCACTCCAGCTGGACCTGTTGCTCCTAATACACCCACAAACAGGTCGTGCTTCAAGTGTGCATAGGCTGGACACTATGCCAACTATTGTCCCAACAGGGCTGTGTATACCACTCTAGCTCCAATGAAGCAGGGTCAAGCTTCGGTAGGCAAGAGTTAGCCCTTATCTATCAATCGGGGTCATGTCAACCATGTGGAAGCAGAAGCTGAACCTGGTGAACCTGAAAACCCCAGGAAGAGATGCTGGTAGAAGGTGAAGAAGTTAGTGAAGAAGGCAATGAACAACAAGATTAGACTAAATATATATATATTTTTTATTATTAGTACTATTTGTAAGACCTAAATATTACTTTAGTTAGTAGCTAGTATTTACTATTTTAGGAATAATAATAAGGTCTATTTGACCCTATGATTTACTAATAAGTTATGCATCATGCTGAGATTCTTGTTGTGCATATGTTTTGAGACAAGATGGTGATACATCCTTTTTCTTACTAATCTCGAGGACGAGATTTCTTTTAAGGGGGTAGGATTTGTAAAGCCTAAAATTTGTATAAATATATATATAATAAATGGATAAATATATTTTAAGGGGATGTTTTGGGATTATGAAACCTATGATTAATTGGTGCCTTTTCCCTTGAGAAAATTTAATTAATGGGATTATATTGGTCGAATAACAAAATAAATAAATACAGAAATATGCACCTCATGATGAAATTCATGTATAGCTGTATTCAAATTGTGAGACAAACTTATGTTTGGAAATTAGAATTTGAAAATGAAAATAGAAAATGAATGAGAAGGGAAGGAGAAAGAATATACACTATATAAAAAAGTATATATTAATTCAAACAGTAGTGTTTAAATTCACATTAGGGTGGTATTAGATATTTAGAAGCCTGAATATTCAAGACAGGAATTTAGAGTCAAATTGAAGTTTTGGAATTTGAAATAGAAAGAGAAGAAATGAAATAGAAAAGAAAATTAAAAAATGAATCGCCTATGCTTGGGCTGGATTCGCCCCACCTCGGCCCAAGTAGCATTGCCACCGCGCCGGCCCAACTTCGCGCCCCTCCTTGCACTGCCAGGCGGGCCCTGCTGCCCTGTTCTGTTCGCACGGGCCTGGATCAGACTCTTCTCTCGTTTTCTAGTGGCCCCCACTAGTCATCTCCTTCATCGCCATGCGCTGTTAAACCACCTCCCCGTGTAAGCTACGCCATCTGCAACAAACCCCTCCCGACGCAGACTCTCTGGCCCCATAAAGCGTGGGCATGGACATCCCTCAGTGTCCTTTTTCCCCGAGCCGTACTGCGCTAAAAGCCTAGGAAACGCCACAACTGTGCGCATTGACGGAGGATGTGTGCAAGCCGCCGACGTTCCCTGGTGTATAACGCCATCACCGGGCCTTGTGTCATTGCCCATCGGATTCTCCAGGGCGAGTGCGTGCTAGGGAAGGCGATTGGAGGGCGGGTGAATCCCCGGTGTCGCGGTAATTGCTCTTCTGTGATCTTCGTCCGCAGCTCGCCGTGGCCAGACCGAGTGATGCCGCGATTAACGGTTAGTCACCCTCCAACAAATTCACTATTGTGTTAACATACTTTTGCACCCGATAGCACTCGGGTAGGTCACATGGCCCTTGGTTGGGGATTTCTCCGACGAAGCGCCGCCGTGGAATCCTTCTTGCCGCCACGGCCGGATCAAAGGAAGATGGGGGAAACCATGAGCCATCGCGTTCTGATCCGAGGGCTCAGACGCCATTCTAGCGTGGCTGAATCTGAGCCAGTGATCTCAGATCCGATGGCTGACAGCGAGTACCGACTTAGTTAGGAGATGATCCGTGGTTGACCGTCGGATGGGTATTTGATGGCTCAGATTGAAACCGGGGTACCGTTTCGTCCAGGTTGATATGATTCGTCCGATTTTGATCCTACACGTGTGGATCAGTCTCAACCGTTTAAAACCTAAGCCACTAATGTTACATCTTGTGGCTGCGGTTGGATATCGGTTGGCAAATAGGCCTAAGGTAATCCACATCGCAGATTGATAATCCAATGGTCTGATTCCCTGCGTACCCCTTCGTTGTGGCAAGTTAGCATAATAGCCACTGTCCTTTCTTCGCATCAACCCGTAGTCCAACCCTATATTAGGATCGTTACATAATAGTCCAAACATTTGTAAAAGTAACCCTTCGCTCCTGGAAAATTGTGGGCGCGACCCAAAGGTTAATAAAATGGGTAAAATTAATAAAGGAAATGATTTTTAGTATAAAAATAATTCCAGAAACTTATTTAATTCATAAGTAATTCATTTTAACTCCTTTTTCATCCATTCTAGTTGCATTAGATTCACAATAATATTGTTTATCATCTAGTAACTTTATTTTGTTATGAAACATAAGTTAAAATTATGCACTTTAATTTCTTTTGTACCCAACATTTGAATCTTTAGAAAATCATAACTCGTTAACCGTAACTCCGAATTTAGTGTTTCTCGAACCTAGGATCTCGTTATGATGCGTAGAACATTATTGTGCATTTGTTCTTATGTTAGGTGTGATGTTAATTTTGCCTATACCATGTTTGTTTGTATTGCTACGACTAGCAGCTAGGTTACGAGAATCTTGAAGACCAAGCTAGTACTTGGGAATCTTGAGTCTTAGGAAAGTTGTGCCCTTGATCACTTTTCTTTACCCAATAATGTTCCTGTTAATCATTGTGACATGCTCAGGTTAATTTGATGGGACCTAATAGGTTTCCCTAAACTCGTTTATCCCACACCTTGTTTACCACTGAACTTTTGGGTAGTTTTGCTATCGCTCTACCTAGTTTTAGGATTAATATTACATTATGATCATGTTCCAGTTATACTGTTGTTTAATTATTGTTCATGAAAAGATCATTGTGTTAATTGGAACATGGAGCTTAACTTAAGATATATGTGCTACCACAAGGGTGGAATGGGATGCCCTTGGCTGACTAATTAGGAAAGCTAGTGGAGGACTACCTTACTCTAAAGGAGCAAGGGCAATAGGGGAGTTGTCGGTATAGGGAGGTTCTTGGGTCGATCATGCTATGATGGCTTTTCGGACGGGGGATT
Source organism: Zea luxurians (assembly GCA_029449295.1). Classification (NCBI taxonomy): domain Eukaryota; kingdom Viridiplantae; phylum Streptophyta; class Magnoliopsida; order Poales; family Poaceae; genus Zea; species Zea luxurians. The sequence goes on along the minus strand of JAOPSE010000108.1, from coordinate 2,296,342 downwards.
CCTATATTGCGCTCCATAGAAACTGTAGCGGGTGTTCTGAAGCTAGTGGAACTTTGTAAACGCCTCGTAGTGGATCCCTAGCCATTCACCTCGGAAGTGTCTAAGGGTCTAGCTAACCCTGGCTAGATGGGATACACGACTTGTGGAAAAAGGGCGCAACCTCTACATAGTGTAAAACTGGTATATTAGCCATGCTCGCGGTCATGAGCAGCACAGGACTCTCGCATGATTAATTTATGGAATTAAATTTAATCTGTCATATGCATTGCATCGCAGGTGTTATTATCAATTGTGATCTCTTACTTAATTGGGTTGGTATCTACTTATATTTAGTAACTGCTAATAAAATTTTGACCAACTTTAAAAGCAATGCTCAACTTTAACCATCTCCTTTGGGTAATCCTTACACTTCAAATGAGCTCCCACCTTTGGTGAGTTCATGCACATTATTCCCCACAACTTGTTGAGCGATGAACATATGTGGGCTCACCCTTGCTATACTCACATCCCCCAGGTCAAGAACAGGTACCATAGGATGAGGCGCATGAAGGATGCGGTGATGAGTTTGTGAGTGGTCTAGGCCATCGTCTCCCAGTCAACTTTGGTTGCTGGATCATTGTCTGCATATGATGTAATTATTTAACTATTTTGTATAGAACTCCTATTATATAGCAAAGATGTGACATTTGTTTCTGTACCATGAGTCATCATATGTGTGAGACTTGGTCCCAGCACACTTGGTGATTATTTCGCGCTCGGGTTTTGAACCACTAAAATCCGGGTGTGACACATCACATCGTGGCCAGTCTTCCCCAGGTCAGTTCATGTCCCTCTGGTTCTCGTTTTAGTACCTCTTGGACCTCTAGATGCTTCCAGTCTCGATCAATTGAACGCTACCACACTATAGCTCTGAGAATGCCTCGTTGTCGTCGGGAACGCCGCCGTGGACATTGCTCACCTCGATCGGCAATTCCGGGTTGTCTCTGTCCAAATTCACGCAAGCACCATAGCCCTAGCTAGTCTCTGATTCTTTTCATGTTGTTTGATTGAACGCTACTGGCTCGTGTAACCTAGAACGGGCTCACCATAGTCTTTGCTCCGCCGTTGCCGCGGACAGACACATGTTAGTAGTGAGTTAATCAAATTAGTTCATAGTAAGTGCTCGGGTAGCCTCGAAGAAGGAGTCCATGTGCTCGACACCATCGGAATGGGTCATCGGCGACGAGTATGTGCGATTCCGACCGGGTGTTCGACCGATGCGCTATCGAGGACTTGAAGCCATGAAGAAATAGAAATAGGAGGACCTATGTGAAATTGTCAGTGACACAGGTAAATAGTGCCACAGGCTCTTTTCTGGATGTAAAACACCAGGGACTTTCCGCAAAACACCACGCGCGGGCACGGACGTGAGCGCGTTTCCGCTGTCCGTGTGGCGGTTCAGACTAGTTTCAGCCCAACCATGTTCATTGTTTTTCCTTTTCTTTTTCTTGATAGCTTGGGAAATCCATAAAAATAATAGAAAATGGATAAAATGATGAGTCCAATTTTACTAGACTCCTAAAATCAAGTAGTATTTAATAAAAATAATTCTAAGATTTTTATTTCAAAATCTAAATTATGTAGCATTTAAAAGTGCTTGAGTAAAGCCTTTTAGAATTTTAGAAATTATTTAGTAATCCCAAAATCATAAACCTTTTTGGATAGACTTAAAATGCTGGTTATAGACTTTGAGTAAAGTTTGAATTTGTTTGGACACTATTTGACTAGAAAACCAGTAAATAGCTCCATAGAGTAATCATTTCAATACTAACTAAGTTAATCCTAGAAGAGTATGTAACTAGGAAGTCTTAGTGGTTGGTTAGCTCCTATTTCGAGAAGATCGTACCGTATGCCTCCCAATCAATTGGTAGAACTAAAGACACAATGGCAAGACTTGCTGGAGAAGGGATTTATCGGACCAAGTTCGTCGCCATTGGATTGTCCAACCATTTTCGTGAAGAAGAAAGACCAAACCCTATAAACGGGTGTGGACTATCGACCCCTTAATGAGGTCACCATTAAGAATAAGTACCCCCTTCCTAGGATCGATCTTCTATTCGATCAGCTTACTGGAGCCCGAGTATTTTCTAAGATTGATCTTAGGTGGGGCTATCATGAGTTAAGGATTCGACTGGAAGATTTACCTAAGACAACCTTTACTACTCGATATAGACTATTAGAATATTTGGTAATGTCTTTTGGGTTAACAAATGCTCTAGCCCATTTCACATATTTGATGAATTATGTGTTCATGCCAGAATTGGACAAGTTTGTAGTGGTCTTTATTAATGATTTTTTGATCTACTCTAAGAATACAGAGGAGCATGCAGAGCATTTCCTGATTGTCTTAACACGCTTAAGGGAACATCAACTTTATGCTAAGTTTAGCAAGTGCGCGTTTTGGTTGGAGGAAATCCAATTCTTGGGGCATGTCCTATCAGCTAAAGGAATTGTGGTTGACCCTAAAAAAGTCAAGGATATTTTGGAATGGAAATCTCCTACCACTGTCCATCAAGTTAAGAGCTTTCTTGGACTAGCTTGCTATTACCGTAGGTTTATCCCAGATTTTTCCAAGATTGTTAAACCTATCACAGAACTGTTGAAGAATGATGTTAAATTTAATCCCAAGTGTAATGAGGCCTTTGAACAGCTGAAGACACTATTAACTACTGCACCGGTCTTGACCCAACCAAATATTGAGAAGTCGTTTGACGTATACTATGATGCGTCAAGCATTGGTCTCGGATGTGTTTTAATGCAAGAAGGTCGAGTAATAGCTTACGCCTCTAGACAACTACATCGGCAAGAGGAGCATTACCCGACGCACGATTTGGAATTGGCAGCAGTGGTTCATGCCCTTAAAATCTGGCGTCATTATCTACTAGGAAATGTATGTCATATATATTGATCATAAGAGTTTGAAATACATTTTTACCCAATTGGAGTTGAACATGAGACAAAGAAGATGGCTCGAGCTAATCCAGGAAAAGCTAATGTAGTGGCTGATGCCTTAAGCCGTAAAGCGTCTTGCCATTGCCTTACTGTGAGGTTACCTGATACCACTTTATGTTAGGAAATAGAAGAATTAAATTTGAATATAGTATCACAAGGAACTTTGATGCAATTGAAGCTTGAGTCGGTTCTTCAATAGAGGATAATAGATGCTCAGAAGGTTGATAAGGGTATGAAGCATATCCAAGAGAAAATAGAAGCTGGTAAAGCCACTTGTTTTAGGAAGGATGACCAAGGAGTGCTATGGTTTAAAGATCGTATAGTGGTGCCTAAGGATGTTGAACTTCATCAACAAATCTTGGATGAAGCCCATCTCAGTCGGTATTCTATCCATCCTAGAAGTACCAAGATGTACCAAGATTTGAAACGACGTTATTGGTGGACTAAAATGAAGATAGAAATTGCTCGCTATGTGGCAAAGTGTGACACTTATCAACGGGCATAAGCAGTGCGCATGAAGACTGCTGACCCCTACAACTGTTGCCTATTCCAACTTGGAAATAGGATGATATAAGTATGGATTTTGTGGTCGGATTACCCAGGAACTCCAAAGGATATCATTCTATTTGGGTTATAGTGGATGGACTTACAAAGACAGCTCGTTTTCTTCCAGTCAAACCCTATTACCCAGTCCTTACCTATGCTCAATTATACGTTGCTCGTATTTTTAGTTTGCATGGGGTGCCAAGGACAATAGTGTCGGACAGAGGACCGCAATTTGTATTCAAGTTTTGGGAACAGTTACACAAGTCTCTAGGTACTAAGTTGCTCCATAGTTCGACCTATCATCCTCAGACAAGCGGGCAAACAGAGAGAATAAATCAAATACTGGAAGATATATTGCGAGCATCTGTTTTGGAATTTCCGTAAAAGTGGGATGATTGTCTGCCTTTGGCAGAATTTTCATACAACAACAGCTATCAAGAGAATATCAAAATGGCACCATTTGAAGCTCTATATGGTCGACAATGTAGAACACCCTTGAACTGGTCAGAACTAGGAGAGTGATGGTTTTTCAGACCTGATTTGGTCAAAGAAATGGAAGAAAAGGTCCAACGCATATGGCACAACTTGAGAGAAGCTCAAGCACGATAGAAGAATTATGCGGATAAATAACACCGACCATTAATATTTCAAGTCGGAGATCATGTGTACTTAAAGGTATCGCCAATGAAAGGAGTTAGTCATTTGGGGGTCAAAGGAAAGTTAGCACCCCGATACATTGGTCCATTCCTTGTTCTTGAACGATGTGGGCAGGTTGCATACAGACTTCGACTACCAGAGTCATTATCTGCTGTACACAATGTATTCCACGTATCCCAACTAAAAAATGTCTTTGAGTCCCCAATCAAACTATGGATGTATCAGAAGTTAAGTTGGAAATAGACCTAACTTATTCCGAATATCCCATCCGAGTTTTGGATCAAAAGGATCGAGTTACTCGAAAAATGACACTCAAGTTTTATAAGATACTGTGTGTGACGGAACCTCCCAAGTCATTAGGCCCACCTACAGTTGTCCTTGTCCAACAGACCTCAGACAACCCTGCAGGTGCCCCTGAATCACTTGACAAGTTCGGTATTTGTATTCCTTACCTTTCCCAAGAGCGTTTCACCCATCACGCAGACATTACAATACATCGGAGGTATGAAAAGATGGAAGCAGTTACAATAACTTGCTTTATTTAAAACAGGAAATAGTAATATTATTACAGACCAGAGTTAAAATATAGAAGTGCTGAAGTGTTATTATTACATCACTGGGAGGCAAAAACCCCTCCCGATAAACGTCAAACAAAAGTTTTTAACGGAGGACCCTTCCTCCCGCAACTTCAGTCTTGATTTTCTTCTTTGGGTACCACCTTGGAACAGAAACAACAAAAGTTTGCTGCTTCTTCACCTAAAACAACATGGGACAAAGCCCTGAGTACGAAGTGTACTTTCACAAGTCTTACCCGTCAAAATAAAAGACTCTCAAGGAATATGCTGGCTTAAGGGAGTCAAGGTAAGGCTTATCAATAATCAAAGACTCTGTTTGCAGAAATGCTTACTAATAGTGTATCCTTAAAAATCCAGTTTTATTTGTCAGGTCTAGTAAAGTTACCTGCATTTAGAGTTCTTTCTACCCTAGTTCAAGCACTTGACCTATACTAGCCAATTTCTTAACAACCCCTCTTATTCACTGGAAAGCTACGTGTAGGGCAGTGACCAAGTCTTCATGTCCGCGAAGTTACGGCGATCCGAATCAATTATACTCAGCTGAGGATCTCCAATCACATGACATATGTAGCACTTAACCCTTGCATATGTCAACTCGCCACCGGGGTTCTTAAGACTAGATCAGGTTCACGCCAACCGAGAGGACAGATACACCACCATCCAGCCTCTTGCCATAGAGGGTACACGCTACTCTCGCCATCTCACCACTCCCATTGTGTGTTATCTTATTCTAGTATTAGTTTGCCCGAGGTAAAGCTTACCCATGACGAGGCATATGACCAGTTAAAGGGTCCTCGATCATCAAGCCTACATCGAGAAGGTCCTTAATCGACTCAGACGGAGACACTACCCCGAGACTCTTCTCGTGCAAGTCACCCGCCCGGTCTCAGCTTTATCATTTCAAACCCAAAGTTTGGTACCTGGCAGAGGTACATCTTTTCCGATGCTGAACCCATCATGGCCATGATGGATCCACCATCAAGTTTTGTTTTTGAAAACATCCCACCCACTTTGAAGCATCATCTTTTGTGAAAACAAAACATTTTGTTTTTCTAAAGCAAAGCTAAGCATAAGGAAAACCTTTTTGTAAATCAGGGATTAAGGAGAAGTAACCAAATCCAAGGAAGGCAATGCAGCAACTGGTTTAGCACACAACTCCTATCACCTAATGCATCAAGTAAGTGAGAAAGATTTTAAAATAACAATGGGGTGGCAAATGCACCGGGGCTTGCCTTGTGCGATAGGTGAATCTGGCTCTGCTCCACAGATATCAAAATAAAAACAGTTTCCTGCCTGAGGTTCTTCAGGTGGGGGTGGTGAAGTCCTTGCTTCTTCAACTTCTATTTCCTCTTCGTTTTCTAGATATAGCCATATATACTCATGAATGCCCATGTAATGCTCATGAAGATGCAAAGATAAAAAAGGTTTATTATCTAATGTCTTGAATTTAACTTTCCTTCATGGATCTTCGAGAAACTAGGGTTTTCGGAGTCTATAGTGAAGTTCATAGGGCAGGGGGGCTAGGGTTTTGGGTTCTAAGTATCAAACATGGTCCAAATCATACCAAACTTTACCCAAGGCTTCTAAATATTATTTAAAGTCTATCTAAAAAGTTTGGTGAATTTTGGGATTATTAATTATTCTCTAAAATTCCAGAAGTATGTATTTTGGCTATTTTAAATGCCCCAAAATTTCCTATTTGAACTAAAAATCAGGAAACTATTTTTATTAAATACTATAAGAAATTAGAAGCCTATCTGGTATTTTTAGCATTTTTCTACAATTTTCTAGAAATTCTTAAACCCTGACAGAAAAAGAAAAGGAAAAGAAATGAACAGTGTTGGATCTGAACTGGCCCAAGTCGGCCCAACCTAAACAGAAAACGCGGACGCGCCCGCGCGCGCCCACTTTGGTGGATTTGCGCAGAGAGCCCTGACGTTTTGAAATTCTTTAAAGAGTCCCTCCCACTATTCCTCTGTCTCGCTGACACTTGCATAAACACCCCTGCGCTTTTCTCTCTTTACAACCTCTAGTCCACGACGGCGAACGACGGGTAACCGAGCTCCGGTGAGCTTGTACCGGCCTATTTACTCGATGACTGGCGTTCTACTTTGGTAGAGACCGAATTCAAGTCCTAATGAGAGTTTCCCCTCAACTAATTTCACTAATGGCGCACTAACACGCCCTATCCACGGTGACAGCGGGCACTACGGGCAATCAAGCGTGTTCCCAGTAATCTAAGGGGTCCTAGTCCAATTGGTAGGGTCGAGGAGCATCATGAGAACCCAAGGATGTTGAAACAAGACAACAGGGAGCATGAACAGACCTAGGATTCGCTGACCACGGTGAGGGCTCAAGGCACGGTGTTCTTGGTTGATTTGGGGGAAATCCCAAATTGGAGAGCTCTGGCGGACGATTAGAGGTGAGAGCTGGCTTACTGGATGCACAATTACATAGCGGAGCAGGCGGGGGTGGCAATTTATAGGCTCCAATGGCGGTGGCGTCCAATTTCACGAAGACGCGCTGGCGGCCGGAGATGAAAGGGGTTATTGGCGCTCGGGATCGGTGGCATTTACCGTGGCAACCTCACCGGCGATGACCAGACATGCTAGAGCGAGTCACTACGATGAAGTACTGCGTCTAGGCACGTGCCATCCGAGCGGCAGACGACTAGTTCCGGTGAACTTATCCACAGCGACCGTGACATGCTCGTGTACGGTGGCTGGAGTAGAATAGTGGCCGAGTTTATCTCCCACGCGATATTTCTTACCGAGGAGCGCTTATCTGAGTTCGGTCGGGCGTGAATCGCGACACCGGCGCGGATCTGAGCGCAAGATCACCGGCGCGCGAGGTCTCTGAGTTGGTGTCCTGATCAATACACTGTACCATCACGCAGCTCTATCAGTCAGCCTGACAGACCATTTTGTAGGGCTCGAATCTTGATTTTTCATGTGATGACTTGCTAATCTACCAGTAACAAAATTGTTGTCTGATGACCCAGCTACAATCTTACTATAGTAGTTACTCCAAAATTCTTACTAGATCATGCTCGAATCCCAGCTCAAAGATGGCTCAATCACACTGTCAGTCTGATTTCAGACCTAAGGCAGCCTGATAGCCCATCTTTGGGCACATTTTTCTCCAAATTTTTCATGTGACCATGGTTTAATCCCTATAGCAAAGTTGTTCTCCTTACATAGCTTTATAAACTTGATCTGTTGACCTAGAGCAAAATCTTCATAATTTGGAAAATATAGGGCATCAAAGTTGGCCATATACCACTGCAATTCAGACTTAGCCCATGGAGCCCAAATGTGGCTTTTTGCAAATAGGCCCAAAACTTAGGGTTTCCTTTGCAAATCTCCAAATATGTGAACCATATGACCTAAGGTACCCTAATTTCATGGTTTTTGCACTTAGGTCCAAAAATGTGCACACTTTGCATACAACCCCCTAGGGTTTCAGTCCAGGGTTTCTCAGGGGTCCATTTAGGGTTTTTGGTGCTTCTAGGGTTTGGATGCTACTTAAGTCCATCCAGGGTGATATTTTATGATCATTTCTACTAAGTTTTGAAGTTTTCTCTTAGTTAAGCTTTGTTTATTCTTCTGAGCCCAGTTTAGGGTTAAGTACCCTACTCTAGGGTTTTACCCACATGCCCACATATCCACACAACTTGTTTGAAATTCTTGCCTAGTGAATGCATTGTAGGTGTGACAAACACATGATATGCCCATGCTTATGATGTCATGCTCAAGTTTTAGTGGTAGTAACACCAGGGGTGTTACACTGTGGAATCAACATACAAAAGATGAGGCTACTTGGGAATCTGAAGATTTCTTAGAAAAGCATTTTCCTAAGTTTCTAGCTTCTTGTAGCCTTTAAAGATTGTATACCTTATTATAAAGTTAGAAAAGACCCACACACCCACCCCCAATCTTGTAAGAGAAAATAGGAAGTAAAGTTGTGACGCATTTCCTTTTCCATTACTTATCAAGAAGCCTTAAATCTCGGGACAAGATTCTTTTATGGGGGGAAGGATGTAACACCTCTAGTGTTACGAGAACTAAAACTTTGGTATGACATCATATGCACTAGCATTATATTATGTATGACACACCTAGAATGCATCCACTAGGTTAAAATTTCAAAAACAAACATGTGATGTGATGCTTGTGTGATGATGTGATCTGGTAAGAAGATTCTTAACCCTAAGTTGGAGTGCCTCTCTCCACGGACTAGAGACATGTGACTTTATGAGGGGAACACTAAGGAGTGATCTTAACAAGTTAGTAGAAATGTTTAAGAAATATTAGCTTAGAAAGACTAAGTGTTTAATGTACCCTTGGATACTCAAAACCCTAATTTATAGGCCAAAACCATAATTAGTGCCCTATGAGATGATTTCAAATTCTATGCACTTTTTACCAAAAGTGTATATATAAAAGTGGTAGAGTAACAAAAAGTAAGCAACTTTTACATTTGGAGATTTCCATGTTTTGTGGTGAAACTTGGAGTAATTTGCAAAACCCCATAAGGACCCCTACCATTGAACTCCAAAAATAGTGTTAAAGAGCTATCTTTGGGCTCTTGTATCTCTTAATCCATGAGCCATTTTCCATAAGTCACCATAGCAAAGTTGTAGAGCTACTATAGTAGTATAATTTTAATTAAGTGACTTAGTTCAAGAATTGTCAGGGACCATAATTAGGGGTACCCTCAAGGCTCCTAATTCTCAGCTGGTGCTGCAAAGGCCTGATGGGTGCGATTAAGTCAGGGATCAGTCCATTCGAGGGACACGATCACGCCTCGCCCGAGCCTAGCCTCGGACAAGGGCAGCCGACCCCGGAGGATTTTCGTCTCGCCCAAGGCCCCCCTTCAGCGGCGAACATATTCCTGGCTCGCCCGAGGCCCTGCCTTCGCAAAGAAGCAACCCTGACCAAATCGCCGCACCGACCGACCAAGTCGCAGGAGCATTTAATGCAAAGGTGGCCTGACACCTTTATCCTGACGCACGCCCCCCAGCCGGCAGAGCCGAAGTGACCGCCGTCACTTCGCCGCTCCACTGACCGGCCTGACAGAAGGACAGCGCCGCCTGCGCCACTCCGACAGCAGTGCCACTTGACAGAGTAAGACTGACAGGCAGTCAGGCCCTGCCGAAGGCACCATAGGAAGCTCCGCTTTGCCCGACCCAGGGCTCGGACTCGGGCTAAGTCCCGGAAGACGGCGAACTCCGCTCCGCCCGACCCAGGGCTCGGACTCGGGCTAAGTCCCGGAAGACGGCGAACTCCGCCCGACCCAGGGCTCGGACTCGGGCTAAGTCCCGGAAGACGGCGAACTCCGCTCCGCCCGACCCAGGGCTCGGACTCGGGCTAAGTCCCAGAAGACGGCGAACTCTGCCCGACCCAGGGCTCGGACTCGGGCTAAGTCCCGGAAGACGACGATCTCCGCCTCGCCCAGGGCTCGGACTTGGGCTCGGCCCCAGAAGACGACGATCTCCGCCTCGCCCGACCCAGGGCTCTGACTTGGGCTCCACCCCAGAAGACGACGATCTCCGCCTCGCCCGACCCAGGGCTCGGACTTGGGCTCGGCCCCAGAAGACGACGAACTCCGCTTCGCCCGACCCCAGGGCTCGGACTCCGCCCCGGCACCAGCCGGCAATCTCCACCTCGCCCGACCTGGGGGCTCGGACTCGACCTCGGCTTCGGAGGAGCTTCCACATCGCCCAACCTAGGGCGCAGACCAGCCACATCAACTGGAGGCGCCATCATCACCCTACCCCGAGCTGACTCGGGCCGCAGGGAACAAGACCGGCGTCCCATCTGGCTCGCTCCGCCAGATAGGCAATGATGGCGCCCCGCATGCTCTGTGACGACGGCGGCTCTCAGCCCCCTTACGGAAGCAAGAGGACGTCAGCAAGGACTTAACCGCTCCAACAGCTGTCCCTCCGCCAAGCTCCATCGCTCCTCCGACAGCCACGACATCACACCAGCTGGGTGCCAAGATCTCTCCGGCTGCCACAACGGCATGTACCTAGGGCGCTAGCTCACCTCCGCTAGACACGTAGCACTCTGCTACACCCCCCATTGTACACCTGGATCCTCTCCTTACGCCTATAAAAGGGAGGACCAGGGCCGCGCGGGGACGAGGACGAGACACGCGCTCGCTCGGAGCCGCTCGCTCCCTCTCCCGCGTGGACGCTTGTAACCCCCTACTGCAAGCACACCCGACCTGGGCGCGGGACGAACACGAAGGCCGCGGGATTCCCACCTCTCTCACGCCGGTCTCCGGCCGCCTCGCTCTCCCCCCTTCGCGCTCGCCCTCGCGCTCGACCCATCTGGGCTGGGGCACGCGGCGACATTCACTCGTCGGCTCAGGGACCCCCCGGTCTCGGAACGCCGACAGTTGGCACGCCAGGTAGGGGCCTGCTGCGTGTTGACGAACAGCTTCCCGTCAAGCTCCAGATGGGCAGTCTCCAGCAACCTCTCCAACCCGGTACGATGCTCCGTTTCGGGAGTCTTGAGTTCATGTCCCTCGACGGCAGCTACGACATGATACTCCTTCCACCGCCGTGCGACAAAAACAGTGGCGGCCGGCAACCCGCCCGCCGGCGGCGGAATCAGCGACGTCTTCCCCGCATGGTGGAAGAGCAACCTTCGAGCTCACCCCGTCCTCTCCCCTGCCGATGGAGGAGGAGGCGGGGCAACCAAGGCCAAGCAGGAGACAGCGCCTCGTCGGCTGTCGAGCGAGTCGACGGCCCCGGCACCCCAACGGGGGGTGCACCGGGCGTCGACCTCGCGTTTGAGACGAAGGCGAGCGCCGTCTCCCCGCGACACGCCAAACCCGAGCAAGCAGACGACGCCATCACGCTCGCGAAAAGCTTGCTGGACGTCACCCTCGTACCTGAGACGACGGCGCAGTCAGTCCCCGACGCGACCTTATCGCCGCCCGTCGACCAAAAGGTACCGATCGATTCCCATCCCGCGTCTTTCGGATTCAGCCTCAACCCGTCTAGCGACTTCGCTTTGGCGGGCGCTCTCGTAGAGGCAAATCCAGACCCTCTGGGGTTTCGTGTGCGGTCACCTTGGGACTGGCTGACGGACGTCTCGACCTACGGGCCCTCTGGGTCCGAGGAAGACGACGAACCCAGCATCTGTTGGGATTTCTCTGGACTTGGCAACCCCGGTGCCATGCGGGACTTCATGACCGCATGCGACTACTGCCTTTCCGACTGTTCCGACGGTAGCCGTAGCCTCGGCGACGAGGACCGCGGCCCAAGTCGCGAATGCTTCCACGTCGATCTAGGGGGTCCCCCCGAAGGCAACCATCTCGGCATGCCGGAGGACGGTGACCTCCCTAGGCCGGTGCCTCGCGTTGACATCCCATGGGAGCTAGCTGTGGTCCCCGTTCAGGCGGGGGGTCATGACCCACAGCTCGAGCAAATCCGCGGGGTGCAGGCCAGGCTCGACGAGGGAGCAGGAGCGCTTGAGCCGATCCGTCGGGACGTCGGGCAGGCATGGGCGGGCCAACCTCCGGCCGGAGAAATACGTCATCTACCCCAGGGCTTCCAGCATCGCATCACCGACGACGTCAGGCTCAGGCCACCACCCGCATCTAGTGGGGTCGGCCAGAACCTGGCGGCAGCAGCAATGCTTCTTCGCGCGACGCCAGAGCCATCAACCACCGAGGGGCGGCGAATCCAGGGAAAGCTCAAGAATCTCCTGGAAGGCGCCACGGTCCGACGGGCCGAGAGCTCTGCCTCCCGAAGGTAGGGGTACCCCTCGGAACCTCATGTCGTGACTTCCCGATTCATGCGGGAAGCCTCGGTCTACACCGGGCGCACGCGCAACACCGCGCCTGCGGCCCCGGGTCGCCTCGGCAACGAGCACCGTCACCGTGACCGACGGACCCACCTTGACGAGAGGGTGCACCGAGGCTACCACCCCAGGCGTGGGGGACGCTACGACAGCGGGGAGGATCGGAGTCCCTCACCCGAACCACCCGGTCCGCAAGCCTTCAGTCGAGCCATCCGACGGGCGCCGTTCCCGACCCGGTTCCGACCCCCGACTACTATCACAAAGTACTCGGGGGAGACGAGACCGAAACTGTGGCTCGCGGACTACCGTCTGGCCTGCCAATTGGGTGGAACGGACGATGACAACCTCATCATCCGCAACCTCCCCCTGTTCCTCTCCGACTCCGCTCGCGCCTGGTTGGAGCACCTGCCTCCGGGGCAGATCTCCAACTGGGATGACCTAGTCCAAGCTTTCGCCGGCAATTTCCAGGGCACGTATGTGCGCCCCGGGAATTCCTGGGACCTTCGAAGCTGCCGACAGTAGCCGGGAGAGTCTCTACAAGACTACATCCGGCGATTCTCGAAGCAGCGCACCGAGCTGCCCAACATCACCGACTCGGATGTCATCGGCGCGTTCCTCGCTGGCACCACCTGCCGCGACCTGGTGAGCAAGCTGGGCCACAAGACCCCCACCAGGGCGAGCGAGCTGATGGACATCGCCACCAAGTTCGCCTCCGGCCAGGAGGCGGTCAAGGCTATCTTCCGGAAGGACAAGCAGCCCCAGGGCCGCCCATCGGAAGGTACTCCCGAGGCGTCAACTCAGCGCGGCGCCAAGAAGAAGGGCAAGAAGAAGTCGCAAGCGAAACGCGACGCCGCCGACACGGACCTTGTTGCCGCCGCCTCGTACAAGAACCCTCGGAAGCCCCCCGGAGGTGTCAACCTCTTCGACAAGATGCTCAAGGAGCCATGCCCCTATCACCAGGGACCGGTCAAGCACACCCTTGAGGAATGCGTCATGCTTCGGCGCCACTTCCACAGGGCCGGGCCACCCGCGGAGGGTGGCAAGGCCCGCGACGACGACAAGAAGGAAGATCACCAGGCAGGGGAGTTCCCCGAGGTCCGCGACTGCTTCATGATCTATGGTGGGCAAGCGGCGAACACCTCGGCTCGGCACCACAAGCAAGAGCGCCGGGAGGTCTGCTCGGTGAAGGTGGCGGCGCCAGTCTATCTAGACTGGTCCGACAAGCCCATCACCTTCGACCGAGACGATCACCCCGACCATGTGCCGAGCCCGGGGAAATACCCGCTCGTCGTCGACCCCATCATCGGCGACGTCAGGCTCACCAAGGTCCTCATGGACGGAGGCAACAGCCTCAACATCATCTACGTCGAGACCCTCGGGCTCCTGTGTGTCGATCTGTCCTCTGTCCGGGCAGGTGCTGCGCCCTTCCATGGGATCATCCCAGGGAAGCGCGTCCAACCCCTCGGACAGCTCGACCTTCCCGTCTGCTTCAGAACACCCTCCAACTTCCGAAGGGAGACCCTGACGTTCGAGGTGGTCGGGTTCCGAGGAACCTACCACCCGGTACTAGGGAGGCCGTGCTACGCGAAGTTCATGGCCGTCCCCAACTACACCTACCTGAAGCTCAAGATGCCGGGCCCCAACGGGGTCATCACCGTCGGCCCTACGTACAAACACGCGTTCGAATGCGACGTGGAGTGCGTGGAGTACGCCGAGGCCCTCGCCGAGTCCGAGGCCCTCATCGCCGACCTGGAGAGCCTCTCTAAGGAGGTGCCAGACGTGAAGCGTCACGCCGGCAACTTTGAGCCAGCGGAGACGGTTAAGTCCGTCCCCCTCGACCCCAGCGGCGACACCTCCAAGCAGATCCGGATCGGCTCCGGGTTCGATCCCAAATAGGAAGCAGTGCTCGTCGACTTTCTCCGCGCGAACGCCAACGTCTTCGCGTGGAGTCCCTCGGACATGCCCGGCATACCGAGGGATGTCGCCGAGCACTCGCTGGACATCCGAGCCGGGGCCTGACCCGTCAAGCAGACGCTACGCCGATTCGACGAGGAGAAGCGCAGAGCCATAGGCGAGGAAATCCACAAGCTAATGGCGGCAGGGTTCATCAAAGAGGTATTCCATCTCGAATGGCTTGCCAACCCTGTGCTTGTGAGAAAGAAAGGGGGGAAATGGCGGATGTGTGTAGACTACACTGGTCTCAACAAAGCATGTCCGAAGGTTCCCTACCCTCTGCCTCGCATCGACCAAATCGTGGATTCCACTGCTAGGTGCGAAACCCTGTCTTTCCTTGATGCCTACTCAGGGTATCATCAAATCAGGATGAAAGAGTCCGACCAGCTCGCGACTTCTTTCATCACACCCTTCGGCATGTACTGCTATGTCACCATGCCGTTCGGCTTGAGGAATGCGGGCACGACGTACGAGCGGTGCATGAACCATGTGTTCGGCGAACACATTGGCCGCACGGTCGAGGCCTACGTCGATGACATCGTAGTCAAGACGAGGAAGGCCTCCAACCTCCTTTCCGACCTTGAAACGACATTCCGATGTCTCAAGGCGAAAGGCGTCAAGCTTAATCCCGAAAAGTGTGTCTTCGGGGTGCCCCGAGGCATGCTCTTGGGGTTCATCGTCTCCGAGCGGGGCATCGAAGCCAACCCGGAGAAGATCGCAGCCATTACCAGCATGGGGCCCATCAAGGACTTGAAAGGCGTACAGAGGGTCATGGGATGCCTCGCGGCTCTGAGCCGCTTCATCTCACGCCTCGGCGAAAGAGGTCTACCTCTGTACCGCCTCTTAAGGAAGCCTGAGTGCTTCACTTGGACCCCTGAGGCCGAGGAAGCCCTCGGGAACCTGAAGGCGCTCCTCACAAAGGCGCCTATCTTGGTGCCCCCAGCTGCCGGAGAAGCCCTCCTGGTCTACGCCGCCGCGACCACCCTGGTGGTTAGCGCCGCGATTGTGGTCGAGAGGCAAGAAGAGGGGCATACGCTGCCCGTTCAAAGGCCAGTCTACTTCATCAGCGAGGTACTGTCCGAAACCAAGATCCGCTACCCACAAGTTCAGAAGCTGCTGTACGCGGTGATCCTAACGTGGTGGAAGCTGTGACACTACTTCGAGTCTCATCCGGTAACTGTGGTGTCATCCTTCCCCCTGGGAGAGATCATCCAGTGCCGAGAGGCCTCGGGTAGGATTGCAAAGTGGGCGGTGGAGATCATGGGCGAGACAATCTCGTTCGCTCCCCGGAAGGCCATTAAGTCCCAGGTCTTAGCGGACTTCGTGGCTGAATGGGTTGACACCCAGCTACCGACGGCTCCGATCCAACCGGAGCTCTGGACCATGTTCTTCGACGGGTCGCTGATGAAGACAGGAGCCGGCGCAGGCCTACTCTTCATCTCACCCCTCGGAAAGCACCTACGCTAGGTGCTATGCCTCCACTTCCCGGCGTCCAACAATGTGGCCGAATATGAGGCTCTGGTCAACGGGTTGCGGATCGCCATCGAGCTAGGGGTCCGACGCCTCGACGCTTGTGGTGACTCGCAGCTCGTCATCGACCAAGTCATGAAGAACTCCCATTGCCGCGACCCGAAGATGGAGGCCTACTGCGATGAGGTTCGGCACCTGGAAGACAAGTTCTACGGGCTCGAGCTCAACCACATCGCTCGGCGCTACAAAGAGACTGCGGACGAGCTGGCTAAAATAGCCTCGGGGCGAACGATGGTTCCCCCAGACGTCTTCTCCCGAGACCTGCATCAACCCTCCGTCAAGATCGACGATACGTCCGAGCCCGAGGTACCCTCGGCCCAGTCCGAGGCACCCACGGCTCAGTCCGAGGCGCCCTCGGCTCAGCCCGAGGCACCCTCGACTCATCCCGAGGCACCCTCAGCTCGGCCCGAGGCGCCCTCAGTTCAGTCCGAGGTACCCTCGGCCCCCGAGGGTGAGGCACTGCGCGTCGAGGAGGAGCGAAGCGGGGTCGCGCCTAATCGAAACTGGCAGACCCCGTACCTGCAATATCTCCACCAAGGAGAGCTACCCCTCGACCGAGCCGAGGCTCGGCGGGTGGCGCGACGCGCCAAATCGTTCGTCTTGCTGGGTGGTGAGAAGGAGCTCTACCACCGCAGCCCCTCCGGCATCCTCCAGCGATGCATCTCCATCGCCGAAGGTCAGGAACTCCTGCGAGAGATACACTCGGGGCTTGCGGCCATCACGCAGCGCCTCGAGCCCTTGTCGGGAACGCTTTCCGGCAAGGCTTATACTGGCCGACGGCGGTGGCCGACGCTACCAGAATCGTCCGCACCTGCGAAGGGTGTCAATTCTACGTGAGGCAGACCCACCTGCCCGCTCAGGCTCTGCAGACAATACCCATCACCTAGCCTTTTGCGGTGTGGGGTCTGTACCTCGTCGGCCCCTTGCAGAAGGCACCCGGGGGCTACACGCACCTGCTGGTCGCCATCGACAAATTCTCCAAGTGGATCGAGGTCCGACCCCTGAACAGCATCAGGTCCGAGCAGGCGGTGGCGTTCTTCAC
The DNA here is from genome assembly GCA_029449295.1 of Zea luxurians. Taxonomy (NCBI): domain Eukaryota; kingdom Viridiplantae; phylum Streptophyta; class Magnoliopsida; order Poales; family Poaceae; genus Zea; species Zea luxurians. The sequence goes on along the minus strand of JAOPSE010000108.1, from coordinate 2,279,234 downwards.
CAACATCATCCATCGCTTCGGGGTCCCGAACTCCATCATAACCGACAACGGCACCCAGTTCACCGGTAGAAAGTTCCTGGACTTCTGCGAGGATCACCACATCCGGGTGGACTAGGCCGCCGTGGCTCATCCCATGACGAATGGGCAGATGGAGCGTGCCAACGGCATGATTCTACAAGGGCTCAAGCCTCGGATCTACAACGACCTCAACAAGTTCGGCAAGCGATGGATGAAGGAACTCCCCTCGGTGGTCTGGAGTCTGAGGACAACGCCGAGCCGAGCCACGGGCTTCACGCCGTTCTTTCTAGTCTATGGGGCCGAAGCCATCTTGCCCACAGACTTAGAATACGGTTCCCCGAGGACGAGGGCCTTCACCGACCAAAGCAACCAAGTCAGCCGAGAAAACTCGCTGGACCAGCTGGAGGAGGCTCGGGACCGGGCCTTGCTACACTCGGCGCGGTACCAGCAGTCCCTGCGACGCTACCACGCCCGAGGGGTCCGGTCCCGAGACCTCCAGGTGGGCGACCTGGTGCTTCGGCTGCGACAAGACGCCCGAGGGCGGCACAAGCACATGCCTCCCTGAGAGGGGCCATTCGTCATCGCCAAGGTTCTGAAGCCCGGAACATACAAGCTGGCCAACAGTCAAGGCGAGGTCTACGGCAACGCCTGGAACATCCAACAGCTACGTCGCTTCTACCCTTAAGATGTTTTCAAGTTGATCATATACCTCGCACCCACGCAAAGTTTAGTCATCAAGGAAGGGTCGGCCTCGCCTCGGCAAAGCCCGACCCTCCCTCGGGGGCTAAAAGGGGGGGAACCCCCTCTGCGTCGAAATTTTCCTCGAAAAAAGATCTTTTCTGCCAGAATGTCTTTCACGCTTTTTGGCTACTTCGAAAGTGGATCCTGAAAACGATGGAGTACACGTAAGCAGCCAAGGCTGACCGAGCCGAGGGACTCCTACGCCTCCGGGATACGGATACCTCACTCATCACCTTCTGCGATAAGTAACTCACGTTCGGATAAGTGATTCTGCGGATCGAACAAGTCTTCACGCTCGAAAGCTCTTCTGCCGAAGCGATCCTTCCAGCCTTCTCGACTGCGTCGGTGACAGAGCCCCATGGACGGGTAAGAGTGAGCGTAAGCGGCAAGGCCGACCGAGCCGAGGGACTCCTACGCCTCCGGGATACAGATACCTCACTCATCACCTTTCGCGAGAAGCAACTCTTGCTCGCACAAACATTTCTGTTACCGACAAAAAAGTCCAGATACTCGAAACGAAAGGAAAAGAGACGCAGCTTTACAACATGGCGAGGGTGTGTTTAGGCCTCGGCGGCCGCGGGAAACACACGCTACAAGACAATCCGATCCTGCAGGCTCGGATCTTGACGGCTGAAGGGAGCAGCAGCACCCTCGGCATCGACGACACCTTCGGCGAGGGCCGACCTAGCCTCGGACGGCGACGTGGTCCGAGGATCTCCACTCTGGAGGACGACGTCATCACCACGCCCAGGCCATCGCCGCCAGGGTCTTCTCCGGGAATCCGGCCCGAGCAGGCGACTCGGCCGGTCACCCCGGGGCCTCGGCCAGCTGCCCTCCAAGGACGTCAGCCCGACCCAAGGCCTCGGCTGGTCAATTCCGGCGTCGGTCCCGCTAACGGACGACCCGGCCAGGCTCTGGCCAACCAGGTTCTTCTTTTCGAGCCAACTCTGCCTCTGTTCATGTTGACGCCGCTACCCCTGGCCTCGGCTCATCGAAGAGCGGCCGAGGGGTTCCTTTAACTAAGCCAGAGAAGCCTCGGACAACAAGGCCGACCGAGCCAAGAGACTCCTACGCCTCCGGGATACGGATACCTCACTCGTCACCTGTACACGGGGCGACTCACGCTTGGTGAAGCGGTTCAGACAACCAACAGGCGAGTCTTAGTGCTCGAAAAGGAGGAAAAAACACGGCTCCGTGCCGAAAATCACATACATGTTCAGGCCCCCGATAGCCATAATGAACAAAAACACTGGCATCCAAGGTGCCATTACAAACGGAACTCTGGTTCCACCTCCGCAGGTACGAACAACCCCACTCGACGGGGGAGAGGCCTGCGGAGCAACAGAAGACCGACGAACGGCTTGTCGTCGCCCGCCCCAGCCGCGGCGACGACGACGACTTCTGTCCCGGGGGGCCGAACAGCAGCAGCGATGATCTCAGGGCGGATGCTGCTGCCAGGAGGCCCCCGCCCATGCCCAAACTCGAGAGGCAAGGATGGGAAGAAGGCCGTAGAGTTGGAGGTCGGTCCGCGGGTGGCGCCGGCAAACTCGTCGGCGGCGGAACCTCTTCCAGATGCCGTGGCGGGAGGCGGCACCAGGAGCGGCTCCGAAGCCGCTCGGCTCAGCGAGCCGGGCACGGTGCACCGGTCAGCGCCACAGACGACTCCCACCCTTCCCCCCGATCACTGAGGGAAGGAGCGGGCCACCGCCCACGCAGGGGTCGATCCCAACTCGGCACACTCCCCTCCCCAGCACTAGTGATGAAAATCCTTGAGGCTGAGGGAGGGGCAGAGGCCGTAGCCCGGCTCGCTTTCCCCCACCATCAAACTGGAGGTCACCATCTTGGGTGACCACCGGTGGAGGGGTGCAGCCGGGCTGCTTGATGAAAATCCTTGAAGCCGAACGATGGCTGAAAGGTGCCAACTCCCACGGAGTTGTGTTCCCCCAACGACGAGGCGGAAAGACGGCGGATCTCCCCCATCCGGGGGCTTGGAAGGTGGAAAGACGCGATGCATAAGGGAGCGCGAAGACATGGTCTCCTTCCAAGGGGGTCACCCTCCTTTTAAAGGCGGATCTCCCTACTTGCGTCCCCAGCCGTCACGGGCTGAGTCTTCTCCAACACACTCCAAGGTCCTCCCCTGCGGCGCGGGGGCTGGGTCCCACACGTCATGCAAGCCGGCTCAGAGCAGAAGAAGCCAAACCGCCGCGCGCGGTGCGTACAACCGCCCAGCGGTTACAAGCGACCCTCCACTTTTGCCCAGACCAGCGGGCGAAAGGGTGGGCAGCCATGCAGGCGGCATGCAACCGCGCCAAGTGGGCGCGCTTCTCCGACTCCCAACACGCCCGGCATGGAGGCCCAGGCCCACGCGTCATACAACCGGCACGCCGAATGCTTCGTGCATGCAACTGCACCGCCACTTGCACCACTACCGCGCCTCCTCGACTGCGGAACCAATACCGCGACTCGAGGTGACCCGGCGCGCGACCCAGCAGCACCAGCCTGGCGCGACGGTCAACGCGGCCAAAAGTGGGCCGGCAGTAATGGCGGTGGCAGGCGGGCAGGAGCAGCGACCACATCGTCAGCCAAGCTTACGTCCCATCCGGGGGCAGCGAGAGAACCCTCTCTCACGGCGTGAAGACGACGCCGCCCGTGATCCGTTCCTTGAACGGCTCGCGCATGCGCAACGGTCGCTCCTCCAACCACTCGCCCCGTCGCATTAACTCCGCGGCGGGACACGCGGCGCCTCTGGCAGGAGAAGCGGGCGACGCTTCGCCTTCGCCATAATGACCGCGTCCAAAAAGGTACGCCACGTCGTTCGATTTCGTATCCTTTTTCGTTTTTCCTCTTTCTCTCTCTTGCAACAGGGACCGGGAAAGGGGGATACCCCGAAAAGGATCCTTCCCCGAGAAGGAACCAGGCTCTGAGCCCCCCTACTGATCAGAGGTTCGAAGGCTGGCCCCCCGGAAGGGTACAACAGCCGCCTCAGATCGCGTGGGCCCTACACCCACTACTGGTCAGAGGTTCGAAGGCCGGCCCCTCAAAAGGGTTCGACGACCGCCTCAGGCTACTCGGGCTCCGCGCCCAATACTGATCAGGGGTTCGAAGGCTGGCCCTCGAAGGGTTCACAGCCGCCTCAGACGCCGAGCGAGGGATGACCATGGGTACGTTCGATACATAACCAAGGCTCGGGCTGCGCTCCCGAGGTACCCTAGGACATTTCCGAGACCAGCGGGAACGATCTTGTAACAGAATCCCATCAGAGGGAGGCATCGAGCCCTCGGACCCCGTCACCAGGGGACCGGGTCTGGCAGATCACCCGCAGGTACTTTTGGGCGTGCCTCTGGGCCCCTAGCCGACCCCTAACGAACGGGGCACGGACGTCCACTCGGATTACCCGCTTGCAGCTCATCGGAGACACCATGTTCGGCGCCCATCGAGGGCAACATGGCGCTTTCCCCTCCTCCTCCTTGCGGAAAGGCGACGCAGGGGCGTATGTAAAAAGCCGAGTCTACCCCTGACCGCCCTCTCGCTCTGTGCAGAGGCTCGGGGGCTGCTCTCGCAAACCCGGCTCCGGCCGAACCGTTGACAGCGTCAACATACCAGCCCGAGAACTTGGGACCCGACCGTACACCTGGGCTACGGCCAGCTCGCATGAGGGAACGACCAGACCAGCCGAAGCACTACGTGAGGCAGTAAGACCTCGAAGGAGTGAAACCACTCCTCCGAGGCCTCGGGGGCTACACCCGGCGGGTGCGCTCGCGCGCAACCACCGGAACAAAACGCAACCGAGAAAGGCTGGTCCCCTTGCAAAAAAGTGCGACGAAAGCCTCCAAGCGAGTGCAAACACTCCCTTCGAGGCTCGAGGGCTACTGTCGGGGACCATAATTAGGGGTACCCTCAAGGCTCCTAATTCTCAGCTGGTAACCCCCATCAGCACAAAGCTACAAAGGCCTGATGGGTGCGATTAAGTCAGGGATCAGTCCATTCGAGGGACACGATCACGCCTCGCCCGAGCCTAGCCTCGGACAAGGGCAGCCGACCCCGGAGGATTTCCGTCTCGCCCGAGGCCCCCCTTCAGCGGCGAACATATTCCCGGCTCGCCCGAGGCCCTGCCTTCGCAAAGAAGCAACTGAAAGTCGCCTAGAGGGGGGTGAATAGGGCGAAACTGAAAATCTCAAAAATAATCACAACTACGAGCCGGGTTAGCGTTAGAAATATAATAGAGTCCGCGAGAGAGGGCGCAAAATAAATCGCAAGCGAATAATGAAGTAAGACACGCGGATTTGTTTTACCGAGGTTCGGTTCTCTCAAACCTACTCCCCGTTGAGGAGGCCACAAAGGTCGGGTCTCTTTCAACCCTTCCCTCTCTCAAACGGTCCCTCGGACCGAGTGAGCTTCTCTTTCTCAAATCACTTGGGAATCAAACTTCCCGCAAGGACCACCACACGATTGGTGTCTCTTGCCTCAATTACAAGTGAGTGTATAATCACAAGAAAGAATGCCAAAGAAAAAGAAGAGATCCAAGCGCAAGAGCTCAAATGAACACTACAAATCACTCTCTCTAGTCACTAGGGCTTTGTGAGGAGTTGGGAGAGGATTTGATCTCTTTTGGTGTGCTTTGCAATGAATGCTAGCTCTTGTATAGTGGTTGGAAGTTGGAAAACTTGGATGCAATGAATGGTGGGGTGGTTGGGGTATTTATAGCCCCAACCACCAAAAGTGGCCGTTGGTGGAGGCTGTCTGTCGATGGCGCACCGGACAGTCCGGTGCACACCGGACATGTCCGGTGCCCCCGCCACGTCATCAATGCCGTTGGATTCTGACCGTTGGAGCTGACCCGCCTAGATGTCCGGTGCACACCGGACATCACATGTTCATTGTCCGGTGCGCCAGTATGGGCGCGCCTGACATCTGCGCGCGTAGAGCGCGCATTAAATGCGACGCAGGTAGCCGTTGGCGCTGAAATAGTCGTTGCTCCGTGGTTACACCGGACAGTCCGGTGCACACCGGACATGTCCGGTGAATTATAGCGGAGCGGCTGCTGCGTGATCCCGAGGCTGGCGAGTTGAGGAGGCCGGGCTTCCATGGAGCACCGGACACTGTCCGGTGTACACCGGACAGTCCGGTGAATTATAGCGAAGCGGCCTGAGAAATTCCCGAAGGTGGCGAGTTCGAGTTGGAGTCCTCTGGTGCACCGGACACTGTCCGGTGTACACCGGACAGTCCGGTGCCTCCAGACCAGAGGTGCCTTCGGTTGCCTCTTTGCTCCTTTGTTGAATCCAAAACTTGATCTTTTTATTGGCTGAGTGTGAACCTTTTGCACCTGTATAACTTATACACTAGAGCAAACTAGTTAGTCCAATTATTTGTGTTGGGCAATTCAACCACCAAAATTATTTAGGAACTAGGTGTAAGCCTAATTCCCTTTCAATCTCCCCCTTTTTGGTGATTGATGCCAACACAAACCAAAGCAAATATAGAAGTGCATAATTGAACTAGTTTGCATGATGTAAGTGCAAAGGTTGCTTGGACTTGAGCCAATATAAATACTTACATGATGCGCATGGATTGTTTTCTTTGTTTTTGACATATTGGACCATATTTGCACCAAAAGTTTTGTTTTTGTAAATTCTTTTGTAAATTCTTTTCAAAGTCCTTTTGCGAGATAGTCAAAGGTAAATGAATAAGATTTGGCAAAGCATTTTCAAGTTTTGAAATTTTCTTCCTTTGTTCAAATGCTTTTCCTTTGACTAAACAAAACTCCCCCTCAAATAAAGTCTCCTCTTAGTGTTCAAGAGGGTTTTAAGATATCAAGTTTTAAAAATCCTACTTGCTCCCCCTTTAGAACACAAAGAGATACCAATTTTGAAATTTACCAACTGAAAATCATCAATTTAAAATTAGGGTGGTGGTGCGGTCCTTTTGCTTTGGGGCCAATACTTTCTCCCCCTTTGGCATGAATCGCCAAAAACGGATATTTAGAATGAAATATAGGCCCTTGAAAGTACTTTCTCCTCCTTTGGTCATAAAATATATAAGTAAAGATTATACCAAAGATGGAGAGTGATGTGGAGTGACGGTGAAGGATGAGTGGTAGAGCGGAGTGGAAGCCTTTGTCTTCGCCGAAGACTCCAATTCCCTTTCAATATACCTATGACTTGGTTTGAAATACACTTGAAAACACATTAGTCATAGCATATAAAAGAGACATGATCAAAGGTATTCTTATGAGCTATGTGTGCAAGTTTAGCAAAAGAAATTCCTAGAATCAAGAATATTAAGCTCATGCCTAAGTCTGGTAAAAGATTGTTCATCAAGTGGCTTGGTAAAGATATCGGCTAATTGATCTTTAGTGTTAATGTATGAAATCTCAATATCCCCCTTTTGTTGGTGATCCCGAAGAAAATGATACTGAATGGCTATGTGTTTAGTGCGGCTATGCTCAACGGGATTATCCACCATGCGGATTGCACTCTCATTATCACATAGAAGAGGAACTTTGGTTAATTTGTAACCGTAGTCCCGCAGGGTTTGCCTCATCCAAAGCAATTGCGCGCAACAATGGCCTGCAGCAATATACTCATCTTCGGCGGTAGAAAGAGCGACCGAATTTTGCTTCTTTGAAGCCCAAGACACCAAGGATCTTCCCAAGAACTGGCAAGTCCCCGATGTGCTCTTTCTATTAATCTTACACCCCGCCCAATCGGCATCCGAATAACCAATCAAATCAAAAGTGGATCCCCGAGGGTACCAAAGCCCAAACTTAGGAGTATAAGCCAAATATCTCAAGATTCGTTTTACGGCCGTAAGGTGTGATTCCTTAGGGTCGGCTTGGAATCTTGCACACATGCAAACGGAAAGCATAATGTCCGGTCGAGATGCACATAAATAAAGCAATGAACCAATCATCGACCGGTATACCTTTTGATCCACGGACTTACCTCCCGTGTCGAGGTCGAGATGCCCATTTGTTCCCATGGGAGTCTTGATGGGCTTGGCATCCTTCATTCCAAACTTGCTTAGAATGTCTTGAGTATACTTTGTTTGGCAAATGAATGTGCCCTCTTGGAGTTGTTTGACTTGAAATCCTAGAAAATACTTCAACTCCCCCATCATAGACATCTAGAATTTCTGTGTCATGATCCTACTAAATTCTTCACATGTAGATTTGTTAGTAGACCCAAATATAATATCATCAACATAAATTTGGCATACGAACAAATCATTGTCAAGAGTTTTAGTGAATAAAGTAGGATCGGCTTTGCCGACTTTGAAGCCATTTGCAATAAGGAAATCTCTAAGGCATTCATACCATGCTCTTGGGGCTTGCTTGAGCCCATAAAGCGCCTTAGAGAGCCTATAAACATGGTTAGGGTACTCACTGTCTTCAAAGCCGGGAGGTTGCTCAACATAGACCTCCTCCTTGATTGGTCCATTGAGGAAGGCACTCTTCACGTCCATTTGATAAAGCTTGAAGCCATGGTAAGTAGCATAGGCTAATAATATGCGAATTGACTCAAGCCTAGCTACGGGTGCATAGGTTTCACCAAAATCCAAACCTTCGACTTATGAATACCCCTTGGCCACGAGTCGAGCTTTGTTCCTTGTCACCACACCATGCTCGTCTTGCTTGTTGCGGAAGACCCACTTGGTTCCTACAACATTTTGATTAGGACGTGGAACTAAGTGCCATACCTCGTTCCTTGTGAAATTGTTGAGCTCCTCTTGCATCGCCATCACCCAATCCGCATCTTGAAGTGCTTCCTCTACCCTGTGTGGCTCAATAGAGGAAACGAAAGAGTAATGTTCACAAAAATGTGCAACACGAGATCGAGTAGTTACCCCCTTATGAATGTCGCCGAGGATGGTGTCGACGGGGTGATCTCGTTGTATTGCTTGGTGGACTCTTGGGTGTGGCGGCCTTGGTTGTTCATCCTCCTTGTCTTCATCACTTGTATCTCCCCCTTGATCGTTGCCGTCATTTTGAGGTGGCTCATCTTCTTGATCTTCTTGTTCAACATCTTGAGCCTCATCCTCATTTTGGTTTGGTGGAGATGCTTGCATGGAGGAGGATGGTTGATCTTGTGCATGTGGAGGCTCTTCGGATTCCTTAGGACACACATCCCCAATGGACATGTTCCTTAGCGCTATGCATGGAGCCTGTTCTTCACCTATCTCATCAAGATCAACTTGCTCTACTTGAGAGCCGTTAGTCTCATCAAACACAACGTCACAAGAAACTTCAACAAGTCCTGAGGACTTGTTAAAGACTCTATATGCCCTTGTGTTTGAGTCATATCCTAGTAAAAAGCCTTCTACAGTTTTAGGAGCAAATTTAGATTTTCTACCTCTTTTAACAAGTATAAAACATTTGCTACCAAAAACTCTAAAATATGAAATATTTGGCTTTTTACCGGTTAGGAGTTCATAGGATGTCTTCTTGAGGATTCGGTGAAGATATAACCGGTTGATGGCGTAGCAAGCGGTGTTGACCGCTTCGGCCCAAAACCGATCCGGTGTCTTGTACTCATCAAGCATGGTTCTTGCCATGTCCAATAGAGTTCGATTCTTCCTCTCCACTACACCATTTTGTTGTGGAGTGTAGGGAGAAGAGAACTCATGCTTGATGCCCTCCTCCTCAAGGAAGCCTTCAATTTGAGAGTTCTTGAACTCCGTCCCATTGTCGCTTCTAATTTTCTTGTCCTTAAGCCGAACTCATTTTGAGCCCGTCTCAAGAATCCCTTTAAAGTCTCTTGGGTATAAGATTTGTCCTGCAAAAAGAACACCCAAGTGAAGCGAGAATAATCATCCACAATAACTAGACAGTACTTACTCCCGCCGATGCTTATGTAAGCGATCGGGCCGAATAGGTCCATGTGTAGGAGCTCCAGTGGCCTGTCACTAGTCATGATGTTCTTGTGTGGATGATGAGTGCCAACTTGCTTCCCGGCTTGGCATGCGCTACAAATCCTGTCTTTCTCAAAATGAACATTGGTTAGTCCTAAAATGTGTTCTCCCTTTAGAAGTTTGTGAAGATTCTTCATTCCAACATGGGCTAGTCGGCGGTGCCAGAGCCAACCCAAGTTAGTCTTAGCAACCAAGCAAGTGTCGAGTTCAGCTCTATCAAAATCTACCAAGTATAGCTGACCCTCTAACACTCCCTTAAATGCTATTGAATCATCACTTCTTCTAAAGACAGTGACACCAATATCGGTAAATAGACAGTTGTAGCCCATTTGACATAATTGGGATACGGAAAGCAAATTGTAATCTAGAGAATCTACGAGAAAAACATTGGAAATAGTGTGGTCAGGTGATATAGCAATTTTACCCAGTCCTTTGACCAAACCTTGATTTCCATCCCCGAATGTGATAGCTCGTTGGGGATCTTGGTTTTTCTCATATGAGGAGAACATCTTTTTCTCCCCTGTCATGTGGTTTGTGCACCCGCTGTCGAGTATCCAACTTGAGCCCCCGGATGCATAAACCTACAAAACAATTTTAGTTCTTGACTTTAGGTACCCAAACGGTTTTGGGTCCTTTGGCATTAGAAACAAGAACTTTGGGTACCCAAACACAAGTCTTGGAGCCCTTGTGTTTGCCCCCAACAATCTTGGCAACTACCTTGCCGGATTTGTTAGTTAAAACATATGATGCATCAAAAGTTTTGAATGAAATAGCATGATCATTTGATGCATTAGGAATTTTCTTTCTAGGCAACTTAGCACGGGTTGGTTGCCTAGAGCTAGATATCTCACCCTAATACATAAAAGCATGGTTAGGGCCAGAGTGAGATTTCCTAGAATGAATTTTCTTGATTTTGTTCTCAGGATAGCCGGCAGGGTACAAAATGTAACCCTCGTTATCCTGAGGCATGGGAGCCTTGCCCTTAACAAAGTTAGATAAATTCTTTAGAGGGGCATTAAGTTTGACATTGTCTCCCCTTTGGAAGCCAATGCCGTCCTTGATGCCAGGGCGTCTCCCATTATAGAGCATACTTCTAGCAAATTTAAACTTTTCATTTTCTAAGTTATGCTCGGCAATTTTAGCATCTAATAATGCTATATGATCATTTTGTTGTTTAATTAAAGCCATGTGATCATGAATAGCATTGATATCGATATCTCTACATCTAGTACAAATAGAAACATGCTCAACATTAGAAGTAGAGGGTTTGCAAGATTTTAGTTCTACAACCTTAGCATGCAACATATCATTCTTAGTTCTAAGGTCAGAAATTGTAACATTGCAAACATCTAATTCTTTAGCCTTAGCAATTAATTTCTCATTCTCATTTCTAAGGCTAGCAATAGAAACATTTAATTCATCAATCCTAGCAAGCAAATCATCATTTTTAAGATTGGGAATTGAATCAATACAAACATGAGAATCAACCTTAGCAATTAATTTGGCATTTTCATTTCTAAGGTTGGCAATAGTGTCATGGCAGGTGCTTAGCTCACTAGATAATTTGTTACATTTTTCTAACTCTAGAGCATAAGCATTTTTAACCTTAACATGTTTCTTATTTTCCTTGATTAGGAAGTCCTCTTGGGAGTCCAAGAGATCATCCTTTTCATGGATGGCACTAATTAGCTCATTTAATTTTTCCTTTTGTTTCATGTTAAGGTTGGCAAAAAGGATATGCAAATTATCTTCCTCACCACTAGCATTATCATCACTAGAAGATTCATATTTGGTGGAGGAGTTAGATTTAACCTTCTTCCTTTTGCCGTCCTTTGCCATAAGGCACTTGTGGCCGACGTTGGGGAAGAGGAGTCCCTTGGTGACGGCGATGTTGGCGGCGTCCTCGTCGGAGGAGGACTCGGTGGAGCTCTCGTCGGAGTCCCATTCCCGGCAAACATGGGCATCGCCGCCCTTCTTCTTGTAATACTTCTTCTTTTCTCTCCTCTTTCCCTTCTTGTCGTCACCCCTGTCACTGTCACTAGACATAGGACATTTTGCAATAAAATGACCGGGCTTACAACATTTGTAGCAAACCTTCTTGGAACGGGATTTGTAGTCCTTCCCCTTCCGTTGCTTGAGGATTTGTCGAAAGCTTTTGATGATTAAGGCCATCTCCTCATTGTCGAGCTTGGAGGCGTCAATTGGTTGTCTACTTGGTGTAGACTCCTCCTTCTTCTCCTCCGTTGCCTTGAAGGCCACCGGTTGCGCCTCGGATGTGGAAGGTTCGTCAAGCTCGTTGATCTTCTTTGAGCCCTTAATCATGCATTCAAAACTCACAAAATTCCCGATAACTTCCTCGGGGGTCATTAGTGGATATCTAGGATTACCACGAATTAATTGAACTTGAGTGGGGTTAAGGAAAATAAGAGCTCTTAAAATAACCTTAACCACCTCGTGGTCATCCCACTTTTTGCTCCCGAGGTTGCGCACTTGGTTCACCAAGGTCTTGAGCCGGTTGTACATATCTTGTGGCTCCTCCCCTTGGCGAAGACGGAAGCGACCGAGCTCCCCCTCGATCGTTTCCCGCTTGGTGATCTTGGTGAGTTCATCACCTTCGTGCGCCGTCTTGAGTAGGTCCCAAATCTCCTTTGCATTCTTCAACCCTTGTACTTTGTTGTATTCCTCCTTGCTTAGAGAGGCAAGGAGAATGGTTGTGGCTTGGGAGTTGAAGTGCTCGATTTGGGCCACTTCGTCCGTATCATAATCCTCATCCCCTATTGATGGTACCTGTGCTCCAAACTCAACAACATTCCATATACTTTTGTGGAGTGAGGTTAGATGAAATTTCATTAAATCACTCCACCTAGCATAATCTTCGCCATCAAAAGTTGGCGGTTTGCCTAATGGAACGGAAAGTAATGGAGTATGTCTAGATGTATGGGGATAGTGTAAGGGGATCTTACTAAACTTCTTGCGCTCTTGGCGCTTAGAAGTTACGGACGGTGCATCGGAGTCGGAGGTGGATGTTGATGAAGTGTCGGTCTCGTAGTAGACCACCTTCCTCATCCTCTTGTGCTTGTCCCCACTCCGATGCGGCTTGTGAGAAGAAGATTTTTCCTTCTTCTCCTTGTGGTGAGAAGAGGAAGATCTTTTCTCCTTCCGCTTGGAGGAGTTCTTCTTCTTCTCCCTTCTCTTGGTGCGGGACTCTTCCGATGAAGTGCTCCCTTGGCTTGTAGTGGGCTTGTCGCCAGTCTCCATCTCCCTCTTGGTGTGATCTCCCGACATCACTTCGAGCGGTTAGGCTCTAATGAAGCACCGGGCTTTGATACCAATTGAAAGTCGCCTAGAGGGGGGTGAATAGGGCGAAACTGAAAATCTCAAAAATAATCACAACTACGAGCCGGGTTAGCGTTAGAAATATAATAGAGTCCGCGAGAGAGGGCGCAAAATAAATCGCAATCGAATAATGAAGTAAGACACGTGGATTTGTTTTCCCGAGGTTCGGCTCTCTCAAACCTACTCCCCGTTGAGGAGGCCACAAAGGCCGGGTCTCTTTCAACCCTTCCCTCTCTCAAACGGTCCCTCGGACCGAGTGAGCTTCTCTTTCTCAAATCACTAGGGAATCAAACTTCCCGCAAGGACCACCACACGATTGGTGTCTCTTGCCTCAATTACAAGTGATTGTATAATCACAAGAAAGAATGCCAAAGAAAAAGAAGCGATCCAAGCGCAAGAGCTCAAATGAACACTACAAATCACTCTCTCTAGTCACTAGGGCTTTGTGAGGAGTTGGGAGAGGATTTGATCTCTTTTGGTGTGCTTTGCAATGAATGCTAGCTCTTGTATAGTGGTTGGAAGTTGGAAAACTTGGATGCAATGAATGGTGGGGTGGTTGGGGTATTTATAGCCCCAACCACCAAAAGTGGCCGTTGGTGGAGGCTGTCTGTCGATGGCGCACCGGACAGTCCGGTGCACACCGGACATGTCCGGTGCCCCCGCCACGTCATCAATGCCGTTGGAGCTGACCCGCCTGCACCGGACATCACCTGTTCATTGTCCGGTGCGCCAGTATGGGCGCGCCTGACATCTGCGCGCGCAGAGCGCGCATTAAATGCGACGCAGGTAGCCGTTGGCGCCGAAATAGCCGTTGCTCCGTGGTTACACCGGACAGTCCGGTGCACACCGGACATGTCCGGTGAATTATAGCGGAGCGGCTGCTGCGTGATCCCAAGGCTGGCGAGTTGAGGAGGCCGGGCTTCCATGGAGCACCGGACACTGTCCGGTGTACACCGGACAGTCCGGTGAATTATAGCGAAGCGGCCTGAGAAATTCCCGAAGGTGGCGAGTTCGAGTTGGAGTCCTCTGGTGCACCGGACACTGTCCGGTGCCTCCAGACCAGAGGTGCCTTCGGTTGCCTCTTTGCTCCTTTGTTGAATCCAAAACTTGATCTTTTTATTGGCTGAGTGTGAACCTTTTGCACCTGTATAACTTATACACTAGAGCAAACTAGTTAGTCCAATTATTTGTGTTGGGCAATTCAACCACCAAAATTATTTAGGAACTAGGTGTAAGCCTAATTCCCTTTCAGCAACCCTGACCAAATCGCCACACCGACCGACCAAGTCGCAGGAGCATTTAATGCAAAGGTGGCCTGACACCTTTATCCTGACGCACGCCCCCCAGCCAGCAGAGCCGAAGTGACCGCCGTCACTTCGCCGCTCCACTGACCGGCCTGACAGAAGGACAGCGCCACCTGCGCCACTCCGACTGCAGTGCCACTTGACAGAGTAAGACTGACAGGCAGTCAGGCCCTGCCGAAGGCACCATAGGAAGCTCCGCTTCGCCCGACCCAGGGCTCGGACTCGGGCTAAGTCCCGGAAGACGGCGAACTCCGCTCCGCCCGACCCAGGGCTCGGACTCGGGCTAAGTCCCGGAAGACGGCGAACTCCGCCCGACCTAGGGCTCGGACTCGGGCTAAGTCCCGGAAGTCGGCAAACTCCGCTCCGCCCGACCCAGGGCTCGGACTCGGGCTAAGTCCTGGAAGACGGCGAACTTCGCCCGACCCAGGGCTCGGACTCGGGCTAAGTCCAGGAAGACGACGATCTCCGCCTCGCCCAAGGCTCGGACTTGGGCTCGGCCCCAGAAGACGACGATCTCCGCCTCGCCCGACCCAGGCCTCGGACTTGGGCTCGGCCCAAGAAGACGACGATCTCCGCCTCGCCCGACCCAGGGCTCGGACTTGGGCTCAGCCCCAGAAGACGACGAACTCCGCTTCGCCCGACCCCAGGGCTCGGACTCCGCCCCGGCACCAGCCGGCAATCTCCGCCTCGCCCGACTCGGGGGCTCGGACTCGACCTCGGCTTCGGAGGAGCTTCCACATCGCCCAATCTAGGGCGCAGACCAGCCACGTCAACAGGAGGCGCCATCATCACCCTACCCCGAGCTGACTTGGGCCGCAGGGAACAAGACCGGCGTCCCATCTGGCTCGCTCCGCCAGATTGGCAATGATGGCGCCCCGCATGCTCTGTGACGACGGCGGCTCTCAGCCCCCTTACGGAAGCAAGAGGACGTCAGCAAGGACTCAACCGCTCTGACAGCTGTCCCTCCGCTAAGCTCCATCGCTCCTCCGACGGCCACGACATCACACCAGCTGGGTGCCAAGATCTCTCCGGCTGCCACAACAGCATGTACCTAGGGCGCTAGCTCACCTCCGCTAGACACGTAGCACTCTGCTACACCCCCCATTGTACACCTGGATCCTCTCCTTACGCCTATAAAAGGGAGGACCAGGGCCCTCTTAGAGAGGGTTGGCTGCGCGGGGACGAGGACGAGACACGCGCTCGCTCGGAGCCGCTCGCTCCCTCTCCCGCGTGGACGCTTGTAACCCCCTACTGCAAGCGCACCCGACCTGGGCGCGGGACGAACACGAAGGCCGCGGGATTCCCACCTCTCTCACGCCGGTCTCCGGCCGCCTCGCTCTCCCCCTTCGCGCTCGCCCTCGCGCTCGACCCATCTGGGCTGGGGCACGCGGCGACATTCACTCGTCGGCTCAGGGACCCCCCGGTCTCGGAACGCCGACAAGAATTGTATAGAAATTGGAGTAAAATGCCCTAGAAGTCGGGCTGTCAGTCAAGCAGTGGTCTAAAATCGGACTGTCAGTGGTACTTGATCGACTTTGGAGCCAAATTGTGTTTGATCCCGTGAATAAATGACCAAGATCCTTATGACACAATCAGATTGGTAGTTCCCTGCATAAAAATCGAAGAAAAGGGACCCTAGAGTTGCTTTGTCAGATGGGAAAACGGCTGATGGCATGGTACAGTATCTGAAATAGATCAGAAACACAGTGCACCTCGTCGCCGATCCCACGTCGTGATTCGCTCTCGCCGGTAAAGATCGTGCTTGGCATGGATAAATGTTGGAGGTGAAAAGATCAGGGGGGGGTTTACGTGGTCTCTAGCACTGGCTTGACGGCCATGATTCACTTGCTCAGCAACGTGGCCGAGCGATCAACGGCGTCGTGGCTGCCATTGATCGTGGTCGCGCCACACTATAGGCCATTTCACCATGTACTCGAGACAGTGGTGAGCAGTAACTAAGCCTTCCTGAGCCATTGCACATTGTGTGCCACGATGACTGACCTCAGTGAAAAATCTCAGCGCCGCCGTGGGCACTTCTGTCTCAAAATCGCGAAGCAAGTGGTCGATCACTATAAATTGAGTGCCCTCCCTACTCTGCCCTCTTGTTATGCACCCAGCGCACCACTTCTCACCTCAGTTCATCCACCGTAGCCTGAGAATTTTGAATTTCCCCCAACTCGGTCATCGTTGCCATCGTGAGACATCTTGTCATAGCTAGTCTTCCCCAAGTTAGTTCATGTCCCTCTAGTTCTTGTTTTAGTACCTCTTGGACCTCTAGATGCTTCTGGTCTCGATCAATTGAACGCTACCGCGCTATAGCTCTGAGAACGTCGTGTCGTCGCTCGGAATGCCGTCGTGGTCATTGCTCATATTGACTGGCCATTCCGAGTTGTGTCTATACAAATTCACGCAAGCACCACAGCCCTAGTAGGTCACTGATTCTTTCCAAGTTGTTTGATTGAACACTACTGGCTTGTGTAACCCAGAAAAGGCTCGCCGGAGTCTTTGCTCCACTGTTGCCGCGGACAGACACGGGTAAGTAGCAAGTTAGTCAAATTAGTTCATAGGAAGTGCTTGGGTAGCCTCGGAGTTAGAGTCTGTGTGCTTGACACCATCGGAACGGGTCACCGGCGATGAGTACGCGCGATTTCGCCCAGGTGTTCGACCGGCGCGCGGTCGAGGACTTGAAGTCGTGAAGAAATAGAAATAGGAGAACCTATGTGAAATTGCCATTGACATAGGTAAACAGTGCCACAGGCTCTTTTCTATATGTTTAAACCACTAGGGGCCTCTGCGCAAAACACCACGCGCGGGCGTGGACGAGAGCACGTTTCCGATGTTCGTGGGCAGGTTCGGACCAGTTTCAGCCCAACCCTGTTCATTGTTTTCCTTTTCTTTTTCCTGATAGCTTGGGAAATCCATCAAAAATAATAGAAAATGGATAAATTTCCAAGATTTTTATTTCAAACTCTGAATTATGTAGCATTTAAAAGTTCTTGAGTAAAGCCTTTTAGAATTTTAGAAATTATTTAGTAATCCCAAAAATCATAAAACTTTTTGGATAGACTTAAAATGTTGGTTATATACTTTGAGTAAAGTTTGAATTTGTTTGGACACTTTTGACCAGAAAACTAGTAAATAGCTCCATAGAGTTATCATTTCAATACTAAGTTAATCCTAGAAGAGTATGTAACTAGGAAGTCTTAGTGGTTGATTAGCACCATGAAGGAAAGTTATATTCAAGATACAACTTACTATCTTTTTGTTATATAATTGCATATCCCTGACATAGCATAAGCATTCATGTACATGTATTTTCATGTATAGAACACAAAGAAGAATCCATAGTAGAAGAGGAGGTTATCCCTCAGGCCGAGAATCCTCCAGCAGAAAATAACTTTTATTTCGACATCTGTGGTGAGGAACCAGAAACTCCTACAACACAAGGCAAGCCCAGGTGCATTTACCTTTCCTTGTACTTTAAAATTTTATCAACTTTGAATGTTGCATTAGTTGATAGGAATTGTGTGATAAACTATTGATGCATTCTCTTCCTTGAGAAATTGAATACCATTCCTTGTTACCTGATTTATTTAAACAAGTTTTATGAGGCTTAGCTTTGTTTAGAAAAAACAAAATATTTTGTTTTAAAAAGGTGATGCATCACACTAGATGGGAATTTTTACAAAGAAAAGACTTATGATGGTGGATCCATCACGGGCGTGATGGGTTCAACATCTAAAAAGAGTACCTCTATCAGGTACCAAATTTGGGTTTTAAATAATAAAGATGAGACCGGGCGGGTGACTTGCACGAGAAGGAAGTCTCGATGTAGTGTCTCCGTCTGAGTCGTTTAAGCATCGAAACAGATGTAGGCTTGATAATCGAGGACCTTTTAACTAGCCACATGTCTCATCATGGGTAAGCTTTGCCTCGGTCGGACCAATACCAGAAAGGCTACCACATAAGGACAGTGGAAAGATGGCGAGATTAGCGTGTACCCTTCATGGCAAGAAGTTGGACGGTGGAGTATCTGTACTCTCGGTTGGCATGAACCCATTCTGGTCTTGAGAAACCCGGGTGCGAGTTGACATATGCAAGGGTTAAGTGCTACATATGTCATGTGGTTGGAGATCCCCAGTTGGGTATTAATCGATTCAGACCGCGGTTACTTCTTGGATATGAAGACTTGGTCACTGACCTACATGTAGTGACAAGTGAACTCAAGTGATGATAAAATATGGCTAGTATAGGCCAAGTGTTTGATCTAGAATAGAAAGAAATCTAGATGCAGGTAATTACTTAACCTGATAAGTAAAATGAATTCATAAGGACCAACTTTAGTAAGCTTTGAGCAAACTAAGTCATTGATTATTGCTAAACCTTACCTTGACTCCTAAAGGCCTATATCCTTGAGAGTCTTTTCTTTAGTCGGGTAAGACTTGCGAAAGTACACTCTGTACTCAGGGTTTTCGAACCCATGTTGTTGTAGGTGAAGAAACTGCTGAGTTTTGCTACATCTGCTCCAAGGTTGTCCCAAAACAGGAGGAAGACAAATAAGAAAAACTTATGGAAGGTGTTTACCTTCCTATGATGTAATAAGTTTAAGCACTCGAACCAAGTTATGTAATAATGACTCTTTCTATATTGTACTTATGAATGTAAAAGTGATTGTAACTCTTTCCTCTTTACTCTGATGGTGTGCAATGTTTGTGATATGGGATGAGCGTTCTTGGGCGATGTCAAGGAAATACAGGAGACCAGACCTGTCAAGCCATTGGGTGCACCTACATGATTGTCTAGGGTCTTCGGGACAAGGACAACTGTTGGTGGGCCTAATATCTTGGAAGGTTCTGTGACAGCACCAGTATCACCAAACAATTTCATCTCCATTTTATGCAGCATTTTCTCTCGGTTATTCCTTGTTTGCTCAAACAATTGAGTAGTGTCTTATTGTAGTAATAAGTTATATACTTCAAGCAGTTTGGCCTATTTTTGCTCCTATGCAACATTTAGTTGTAACCTTGAGATTTCATGTTGAGCTACAACCACCTTTTCACGCTCTTGTTTACATTCTTGTTGCACTTCAACAATTTTGTTTATGTTGTCCCCTGAGAAGAAAAATACCATGTAGTACCTCTTATGCCTTGCGCTTACCATTCTTGAGCCTTGGCTGCATTGTCGGTGTTTTGGGTCCGACCGCACACCCGGGGTTCCCCCTCAAGGTGTTTTAGGAGTAGGACGGTGTCGACAACTGTAGCAAAATGGTTCGCGCTGATCGCACGAGGGACAGAGGACAAGTTTTGCAGGTTCGGGCCGCTTAGAGATGCGTAACACCCTACGTCCTGATGAGTATGCTTGGTGGATGTGGCTACAAGAGAGCTCCCTGGATCAAGAATACAGAGAGTTGATGTGGGTGGCTAAGTAAAGAGTCGATCTTTCTGAAGGGGTGCCCCCTAGGCCTTATATACTCGACCGTGGGGCAGTACACGTGGATAAGATAGCAACGAGTAGCTAAAAGATAGTGAACATCTTGTGATTATCCCTACGTAACCCTCGCCGACTTATCCTCGCGTGGCTTCGTTGCATGGAGGCTCCCGCGTGGGAAAGTTGGATCTCTGTTGCGGTTATTCGCTCGGTGCTGCGGGCTGTCTAGGCGTGTACCAATCCGGCCCCATGTCGTTCTGCTTCGCTGGCGGTTTCTCCCCAGGCCCACGAAAGAATGACCTTACGATTTATTGGGCCCTTGGGCCTTTCGTGAGGTCCTTTACTCTTTTAGTGGACCCAGGGGATATCTATCCCCCACAAGCCCCCGATCTTTGGGTTAATTTAGAGATAATCAACCCGAAGATCTCAGGTCCAGCTTGTAGGTGATTTTGAAGAAAAATGGCTTCCTGTTGTCTTCTCCTGCTCCGATCACTCGTTGACCGAAACCCGGCATCGTGCCTGTGCCTTAGAGGTCGGCATTCCAATTTGTGAGATTCTGAACTTCATTGGGTGCACCGGAGGTGCACCCAATGGGTGTAGCCCCCGAGCTTCGAGTAGATTTTAGAAAATAATCTACTCGAAGGTCCTCAGTAGAGATCATTTCTATTTGCGCTTGCTCATTTTGGGTGAGGGCTGGCTTTTTTAATCTTGTCCCATGCTTTAGAAATCGGCACGATCTCGGCTTGGAATGATAATCCATAGGGTGCACCGGAGGTGCACCCAATGGGTGTAGCCCCCGACCTTCAAGTGGATTTTTGAGGATAATTCACTTGAAGGTCTTCTTTTTATGTCCTTTTGTTGAAGATTACCCTTTCTGCTTGTGAAAAAGTTGGCATGATGTCATCCGTGCTATGTCATCAATATTATGCTTCAGAGGTTAGCATGTATTTTGTCTTTTGCAGCCGAGTTTGCAATCCTTCCGTATCTTGCTAGGTAGTGTAATTTATTTGCTCTGTGACTGATTGGACATTTGATGGACGTTCTCTGTCTAGTCTTCAAGTCGTGTCTGTCGACCATATTTTGCACTCCGCTGGCTATATTTGGCTTCCCTCTAACTCTTGTTGATATCTCATTTTTGTCTTGAAGCATTCACTGCATGCTCTGCTCAGATGTGACCATTTTGAAAAATATACTGATAATTCCTGGGCGTCCCCCCCCAATGGGTGTGGGCAAGGGATGGCTTGGTACGCTGAGTGTTTTGGCCGGCTGCTTCTGAGTTGTAATGTGATGGGACGGCGAGTGTAATCATATCCTTTGTGCTGTTGACTGGAGTCCCAATGGGTGTAGTGTTGCATGAAACGGCGTCAGCCGCCTGACGTGTCTCCAGACGGGTGGAAGTGCTTATTGAATGCTTTGCGACTGTTCAGTGACCGCGGTTGGAGGTGAACGGTTGCCTTCCCCTTCTATAAATAACGCTGTTGCCCCTCTGGTTTCTTCACATCTCTTCGCTGTTCTTTTACTGCTTCCTTCTCTTCTTTCCCGCTCGCTTCCACCATGGGCAAAAGCAACAAGCGCAAGCGCGAACCGACTCCTCCCTCGGAGGATTTCGGTGACTCGGAATACTCGGAGGAGGAGTTCTCCTCCGAGTCCGAGGGATCTCCGGCTCCCGTCTCTCCCCCGGCGTTGTCCGATGACTCGGACGACTCCCAGGGGATAGCCGCAGAGGTCTGGACGTACATCCGGGCCGTCGAGCGCTCCGGGCTCGAGGGCTCGGATGAGTCGGAGTACTCCTCGGATGAGGAGGACTCTGACGGCGGCGGCGAGGACGAGGATGACGACGACGATGACGGCGACGGCGACAACGGTGGCGATGGCAACGGCAGTGGCAGCGGCAGGAGCAGCGGCGACGGCGGCGGCAGCAGGGGCAGCACCAGAGGCGGCAGCAGCAAGGGCAGCACCAAGGGCGGCAGCAGCAAGGGCAGCACCAAGGGCGGCGGCGGCGGCGGCGGCAGGGGCAGGGCCAGTGGCTAGACGCCACTGGTCTTCTTAGATATTAGTATAGTTTAGTATAGTTAGAATAATGTAGTAGTAATGTAGAGTAGTGTAGTGTAGTGTAGTAGTAGTGTAATGTAGTATAGTAATGACAGGGAAGCATCAACTCGCAAAGAGTTGATTTGTAAGCTTATTGTCTTCCCTTAGTGAAAGAATGTCGTTGGCTTCTTCTTATTGACTTGCTTTGCTTGACCACAAGGCTGATTCTTTTGAGATAGTAGATGAACAATCTGGACATCATACTGACGCTCTCAGAAGTAGTTGCCGAGTAATCTTGTAGTCTGCATCAATGTTTTAGAGGTAATGCCGAGCGACCGAATGTTATCCCCGCGTCTTAGCGGCAATGCCGGGTGATTGAAGGTCGACGTCGGCATTTTAGAAGTAATGTCGAGCGATTGAACGTGAGATCAGCGTTTTAGAGGCAACGCCGAGTGATTGAAGGTCGCTGTCGGCACTTTGGAAGTAATGCCGAGCGATTGAACACAAGATCAGCGTTTTAGAGGCAACGCCGAGTGATTGAAGGTCGCCGTCGGCACTTTGGAAGTAATGCCGAGCGATTGAACGTGAGATCAGCGTTTTAGAGGCAACGCCGAGTGATTGAAGGTCGCTGTCGGCACTTTGGAAGTAATGCCGAGCGATTGAACGCAAGATCAGCGTTTTAGAGGCAACGCCGAGTGATTGAAGGTCGCCGTCGGCACTTTGGAAGTAATGCCGAGCGATTAAACACAAGATCAGCATTTTAGAGGCAACGCCGAGTGATTGAAGGTCGCCGTCGGCACTTTGGAAGTAATGCCGAGCGATTAAACACAAGATCAGCGTTTTAGAGGCAACGCCGAGTGACAGCAGGCCGCATGAGCTATTTTGAGGATGATAGCCGAGTGATGAGGTGGCCTATCGTCTCTTTGGAAAATAACTGCCGAATGACCACGTGGCATGCTGGGGTTTTGGAAATAACTGCCGGGTGATGACTGGGCACTTTTTGAAACAGTATCTGGCTCGAGAATATCCCATAAGAGCTGCGCTTTTGGCCGCCCTTGCTTTCCGCGCCCTAGTTCTTGCATTCCCGCTTCCAAATCCTCTCTGTGCTTGCCTCCAGTCTGCTCACTGGTAGAATCGAGATGGCTCCCAAGAGGAAAATCGCGAGCTCGCCCGCTGTGGTGATTCCTCCAATCGATCCCAACAGCCAGTTGCCTTTCGCAGGTAACCACATGTCTATCATCTCCGAATCTGAACTCCTCCACCTCGTGTCCATCGGGGTTCTCCCTCCGCGGGAACTCTGTTCTTGGCGGATTTGCCACGGGACTACTGTCCCGACGGAGGATACCCACGAATCTGTAGTTTACGCTCCTTTTCTTCTCCGCGGACTTGGCCTTCCCATCTCTCCCTTCTTCCGTGGTCTCCTTGATTTCTACCACATTAACCTGACCCATCTAAACCCTAACTCAATTCTGCAAATCTCCATCTTCGTTCACTTATGCGAAGCCTTTCTTGGTGTGCTACCACATTTTGGTTTATGGAAATATCTGTATCATTGTCGCCCTGGGATGGCCGGGGGACAACATCAGTTGGTCGGAGGTGCCAGTTTGGAGATGCGCCGGGGACGGAAGACTGAGTATCTTGAGATTCCCCTTAAAGACAGCATTAAAGGATGGCGTCTGGAGTGGTTTATAATTGACAATTATGGAAATTCTCTCCCCCCCGGTCGGGAAGACAGCCAGACGTTCGCACCCCAAGTTGGACCGAGTCTCCTACAGATGAGGAGGTTGCTGAGGCCGGTGTGTTGCTAGCTGAGGTTGGACTGCTGAAAGAGAGAGGTCTAACCGCTGAAGCTGTGGTTGCTGACTTCGTTTTTAAGAACATTCAGCCACTGAAAGATAGGGTCCACCCAGCTTATCTGTATCGAGGGCTAGCCGACTCAACTCGGGTCACCAACAGGAAAATCCCTTCTGCAGACTTGGTGAGCCGACTGGAAATGATTCTCAGGGGCAAGGTGTCCAATGTTGGTGCTCCGATGGCGTACTCGGTCTGGAATTTGCCTCCTGCTAAAGCTTTCACTCATTTCGTGTCAAATCCACCTGCGACTGACGGCAATTTGGGCATTAGGACGCGACCCTCTAATGAAGAAGTCAGTGCTTTGGTTGCCTCGCTTGGGGAGATTCCTGATGACGAGCGACAAGTACATTTTGAAGTGCCTTTGGATCCTAATGATGCAGAAATAAGCGCCATGCTTGATATGCTGGCTGAGGATTCTTCTGATGCTGCTCCTGCTGGGGCATTAGCGGTGGCGCCTCTCCCCGAAGCTGGTACATCCTTGGATGTTCAGAGACCTGTCCGTGTTCGCCCGAGACGTCCTTGCCGAGCCAATCAAACTGATCTTTCTGCTGATGAGCAGAAAAAGAAAAAGAGACGCCTTCGGCAAGTATCTAGTTTGGATCGGGGTGCTGGTCCGTCGGTTCCTGCTGCTGAGGAGGTTCCCGTGCCTGAATCTACCGATGCTGACCCCAATGGGTGTGGTATGTCTGTCGTTGATCCCAATGGGTGTGCTCCATCTGTCGCTGATCCCAATGGGGGTGTTGCCTGTGTTGCTGATGAAGACGACAAGGAGGAAGAGGGTGAAGTCCCTCTGACTCGGAAGAACAGTCGGCAATTTCTTGCCAGTGGTGAAAGTAGTGGAGTTCCCTCTCCTGCTTTGTCTGCCCTCATTGGTCTGCAAGAGTTGTCCCTGGCCAACTTTGATCAGACTCTTGAGGATATGGTCCCAGAGGACTTGTTGTCAGAGCCAGTGGATGATGATGCGATGGAGGTTTGCGCTGCTATGCCTGATGCTGGATTGAGGTCATCCCGTGCCTCGTCGACCTTAGAGCGCGATCTCGAGGGTCGGGATGCTAACTTGGATTGTCCTGGTTCCATGGAAGTGGCTGAAAGCCCGTCAACCTTAGAGGTGGTTATTGCGGGGAGTCTGGACCTCAAGAATGGTGCTGACACATGCCCAGCCCCCGAGGATGTCACCGGGGATGACTTAGCTCAGATGAAGAGTGTAAGCCACTGCCCAGCCCCCGAGGGTGCTGCCGGGGATGATCCGGCTCAAGTGGGCAGTGCTAACTATAACCCAGCCCCCGAGGGTGCCCAAGCAAGGTCTCCTTCATGCACTTCCATGGACGTTCACGCGGGATCACCTCCACATTCTGGCTGCATGGTGATAGCCCAAACTTTGGACCAGGGGGTCGCTTTAGAGGGCAGCGTCCCCATTGATCGGGCATTTGGCTCTGTTGAAGGCGCTGAGCTGATTCCTGCTGATCCATTGCAAGCTGCTTCGGGTGGTGGCCTCGCGCCTGATTATCGGCTGATTTCTCCTGATCTGGGGATCCCTTCGTTCTTTTCCAACCTCCAGGTACTGTGCTGTTTTTAGCTTTATCTTTACGTTGCATGAGCTTTTGTCATTATGCTCATCTGTTCTTCTCATCAGGTTTTGGTGGACGGGATGGCCAGCCAGCTGAGATTGTAGGGTGCTTCCGTTCCAGAAGTGGCTTCGTCTCTTACGTGTTGGAATCCAGTGTCACTTCATCGTCGTGTATCCGAGCTGGAGGCGACTAACACTGGTTAGTGCCCTTTTTCTTTTCTTCGCCTTCGTTGTGGACTGTTTTACCTTCTGACCTCGTTTTGTTTGATTACCTCTTGCTAGGAATGACTCGGCAGATTGCGATTCTTGAGGAAAAACATTCTCGAGATCAGGCTGAATTAGCCCGGCGATGCACTGATTTTGAGGAAAAGTACTCTCGAAGTCAGATTGAGTTGAGTCAGGTCTCCGCTGCCTTAGATGATGCCAATGCACTGAGTTCTTCTCTTCACGCTCAGCTCGACTCTGAAAAGGTGATACACGAAACTGTGCTTTGCCTTGCTGTACTCCTATTACTTGCTTGGTTTTTTGAAGGAACCGACTTGTGCTTGCAGGAAGAAAAACGTATCCTTGCTGCTTCTCGTGACAATCTTGACAGGTTGTATCGAGATTCTAGCAATTCGCTGACCATCTTGGAAAGGAGTCATCGCTTCACCATGGAAGAATTAGATCACCAACGTCGTAAGCTGCAGGAATCCATGGAGGAGGTAACCCGGCTTAAGCAGTTGATATCAACGAAAGATGCTACTATCAAAGGGCTCCGAGCTTCCAAAAACTCTATTGCTCAGGAGTTAGAGAGCGCTCGACTGGCTGCTAAAACTGCTGAAGAAACTTCTGCTACTCTCAAGGCCCAACGTGACAAAGCCCTGGACAAGGCTATTCGGGCTGGACGAATCTTGATGAGGAGACCCGACGTAGTTATTCCTGAAGACATAAGAGCTGACGTGAACGCCGCCCCTGATTCCTTGAGTCGCCCTTCTTCGTCGGTCGCTCCTGAGAAGGACGTTGCAAAATAGAAAAACATTTTGCGTGCTCCAAGCGCGCGGTTTGCATGATTGAATATTTGTTAGAGGGCTCCAGTTTACCATTCGAATGACATAATTACTCTCTCATTGTATCAGAATTTGTTAGTTAATGAGTTCAGCAGTAATGACGCATGATGATTATGAGTTTTGTTTGCGGGATATGGAAGTCATCCCCCGTATTATATAGGCGCGAGCATATTGTACCGGTCTTAAGTTGCTGCCAACTTAAGTCGATTGCTGCGTTTGTAGGGCATAGTGGTCACCCTAAGTTAAGTACGCGTGAGCATGTTGCACCGCCTTAAGTCGTTGCCGACTTAAGTCGATTGCTCCGTTAGCTGGGCATAGTGGTCACCCCGAATTAAGTAAGCGTGAGCATGTTGCACCGCCTTAAATCGTTGCCGACTCATGTCGATTGCTCTATTAGCAGGGCATAGAGGTCACCCCGAGTTAAGTAAGCGTGAGCATGTCGCACCGCCTTAAGTCGTTGCCGACTTAAGTCGATTGCTCCGTTAGCAGGGCATAGTGGTCACCCCGAGTTAAGTAAGAATGCAAGTCAGTCGTGAATGAATTGAGTATCCTTGAGACCTCTTTTTTATTGACAACATATTTCCACTTTACAGAGTACATCATCATCGTCCCAGCAGTTTTGAGGTACAGCTAGGGATAAAACTTTCTGAGGTGTTCTATGTTCCAGGAGTTCCCAACTTCCGTGCCATCCATCTGAGTGAGGCGATACGATTCGAGCCGAGTGACTTCTGCCACCACGAAAGGTCCTTCCCATAAAGGTGATAACTTGTGTCGTCCCTCCCCCGTTAGAATTCGGCGGAGGACGAGATCTCCTACCGAGAAGAATCGTTGTCGCACAGCCTTGTCGTGATAACGCCTTAGAGTTTGCTGGTACCTTGCTGATTGGATTACTGCGTTTAACCGCTCTTCCTCGAGTACATCTATGTCCTCCAGCCTGGTGGTCTCAGCTTCTGCTATGCTTTCAAAGATCAGCCTTGGCGCCCCAAACTTGAGATCAGCAGGTAGCACTGCCTCCGACCCATAGACCATGAAGAAAGGAGTGTTTCCATGCAAAGCTCGACTAGGTTGGGTTCTTAGGCTCCAAACAACATAGGGTAATTCCCTTATCCACTTTCCTGCGAATTTTTCATTCTTATCGAAGACCTTTTTCCTGAGTGCATCCAATATCATCCCGTTGGCTCGCTCAACTTGCCCGTTGGCTCTTGGATGAGCTACAGATGCATACTTGATCTGAATGCTCTTTTGCTCGCAGAAGTCAAAGAATTCTGAACTTGTGAAGTTGGATCCTAAATCAGTTATGATGCTGTTTGGTATCCCGAATCTGAATATTATGTCTTGTATGAATTCCACGGCCTTAGCAGAGGTTAGGGAGGCAATGGGCTTGAACTCTATCCATTTAGTGAATTTGTCGATTGCTACCAATACATGAGTGTATCCCCCTTGAGCTTTCTTGAAAGGTCCAATCATATCCAGTCCCCAGCATGCGAAAGGCCAAGTTACTGGTATGGTCTGCAGTTGCTGTGCTGGCATGTGTTGTTGCTTTGACAAGTATTGGCAGGCTTCGCACCTCTGAACTAACT
Source organism: Zea luxurians (assembly GCA_029449295.1). Lineage (NCBI taxonomy): Eukaryota > Viridiplantae > Streptophyta > Magnoliopsida > Poales > Poaceae > Zea > Zea luxurians. The sequence goes on along the minus strand of JAOPSE010000108.1, from coordinate 2,251,420 downwards.
CGGCTGCGTCGTTCTTCGCTGTTGGCCAATAGAATCCTGACCTGAAGACCTTCCCAACTAGTGTTCTGGAGGCTGCATGTATTCCACATTGCCCAGCATGGACTTCCTCCAGAAGTTGCTTTCCAGTGGATGGGAGAATGCACTTCATGAAGACGCCTGATGCACCCCTTCTGTATAATGTCTCCCCAATAAGTGTATAGTGAGCCGACTGTCTTGCAATGCGCCCTGCCAAATTCTTGTCGTCTGGTTCCTCTTCATTCTTTATATACTTAATGATCGGCCTTCTCCAGTCATCGGGGTCTGACTCGGGTTGATCTATGACGTTGCACTCTTCTGTTTGATCCATTGAGATACTTGGTTGCAGAATTTCTTGCACGAAAACCCCGGGTGGGACCTGAGTTCGACCGGACCCCAGTTTGGACAGTACATCAGCTGCTGTGTTCCGATCTCTTTCTACATGATGAAATTCCAGACCCTCGAATTTATCTTCCAGTTTTCGGACGGCAGTGCAGTATTTTCCCATTGAATCGCTTGAGCAATCCCACTCCTTGTTTATCTGACTGATGACTACCAGAGAGTCTCTGTATACCATTAATCTTTTGACACCCAATGATATGGCAATGTTCAATCCGTGGATCAAAGCTTCATACTCGGCTGCATTGTTGGAGGCTGGGAATAGCAATTGGAGGGCGTACTTAAGGTGCTCACCTCCAGGCGCAGTGAAGAGAATCCCTGCTCCTGCTCCCTGCAGCTTTAGTGAGCCATCAAAATACATTCGCCATACTTCTGCAGTCTCCGGGTTGTCTGGCACTTGTTGTTCAGTCCACTCCGATACGAAATCAACCAGTGCTTGAGTTTTGATGGCGGTGCGAGGTCGGAACTCGATGTCATGAGATCCCAGCTCGCAAGCCCACTTGGCTATTCGACCGATGCCTTCCTTGTTGTGAAGAATATCCCCTATTGGAAAACTTGTGATTACTATGACTTTGTGGTCGTCAAAGTAGTGACGCAGCTTGCGGGCAGTTAGAAGTACTGCATACAATAGCTTCTGAACTTGAGGGTACTTTTTCTTTGAGGGGCCGAGGACTTCACTAATGAAGTAGACAGGATGTTGTATTGGATAGGCATGCCCTTCTTCTACTCGCTCGACTACTAACGCGGTGCTTACCACGTGAGTCGTGCAAGAGATATACAGTAGCAAATCTTCAGCTGGTTGAGTTGACGTAGCTCGCCGAGGTGGTTTCAGTACTGGTGGTGTTGTCAAGAATTTTTTCAGAGCATCTAGGGCTCCTTGCGCTTCTGAAGTCCACTGGAATTTATCCACCTTCTTGAGTAACTTGTAAAACGGCAGACCTTTTTCTCCCAGCCTGGATATAAATCTGCTTAAAGCTGCCATGCATCCAGTAAGTCGCTGAACCTTCTTCTGCGATTGAGGTGCTTCCATCTTCATGATAGCTTCAATCTTATCTGGATTAGCTTCAATTCCCCGGTGGCTGACAATAAATCCGAGCAACTTTCCGGCTGGTACCCCAAAAACACATTTCTCGGGATTAAGCTTCCATCTATACCGCCTCAGACTGTTGAAAACTAGTTGCAAGTCTTTGACGAAGTCTTCTGAGTCCTGTGTTTTGATTACCACATCATCTACATAGGCTTCCACACGATTGCCCCAGTGATCTGCTAAGCATGTTTGAATGGCTCTCTGGTAAGTTGCTCCAGCGTTTTTGAGGCCAAACGGCATGGAGGTATAACAGAAAGCACCAAACGGGGTAATGAATGCCGTTTTTTTCTTCGTCTTCCTTTGCCAGACTGATCTGATGGTACCCGGAATAGCAATCCAAGAAAGACAGCATAGAACATCCAGCGGTGGAGTCCACCACCTGATCTATCCTTGGGAGCCCAAAAGGATCCTTCGGACAGTGTTTGTTGAGATCAGTATAATCAACACACATGCGCCAATCCACTTTATTCTTTTTGAGTACAAGAACTGGGTTGGCTAACCACTCGGGATGTAATACTTCTCTAATGAATCCAGCTGCGACCAAGCGAGCTAACTCGGCGCGAATGGCCTCTCTCTTGTCAGGCGTGAAACGACGTAATTTTTGCCGAATCGGTCTCGCCTGGGGGAAAACCTTCAATTTGTGCTCGGCCAGTTCTCTTGGGACCCCCGGCATATCCGCAGGTTGCCATGCGAATACATCTCGGTTGTCTTGCCGAAACCGGACGAGCGCGCTTTCCTATTTGTCATCCAGGCTGGAGCTGATGATAGCCGTCTTGCGCTCATCGGCGAACCCCAGGTTGATTCTCTTGGTTTCTTCAGTCGGCCGCATAGAGGTCGCGGTCTGAGCTTCGCTTGCCGGTACTGTGAGGTCCTCCTCAGGCTTAGAATTCGCCATTGCGGAGGGAGCTGTCGATGGCTTGGCGGTGAGGGCTGCTTGAATAGCCACTCGGAAACATTCTGCGGCGCCTTGGAAGTCGGCGCGCACAGTTATGATCCCTTGCGGCCCTGGCATCTTCAGTGTCATGTATGTGTAATGCGGAATGGCCATGAACTTGGCCAATCCAGGCCTCCCGATGATGGCGTTGTACCCGCAGTCGAAGTTCGCCACTTCAAACCTCAGGAATTCGGTTATGTAGTTCTCCGGAGTTCCGAAGGTGACTGGCATGTAGATGTGGCCCAGCGGGTATTCCCCTTCCGTCGGCACGATGCCGAAGAAAGGAGTGTCCGACTCGTGGAGCTCTTTGAGGTGAACTCCCAAGCCTTGGAGTGTCCGGGGGAAGGTGACGTTGATGCTGCTTCCCCCGTCCACTAACACCTTCTTCACCCGGCTCTCTCGGATCACCGGATCGACGAGAAGCGGGTACTTGCCCGGGTGGTCGAAGTTGAGCCATTGATCTGCCCGAGTGAAGGTGATCAGGTGCTCCGACCACCGGTATGGGGCGGGAGGGCTGGTGGTCGCCACCAGTATTTGGCGATCGTTGAGCTTTTGCTGTCTTCTGCTCTCCTGCGATCCGTGTCCGCCGAAGATGACGTTGACCTCCCTGTCAACGCGTGGAAAAGCTCCTCCTCCTCCTCCCTCCTCCTGCCGATGGGGTCGTCGTGGTTCATCTTGTCCTCCCCTTGGCGGAGGAGGAGGTAGAGGCTGGAAGGGTCGGCCGTGTCCGACGGAGTGCTTGAAGTCTCGGCAGTTACGAAGAGTATGGCGCATGTCCTTGTGGTACGGGCACTGGGCGTCGAGGATGTCGTCCAGCGTTCGTTCGCCTCCACGAGGTCCTCCTCGAGCGCGAGAGGCAGGTGGTCCGGCAGCGTGCACTTCTTCGCGAGGCCTCTTCTCCCATCGCTTGTCGGGTTGTTGGTTTGTGTCGCGTCGCGGTGCTGCTGGTGCGGGCTTCGCACCTCCAATGAGGTCCTGGGCTCGCTCGTCGGCGGTGATGTAGAGGTCGGCTTCCCGGAACAACTCCTCGGAGGTGGTCGGCGCCTTCTGTAGTATGGCTCGGACGAAAGCCGAGTCATTGGATCCTCTGTAGAAGTCCTCGATCACGGCCGCCTCCGTGACCTCGGGGATACGATTTCTCATGGTCTGAAACCTTTTAAGGTATGACCGGAGAGTCTCGTCCCCCCGGCGCTTGATGGATTTGAGGTCCCACGGTTGCGCCGGCTTGTCGGAGAGGGATTGGAAGTTGGCGGTGAAGCGTCGACTGAAGTCGCCCCAGACGTCGATGCAGTGTCGGGGTAGATGTCGCAGCCATTGCAGCGCGTCTTGCCCAAGGACAATGGGTAAGTACGCGGTCATCACGTCCTCGGACGCCCCGGCAGCTCGAGCAGCGGTGGTGTAGACGGCTAACCAACCCCATGGATCCTGCTTAGGTTCATATTTGTCAACGTTGGATACCTTGAAGTTGGGAGGCCATTGGATGGCCCTAAGGCGCGGAGTAAGAGCGGACACTCCGCATGTGTCCTCCTGTCGTCGGGGACGATGTCTGTCCCGGGGAGGGGAGTTGTGATTGTGGTTCCTCGACCGCCCCCGGGTGATTCCGCTAGTTGAGGCCGTTGCCGACTCAGTTCTGGTAGCTTGGCTCTGGGTCGGGATGCCGTGATCCCGGTCATATTCCTCCCGACGGCGAATCTCGTTCTCATGCCGCCGCTCGCGTGAAGCATTGATGGAGCTTCGCGCGTCTCGGCGACTGTTAATGGCGTGTCGTAGGTCGTTCGGCGGGTGAGCAAGCGGTAGAAGGTGGTTGGCCGCCTGGGTGAGCAGTCGTCGGTAGCCATCGGCGTCAGGAGTCCGTGGAAGTCCCTCAGCTATCCGAGCCAGCACTCCTCCGACTTCGCTCGGCGTGTTCATAGCTCGGGCGAAGTCGGGATTCAGGTTGCGTCCGAAGAATGGGTTCTCTCGACGCTGCCTTGCATCCTGCTCAGCCTGCTCCTGAGCTCGTCGGCGAACACGTCATCGGGAGTTCCTTCGTTCTCTGAAGACGCGCTCTTCCAGAGTTTCTCCTACCTCCGAGACCTCGTCTCGCGAGACAGGCTGTTCCGGATTCCGCTCTCCAGCTGCGTGATGTCGTCGAACGTTCCTGCGCCGGTTCCTCCGTCGACGGGACTCTCGTTGAGGCGGTTCCTCCCCGGGTACAGTCGGCTCGTCGTTGGAGATAATGGGCGACTCCACTCTCCCGATGAAGAGGACGTCGGGGTAGAACGGCGCTGCGGTGGCGGTGATCCTCTTCCCGTCCCTCTTCGAGGCATGAGGGATGGAAAGAGCAACTTGCTTCCCCCCGGTTACTTTTCTTCTGGCGATCTGTGTCCACCCTTTTGTCGGAGAAGTAGGCAGCGGAGTTCTCCGGGTCAGCGAGCTCTCGACTCCCGACTCTCCGGAGACAATCCTCGTCCGGAGAGCCGGAGGTTGTGCTTCTCCGACATTCTCGGAGTTTGTTGGGGGAGATCTTTTTTCCGGCGGATCTGCGATGCGATGCAGAATTCCTTCTTCATCCGCTACAAACGGGATTGTTCCGAAGTGGAGCACGGATCCGGGACGCAGGATGATCTTGCCGTTGAAGGAGATGGCCATTGAGCTAGCTTGGATTGTCGACACACCCCCTACCTGGCGCGCCAGCTGTCGGTGTTTTGGGTCCGACCGCACACCCGGGGTTCCCCCTCAAGGTGTTTTAGGAGTAGGACGGTGTCGACAACTGTAGCAAAATGGTTCGCGCTGATCGCACGAGGGACAGAGGACAAGTTTTGCAGGTTCGGGCCGCTTAGAGATGCGTAACACCCTACGTCCTGATGAGTATGCTTGGTGGATGTGGCTACAAGAGAGCTCCCTGGATCAAGAATACAGAGAGTTGATGTGGGTGGCTAAGTAAAGAGTCGATCGTTCTGAAGGGGTGCCCCCTAGGCCTTATATACTCGACCGTGGGGCAGTACACGTGGATAAGATAGCAACGAGTAGCTAAAAGATAGTGAACATCTTGTGATTATCCCTACGTAACCCTCGCCGACTTATCCTCGCGTGGCTTCGTTGCATGGAGGCTCCCGCGCGGGAAAGTTGGATCTCTGTTGCGGTTATTCGCTCGGTGCTGCGGGCCGTCTAGGCGTGTACCAATCCGGCCCCATGTCGTTCTGCTTCGCTGGCGGTTTCTCCCCAGGCCCACGAAAGAATGACCTTACGATTTATTGGGCCCTTGGGCCTTTCGTGAGGTCCTTTACTCTTTTAGTGGACCCAGGGGATATCTATCCCCCACATGCATCTCTTCCTATAGGTAGTTGTGGGGGTAACTGATCACTATCTTCACTATTGTCAATGGTACAACTCTAACCTTTTTCATTATCTATCTATGAGATGTGTGCACAAAATTTAGGTTCTTTTCTGAGAGTTTTCTACCAATGAACCAACATGGAAGGCTTGCCGTTATTCGCATTTGCATACATTTTTTGGGGCTCATCCATTAGCTGATCATCAGAATACCCACTTGTACTGCACTCCAACACCAATTAAAATTGCTAGTCAATGTCTTCAACCATGAATAGTGAATCTTTAGTTGATTGACATCCCTTTGATGATCTGATGGAGCATGCTTGTTGAAGTATTCTGCAATTTCTTTCCAAAAAGTTTCTCCTTTCTTGTCATTGCCATGTATTGGTTCATTAGAACAATTCAACCAAGCACTAGCCTAAGAACAGGAAACATCTAATCAGCAGATCATTCATGTATAATATTATATATATGAGAAGGTTTCGAAAGCTTTATTACTAGCCTCACTTCCTCTTCATCTGACCAATACCTTTTCTTGACTGCCTTAGTTTCCTCACTGGTTGTATCACCATTAGCATCAATGTCAATTGTTACTTTACCAAGTATAGATGGTTTTGGAGTCCTTTTAGCACTTGGCAGTGGCGGTGGAGAGGTGTTCAAGTTCTGTGTAAGACCAACAAAGCGGAAATTCTCTCCAAATTGATGCGACAACATTGTCATATCTGGTTGGTTAATGAGGTTCAAAAAACCACTAGGTGGATAAAAGTTCATGTACCAAAAATTAGATATAAAATGCTCTGTCAACATTCAATTTACTCCTATTTCCAAGCAAAAGATTCAGTTAGCATTCCTTCTGTATCCATTCCTGAAGAGGAGCAACAACTCAAGTTTATCACATTTTACCTAATGCTTATCTCGAATTTGCTGAATCAAGCAAACGAAACGATCTTTATTTCAGTGTTGTTCACTGTTGTTCATATTATAGCTGCTGAACATCAAACAAGAATATGTCCAGTGGCGGAGGACACAATTTTTTGGTATGGCTCTATGGCACTAGGTCATATAATATTGAGCACACAACCAATCAAGTTATATAATAAGTGATAGAAATTAGGGACCTATATGTGTATACTTAGAACTCCGAGATACTTAGGAATAAACAGTGTTGACCTATTCTTGTGCACACTTTGCATAAACAGAGAGAGATAAAGGATTACTGCTATGTAGATCTTGGCGCGACAATGGTAGCTGGTCGCTGGGGTGTAGTTGTTGTCCGTCCTGCAGAAGAGGAGGAGGGGCTTGGATCTAGGGGTTGGTGTCGACATCCGAAGCCGCCATGGGAAGAGCTCTTCCAGTCACTACATGTAACACCCTAAATTCCTATTTTGGCAATTTAGAAGAATTATCCAGATAGAATGAAATCAAAATGTCTTATAATGAATACCTTTCCTACCTTTGAAATTACTCTTACTAAAATAAACATGCTTTCTAATAGACATTAAATAAAAGGGCTTCTATTTAGTTATCTATTTGTTGATTAAGTTAAAACATCTCCTAAAATAAATATTATACATGTATCCATTCTAAAATAAGCAATGAATATCTATTTTTAAATTAGCCTTTGATTTTGCCACACATTCAAGGTACTACTTATCTAAAAGGAATAATATGTGAATACTTCATTCGACTAAATAAATAGTTGATATATAAAGTAAACCATGTATTTCATGTTGGGCTTCTTTTTGTGCATTTAATGTTGGTGATCAAACTATATTTGAATTTAAATTCTAAAAAAGGAAAGAAAATAATAACAAAATAGAAATAAGAAAAAAAACACAAAGGAGAAAGCTTACCTGATTGAGCCTATCTCTCCCGCTCGACCCAGCCTCACAGTCGCGCCCACTTACCTCTTCTTCGCACCAGCCCACTGCGTGTATGTCTCACCGACGCGCGGGTCCCACCCGCCAGTGTTACCCCCTCCTGTCGAAGTCAATTACATGTGGGCCTGGCTCATTAGGCCTTCTTCTTCACCAGAATCGCGTGCCATACTCGCGCAACAGAAGCCATCGAGATTTCCTCCTAGCTAGGATCATAACAAACTATCCCTCCTGTGCATAAATACAGGCACTTTGTGGCCACCTCGACCACTCGGGCATCTAGCGCCGTGTACCATGCCACCGAGAAAACCGAGCCGCCGTGTGGGCGAATTTGCCACACGGGTGTTCGGGCAGTAGAAGTGACCAAGGAGCATCACTGGGGTTCGCCGCTGCCGGGCTGGGTCTTCCCTGGTATGGAGGGCATGAGTCGCGGGCAGATTTCCTCACTGGTGGTTGCTACAACCGAGGATCCGCTCCCTGTCATCATCGGGGCACCCTGCTACATACCGCACGGTGAGACTTCACCCCACTTGTCCACCATAGTCTCCTCTACGCAAAACCATGTTCTAAGTGAAGCTTTTGGCAGGGGATTGGGCGTTTGGGTATTCCGGCCAACGTGCTGCCATGCTAAGGGCGCGAGCGCCGCCCCACTCCGTCTGTGCGGTTTGGGTTGGGGAAGATGGAATCCTAACCGTCCGATCTGTGATTAGCGGAGGGGATTTGTGCGGGGCCATACCGGTTCAGGGTTAGATTTCAACCATTGATCGTAGATCTGGTGGACCAAAGCACATTGCGGTCTGTGGCCTGTTATGGGCCGTTGATCTTGTATCTAGCAACATAGATACTCATGGCAGTATTTTAAATGGTGAGCATTAGATCGGGATCCAACGGCTAACACCGGATACTGGTTCGATTGTTCTCGGATCTAATCCTGGCCTGCGAATGCTAATCGGACGGCTGAGGTTTGTTGGTGCCCTTGGGCCATGGTGTATTTCTAAAAGAGCCCTTGGACTTCTTCATAAACAACCTGTCGTCCCCCTCTGAGTAAAGAATGTTGCCGTTGGGTCATAACTTTAACGGTTTAAACCCTGGATTATTAGAAAATGATGGCCGAAGTCCACGACCTTTTGTAATATGCAAACTAAAATCAGAAATTGATTTCCAAGCATAAAATAAATCCAGAATTTTTATAAAACTCATAATTCACCCATTTTAACATCGATTCAACCCATTCTAGTTGCATTAGGTTTGTATTAATACCAACTACAACCTAGTTACTTTATTTTGTTATGTAACATGTTGTCAAAATCAAACACTTAATTGGTTTAGCCTATGTTTAACTTATCCAAGCACATGAAACTCCAGAAACTCAAATCTTACTCATTATAACCCCGATTTTAGTGGTTCTTGAACCTGTGCTCTCGTAGCATCGCGTAGAATATTCCTACGCTATTTATTTCTACGTTTGGTGTACTATTATGTTTATGTACTCCTTGCCTATATATATGTATTGCTACGAGTACCAGTGAGGTCACGAGTCACCCGAAGACCAATTTGGTGAAGTACTTGGGATCTCAAGTCACAGGCAAGTTGTGCCCTTGATCACTCTTCTTTACCTCATAATGTTCTCTGTTATTAACTGTGACATGCTCGGGATAATTTGATGGGACCTAATAGGTTTCCCTAGTTTTGTTTACCCCACTCTATGTAGAGAAATGAACTATTGGTAGACTTTCTATTGCTCTACCTAGTTTTGGGATTAATGTTACATCTGAATTATGATCATGTTCTAATTTTGTTGTTGTTTTATTTATTGTTCATGAGAAGATCATTGTGTTAATTGGAACATGGAGCTTAACTTGAGATAACAGTGCTACCACAAGGGTGGCATGGGACGCCCTTGGCTGACTAATTATTAAAGCTAGTGGAGGACTACCTTACCCAAAAGGGGCAAGGGCAGTAGGGGAGTTGTCAGTATAGGGAGGTTCTCGGGCTGATCATGCTGTGATGGCTTTTCAGACGAGGGATTCTTATATCGCTCTCCTTAGAAACCGTAGCCGGTTTTCTAAAGCTAGTGGAACTTAGTAAAGGCCTCGTAATGCTACCCTGCCTCGTCTCTTCTATAGAATTGAATGAGAAGTCACGATCCCTTGGTAAATGGGTAACACGACTTGTGGGTAAAGGGCGCAACCTCTACAGAGTGTAAACTCGTATATCAGTCGTGCTCACGGTCAAGAACGACTCAGGACTCTCGCATGATTAATTTATGGAACTAAACTTAATCTGTCATACGCATCACATTGTGGGTGTTATTATTAATTGTGATCTCTTATATAATTGTGTTGGTATCTACTTATACTTAGTAATTGCTAATAAAATTTTGACCAACTTTAAAAGCAATGCTCAGCTTCAACCATCTTCCTTGGTAAGCCTTACACTTCACATGAGCCCCACTTTAAGTGAGCTCATGCACATTATTCCCCACAACTTGTTGAGCGATGAACGTATGTGAGCTCACCCTTGCTATACTCACATCCCTCCCAGGTCAAGGACAGGTACCACAAGATGAGGAGCATGCAGGATGTCGCAATGAGTTCGTGAGAGGTCTAGGTTGTCGTCTCCTAGTCAACTCTGGTTGTTGGATCGTCGTCTTCCTATGATGTAATTATTTAACTATTTTGTACAGAACTCTTATTATATAGTAAAGATGTGACATTCGTTTCTATACCATGAGTCATCATATGTGTGAGACTTGATCCAAGCACACATTTGAGATGCACCCGGGTTTGTGCTTAAATCCGGGTGCGACAGAAGTAGTATCAGAGGCAATGTTGACTGTAGGACGTAACCTAGATAGAACTAGACAACCCTTACCTACTTACCTTTGCTACTATGATTTTTTCTAAACTTACCTTAATCTTTTCTCATCTATTGCTGCTTTACTCTGATTACTCTTACCTATTCTCTTCTAAAGACAAAAGTGAATTTCACACTTTGAAATTCTGTACCAAAGGTGACCTTTGGGAATAGGAGACCTAAACTTAGGAACAAAAATAAAACTATTTTTGTAGGTATCTATGCACTTGAATCTTGTTCTTATGATAACTGGTTGATTTGGTTCTTTGATTGACTGTGAGGAGTTGTGGAGTAATGTCCACAATTACATCTACATGTACACATAGGCATAACAATATATATATGTTTATAAGATAGCTAGAGAACCTAGATTATCCCCCATTAAAATGTATGTAGTATTACAGATTCATAACAGATTCTACCTTATTCTTATAAACATAGTTATCCCAACCAAGACACAACACCGCCAACCAAAATTCTGTCCTTCAGTATATAGCTACTAGGCTATCTGTTCTGCCTACTAAATTATTGGCCATGCAAAACTATCTGACCATATGTCTCTAACCCAGATGGTTAATACCAGGAGCGGAGGAGGTGTTGATCTACCTGCTTGTATTCGTCGCAGGACGATAGTTACCCAACAATAACCGGAGATGAATCCTCCTCCGAGTCCTCCATCGACTAGTACAGATGTTGTAGTTGCCGCTTAGATGCAACTACTTCGGTAGATGGCTAACACCATGATAGAGATGCAAGCGCAAATCCATCAAGAGCATCAAGATCGTTAGGAAATCCATCAAGAACAACAGGAACGACAACAACTACCACCTCCACCACCACTAGCTCCACCTAGGAATAAGCACAGGGAGCTTATGAGTCATAAGCCACCAACCTTCTCTAGCTCCCTAGACCCACTACAAGCTGATGAGTGGCTGAAGTATATGGAAAAGATGCTCAATATAGCTCAGTGCACTGATAGGGAGAAAGTGTTATATGCATTAGGTCGCCTCACTGGCCCCGATGCAGATTGATGGGATGCATACTACGCTACTCACGCTGCTGCTAACACCATTTCATGGGCAGAATTCTCCACCAACTTTAGGAACTACCACATTCCTGCTGGTCATATGAAGATTAAGGAGTTTTTATCCCTCAAACAAGGAGGCATGTCAGTAAGTACAGAGATAGATTCATCCAGCTATCTCGATATGCTCCTGGAGAAGTTGATGATGATGAGAAAAAGCAGGAACTATTTCTGAGGGATTGATCGGGCCACTTCAATACCAACTAATGTCCCACACATTCCCGTCCTTCCAGAATTACTGGACAAGGCTATAGCTCTAGAGCACAAGCGAGTTGAGCTAGGAGAGAAAAGGAAAGCTACTAACCAGGGACAGGCTGGAAGTAGTACTCGTCCCCATTATTCTACACCCCAAGGCACACCAACTCGTGGCAGTCCTAGGCAACAAGCCCAATCCGCTCCTCCCCAGTAAGCACCCCGATGGGACTTGTTGCTCCTAATGCATCCACAAAAAGGTCGTGCTTTAAGTGTGGAAAGAATGGACATTATGCCAACTACTGTCCCAACAGGGCTGCTTATACCACTCTAGCTCCGATGAAGCAAGGTCAGGTCTCTGGAGGTAAAAGCCAGGCCTTATCCGTCAATCGGGGACAAGTCAACCATGTGGAAGCATGTCACACCTGGGTTTTGGGGCACCAAGACCTGGGCGCGAACATATTCACCAGGTGTGCTGGGACCAAGTCTCACACATATGATGAATCATGGCGCAAGAACGAATGTCACATCTTTACTATATAATAGGAGTTCCATACAAAATAAATAAATAAATACATCATAAGGAGACAACGATCTAGCAACCCAAAGTTGACTGGGAGATGACGGCCTAGACCTCTCACAAACACATCGTAGCATCCTCCATGCGCCTTATCCTATGGTACCTGTTCTTGACCTGTGGGGGGTGTGAGACAGCAAGGGTGAGCTCACATACGTTCATAGCTCAACAAGTTGTGGGGAATAATGTGCATGAACTCGCCAAAGGTGGGAGCTCATGAGGTGTAAGGCTTACCAAAGAGGATGGTTGAAGCTGAGCATTGCTTTTAAGGTTGGTCAAAATTTTATTAGCAATTACTAAGTATAAGTAGATACCATACCAGAATAATAATAGAACAAAATTAATAATACATCCCATGCAATGCAAATGACAAATTGAATTTAGTTCTATAATTTAATCATGCAAGAGTCCTAAGCTGCTCATGACCGCGAGGACAGCTAGTATACCAGTTTTACACTCTGCAGAGGTTGTACCCTTTACCCACAAGTTGTGTATCCCATGTTGCCAGGGTTAGCTAGACCCTTAGACACTACCAAGGTGAATGGCTGGGGATCCACTACGAGGCCTTTACAAAGTTCCACTAGCTTCAGAAAACCCGCTACAGTTTCTAGGAAGAGCAATGCAGGAATCCCCCGTCTGACCGCCATCGCAGCAAAATCAACCTAGGAACCTCCCTACACGCCTACTCCCCTACTGCACATGCCCCTATCGGGTAAGGTAGTCCTCCACTAGCTTTCCTAGTTAGTCAGCTAAGGGCGTCCCATTCCACCCTTGTGGTGGCACTTGTTTCTCAAGTTAAGCTCCATGTTCCAATTAAAAATAATGATCTTGACATGAACATTAAATAAAATAACAGTGTAATTGGAACATGAACATAATAATATTAAACCCAAAACCATATAGAGCAATAGCAAAACTATCCAATTAGTTCAGGGGTAAACAAGGTAACAAGATAACCAGATTAGGGTGACCTATTGAGTCCCATCAAAATTAAACCTATGCATGAATAAGTGATAAAAAGAACATTATTGGGTAATAAAAGTGGTCAAGGGCACAACTTACCTAGGACTTGAGATTCCAGGTACCGGGATGATCTTCAGATTCTAGTAACCTCACTACTAAACGTAGCAATACAGACAAACATGGTATAGACAGAATTAACATCACACCAAACATAAAAATAAACTGCATAATAATAATCTATGCGTCGCTATGAGATCGTGGGTTCGAGAATTGCTAAATCCGGAGTTACAATTAAGGAGTCGTGATTTATGGAAGCTCTATGTGATCCAAATATTAAACTATATTATAAATTGATTAGTATACACCATATGAGAGAATATTCTATGAGTAATTAACTCAACCTTAATCTTAATTATAACTTGAATAGAGATCGTATTTTAATCAAATTATAATTATGGATAGGTTAGCTTTGGTTTAGAAAAGTTAATCTATTAAACATAGGCTAGACAAATTTCTAATGATAAAAGTATGGAGTGTGATGAATGTTAGTGTCATACTGTACAGATGATATTATTATGAATCAAACACAATTCGAACGGATCAAATCGGAGTTACGGTTCTCTAGTTATGAATTTCTAGAGTTATTTAGTACCTAGAATAGAGTAATTCAAGTGAATAATTTTAAATCAAGTTTCATGGCTAAACAAAGGTACTAGGTGATAAACAATATCAAAACAAAATTAATGCCATTGGAATGAATCAATTTGGAGCTAAAATGGATTAAATATGATTGATACAAGGTTCTGGATTTATTTTTGTACTAAAAATACATTCCTATAATCTTTTTTCCTATTTTCTCTATTTCCTAGACTGTGCGCATAATAACCAGTAAGCTCGGGGGTTAACTCACAATTGTTTCCAAGACTCAGGATACCCCCGAGTGGACAGCGGGTTGATATTCACTAAATCTAGGGGTTCATATGCAATAGTGCCGTAGCGAAGGGGTATGATTATATCCCAACTGTTGGATCTCAACGGATCAGATTAGATCCAACCCATCTGAACCGGTACCCAATCATTACCGTTGGATCACCAATCAGCGCTCTAGATTTTATGAAGTCTGGACCATTCCTAGCCCACAGATTCAGATCCAATGGCCCCCAACGCGACCCCGAACCAGTAAGTCAGGGTTTAATCTGAGCCGCCCAAGCCCAGGTGGACGATTCCGATGCTTCCTACTTCCTCAACAATCGCATCCACCCAATAGGGATCGAACGGCCCACAAATTGTCTTCTCCACCCAATCCTAAGCAGCGACGGTGCCGCCCAAACTCACCGGCGAGTTCGCCGGGCAGTGATGGGGGGAAGCTTCTCACCTGAGATGAGGTCGAGACGAGTCACCGCGATGGAGCAGTGCGACCTGCGGTGGCGCAATCCCTCTGACGAGCAATCTATAGGACCCTAGATGGATCCCCACCGATTGTGCTTTCTCCTAGTGACTATGGGACTCGACCAACCTCTAGCTACCCCGATGGGGCTTGAATCTCGCCACTGACGCGAATTCACGGCGGCGGCGCAGTTTTCTCTCAGCGGCGACTTTCAATTTTCCCTCCACAGTATCTTTGATGACGAGCACTGGGCACGACGGCTTCGGTGACTGCGAGCACGGCCACGAAGGCCAGGTTTTGTAGGCGTAGAGGGATGGCTGTTGCGAGAATCAAGGGCCTTGACGTCCACGGCGAGGGAGAGACAGCGCAAGACCCACGCGGTCAGTTCATCGCGCGACGTGGGCGAGATTTGCTGACGAGTGGACCCCACGTGACAGTAGCGTGTTGTAGAGATGGGTGTGTGTGCGGGCGTGGCACGTTGTGAGGCGCGCGCCCCCCATGGAATCCGCGCGGCAGGTCCGCTCCTAGAGGTTGAATGATGTGATGACGCGATGGGCCCACACGGAAGCGTCCAGTGAAGTGAAGACCACGTGCGACGGGAGAGGAGGCGTCTGACGGAGCGGGCTCCACCAGTTAGCGACCCAACTCATTACCAGAGCACACTCTAGAGATGGAAGGCTAACGATTGGACCCCCGGTGTCAGTGTCACTGGCAGTTGGCGGCGCGGAAGGAGATGGGTCGAGAGAGGGAAAAGGGTAGCTGGGCCGAGAACTTGGAATTCGGCCTATGTCGAGATCTGGTGTTCTTCTCTTTCTCTTTTTTTCATTTCCATTTTCTTTTCTATTTTCTTTCAAATTCTGAATTTAAAGATTCGAACTGAATTTTAAATTCCTATTTCAAATTTCTAATTTTCAAATATTAAATACCGTTCAATTGTGAACATACTATCTACTGTTTCCGATATTATTATTTATTATATTCCTTGTCATCTATTTATGGAAGGAATAAATGGTTTCATAAACATTTTCTTTCTCATTTTCTACTTTATGTTTTTATTTAGAATTGGAGGTCAAGTTTATGTTTTCCATAAAATACATCACCACAAATTCATCATCTAGAGATCAACCTTTTCTTAATAAATTTATTAGTTACTTATTTAATTTAGTAATCTCAATGGTTTATGAAGAGGAAAGGTCTTGATGAATTCCCCATGTTTCAAATATTCTAGAAACACTATCATTGATATTCTTATTTCCTTATTTCATTATTTTATGATTTATGCATTTATTTTTTTTCCTACCAATTTTGGGTCTTACAAATCCTACCCCCCTTAACAGAAATCTCGTCCTCGAGATTTGTAAGAAAAAGGGATGTATACTCATATTGTCTCAACACATATGTACAAACAAAAATCTGCGCATGATGCATAACTTATTAGCAACACATAGGGTCAAATAGACCTTATTATTATTCCTAGAATAGTAAAATACTAACTACTAACTAAAGTAACATTTAGGTCTTACAAATAGTAATATATGTATATATTTATATAGCTTGGTGGAGCTGGTGTGGTGGTGGAGGTAGTGGGTGTTGTTGTTGTCTTTCCAACCGTACTTGCCTCCTTTCTTGACACATCTCCTGCCGGTCCTGACGCATTTCCTGGCGTTCTTGCCTTATCTGAATTTGCATTTCGTTCACCATGTTTGTCATTTGTTGTAGTACCCACATTTGGGTGGCAACCACTGGATCGGTTCTAGCCGGTGGAGGATTTGGAGAATTCATTTCTGTTTGCTATTGCCTGATAATAATCTTCCTATTGTGGGGGTTGGCTGGCAGGTCGATTCCTTTTCCCTTCCTGGTATTGAACATCTGAGTTAGAAGCATATGGTAAGTGTAACACCCCTGGTGTTACTATCACTAAAACTTGAGCATGACATCATGAGCATTGGCATAACATGTGTTTGCTACACTTAGAGTGCATTCACTAGGCAAAAATTTCAAACAAGTGGTAGTGATGTGACTTGAGGTGTGGTTAACTCTAGGGTATAGTACTTAACCCTAAACTGGGCCTATGAGTAAAAATGAAGCCTAAATAAGTTAAAATCTCAAAACTCATTAGAAATGGTCATAAGATAGCACATTTAATGGACTTGGGTAGCACCAAAACCCTAAAGTGATAAAAACTCTGAAAAGACCCCTAGAAAACCCTAAATTGGAACCCTAGGGGGCTAAGTGTAAAATTTGCACACTTTTGGATCCAAGTGCAAATACCAAGGTAGTACAACATCACAAACTATGTGTTTCTCACATTTGAGGATTTGCAAGCCAAATGATGAAGTTTGGACTAATTTGCAAACAGGACACCCCCTTCATCCCTATGCCTAAATCTGAAAACCAGTGCATAAAGCCAACTTTGGAACCCTGTATCTTTCAGTTCATGAGGAACTTGCCTAGGGTCAACACACCAAACTTGTAGAGCTACTGCAGGAGTACAACTTTGCTTATGTGATTATGCCTTGGTCACATGCAAAATTTGGAGTAAAATGAGCCCAAAGTTAGGTTGTCGGTCAGCCTTAAATCTGAATTCTGATTAACATCGTGTAGGATCAACTTTGGGACCATGTGGAGCTCAATTTAATGGATGTTTAGCTAAAACCTCTGTGATAAAGTTAAAGTTGGTTTGTTAAGCTACAACTTTGATGCAGGGAGTGTGGGGGACAGATATCCCTGGGTCCACTAGAAGGCAAGAAGGCCTCGCGAAGGGCCCCAGGCCCATTATTTCGTAAAGCCATCCCTTCATGGGCTAGGGGAGGAACTTCCAGCAGAACGGATCAACATGAGGTCGGATCAACTCGAGCCCATGTGGTTTGCTGAACTCAAACGCTATCCACAGCATTGATCTGACTTTCCCGTGCAGCGCCCTCAGATGTCGGAACCGAAGGACTATAGGTCTGCAAGATTATAGGAAGATAAACTCAGTCGGTTCACTATTACTTAGGAACACGTGGTTATCATATCCGCATGTAACGCTCCACGGTCGAATATATAAGGCCTAGGGGGCACCCCTTCAAGAACAGGTCATTCATTATCCATCCACCCAGCTCTTTTGTATCTCCCGTACTAGAGAACTCCCTTGTAACCCACCATGTATAAGATCCACTCCAAGACGTAGGGTATTACACATCTCAAAGCGGCCTGAACCTGTACAAGATCGTCCACTGTCTCTCGTGCATTTGGCACGAACCATCGAGATACAGTCAGTTAGACCGGCCTACTTCTAAAAGCACCTCGAGGGGTAACCCCTGGGTGTGCGGTCGAACCCTAATCACCGACAGCTGGCGCGCCAGGTAGGGGGGTGTGTCACTGATCCAAGCTAGCTCAATGGCTATCACTTTCCTACACAAGATCAACCTCCGCCCTGGATCTGTATTCTGCTTCGGAACTGTTTCGTCCGTGGCAGACGAAGAAGGAATTCTACATCGCATCGCGGATCCACCGGAGAGGAAGCCTTCCCCAACACTCTACAGGAAAGTCGGAGCAAAGTCAAAAATAGCGCAACCTCCAGCGCTCCGAGCGAAGACTACCTCCCGCCAGCCGGGAGCAGAAGATCCGACTACCCGGAGGACTCCACTGACCACCTCTTCTACGGAAAAATGGACACAGATCACAAGGAAAAAGGAAGCAAACGAGGTAAAAGCTCATCAAGCTGCTCTCCAGGTATCTCCACCCTCAAAGGAGAACAGGAAGAAGCTTGTCACTATGACGGTGCCATTCTACCCTGACGTCCTCTTTATCGAGGGAAGGGTGGAATTTACCCCCCATCTCCGACAATGAACCAACCGCGCCAGGAGAAGAACCTCTTCAGCGGGAATCTCGCCGACAAAGGAACCGACGCGGAAATATTCGGCGACATCATGAAGTCAGAGAGCGTGATCCGACGCAGCCTGTGTCACGAGATGAGATCTCAGAGGTGGGAGAAACTCCGGATGAACGAGTCTTCAGGGAAGAAGGAATTCCCGATGGCACGATCGTCGGCAAGCTCAAGAGCAGGCCAAACAGGAAGCGAGACAATGCTGAGAGAACCCTCTTCTCGGCCGAAACCTAAACCCTGACTTTGCCCGAGCCATGAACACACCGAGCGAGGTCGGTGGAGTGTTGGCTCGGATAGCTGATGGCCTCCCCTGAACTCTAGACGCCGAGGGATATCAACGGCTGCTCACTCGGGCAGCTAATCATCTTCTACCTCTCGCCCATCCACCGAGCGACCTACGACATGCCATCAATAGTCAGCGGGATGCACGAAGCTCTATCAACGCTTCGCGTGAATGACGACACGAGAACGAGATTCGGCACCGAGAAGAGTATGACCGGGATCACGGCGTCCCTGCGCGAAGTCAGGCCACCAGAGTTGAGTCGGCAACGGCTTCAACTGGCGGCATGACCCCGGGACGGTCGAGGCACCACGTCAACGACTCCCCTCCCCGGTACCGACAACATCATCGTCGGCAGGAGGACACGTGTGGGGTATCGGCGCTCACTCCACGTCTTAGGGCCATTCAATGGCCCCCTAACTTCAAGGTCTCCAATGTCGACAAGTACGATCCTAAGCAAGACCTAGGAGGCTAGCTGGCCGTCTACACCACTGCTGCCCAGGCCGCTGGGGCAACTGAAGACATGATGACTGCGTACCTGCCCATCGTCCTCGGGCAAGATGCACTGCAATGGCTATGACACCTACCCCGACACTGCATCGACGACTGGAGCGACTTCAGTCGGCGCTTCATCGCCAACTTTCAATCCCTCTCCGACAAGCCAGCGCAGCCATGGGACCTCAAATCCATCAAGCGCCGAGGGGACGAGACTCTTCGGTCGTACCTCAAAAGATTTCAGACCATGAGGAATCGTATTCCCGAGGTTGCGGAAGCAGCAGTAATCCAGGACTTCTACAGGGGATATAATGACTCGACCTTCGTCTGAGCCATACTGCAAAAGGCGCCGACTACCTCCGAGCAGCTATTTTGGGAAGCAGACCTCTACATCACCACCGACGAACGAGCTCAGGACCTCATTGGAGGAGCAAAACCTACACCGCCGGCACCACGACGCGACGCGAACCAGCAACCTGACAAGCGTTGGGAGAAGAGGCCTCGCGATAAGGTTCACGCTGCTGGACCACCCGTCTCTCGTAACCGAGGGGCACCCCATGCAGGAGAACGAATGTTGGACGACATCCTCGATGCCCAATGTCCATACCATAAAGACATGCGCCACACCTTTCGGAACTGTAGAGACTTCAAGCACTCCGTCGGGAACGGCCGACCCTTCCAACCTCTACCACCTCCCCCACCACGAGGAGGACCTGGAGAACCTCGACAACCTCAGCAGCAGGAAGGGGGAGGAGGTGGAGCATTCCCCCGCGTCGACGGAGAAGTCAACGTCATCTTCGGCGGACACGGGTCTCAAGAGAGAAAGAGGCAGCAGAAGCTCAACGACTATCGGATATTAGTGGCGACCATCGGTCCTCCCGCCCCGTACCGGTGGTCCGAACACCCGATCACCTTCACTCGGGCGGACCAATGGCTTAAGTTCGACCATCTGGGCAATTACCCACTCCTCGTCGATCCGATGATCCAAGAGAGCAGGGTGAAGAAGGTGTTAGTGGACGGGGGAAGCAGCATCAACATCACCTTCCCCCGGACACTCCTAGGCTTGGGGATCACACTTAAAGAGCTCCAAGAGTCAGATACTCCTTTTTTCGGCGTCGTGCCGACTGAAGGAGAGTACCCGCTCGGACACATCTACATGCCAGTCACCTTTGGAACTCCGGATAACTACAGACCTGAGTACCTGAGGTTTGGGGCGGCAAGCTTCGACTGCGGATACAACGCCATCATCGGCAGGCCTGGACTAGCGAAGTTCATGGCCATTCCACATTATACGTACATGATATTGAAGATGCCTGGACCACAAGGAATCATCACTGTGCGCGCTGACTTCCAAGGAACCGCAGAGTGCTTCCGAGTGGCCATTCAGGCAGCTCTCACCACCAAACTATCAACGACTTCTTCTGCACAGGCAAACTCAAAGCCTGAGGAGGACCTCACAGTACCTACAAATGAAGCTCAAGCCGTGACCTCTATGCGGCCGACTGAGGAAACCAAGAGAATCAACCTCGGGTTCGCTAATGAACGCAAGACTGCCATCATCAGCTCCAGCCTGGATGACAAATAGGAAAGCGCGCTCGTCCAGTTCCTACAAGACAACCGAGACATATTCGCATGGCAACCTGCGGATATGTTGGGAGTCCCGAGAGAGCTGGCCGAGCACAAACTGAAAGTCTACCCTCAGGCGAGGCCGATTCGATAAAAGTTACGTCATTTCATGCCCGACAAGAGAGAAGCCATTCGTGCCAAGCTAGCTCGCTTAGTCACGGCAGGGTTCGTTAGAGAAGTGCTGCATCCTGAATGGTTGGCAAATCCTGTTCTTGTACTCAAAAAGAATAAAGTGGATTGGCGCATGTGCGTCGACTATATAGATCTCAACAAGCACTGTCCGAAGGATCCCTTCGGACTTCCTAGAATAGACCAGGTAGTAGACTCAACCGCCGAGTGCTCTATGTTGTCTTTCTTGGATTGCTACTCTGGGTATCATCAGATCAGTCTGGCAAAAGAAGATGAAGAAAAAACTGCATTCATCACCCCGTTTGGAGCTTTCTGCTATACCTCCATGCCGTTTGGCCTCAAAAACGCTGGAGCGACTTACTAGAGAGCCATTCAGACATGCTTAGCCGACCACTGGGGCAAGCGTGTAGAAGCTTATGTGGATGACGTGGTGATCAAGACAGAAAACTCATAAAATTTCATTGAAGATTTGCAGCTGGTCTTCAACAGTCTACGGCGATATCGATGGATGCTTAATCCAGAAAAATGTGTCTTTGGAGTACCAGCAGGAAAATTACTCGGATTCATTATCAGCCACCGAGGAATTGAAGCTAACCCAGAAAAGATTGAGGCTATCATGAGAATGGAAGTACCACGATCACAGAAGAAAGTACAAAGACTTACTGGGTGCATGGCAGCTTTGAGCAGGTTCATATCAAGGCTGGGAGAAAAAGGCTTACCGTTCTACAAATTGCTCAAGAAGGTAGACAAGTTCCAGTGGACTTCAGAAGCCCAGGAAGCTTTTGATGCACTGAAGAAATTCCTGACAACATCACCAATACTAAAACCACCGCAGCGAGGCACGTTGGGTCAGCCGGCCGAAGATCTGCTGTTATATATCTCTTGCACGACTCACGTGGTGAGCACCACGTTGGTAGTCGAGCGAGCAGAAGAAGGACATGCATATCCAGAACAACATCTCGTCTATTTCATCAGTGAAGTTCTGGGACACTCAAAGGAGAAATATACTCAAGTTCAAAAACTACTGTATGCAGTACTTCTAACTGCACGCAAGCTCTGTCACTACTTTGACGACCACAAAGTCATAGTAGTCACTGGATTTCCGATAGGGGATATTCTCCACAACAAAGAAGCCATCGGAAGAATAGCCAAATGGGCTTGCGAGCTGGGAGCTCACGACATCGAGTTTCGACCTCACACTGCAATAAAGACTCAAGCATTAGTTGACTTTGTATCAGAGTGGACCGAGCAACAAGTGCCAGATAACCCAGAGACTGTAGAAGTATGGCAGATGTATTTCGATGGCTCGTTAAAGCTGCATGGGGCAGGCGCAGGGATCCTCTTCATTGCACCTGGAGGTGAACAACTCAAATATGCTCTTCAGTTGTTATTCTCACCATCCAACAATGCAGCAGAATATGAAGCTTTGATTTATGGACTGAACATTGTCGTATCACTGGGCATTAAAAGACTGATGGTATATGGAGATTCACTGGTGGTCATAAGTCAGATAAATAAAGAATGAGATTGCTCGAATGACTCTATGGGTAAGTATTGCACAGCCGTCCGAAAGCTGGAGGACAAATTCGAAGGGCTGGAATTTCATCATGTAGAGAGAGATCGCAACACGGCAGCAGATGCATTGTCAAAGCTGGGATCCAGTCGGGCCCAAGTCCCACCTAGGGTTTTCATCCAAGAAGTGCCACATCTGAGTATTTCCTTAGATCAGGCAGAACAGTGCAATGTTCTGAGTCAGCCACAGTCAGACTCTAATGACTGGAGGAGCCTATCATTAAGTATATAAAGAACGAAGAAGAGCTGGATGACAAAACTGCGGCAGAACTCATCGCAAGGCAGTCAGCCCACTACACTCCCATTGGGGAAGCGCTGTACAGGAGGGGCGCGATGGGAGTTCTCATGAAGTGCATTCTTTCGGCTACTAGGAAGCAACTATTAGATGAAATCCATGCCCGACAGTGCGGGATACATGCAGCGTCCAGAACACTAGTTGGGAAGGTCTTCAGGTCTGGTTTCTACTGGCCAACAGCAAAGAGTGATGCAACCGAGTTAGTCCAGAGGTGCGAAGCTTGCCAATACTTATGAAAGCAGCAGCATTTACCAGCACAGCAACTGCAGACCATACCCGTAACATGGCCATTTGTGTGTTGAGGACTGGACCTGATTGGACCCTTCAAGAAAGCTCAGGGAGGATACACTCACGTGCTGGTTGCCATCGACAAATTCACTAAATGGATAGAGTACAAACCCACTGCTTCTCTGACTTCAGCCAAGGCAGTAGAATTCATACAAGATATAATATTCAGATTTAGGATACCAAATAGCATCATAATCGATCTAGGATCCAATTTCACTAGCTCTGAATTCTTTGATTTCAGTGAACAACGGTACATCCAGATCAAGTACGCGTCAGTAGCACATCCAAGAGCTAACGGACAGGTAGAAAGGGCTAATGGAATGATATTGGAAGCACTCAAAAAGAAAGTCTTCGACAAGAATGAAAAGTTCGCAGGAAAGTGGATCAGAGAGTTGCCATATGTGATTTGGAGCCTAAGAACTCAACCTAGCTAAGCCTTGCATGGAAATACTCCTTTCTTCATGGTCTATGGTTCGGAGGCAGTGCTACCTGCCGACCTCAGGTTTGGGGCGCCAAGATTAGTCTTCGAAAACATAGCTGAGGCAGAAGCTACCAGACTGGAGGATATTGATGTACTGGAAGAAGAGCGATTAAATGTAGTAATTCAGTCGGCTAGGTACCAGCAAACCCTGAGGCGCTATCATGATAAGACTATGCGACATCGTTCCTTTGCAGTAGGAGACTTGGTCCTTCACCGAATTCTAACGGGAGAAAGCCGGCACAAATTGTCACCACTATGGGAAGGGCCATTCATGGTTGCAGAGGTCACTCGGACTGGATCATATCGACTTACTCAAATGGACGGCACGGAAATAGGGATTTCATGGAATATAGAACATCTCAGGAAGTTTTACCCCTAGCTAGATTTCAAAAGCTATCGGGGCAGCATTGTATTCTGTAATTGGAAAAGTATGTCATCAATAAAAAGACTTCGTTCTCAAAAGATCTCAAACTATTATCGATCTGCATGCTTGCTTAGGGTGACCACTATACCCTACCAACGGAGCAATCGACTTAAGTCGGCAGTGACTTTAGACGGTGCAACATGCTCACGCTTACTCGACTTAGGGTGACCACTATACCCTACTAACGGAGCAATCGGCTTAAGTCGGCAGTGACTTAAGACGGTGCGACATGCTCACGCCTACTCGACTTAGGGTGACCACTATACCCTACTAACGGAGCAATCGGTTTAAGTCGGCAATGACTTAAGACGGTGTAACATGCTCACGCTTACTTAACTCAGGGTGACCATTATACCCTACTAACGGAGCAATCGGCTTAAGTCGGCAATGACTTAAGGCGGTGCGACATGCTCACGTCTACTCGATCCAGCATAAACATGTTTACGATTACTCATCTCAGGGCGATCTCTATGCCTCACGAAATAGGAAGAAGTTTCAAAACCATCACACTGCACTTACTTCTACAATCGTAACAACTATTGAATTCAAACAATAGAGAAATAATAATAGCATTCAGTACCAGGAACACTTTCTAACAGAATATTCGAGCACATTGACCACATACGCATACAATTCATAAATGCATTCAGTGTTTCTACTTGGCAACGTTCTTCTCAGGAGCAACTGATGAAGAAGGGCGACTCGAGGAGTCAGGAGCAGCGTTGACATCAACAACTATGTCATCAGGAATAATCACGCCCAGCCTTCTCATCAAGATCCGCCCCGCGCGAATGGCTTTATCCATAGCCTTGTCGCGCTGAGCCTTCAAAGTAGTAGAAGTGTCTTCAGCAACCTTGGTAGCCAGTCGAGCAGCTTCTAGCTCCTGGACGACTGATCTTTTGGAGGCGCGCAGATCCTTGATGATAGAATCTTTGCTCGACACCAACTGCCTGAGATGAAGGATCTCATCCTGGGATACTTGCAGCTCGTGACGATGATGATCCAAATCTACCATGGTAAAATGGTGGCTCCTCTCTAGGATAGTCAAAGAATTGTTGGCGTCATGATACAACCTATCAAGGTTATCGTGAGAAGCTGCGAGTACGCGTTTTTCTTCCTGCAGACAAGGATCAGCTCTCAAGCACCCAGTAAGCAGCAAAAACACAAAAGAGAAAGTCAAGTAAGCTTACCTCATTTGCCGCCCTTTCAGAGTCAAGCTGAGCACTGAGAGAGGAATTCAATGAGTTGGCATCATCTAAAGAAGCAGAAATCTAGGCCAGGTCGACCTGACCTTGAGAATACTTCTCCTCGAGTTCAGAGTATCGACGGGTCATATCTAACAAAAAACAGTTGAAGAAGGGCACACCGTTAAAAACGGACTAATCAAGAAGTCAAGGAAGAAAACAAAGGCACTAACCAGCATTAGTCATTTTCAAATCAGATATCTACCTCTGAAGCAGCATCAGATTCCAATGCGTCAGAGACAGAGCTCTTTTTGGGACAGAAGCACCTTGTGACCTCAGCTGACCAGCCATATCGTCGACCAAAGCCTGATATTGAAAACAAATGAGTACAAAGACAGCATTTTGCCTGGAGTATAGCCAGATCGAGAAAAGCCAGATTACCTGAAGATTGGAGAAGAATGAAGGAAACCCCAAATCATAAGAAGCCAGGTGGTGGCTCGACGAAGGAACATCAACCGGGGCAATCTAAAGAGCATCATCAGGGATCAACTCAACATCACCAGGAGGCATCAGAACTCTAGCATCAGGTGTGCCGGTCTCTAAGGCGACTTCCTCGTTTAAAGCATGCGCTGTTGCCATGCCATTAGAATGTGGAGGAGAAGACCCAACGTGGACATCCATGGAGGTATGAGAAGGGGAGCCCGCTCGGACACCCTCGAGGGCTGGGTCGTAGCTCGCGCTACCCACCCGAGCCGGATCATTACCGGCAACATCCTCGGGGGCTGGGTAACCTCTTGCACCATCCTCGGGGACCGGGTTCTCTGCAGTAGCCACCTCTAAGGCTAAAGGATTCTCAGTCATCTCCATGGGAATTGAACAACCTTGACCAGCCTCTTGGCCCCGAAGACTGCACTCCAAGGTCGACGAGGCACAAGGCGCCGCTCGGGATAACTCTAATCCCACATCTGGAATGTCAGAGCAAACGTCCATCATACCACCATCCGTGGGCTCGGACAGCAAATCTTCAGGAACAACATCCTCGAGAGCCTGATCAAAATTTGCTAGGGATAATATTTGCAGACCGACGAGAGTAGACAAAGCTGGAGAAGGAACATCACTACTCTCCCCACTGACTATGTAACGCCGACTATTCTTCAGAATTAAGGGGATTTCCTCCTCTTCTTCTTCGTCCTTGTCAACAATACGAACAATACCCCCATTGGGATCAGCTCTGGCAGGATCACACCCATTGGGTTCAGCATCGTCAAGGTCACACCCATTAGGTTCAGCATTGTCAAGGTCACACCCATTAGGTCCAGCATCAGTAGGGTCACACCCATTGGGATCAACATCAATAGGGTCACACCCATTGGGATCGGCTCTAGTAAAGAGTTCCACTGGTACATCTTCAGCAGCAGGAGCAGAAGGGCCAGCATCATTATCCAAGCACGACACTCGCTGAAGCCGTCTCTTTTTCTTTTTCTTCCCCTTGGCAGGAGCAGTCGGATGACTGACTTGGCAAAGACATTTCGGGCGAGTACCCTCAGGCCTTCGAGTATCCACGGTTTTCTCAGGCTCTGGAATAGTTGCAACAGCCACCGTTTCAGTAGGGACAGAATCAGAGGAATCCCCCGCCAACATATCCAGCATAGCACCTATCTCTGCATCACTCGAATTAGTAGGCATCTCAAAGTGAACTTGCTTCTCATCATTGGGAAGGCCACCAAGTGAAGCAACCAGGACTTCAACTTCTTTGGGAGAGGGTCGCACTCTAAGACCCAAACCACTGTCACCAGCAGGAGGATTGGACACAAAACTGAAAAAGGGCTTAGAAGATGGCAAATTCCAAGCAGAATATGCAACAGGAGCACCAATATTCGATACTTTGCCCCTCAATATCATCTCCAGTCGGCTCACCAAATCCACAGCAGGAATCCTCTTGTCAGTAACCCGAGTTGAGTCGGTGACACCACTGTATAAGTAAGCCAGGTACGCTCTATCCTTCAGGGGCTGAATATTCTTAAAAACAAAGTCTGCAACCATAGCTTCAGCGGTCATACCTCTCTCCTTCAGCAAACGAATTTCATCAAGCAGAACCTTGGCCTCTGTTATCTCCAAGGTGGTGGGGGACTCAATCCAACTGGAAGTGCGCACGTCCGGCTGTCTCCCTGACCGAGGGGGGAGGGACTTGCCATGATTTTCAACAATGAACCACTCTAAGTGCCATCCCTTAATGTTGTCTTTGAGTGGGATATCCAGGTACTCTGTCTTCCTCCCGCGACGCATCTCCAGACTCGCACCGCCCACAAGCTGATGCTGCCCCCCAGCCATCCCGGGACGACAGTGATACAAGTGTTTCCACAAACCGAAGTGAGGAAGAATTCCAAGGTAGGCCTCACACAGATGGACAAAGATAGAAATTTGCAGAATAGAGTTTGGATTCAGATGAGTCAGATTCAGATTGTAAAAGTCAAGGAGACCGGGAAAGAAGGGAGAAATTGGAAGAGCAAGGCCATGGAGAAGAAAAGGAATGTAAACGACGGACTCGTATCCACCGTCGGGACAGTAACCCCACGACAAATCCGCCAGGAACAAAGCTCCTTCAGAGGAAGAACTCTGACATCGACAAGGTGGAGAAGATCTGACTCGAAAACAACAGACATATGATTACCTGCGAAAGGCAATTGGCTGTTGGGATCGATGGGAGGAATAACCGCAGCGGCAGAATTCTGACTCTTCCGCTTGGGCGCCATCTCAATCTCGTCGACAAACTGAGCGGAAGCGAGATCAAAGGGAAACAGAGGAGGTCTGGAGGCAGAAAGTAAAGCTAGGGCTCAGAATGCAGAGGCATGAGGCGATGCGGTACAAGTGGGTTTTTCTCAGATCAGACACCATTTCTAAAAAGTGCCCAATCCTCACTCGGTCGTTATTTCTAAAACGCCGACGTGGCTCGATGTGACTCAGCTGTTACTTCTAAAACACTGACGTCACCACTAATCACTCGGCCGTTATTTCTAAAGCGCTGATGTGGCTCGAAAGGACTCGGCTGTTACCTCTAAAATGCCAGTGTCGCCAAAAACCGTTCGGCTGTTACCCCTGAAGACACCGGCAGTAAACCAGACCGTTCTTTCTCCACGTAAATGCAGACAGAATTAAAATGCGACACAACAATGGCAAGTCATTACTCAAGAATTACTTCTAAGAACAACGGCTGCGTTGGGCATAAGTACAAGTTGTTGATTGACTATAAAGGGGCATCAGAAAGGCAAAAGATATGCATAAAAGCCAACATTCATCATTATATAAAGGGAGAAGTTCTTTCACAAATTCAAAGACCGACTCATTATGAGCCGGCCTTCATCCCATTTTTCAACACGTTACATTACTACATTACACTACTACACTACTTACACTACACTATACTACTAACTACTACTACATTATTCTACTAATACTAATATATGTCCACACCTCCACGACGATCCCCTGGGAATCGTCCGAGTTTTCGGACGATGCCGGGGGCGAGGCATAGACTGGCGATCCCTCTGACTCGGAGGAAAACTCCTCCTCCGAGTACTTAGAATCGCCGAAATCCTCCGAGGGAGGGGTCGTCTCACGCTTCCGCTTTTCGCCGGAATGGTGCGACGAGCTTCCGCCCTTCTTGCTCTTGCCCATGGTGGATTAGAAAAGAGGAGAATAAGCAAGCAACGGTAGAGAGAAGTGTGAAGACGCCAGTGAAGCAAGCGCTCTATTTATAGAGGAAAAAGGCAACTGCTCATCTCCTACCACGGTCACTGAACAGTCGCAAGTATTCAATAAGCAATTCAAATCGTCTAGAAACAAGTCAGGCGGCTGACGCCGTTTTGCGTAACACAGCACCCATTGGGACTCAAGTCAACTGCATGGATGATATGATTACACCCGTGGTCACATCAAGTTACTACTCAGGGATAGGTCGCTAAACGCTCAGCGCACCAAGCCGTCCCTTGCCTACACCCATTGGTGGGGACGTCTAGGAATTTTCAATAGATTTTCCCAAGCAGTCACATCCATACAGTATACGCAATGAATGTATTAAGACAAAAAGAAGATATCTTTGGAGATTGGAGGAAAGCCAAAAAATAGCTGATGAAGTACAAGTCTAATCAACAAGAGCATTGAAGCACGAAGCGATAGGAAGACTAGCCAGGGGCCATCTACTAGATGTCCAATCCGTCGCTGATCAAATAAATTTCAAGCTGGTGCATGGGCAGACCATATTGTTGATCTCAAAAAGACAAAAAACCATATGCTGATCTCTAAAGCATAAACTGATGATATAATGCTGAAATCTAAGGCATGAAATGAAGATGAGATAATGCTAATTTCTAAGGCATGAGTCTAAGTCAGAGACAATGGTTTCTAAAAAAGCATGGGATGAAGACCTTTGAGTGGATTATTTTCAGTAATCCACTCAAAGCTCGGGAGCTACACCCATTGGGTGCACCTCCGGTGCACCCAATGAATCCTGAGACCCCAAGAACAAAATGCTGATCTCTAAAGCATAGGCTGATGGCAAAATGCTGATTTCTAAAGCATAAGTCTGAGTCAGAGACAACGATTTCTAAAGAAGTATGAGATGAAGACCTTTGAGTGGATTATTTTCAGTAATCCACTCAAAGCTCGGGGGCTACACCCATTGGGTGCACCTCCGGTGCACCCAATGAATCCTTAACCCCTAAGAACAAAACGTCGACCTCTAAAGCATAAATAGAGCACCAATTCCTGAAGATTAAAAGCAAAAGACTGTGGAATGATGCCAAAAGAAGATGACAGAAAATCGTTTTTACCAATTTACTCAGAGTTGGAGGTAACGACTTAGCAAACATGTTTCAAAATCGCAAGCTGGACCTGGAATCTTTGGGCCGATTATTTCAAAATCAACACAAAGATTGGGGGCTTGTGGGGGACAGATATCCCTTGGGTCCACTAGAAGGCAAGAAGGCCTCGCGAAGGGCCCTAGGCCCATTATTTCGCAAGGCCATCCCTTCGCGGGCCAGGGGAGGAACTTCCAGTAGAACGGATCAACACGAGGTCGGATCAACTCGAGCCCATGCGGCTTGCTGAACTCAAACGCTATCCGCAGCATTGATCTGACTTTCCCGCGCAGCGCCCTTAGACGTCGGAACCGAAGGACTATAGGTCTGCAAGATTATAGGAAGATAAACTCAGTCGGTTCACTATTACTTAGGAACATGTGGTTATCATATCCGCATGTAACGCTCCACGGTCGAAAATATAAGGCCTAGGGGGCATCCCTTCAAGAATAGGTCACTCATTAGCCATCCACCTAGCTTTCTTGTATCTCCCATACTAGAGAACTCCCTTGTAACCCACCACGTATAAGATCCACTCCAGGACGTAGGGTATTACGCATCTCAAAGCGGCCCGATCCTGTACAAGATTGTCCACTGTCTCTCGTGCATTTGGCACGAACCATCGAGCTACAGTCAGTTACACTGCCCTACTTCTAAAAACACCTCGAGGGGCAACCCCCTGCGGTCGGACCCTAATCACCGACAAGGAGTTGGTCAGGTCACTGCATGAAATTTGGAGCAAATCGCCCCCAAATAAGCTCTGTCAGATCGACTGAATGGCATTGCGATGGTATAGTGGACTGAATGAGATCAGGTGCAGTGCACCTCGCCGCCAAAGCCCACGCACTCGGATTTGTGCCGCCGTGGTGATTCGTGCTCATCGGTGCCTGGATAACATCTAAGGGTGAAAACATCTTCATCGCGGATCTGCTTGAGCCACTGTTTCTCTTCGGCCACCGTGTCCGCCTGACTCACGGTCGATCCAGATGAACTCACCAGTGTTAGCCACCTAGCGACCATGCGCCACGTGCTAAGATGCTTTAACCACATTGCAGTGAGTCACCTTAGCCCACCCGTTCATCGCCGGTGATCTTGCCAATGTAAAGTCCACAGATCGCTTGTGCCGGTAGCTTCTTCCCTCTTCGGCCGCCACCGCGCCAACTCCAAATCACGAGTCACCACCCCCGAATCTTATAAATTGAGTGCACCATCAGCTCCGCCATGTAGTCAAGCACTCAACGCACCCACCCGTGCCTCCGATTCGCCACTAAAGAGTCCCAGTTTAGGATTTCCCCCAAATTGGTCCAGAGCACCGTAGTGAGTGAGCTCGCCATGGCCAGCGTGCTATAGGTCCGTTCATGCCCTTTGCTCTCTTATTTCAATACTCTTATATGCTCCTGATACTTCTCGACCCATTCAATTAAGCTAGACCACGCTAGATCATCGGGAATGCTTCTGTTCATCCGTAGTTCGTGCTGTCACTGTGGACAGTGTGATTAAGAACTCGAATCGTGCAATTGATCGAGGGGAAACGATTGTTAGGTGTTGAATTAGATGTCAACCAAGTTAGAGCCCTAGCCATTGCCCATTCCGCCCAGTACGAGCTCACCGAAGCCACTGCTCCGCCGCTCAGCGTCGTGGACCTAGCTTTATGAAAGAATAGAAGGGGAGGGACCTTGTTGCGAATGTCAGTGAGACAAAACAATAGTGTTGTGGACTCTTTACGGGTTGTTTAAAACGCCAGGGTCTTCTGTGCAAAGTCAACACCGCGGGCACGCGCGCGGGCGCATTCCGCCGATATTGGGCTGGCTCGGGTTGAATAAAGCCCAGTACTGTTGATACTTTTTCCTTTTCTTTTTCTACCAGACCTTGGAAATCCATAGAAAATTCTACAAAAAGGCTAAAAATGTGAGACCATTTTTGTTAGACTCCTAAATTTCTGTAGTATTTAATAAAAATAGTTTTAAGATTTTTAATCCAAACAAGGAATTATGTAGTATTTTAAAGGGCCAAAACCTATACTCCTAAAATTTTAGAAATTAATTAGTAACTCCAAAAATCATCAAACTTTTTGGATAAGCTTAAAATGATATTTAGAAACCTTGGGTGAAGTTTGGCATGATTTGGATAATGTTTGATACCTAAACCCCAAAACCCCAATCTTCTAAATAGTGTCTGCCCTATAAAATAAAATACTGACTTCAAAAACCCTAATTCCCTGAAGAACCGTGAAGGAAAATTGTATTCAAGACATAATATACCTTTATTATCATTGCTTTTCATGAGCATTACATGAGCATTCATGAGTATATGTGGTTATATATAGAGAACGAAGAAGAAATAGTAGTTGAAGGAGTTGCACCACCACCACCACCCGAAGACCCATCTGCCCGGAACTGCTTTTATTTTGATATTTGTGGAGTAGAGCCCGACTCTCCTACAATGCAAAGCAAGCCTCGGTGCATTTGCCACCTCCTTGATGTTTTAAAATCTTTCTCACTTGCTTGATGCATTAGGTGATAGGAGTTGTGTGCTAAACAATTGCTGCATTTCCTTCCTTGGAAGATTGATTACCTTTCTTTGATCACCTATTTTATGAAAAGGTTTTTTCTGATGCTTAGTCTTGCTCTAGAAAAAAACAAAATGTTTTGTTTGACAAAAGATGATGCTCTAAGTGGGATGGAATGTTTTCAAAAATAAAACTTGATGGTGGATCCATCATGGCCATGATGGGTTCAACATCAGAAAAGATGTACCTCTGTCAGGTACCAAACTTTGGGTTGAAATGATAAAGCTGAGACTGGGCGGGTGACTTGCACGAGAAGAGAGTCTCGGTGTAGTGTCTCCGTCTGTGTCGATTAAGGACCGTGTCGATGTAGGCTTGCTGATCGAGGACCTTTTAACTGGTCACATGCCTCATCATGCGTAAGCTTTGCCTCGAGTAGACTATTACCAGAATAAGACAACACACAATGGGAGTGGAGAGATGGCGAGAGTAGCGTGTACCCTCCGTGGCAAGAGGCTGGACGATGGTGTATCTGTGCTCTCGGTTGGCGTGAACCTACTCTGGTCTTAAGAACCTCGGTGGCGAGTTGACATATGCAAGGGTTAACTGCTACATATGTCGTGTGATTGGAGATCCCTAGCTGGGTATTAATCGATTCAGATCGCCGTTACTTCTCAGACATGAAGACTTGGTCACTGCCCTACACGTAGCATTCTAGTGAACAAGAAGGGTTGCTAAAAGATGGCTAGTATAGGCCAAGTGCTTGAACTAGGTTAGAAAGGACTCTAGATTCAGGTAATGACTTAACTTGTGAATAAAACGAGATTTTTTGTAAGGATCCACTATTAGTAAGCATTTTTGCAAACCGAGTCTTGATTCTTAATTCAGCCTTACCTTGACTCCCTCAAGCCAGCATATCCTTGAGAGTCTTTTATTTTAACGGGTAAGACTTGCGAAAGTACACTTTCGTACTCAGGGTTTTTGTACCCATGTTGTTATAGGTGAGGAAGCGGCAAACTTTTGTTGCTTTTGCTCTAAGGTGGTGCCGAAGAAAGAATCTCAAGGGTGAAGCCTCGGGAGGATGTTGTCCTCCTTTTGAAAAACTTTATATCTGTATGCGGGAGGGGTTTTTGCCTCCCGAGTTTGTAATAATAATACTTCTGCACTCATATACTGCTGGTCTGTAATGATATCACTCTTTATTTTAATGTAAATTAAGTTAATGTAATTGCTTTCGCTTATTCATTCCTCCGATGTGTTGTAATATCTGCGTGACGGGTAAAACGCTCTTGGGAAAGGTAAAGGATACAGATACCGAACTTGTCGAGTGATCAGGTGCATCTACAGGGATGTCTGAGGTCTGTTGGATAAGGACAACTGTAGGTGGGCCTAATGAATTGAGAGGTTCTGTCACAGTAAGATAGTTTTGCAAGGGAAATTATTTGGTAGGCAGAACGAATCGGCTAGTAGCTAGTTATGAACTGAAGATTCTTTGGCGGGGCATAATCTGTTGTTTTATGTCCAGATTGGGATAACTCGTCGTATAAGGTGAATATCCAAAGATAAGATAGAATCTGTCAAGATGAGATAGATATGGGTGACATAGACTACATGATGTAGGTCAAAATCTTGTTTGATGTTAGGTGGGCATAGACAAATTATACAATCCATCATGACTCTATTGGTTGGGTTAGATCTTCTACTCATGGTTGAGTTGGTCTAATGCTAAGTTAAGTTAACACCTAGCTAGTAGGGTCCAATCTTTTCTATCAGTATCTCTAATCTGTTTAAGTAGACCACATTAGATTAGATCACATTAGAGTAGATCACATTAGATTATATAATCCTATTTAAGAATACCATTTAGTTGAGCATATCAAGCTGACTTTATCTTTCTGAAATTCTAGTATCTTTTTTTTCTATGTGGAACTTCCAATTATTATTTTTTATACACCTAAAATTTTCTTGCCATTAGCAGGTGTGGCATAGACAACAAGGGTACATCAGGTTTCAGCTATTAGGTGAGTGTAGAGAAGATTTGGGGGTAAAAGAAAGTTAGGTAAGAGAGACTTTATTCTGGATGGTGGATCTTGATTCATCTGAAGATCTGTTTCTACTCATATCCTTCATTGTCGAGATTAACCTTCTTCTTGGGTCTGATTTAGGGACCAACCGTCGTGGTGTTAAATGCCATTATCTGAGTTGGGATAACAATTGCGGGTACATGGGGTAGGTAGATTAAACAGAGTTTTACTTTGCTTTTGGGATAAATGGGTTGGGAAACCTATAACATAGGCGAGGTCATGGTTTCACGAACGAGTTGGTTTAAGACACCAATTTAGGTTTAAAACCCATTTATAGGAATATGGTCTAATCTATGTTACCAGTATCAACTAACTTGTTTAAGTAACTCCCTTTAGATTAGATCATATTAGATTAGGTAGGGTCTATACTAGATTAGACTAGTTTAAGTTAGATAGATCTACCAGGGTAGGATATATATTATTAGGATATGTTAGAATCTTTTGAGATGGGATGGATTATATGGTGTAGGTAAGTCAGAATCTCTATTAGGCTAAATAGAGGGGTTATGCAACCAACGGATGGCTAAGGTAGTTGCATGAGGCCGAGTTGGTCCGTCATTCTTAACTTAGTGTAGAATGAATAGAGTTAAAACATATTTTATAGGAGTAGAGTCTCATTTATTTCATCAGTATTATCCTTCTTGTTAAGCAACTTACATTAGATTAGCTCCACTTTAGCCTTTATTAGGTTAGATTAATCTATCACATTAGATCAGATTTAAGTTATATTTGTGAGACTAGATTAAACTAGATAAGATCTCATTATTTTGGATTAGATCCTGGTTGTTACTTTAGGATGAGATAAGTAAAGTGGTTAAGATAAGATGATTCCTTCAAGATAAGATGAATCTATTAAGATAAGAGAGAGTTTTTCAAGATAAGATGGATCTATTTGATATATTCTAGTGGGGGTTAATCTAAGTTGATTAGTCATCTTAGGAATATATGTATTATTATTATATTTTTATGCAGATGTAATTGTGGACATTACTCCACAACTCATCACACTCAATCAAAGATCCAAATGAGACATGTATCACACAAACAAACATTCAAGCATAAAAATAATTACAAAAATATTTTTTGATTTTGTTCCTAAGAGTAGGTCTCCTATTCCTGAAAGTCACTTTAGGTATAGGATTTCAAAGTGTGAAATCCACTTTTGTCTTTAGAAGTGAAAAGGTAAGAATAATAAGAGTAAAGCGGAAATAGATGAGAAAAGATTAAGAAAAGTTTAAAAAGGATCAGAGTAGCAAAGGTAAGTAAGTATTGGTTGTCCAGTTCTATCTAGGTTTCGTCCTACAGTCAACATTCCTCTGTTACCACTTCTGTCACACCCGGGTTTCGGGGCACCAAGACCCGGGCGCAAACATATTCACCAGGTGTGCTCGGACCAAGTCTCACACATATGATGAATCATGGCGCAGGAACGAATGTCACATCTTTACTATATAATAGGAGTTCTGTACAAAATAAATAAATAATTACATCATAAGGAGACAATGATCTAGCCAAAGTTGTCTGGGAGACGACGGCCTAGACCTCTCATGAACACATCGCAACATCCTCCATGCGCCTCATCCTGTGGTACCTGTTCTTGACCTGTGGGGGGTGTGAGACAGCAAGGGTGAGCTCACATACGTTCATAGCTCAACAAGTTGTGGGGAATAATGTGCATGAACTCGCCAAAGGTGGGAGCTCATGAGGTGTAAGGCTTACCAAAGAGGATGGTTGAAGCTGAGCATTGCTTTTAAGGTTGGTCAAAATTTTATTAGCAATTACTAAGTATAAGTAGATACCATACTAGAATAATAATAGAACAAAATTAATAATAAATCCCATGCAATGCAAATGACAAATTGAATTTAGTTCCATAATTTAATCATGCGAGAGTCCTGAGCTACTCATGACCACGAGCATGGCTAGTATACCAGTTTTACACTCTATAGAGGTTGTACCCTTTACCCACAAGTCGTGTATCCCATGTCGCTAGGGTTAGCTAGACCCTTAGACACTACCAAGGTGAATGGCTAGGGATCCACTACGAGGCCTTTACAATGTTCCACTAGCTTCAGAAAACCCGCTACAGTTTCCATGAAGAGCAATGCAGGAATCCCCGTCTGACCGCCATCGCAGCAAAATCAACCTAGGAACCTCCCTACACGCCTACTCCCCTACTGCCCTTGCCCCTAACGGTAAGGTTGTCCTACACTAGCTTTCCTATTTAATCAGCCAAGGGCATCCCATTCTACCCTTGTGGTGGCATGTGTTTCTCAAGTTAAGCTCCATGTTCCAATTAAAAATAATGATCTTGACATGAACAATAAATAAAATAACAGTATAGTTGGAACATGAACATAATGTAATATTAAACCCAAAACCATATAGAGCAATAGCAAAACTACCCAATTAGTTCAGGGGTAAACAAGGTAACAAGATAACCAGACTAGGGTGACCTATTGGGTCCCATCAAAATTAAGCCTATGCATGAATAAGTGATAATAAAGAACATTATTGGGTAATAAAAGTGGTCAAGGGCACAACCTGCTTGGGACTTGAGATTCCAGGTACCAGGATGATCTTCTAATTCTAGTGACCTCACTGCTAAACGTAGCAATACAGACAAACATAGTATAGACAGAATTAACATCACACCAAACATAAAAATAAACTGCATAATAATAATCTATGGGTCGCTACAAGATCGTGGGTTCGAGAATTGCTAAATTCGGAGTTACGGTTAAGGAGTTGTGATTTATGCAAGCTCTATGTGATCCGAATATTAAACTATATTATAAATTGATTAGTATACACCATATGAGAGAATATTCTATGAGTAATTAACTCAACTTTAATCTTAATTATAACTTGACTAGAGATCGTATTTTAATCAAATTATAATTATGGATAGGTTAGCTTTGGTTTAGAAAAGTTAATATATTAAACATAGGCTAGACAAATTTCTAATGATAAAAGTATGGGGTGTGATGAATGTCAGTGTCATACTGTACAGATTATATTATTATGAATCTAACCTAATTCGAATGGATCAAATCGGAGTTACGGTTCTCTAGTTATAAATTTCTGGAGTTATTTAGTACCTAGAATAGAGTAATTCAAGTGAATAATTTTAAATCAAGTTTCATGGCTAAACAAAGGTACTAGGTGATAAACAATATCAAAACAAAATTAATGCCACTGGAATAAATCAATTTGGAGCTAAAATGGATTAAATATGATTGATACAAGGTTCTGGATTTATTTTTGTACTAAAAATACATTCCTATAATCCTTTTTCCTATTTTCTCTATTTTCTGGACTATGTGCATAATAACCAGTAAGCTCAGGGGCTAACTCACAATTGTTTCCAAGACTCAGGATACCCCCGAGTGGACGACGAATTGATATTCACTAAATCTAGGGGTTCATATGCAATAGTGCCGCAACGAAGGGGTATGATTATCTCCCGACTGTTGGATCACTTATCAACGGATCAGACTAGATCCAACTTTCGGTGTTTTGGGTCCGACCGCACACCCGGGGTTGCCCCTCAAGGTGTTTTAGGAGTAGGACGGTGTCGACAACTGTAGCAAAATGGTTCGTGCCGATCGCACGAGGGACAGTGGACAAGTTTTACAGGTTCGGGCCGCTTAGAGATGCGTAGCACCCTACGTCCTGGTGAGTATGCTTGGTGGATGTGGTTACAAGAGAGCTCTCTGGATTGAGAATACAGAGAGTTTACGCGAGTGGCTAAGTAAAGGGTCGATCGTTCTGAAGGGGTGCCCCCTAGGCCTTATATACTCGACCGTAGGGCAGTACACGTGGATAAGATAACAAAAAGTAGCTAAAAGATAGTGAACCTCTTGAGATTATCCCTACGTAACCCTCGCCGACTTATCCTCGCATGGCTTCGTTGCATGGAGGCTCCAGCGCGGGAGAGTCGGATCTCTGTTGCGGTCATTCGCTCGACGCTGTGGGCCGTCCGGGTTTGCACCAATCCGGCCTCATGTCATTCTGCTTTGCTGGTTGTTTCTCCCCAGGCCCACGAAAGAATGACCTTACGATTTATTGGGCCCTTGGGCCTTTCGTGAGGTCCTTTACTCTTTTAGTGGACCCCGGGGATATCTATCCCCCACACCAACCCATCTGAACCGGTACCCAACCGTTACCGTTGGATCACCAATCAGTGCTCCAGATTTTATGAAGTCTTAACCATTCCTAGCCCACAGATTCAGATCCAATGGCCCCCAACGCGACCCCGAACCGGTACGCCAGGGTTTAATCTGAGCCACCCAAGCCCAGGTGGACGATTCCAATTCTTCCTACTTCCTAACAATCGCATCCACCCGATAGGGATCGGACGGCCCACGAATTGTCTTCTCCATCCAATCCTAAGTAGCGACGGCGCCGCCCAAACTCACCGGCGAGTTCGCCGCGCAGTGGCCAAAATCGCAACTCGGCCATGAAATCGCCAGTTCGCTAATTCTACACGATGTTGAAGACACGACGATGACAGGGGGGAAGCTTCTCACCTGAGATGAGGTCGAGACGAGTCACCGCCACGGAGCAGTGTGGCCTGCGGTGGTGCAATCCCTCCGACGAGCAATTCGTAGGACCCCAGATGGATCCCCACCGATTGCGCTTTCTCCCAGTTACTATGGGACTCGACCAACCTCCAGCTACCCTGATGGGGCTTGAATCTCGCCGCTGACGCAAATCCACGGCGATGACGAAGTTTTCTCCCAGCGGCGACTTCCAATTTTTCCCCCCGCAGTATCTTTGATGAGGAGCACTGGGCGTGGCAGCTTTGGTGAGTGCGAGCACAGCCACGAAGGCTAGGTTTTGTAGGCGTAGAGGGATGGCTGTTGCAAGAATCAAGGGCCGCGACGTCCACGGTGAGGGAGAGACGGCGCAAGACCCGCGTGGTCAGTTCATCGCACAGCATGGGCGGGGTTTGCTGACGAGTGGACCCCACACGACAGCCACGTGCTGCAGAGATGGGTGCGTGTGCGAGCGTGGCACGTTGTGAGGCACGCGCGCCCCCTGCGGAATCCGCACGACAGGTCTGCTCCCGGAGGTTGAAGGGAATGCTAACACGACGGGTTCACACGGAAGCGTCCAGTGAAGTGAAGACCACGCGCGATGGGAGAGGAGGCATCTGATGGAGCGGGCTCCACCGGTCAGTGACCCAACTCATTACCAGAGCGCGCTCTAGATATGGAAGGCTGACGATTGGACCCCTGGTGTCAGTGTCGCTGGCAGTTGGCGGCGCGGAAGGAGATGGGCCGAGAGAGGGAAAAGAGTAGCTAGGCCGAGAACTTGGAATTTGGCCTATGTCGAGTTCTAGTGTTCTTCTCTTTCTCTTTCTTGTTTTTTTTCATTTCCATTTTCTTTTCTATTTTCTTTCAAATTCTGAATTTGAAGATTCAAACTGAATTTTAAATTCCTTTTACAAATTTCTAATTTTCAAATATTAAATACCATTCAATTGTGAATATACTATCTACTGTTTTCGATATTATTATTTATTATACTCCTTTTCATCTATTTATGGAAGGAAAAAATGGTTTCATAAACATTTTCTTTCTCATTTTCTACTTTATGTTTTTATTTAGAAATGGAGGTCAAGTTTATGTTTTCCATAAAATACATCACCACAAATTCATCATCTAGAGATCAACCTTTTCTTTCTAAATTTATTAGTTACTTATTTAATTTAGTAATCTCAATGGTTTATGAAGAGGAAAGGTCTTGATGAATTCCCTAGGTTTCAAATATTCTAGAAACACTATCATTGATATTCTTATTTTCTTATTTCATTATTTTATGATTTATACATTTATTTTTATTTTTTCCTACCAATTTTGGGTCTTACAAAGCACAAACTGAACCTAGAGAACCCAAAAACCTGGAAGAGGTGTCGGCTCTGTCACACCCGGTTTTGGAAGACAAACGAATGCGAACTATGTACGTGCTAGGATTAGAAACTCATGTACACAACGATTACATAGTTGGACATCATCACACATTGCTCAAAATAAATAGCAGAAATAGTACTTTATTACATCAAGATGTCCAAGATATCTATGGAGTCATTGACATAATCAAAGTCATTAACATAATCAAAGTGCGAAATATGAAACGTAGAGATAAGGCCTTCACAGGCAGCTGGCTGGGGGTTTGTCACTAACACAACTAGAACCCATCGTAGTCCAGAAACTCCTCAAAGTCCTCCATGTTGCCTGCATCTCCTCCTGAGCACTGATTGCAATGGGGACAACATGGGGTGGGGTGGTGTTTAAAGCAAGGGTGAGTACACATCAACGTACTCAGCAAATGTCTCATTTGGCTAAAGTGGACTAGATGTATGTGGAGTTAAGGTTAAAGCAGTTGCTTTTAGTTGGTCAGGTATTTATTACTTAGTAGTAGGGCCAAGTTTTAGTAATAAACCCAAGTTATTACCCCACAGTACTCCCTCCAAGAGGAAATACCAGAAACCATAGTTATAATCATCACCATTAATCATCCTCATAAAATATGCAAAGTTATTCTAATCAAAGAGGATCCCAAGGCTGCTCTTAATCATGAGCACGACTGATATACCAGTTTCTAACACTCTGCAGAGGTTGCACACTTTACCGATGAGTCGTGATCCCTGTTAGCCTCGGGTCGATCAAACCCTCAGACACTACCAAGGTTAGTAGGCAAGGTTTCACTACGTAGCCCTTACAAAGATTCCCTAGAGGTCATAGCCGCCCGTTAGGTTTCTCCAGTTTGATAAACACAGTACTTCTCGTGCAGGAAGGGTGACTAACAAAACAAAATTGAAAGCACCTCGGCAACCAGCCTCAGCAGAGCAAGTATTGTGCCCAAACCCCATTGATGGCCCTACGGTGAAGCTGACTACACCTCAAGTTCCTCTAATTATTCAGCTAAGGGTGTCCCATTCCACCCTCATGGTTG
The DNA here is from genome assembly GCA_029449295.1 of Zea luxurians. Taxonomy (NCBI): domain Eukaryota; kingdom Viridiplantae; phylum Streptophyta; class Magnoliopsida; order Poales; family Poaceae; genus Zea; species Zea luxurians. The sequence goes on along the minus strand of JAOPSE010000108.1, from coordinate 2,209,680 downwards.
TACTGTTATCCCGGGTGATCTCTCAACGAATAGGTCCTTATGGAGAGGTACTTAGGAAATAGCTTGAGTCCCCTAAAGTTTCACAGTTCATCATCATAATCAAGATAACATCGTCGTATCATAAATATTCGCATCATGTTCATTGATTAAAGTAGAGCAATAGAATGAAGCTAACCATAATTACCCAAAAAGGTAAACAAGGACAAGGTAAATACAGACTAGTCAATCCTTAGATTTCAATTAAGTAATGCACCGCAGTGAATTATAAAGTAAGTAGGACATAATGGGTCAGAGGACACTTGCCTTCACCAGGTTGTTGCTCAGTAAGATCTTCGACAACACACTTAGGAACCACGAGCTGCTCGTAGTCTACGCAAAGCGATCATGCATTCAACACATTTGGATAGTGACAAAGAAACAATACACCAAACATGCACAATCAAGTGAACACAAGTTCAAAAGAAAAGTAAAAACACAAGAGGGGAAAAGATCTAGGTTCTAGGGTAGGCAATTACACCTAGAGGTTTGTGGTTCTCTAAGTACTGTTTATCTCAATAGATTACATAACCTAACTTCATTTATCGTAAGGAACTAATTACCAAGTTAAATTTATTCTAGAGATGAGATCATACACTACATGACATTAACTTAACAAAGTTAATCGCTTAATTATTATTAGTGTTTTCCCTTTTTAATAACTAAATTGTTACTCTACATGCACCTATAGCCTAGGCATAAAATTAATACATGCAAACAGTGAACTATAATAATCTAAATAGGTAGAGAATAATTTTATGAAAATTTTGCAATTTGAACCATCCAATTTGGAGTTCATATGCAAAAGATATGAAATAAACAAGTTTTGGAATTTAAAGTACAAAGTTAGGCATATTTCTGCGATTAGATATAATCTCGAGGTCCTTTCTGCAATAACTCAGGGGCATGGCTGAGAGATCAAAGTAATGCGATTCCATTCTCAGGAAACCGAGGGGGTTTTAAGCAAATCGTCCACAGCAAAAGGGTATCTGGGTGTCTCGGCTATCCGATCGGGGATAGATGGCCAAGATTAGAAGCGGGCGCGCGAGGTTAGACGTGAGGACTGACCGGCGGGTCCCATGTGTCAATGACCTGGGCATCGGGAGGGGGGAAGCGACGGGGACGCTAGGGTACTGGCGCCTGACGGGCGGGGCCACGGCAAGGCCGGGCCCTCCGGTCAACAATCCGGGGCAGGCGCAAGTGCGGACCCGCTGACACGCGCTGACATATGGGGCCCTTCAGTCAGTGGCACAGAGGGGGAAAGGGGATAAGTTGGCGCGAGAGACTGCTAGTGGGCCTCGGATGTCGGGGTCCTCATCTTCCCCGACCGCGAAACAGAGTGCCGCCCATTGGCCACGGCCAACGGCGGTGCGGGGAGGGAGGGGTGCGCGTGGACGTCAGCAGTTGGACGGAGAATCACGGCATGGCGGTGAAGCACTACCGTCGACCCCCACCGGCGAATCGCACAAAAATAGAGAGGAAATAGGGATAGAGAAAAAGGGAGGCGCCGGTGATCCTTACCTCGGGCGGAGCTCAGGCGAGGTGGAGCTCAGGCGACGTCTTCGGGCACGGACGCAACGACGACACCGGACAAGGCAGAAAAGGGGCACTGGCACGGCACGGTCGTGGTCGTGGTGATCAGCACGGCACGGGCGCAGTGGAGCTCGGCTCGGCGCGGCGCGGCGAAGCTCGGGCACGGGCGGGCGAGAGGGGGGTGAGCTCGGCGCGGTCTACAAATGAGGTGCCCGAGTGGGGGAGAGAGTGTGGGGGAGGAATAGGGGCTAGGTGCGTGGGCGGTTGCTCGAGAACGCGCGTCATGGATGCGTCCACGACGGCGTGCTCGAGAGGGGGGCGGCAGTTACAGGGTAGTGGGTGAAGCTGACAAGTGGGACCCACTGCCCATTGACCGCGGGCGCGAGGGACGGGGGCACGACTGTAGCTGGCAGGGTGGGCCCACAGATAGAGGGAGAGGAGGGGCACGTGCGGGCATGCGGCTGCGCCGACAAGGCTGACCCACTTGACAGCGAGAGCGAGGGAGGGGAGGCGGGCACGCACTAGGCGGGCCGAATGGGCCGAACAGGTCGAGGGGGGAGGAATGACTGGGCTTCTTTGTTTTCCCTTTTTATTTCTGAATTTCTAATACATTTTCTTTTATTTTTCTTCTTTTGAATTCAAATTCAAACATGCTCCAAATTCAAATTCAAATAATTCAAACATGTGCATCAAACAAAAGAATAATTCAGGCTCAGGATGATGCCACATTCCATGACTCCCATAGGTTTTGCTATATTAAATAAATAACTAATCCCTCACCTATCTAACTTAACTCTAATCAAAAGGAAGAGAGAGGAAGTCTAGAGAGAGACAAGAGGTAACACCTGAATTTGGTAGGCATTTAGAGAAGAAATTTTATACCCCAAATTCAGGGTGTTACAGTGAAAGAGGAAATGAGCAACAAGATTAGAGTATATATTTTTTCGGGAGTAGTATTTGTAAGACCTAAATAATACCTTAAGTTGTAGCCAGTCCTTTATTATTTTAGGAATAGTAAAAAGGTCTATTTGAACCTATGTTTTAATAACAAGTTATGCGTCATGCTGAGATTCTTGAGTGCATCTGTTTTGAGACAAGATTGAGATACATCCATTTTCTTACTAATCTCGAGGACGAGATTTTTTTTAAGGGGTAGAATTTATAACACCCTAAATTTCTATTTTGGTAATTTAGAAGAATTATCATGATAGAATGAAATGAAAATGTCTTATAATGAATACCTTTCCAACCTATGAAATTACTATTCCTAAAATAAACATGCTTTCTAATAGACATTAAATAAAATGGGCTTATATTTAGTTATCTATTTGTTGATTAAGTTAAAACATCTCCTAAAATAAAGGTTATACATGTATCCATTCTAAAATAAGCAATAAATATTTATTTCTAAATTAGCCTTTGATTTTGTGACACATTCAAGGTTAGGGATGAAAGTGGTAATCTGAACTGTTAAGATAAATTTAATATTTTAAAATAGATATGTATAAAATTTGATGTTGATCTTTTCTTATGTTATCAAGCACATTAGTACAAATATGAATAAAATATTACATAAATTGTTTAATGTATTATTTGCTCCCTACAACACAAAAAGTTGAAAAAATTACCGAATTTGTTTCCGAATCCATACCAAAGTTTATATCTATTATTTGAGAAAATATAGGATGAATTTGAGGTTTACCTTTTATGAATCTTAACAAGCTGGATGTTAAAAACAAGAATACGAATTTGTATTGTATATTCTATATTCTATTTAAAGAAAAACGACTAAAAGCTGATTACCGAATAAATACCGTTTCCGACCGTTTTCATCCCTATTCAAGGTACTACTTATCTCAAATGAATAATATGTGAATACTTCATTCGACTAAATAAATAGTTGATATATAAAATAAACCATATATTTCATGTTGAGCTTTCTTTTTGTGCATTTAATGTTGGTGATCAAACTATATTTGAATTTAAATTTGAAAAAAGGAAAGAAAATAATAACAAAATAGAAATAAGAAAAAAAACACAAAAGAGAAAGCTTACCTGATTGGGCCTATCTCTCCCGCTCGGCCCAGCCTCGCAGTCGCGGCCCACTTACCTCTTCTCCGCACCAGCCCACAGCGCGGATGTCACTGACACGTGGGCCCAACCCGCCATTGTTACCCCCCTCCTGCTGAAGTCAAATACATGTGGGCCCGGCTCGTCAGGCCTTGTTCTTCACCAGAATCGCACGCCATGCTCGGCAACAGAAGGCGCCAAGATTTCCTGCTAGCTGGGATCAAAACAAACTCTCCCTCCTGTGCATAAATACGGACACTCCATGGCCGTCTCGACCACCCAGGCATCTGGTGTCGTGTACCACGTGTTCGAACCAAAAGTGAGCGCGCGGACGGTCCGGCCCTGAGGCCGGACGGTCCGCGGTCCGGACGGTCCGCGCCTGTGGGCCGGACGGTCCGCGCGTGCGCAGAGCGGATTAGGGTTCCGAGTTTTGTGCTATGGTTGTTAGCTAAAATCGTGGAATAAGCTCGGGAATTAGTTTGTAAAGGGTCCAGCCCCCCTCCTCTATAAATAGAGAGGTATACGGCCGATTTGTAATCATCATCAATCGAATCAATACAACTTCTATTTCGCATTTTATCTTAGGAGTAGTTCTAGTCTAGTTTAGGTTTAGATATCCAATCCCCAAATTCTTCGTCTCTCTTTGGCTCTACGTCGATTAGAGGAGTCTAGGTCGGCCAGCCCGAGCCTAGACACAACCTAGGATCTCTACTCCCCGACGGGGTCCCTCCCGGGAGCGAGATCCAGGCGCCGTCGGCGATCTTCCGCCGTCCCTGCGTACGCGCGGACCATCCGGCCCCAGGGCGCGGACCGTCCGGCCGTCAGGCAGGAGCCCTAGCCACGCACCAGGCCGCGGACCGTCCGGCCCCATGCCGCGGACAGTCCGCCCTTGCGCAGAGAGCACCACCGCGCCTCGCACCAGGCCGCGGACCGTCCGGCCCCTGCGCGCGGACCGTCCGCCCCTGTGCAGAGGGCACCGCCACGGTTCTTGTTGAGTAATTGGCGCTCCAAAAAGGCGTCAACATACTTTTTGGCGACTCCGGTGGGGAAAACACATCTAAGCTCATCAGATCGGCACTCAATGGCCGGTTCAAAGGATAGCTCTGATATTTCTCTAAGCAACATCATAGAGCCGACTTGGGAAACCTTGTCGGCTGACGAGCAGCTCCAGTTTGAGGAGCACAAGGAGCGGATGATCCAGGAGGCGAAAGCAAAGTTCTTGGCCAACTTCAAAGTGGACAGGAACAACAAGGTCGTCCGACATCGGGCAACGGATCCGGCTTCGCTCCAACCCACGCCAGATATCCCCAATGTAAGTAATACCAACGATCTGCAATCTCTTAGAAATTATGTAGAAGATCAGCGTGAACAAATGCAGAACATCATAGGGGGTATGCAAAGCGATCTTAAGAGACTAGTACGTGCATTCGATAAATCTAGCACCGCAAATTTTCCTTCGCACGAGGTTGAGTTGGGAGATAACGCGCATAACACATCGGCTACAGGTTGTCACGACCAGTCACAACCCCTTTATGGGATGCCGATGGACACGTACCCTAAGCAACCGCAAATCGGCAGCAAACCAGCCGATCTGCACATGCCCGGACCGTCCGCACGTGAGCGCGGACCGTCCGGGCCAACAGCAGTCGGGCCTATTTTTAATGAGTTACCTAGATATGCGCCCGAGCCACCACATATGACACAGAACCCAAACTACCCAGCCGGACGGTCCGCATACAATGACGGACGGTCCGCATATGACCACGGACGGTCCGGGTACGTATCAGGACAGTTCGCGCATAAGTCTTTTGAGGAGGATTATTACATGAATCCTCGCCTGTCCCAGCAACACTTCCCATCACACTATGCAATGCACCAGCCCACTAATTCAGGATCCAAAGCCCAGGAAAGCTTTCCGGCCCTACCTGGAAGGCCGGAAAGAAACGATCAAACGTATGAGCCATATAGAGTAAATGGAAATGCACCACGTAACTCAAACCAATGGGGGGAAAGACAACATGCTAATATCCAGCCAACCCCACCTATGTTTGACCAGAGAGCCGGTGGTCTCGCACCGGCTGCCATTGATATAGTAAGGGAAGAAATAGCCGGGGCGTTCCGAGATAAGCTCGGAGTAAGCATGGTCCCTGGGGGGCAATCATATCGGAAACCTTATGACAGCCGATTTGATCACCACCCATACCCACAGGGAACCAGGATACCCGAATTCACAAAATTTTCGGGTGATCAAGGAAAGAACACACGTGAACACATAGGCCAATTTTTAGCACAATTAGGAGAGTTGGCCGACACAGAGGCATTTCGCGTACGTTTGTTTTCATTATCTTTAACAGGAACTGCGTTTGCATGGTACGCCACTTTACCTCCTAATTCCATTTCATCATGGGGGGATTTAGAACAAAAATTTCATGATCATTTTTTCTCCGGTGACTATGAATTGGATTTGGTAGATTTAGCGTCATTGCGACAGACAAAAGATGAATCGGTTAATGATTACATCCGGAGATTCCGAGATACAATAAACCGATGCTTTCAAATTCATTTAGCAGAGAAACAGCTAGTAGGATTAGCCTTTAACGGTCTACGATATTATTTAAAAGAGAGATTAGAAGGCATCCAATTTTTTACACTAGCACAGTTACACCAGAGGGCTTTGGCTTGCGAAAGCCGGAGCAAAGAAACTGCTAAGACAATGCGTCACAACGTACATATAGTAGAATACGACCAAAGTAGCTCAGATGACGAATCAACAGAAGTGTATGCTGCCGAAATGGTTTGGCCAAAACAGGCCAAATCTTCGGCTTGTTCCTCCTTGCAGCCGGTTCAAAAGAAACGGCAAGAGGAGGTTAAGTTTACGTTTAATGTTGGTAAATGTGATAAAATATTTGACGAACTACTCAAAAATGGCAATATTAAAATAAATCACACTGTTCCATCCGCTGACGAGCTAAAACGTCGTGCATACTGCAAGTGGCATAACTCATTTTCTCATGCCACTAATGATTGTAATGTATTCCGACGACAGATTCAATCGGCCATTAATGAGGGACGATTGAAATTTCAGGAAATGCAGGTAGATACAGAGCCATTTCCAATGAACGTGATCGACTTCGAGGGCAAGAAAGTCCTGGTTCGGCCAAACACGGCCGATAAAGACAAAGGCAAAGAGGCAATCATCGGCAATTCTAAAAAGGCCGATGAGGATCATAAAGTTTCTTGCAGGAAAGTGGTAGCCGAGAAGACTCCCGATGGAGGGGAGACCCTAAAGGTGACCATCACAACCTCCAGTACTGGGGGGCAAGCGCAGACAGGGAGACAGATACAGGAACCCGTGCTGCGTATCCCGGACGGTCCGGCACGTAGGCGCGGACGGTCCGGGACCCCACCGGACGGTCCGGAGAGCTCTGGCGGACGGTCCGGCCATGCTCAGGACTCGCAGCGACCACGTACCTTCAAACCACGACGACCAGAGATAGGTACGTGGAAAACAAATACATTTAAAGCAGCTGGTCGGCTGATCAAGCCTGGCCCGACTTTCGATCAATTGTTGTCTAAATATGTGAAAAAGAAGGCCGGCCCCAGTGACCGGCCACCGAAGCGACCCCGCTCACCCATTCATGAGCAACGTCAGGTCAGGCCGATTGGACCACATCACCAATCGGAAGAAATGAAAGGTCCTATTGTACAATTGAGACCTAACATGCCGACATGGACCCCTCCACCTCCTTATCCATCTATGCCATATCCATACACATACTTACCTCCACCATATGTCCCAAATCAAATGTGGGGCATGCCACCATATCCATTTGGGATGCCACAGTACCCCGCCTGGGGGGCACCCCAAACATCCGTTTTTGATAGGTTGGCACCGCCAGTGCAAGACCGATTGAGCACTGCTGAATCCGGTCACCAGGCACAGGCCCAACAAGGTTGTCGGACTACTCGGCCTCCTAGGCCGACCAATCCGGCAGGGGGGCATATGCCTGTAGCAACTCAAAGAACAAAAAGGATATCATCAAAATAGGCACTGCGGATGTTGTCATACAGGGAGACGATAAAGGGCCGATGATTTTCGGCGAATCGGCCAACACGACCGAAAAGGATACGGCTACCATCAAAACAGCCGATCCAAAATACTCCATGCCTCGATGGTGCCCAGCGGGATTGACACGATCCCAAAAGAGAAAATTACAGCGCCTAAGAGCAAAGGAGAGCCAGGAGAAGGAGGCGGAAAAGACATTTAATGACACACATCCACTATACCCGCCACCACAAAAGAAATGGAGACCGAAGGCCGTTGAGAAAAAACAAACGGCCATAGAAATAGAAAGTCAACCTGCACCAGGCGCGGACCGTCCGGCCCCCGCGTGCGGACCGTCCGCCGTTCATCAGGAAGCCTCCAACAACACGACAACATCCATGGAAGAGGACGACCTGCTAGGAGAAGACCTGGTCGACTACGAGGCTTCTCCAGAACGCCCAGGTATGGATGTGAATATTATTACATTTTCTTCCGATTGCACTATCATTGGCGACGATGAACCTGTTGCTGCCCAGTTCGATTTTGGTCCTAAAGAAGCCGCCTTTACTAAACCAAAGGAATCGGTAAATCATTTAAAGCCGCTCTTCGTGCGCGGTCACATTGATGGAATACCGATTGCTAAGATGTTGGTGGATGGAGGGGCGGCTGTAAATCTAATGCCTTATTCATTATACAGAAAATTAGGTAAACAAGATGACGAACTTGTCAAAACCAACATGACCCTCAGTGGTGTTGGGGATAGTTCGATTAAAGCCAGGGGAGTCACGTCCGTTGAATTAACCATCGGGACTAAGACCCTTGCTGCTGCATTCTTCGTCGCTGATGTAGAAGGGAATTACAGTTTAATTCTAGGCAGAGATTGGATTCATGCCAATCAATGTATACCTTCTACATTACATCAAATGCTAATACAATGGGTAGGCGATGAGGTAGAACAAGTACATGCTGATGTATCGGCCTGCATCGCTGTGGCCGATGCCCCTGTACTCTGGACTTATGAGACTGCTACATGTCTCACAGGAGTAGATTTTTCTGATTATCAGTTCATAAGTATAGATAAGAAAGGTTTCATTCCTGTAATGCTAGAGCCGATGGAGAATCGGCTAAATCCTAAATAAAGTTTAAATGATGAATACACATGAAGTTCATGAGTCGTTGATCACGGACAATTCGGCTCTCAAAGCCGGATGGTCTGGTCTTTCACAAAACAGTTCGGGCTTTAAGACCGAACATCTACCACAGCGAAAAGACAGTATTACGGATGATCCGGTCCCCGAGACCGGAAAGTCCGCCATCACACAAAGATCATCTAATTCCTCTGTGGGGGACATGATAGAGGAATTCAGAGATCTTGATAAACTAGGACAGGGGTTTACATCGGCCGATCCATTGGAGGAGATTGACATAGGAGATGGTAAAACTCCAAGGCCAACTTTTGTAAACAAGACCCTGGAGGCCGATCCTAGAGATGAGATGATCGGTCTATTGAAGGAGTATTCAGATTGTTTTGCTTGGAATTACACTGAAATGCCTGGACTAAGCCGAGAGATTGTCGAACATCGGCTGCCCATTAAGTCTGGTTTCAGACCTTTCAAGCAGAAAGCTAGAACGTTTCGTCCAGATCTTCTCCCACGAATCAAGGACGAAATCCATCGGCTGCTAGAAGCTAATTTTATTAGACCTTGTAGATACGCAGAGTGGGTCTCCAATATTGTGCCGGTGGAGAAGAAGGAGTCAGGTAAACTTAGAGTATGCATTGATTTTCGTAATTTAAATAAAGCAACTCCTAAAGATGAATATCCCATGCCCATAGCCGACACATTAATCAATAATGCATCAGGAAATAGAATTATTAGCTTCCTTGATGGTAATGCCGGATATAATCAGATTTTCATGGCCGAAGAAGATGCGTCTAAAACGGCCTTTATATGTCCAGGCTTCATTGGTTTATTTGAATGGGTTGTCATGACATTCGGTCTTAAAAATGCTGGTGCCACTTATCAGAGGGCTATGAATCTGATCTTCCATGAGTTGTTAGGAAACACTGTGGAAGTCTACATTGATGATATTGTAGTCAAATCGGCTAAGTTTAGTTCTCATATAGCCGATTTGCGCAAAGCCTTTGATAAAATGCGTCGGTATGGTTTAAAAATGAACCCACGTAAATGTGCTTTTGGAGTGTCGGCTGGTAAGTTTTTAGGATTTGTCATCCATGAACATGGTATAGAAATAGACCCTGACCGAATCAAGTCTATTCGGAATGTGGGGCCTCCGACTTGTAAGGTCGAAGTGCAGAGGTTTCTCGGCAAGGTGAATTATTTACGAAGGTTTATTTCTAACCTAGCCGGGAAGATTGATGCCTTCACCCCTATCCTTCGGCTTAAGAATGATGCTGAATTCACTTGGGGGGCAGAGCAGTAGGAAGCATTTGATCTCATTAAAAAGTACTTGTCTTCGGCTCCCGTGTTAAAAGCACCACAAGTAGGAGCACCATTCAGATTATACATTGCAGCTAAAGACAAGGTTATTGGGGCTGTTCTGACACAAGAAACTGAGGGGAAGGAGCATGTGGTGACATATCTAAGCCGAAGGTTGGTGGATGCTGAAACAAGGTACACTTTTATTGAAAAGTTATGCTTATGCTTGTTTTATGCATGCACCAAATGTAGATGTTATTTACTGTCTAGTCATTGCACTGTTTCTAGTCAAGCCGATGTAATCAAATACATGTTGCATAACCCAATTATGAGTGGTAGAATTGGTAAGTGGGCTTATGCACTCATAGAATATGATTTGGCCTATGAACCATTGAAATCTATGAAAGGCCAAGTCGTAGCGGATTTTATTGTAGAACATCGGGTTGATGATATTCATGAACTAGACATGTCATACCTCACTATTACTCCTTGGACTTTATATTTTGATGGATCGGTTTGCAATGAAGGGCAAGGAATTGGCATTGTGCTTGTTTCACCAAGTAATGTCTCCTTTGACTTCTCTAGCCGATTGAAAATTTATTGCACTAATAATCAAGCTGAATATGAGGCCCTCCTATTCGGTTTAGAGCTTTTAAATAGTATGGGAGTAAAACATGTGAAGGTATTTGGTGATTCTCAGCTGGTTGTCCAACAAGTGTTAGAAGAATATCAATGTCTTGATGGTACTCTAAATAGTTATCTTGAGAAATGTTGGAGCATAATCCATTCTTTTGACGAATTCAGTATTCGGCATATCTCTAGAGTTGAGAATCATAGAGCTAACGATTTGGCACAAGATGCATCAGGTTATCGGATAAAGAGAGGGAAATTTCACAAAACTGAAAATCTGATAACCAGTGCAGAGCCAAATTCCCAGGTCGCGGACCGTCCGCGTGATGACGCCGGACTGTCCGAGGTTATCAGAAATGTTCTCTTAATCGATTCGGCTGACAATGAAGCCGATGCAAGTGATTGGAGGACACCTATACTTAATTATTTGCAAAATCCCAATATCAGGACAGATAAGAACATTCGGCGAACAGCTTTCAAGTATGTTTTGATGAGTGATGAACTTTACCGCCGAACGGTTAATGATGTCCTGCTTAAGTGCTTGGGCCCAGATGATGCTATATTAGCTATGGCCGAAGTACATGAAGGAATTTGTGGTACCCATCAATCAGCTCCAAAGATGAAGTGGTTGTTGCGAAGGTCTGGTTTTTATTGGCCTAGTATGACAGCTGATTGTTTCAAGTACTACAAGGGGTGCCAAGTGTGTCAAAAATTCGGCGACCTACAGTTGGTCCCTGCAGCCGAATTACATCCTATCATCAAGCCTTGGCCATTCAGAGGATGGGGATTAGACTTTATTGGAGAAATTCATCCTTCATCGTCAAAAGGGCATCGGTTTGTGTTAGTTGCCACTGACTATTTCACCAAATGGACTGAAGCCGTTGCTCTAAAGAACATGACACACAAGGAGGTAATTGAGTTCATAACTGAGCATATTATTCATAGATTCGGCATTCCCCAGACCTTGACTACAGATCAAGGTACTTCTTTTATGTCAAAGGAGGTACGTGAATTTGCTGAATTATACAGAATTAAGCTGCTTAATTCGTCTCCATATTATGCTCAGGCCAATGGACAGGCTGAGTCTAGTAATAGGACGTTGATTAATTTGATAAAGAAGAAGGTATCTGATAATCCTAAACATTGGCATAAGATTTTGTCTGAAGCTTTATGGGCTCATAGAATATCTAAACATGGTGCTACTAAAGTATCTCCTTTTGAGCTTGTCTATGGGCAGGAAGCAGTGTTACCCGTGGAAATAAGTCTGAATGCTGTCAGGTTTGCCAGACAAAACGACCTAACTGCTACTGATTATTATAATTCAATGATGGATAATATTGATGAAGTGACCGACAAGAGGATGATAGCTTTGGGAGCAATAGAAAAGGACAAGATCATGGTAGCCAGGGCCTACAACAAGAAGGTCAAAGCAAAATCATTCCAAGTAGGAGACTTGGTGTGGAAGACCATTCTACCTCTAAGGAATAAAGACCGAAAGTTCGGGAAATGGTCGCCAAGCTGGGAGGGTCCTTATAAAGTGAAGCAGGTGATGTCTGGTAACGCTTATTTACTACAAACATTACAAGGCAAGGATTTACCTAAGGCTTTGAATGGGCGTTTCCTCAAACAGTACCATCCTAGTATGTGGCAAGATGCCTAAGAAAACCGATGTGATCACATCGAGTTAGTTGCTTTTGGTTCACCCAGCTCCACCAAAAGGCAGGGGGGCATATGTTCGAACCAAAAGTGAGCGCGCGGACGGTCCGGCCCTGAGGCCGGACGGTCCGCGGTCCGGACGGTCCGCGCCTGTGGGCCGGACGGTCCGCGCGTGCGCAGAGCGGATTAGGGTTCCGAGTTTTGTGCTATGGTTGTTAGCTAAAATCGCGGGATAAGCTCGGGAATTAGTTTGTAAAGGGTCCAGCCCCCCTCCTCTATAAATAGAGAGGTATACGGCCGATTTGTAATCATCATCAATCGAATCAATACAACTTCTATTTCGCATTTTATCTTAGGAGTAGTTCTAGTCTAGTTTAGGTTTAGATATCCAATCCCCAAATTCTTCGTCTCTCTTCGGCTCTACGTCGATTAGAGGAGTCTAGGTCGGCCAGCCCGAGCCTAGACACAACCTAGGATCTCTACTCCCCGACGGGGTCCCTCCCGGGAGCGAGATCCAGGCGCCGTCGGCGATCTTCCGCCGTCCCTGCGTACGCGCGGACCGTCCGGCCCCAGGGCGCGGACCGTCCGGCCGTCAGGCAGGAGCCCTAGCCACGCACCAGGCCGCGGACCGTCCGGCCCCAGGCCGCGGACAGTCCGCCCTTGCGCAGAGAGCATCACCGCGCCTCGCACCAGGCCGCGGACCGTCCGGCCCCTGCGCGCGGACCGTCCGCCCCTGTGCAGAGGGCACCGCCACGGTTCTTGTTGAGTAATTGGCGCTCCAAAAAGGCGTCAACACCACGCCACCGAGAAAACCGAGCCGCCATGTGGGCGAATTTGCCACACGGCCACACGGGTGCTCGGGGCAGTAGCAGTGACCAAGGAGCATCACTGGAGTTCACCGCTACCAGGCTAGGTTGTCCCTGGTATGGAGGGCTTGAGTCACGGGCGGATCCGCTCCCTACCATCATCGGGGCATCCTGCTATGTACCGCACGGTGAGAATTCGCCCCACTTGTCCGCCATAGTCTCCTCTACGCAAAACCATGTTCTGAGTGAAGCTTTTGGCGGGGGATTGGGCGTTTGGGTATTCCAGCCATCGCGCCGCCGCGCTCCATCGGTGCGGTGTGGGTTGGGGAAGATGGGATCCTAACCGTCCGATCTGTGATTAGCAGAGGGGATTTGTGCGGGGCCATACCGGTTCGGGGTTAGATTTCAACCTTCGATCATATATCTGGTGGACCAAAGCACATTGCGGTCCATGGCCTGTTATGGGCCGTTGATCTTGTATCCAGCAACCGAGATACTCACGGCGGTATTTTAAATGGTGAGCGTTTGATCGGGATCCAACTGCTGACACCAGATACCGGTCCAATTGTGCTCGAAGCTAATCCTGGCATGCGAATGCTGATCGGACGACTGAAGTTTGTTCGTGCCCTTCGACCATGGTGTATTTCTAAAAGAGCCCCAGACTTCTTCATAAATAACCTGTCGTCCCTCTCTGAGTAAATAATATTGTGGTTGGGTCCTAACTTTAACGGTTTAAACCCTGGATTATTAGAAAAATATGGCCGAAGTCCACAGCCATTTGTAATATGCAAACTAAATTCAGAAATTGATTTCCAAGCATAAATTAAATCCAGAAATTTGTAAAACTCATAACTCACCCATTTTAACCCCGATTCAACCCGTTCCAGTTACATTAGGTTTGTATTAATACCAACTACTACCTAGTAACTTTATTTTCTTATGTAACGTGTTGTCAAAATCAAACACTTAATTGGTTTAGCCTATGTTTAACTTATCCAAGCACATGAAACTCCAAAAACTCAAATCTTACTCGATATAACCCGGATTTTAGAGGTTCTTGAACCTGCGCTCTCGTAGCATTGCGTAGAATATTGTTATGATGTTTATTTCTATATTTGGTGTGCTGTTATGTTTATGTACTTCTTGCCTATCTGTATGTATTGCTACGAGTAGCAGTAAGGTCACGAGTCACCCGAAGACCAATTTGTTGAAGTACTTGGGATCTCAAGTCACAAGCAAGTTGTGCCCTTTGTCACTCTTCTTTACCTAATAATGTTCTTTATTATTAACTGTGACATGCTCAGGATAATTTGATGGGACTTAATAGGTTCCCTAGTTTTGTTTACCCCACTCCATGGAGACAAATGAACTATTGGGTAGACTTGCTATTGCTCTACCTGGTTTTGGGGTTAATGTTACATCTAAATTATGATCATTTTCCAATTTTTTGTTGTTTTAATTATTGTTCATGACAAGATCATTGTGTTAATTGGAACATGGAGCTTAACTTGAGATAACAGTGCTACCACAAGGGTGGTATGGGACGCCCTTGGCTGACTAATTAGGAAAGCTAGTGGAGGACTACTGTGATGGAACCTCCCAATGTATTAGGCCCACCTACAGATGTCCTTGTCCTAAGGACCTCAGACAACCATGTAGATGTGCATAATCACTCGATAAGTTCGGTTACATGTATCATCATCTTGTCTTCCAAGAGCACTTCACCCATCACGCAGGCATTACACACATAATCGGAGTAGAGAATAAGCGGAAACGAATTATAATAACTTAATTTACATTCATAAAATATAGAGAGTATTTATTACAATACCGGGTGTCTGAGTGCATAATATATTATTACATATCAGGGAGGTAAAACATCCTCCCACCAAAAAGTTCACTGATTTGCCTCCTCCTTTGGCACCACCTTCGAGCAGAAACAGCAAAACTCGACTGTTTCATCACCTACAACATGGGTTCGAAAACCCTGAGTACGGAGTGTACTTTTGCAAGTCTTACCCGACAAAGGAAAAATACTTCTCAAGGATATGCTGGTTTGTGGGATTCAAGGTAAAGCTTATCAAGGATCAAAGACTCTGTTTGCAAAAAAGCTTACTAACAGTGTATCCTTAAAAATCCAGTTTTGTTATCAGGTTAAGTCATTACCTGTATCTAGAGTTCTTTCTATCCTAATTCAGGCACTTAGCCTACACTAGCCATCTTTTATTATCCCTTGAGTTCACTAGATTGCTACGTGTAAGTTAGTGACCAAGTCTTCATGTCCAAGAAGTAACTGCGATCCGAATCAATTAATACCTAGCTGGGAATCTCTAACCACATGACATATGTAGCACTTAACCCTTGCAGATGTCAACTCGCCATTGGGTTTCTCAAGACTAGACCGGGTTCATGCCAACCAAGAGCACAGATACACCACCGTCCAGCCTCTTGCCACAGAGGGTACACACTACTCTCGCCATCTCTCCACTCCCATTGCGTGATGGCCTTTCTAGTATTGGTCCGACCGAGGCAAAGCTTACCCATGACGAGGCAAGTGGCCAGTTAAAAGGTCCTCGATTATCAAGCCTACATCAACACAGTCCTTAATCGACTCAGACGAAGACACTACACCGAGACCTCATTCTCGTGCAAGCCACCCGCCCGGTCTCGTTTTTATCATTTATACCCCAAAGTTTGGTACCTAGCAGAGGTACATCTTGTCAGATGTTGAACCCATCATGGCCATGATGGATTCACCATCATGTCTTTTCTTTGAAAATTTCCCATCCCATATGAAGCATCATCTTTGTTTAAAACAAAACATTTTGTTTTCTAAGGCAATACTAAGCATCAGAAAACTTTTAAATAAAATAGGTATCATGGAATGGTAAACAGTTCCAAGGAAAGAAATATAGCAAGTGTTTAGCACACAACTCCTATCACCTAATGCATCATCTCAAGTGATAAAGAGTTTAAAACAAGGAAAGGGGTAAATGCACCTGGCCTTGCCTTGTGTTGTAGGAGGCTCAGATCTGTCCCATAGATATAAAAGTAGAAGTTGTTCTCAACAGGTGGAATTTTAGCCTGCGGGGCAACTTCTTCTTCGATTACCACTTCTTCTTCGTTTTCTATACATAACAATACATATACATGAATGCTTATGTGATGCTATGAATATGCAATTATAATAGAAACACACTAAGTTGTATCTTGAATACAACTTTCCTTCACGGTACACCCTAGTCACAAGAGTTTCCTAAGTATTCTCTTAGGGTTGGGTAACTATACCCTAGGAAGCTAGTGTCTTAGGTTTGGGACCAAACAATGTCCAAAGCATGCCAAACTTTACCTAAGGGCTTTAATTATCAAACTAAGCTTACCCAAAAAGTTTTATGATTTTTGGAGCTACCAAAATAATTCTAAAATTCTAAAAGGCTAGGTTTAGGCATCTTTAAATACCAAATAATTCCATGTTTGAACTAAAAATCTTGGAACTATTTTTATTAAATACTAGATGAATTTAGGAGTCTAGCAAAATTGGTCCTATAATTTTACCATTTTTCTAGAATTTCCAATAAATTTCTAAGTCTGGCAGAAAAAGAAAAAGAATGAATAGTGCTCGGTTGAATCTAGCCCAAATCGGCCCACAAACAGGGGAAACCCGCGCCCGCGCGTGCCTGTGCTGGCAATTTTGTGCAGAGGACCCTGACTATTTGAAAAATTGTTAAAGAATCCTTAGTCATTATTCCTCTGCGTCTTTGACAATCGCACTTAAGCCCCTCTCCTTTCTCTCCATCGCAAGATCAAGTCCCCGACCATGGACGGCGGCGAGCGCGCTCTGGTGAACTCGTACCAGCCGAAATACGCAACAATTCATGCCCTAATATGGTCTACGCCTAATTCAGACATTGGTGATCTACTGGGAGTCACTAATTTAACCTGAACACCGCCCTAGAGCTCGGTCCACGCACACCCGCGGAGGTTGAGATATACCCGATGAGTACCTAGTGTTCTAGCGCGATATAGCCAAATTGGCCGAGCCGACGAGCATCACAAGCGCACGAGAGTGCTGAAACACGGACATGGAGGGCGAGAGCGGACCTGGAGATGGTTGGCCACGGCGTGGCGTCACACGGCGGCGCGGAGAACGGATTTGGGGAAAATTTGAATTAGGGCGCTATGGTGAATGATCGGGAGCGATGAGTGGTTCACTGGGCTCATAACAAGTAGGCGGAAAAGGCCGAGGCATCAATTTATAGAGGACGACCGTGAGGAGGACGAATTTGAACTGGGAAGCGCTTGTGGTGAGAAGGGGGAAGAGTCACCTGAGGTCGCTAACGTGGCACTCAGTGGCTAACTACCTACGACGGTCACTGCCGAGTCCTTACAGCTTGCGACGACATGGTGAATTGGCTACGGCGTGGCGCAATCGCAGTTAACAGTGATCTCCACGGTGATGACCGTCCAGCCACGTCGCAGCGCAAGTGGGTATGGCGACTGGGTGGAAACAGTGCCCCGACTTCATCCCCTGCGCGAGTTATCTGCACACCACCGGGCACGAATCGCAACGCCAGCGAGGATCGCGACGCACGGTCACCGGTGGTGGCAAGTTCACTAAATCTGGTATCTGGTTCAGTCACTGTACCATCGCGTTCTTCATCAAATGTTCTGACCGAGCAAATTGGAGAGCCTTGATCTCAAATTTTTATGTGGTAACTCACTAATCCATCTATAGCAAAGTTGATCACCTACAAACCATCTTTGATTTTGTTATAGCAACCATAATCAAACACTCACTGGATCCTACTTGAAATTGCTCCCAAAGTTTATCCCAACTCACTGTCAGTCGAAGTTCAGATTCAGAGGGGACTGACAGCCTAACTTTAAGTCCATTTATCTCCAATTTCTGTACAGCACCAATGCTTAGTCACTTAATCAAACTTGTGCACCTAACATGGCTCTACAAGTTTGATGTATTTACCTAGGGCAAAACCTTTATGGATTAAGAAATACAAGGCTCCAAAGTCATCTTAATCTCACTGATTTCAGAGTTAGCCATATGGATGACCTTGTGGCTTTTTCACAATTTAGTCCAATTTGTTCCACATTACATGAAAATCCTCCAATATCAAAGTTGTTTGTTTTTTAACATTCTACCACTTTTATATATACACTTTGGTCCCAAAGTGTATAGAATTTGAAATCACCATATAGAGCACAAATTAGGGTTTATAGGGTTCCTTTTAGGGTTTTGGGTTCTTTAGGGTTTTTGTGCCTCCCAAATCCATCAAACTTAATCTCTTATGAATATTTCCAATGGCTTTTGAGGTACTACTCAATTTGGCTTCACATTTACCCATATGCCCTAATTCCAGGGTTAAGTACCCCACTCTAGGGTTAGTACCCTTCAAGTCACCCCATCACACTTGTTTTGAAGTTTTAGCCTAGTGAATGCACTCTAGGTGAAACAAACATAACAAAATGTTAATGCATATGATGTCATGCTCAAGTTTTAGTTCATGTAACACCAAGGGTGTTACATTCTTCCCCCCATAAAAGAATCTCCTCCCGAGATTTAAGGTCCTAGGGTGGGTAATGGAAAAGGAAACACGTCACAACTTTATTTCCTTATTTAACTTACAGAGCAGGGGGTGTTATGTGGTTTGTTCCAACTTTACAATAAGGTATACAAATCTTTACAGGTTACATGAAGCTACGAACCTATGAAAATTTTTCTCTAAGAGCTCTTGAGTTTCCCAGGTAGCTTCGTCTTCAGTGTGTTGGTTCCATTGTACCTTATAGAACTTGAGACTCCTTTTTCGAGTGATTCTGTCCTTTTGATCCAGAACTCAGATGGGATGTTCCGAATAAGTTAAGTCTAGTTCCAAAGTAACATCCACCACATCTATGGTTCGATCAAGAATCCGAAGGCATTTCTTCAACTGGGATACATGGAACACATTATGTACTGCAGACAATGATTCGGGCAGTTGAAGTCTACGCCACTAGTCCACATTGTTCAAGAATGAGAAATGGGCCAATATATCAGGGTGCCAACTTTCCTTTTACTCCGAGTCGGTTAACACCCTTCATCGGTGATGCTTTCAGGTATACATAATCCTTAGTTTGAAAGACCAAAGGTTGGCGTCGTTTATCCACATAGTTTTTCTGCCGAGCTTGAGCTTCTTTCAAGTGGTGTCTTATCCGTTGAACTTTTTCCTCTGTTTCTTTGACCAAGTCAAGCCTAAAAAACCACCATTCTCCCAGTTCAGACCAATTTAAGGGTGTTCGGCATCGTCGCCCGTACAGTGCTTCAAACGGTGCCATTTTAATACTTTCTTGATAGCTATTATTATAAGAAAATTCTGCCAATGGCAGACAATCATCCCATTTCTGTGGAAATTCTAGGACACACGCTCGTAGCATATCTTCAAGTATCTGATTTACTCTCAAAGTTTGTCCACTTGTTTGAGGATGATAAGCCGAACTGTGGAGTAATTTAGTACCCAAGGATTTGTGCAATTCCTCCCAAAACTTGGATACAAATTGCGGTCCCCGGTCCAACACTATCGTCTTTGGGATTCCATGTAAACTGAGAATACGAGCCACGTATATCTGAGCATAAGTAATGACCAGGTAATATGTTTTGACTGGCAGAAAATGAGCTGTCTTTGTAAGCCGATCAATTATGACCCAGATAGAATCAAACCCTTTAGCTGTCCTGGAATCCCACAATGAAATCCATACTAATATCTTCCCATTTCTAGGTTGGGATGGGCAAGGATTGTAATGGTCCAGCAGCCTTCATATGTATGGCCTTGACACATCTGCAAGTGTCACACTTCGCCACATAGTGTGCAATTTCAATCTTCATTTTAGTCCACCAATAATGTTGCTTTAAGTCTTGATACACCTTAGTTCTTCCAGGATGAATGGAATATCGACTAAGATGAGCTTCGTCTAAGATTTGTTGGCGGACCTCAGCATCTTTTGGCACTACTATGCAATCTTTAAACCATATTACTCCCTGATTATCTGTCCTAAAGCAATTTGCCTTGCTGGCCTCCATTTTCTCATGAATATACTTCATACCCTTATCTGTCCTTTGGGCATCAATAATTCTTTGCAGAAGAACTGACTCAAGCTTCAGATTTGCCAACGTTCCTTGTTGGATTATCCCCAGATTCAACCTTTCCATTTCTTGACATAAAGTGGTGTCAGGTGCTCTTACTGTAAGACAATGACAAAAAGTCTTGCGACTTAAAGCACCTGCCACCACATTAGCTTTGCCTGGGTGATAATGGGTTTCCAAATCATAATCTTTGATCAGCTGAAGCCACCTTCTTTGTCTCATGTTTAGTTCTGACTAGGTAAAGATATACTTCAAACTTTTGTGATCCGTATACAAATGGCATATATTTCCTAACATATAATGATGCCAAATTTTAAGGGCATGAATGACTGCAGCCAATTCTAGATCATGAGTCGGGTAGTGCTCCTCATGCCGGCGTAGTTGTCGCGAAGCATAAGCTATGATTCATCCTTCTTGCATCAGGACACATCCGAGTCCACTGCCTGATGCGTCACAATATACATCAAAGGGCTTTTTAATATCCGGTTAGGTTAAAACTGGTGCAGTGGTCAACAACACTTTCAGCTGCTCAAAGGCTTCGTTGCATTTTGGGGACCAATCAAACTTAGTATCATTCTTCAATAATCCCGTAATGGGCTTAACAATCTTGGAGAAATCTGAAATGAATATGCGGTAATAACCAGCTAGTCCAAGGAAACTCCAAACTTGATGTATTGTAGTAGGTGAGTTCCATTCCAGAATATCCTTGACTTTGCTAGGATTGACCGTAATCCCTTTGTCAGATAATATATGCCCAAGAAATTGGATTTCCTCCAACCCAAACGTGCATTTGCTGAATTTGGCATACAGCTAATGTTCCCTGCTTAAGCGCGTTAACACAATCCGCAAGTGCTTTGCATGCTCCTCTTCATTTTTAGAATAGATCAGAATGTCATCAATGAAGACCACCACAAACTTATCTAACTCAGGCATAAATACTGAATTCATTAAGTATGTGAAGTGGGCTAGAGCATTGGTTAATCTGAAGGACATAACCAAATATTCAAATAACACATACCGCGTCGTGAATGCGGTCTTGGGTATATCCTCAGGTCGAATACAGATCTGATGATAGCCCGATCTGAGATCAATCTTAGAGAATACCCGGGCTCCCATAAGTTGATCGAATAAAATGTATATCTGAGGAAGAGGATACTTGTTCTTGATGGTAACCTCATTGAGGGGTCTATAGTCCACGCACATTTGAAGTGTCTGATCCTTCTTCTTGATGAAGATTGTTGGACATCCCCATGGTGATGAACTTGGTCTAATGAAACCTTTCTCCAACAAGTCTTGTAGTTGAGTCTTGAGTTCCGCCAGTTCATTAGGTGGCATACGGTACGACCTTCTGGAAATAGGAGTCATACCGGGCTTCAACTCGATCACAAATTCCACGTCCCTTTCTGGAGGCAATCCGGGCAAGTCTTCAGGAAATACATCTAGAAATTCACATACAACCGGAATATCCTGGATTTCTTGTACTATAGCCTCATAAACTTGTCCAGATGCTTTGACTAGGGCAGCTATAGGGATGGACAATTGGACCTCTTCATGACCATAACTCAATTTAATGGTCCTTTGATCCATATTGATGATGGCCTTATGCTGGGCTAACCAATTCATGCCCAGAATTACATCTATATCTTATCCCTTTATAACAATCATGTTTGTAGGGAACTCATGTCCGGCCAAAGTTACTGGTATATGGAAGGCTACTTCCTTAGTAAATATCCGACCCTTAGGTGAGTGAATAATAAATCCCTCCCTTGATTCAGTGCAATGTATGCAATGTTTCTCCACAAAAGTCTTGCTTATGAAGGTATGTGATGCACTAGAATCAAAAAGGATAGCTGTTGGGTGGTTGGCAACAAGGAACATACCCATCATCACCGGTTCGCCTTCCGGTGTAGTCGCCACCTGGGTATAATAAACTCGTCTAGTTTTCTTCACATTTTTTCCCGCTGAAGGGTTGGTCGTGTTTCCCTTTCCTTGATTTGAATTCCCAGAAGTTTGCTGAAAGTTGGATTTGTTCTACTTCGGATATGGGCAGTCCTTGATGAAATGTCCGGACTTTCCATAATTGAAGCAACCACTGGAGGAACTAGGAAGGGTAGGGAAACAAGCACCAAGGGTACCCGTCTGATTGGTTTGGGCGGGGGCAGAAGTGGGACGAATAAACACGGGTTGTCAGGAATAGGTGGGCGGACGTGGAGAAGAACGGTTTGGATTGAAAAGTTGGATTACCAACCTTGTCCTCTTCTCAGGTCCTTGAGTTGATCTTTCACCCGCATATCCTTTTGACTTTCCTTGTCCCACATTTTTAGCTTCAACTGACAGGGCTGTGCTGACGGCCCTGCTGTATGTGAGATCCAGACACGTTGCCATCTTGCGCTGGAGTCTATCATTTAATACCCTCATAAGGCAATTCTTCTTTTTCAAGTCTATATCCACTTGATCGATGGCGTATTCGGAGAGATGGTTAAATTTGTTGAGATACTGCATAATAGAATCTCCCCCTTACTTTAGACGGACGAACTCTTCTAGCTTCATTTGTAGCACTCCTTCCAGAACATAATGTTCCCTGAATGTCAGCTTGAACTCTTCCCATGTGACTTGATGTCTCGTAGGCTGGATGGTGGAAAAGTTTGCCCAACAGGTGCTGGCAGGGCCTCTTAACTGTTGGGCAGCAAATAGGGGCTTCTGTATCTCGATGCATCGAATTAGCCCAAATTTTTGTTCCATCACCCACACCCACTCATCAGCTTCCAGGGGTTCCTCTGCCTTGACATAGAGCAGTGGATGGGTCTCAGAAAATTCCAGGTATGTGGTGTCTCGTGGTCCTTGTGGTTGACCCCTTCCTCCGTGCTGCTGAAATTGATTTCCCACCATTTTGCGCAGAAAGCGTGTGTTGTCGGCGGTGGCGTTGACCAAGGCAGCGATAGCCTCAGCTAGGGTAGGAGGTAGAGGTGGCGGATTGGCAGTGTCCTCCCCACCGCGGGATGTACCCGCCCAATCATGAGCACGAGTCTGGGATGGCATCTGAGGCAAAAGAAACATTTGGAAATATAACATGCCAAACATACACCATCTTTATTACATTGCTGAACTGTAATAATTATACATACTCCATTATACAACTCGACTTCCTTACTTATTTTACATAAGTACACTACTTAAACTATATTGTTCTAATTTTCTTCATTCCTAGCTACTCCACTGCCTACTTTAGGAGACTGTTCATCAGCAAGGTTCATGGAAGGAGGGGCTACAAAAAGGTCCAACCCCCCATCAGGTCCTCCATTAGCTGTCTGAGATGGTCTAGCTCCCATTGCCGCAACTTCTGGTGGCACGTTTGGATGTAGTCGATCATACAATACGTGCACCTCTTCATGCAGTGTGTTGCAATATGCTTACAGGTTTTCCAGTGATGCGCTGAGCTCTGCTACCTGGGCTAGAGCTTTGGCTTCACAATCCCAAGCAAAAGAACGTGAATTGACGACCCAGTCAATGGTCGTATCTCGTTCCGCAATCTCATGCTGCAAGCGATGAACTTCTGTGGACAGCTCCACTATATGGTGGCTATCCTGTGCACGTACCCTGCTCCCGTGGCATAGCTTTGACCTAAGTTGCTCCACATGGGCTTCCAGGTCTCCGATAGGGTCATTACTGCCACTGCTGCTTCCTTCATGCCTGGAGGGCAGCGGATGTCGAGGCACACCATGAGGTCCAATTGATTTGCGCTAGGTGGTCTTAGTGCGCGCCATATCTCCATAAGAGTGGAAGATTTACTAGTATAGTTTTAAACATGATGTATGCATAACTTAATAATTATGGAATCAACTTTGGTTGATCCCCTACTTCTTACATATACTGCACTCTGTTACCCGATTTCAACAGGTAAGTTACTACCGGAAAATGGTAAGGTAAGAATGAAAGAATGTTTCAAGGTAAGTATTTGAAAATTCTTTAGTACTACGTAATGTCTAAAGAGACGGGTTTCGCTTTGATACCAGCTGTGACGAAACCTCCCAAGGTAGTAGGCCCACCTACATATGTTCTTGTCCTAAGGACCTCGAACAACCATGTAGATGCGCATAATCACTCGACAAGTTCGGTAACTATTGGAAACCCTAACCCTAACAGGGGTTGGGTGATCTATTAATAGACTAGAGTAACTGGGCCAGGCCCATTACAGAGGGGTGAGATAGTAATTACACGGGGAAAACCCCAAACCCTAATCGGGTATTCTAACATATTAAAAACCCTAACCCTAACAGGGGTTGGGTGATCTAGTAATAGACTGGAGTAACTGGGCCAGGCCCATTACAGAGGGGTGAGACAGTAATTACACAAGGAAAACCCCAAACCCTAATCGAGTATTCTAACACCCCCCGCAGTCACAACTCTATCCTGTACAGATGTTGAGACTGGAGCGAAAGTCTAAAAATACACTCGACGGTAACCCCTTGGGGAAGATGTCAGCAAACTGTAGCGTGGTGGGGACGCTGAGAACCCAAACGTCACCAGTGGCGACATGCTCCCGGACGAAGTGCAGGTCAATCTCCATGTGCTTCATGCGATGATGCTGCACGGGATTGGTGGAGAGGTAGACTACGCTGACGTTGTCATAGTAGACGAGGGTGGCACGCTGGAGGGGACTGTGGAGCTCGTGGAGGAGATGTTGTAGCCAGGAGGCCTCTGCCACGCCATTGGCCACGGCACGGTACTCGGCCTCAGCACTGGAGCGAGAGACGACGGGCTGCCGCTTAGCAGCCCAGGAGATGAGGTTGGCGCCCAAGAACACGGCGTAACCGGAGGTGGATCGACGCATGTCTGGACAGCCAGCCTAGTCGGCATCGGTGTAGACCACGAGTTCCGACGTCGGGGATTGTCGGAGTAGGAGGCCGTAGTCGAGGGAGTCGCGGAGGTAGCGCAGGATCCGCTTGAGCGTGGTGAGATGAGGCTCCCGTGGGGCGTGCATATGCAAGCACACCTGCTGGACGACATAGGCGATGTCAGGCCTGGAGAAGGTGAATGTCACACCCGTTTTTGGAAGGCAAACTGCATGCGAACCATGTACTTGCTAGGATCAGAAACACATGTACACAGCGATTACATAGTTGGACATCATCACACAATGCTTAAAATAAATAGCGAAAAGATACTTTATTACATCAAGTTGTCCAAGACATCCAAAGAGTCTAATACATAACCATCGTTCAACATAATTATTAAAGAGCGGAATTATAAAGCGTAATGCTAAGCCTGCACAGGCAGCTGACTGGGGGTTTGCCACTAAGAAAGAACTAGAACTCGTCGTAATCCTGAAACTCCTCGAAGTCATCCATGTTGCCAGCTTCACCTCCTGAGCACTGAGAACAGTGGGGACAACCTGGGGTGGGGTGGTTTGTAAAGCAAGGGTGAGTACACATCAACGTACTCAGCAAATGTCCCGTTTGGCTAAAGTGGACTAGCTGTATATGGAGTTGAAGTTAAGCAGTTGCTTTTAGGTTAGTCAAATATTTATTATTATTAGTAGAGCCAACTTTTAGTAATAAACCCAGTTATTACCCAAAAGTACTTCCTCAAACGAGGGAATACCGGAGATCCGATTTTATAGCCAACATTCTTAATCGTCATCATATAAATATCCAAAGTTCTTCTAATCAAAGAGGATCCCAAGGCTGCTCTTAAC
Source organism: Zea luxurians (assembly GCA_029449295.1). Taxonomy (NCBI): domain Eukaryota; kingdom Viridiplantae; phylum Streptophyta; class Magnoliopsida; order Poales; family Poaceae; genus Zea; species Zea luxurians. The sequence continues at coordinate 2,183,639 of JAOPSE010000108.1, read as the reverse complement.
CGTGAGCTCGGCTGATATACCAGTTTTTAACACTCTGCAGAGGTTGTACACTTTACCCACAAGTCATGATTCCCATTCTGCCCGGAGATCATGACTCTCCATTGATCACTTCCAAGGTGACCTAGCATGGTCTCACTATGTAGCCTTTACAAAGACTCCCCTGGTGCATAGCTGCTCGTTAGGTTTCGCCAGTCGTACAAACGCAGTACACCTCCCCAAGGTGGGTGACTAACAAAAACCAAATCAAATGAACCTCTGCACCCCAACCTTGGCAGAGCGAGCACTACGCCCCAGCCCCCATTGACGGCCCTCTAGCAAAGTCAACTACACCCCCAGGTTCATCTAATTAATCAGCTAAGGGCGTCCCATTCCACTCTCATGGTTGTAGTGTTATCCTGGGTGGTCACTCTACGAACATGTCCTTACGGAGAGGTACTCAGGAAAAAGGCCTGAGCCCCCTAAGATATCACAAGATCATCCACATAAACAGAATAATAGTATCATATCATAAAGGTTCACATCATGTTCATTGATTAAGTTAAGGCAATAGCAACATGCTAACCATGATAACCCAAAAGGTAAACAAGGATAAGTGAATACAGACTAGTCGATACTTAGGTTTCATAAAGTAATTGCGGGACAATGAATTATAAAGTATGTAGGACATAATAGGTCAGAGGACACTTGCCTTCACCAGGTTGCTGCTCAGGGAGGTCTCCAACAACACACTCAGGAACTTCGGACTTTTCGTAGTCTAAATAAAGCGAGCATGCATTCAATACATTTGGAAAGTACAAATGAACATCACACCAAACATGTACAAACATTGGAACACATCCTAAAAAGACATAATACTACCTAGGGGATAACGAATTCAAAGTATAACATAAACTATGGCATACACTAACTTTATTTAAAAATAGATTATTATTTCCCTAAGTGTTACTTACAAGTACATAATCATAGTCCAATTCATTTTATTGTGACCTAAAAATTAGAACAGGGATGAATTCATGTAATACACATTATTAATCTTACAAGATTAAACATGATTAAATCTCTAAGGTTCTCCTTTTATTTGTTTTATTAAATGAATAGAACTACATCTACATTGGTTCATACTTAATCATAAAAATTAGAATGTGCAGACAGTAACTGGAACTGTTTTATTTCAACAGAGAGTAATTCTATGAACATTTTGCAATTTGAATCACAAAATTTGGAGTTCATACGCAAAAGATATGAAGTAAACAAGTTTGGGAATTCAAAATATGAAATTAGGTCTAATTCTGGGAATATTTGAAAGTCTAGGGCTAAATCTGCAAGATTACACGGGTCTGCGCGCGAAAACTAGGGATGGCGGGTTTATTTCTAACAAACCGAGGGTTTCTTACGCAAAACAACCACACGAAGGGGTATCGGGTGAATCTAACCGTCAGATCTAAAACCAACGGCTGAGATTAGATCTGCGGCCGAGGGCGTGCGCGTGGGCGGGCGAGTACTGACAAGCGGGCTAGGGAGTGTCAGCTACAGAGGGGGAGAGCACGCTGATCGAGCTGGTCCAGCGCCAGAGGACTTGGGCGCTGACAGGCGGCTGCAGGGGTCCAAGGGCGTCCGAGCCGTTCGATCAAGATCAGACGGAGGGAGGTCCGAGGGGGTCCGAGCGGGTCTGAGCCGTTCGATCAAGATCGAACAGGGGAAAATCCAACCAGGAATGATGAGCGACTGCGGGCAGCGCTGACAGGCAGGCCAGGGCGTCAGGCGCACGTGCGCGAAGTGGTATCCCGTGGTCCGAGCCGTGCGATCTGAATCGGACGGTGGGGAAATCAGACCGAGGAAAAACAGATGGCTGCGAGCAGCGCTGCTCCTCTCTGCGACGGTGAGGTCGCCGGAGTTGAGGCAGGCGCGAGCTAGGGTGCCTCCGAGGTCACCAGAGTTGGGCAGAGGGGAAGAGAGTGCTACGGCGAACTCGATGGTGGGGAAGAGGCCATGAATCCACGGGCAGAGAGGGGAGAGCGGAGATGAGGTGGCCTCGGGCGGGCCGGAGAAACTCTGGTGAGCCATTCCGACCACGGGGAAGGGACTTAAGGCGCACTAAGGCTTGGGCTAGCTTCAGCAGAGACAGGGGTGACACAAAGACCTACTCTGGTGAACTAAACCGGGCCAAATCGGCCAGCCACCATGCGAGCGCGGCGGACCGCCGCGGTCGAGCTCTAGCGAAGGCAAAATTGGTCGAACATAGGGCGCAATAAGGAAAATTGGGCACGGGGACGGGTGTCTCACCTCGGGGCGGAGCTCGGGGAGGCTTGCAGCGGTCTCCACGAGTTGGATGGCCAGGGACACGGGCGCGGGTCTTCAGCGGTGGCTGGCGGCGAGGGCACTGGCGAAGGCAAAATTGGCCGAACACAGGGCACAATAAGGGAAATTGGGAACGGGGACGGGTGTCTCACCTCGGGGCGGAGCTCGGGGAGGCTTGGAGCGGTCTCCGGCGAGTTGGATGGCCAGGGACGCGGGCGCGGGTCTTCAGCGGTGGCTGGCGGCGAGGGCAGAGCGCGAGAGAGGGTGAGGGGTGTGAGCGGGGCACAGGCAGGGCTATAAGAAGAGAGTTGGGCGCGTGGGCGGGCGTCGTGGTCGAGAAACCCAGCGACGTGCGCGAGTGCGCATGCGCCGGTCCACGACGACGCGCGGATAGGGCGGAGCTGACAGGGCTGGCCCACGGTGCAGAGAGAGAAAAGAGGGATGCTGGCGCCGACAGATTGGCCCCACTGGGCAGCGAGCGAGAGAGAGAGGGCGCGCGCGAGGGAGAACTGCCGCTGACAGGCGGGGTCCACCTGTCAGAGGCGGTAGGCGCGCGGGCGCGGCCTGGCTGGGCTTAGCTGGGCCGGCTGGGCTGCTTTCTCTTTTTCTTTTTCTCTGGATTTTCTAATTCCTTTTCTATTTCTTTTTCCATAGGGTTTTCAAATCCAAATTCAAACTAGGTTTCAAATTCAAATAAATTCAAACTTGTGCAACACTTCAAAGAATATTTTAAGCTCAGCATGATGCAACATGTCATGACCCATAGTGTTTTAGCAAAATAAATAATTAAATCTCTTCTAACTTAAGCTAATTCTACTTAAAAGGGACAAAGGGAGAGAGAATCTAGAGAGAGAGAAAACCTAGAGTGAGAAAAGGAAGAGTAACACCTGATTTTAGGTGATAATTAGAAAAAATTTTATACCCCCAAAATCAGGGTGTTACAGTGAGATACTTGTCGGTGTTTCGGACCCGGGGGACCCTCAACCGAACTGACTAGTGAGTTTTATGCCGCGTGTCCCTGCTCGGATGGATTGATGCAAGATGAAACACAAGGTTTATCCTGGTTCGGGCTAAGAGGGCCCTACTTCCAGCAGAGGAAGGATGAGGCTTATATTATCTTGCACCGGGGTGCTTGTAGTAGGGGATACAAGTTTTGTGAGAGAGGGAACGGATCCTAGGTCTCTTGAGAGACCTAGTGTTGTGGAGTGAAGGTTGCACTGAAGAGTTCTTTGTTGGTGTTGAGTGAGCCGTATGGGTGAGCTTTCAAAGCCTGCCTTGGGAAGGTCCTAGGCGTCTCCTTTTATAGGTACAAGGAGGTGACCCAGCTGTACATATGGGGGTGTAGCTATGCGCTAATGTGGACGGCGGAGAAGTGCTTGAGCCCTGTAGAAGCGTGGCCGACGGCGCGGCCCCAGGTCCTGACCCCTGTAGCGGTGCGGCCGGCTCCCCGAGTTGAAGCCGAGCTCTATAGCGCCATGGCCGGCGGTATGGCCTGGTCGTCGAGGTGGCCTTGAAGTTTGTGTTTTGCTGACGTTTCTTTGACTTTGTAGAGAGCTGAGGACAGTCGATGTTATGATCGCATGCCGGGGATCATCATTACCTGTTACTGGAGTAATTTGATGTGACACCGGTCTTGTTCCTTCGTAGCCTGAGGTGGCTAGCTAGGGGTAGGACAGTGCTGTATTCCCCGTTCGCGTAGTCAGTCCGAGGCCGTCTCGGGCGAGGCGGTGATTTCTCCCGAAGCTGAGGCCTAGGTCGGGCGAGGCGAAGATCTCCTCCTGAGGCCGAGGCTGAGGCTGAGGTCTAGGTCGGGCGAGGCGGAGATCCATCCCGAGGCCGAGCCCGTGCTCGGGCGTGGTGACGATTCCTCCCGAGGCCGGGGTCGGGCGAGGCGGAACTCCCTGTTGCGCCCGAGGCTGAACCCGGGAGAGGCGATGACTACTGTTGTTAGTCTTACCCTGGTGGTTGGCACAGTGGTCGGAACAGGGTGAATAGTGTTGTTATCCTGTCAGAATGATCAGTAAAAAGGTGAAGTGACTGCGGCCATTTCGACCTTGCCAACTGCGGCGCGCGTGTCGGGATAAGGTGTCAGGCGATCCCTGCATTAAATGTGCACGTGATACGGTCGGTGGTAAGGTGGTTTGGCCGAGGCTGCTACACGACAAAGTTTACCCGAGTTCTGCCTCGGGCGAGCCGGGGGTGCGCCCCCCGCCTGAGGGGACCCTCGGGCGAGCCGTGAATCCGTACGGGACTACTGTTCTTGCCCGAGGCCGGGCTCGGGTGAGTCGGGACCGCGTCCCTTGGTAGACGAGGCCTTGACTTGAATCGTGCTTACCAGTCCTTATGGTTTGTTTTAAAGATGTTCTTACCCTCATTTAGGAGTACTGGGGGTACCCCTAATTTATGGTACCCTACAGTAGCCCTCGAGCCTCCAAGGGAGTGTAGGCACTCGCTTGGAGGTTCTACCAGATTTTTTGCAAGGTGACTGGTCTTTTTAGTAGCATTTTGTTCTAATTGGTGCGCGCGAGCGCACCCGTCGGGTGTAGCCCGAGGCCTCGGAGGAGTGGTTTGACTCCTCTGAGGTCTTAATGCTCTTCTTGTGATTCCTTGGTCGGCCTTTTTGTTCTCTCATGCGGCCTGGCCGTAGCCCTAGGTGCATAGTCAGGCTCCGAGTTTTTTAAGTTTAGTTTGTCGACGTTGTTAACAATTTAGCCGTAGCCTGGTGCGAGAGCAGCCCCCAAGCCTCTGCACGGAGCGAGAGGACGATCAAGGACCGTCTTGGCTTTTTATAGTACGCCCCTTCGTTGCCTTTCCGCAAGGAGGAAGGGGGGACCGCGCCATGTTACCCTCGGTGGGCACCGAACATGGTGTTTCTACTGAGTTGCTAACGGGTAATCCGAGTGGACGCCCGAGCCCTGTTCGATAAGGGTCGGCTAGTGGCCCAGAGGCGCGCTCCAAAAGTACCTGCAGGTGATTCGCTGGACCCGGACCCATTCGATAGGGTCCGAGGCTTGGTGCCTCCCTCTCGTGGGATTCCATTACAAATCGTTCTCGCTGGTCTCGGAAATGTCCTAGGGTACCCCGGGAGCGTAGCCCGAGCCTCGACCATGTAACGGACGTACCTAGGGTTATCCCTGACTCTGCATGCTCTGGGGCGACTGTCGAACCCTTCCGAGGGGCTAGCCTTCAAACTCCTGATCAGTTGAGGGCTTGGAGCCCGAGTGCTCTAGGGCGGTTGCCGAACCCCGCAGGGCGCAACCTTCGAACCCCTGATCAGTAGGAGGGCTCGGGGCCTGTTTCCTTTGCTGAGAAGGACTTTTTCGAAATATCTCCTTTCCCGAACCCTGCGGAGAGAGAGAGAGGGGAAAGGAAGAAAGGAAATAAACTAAAATAGTGTGGCGCACCTTTTTGAGGCAGTCATCATGACGGAGGCGAAACGACGCCCGCTCGCCTGCCAGGGGTGACGCGTGTCCTGCCAGAGAGTTAATACGACGGGACGGGCGACTCGTGGGGTGCCCGTTGCGCATGCGCGAGCCATTCGAGGAACGGAAAAAACCATTTTGATTTCGAATTTAAAATTCACGAGGGGCTCAGGCGAAGTTCTGGGTGGGTTTTTGCCCGGGCCTTTATATACCTGGGAGAGGGACCGGCAGCGGTTCTTTACCCTGCCATCTACGCTTCCGTCCTTGCCTTCTGCCTTTGCTTTCACAACCTGAGAGAGTAGACAGAGAGAAGAAAAAACCGCGCACCTCGTCCCCTCTGCCTCCACTGCTTCCGCTCGGCAATGGCCGAAAAGACGACCGTCATTCCACCGCGCGACCCGTGGCCCTTCTCCACTGTCACTGCGGAGGATCTGTAGGCCCTCGTTGCTGAGGGTCTGCTCCGTCCTCTCTCCGACGGGCCACAGCCTGAGTGGTTGGCCCCCGGGAGCGAGGCCGACCCGACTCCGCCGCCGGGGTACATGGTCAGCTTCACCCCATTTCATGAGCGGGGGTTTGGGATGCCGGCGAGCCGCTTCATGCGGGCGCTCCCGCATTACTACGGGGTGGAGCTTCACAACTTCAACCCCAACTTCATCGCGCAGGCGACCATTTTCGCAGCGGTTTGCGAGGGGTTTTTGGGGATTGACCCCCACTGGGACCTATGGACCCATCTCTTCTGCGTGGAGTTCTCCGCTGTGTCGATGGACGTGAAGAAGGTCGTATGGCGGTGCGGGATGGCGGCTGCACCCTCCAGCTGAGGTCGGGGCGCGCACAACAGTACATCCCTGCCTCCCTTGTGTCTTCGAACAAGGGGTGGCAGAACCGGTGGTTTTATCTCCGGAATGACGACGGGGTGCTGCCGCCCTTTTCTCAACGAGTGGTGACCGCTGCTTGCAATAACTGGCGCTGGGGGGCCACACGCGAGAACCAGGAGAAGCTCCAGCCCCTTCTCCATGCCCCGCAGAAGCTCCAAGCCGAAGGCCTTACCGCCGCGAGGGTCGTCGCCGCTATCCACCGCCGGAGGGTGCTCCCATTGGTAGAGCAGCGGTTGCGGCTTTCGGAAATGAAGCCGGGGGTCAATTTGGAGGGTTCACGTATGTCCTCGACCCCCCTCTCCATCGACGACCTCCTCAGATGGATAGCGAGCACGGTGGGGAGGCTGGACGCTGGCGTCCTTAACCAGCCCCCGATGCGTCCCGACCATGGGTATGTGTCCCTGGTAAGTGTTCGACCCTTCCTCTGTTTTGTGCCTTGTTTCTTACGTTTTTGGCTCTTACCTTTGGGATTTTTTGCTTGTCCCCAAGGGCTGAGGAACTTTAAAACTTCCTGGCCACCGGTCCCGGAGGACGCGGCGGGCCGAACCGCGCATAGTCTCACCGCGGAGAAGGATAAGCAGAAAAAAGACGTGAAAAGGCCCGAGCTCGCGAGAGGATGTGGGCTTGGGATGCCTTGGAGAAGCGTCGCCGGAGGCGAGAAAGGGACGAGCTCATGTTGGAGCCATCGCCGGACACACCCGACGATGACGATGATGATGACGACGACGGGGATGACGACATGGCGGCCTGACTTGGCCTCAGTCCGGACCCGAGGCTGGGCCAGGGGTCGTCAAGCCAGCCTCCAGGTGGGCTGGCACCACCAGCGTTTGGGGCCGGGACGCTAGGGTCCCAGTCCGAGGAGCGGAGGCGGGCCGAGGGGGTACTTGACCCCTTGGCCGAGATAATTGGGGTGGCTCCGGGGGATCAGGCCGACCAGCATGCCCCCCGAGAGCAAGTGCCCGTGCCAGCCATGCGGGAAGTTGTTCCCTCTGCTGTTGTGACATCGCCCAGGCAGGCCGCCCCCCTAGCGCCTCTGGCGTCCGAGGCAGAGGCAGCGTCCAAGCCGGCTGCTGGCCAACCCTCGACAGCGTCTGTGGAGGCCAAGGTCCGAGAGGTCTCCTCGAAGGCGTGATTGGCCCTGCCCCGGAGCGGGTAAGTATCCGAGGGCACCCTTGTTTCAGCCATTTTCTGTGTATCTTGATTTTGTCTTTTTTTCTTTTCAGCAAGCGGAGGTAGGGCTCGGCTGGTCTGGCCCCCACGAAGGTCCTTAAGACGGGGCCGACCTCTTCAGCTGGAGCTACGGCGCGCCACGCTGGTTGGTTGGCCTCCGCGCAAGGCGCCCTCCGGCGGGGGGCCCCGGATGCACGGGCTGTCATGGGGCAAGCCTCCTAGGTCGAACCTCCTATTGGAGCGGCCATCATGGCAGGGGAGGCTGTTGACACGGCTACATCCTTGAGCCTACCTTCCTCGACGCCGACACCGACGTCGATTCCTGCTGGGGCCGCCGCTGGTGCGCCCACGGAGCCGCCTGCCGCCGCCGATGTCGAGATGGCTGAGGTGCCTCTGTCCTCGGCTCCTTCAGTCCTGGTCATCCCCGATTCCCCAGTTTTCGACCATGGGGAGGGGGCGGCCGTTGTTGCCGAGGTTGGTGAGCAGAGGCCTGGCGCCTTGACCGAGGAGAGGCCCGATGCGTCGGCTACAGAGGGACCCGAAGCCTCGATCGCGGGGCGTGCAGATCCTTGGCCTGTCATGGGGAGCAGCGGCCTCATCTCCACGCAGCTCAATCCCAATGAGTGGGGAGGGTAGTCGCTTGTGTTCTGGAGCTGCAATACCTCAGAGCCTCTCCTTTCCCTCAATGATGAGGGAGAAGAAAGGTTGCGGAAAGTTTTCCGTGACTATAGCGAGGCGGTGATGAGGTCGCTGAAGACGGCCACGGATGTCCTTTCCCAAGACATTCCCAGGGTCTTCTAGGTAAGGATTTAGATGCATACCTCGTGTGGTCAGAACATTCTTTGTGATATTCTATTTTCTTTTCAGGAGCTCGCAGACATGAGCACTGCTAAGTCGTTGTTTCTCCGCCATGAGAGCAGTGTTTGGGAATCGCTGCGGCAGCAGGGGGTCGTGCTTGCCGAGGCCAACAAGCGCCTCGCCCAACAGAGCGCCGAGGCGGCAGACCTTCGGCTGCTCTTTGAGGAGCTAAAGTCGGAGACAGCGGCGGCGCGGACAGAGGCGGCGTCGGCACGGACGGAGGCTTCGTCGGCTTGGGAGCAGGTGGCTTCCCAGGCCGAGGAGATGCAGCAGCGGCAGCTAGTGCTTGGCCAGGTCACCAGCGAGCGGGACCAACTCTGGGGCCAAGCTGCCGAGGCCACGAGCTAGGCTGAGACTTTTAAGGGACTGCTGGCTGAGGTCACGGAGCGGCTAGCAAAGGCGACTGCTCGGGCTGGGATCCTTTCGAAGGGCCTAGCCGTAGCCGTCGGGTCAGCCTGGTCTGCCCAAGCTATGGCTTCACAACAGAGCGCCTAGGCCAAAGGTATGTTTTGCCTGCTTTGTGATTTTGTTTTAGCTGAACTCTTCTCCTCGTGTCTGAATTTTGTCTGGCTGTCTTCAGGGTTCGAAACGGCTCTTAACGAGTCCGTTAAGAACTGCAAGGCGCTTGCCCAAGTGGCCGAGTAGAAGGAGGCTGACCGCACGGCCATGTCCGAGGCCATATCGGCCTTCTGTCGAACCTTTGGCCTTGACAACATCCCCTCAGGCAGCTCCCCCAGAGTCGCATGCGGGCCTTGGGCAGCCATGTGCGCAGCAGACTCCGCGGGCGCTGCATCACGGCGTTAGGCGGGCATTCGCCGTCATCGCTTCCCACTACGACGTGGATTTGGAGCGGGTCAGCAAGGGCTACTGCCTACCCGATGACGAGGATGTCGCCTTGGCCGAGGCCCAAAGGCTTAATGCGGTTGCCGAGAGGCCAGGCATGACGCTGGCTTCCTTTTTTGAGGTGGAGATCCTTCTGCCCACGTCGCCGTCTGAGGCCGGGCCACATTCTGCTACCCCTGCCAGCGAGGCTGCTTCATCTGCCAAGGGTGGAAACAATGCTGAGGGTGCTGCTCCTCCCCCTGCCGACGCCTGAGCCTATGTAGAACGGTTATTTTAAGTATGTGTATGTTTTCTGCGACTGCTGAGGCCTGAACTTTCTAGATGTCTGAGTATAAAGCTGCGTTGCTCTTGAGTCGTGTTTTTGGCTTGCTTTTTTCGCGGCATCACCGTTGGAACCGGAGGCATCCCTTAGACGAAAAGGTGGTGAGTGGGGTATCCGCGGTTTGGCCGGCCTTATCGTTTTAGGGTTGTCCCTGGTTCATTCAGTGTTTTCGCGTGCAGCAGATCCGAAGTTGTGAGTGTCTTTGCGTTTCTTTCGTTTCGAGCATTAGGATTTGTTCGGTAGCGGAATCACTTATTCGAGCGTGAGTTACCTTTCGCGAAATGTGGTGAGTGAGGTATCCGTATCCTGGAGACATAGGAGTCCCTCAGCTCGGTCGACCTTGCCGTTCGAGGTCTCTCTCGTTCGTTTTTAGGATTCCGTTATCGATGTAGTCGAAAGGCACGAAAGTCGTTTTTGGTAGGAAACTTTTCTGAGGAAAGAAAAGGGCGACACAGAAAGAAAATTTTGACGCAGAGGGGGTTGCCCCCTTCTAGCCCCTGAGGGAGGGTCGGTCTTTGCCGAGGCAAGGCCGATCCTCCCTTGACGGTTAGACTTTATTTATATATGTAAAGGAATCGAGATATATGAATGGCTGGAAACATTTAAGGGTAAAAGCGACATAGCTGTTCGATGTTCCAAGCGTTGTTGTAGACCTCGCCTTGATCGTTGGCCAGCTTGTATGTCTCGGGCTTCAATACTTTGGCGATGATGAACGACCCTTCCCAGGGAGGAGTAAGCTTGTGGCGTCCTCGGGTGTCTTGTCGTAGCCAAAGCACCAAGTCTCCAACTTGGAAGTCTCGTGGCCGAATCCTTCGGGCGTGATAGCGTCGCAGAGACTGCTGATACCGCGCTGAGTGCAGCAATGCTACGTCCCGAGCCTCTTCCAGTTGGTCTAATGAATCCTCTCGGCTGGTTTGGTTGTTTTGGTCGTCGTATGCCTTTGCCCTCGGGGAACCGTATTCTAAGTCCATGGGTAGGATGGCCTCGGCCCCATAGACTAGAAAAAAACAGCGAGAAACCCGTGGCTCGGCTCGGTGTTGTCCTCATACTCCAAACCACCGAGGGTAGCTCTTTTATCCACTGCTTGCCAAATTTGTTGAGGTCGTTGTAGATCCTTGGTTTTAGTCCCTGCAAAATCATGCCATTGGCGCGCTCCACCTGTCCATTTGTCATCATGTGAGCTACGGCGGCCCAGTCCACATGGATGTGGTGGTCCTTGCAGAAGTCTAGGAACTTTTTCCCAGTGAACTGCGTGCCGTTGTCGGTGATGATGGAGTTTGGGATCCCGAAGCGGTGGATGATATTTGTAAAGAACGCCACCGCCTGCTCAGACCTGATGCTGGTTAATGGTCGGACTTCGATCCACTTGGAGAATTTATCGATGGTGACCAGTAGGTGCGTGAAGCCCCCAGGTGCCTTCTACAAGGGACCGATAAGGTCTAGACCCCACACAGCAAACGACCAAGTGATAGGTATTGTCTGTAGAGCCTGAGTGGGCAGGTGTGTCTGTTTCGCATAGAATTGACACCCTCGGCAGGAGCGTACAATCCTAGTGGCGTCGGCTACCGCGGTCGGCCAGTAGAAGCCTTGTCGGAAAGCGTTTCCTACAAGGGTCCGAGGTGCTGCATGGTGACCGCAAGCCCCTGAGTGTATTTCATGTAACAGCTCCTATCCTTGGGTGATGGATATGCATCGTTGGAGAATGCCCGAGGGGCTGCGGTGGTACAACTCTTTTTCATCACCCACTAAAACGAACGACTTGGCGCGCCGAGCCAGTAGCCGGGCTTCAGCCTTGTCGAGGGGTAGCTCTCCTTGGAGGAGATATTTCAGGTACTGGGTCTGCCAGTTTAGGACTGGTGTGGCCCCATTTCTCTCTACCTCGACGTGCAGGGCCTCACCCTCGACGGCCGAAGGTACCTCGAGCTAGGCCGAGGTCCCTTCGGGTTCGGGCACGTTGTTGAGTTTCATGGATGGTTGATATATGTCTCTGGAGAAGACATTCGGGGGAACCGTTGTCCGTCCCGAGGCTATCTTAGCTAGCTCATCTGTAGTCTTGTTGTACCGTCGAGCAACATGGTTGAGTTCTAGCCCATAGAACTTATCTTCCAAGTGCCGAACTTCGTCACAGTAGGCCTCCATTTTTTGGTCGCGGTAGTGAGAGTTCTTCATGACTTGGTCAATAATGAGCTGCGAGTCGCCACGAGCGTCGAGGCGCCGAACCCCTAGCTCGATGGCGATGCGCAACCCATTTACCAAGGCCTCGTATTCGACCACATTGTTTAACGCCGTAAAATGGAGGCGTATTACATAACACACATGTTCTCCGAGGGGTGAGATGAAGAGCAAGCCAGTGCCTGCTCCGGTCTTCATAAGCGACCCATCGAAGTACATGGTCCAAAGTTCGGCTTGGATTGGAGCTGTTGGCAATTGGGTGTCGGTCCATTCAGCCAGGAAGTCGGCCAAGACTTGGGATTTTATGGCCTTCCGAGGGGCAAATGAAAGTGTTTCCCCCATGAGTTCCACTGCCCATTTTTCTATCCTACCCGAGACCTCTCGGCACTGGATGATCTCGCCCAGGGGGAAGGTTGACACCACAGTCACCGGATGAGACTCGAAGTAGTGTCGCAACTTTCGTCGTGTTAGAATCACTACATACAGTAGCTTCTGGATTTGCGGGTAGTGGATTTTGGTCTCGGATAGCACCTCGCTGATGAAGTAGACTGGCCTCTAGATGGGCAGTGCATGCCCTTCTTCTCGTCTCTTGACTATGATCACAGAGCTGACCACCTGAGTGGTTGCGGCTACGTAAATCAAGAGGGCTTCTCCCGCATCAGGGGGCACCAAGATGGGTGCATTGGTAAGGAGTGCCTTAAGGTTTCCGAGGGCTTCTTCAGCCTTGGGAGTCCAAGTGAAGCGTTCGGTCTTCCTTAAAAGGCGGTACAAGGGTAATCCTTTCTCGCCGAGGCGCGAGGTGAAGCGGCTCAGAGCCACAAGACTTCCCATGACCCTTTGTACTCCCTTTAAATCTTTGATGGGCCCCATGTTGGTGATGGCTGCGATTTTCTCTGGGTTGGCCTCGATGCCTCGTTCGGAGACGATGAATCCTAGGAGCATGCCTCGGGGGACTCCGAAGACACACTTCTCGGGATTGAGTTTTACGCCCTTTGCTCACAGGCACCCGAATGTCACTTCAAGGTCGGAGAGGAGGTCGGAGGCTTTCCTTGTTTTGACAACGATTTCATTGACATAAGCCTCGACCGTTCTGCCGATGTGCTCTCCGAACACATGGTTCATGCATCTTTGGTATGTAGCACCTGCATTCCTCAAGCCAAATGGCATAGTAGTATAACAATACATGCCGAAACGTGTGATAAAAGAAGTCGCATGCTGGTCAGATTCTTTCATCTTGATTTGGTGACAGCCTGAATAGACATCGAGGAAAGACAAGATTTCACACCCAGCAGTGGAGTCCACAATTTGATCAATACGAGGCAGAGGGTAGGGAACTTTTGGACATGCTTTATTCAACCCAGTGTAATCTATACACATCCTCCATTTCCCCCCTTTTTTCTTTACAAGTACAGGATTAGCTAACCATTCTAGATGGAATACCTCTTTGATGAACCCTGCTGCCATTAGCTTATTCACCTTCTCGCCTATGGCTATGCGCTTTTCTTCATCAAAACGGCGCAGGTGCTGTTTCACGGGTCGGGCACTAGCTCGGATGTCCAATGAGTGCTCGGCGACATCCCTCGGTATGCCTGGTATGTCTGAGGGACTCCACGCAAAAACCTCGGCGTTTGTGGGGAGAAAGTCGATGAGCACCGGTTCCTATTTGGGGTCGAGCTCGGAGCCGATCCTGACTTTTTTGTCGGCGCCGTCACTGGGGTCGAGGGGGACAGACTTAACTGCCTTGGCTGGCTCGAAGTTGCTGGCATGTCGCTTCGGGTCGGGCACCTCTTTGGGGAGGTTATCCAGGTCGGCGATGAGGGCCTCGGACTCGACGAGGACTTTGGCGTACTCAACGCATTCCACGTCACACTCGTAAGCGTGGCGGTACGTGGATCCGATGGTGATGACTCCCTTGGGGCCTGGCATTTTGAGTTTGAGGTACGTGTAGTTGGGGACGACCATGAACTTTGTGTAGCATGGTCCTCCCAACACCGCATGATAGGTTCCTCGGAAAACCCAACTACCTTGAAAGTGAGGGTTTCCTTTCGGAAGTTGGAGGGAGTTCTGAAGCAGACGGGCAAGTCAATCTGCCCAAGGGGCAGGATACGCTTGCCGGGGGCAATCCCGTGAAAAGGTGCTGCACCGGCTCGGATCTTGGATCGATCGACCCCCAAGAGCCCCAGGGTCTCAGCATAGATGATATTAAGGCTGCTGCCCCCGTCCATGAGGACCTTGGAGAGCCTAGTGTTGCCGATGACAGGGTCGACGACGAGTGGGTACCTTCCTGGGTTTGGTATGTAGTCTAGGTTGTCGTCCTGGTCGAAGGTAATGGGCTTGTCGGACTACTCTAGGTAGACTGGCATTGCTACCTTCACCATGCAGACCTCCCGGCGCACTTGCTTACGGCGTTGAGCCGAGGTATTCGCCACTTGTCCACCGTAGATCATGAAGCAGTTGTGGACCTCCGGGAACTCTTCTTCCTTGTCGCCCCCTTATTGTTGTTGCCTTGGTCCTTGCCATCTTCCGCCGAGGGCCCAGTCTTACGGAAGTAATGCCGGAGCATGTCGCATTCTTCAAGGGTGTGCTTGACGGGACCCTTGTGATAGGGGCACGACTCTTTGAGCATTTTGTCGAACACGTTGGCCCCTCCGGGGGGTCTCCGAGGATTCCTGCGCTCAACAGTAGCGACGAGATCCGCTTCGACGGTGTTGCGCTTTGCTTGCGCCTTCTTCTTGCTCTTTTTCTTTGTGCCGCGCTGGACGGACGCCTCGGGGGCGTCTTCCTTCTACCTTCCCTGAGGCTGCTTGTCTTTCCGGAAGATGGCTTCGATGGCCTCCTGACCAGAAGCAAACTTGGTGGCTATTCTAAGTCGGTGATGTTAGGCAACTCGGTGCGCTGTTTTTAGAACCGTCGGATGTATTCTCGCAAGGATTCCCCTGGCTGCTGCTCACAGCTCCGGAGATCCCATGAGTTCCCTGGGCGCACGTATGTACCCTGGAAATTTCCGGCGAAGACCCTGACTAGGTCGTCCCAGTCGAAGATCTGCGCAGGAGGCAGATGCTCCAGCCAGGCTCGAGCAGCGTCTAAGAGGAAGAGGGGAGGTTGCGGATGATGAGGTTGTCATCGTCCGTCCCTCCCAACTGGCACGCCAGCCAGTAATCCGCGAGCCATAACTCCGGCTTCGTCTCCCCTGAGTATTTGGTGATGGTAGTCGGAGCTCGGAACCGGGCCAGGAACGGCGCCCGTCGTATGGCTCGACTGAAGACCCGCGGGCCTGGTGGTTCGGGTGAGGGGCTCCAATCCTCCTCACTGTCGTAGCATCCTCCACGCCTGGGCTGATAGCCTCGGCGCACCCTTTCCTCGAGGCAGGCTCGACGGTCGCAGCGATGTTGCTCGTTGCCGAGGCAGTCCAGGGCCGCAGGGGTCCTGTCTCTTGTGGGCTCGGTATGGTCCGAGGCTTCTTGCATGTGTCGGGAGGGCCCGGCATGATGCTCCGAGGGGCATCCCCGCCCTCGGGAGGCAGAGCTCTAGGCATGTTGGACTGCGGCGTTTTCCAGGAGGCCCTTGAGTTCGCCCTGGACACATCGCCCCTCGGTGGTGGATGGCCTCGGCATTGTTCGGAGTAGCATCGCCACTGTAGCTAGGTTCTAGCTGGTCCCATTGAAGGTCGGGGGCAGCACTACCCTGGTGTCGTCAATAATACGGCGCTGGACGTCCCGGGCTCGATGACGCGCTCCTCCGTCGAGGGCTCGGCCTGCCCACTCTTGCTCGAGGTTTTGTCGGAGCTGCATAAGTCGCTCCCTTTCTTCGTCGAGCTTGGCCTGCATCTCATGGAGTTGCTCAAGCTGCATGTCCTGACCCCCCGCAGGGGTCCGGGCCTCAGCTAGCTCCCGCGGGATCTCGACGCGAGACGCAGGTGCAGGGGCATCGTTGTTTCTTGGCATGCCGAGGTGGTTGTCTCTGTCGTGCTCCTCCTGATCGATGTGGAAGCACTCGCGAGTTGGGTCGTAATCCTCGTCGTCAAGGCTGTGGTCATTGTCAGAGCTGCCGGAGAGGCAGTGGTCACATGCGATCATGAATTCTCGCATGGCTCTGGGATCACGGAGTTCGGAGAAATCCATACTGAAGCCGGGGTCGTCCTCTTCCTCGGGACCCACAGGTTCGGAGGTAGAGGCGACCATCAGTAGGTCCTAGGTTGACCACATATGATACTCCGGGAGGTCAGGATATGTCCTTGTGGAAGCGCTTGCCGAAGTGGGGTTGCCTGGCGGATCGAAGCTGAATCTAAAAGGAACAGGAAGGAAAACCGATGGTACCTCCTGGTTGGTGGACGATGGTAAAGTTGCAGTGGAGATGAAGCGTGTCGCTGTCTCAGGCGCGAGACTAATGCCCGACAAGTCCCTCGCAAGGGTGCTGGCGTCATTAGTCCGCCTGGGGTTGGCATGTTGTCAGGAACCGACGCCCGTCGTTGTCCCAGGTGCGAGGCTAACGCCCGACATGTCCCCCGCAGGGGTGCCGGCGCCGTCAACTCGCTCTGGTCCGATAGCCGATGAGGTGCTGTCTCTTGCCTGGCCATGGTTGCCTCGTCTCCGTCTCCTTCGGCGAGGAGGGTGGTGGGGTAGACCCGAGTGTCCCTCTTCTGCCCTGGGGAGAGGTTGTCGTTGGGTTCGCCTCCGCCGGGCGACCCGACGACCATTGTTGCTGTCGTGCTGCGGTGGGAGGAGTATCATGTCGTAGCTGCTGGCAAGGGACATGAACTCGAGACTCCCAAAGCGGAGCACCGTCCCAGGCTGAAGAGGCTGTTGAGGATTGTCCATCTGGAACTTAAAGGGAAAGTATTGTCAACACGAAGCGAGCCCCTACCTGGCGCGCCAACTGTTGGTGTTTCCGACCCGGGGGACCCTCAACCGAACCGGCTAGTGAATTTTATGCCGCGTGTCCCTGCCCGGATGGATTGATGCAAGATGAAACACAAGGTTTATCCTGGTTCGGGCTAAGAGGGCCCTACTTCCAGCAGAGGGAGGATGAGGCTTATATTATCTTGCACCGGGCTGCTTGTAGTAGGGGATACAAGTTTTGCGAGAGAGGGAATGGATCCCAGGTCTCTTGAGAGATCTAGTGGTGTGGAGTGAAGGTTGCACTGAAGAGTTCTTTGTTGGTGTTGTTGTGAGCCGTATGGGTGAGCTTTCAAAGCCTGCCTTGGGAAGGTCCTGGGCGTCTCCTTTTATAGGTACAAGGAGGTGACCCAGCTGTACATATGGGGGTGTAGTTATGCGCTAATGTGGACGGTGGAGAAGTGCTTGAGCCCTGTAGAAGCGTGGCCGGCGGCGCGGCCCTAGGTCCTGACCCCTGTAGCGGCGCGACTGGCTCCGTCGAGTTGAAGCCGAGCTCTGTAGCGCCGTGGCCGGTGGTATGGCCTGGTCGTCGAGGTGGCCTTGAAGTTTGTGTTATGCTGACATTTCATTGACTTTGTAGAGAGCTTAGGATAGTCGATGTTATGATCGCGTGTCGGGGATCATCATTACCTGTTACTGGAGTAATTTGATGTGACACCGGTCTTGTTCCTTCGTAGCCTGAGGTGGCTAGCTAGGGGGAGGACAGTGCTGTATTCCCCGTTTGCGTAGTCGGTCCAAGGCCGTCTCGGGCGAGGCAGTGATTTCTCCTGAAGCCGAGGCCTAGGTCGGGCAAGGCGAAGATCTCCTCCTGAGGCCGAGGCTGAGGCCAAGGCCTGGGTCGAGCGAGGCGGAGATCCATCCTGAGGCCGAGCCCGTGCTCGGGCGTGGTGATGATTCCTCCCGAGGCTGAGGCCAGGGTCGGGCGAGGCGGAACTCCCTGTTGCGCCCGAGGCTGAACTCGGGAGAGGCGGTGACTACTGTTGTTAGTCTTACCCTAGTGGTTGGCACAGTGATCGGAACAGGGTGAATAGTGTTGTTATCCTGTCAGAACGATCAGTAAAAGGGTGAAGTGACTGCAGTCTTTTCGACCTTGCCAACTGCGGCGCGCGTGTCGGGATAAGGTGTCAGGCGATCCCTGCATTAAATGCGCACGTGATACGGTCGGTGGTAAGGCAGTTTGGCCGAGGCTGCTACACGACAAAGTTTACCCGAGTTCTGCCTCGGGCGAGCCGGGGGTGCGCCCCCCGCCTGAGGGGACCCTCGGGCGAGCCATGAATCGGGGACCCTCGGGCGAGCCGTGCATCGGCGACCGGGGGCCCGTCGTCCTCTGAGAGCTTTGCCTAAGTGTCAACAGGCGTGGAGTAGGGCTTGCAATCGGATATACCAGCCCACTCTAGTATGTCGATGGCATACTGGCGCTGATAGAGGAAGAGACGCTGGGGCCGACGCTTGGCGGTGATGCCGAGGAAGTGGTGGAGGGGCCCTAGGTCCTTCATCGCAAACTCCCACTGCAGGGCGACGATCATGCGCTGTAGAAGGTCGGCGGTGGATGCCGTGAGCACAATGTCGTCGATGTAGAGCAGAAGGAAGACAGTGTCGTCGTCGCGGCGGTAGATGAAGAGGGATGCATCTGACTTGGCCTCGACGAAGCCGATGGAGGCCAAGTAGAAAGCGAAGCGACTGTACCAGGCCCGCGGCGCCTGCTTGAGGCCATAGAGGGAGCGGTTCAGCGGGTAGACCAGATTCGGACGAGCTTCGTCGACGAAGCCGGTGGGCTGGCTGCGGTAGACAGTCTCTGTCAGAGTGCCATGGAGGAAGGCATTCTTGACGTCGAGCTGATGGATCGCCCAGTCCCGGGACAGGGCGAGGGAGAGGACGGTGCGAACAGTGGCGAACTTGACGACGGGGCTGAAGGTCTCGTCATAGTCCACTCTCGGCATTGGGTGAAGCCCCGAAGGACCCAACGAGCCTTGTAGCGGTCGACGAAGCCATTCGAGGTAAGCTTGTGGCGAAATAGCCACTTGCTGGTGACCACGTTGGTGCCTGGTGGACACGGAACCAGTTCCTAGGTGTGGTTGGCTAGGAGGGCCACGTACTCCTCCTCCATAGCGCGTCGCAGTGTGGGCCGGCGAGAGCGGTACGAACGGAGGAGGGGGTCGGGGAGGTGTCCGGTGGATTGGTAGTCATATCAGTTGCCAAGATCAGCTGGTCGACAGGTCGAAGAACGCCGACAGCGTGCTGGGTTACCATCGGGTGGACGTGCCCGGAGTCGTGGTGGATGGCGACCGGGTGGTACACCGGTGGCTCGGGGCGGTCTGCCGGGACATCGGGGGCCGCGGGCGTGGCTGACTCGTGGCGGTGATAGACGATGGCGGGGTCGGCGAAGCGTACTGGGCTCGTCGACGGGCCTGGGTCAGCAGATGCCGAGGTAGTAACGTGGCGGCGGCGGTGGTAGACGAGCGTGGGGTCGACGAAGCAAGCCGTGGGCGTCAACGGGGCCGCGCGAGGCGCAGGCATGGTCGACGGGGCCGTGCGTGGCATAGGTGTGGTCGACGGGGCCGCGCATGGCGCGGGAATAGGCGTGAGCTGCAATGTCGAGGCCGCATGGGGTGCGGCTAACGGCGCAAGGCAGGGCACCTAGGAGGAGGGGGAGACCGGATCGGACTCGAGGAGGGAGTCGAGATCGGTAGGTGGGGAGGTGCCAGCAAGGGGAAACACATCCTCATCGAAGACGACGTGACGAGAGATGATGATGTGGTGGGAGGCGAGGTCCAGACACCGATACCCCTTGTGGTCAGATGAGTAGCCAAGGAAGAGGCAGCGTGTGAAGCGAGGGGAAAGCTTATGAGGGGAAGTAGTAGAAGTGTTAGGGTAGCAGGCACAGCCAAACACGCGAAGGTGGTCGTAGGTGGGGGCTGTGCCGTACAGGGCGAAGTAGGGAGTAGGGTGGCTCACCGCCTTGGAGGGAAGACGGTTGAGAAGGTGGGTGGCGGTGTGTATGGCCTCTGCCCAGTAGCTGGCAGGGAGAGACGTCTGGAAGAGAAGGCAACCGATCATATTAGTGGTTGTGCGAATCATGCGTTCGGCCCGGCCTTTTTTTGGGCAGAGGTGTAAGGGCACGAGAGACGCAACTGGACGCCATGAGTGAGAAAGAAAGAGCAGGAGGCGTGATTGTCAAACTCGCGGCCGTTGTCACACTACAGGGCACGGACCGGGCAGTGAAACTGGGTGGAGACCCAGGCGAAGAAGTGTGTGAGGGTGGTGAATGTGTCAGACTTCAATCTAAGAGGAAAAGTCCAAAGAAAATGGGAAAAGTCATCCAAAATCACCAAATAGTATTTATAACTAGAAAGACTGAGTATAGGAGAGGTCCAGAGATCACAATTAACCAGGTCAAAAGCCTGCTAAGCTTGAGAAGAAGTGGTGAATGGGAGACGAGTATGCCGGCCTAACTGACAAACATGACAGAGGCCCTCAAAATGTCCCTTACTACATGAAGGATCTAGGCTACTGGTAATCTTGGTCATGACGTAAGGTCCAGGATGTCCGAGACGACGATGCCAAGTGGTGCAGGAGGTGGTGGACACCAGGGCAGGAGGCGGAGACGCGCCGGTGGTGGATGGCCAGAGCGTGTAGAGGGGCCCCGAGCTGTCACAGCGGGCGAGGGGAGTCCTGGTGGCTAGATCCTTTATAGAGAAACCAGAGGGGTCAAACTCAATGGAACAAGAGTTGTCAGTGGTGAAACGACGAACATAAAGGAGATTATGAGTGATGTGGGGGGCTACGAGAATGTCGTTGAGGTAGGACAGTCCAGGGAGAACTGAGGCACCTACTGAGGTGACGGGTAGAGTGGAACTGTTCCCAACAAAGATCGATGAAGGATGAGAGGAATGGGGATGGGAGCAGAAGAGCGTGCCTATAGTGGGAGTGGTGTGGTAGGAGGCACTAGAGTCAATCACCTAGTCGGAGGAAGGAGGGTCCATCGCCATGGTGCTGAAAGCGGCGGCGAGGGAGGCATTGTCCCAGCCTCTAGATAGTGGGGACCAAGTCGCCGTGGGGGTCCCTGGGGGTAGGAGTTGGGGCGGAGCCGGATGCGATGTAGGCACGCCGTTGGGAGGCATGGGAGGCACGCCGTAGGGTGGCACAGTTAGGAGGGCCGGCGTTGGGGGACGGGAGGCACGTGGGGCCTGGCCTGGCCACATTGCGATGGTCCCAGTCCCGGGGTTATAGTGTGACGGCCACGCCTGGCTGCCACCCCGGCTGGGGGGACCACCACGAGAGGAGCCGCCACCCCCACGGCCGCCCTTGCGGGAACGACGACTGCCGTCGGCGGCGAATGCCTAACGAGGGGCCGCAGGGATGGTAGGTGTGGGGCGGGTAGGGGCCCTGGTCGACGGAGGGCGAAGGGCCTGACCCCTTGAAGGTGCTTGACCACCGGGAGGAGCGCTGTAGAGCGCTAGAGCCGGAGAAATGGCCTCATACGCCATGGTGAGTTCTTCGAGGATAAGCTCATTCCTGGCGGCATAGAATGTGGGAAAGGGAACTATCCTCTTGATGAGAGCCTTTAGGTGGCCATAGCGAGGGCTGAGGCCACGCAGAAGGTTCAACACCAAGGTCCGGTCAGCAATAGGCTCGCCGATGTTGCGGATAGAGTCCGCCATGCCCTTCATCTGGCGGCAGTACTCATCCATGGAGAGGTCCCTCTGAGAGAATAGGTGGAACTAGGTGTCGAGGTGCAGGGCGCGAGCGTCCCGGTTCCCGAGGAACTGTTCTTCGAGGGTGAGCCACGCCTGACGACCCGTGTCTGCCTGGTCACGGATGATGTTCTGGAGCTTGACGGTGATGGTTCCGTGGAGCCAGGAGAGGACCATGGAGTCCATCAGGGACTAGGCCCGGGACGGCGGGGTGGCGACGTCGTCAAGGACATGGTGGTCAAGGGCGTAGCGCCGTAAGGTGAGAAGGACCTGCCCCCTCCAGCGAGGGTAGTGGGAGGATGCCGGGTCCAGAACGATGGACACGAGGGACCAGATGTTCTGTAGTCTAGCCACCTGGGCATGGAGAGCGACGATGTGGTTAGCATCGAGTCCAGAGGCATGGGGAGCATCTGGGGTGGGCGGGGGTGTCCCCTGGTCGACCGGAGGAGGGCCGATGGCAAGACGCTGCGTAGTGGCCATCTGGGCGGTCAGTGTGGCGGCCAGGGCACGCTCCTGTTCCAGTGCGCGGAATGCGGCGCGCTCGCGCTCCTGAGAGGCGGCCAGGGCAACCTGGATGGCTGCGATTGCCGATGACATGGTGGAGTCAGTGGAGAGCGCCGTGGAAGCCCAGGTGGTGTTGGCAACGAGCCGCCGAGTGGTGGAGAATCTAGGGGGTGGTTGTCTGAGAAGACGTGTCGACGAGAGGAAACCGGTGAGGGCACCGGTGCACGTCAAGTAGCCCGGTAGGCCGAGAACGCTGACAGGGCGTGCACTGGCGGTCGCGGTTGTGGCGGCAGTCGCAGCGCTAGGGGTGAGCGCGGCAGCCGTGCCGACCGCGGCGGCGACGGGAACGATGGGTGTGCCGATGGTGCAGGTGGTTGCCTCCATGGGATCCATCATAGGGAGGCAGGTGCTAACGGCGGCGACCGGTGCAGGAGGGCCGCGACGCTGTTGACAGGTTGCATTCGGTGCTGGGGCCGGGGGCACGGTCAGCCGGCACAGGGAGGCGGCCGATGAGGGGGTGCAGCCATCGAGAGTCATGGCCGACGAGGGGGCGCGGCCTGGACAGTCGCTGGAGCGCGAACTGCTGCAGGAAGGGCGCACCGCCGGGGGGGCATGAATAGCAGGGGGGCTGCGGTGCCTGGGCTGGAGCGACGACCGGCACAGGGGGCGGCGGTGGTTCGGCTGGGGCCGCGACTGACAAGGGAGCGTGCAGGAGGGGCGCGGCCGCCGGTGGGCGTGACCTGCAGGGGGTGGCGGCGCCTAGGCTGGTCGAGGATGGAGGGGAAGGGGTGGTGGCCAGCAGGGGAGGAGCTAGCGGCGGCTAGGGAGGAGAGGAGCGGCGGCCAGCAGGGGAAGGGCTAACGGCGGCTGAGAGTAAGGGGCGGCGGCTCACAGGGGTGGAGCTGGTGGCGGCTGGGGAGGAGAGGAGCGGCGACCAAGAGGGGAAGGGCTGGTGGCGGCTGAGGAGTAGGGGAAAGAAAAAAACTGGCTCTATACCATATTGGAAACCCTAACCCTAACAGGGTTGGGTGATCTATTAATAGACTGGAGTAACTGGGTTAGGCCCATTACAGAGGGGTGAGATAGTAATTACACGGGGAAAACCCCAAACCCTAATTGGGTATTCTAACATATTGGAAACCCTAACCCTAATAGGGGATGGGTGATCTAATAATAGACTAGAGTAACTGGGCCAGGCACATTACAGAGGGGTGAGACAGTAATTACACGAGGAAACCCCAAACCCTAATCGAGTATTCTAACAGTAACCTGTATCATCATCTTGTCTCCCAAGAGCGCTTCACCCATCACGCAGGCATTACACACATAATCGGAGCAGAGAATAAGCGGAAACATATTACAATAACTTAATTTACTTTCATAAAATATAAAGAGAGTATTTATTACAATACCGGGTGTCTGAGTGCATAATATTTTATTACATATCAAGGAGGTAAAACATCCTCCCACCAATAGGTTCACTGATTTGCCTCCTCCTTTGGCACCACCTTCGAGCAGAAACAACAAAACTCGGCTGTTTCATCACCTACAACAACATGGGTTCGAAAATCCTAAGTACAGAGTGTACTTTCGCAAGTCTTACCTGACAAAGGAAAAAGACTTCTCAAGGATATGCTGGCTTGTGGAATTCAAGGTAAAGCTTATCAAGAATCAAAGACTCTGTTTGCAGAAAAGCTTACTAGCAGTGGATCCTTAAAAATCCAGTTTTATTATTAGGTTAAGTCATTACCTGTATTGAGAGTTCTTTCTATCCTAATTCAGACACTTAGCCTACACTATCCATCTTTTGTTATCCCTTGAGTTCACTAGATTGCTACGTGTAAGTCAGTGACCAAGTCTTCATGTCCGAGAAGTAACGGCAATCCGAATCAATTAATACACAGCTGGGGATCTCCAACCACACGACATATGTAGCACTTAACCCTTGCATATGTCAACTCGCCACCAGGTTTCTCAAGACCAGACCGGGTTCACACCAACTAAGAGCACAGATACACCACCGTCCAGCCTCTTGCCACGGAGGGTACACGCTACTCTCGCCATCTCTCCACTCCCACAACGTGGTGGCCTTTCTGGTATTAGTCCAACCGAGGCAAAGCTTACCCATGACGAGGCATGTGGCCAGTTAAAATGTCCTCGATCATCAAGCCTACATCGACACAATCCTTAATCGACTCAGACGGAGACACTACACCGAGACCTCTTTCTCGTGCACGCCACTCGCCCGGTCTTGTCTTTATCATTTATAACCCAAAGTTTGGTACCTGACAGAGGTACATCTTGTCAGATGTTGAACCCATCATGGCCATGATGGATTCACCATCAAGTCTTTTCTTTGAAAATTTCCCATCCCATATGAAGCATCATCTTTGTTTAAAACAAAACATTTTGTTTTCTAAGGAAATACTAAGCATCAAAAAACTTTTAAATAAAATAGGTATCAAGGAGGTAAACAGTTCCAAGGAAGGAAATGCAGCAAGTGTTTAGCACACAACTCCTATCACCTAATGCATCATCTCAAGTGATAAAGAGTTTAAAACAACAAGGAAAGGGGTAAATGCACCGGGGCTTGCGTTGTGTTGTAGCAGGCTCAGGGTCTGTCCCACAGATATCAAAGTAGAAGTTGTTCTCAACAGGTGGAATTTTAGCCTGCGGGGCAACTTCTTCTTCGATTACCACTTCTTCTTTGTTTTCTATACATAACAATACATATACATGAATGCTTATGTGATGCTATGAATATGCAGTTATAATAGAAACACACTATGTTGTATCTTGAATACAACTTTCCTTCACGGTACACCCTAGTTAGTATTCTCTTAGGGTTGGGTAACTATACCCTAGGAAGCTAGTGTCTTAGGTATGGGACCAAACAATGTCCAAAGCATGCCAGACTTTACCCAACGACTTTAATTATCAAACTAAGCTTACCCAAAATTTTTTATGATTTTTGGAGCTACCAAAATAATTCTAAAATTCTAAAAGGCTAGGTTTAGGCATCTTTAAATACCAAATAATTCCAGGTTTGAACTAAAAATCTTGGAACTATTTTTATTAAATACTAGATGAATTTAGGAGTCTAGCAAAATTGGTCCTATAATTTTACCATTTTTCTAGAATTTCCTATAAATTTCTAAGTCTGGCAGAAAAAAGAAAAAGAAAAAGAATGAATAGTGCTGCGCTGAATCCAGCCCAAATCGGCCCACAAACAAGGGAAACCCACGCCCACGCGCCCGTGCTGGCGATTTTGTGCAGAGGACCCCGACTATTCGAAAAACCATTAAAGAATCCTTAGTCACTATTCCTTTGTGTCTCTAACAATCGCACTTAAGCCCCTCTCCTTTCTCTCCTTCGCAAGATCAAGTCCCCGACCATGGACGGTGGCGAGCGCGCTCCGGCGAACTCGTACCAGCCGAAATACACAACAATCCGTGCCCTAATATGGTCTACGCCTAATTCATACCTTGGCGATCTACTGGGAGTCACTAAGTTAACCTGAACACCACCCTAGAGGTCGATCCACGCACACCCACGGAGGTTGAGATATTCCCGATGCATTCCTAGTGTTCTAGCACGATATAGCCAAATTGGCCGAGCCGACGAGCATCACAAGCGCACGAGAGTGCTGAAACACGGACAGGGAGGGTGAGAGCGGACCTGGAGATGGTTGGCCACGGCGCAGCGTCACACGGCGGCGCAGAGAACGGATTTGGGGGAAACTCTGAATTAGGGCGCTACGGTGAACGATCGGGAGCGAGGAGTGGTTCACTAGGCTCGTAACAAGTAGGCGAAACAGGTCAGGGCATCAATTTATAGAGGACGACCATGAGGAGGATGAATTTGAACTGGGAAGCGCTCGTGGTGAGAAGGGGGAAGAGTCACCTGAGGTCGCTAACGTGGCGCTCACTGGCTAACTACCTACGGCGGTCACTGCCAAGTCCTTACAGCTTGCGACGACGTGGTGAATTGAGTACGGTGTGGCGCAATCGTGGTGAACAGCGATATCCACGGCGATGATCGTCCGGCCACGTCGTAGCACAAGTGGGTACGGTGACTGGACAGAAACAGTGCCCCAACTTCATCCCCTGCGCGAGATCTTTCACTGCCAGCCATTATCCGCACGCCACCGGGCACAAATCGCAACGCCGGCGAGGATCGCGGCGCATGGTCACTGGTGGCGGCAAGTTCACTGAATCTGGTATCTGGTTCAGTCACTGTACCATCGCGTTCTTCATCAAATGTTCTGATCGAGCGAATTAGAGAGCCTTGATCTCAAATTTTTATGTGGCAACTCACTAATCCATCTGCAGCAAAGTTGATCTCCTACAAACCAGCTTTGATTTTGTTATAGCAACCATAATCAAACACTCACTAGATCCTACTTGAAATTTCTCCCAAAGTTTATCCCAACTCACTGTTAGTCAAAGTTCAGATTCAGAGGTGACTGACAGCCTGACTTTAAGTCCATTTATCTCCAATTTCTATATAACACCAATGCTTAGTCACTTAATCAAACTTGTACCCCTAACATACAAGTTTGATGTATTTACCTAGGGCAAAATCTTTATGGATTAAGAAATACAAGGCTCCAAAGTCAGCTTAATCTCACTGATTTCAGAGTTAGCCATATGGATGACCTTGTGGCTTTTTCACAATTTAGTCCAATTTGTTCCACATTACTTGAAAATCCTCCAATATCAAAGTTGTTTGGTTTTAACATTCTACCACTTTGATATATTCACTTTGGTCCAAAAGTGTATAGAATTTGAAATCACCATATAGAGCACAAATTAAGGTTTCTAGGGTTTTGGGTGCTTTAGGGTTTTTGTGCCTCCCAAATCCATCAAACTTAATCTCTTGTGAATATTTCCAATGGCTTTTGAGGTACTACTCAATTTGGCTTCACATTTACCCATATGCCCTAATTCTAGGGTTAAGTACTGTTGGTCACTTGTTCTCAAATGCTATGAGTTAAGAACAAGGCAACACAAAATGTTAATCGTTAAAGACCTTCATCCTTAGAAGCATTATCTCCCTCAGGATATAATGATCTTCAGACGAAGGTTATGAAGGATATATCTTCATCTCAGTATATAATAATGGAAGTAGAAACATATGAAACATGGAAGGTAACATGAACAATAATATGATATTATCATAACATTTTTTATTATATTATCATAAATGAATATGAACAATATTGAATTACATTTATACCTTCGGCTTGATAGAAAATAAAAGGCTTGAGAGTGATGTCTGAGTGAATACTAGTCAGCATCCCCCGTACAAGGTTACTGTTCATCTATTTATAGGCGCGGGTCGCAGCCCGGTCGAAATTACATTTGTGTCCTTGACAATCATATTCATAATACAAAATGCTAGGGACTAGATGGTCTTCTCCTCTTTAAGTCGGTGTTGTCCTTCGTTTAAGGACGTTATTATGTCGAAGGTTTATTGATGATAGCTTCGGCATATCGTCTTGCCGAAGGTGTTTTTGCTCAGAGGACTCTCGGCGAGGAAGAAGGCCCCCAACAGTAGCCCCTTCACGGTGCTAGATCGTTTTTTGTAACGAGCTCGATCCACGAAAAACACGAAGGCTTCGAAATGCTGAAGGTCCGAAAAACACCTTCCCTGAGCTCGTTGCCGAGAAGCGATTAAAATACTCCAATTGCCAGATGGCCCACCGTTCAGCGAATACAGGCAATTTGAGGGTTCACCTTCCGAGCACTAGGTGGTCCACCGCTCAGCGTGTAGGGGCGGTCTGGCGGTTCACCTTTTGACCTGCAGCACTATATAAACAAACAGGTTGGTGAGAAGTTACCACAACATTCATTGCCATTGCACTGTTGTGCTGTTAAAAAAATTAACCACTGCCGAAGCTTTTCATTGCTCTCTCGAGTGAGCACTTCGTCATCTGAAATTAGCTTTGTTGAAAGGACTAGCTTCGTCAAAACTGCAAAAGACATCAACTTCGCAAAAACCGCAAGAGATCCATCAGATGGCCAGAGTACGCTCGACTGCAAGGGTGACCCGTGAAGGAGAGGAGACCAAGGCCACCGGGACAGCTCTGATTTCTGAAGTCATGAGACAGTCGGGCTTAGTTGTAACAAAGGGAACCATTGACGAAGGTACATCTGCTGCTGAAGTTGAACAAGCTGATATTGAAGAAGAAAATACTGATGAAGAAGAGGAGGATTATAGTATTTTGATCCCTTCAAAACCCAGCCACTTAGATTTTGGGAAATCTATTGTTTCTAAAGCCGACATGCCCATGATGATGAAAATGGTCTACTTTGGAGAGGCTGAAAGGAAGCTTGTTTGTTTTGCTGGAGAAGAAACCACTCCAACGCCGAAGGATGATGAAGTAGTCGTTTTTTTGAAGTTTTTTTAGAGCAGGATTACGGTTTCCTCTGAATGAGATGATAGGAGAAGTTTTGAAGAATTTTGAAATTTATCTTCATCAGCTGACCCCTAACGCTATCGTTAGGCTCAGCATCTTTATCTGGGCCCTTCGAAGCCAAGGGATATTCCCAGATGTCGAAGCATTCTGCCGAGTGCACGAGCTGCACTACCAAACGAAGGCCAATGCAGATGGTTTACATGAGAATTCTGGTTGCTATAATTTTGCATATCGCAAGGATATGAATGCTCCGGTTCTCAGGTATCGCACCAAATGGCCAACTGGCTGGAAGAGTGAATGATTCTATATCAAGGCTGATGAAAAGAAAAAAGGGAAACTAATGATGATGGTTATGTGCCCACTATCTCTAAGCTTCAAAATGACCCGGCCTCTGTGCAACATGTAGCTAGGGTCACCAAGCCAACTGGCCGCAGCAGAATTCAGGGTGGTGACTGAACAAGTCAGCACCAGAGACCTAGTGCAAGAATACCGGGCCAATAGGACATCTCCAACGTCAAGTGACTGGAGCATGCCGAAGCTAAAGGGTACAAAGAAGAAATATGAACTTGTTCGATTACCTTATCGTTTTAAGTTTGAGAAATAGTTCAAGGAGCCCTGCTAAGAATGGCTGGAAATGATTGAAACTTTGTGCAATGAAATTTTGGGAAATTATACTAGAAAAGAAGATCAATTAATGTCAGCAGCCTTAGGCACCCGGCCGAAACGGAGGTTAAACTGGGTTATGGACGCTCTAAAATTTGAGTACCCTAATTATGAGCGGCTCAACAAGGGTGCCGAAGGGGCAAAAAGAAAAAGGGTTGTTAGTGTTCTGAGTAGACAAGCTGCCAGAATGGTGAAAGAAGATGAGAAGGTTTTAATGAAGAGAAAATCTAGTGCCGAGCCGAAGATGACGGCTTTAAAGAAAAGAAAAGCTAAATCCCCAGAGCCGAAGGTAACTGAAGAGGAAGAAGAGACTCCGTCAACACCTCCAGCTGCCGAAGTGTCAGAAATTTTAAAGGTAATGACTGAATCTCTACCTATCAAGCTGCTAAGCCCTCTGGGACCAGAACTGATGAAGCTTTTTCAGAAGAGAGAAGATCCTTCGACCACGAAGAAGTTAGATGGGCTGAAGAAGCGAAGAATTGGTAGCGTAATGCAAGCCATTGAAAACACACCACCATCGGTCTCGGCAACCAAGATAGCACCTACTACAAGTGCCGAGGCCACTGCCGAAGCAAAACATCGGCACAAGCTGCAGCTGCCACCGAAGCTGCCAACCTGGAGGCTACCTTATCTGGGATTGATAAATTGATACTGGGTATGCCTACAGAAGAAACATCTGCGATTGCAGAACAGGTCATGGCTCCGGTGCCTGACAAAGGAAAAGGAATTGTCGAAGCTGCTTCGGAAGAAAGAGGTTTCGATCTCCAGAACCTGGTCGGGCGAGAACTGTCCGAGGCCGAGAAAAAGGAGCTACAAGAATATGGTATTTCCTGTGGCTACCAACCAGGAGCTTTGCTCTTTGGTGGACTCGATGAAGAGGCCTTGGGGTGTGTTTGTGACCGTACTGGGGCGAAGGTAATCGGCACTCTATCAAAGAGTGTCGGTTTTCCGAAGCTTGAAACCGATATTAGCAGCTACCGATGACAACATATCATCGGTAGTTTGTTTTATTCCAACTTCAAGGTAAAATTCTTATAATAAAACAAAATTTTATTGTTTGTTTTATTTTTACAACGAAGCTTACTAATGAAGGTCTATTTTATACAGAGTATGCTACTGTGCAAAGCGCTGCAAATGCAACAGGACCTCGAGGATAATAAGAACAAAATTATAATCGAGGGTCTAGAGAACAAAATTAAAGAGTACGAAGCTTCTCTTGAAAAGAAAGATTTTCTACTCCAAGCAATGGAAGGCTCCCTTGCAGAAGCGCAAAGTGAAAATGCTAGACTAAGCAGGGAGCTTCTCCAAAAATCAGAGGGCTTCGAACAAGAAAGAAAAGACTTGCAGGCAAAGTATGAAGCCGAAGCTGCCAAGAATACGAAGCTACAACTATCTCTGAAAGAGCTTCGTAACATGTGCCTGAACTTTGGCAGCCGCTGCGTAGAGTGACTAAAAAAGGTTTTTAACTCAGTTGGAGCCAGCGCTGAAAAGTTTACTCCTTTGGCCGAAAATATATCAAGCACCTTTGAACACATTGAAGGCGAAGTTGAGGTGCTTGACGAAGTAATAGTAGGGCATGGTGACTTCTGCGCCCTACTAGCTTCTCGTGGCACGGCTGCAACATTTTTGAAAGCTGGCTGTACGCACGCAAAAATAGTGAATAGGCCTACCTTCAGCCTATCTTCGATAGATTTGACTGATATTCCTAGCGAAGCCCGAAGCATAGGAAGTAGATTTATAACACAAATTTGGGCGAAGGGTGGTCGGGACTTGGCTGGTGATGAGACCTGAAGCTTACTGAATCCGATATGAAACTTATACCTGTTGCTTACCTTTTTTGTGATTACCTTTTTCCTCATAAAATCTTGTTGTGTGCAGGATGATGATGCCGAAGATTAGTAATTTGAAGCAGATTCCAAAGGCCACTGAAGCTGATCTTTAGACTTGCCTGCATAGGTCTTTTAAAGGCATTTGTATTATTTTTGTAAAAGACATTGTAACCGAGAACTGAACATTACTTTGTATATTTGTCCATACCTTGTAATATGTTTTTACCTTTTCTTCCATGTGTAAATTGTTTTGCTGTGGTCGAAACTTACATCTTTTGAGCCGAAGGCGAAAAACACCTTCTCTTCTTTTCGTACACAGCGAAGCGTATCTTGCTTCTTCATGCTCATCGAAGCATTGTTATCAAAGCTGAAGTATCTGTTTGTGCTTTATGTTATGATGATGATGATCCTACGAATGTCTACATGAATGTGTATGAATGCAATGGATGATGTAATGTAAAGTGCAGATGAATGTCCAAACACACACATACACGAAGCCATACCCAGACTCTGCATCCTCTTAGGAACGACTTTTGAGTCTCTTCACCTTCTATTTCGGTGGTATAAGTTCTGCATCCCCTTAGGAACGACTTTTGAACTTCTAAGCCTTCTATTTCGGCGGTATAAGTTCTGCATCCCCTTAGGAACGACTTTTGAACTTCTTCGCCTTCTATTTCGACGGTATTTGGCTCTGCATTCCTTTGGAACGACTTTTGAGCAGAATACATACGTTGCGCTCCCTTAGGAACGACTTTTTCTAGCTTCATCATGCTCTACATCCCCTTGGAGACGACTTTTGAGCTTCTCCCTGTTTTTCTTTTTGCACTCGATGGTGCACGCTCATATTTTATATTTTACATCTTTTTTGGGGGATTCTGCCCTTGTAGGGCTAAATAAGAATGAAAAATTACAAGCTATGGCCCCATTAAAAACCTTTCTCCCCTCTTGAAAGGAAAAGGGTGCCATAGAAAAAAATGAAAATAGATTACATCAATTTACACATAGTATCGCTGAAGCTCATCCGCGTTCCAAGATCTGGGTATGTCGTTGTCGTCCATATCCTTCAATCTAGAAGAACCGGGCCTCGACGAAGATACCACTAGAAAATGACCTTCCCACTTCAGTTGCAACTTGCCCACTGTGTCTAGGTTAACGACTCTCCGAAGCACCAGATACCCTGGCTTGATATTTTTCAACCAAACTTTTTTGTCACACCATTTTATTGTTTTGGCCTGATATTTATTGATGTGCTCTATTGCCTGAAGTCTGGTCCCTTCTATACTGTCTTTTGTTACTTGGTAATCAGCTTCGTCTTCTGCCGAAGCTATTGTTCTTATTGACCCTGTTTTTGCTTCTTCTGGAGTTATTGCTTCGTCACCAAATAGGAGCTTGAAGGGTGTAAATCCTGTTGACCTTGACGTAGTTGTGTTGTGGCTCCACACCACTTTAATCAGCTCATCTGGCCATTTTCCTCTGGGCTGGTTGAAGATTAGCTTCATTATTCCTGTCATTATAATGCCATTCGCTCTTTCTACCAGCCCATTTGATTCTGGATGCCTAACGGATGCAAAGTGGATCTTCATACCAATTTTATCACAAAAATCTTTGAATGCTTCGGCCTCAAATTGTGTACCATTGTCCATGGTTATTGCCTTCGGGACACCGAAGCGACAAAGAATATTCTGCCAGAAGAATTTTTGGACGGTAGCCGAAGTTATTGTGGCCAAAGGCTTCGCCTCAATCCACTTGGAAAAATGTTCCACTGCCACTACAACATACTTCAAGTTGCCTTGTGCTGGTGGGAGTGGACCCAACAAATCTAGGCCCCATCTTTGCAATGGCCAGGTTGGCTGTATTAGCTGAGTTAACGACGAAGGTTATTTCTGATCTCTTGCACATTTTTGATAGTTTTCGCACTTCTGAACCAGATCTGCTGCATCCAAAGCTGCCTTTGGCCAATAAAACCCTTGTCTAAAAACTTTTCCCAACAAGGGCCTGGACCCAATGTGAGATCCACACAAACCTGCATGTATCTCTTTCATTAACACTATACCTTCGGTTCTGGATAAACACTTGAGAAGTGGGGAGCAAACTCCATGTTTGTATAGCTCCCCTTCTATTATGACGTATGGTCTTGTCCTTGCTTCCATTATTTTATTATAGACTTCGTCATCCAAAAGACAATTGCCTTGGAGGAAGGATATAATTTTAGTCCTCCAATCTTCACTATGTACAGGTGATATTGTGAGTACTGCTCTCTCCATAAGTTCAACCGAAGGTGCTTTTATTGTCTCGAAGAATACTTCCAAAGGTAGTGGGAGCCCTTGTGCTGCTGACATGGCTAGTAAGTCTGCATGCTCATTTCCCCCTCTTGGAATATTTTTTATAGAGAAACCTTCAAAAGAAGCCTCCAGCCTTCGGACTGTGTCCAAATATTTTTCAAGCTTCGGGTCCCTTGCCCTGTCGCTTTTATCCAAATGGCCAGAGATGACTTGGAGTCAGTTTTAAGGATCGCCCTTCTTATTTACATAGCATTTAGCTTCCGAAGCCCCAATAGAAGGGCTTCGTATTCAGCAATGTTATTTGTACAACTAAAGTCCAGTCTTGCTGCATAACATGTTCTGACTTTAGAGGGCGCTACTAGGACAGCAGCGGCTCCTATGCCGAAGGTTCCCCAAGAACCATCACAGAAGACTATCCAGGCTTCAGCGTCTTTACTTGTTTCTTCTTTTGGAGCCCCTGGCGTCCAATCAGCAATGAAATATGCTAATGCCTGGGATTGAATTGAGGATCTATGTACATAGTCAACAGTGAATTCATTGAGCTCCGTAGCCCATTTTCCAATCCTTTCAGTAGCTTCTCTGTTCCTCATTATATCCTTCAAAGGCTGTGATGAAGGAACAATTATGTGGTATGCTTGGAAATAATGTCGAAGCTTCCTGGAGGCCATTAACACAGCATACAACACCTTCTCTAATTCTGTATAGTTTTTCTTTGATAAACTTAGAACTTCGGAGACAAAGTATACTGGGGCTTGCCTTTTGACTTGGCCATATTGCTTCTCCTGCAAAAGCGCTGCGCTGACTGCAGAATGAGAAGCTGCTACATATAGGAGTAATGGAGCCCCTAGCGAAGGTAGAGTTAGAGTTGTTAGCTCTATCAAATATTTCTTTAATTCTTCAAAAGCCTTTTGCTGAGCTGGACCCCACTGAAAAACTTCGGCTAACCTTAAAATTTCAAAGAATGGCAGGTTCCTTTCTACTGATCTTGATATGAATCTATTCAATGATGCCAGCCTTCCTGCCAATCATTGAGCCCCCTTTTTTGAATTTGGCGCCTCCATCCGAAGGATAGCTTCGATTTTATTTGGGTTAGCTTCGATCCCCTTTGTCGATACTAGACAACCAAGGAACTTGCCCTTCTTTACTCCAAAAACACACTTTTCTGGATTTAATTTCAATCCAACTTGCCTGAAATTGGCAAATGTCTCCTACAAGTCAGCAATGTGGTTCTCTTGCTTCGTGCTCTTCACTATGATGTCGTCAACATAAGTCAGCACATTCCTGCCTATTTGAGAATGAAGGACCTTGGCTGTCATTCTGCCGAAGCTTCCTCCAGCATTCTTGAGCCCCTCAGGCATCCGAAGGTAACAATAAGTGCCACTAGGAGTTATGAAACTAGTCTTTGGCTCATCTTCCTTCTTCATCCATATTTGATGATAGCCTAAATAGCAGTCTAGTAGACTCATGAGCTCCGATGAAGCTGCTGCATCTACAAGGGAGTCTATTCTTGGTAATGGGAATTCATCCTTTGGGCATGCTTTGTTGAGATCTGTGAAATCAATACACATTCTCCATTTGCCATTAGCCTTCTTCACCATAATAGTGTTAGCTAGCCATTCTAGATATGTTACTTCTCTGATAACACCAGCACTGAGAAGCCTCTTTACATTATTCTGGGCACCTTCAACTTTATCGTCAGACATCTTCCGAAGTCTTTGTTTCCATGGTCTGAAAGATGGATCCACATTAAGTGAATGTTCGATGACATCTCTATTGACGCCACAAAGATCATTGGCGGTCCAAGCAAAGACATCTTTGTTGTTGAACAAAAATCTTATTAGAGTTTTTTCTTGTTCATCAGATAGCTGAGAACCCAGCAGTACCCTTTGATCTGCTATATCTTCACATAAGAGCATAGGCTTCGGCTGATCCGCCGAAGCAGCCTTCTCTCTTTTGTGCTTGTACTGTTGACAAGCTTTGGCTCCATCTATGTTGTGAATTGCCTTTGAATTTGTCCAACTCCCTTCGGTCCTTCTGGCAGCTTCTTGACTTCCATGAATGGAAATGGGCCCTTGCTCCGAAGGTATCTTCATGCATAAGTATGTTGTATGAAGTGTTACTTCGAAGGCATTAAGTGTCCCACGACAAATGATTGCATTGTATGGGTACTCCATGTCAACAATGTCAAAGATAACCTACTCAGACCTTGTGTTGTAAACATAGACGAAGGTAACTGGCATTGTGATTTTACCGAGTGCGATGATCTGCCTTCCTCTGAAGCCACAAAGAGGATGTGTAGCATCATGAACCTTGTCCTCTAGCTCTTGCATCTGCCTGAAGGCCTTTGCAAATATGATGTCCACTGCACTGCCTGTGTCAACCAGAACATTGTGGACCAGAAACCCCTTGATGACATAAGATATGACCATAGCGTCATTGTGGGGGTAATCTTTGAGCTGAAGGTCCTCCTTGGAGAAGGTGATTGGGATGTGAGACCACTTGGATTTGATGAAGGGTCCCTATACCTAGACATGCTGTACTCTCCTCTGTGCTTCCTTCTTGTTGACTGGATCTGAGCTTGAATCGCCTGTGATTGGGAGCACCAGCTTCGCGGCCGAATGTGCTACAGCTTGATTGTTGAACGAAGCCATCGTCTTAGCAGTGGAAGTGAGTTCACCGGAGGTGGGCGCCAATGTTGGTCATTTGTTCTCAAATGCTACGAGTTAAGAACAAGGCAACACGAAATGTTGTAGGAAATGGGAGACACCTAAGAGGTGGGGTGAATTAGGACTTCTAAAACTTTTACTAAACTAGGCCACAAATAAATCCCTAGAGCAAAACCTATACAAGTAATCAAACTAGAATGTGCAAACTAGGTTTTGTCTAAGTGTTGCTATCTCTACCGCAAAGGCTAAGTTTCAATCTACACTAAATAAGTATGAATACAAGATTGAAACTTAAATGCTTAATATAAATGCGGAAACTTAAAGAGCAAAGTAGAGAAGCAAACTCTCGTGGATGACGCCGGTATTCTTACTGAGGTATCCAAAACCACGCAAGGTCCTGACTAATCCTCGTTGGTGCCCCTACGCAAAGGGAAGCCCACATGAGGGCCAAGCACCACGGTCGAGTAACTCCGTAGAGAGCCGCGGGCCTTCTCCACGCGCAAGTGGTGCTCCGCTTCCGGCTCCTCTCGGACTCTCCCCACCGTCTCCACTATCGAGCTTCCAGCCGAAACGCCGTGGGCCTCGTTCCCTCCGGTACACGGTGGCGGCCGTGACACAAACGCGGTTGTCACGGTCTCGCAAGACTCTCGCCCCACTCGGTACAATTACAACAACTCACGCAAGAGCCGAGGGGTTGTGTGGTTTTACAAAACTAACTTAACTAACTAGGTTTCACCTAGAGCAAGCGCTAAAGCAGTCTAACTAACCTAAGCACTTCGCAAAGCACCTACGCTAATCACCGAGTGATTCTATTAAGCACTTGGGTGTTTGAGCTCTTGGAAATGTGCACAATATGCCTTGGTATGTTGCTTGGGCTCCCACACCTTCAAATGGCCAGTTGGGTGAAGTATATATAGGCCCCAACTCCAAAATAGCTGTTGGAGAAAAGCTGCAGTTCTCTACGGCACACCGGACAGTCCGGTGGTGCACTGGACAGCGCACTGTAGCCTGTCCGGTGCGCCTAGCCGTTGCTCTGTCAGAGCAGGTGACCATTGGCGCCGCAGGCTTTTCCACACCAGACAGTCTGGTGCTCACACCGGACAGTCCGGTGGTCTTCTCTCCGGGTGCCACCTAGAACTAGCCGTTGGGCTGGAGTTCCCTAGTGCACCGGACAGTCTGGCGTGTGGGCACCGGATAGTCCGGTGTGCCACCAGACAGTCCGGTGCGCCTTCGCACAGATAGTCCGCAGCAGCACACTTGGACTTTTCTTGGATCTTCTTAATGTCTTCTTTTGAGGTGTTGCTTTCCTCAATTCCTTAGTCCAAGTAAATCTTACATCCTATGAACTACAAACACAAACACTAGAAAACTTATTAGTTCACGGATTGTGTTGTTCATCAAACACCAAAACTCAATTAGCCAAATGGCCCGGGGTCCATTTTCCTTACAATCTCCCCCTTTTTGGTGATTGATGACAACACAACCAAAGCAAGCAAATAATACAAGTATTTGAATGAAAATATGCAATCTACTTGCTAGGATGCATGTTTGTCCCCACAATGTGATATTATGGACTTAAGCCTCCCCCTAACTTCATAATTCACTTACTTCCCATTTTAGGACCAAATAACCAAAACCACTTGAAAAACCATTTGTAGATATAAAATTTTAAATTAGTGGTGTTTGGTGTTTGATATAGTTTTCATTGCTTTGGTCCCTAAATTTCTCCCCCTTTGGCATCAACCACCGAAAAGGAAGACATTAAAAGCATGTAGGAAGTAAATAAAGGCTTGCCCTCATTAAGAATTTTATTAGATGATACCACTTGAAGAATATTAAATTAAACCACATGAATGATATCAGTTGAAAGGATTACTCCCCCTAAACGAGTGTTCTCTTTAGAAATAATTTTCTCCCCTTTTTAGAGATGAAGAAATACTCCCTCTGACAGAGATCCTCTACTTAGGAAAATTAGAGGTGCAAGACATGATTTGAAAAGACTAACTTCCCTTATGCATAGGTAACAGAATATGAGTTAAGTACTTATGAATTTTTAGCAACATGGAAGCATATGATATGAAATATAGTCTAATCAAACATTGGAGAAGACATGTAAATGTACTAGATGTAGTCTCAAAAGATACCGATTGAAATTCAATGGCGAGCTTGAGAGACATGACAGTTCTTGGAGATTTTGCAGTGGAAGATTGTTGTCTTTCTCCGGGGACCTTATTTTCCTTACAATGAGACTAACAAATGAAATAGACTTGAAAAGGTGTTAGTCTCAAAGTGTTAGATTATAGAGTAACCTCCCCCTGAAGGTGTGCATACAAGTTTTGAATACTTGTAGGAGACATGCACTTGATTTGATATCAAGAGGGGCAAATTATCCATAATCCAAACTTTGGCACATATAAGTTAAATGATACAACTTGTAGAAATCAAAATTTTCAATTGATGCATCATTTACTATGGAGTGATATAGAAGCTATGTGTCGTGCTTAAATAACATTTTAAGCCATGTAGGTTTGCTTAAGTATATGAATTGAAAGCAAGCAATCCTACCATGTGATTTACCTAGTATGCATAATTTTAAACAAATGTAAATAACAAATGTAATACTAGGCAGGAAGGGTAAACTAGATAAAAGGTAAATAGATACGCATATCTAAAAACAAGAAATACAATAAATCTAGTTACCTTAGTCATGTGTGGGAAATTTGGATCCAAAATTTTCACTAACCCACTTGGAAATAAACTTGATCCAATATGATGTATCCCATGATATACATCCCAACTTTGCCAAGTCTCCAAATTTTCCGAAGACCTTCGGTCCACTCACTTCCCTTTCGGGATCCAAACTTTCTTGGTGCTTTTCATGGTTGTAATAATTTCCTTTGGCACCTAGATGCGTTTGGCCCCTTTTCCTTTGTTGGCTTGCTTGTTGGCCTTGATTGCTATCACCTTTCCATTCTTTTTCTTCTTGATCAAATATGGTGTAGCATCCTTTTTGTTCACCTTTTTGATGTAGGTGTTGGAGATTTTGCTTGATGGCTTTTGCTTGAGCTTTTGCCTTTGTTTATCCCCGGTCATCACCTTGCATTGGAAAGACTTGTGGCCTTCCATGTGGCATAGCCTACAAATCACAGTTTCTCCCTCCATAGGCTTGTTCACTCCCTCAGTGGTGTTATCCTGTGGAGGTCGGATTTGTTTGGCTTTGCCTTTATTGTCATACAAAGCCTTGCCAAGGCGAGCCACTTCTTGCATTAATTGTTCATTTTTCCTTTACAACCTCATTCGAACATGTCTCTACAACAATATTCTCAACAACGACTTGGTTGCAGGGGTTAGAATCATCAATTAAATCAAAGCAGGAAGTAGAAGCATCTTTCTTGATAATTTCAGGTATTTCATCTAAAGATGTTGCTGGGGTGCTACCAATGTTTTCTAGCTTAGTAGTTAGCTCATTATTGTGTATGCTAAGAATTTCCATTTTCTCTAGCAAATTTTCAATAGCTTCTTGGGAGCTAGCTAACTTAGCCTTGAGTTTTTCATTCTTTTTAAAAAGGCTATCATCGGTAGCAGTGGATGGAGCACTAGATTCTAATAGCTCAATTTTAGTTGATAGCTCACTATTTAAGTTTGCAAAAGTTTCAAATTTTAAACCTTTGTAATCATTTTGAGAGCTAACCAACTTATTTTTCAAAGTTTTAAGTTGAGCTTTTTGCTTAGTGCAGACATCCTGGAAAAATTCTACGACTTCCACAAGCTCATCTAGAGAGGGCTTTCCCTCACCTTCATCATCACAACTACTTTCATCACTAGAGGCTGGAATGCTTTTGTTACCTCTTGCCATAAGACATTTATGTGATGACCGTGATGAGCATGACGAGGACCGGTGGCTACGCGTCCTTGGAGGTTCATCTTCACTTGAAGAATCATCCCAAGTTCTAACACTTGTTAGCGCCTTGCCTTTGCTCCTCTCCTTTTTGGGTTTGGCCATATTTGGACAGTTGTCCCTGAAGTGGCCCTTCTCCCCACATGCGAAAGCATCCTCTCTTCCTTTGCTTTTTCCTGTCAATGTTAAAGAGAAGATCCTCGACCTGCAGGGGCACACCCGTTAGATTAATCTTGCGGATTATCCTCATTACCTTTCCAACGCGTCGGATTGTTTATTCGTCCTCGGAGGATGATGTGCATGGTTGATTATCTTCATCACCATCACTTTCTTCTTCTTCCTCTTCTTCACTTGAGGAACTTGGAGTGGGAGCCTTCTTTTTGCCCTTCCTTTCATCACATGCAAAAGCATATGGTCTTGAGGAAGTTAGCTCCTCTCCTCGACACATTTTTCACGACATCTCAAAAGCCGCGATTTTCCCAATCACAATGGTCGGGGTCATGTTGCTCAAGTCCTCCATATTGTGAAGGATGGTGATGATGCTCCCATATCTTTGTTGTGGTAGCAGGGAGATAATCTTCCTCACAATGTCCGCATCACCTAGCTTATTAATGCCAATAGAATTGAGCTCATTGATAATTAGATTCAAACGAGAATACATGTCTCTAACAAGCTCATTATCTTTCATAGCAAAAGAGTTATACTCATTCAAGACTAGGCAATGTTTTTGCTCACGGACATTGGATGTGCCGTCATGGAGCTCATGCAATTTTAGCCAAATCTCATTAGCAATTTTCAAGGTAAATACTTGATTAAAAATATCCATGCTAAGAGATTCATACAAGCAATTTTTGGCTCTAGCATTTAAATGAATTTCTTTTTCCTCACTCGTGGTGGTTTTTTCAGGATTCTTAAGGGGTTTCATTCCGTCACGAGTGACTCTCCAAACACCTAGATCAACAGCCTCTAGGTAACAAGCCATTCTAGCACTATAATATGGGAAGTTAGTGCCGTCGAAGTGTGGTGGTCTATGGGTATCCATCCCTTCCTCTAAAAGGCGTCGGCTCTTTTAGCGGTGAAGCTAAAGTGTTTCAAATGAGCCAAACCGGGCTCTAATACCACTTGTAGGAAACGGGAGACGCCTAAGAGGGGGGTGAATTAGGACTTCTAAAACTTTTACTAAACTAGGCCACAAATAAATCCCTAGAGCAAAACCTATGCAAGTAATCAAACTAGAATGTGCAAACTAGGTTTTGTCTAAGTGTTGCTATCTCTACCGCAAAGGATAAGTTTCAATCTACACTAAATAAGTATGAATACAAGATTGAAACTTAAATGCTTAATATAAATGCGGAAACTTAAAGAGCAAAGTAGAGAAGCAAACTCTCGTGGATGACGCCGGTATTTTTTACCGAGGTATCCGAAACCACGCAAGGTCCCGACTAATCCTCGTTGGTGCCCCTACGCAAAGGGAAGCCCACGTGAGGGCCAAGCACCACGGTCGAGTAACTCCATAGAGAGCCACGGGCCTTCTCCATGCGCAGGTGGTGCTCCTCTTCCGGCTCCTCTCGGACGCTCCCCGCCGTCTCCACTATCGAGCTTCCGGCCGAAACACCGCGGGCCTCGTTCCCTTTGGTACACGGTGGCGGCCGTGACACAAACGCGGTTGTCACGGTCTCGTAAGACTCTCGCCCCACTCTGTACAATTACAACGACTCACGCAAGAGCCGAGGGGTTGTGTGGTTTTACAAAACTCACTCAACTAACTAGGGTTCACCTAGAGCAAGCGCTAAAGCAGTCTAACTAACCTAAGGACTTCGCAAAGCACCTACGCTAATCACCGAGTGATTCTATTAAGCACTTGGGTGTTTGAGCTCTTGGGAATGTGCACAATATGCCTTGGTATGTTGCTTGGGCTCCCACACCTTCAAATGGCCGGTTGGGTGAATTATATATAGGCCCCAACTCCAAAATAGTCGTTGGAGAAAAGCTGCAGTTCTCTGCGGCACACCGGACAGTCCGGTGGTGCACCAGACAGCGCACTGTAGCCTGTCTGGTGCGCCTAGCCGTTGCTCTGTTAGAGCAGGTGCCCGTTGGCGCCGCAGGCTTTTCCACACCGGACAGTCTTGTGCTCACACCGGACAGTCCGGTGGTCTTCTATCCGGGTGCCACCTGGAACTAGCCGTTGGGCTGAAGTTCCTTGGTGCACCGGACAGTCCGGCGTGTGGGCACCGGACAGTCCGGTGTGCCACCGGACAGTCCCGTGCGTCTTCGCACAGATAGTCCGCAGCAGCACACTTGGACTTTTCTTGGATCTTCTTAATGTCTTCTTTTGAGGTGTTGCTTTTCTCAATTCCTTAGTCCAAGTAAATGTTACATCCTGTGAACTACAAACACAAACACTAGAAAACTTATTAGTTCACGGATTGTGTTGTTCATCAAACACCAAAAACTCAATTAGCCAAATGGCCCAGGGTCCATTTTCCTTACAAATGTTAATCGTTAAAGACCTTCGTCCTTCGAAGCATTATCTCCCTCAGGATATAATGATCTTCAGACGAAGGTTACAAAGGATATACCTTCATCATCTCAGTATATAATAATGGAAGTAGAAACATATGAAACATGGAAGGTAACATGAACAATACTATGATATTAGCATACCATTTTTATTATATTATCATAAATGAATATGGACAATATTGAATTACATTTATACCTTTGGCT
Organism: Zea luxurians; assembly: GCA_029449295.1. Taxonomy (NCBI): domain Eukaryota; kingdom Viridiplantae; phylum Streptophyta; class Magnoliopsida; order Poales; family Poaceae; genus Zea; species Zea luxurians. The sequence goes on along the minus strand of JAOPSE010000108.1, from coordinate 2,141,100 downwards.
TGACAGAAGATAAAAGTCTTGAGAGTGATGTCCGAGTGAATACTAGTCAGCGTCCCCCGTATAAGGTTACTGTTCATCTATTTATAGGCGCGGGTTGCAGCCTGATTGAAATTACATTTGTGTCCTTGACGATCATATTCATAATACAAAATGCTAGGGACTAGATGGCCTTCTCCTCTATAAGTCGGTGTTGTCCTTTGTTTTAAGCACATCATTATGTCGATGCTTTATTGATGATAGCTTTGGCATATTGTCTTGTCGAAGGTGTTTTTGCTCAGAGGACCTTCGGCGATGAAGAAGGCCCCCAACAGGTAACCCACTCTAGGGTTAGTACCCTTCAAGTCACCCCATCACACTTGTTTTGAAGTTTTAGCCTAGTGAATGCACTCCAGGTGAAACAAACATAATGAAATGTTAATGCATATGATGTCATGCTCAAGTTTTAGTTCTTGTAACACCAGGGGTGTTACAACTACCTTACCCAAAAGGGGCAAGGGCGATAAGGGAGTTGTTGATATAGGAAGTTTCTCGAGCTGATCTGCGATGGCTTTTCAGACGAGGGATTCTTATATTGCTCTCCTCTAAAACCGTAGCGGGTTTGCTGAAGCTAGTAGAACTTTGTAAACGCCTCGTAGTGCTACCCTACCTTGTCTCCTTGGCAGAGATGAATGGGAAGTGATCCCTTGGCAAATGGGTACATTACTCGTGGGTAAAGGGCGCAACCTCTATAGAGTGTAAAACTGGTATATCCGTCGTGCTCACGGTCAAGAGCGACTCAGGACTCTCACATGATTAATTTATGGAACTCAAATTATCTGTCATATGCATTGCACTGTGGGTGTTATTATTAATTGTGATCTCTTATTGAATTGGGTTGGTATCTACTTATACTTAGTAACTTCTAATAAAAGTTGACCAACTTTAAAAGTAATGCTCAGCTTCAACCGTCTTCCTTGGTAAGCCTTACACTTCACATGAGCCCCACTGTAAGTGAGCTCATGCTCATTATTCCCCACAACTTTTTGAGCGATGAATGTATGTGAGCTCACCCTTGCTGTACTCACATCCCTCCTAGGTCAAGGACAGGTACCACAAGATGAGGAGCATGAAGGATGTCACGGTGAGTTCATGAGAGGTCTAGGTCGTCGTCTCCCAATCTACTATGGTTGCTGGATCGTTGTCTTCCTATGATGTAATTATTTAACTATTTTGTACAGAACTCTTATTATATAGTAAAGATGTGACATTCGTTTCTGTACCATGAGCCATCATATGTGTAGACTTGATCCTAGCACACATTTAAGACACACCCGGGTTTGGCCTTTAAGTCCGGGTGTGACACTCCAACGCCAAGGCAATGGGGTCTGTTTGTGCTTTAGGGTTTAGGGCAAGGTACTAGCGTTAGTCTTTCCTATGCACCTTAATCCTTTATAAATAGCGTCATGTGATTGGGGGCTCCAACTGAGGTCAGCGTGGGCCCTCCCAATCAAGGGCCTGATTAAGGAGATGGATAGTTGGTTTTAGCCCAATCCGGTCACTAATGACCAATTGTAGAGGACACACCCAACAATCTCCCATTTGTTCCCTACATTCCTTATACTCAACTTTTCTGGATTTCATCCCTTGACAAGTTTACACATAGAGACCAGTGTGTGACAATGACCGATTAAGTATCACCGCACTCATTGACTACAACATGCTCCCCTGCTTCAGAAGGAAAGGATACTTTACTAGGTTGCAATCTATAGCCCCTGTGATTCAAGATCATAAGCAATCCCTTAACCCCAATGTCGGATACATGCTTTCTTAGCACGTTGGATGGAAGACCTTTTTGTGAGTGGATTTGCTAGCATTTGCTATCTTCTGTTATGCTCAACTTTACTGGTTTCATCCTGAATCTACTCCTTAACAACATAACACTAAATGTCATTTAACTTGGCAGCGCCATATGACTTGTTGTTATAGGAGTAAAATACTGCTGGCTCATTATCACAGTAAATTCTTAGTTGTCTTACTATGCTATCAACCACTCTAAATCCAGGTACGAATTTCTTCATCTATATTGCCTGCCCATTTGCCTCATGCATGGCTACAAACTCGCGTGCATTGTTGATGATGCTCTTGATGTCTATTTGCAACTCTTATAAGAAATAACTCCCCTAGAGAGTGTAAATACATATCCTGAAGTAGACTTCAGTGTATCTCTACAACCTCCTCAGTCAGCAGCTGCATAGCCAACTATTCGTAGGGAACTATATCTTCTATATGTTAGAATGAGACAATCTTAGTACCTTGGAGGTACATTAGAGCTTTCTTAACTGCTTTACAATGTTCTATGCCTGGGTTGATCTGATATCTCCCAAGTATTCTGGTAGAAAATTCTAAGTCAGGGTGAATATATATTTGAGCATACATAATGCCTTCGATAGTAAAAGCATATAGTACTGACTTCATCTGATCTTTTTGACACTGATTCTAGGGATACTGACGATTCCCAAACTTATCACCCTTGACTATTGGCGCAGGCGTGGCCTTACACTGATGCATATTGTACTTCTTTAGTACTTTTCTATGTATCACTTCCGTGAGAGTCCTAGTACTTCCTTATGTCTATCTTTCTGAATTTCTATTTCTATAACATAAGAAGCTTCTCCCATGTCTTTTCATTTCAGAATCGAGGAAAGAAACCTTTCTGTTTCCACTAGTTGAACCTTATCACTACTAGCTAAAAGTATGTCATCAACAAACATAACAAGGACGATATACTTTTCTTTCTTAAACTTTGCATAAATGCAATGGTCTTGCTTATTTTCATCGAAACCAAACTTTCTGATAGTCTGATCAAACATGATACACCACTATATGGAGGATTATTTTAATATATAAATGGACCTCCTTAAGTGATATCCCAAATTTTCATTACCACACACAACAAAACCCTTTGGTTGTGCCATGAACAAGTTTTTCTACTAACTCTCAACAATGCAATGTTGTCTTTGCATCCATATGGTGGAGATCGAGATCAAAATGGGCCACTAATGCCATAATGATCCAAAATGAATCTTTCTTTGAGACATGTGAGAATGTTTCATGGTAGTTAATGCCTTCTCTCTGTGTGAACCCCTTGGCCACAAGTCTAGCCTTGTATCTTTCTACATTCCCTTTAGAGTCACGCTTGGTTTTGTAGACCCACTTACAGCCTACTGTTTTGGCTCCTTGGGGAATGAACTCAATGTCCCAAACTTTGTTCATTCTCATTGATTCCAATTCATCTTACAAGGTTGAAAACCCACTTGGATGAAATTGGACTTCACATAACTTTTCATATGTAGTGGGATCACCTTCTAGATGTCCTCACTCATATACATATCTCACTGGTCTCTATGTGTAAACTTGTCAAGGGATGAAATCTAGAAAAGTTGAGTATAAGGAATGTAGAGAACAAAGGGGAGATTGTTTGGTGTGTCCTCTACAATTGGTCATCAGTGACTAGATTGGGCTAAACTATCACACCTGGTTTTAGAAGGTAAACCAAATGCGAACTATGTACATACCAAGACCATAAATTCACGTACACGATGATTACATAATTGGACATCATCACACAATGCTCAAATAATAGCAGAAATAAGTATAACTTTATTACATCATGATGCACAAGACATCCGTAGAGTCAATAACTTAAACATAAATCAAAGCGCTTAACGAAACACAGTAAGAAAAGGCCTTCACAGGCAACCGACTGGGGCTTCGCCGCTAGTCTAGATTAGAACTCCTCAAAGTCCTGAAATTCCTAAAAATCCTCTGTAATTCCTTCATCTTCTCCTGAGCAATGGTTGCAATAGGGACAACCTGGTGTTTGGTGTTTAAGCAGGGGTGAGTACACATCAACGTACTCAGCAAATGTCTTGTTTGGCTGTAGTGGACTAGCTGTATGTGGGGTTAAGCTCAAAGCAGTTGCTTTTAGTTAGTCAGGTATTTATCATTAATAAAAGCCAAGTTTTATCATAAAACTCAAGTTGATATTCCCAAAAGAGAGCACTTCCTCTAAGAGGAAAGTACCAAATAACATAACCATAGCCATCATTATTAAACAATCAACATAAATGAATTCAAAGTATCTCTAATAAAAAAGGATCCCATGGCTGCTCTTAACCGTGAGCACGACTCATATACCAGTTTCTGACACTCTGCAGAGGTTGCACACTTTACCCACGAGTTGTGATCCCTTCCCAGCATGGGTTGTATAAACTCGATTTTCACTACCGAGGTGAATGGCCAGGGATTCACTACGTAGCCTTTACAAAGATTCCCCTGGTGTGCAGTTGCTCGTTAGGTTTCACCAGTCGTACAAACACAGTAGTCATCCCTAAGGTGGGTCACTAACAAAACCAAATCAAATGAACCTCGACACCCACCCTTAGAAGAGCAAGCACTATGCTCCGGCCCCCATTGATGGCCCTACGACAAAGCCAACTACACCCCAAGTTAATCTAATTAATCAGCTAAGGGCGTCCCATTCCACCTCATGGTTGTACTGGTCACTCAACGAACAGGTCCTTACGGAGAGGTACTCGGGAAAACCGCCTGAGCCCCCTAAAATGCCACAAGAACAAAATCATAATCATAATGAATCATAGTATCATAAAGTAATTCTCATCATGTTCGTTGATTAGGATAAAGCACTAACCGGTAGCTGATTATAATAACCCAACCCAAAAAGGTAATCAAGGACAGGATAAATAGAAAGCTACTCAATCCTTAGCTTAATCATAGTATGCGGGACAGTGAGTTATAAAGTACATAGGACATAATAGGTCAGGCGACACTTGCTTGCACCAAACTGTTGTTGCTTAGGGGCTTCTTCTACAACTTCTTCGGCCTCCGCAGACGGAACGTTATCTAAGCGAGTACGAACATACATTTAACATTCTTGAACAGAAAAAAACAGTACACCATACAAAGGAAAAAATGTGCAAGACAAAATAGCGCTCGCTTCTGTGGTCGCACAAGGAAAGAAATGCTGAGGTCGAAATAACGATTGAGAAGTTATTGCGTCTACGTTATACAAATATGAAATAGGACATTTAATTCGACATACTCGCATTACTCAACATTTATTAATTGTTATTAAAGTTATTGCCTAGTTTTAATTTGTTTCTATGCTAACAACTTTCATCTAGATAAATAATTCACATAGCATGAGCGATTATGAGTGAGACGAAATAACGGCGTGAGACGGAAATTTCCAAGCCGAAGCAGCGCGGCAGCATGTGCATAGTACGCGCGCAGCACGCGTACGTCGCATGGGCTAACACTACACGTAAGAACTAATTAATTGGTAATATAATTAAACTAAACAATTATTTAGTAAGAATAGTTCAGATACAATTAAAGGTGCTGATGTTGATTTATAAATGTGCAATTCGAAATTATAAACTAGATTTAAATTAAAGTGTCGTTCTATTAACCTCCGGTCAAACAAATGTTTAAATAAATTAGATAAAATATGCAACAACAGAGAACTTTACTTCTAACATGTGTACAATTTTTATATGAATCTAACTCAACTTGAATGGAGTGAATCGGATTTAAAACACAAAAGTTATCGCAGTTTTAATTTGAACTAAATTCCTGTGTACGGATTAAAATAGAACATGGGCTAAATTACAGAACTGCCATCTTATACCTCCTCTCTTCTCCTTCCTCTCCACCATGGGAGGGTGGAGGAGGAGGGAAGGAGGCTGCACAGGGGCCGAGCTGGCCAGCCAGGGCGCTGACGGAGCGGGCGGGCAAGGCCACGGGACGGCGCAGGCTGGTGAGAAGAACACGAAGAGGAGGGGGAGGGCCGCACCGAGGGGGAAATGGGGGATGGGGAGGTGCAGCCCCCGGGGGAGAGAAGAGGAGGGAGAGGAAGGCCCTGTACGGACAAAAAAACGAAGAACACGAAGAAACTCTAGGTACAACAATGGTGGAGGCTCACTGGGGAAGACGACCCTCGCTGAAGCCAAGCACAAATTCTCGATTGGGGATGAACCGTTGGTCGGATCGATGAATTAAAGGCACCAGGACAAAGATCTGAATGATGCAAACGTAGTGGTACCCTTGGATTCCGCTGACGACACACGGATTGAAAGTAATTGCTCGTCAGAGTTGTCGCGGGAGTTGGAACCACCTTCGAACTTCGTCGAGCGATTCCGGGAGTTTCGAATCAAATCTAGGGTGGGGTTTCGAATTTGGAAAAGGCTCGACGAGAGGATTCCAGCCATATATATATTGCTAGGGTTTGAAGAACTTTTATTTTTCATAATTATCCCATTTTTAAAATTAAAAGCTATTTCAGAAAATAGGCTGAAATTGTTTTTAATATCCGAAAAATATCTTGAAGGCTCCAAAAATTCTAAGAAAATTCCTAGACATGATTTGGCACCCAATAAACTCAAAAAAATATATTTAGGACTTTTGAAAATGTTTTTAAGTACCACAAATAAATAGATTTTGAATTTCGAAAAATAGAAAATATTTAGAAAATACAAAAATCTACGGGGGACTTCTACAAGACATATTGACATGATTCAAACACTTATTGCACTTAGAAACACTATGCACCAGCATGAATGCAACAATCATGACACTCCTAGAGCTCCTGCTAATATAGAACTAAAATAACTCTCTACTGTTTTGATAAAGGGAAAAGAAAAGTGAATGAAGGAAGGGTAACGCCTGAATTTTGAGTACAGAGCAAAGAAATTTTTATACCCAAAAATTTGGGGTGTTACAGACCTATCCCCCCTAAAAGAATCTCGCCCTCAAGATTCAAGGCTAGCTAGCAAAGGGTTCAGGATACTTGGCTTTCAAATCATCTTCGCGCTCCCAGGTTGCTTCATCTTCAGAGAGGTGACCCTATCTGACTTTGCACATTCTGATGGTACTTCTCCGGGTGACTCTGTCTGCTGTTTCCAGAATCTGCGTTGGTTTCTCCTCATATGTCAGGTCTCCTGGACTTCTAGTCGTTCCACTGGCAACTGCTCTTCTAGTACTCACAAGCACTTCTTTAGCTGAGACACATGGAACACATCATGCACTGCTGACAGGTCTTCTGGTAAGCTGAGCTAATATGCCACTTCTCCACGCCTTGCCGGAATCTGGTACGGCCCAATATATCGCGGTGCTAACTTGCCCTTGACTCCGAACCTTCTGACTCCTCTGATGGGTGACACTTTGTGACACCCCAGGTGTCTATTTCGCGTTATGTCGGGAGATTTATCCTAATCTCTGATGCTCAGTGAAAAATTCTATTTCTCGATCGCGTTTATCTCCAATTATCAAGTTACTTGTGAAGGTTTCACCGATTTCTGATTTTATTCAATCTCTAGAAAGGCCAAATTTGGAACCTGTTAAAAACTTTTCTCCTCGACGCGAATGCAAACTCGATAATCAATCTCGATTTATAAATCTCGTCTAAAGCTCATTTGATCAAGCGCTCGACAGTTGCTAGTCGAGCTGTGTCCGAATCCAATTTCTTGAATGTTCGATCTATGTCCAAAAATTAATCGGAGTCCGTACTCTCAAGCGGAATCTCCAATGTGTTGTCCTCTAATAAATTTTTATCCAACTCGGCTAAAAATCCCTGTGTCCAATCTAAATTTGAAAATCAACATCGACAATGATTTTTATTAATCTGACTCGCTTTATTTCGATTACGAACCCGAAGCCTATCGATCCCAATTCATTTTTATTTCTACTGGTGCGCGAGAATTTAATTTCCAGGCGACACCCAATTAAAATGTTTCGGTTCATTTTACTCTGTGGCCTCTTGTTCGTCCGGACCTCATTTCGCTCTGTTCTCTGCGTCGGTCTCAGCCAACGAGTGAGCGCTGCGCGAATCGGCTAACAGATGACCACTCCTCTCCAACCAATAAATTGGCCGTCTTAATATACAACTCATACGGGAGCTCTTGTCTCAGAATAAAAATCAAACAAAAATTACTCAGCTCCTAAGCAATCGACCCTTTTTCTCTAAAAAAAATATAGTTCACCAGCATCTGCTTCCTTTCTCCCGCACGCCACGGTCTGCTCAGGCTAGCAGTCAACGCTGGCTGCCACTGCCAGCCCTCGGCCTGTGGCTGGCCACCAAATTCTGCGCCAATAGCCCGCGCCGCCCAATTTGACCAATGTGTGGCTGCCAAATCCCTGCTCCAATGGGTGGTGCCGTTTCTCCCAACCAATCAGCATGTCGCAGCCATTCTTTAAACGTCGCTCCCTCTCTTCTCCTTCCAGCCGACGCGCACACTCTCCCTGTCTTCTCTCCCACACGGCAGCACAACCAGAAATTCTCCCTCCCCTACAGTTTCCCCTGCGACTTGGCCTCTCCTTCGCTCGAGCGCTGAGCAGGAGGTCCCCATGGCCGGCGCGCGTCCCTGCTCGCGCCTCCACGATCGTGAACGCCGTCGGGGCATCGGCTCCGAGCTCCTCTCCGGCCATCTTCCTCCTCTGCTCCTGCTCGCCCATGGAACCCTGGTGACCGCGCCCCTTACCATGGATGCGCCCTGGCTCCTCCACTGCTTCCTCTCCCCGTGGAGAGTTTCCCCTGCATCTTCCCATGGCGCTGCTACCTCCGTGTTGGAGCTCGGGCGCCCATTCACCTCTGTCCGCGCGCCCGGCACAGCGTCCCTCTCCCCCATACATGGCGTCCAACCCTGTCTTCTTTCTCCTCCCCGCTTGGAGCTTTGCCATGGCACACGCTGACCCTTCCCCTCCATTCCTAGGCGCAGAAAGCTCTCCCCCACGCAGTCCAGTTGCAGGTCAGATCCAATTCGCCCAACCCCTGCTCGCCCAGAGCTTCCTTGCCCCAAATCCGGCCATCCCTGCCTTGCCGTGGAGTTCCTTGAGCAGCCCCACCTAGCCGCCATCCTCCCCAGGTCGGCCTCCCCTTTTTTTTGTGTGTGTGCAGCTCGCCATTCCCTCTGTAGCAGCGCGATGGCTTCCTCTGCTGCCAGGGGCCTCGCCCAGGTCCGGTCGTGGTCGCTCCCATCGCCAACCGAGCTCCTCTTCTATAGCAGGCCATCCGCCTTGTCTCCATGGTCATGTGCAGCGAGCTCTATTTTTTTTTCCCAGCGCTCTCGCCTGCTCGACGAAATGCCGCCGCAGCAGCAGCGACGCCCTTCGCTGCGTCGCACTCGCCAGGGCGGGCCTCACGCTATCGACCTGCGCAGCATTTGCGCGTCGTCGTCGAAACCCGCGGTGAGCTCCTCGCTGTTCCGTGTTCCTTGATTTTATAAAATAGCTAAACTAATACGCCGTGAAATAATTGTGTATGTCGTTTAATCGCAGCCCCTTGTTGTCATCGCGCTTCGCGCGTTGTTTCGACAGAAAGCCAAACCAGCACGCAGGCATGCTCGACACGAGTCGGCCAGGTTGTTCGAGTGATTCACGATTTGTTTTATTTACATATTCGGTCGATGATGTGCCTGCATGTTTATATGAGTGAAAATATAATTGTATGAATGAAAGCATGTAGAGGAGAAAACGAAGTAGAAAGAACTCGGACATTTTTATATTTGATAGGAAAAATATGCGATGCGTTGTTTAAATGCGAAAACTAAGTTACAAAATGCGGATTTTGTTTTGGGAAATGTATCGATATGTGTTTATGTGAAAAGTGTATTTGTTTTATGCAATGTGATGTGATTCTGATTATATAGGGAGTATATTTATTGATGTGACGAGTAGTTTAGAAAATGCTAGTTTGTGTAGAGGATGTGTTATTAAGACATGAGTATCGGAGTTCATATATTAGTGGTCGCGCCACATTGATTGAAGTGTCTCGAGTGCACGCCGCCACATGGTTGTATGCGAGACAGGGAAATATAAGGTGTGCTCGACACGAAAGTTCGGTCGGAGTAGGTAGGAATTGTTTTGGCTTATATAGAGAGGTGGTGACATGCCAAAGTAGTCATCGCTTCCTCTGTATCTTGAGTCGGGTCAATACGCGTTATGTGTTCATGAATTGAGAAGTAAGCGCATGATGGTTTCGAGTTAGAGATTAGTGGTTTATGGTTCGTATGATTTGGTTGATGTGTGAATATACATGTGAATATGTATGTTTATAAAAATGTTGTGGTGTATGTTTTGCCTTAGATAGTGATAATAATAGGCAAGCCGACGTGTATGTTATTTAGCGGGCTATACCGTTGCTCTAGTTAGCCGAAGTGTTAGATGGGTTGGTTAAGCTCGTAATCACGATGATTTGCTTGTTGTAGTCTAAACGTGCATGGTTATGGTAGTGGGAAAAATTAGTAGTGCTCATGTGATGTCTAAGTTAAAAGGCAAATTAGTGCATGAAGGGTGCAATCGATATACACATTTATACCGGGTTTGATTATTGTGGTGAATACGTTGTTGATTGTGTATGGTGATTTTAGCGCACAAAATAACTGGGATAAAAAGTTAGTAAGTCTACTTGTTGGTCCTAATTTGATTGTTTCAACTCTAATAAATGGTAAAGTGTTAAAATGATTTAAGTCTCTAGAACGCGGCAATTTTTGAAGTGAATAGGAGCTGAATTTTATTGGTTGCTGTTTTGGGCTGCACGCACTGTTTTAGTTGTGCTGTTTGTTTGATGAACCAAATCATGTTTTCTGTAGAAAAGTCATGTAGAAGAGTTGTAGATAACATTATTATCTTGCTTGTACTAAAATTTGACAGCCATAAACCTGATCGTTTAGGAGTTGTGTTTTTCGCAAGCACAGCATCTGAATCTGTCGAATTTCAGAACAGATTTCAGAAATTGCAATGGTTGCTTAAGTTAATGTTGAAATCAGTTATTGGTGTTCATAATAAAGTTGTAGACAACTCTATTATCTTACTTGTGTTAAAATTTGACAGCCATAGGTCTGACAGTTTAGGAATTATGCTTTTTACAAATTCAGTAACTGAATCTGTCCAATTTCTGTACAGATTTCAGAGACTGTACTGTTTGCCTAAGTTAATGTTTGAATCAGTCCTTGTAGATTATAAGAAAGTTGTAGATGCTTTTCTTATCTTACTTGTGTTAAAATTTCATAACTAAAGGCCTGACGGTTTAAGAGTTATGAATTTTACAACTGGGTTGCTGTGTTATGTCCACTGACAGAACATATTTCGAAAACTGAATTGTTTGATTCAGTTCAACATAGAATCAATCCTTGATGATTATAAAAGTTGTGTAGTACTTTTGCTAAGCTTTTCAAAAAGTCTTAGATCACTCTTTTTGGTGATCTGAAGATTAAGTTATGGATGTTTAAAGTCTGAAGACTGAATCTGTCCAATTCTGGACAGCAAAGCCTTCTAGTGTCTTTTGTCCTTAGTTAAAGATTGAATCACCTTGAGATGTTTATAAATGATATGTAGACAATTTTATTACCTTTCCAGAAAGTCTAGGATCAATTTGTTTGGATGTCTAAACCTGTAGTTGTGAATTTTTGAAGTCGCAAGTCTGAAACTGTCCAACCTGGACAGACCCGTTATTTTTGCACAGTTCGACCTTGCTAAGAGTCTAGTCAAATTGAGATGATAATACCAAAGTTGTAGAGTGTTTCCCAAGCTTTCCAAAAAGTATTTATTCACTATTTTTGGATAAATATTTGAAGAGTTATGACTGAAACAAGAAACTGCTGTGCTGCTGTCCTAATTTTATTATGTTTGGTGGATTGCTCTACTCTGTGGTGTATTTCTTGAGTCGACTATTTCCTCGTTTTGACCTTGGTTGAACACGCAGTAAAGATAGTATAACTAATATAATTGTGCCTAAGTATATAGGTAACTAGTACACGTCTCGCTAAATTAGTGAACTAAATTGGTTAAGGTCTAATAAGTGTTTGCCTAGTAAATAATTGTAAAGCCCATTTAAGTGTCTAGTTCCCTTTCAACTAAGTCTGCCTACATATAAGTAGTTGCGAACTTAGGTACTTAACTAACTTAATGATTAAGTAACTAGTGGATGATTAAGGTGAGCGTAGTAAATACGTGTACTTGTGATGTCGTAGTTGTGTTGCGTAAATAAATAAAAGGTTGTCGTCTTTTAATGGTGTTAATGATGCGCCCAATGACGTATAGATAGCTAGCGTTAACGTGTGGATGTTTATGTGTCTTACTAATTAATGTTAGTTCGCTACTGTGTCTTTGTATATCTTGTGGTATTTTTCATCATATTCATACATATGCATCTTGCATCTCATTTAGGACCGAGAAAGGATGATCGTGCAAGTGATGTGGTGCCAACCACAAGGTGCAGTCGATGGACGACCTGAAGAAGGATGGACTTAACCAGTGGATGCTCGCCAAGCGAGTACCTCCCCCAGCAAACACTATCTAAGTGTTAAATTAAAGGCAAGCCCCGGTTTTATGCATAACCGTTATATATGCTATTTTACTACACTTAATATTTGTAGGCTTGTACCGTGCACTTAAGTGTAGGAGTTGCCTGAAACCCTAGTTGCATGAACTCAGGATTCCTTTTGAGATGGATACTAGTATGCTAGGTCGAGTAGCTGCTATGCTAAATTAGGATCTCGGTAGAAGTCGAGTGATTTTTCTAGCACTCGCGCGAGGTTAGGAATTGGTTGTATCCATTTTGATAACAGAATGATGATGGTTTGTGGACACGGATCCATGGGGATGCGTGGTCTATGAGACGAAATTGGAATAAGGATTAACGTGTGGATACCTGTGTCAAGCGTTTGAATGTACTAAACACATGTCGGGAAAAATGGTAACCGGTAAACCTAGTACCTGAGTGAAGCCGGGCGCGGACTTTATCCCTCACTTGTCCTGAGACTGGGTCTCCCATTCTAGATATGGTGGGTACAAGTGCGGCCACTGCACGGCGGCGGTCGGGGTCAGTGGAGCATTGTATGCCAAGGCGGTGAGGCCTGGACGCGAACGGGGAATCGATGGGGACGGTTGACATGTGTGGGGACGGAGTGCCCTGACATGTCGTGTGTTTAGGTTTACCTTGCAAGGTTAAAACTCGATTCGAATCGTCTGCTTCTCGCAGCTAATGAGACTGCTTGATCCATTGTACTGCATTGAGTAATAAGTGGAAATGAGATACTGGCAAAAGATGTTGATTGATATAATGTTTGATACCATGAATGGATAGATAGGTGCTCATCTAGTCTAAAATTAATATTCTAAATTTGAAAAGCTAAAACTTGTTTTTAGACTCAGCTAGTGCTTTTGGCAAACCAAACCCCTCAGCCAAACAGCTGCATGTCTAGAGGTAGAGGAGTAGACTCCTCACACCGGGTAAGTCTAGCTGAGTATTAGTATACTCAGCCTTGCTTGTGGCATAATTTTTGCAGGTACCTCCTTGATTTGGTTGCTGGTGTGACTTGGCCTTCATCCCTGCCACCGGGATAGACGGTCAAGTGGGTTACTGCTTCCGCAGGAGAGGACCAGGAGGAGTAGCGTGGCCAGGCTTCGCCATGTTACTTGGTTTTCTTCGCTAGTTATTTTCGCTGCATTAAAACTTATGGTTATTATTTCTGAAACTCCGATAATGTAGTCACTATTGATACTTATTAAATTTGTGGTATTATGCTTTATTGTATTTCTCTGTGCCTCACCTTCGAGTGAGCTAGTGGTATTCGATCCTGGATGAGTGGCTTTATCGGACTAGATCCGAGGGACTGACGGGTTATCCCGATTTAAGTGCGTCATTGCCCTTAAAGGCGTGACTCGGGCACTTAAGCCGGAATAATCCGGGCGGTTCTGCCACAGCTGGTATCGGAGCGAATACCAGTACAGAGAAGTCAATAAGTCATGGTTTCCAACCTTTTTTAAAGTAAAACTTGCTTAGAAACCAAAGTTGGATAGACATCAGGACGATAAGGATAGACCTAGGACGTGAAGCCTTAGGAAATAGATGGGTAGCTAGGTGGCTATGTATATAGGCCATAAAGGCTACTACTAATATTAATAAGGATGTTGTAGAAGCATCCGAATAATTAGTTAGGTCTGAGAAGACGACTAGAATGAGCATGCATCATGATTGTCGCATTATAAATGTCTCTTGTGCATCAACATGCTTCTCTCACCTTTATTCCAATAATAAGAAATTGTGAATAATGTGTTGTATTGCTACGAACTGCAAAAAAATGTTTTATCCTGTGTGTCATGATAGTCTTGACTAGGTTGTGCTATGTGTTTATCTTGTCTTGCTATCTAGGTGGTATTGTAATTGTTCAACCCTTTTGCAAAAAAATTTTGCTTGATCTGTTCATAAAAAGACCCCCCCCCCTCCAAACAACCTTGAGTTTAGCAAGTGAAACCCTTAAAAAATCTAATCACATGATGGTGTGGTGTTTTTTTTAGCCCTCGTGTGTTTACCCTTGAATTTACACCTACACAGCTTATAGACACTCATAGCTTGACTCGCTAGACCAACCCAAATCTCCTATGCACTTGTTGTGTCAAAAAATTGATGTTGGGTCTAGTTGCGCAAACCATGTCCAAGCCACGTTTCCTTCCATAAATCCTTGCTCCTAAAAACTTCATAGATTTCTGTTAATCATCCTAGCTGATCCTGTTTCCCTACCTCTCCTTTGTCCGAATCTAGTAATCATTTTCCTTGTGAATCATGTTGTGGCTTTATCATCCGAATCTCCGGATCCCTTATTGACCCTGTCTCGTTATCTGGTTATCTGCTATAACCTGTTCTCATGTATCGGGTGTTGATCTTGCCTAAATCTCTCATTTCTGGTCATTCTCATACCCCCTTCTCCGAGGATCATGACACTGTTTTATCGATTTTTTTTCTCTAGACAGTGAGTCCATTAGGTTCAATGGATGTTGCTGTTGTCTTGGTTCTCTCGTGTCTCTGAGAAGCTCAGTAATCATGATCTCTTGAATGTTTCCTTCTCATATCAAATATCATACTAGTCTCTTTCCTGATAATCTCCATGTTGATCATAAAATAATTCTCTGAGTTGAAGAAAGTTCTCATGTGATGCTCTTTTGTCAGCAATCTCTACTTCAACTCCGATCACATTCTTATTTTCTGAGCCATACTCTCATGGGCTCCATCTATCGGTGCTATGTGGATTTCTTATTGGTTACGTTGGTAATAGTGTTATGACTAACGACCGATGGTGCCGCGACGAAACCGAGAGCCTACTATGGTGCACACATGGTTGAGCTGCTCGGCACGCGCTGGTATCGGGGTTAATAGTTGTGATCCATTACGAGACTATACTGATGTGCTATATTCTGTAGACATTCTCTCAAAGTGGTCATGGCATTTTGTCTCAATATGTCACGATATTCTGTCCAAATCTATCTTCTGTATCTCGTCATTATAATATCTCATGAATTTGCATCTATCTTCAGCTTGGGAGTTACATGCTTCTCCACCCTTAAAGATCCTCATTCGAATCTCGGGACGAGATTCCTTTAAGGGGGGAAGGCTGTGACACCCCAGGTGTCTATTTCGCGTTATGTCGGGAGATTTATCCTAATCTCTGATGCTCAGTGAAAAATTCTATTTCTCGATCGCGTTTATCTCCAATTATCAAGTTACTTGTGAAGGTTTCACCGATTTCTGATTTTATTCAATCTCTAGAAAGGCCAAATTTGGAACCTGTTAAAAACTTTTCTCCTCGACGCGAATGCAAACTCGATAATCAATCTCGATTTATAAATCTCGTCTAAAGCTCATTTGATCAAGCGCTCGACAGTTGCTAGTCGAGCTGTGTCCGAATCCAATTTCTTGAATGTTCGATCTATGTCCAAAAATTAATCGGAGTCCGTACTCTCAAGCGGAATCTCCAATGTGTTGTCCTCTAATAAATTTTTATCCAACTCGGCTAAAAATCCCTGTGTCCAATCTAAATTTGAAAATCAACATCGACAATGATTTTTATTAATCTGACTCGCTTTATTTCGATTACGAACCCGAAGCCTATCGATCCCAATTCATTTTTATTTCTACTGGTGCGCGAGAATTTAATTTCCAGGCGACACCCAATTAAAATGTTTCGGTTCATTTTACTCTGTGGCCTCTTGTTCGTCCGGACCTCATTTCGCTCTGTTCTCTGCGTCGGTCTCAGCCAACGAGTGAGCGCTGCGCGAATCGGCTAACAGATGACCACTCCTCTCCAACCAATAAATTGGCCGTCTTAATATACAACTCATACGGGAGCTCTTGTCTCAGAATAAAAATCAAACAAAAATTACTCAGCTCCTAAGCAATCGACCCTTTTTCTCTAAAAAAAATATAGTTCACCAGCATCTGCTTCCTTTCTCCCGCACGCCACGGTCTGCTCAGGCTAGCAGTCAACGCTGGCTGCCACTGCCAGCCCTCGGCCTGTGGCTGGCCACCAAATTCTGCGCCAATAGCCCGCGCCGCCCAATTTGACCAATGTGTGGCTGCCAAATCCCTGCTCCAATGGGTGGTGCCGTTTCTCCCAACCAATCAGCATGTCGCAGCCATTCTTTAAACGTCGCTCCCTCTCTTCTCCTTCCAGCCGACGCGCACACTCTCCCTGTCTTCTCTCCCACACGGCAGCACAACCAGAAATTCTTCCTCCCCTACAGTTTCCCCTGCGACTTGGCCTCTCCTTCGCTCGAGCGCTGAGCAGGAGGTCCCCATGGCCGGCGCGCGTCCCTGCTCGCGCCTCCACGATCGTGAACGCCGTCGGGGCATCGGCTCCGAGCTCCTCTCCGGCCATCTTCCTCCTCTGCTCCTGCTCGCCCATGGAACCCTGGTGACCGCGCCCCTTACCATGGATGCGCCCTGGCTCCTCCACTGCTTCCTCTCCCCGTGGAGAGTTTCCCCTGCATCTTCCCATGGCGCTGCTACCTCCGTGTTGGAGCTCGGGCGCCCATTCACCTCTGTCCGCGCGCCCGGCACAGCGTCCCTCTCCCCCATACATGGCGTCCAACCCTGTCTTCTTTCTCCTCCCCGCTTGGAGCTTTGCCATGGCACACGCTGACCCTTCCCCTCCATTCCTAGGCGCAGAAAGCTCTCCCCCACGCAGTCCAGTTGCAGGTCAGATCCAATTCGCCCAACCCCTGCTCGCCCAGAGCTTCCTTGCCCCAAATCCGGCCATCCCTGCCTTGCCGTGGAGTTCCTTGAGCAGCCCCACCTAGCCGCCATCCTCCCCAGGTCGGCCTCCCCTTTTTTTTGTGTGTGTGCAGCTCGCCATTCCCTCTGTAGCAGCGCGATGGCTTCCTCTGCTGCCAGGGGCCTCGCCCAGGTCCGGTCGTGGTCGCTCCCATCGCCAACCGAGCTCCTCTTCTATAGTAGGCCATCCGCCTTGTCTCCATGGTCATGTGCAGCGAGCTCTATTTTTTTTTCCCAGCGCTCTCGCCTGCTCGACGAAATGCCGCAGCAGCAGCAGCGACGCCCTTCGCTGCGTCGCACTCGCCAGGGCGGGCCTCACGCTATCGACCTGCGCAGCATTTGCGCGTCGTCGTCGAAACCCGCGGTGAGCTCCTCGCTGTTCCGTGTTCCTTGATTTTATAAAATAGCTAAACTAATACGCCGTGAAATAATTGTGTATGTCGTTTAATCGCAGCCCCTTGTTGTCATCGCGCTTCGCGCGTTGTTTCGACAGAAAGCCAAACCAGCACGCAGGCATGCTCGACACGAGTCGGCCAGGTTGTTCGAGTGATTCACGATTTGTTTTATTTACATATTCGGTCGATGATGTGCCTGCATGTTTATATGAGTGAAAATATAATTGTATGAATGAAAGCATGTAGAGGAGAAAACGAAGTAGAAAGAACTCGGACATTTTTATATTTGATAGGAAAAATATGCGATGCGTTGTTTAAATGCGAAAACTAAGTTACAAAATGCGGATTTTGTTTTGGGAAATGTATCGATATGTGTTTATGTGAAAAGTGTATTTGTTTTATGCAATGTGATGTGATTCTGATTATATAGGGAGTATATTTATTGATGTGACGAGTAGTTTAGAAAATGCTAGTTTGTGTAGAGGATGTGTTATTAAGACATGAGTATCGGAGTTCATATATTAGTGGTCGCGCCACATTGATTGAAGTGTCTCGAGTGCACGCCGCCACATGGTTGTATGCGAGACAGGGAAATATAAGGTGTGCTCGACACGAAAGTTCGGTCGGAGTAGGTAGGAATTGTTTTGGCTTATATAGAGAGGTGGTGACATGCCAAAGTAGTCATCGCTTCCTCTGTATCTTGAGTCGGGTCAATACGCGTTATGTGTTCATGAATTGAGAAGTAAGCGCATGATGGTTTCGAGTTAGAGATTAGTGGTTTATGGTTCGTATGATTTGGTTGATGTGTGAATATACATGTGAATATGTATGTTTATAAAAATGTTGTGGTGTATGTTTTGCCTTAGATAGTGATAATAATAGGCAAGCCGACGTGTATGTTATTTAGCGGGCTATACCGTTGCTCTAGTTAGCCGAAGTGTTAGATGGGTTGGTTAAGCTCGTAATCACGATGATTTGCTTGTTGTAGTCTAAACGTGCATGGTTATGGTAGTGGGAAAAATTAGTAGTGCTCATGTGATGTCTAAGTTAAAAGGCAAATTAGTGCATGAAGGGTGCAATCGATATACACATTTATACCGGGTTTGATTATTGTGGTGAATACGTTGTTGATTGTGTATGGTGATTTTAGCGCACAAAATAACTGGGATAAAAAGTTAGTAAGTCTACTTGTTGGTCCTAATTTGATTGTTTCAACTCTAATAAATGGTAAAGTGTTAAAATGATTTAAGTCTCTAGAACGCGGCAATTTTTGAAGTGAATAGGAGCTGAATTTTATTGGTTGCTGTTTTGGGCTGCACGCACTGTTTTAGTTGTGCTGTTTGTTTGATGAACCAAATCATGTTTTCTGTAGAAAAGTCATGTAGAAGAGTTGTAGATAACATTATTATCTTGCTTGTACTAAAATTTGACAGCCATAAACCTGATCGTTTAGGAGTTGTGTTTTTCGCAAGCACAGCATCTGAATCTGTCGAATTTCAGAACAGATTTCAGAAATTGCAATGGTTGCTTAAGTTAATGTTGAAATCAGTTATTGGTGTTCATAATAAAGTTGTAGACAACTCTATTATCTTACTTGTGTTAAAATTTGACAGCCATAGGTCTGACAGTTTAGGAATTATGCTTTTTACAAATTCAGTAACTGAATCTGTCCAATTTCTGTACAGATTTCAGAGACTGTACTGTTTGCCTAAGTTAATGTTTGAATCAGTCCTTGTAGATTATAAGAAAGTTGTAGATGCTTTTCTTATCTTACTTGTGTTAAAATTTCATAACTAAAGGCCTGACGGTTTAAGAGTTATGAATTTTACAACTGGGTTGCTGTGTTATGTCCACTGACAGAACATATTTCGAAAACTGAATTGTTTGATTCAGTTCAACATAGAATCAATCCTTGATGATTATAAAAGTTGTGTAGTACTTTTGCTAAGCTTTTCAAAAAGTCTTAGATCACTCTTTTTGGTGATCTGAAGATTAAGTTATGGATGTTTAAAGTCTGAAGACTGAATCTGTCCAATTCTGGACAGCAAAGCCTTCTAGTGTCTTTTGTCCTTAGTTAAAGATTGAATCACCTTGAGATGTTTATAAATGATATGTAGACAATTTTATTACCTTTCCAGAAAGTCTAGGATCAATTTGTTTGGATGTCTAAACCTGTAGTTGTGAATTTTTGAAGTCGCAAGTCTGAAACTGTCCAACCTGGACAGACCCGTTATTTTTGCACAGTTCGACCTTGCTAAGAGTCTAGTCAAATTGAGATGATAATACCAAAGTTGTAGAGTGTTTCCCAAGCTTTCCAAAAAGTATTTATTCACTATTTTTGGATAAATATTTGAAGAGTTATGACTGAAACAAGAAACTGCTGTGCTGCTGTCCTAATTTTATTATGTTTGGTGGATTGCTCTACTCTGTGGTGTATTTCTTGAGTCGACTATTTCCTCGTTTTGACCTTGGTTGAACACGCAGTAAAGATAGTATAACTAATATAATTGTGCCTAAGTATATAGGTAACTAGTACACGTCTCGCTAAATTAGTGAACTAAATTGGTTAAGGTCTAATAAGTGTTTGCCTAGTAAATAATTGTAAAGCCCATTTAAGTGTCTAGTTCCCTTTCAACTAAGTCTGCCTACATATAAGTAGTTGCGAACTTAGGTACTTAACTAACTTAATGATTAAGTAACTAGTGGATGATTAAGGTGAGCGTAGTAAATACGTGTACTTGTGATGTCGTAGTTGTGTTGCGTAAATAAATAAAAGGTTGTCGTCTTTTAATGGTGTTAATGATGCGCCCAATGACGTATAGATAGCTAGCGTTAACGTGTGGATGTTTATGTGTCTTACTAATTAATGTTAGTTCGCTACTGTGTCTTTGTATATCTTGTGGTATTTTTCATCATATTCATACATATGCATCTTGCATCTCATTTAGGACCGAGAAAGGATGATCGTGCAAGTGATGTGGTGCCAACCACAAGGTGCAGTCGATGGACGACCTGAAGAAGGATGGACTTAACCAGTGGATGCTCGCCAAGCGAGTACCTCCCCCAGCAAACACTATCTAAGTGTTAAATTAAAGGCAAGCCCCGGTTTTATGCATAACCGTTATATATGCTATTTTACTACACTTAATATTTGTAGGCTTGTACCGTGCACTTAAGTGTAGGAGTTGCCTGAAACCCTAGTTGCATGAACTCAGGATTCCTTTTGAGATGGATACTAGTATGCTAGGTCGAGTAGCTGCTATGCTAAATTAGGATCTCGGTAGAAGTCGAGTGATTTTTCTAGCACTCGCGCGAGGTTAGGAATTGGTTGTATCCATTTTGATAACAGAATGATGATGGTTTGTGGACACGGATCCATGGGGATGCGTGGTCTATGAGACGAAATTGGAATAAGGATTAACGTGTGGATACCTGTGTCAAGCGTTTGAATGTACTAAACACATGTCGGGAAAAATGGTAACCGGTAAACCTAGTACCTGAGTGAAGCCGGGCGCGGACTTTATCCCTCACTTGTCCTGAGACTGGGTCTCCCATTCTAGATATGGTGGGTACAAGTGCGGCCACTGCACGGCGGCGGTCGGGGTCAGTGGAGCATTGTATGCCAAGGCGGTGAGGCCTGGACGCGAACGGGGAATCGATGGGGACGGTTGACATGTGTGGGGACGGAGTGCCCTGACATGTCGTGTGTTTAGGTTTACCTTGCAAGGTTAAAACTCGATTCGAATCGTCTGCTTCTCGCAGCTAATGAGACTGCTTGATCCATTGTACTGCATTGAGTAATAAGTGGAAATGAGATACTGGCAAAAGATGTTGATTGATATAATGTTTGATACCATGAATGGATAGATAGGTGCTCATCTAGTCTAAAATTAATATTCTAAATTTGAAAAGCTAAAACTTGTTTTTAGACTCAGCTAGTGCTTTTGGCAAACCAAACCCCTCAGCCAAACAGCTGCATGTCTAGAGGTAGAGGAGTAGACTCCTCACACCGGGTAAGTCTAGCTGAGTATTAGTATACTCAGCCTTGCTTGTGGCATAATTTTTGCAGGTACCTCCTTGATTTGGTTGCTGGTGTGACTTGGCCTTCATCCCTGCCACCGGGATAGACGGTCAAGTGGGTTACTGCTTCCGCAGGAGAGGACCAGGAGGAGTAGCGTGGCCAGGCTTCGCCATGTTACTTGGTTTTCTTCGCTAGTTATTTTCGCTGCATTAAAACTTATGGTTATTATTTCTGAAACTCCGATAATGTAGTCACTATTGATACTTATTAAATTTGTGGTATTATGCTTTATTGTATTTCTCTGTGCCTCACCTTCGAGTGAGCTAGTGGTATTCGATCCTGGATGAGTGGCTTTATCGGACTAGATCCGAGGGACTGACGGGTTATCCCGATTTAAGTGCGTCATTGCCCTTAAAGGCGTGACTCGGGCACTTAAGCCGGAATAATCCGGGCGGTTCTGCCACACACTTTCAGATAGACGTGATCTCCCACTTCAAAACTCAATTCCCTTCTTCTGGTGTCAACATAACTACGCTGCCTTGACTGTGCTATCTTCAGATTCTCTCGAACCATCTTGATGTTCTCTTCTACTTCGAGCAAAACGTCTGTGCCAAACACCTGCCTCTCTCCAGGTTGATCCCAAAGTAGTTGAGTTCTACAACTCCTCCTATACAGTGTCTGAAATGGTGACATCTTTAGATTGGCCAGATGGCTATTGTTTTAAGAGAATTCCACATAGGGCAATTTTTTATCCCAACCTGACTTATCTTGTAATGCATAGGTTCTCAACATGTCCTCTAGAATTTGGTTAGTTCTTTCAGTCTGACCATCAGTCTGTGGGTGATAAGCTGAACTGAACTTCAAATGTGTGTCCAAGGCTTCTTGTAGCTGCTGCTAAAAATTAGAAGTGAACTTTTTCCTTAATCTGACACTATCTTCTTCGGAACACCATGCAAAGAAACAATCTGAGACATGTATAACTCAGCTAGTGTTGCCCCATTATACGTTGTCTTCACTGGTATGAAATGTGCCACCTTTATTAAGCGCTCCACAATCACCCAAATGGAATCATAGCCGGCCCGAGTATGAGGTAGGCCAACTATGAAATCCATTCCGATCTCTTCCCACTTCCACTGAGGAATATGCAACAGTTGCAAAAGTCCAGCTAGTTTTTGATGCTCTGCATTAGTTCTCTAACAACTGTCACAAATGGCCACATGCTCTGCAATCTCTCTTTTCATTTCGTACCACCAAAACCTCCTTTCAGATCCTGATACATCTTCTTGCTACCGGGGTGTATGGAATATGCTGTCTCACGAGCTTCTTTGAGAATCAGCTCCCGAATCGATTTGATGTTGGGAACACACAACCTATCTTTGAACCATACTACGCCTTCCGCATCTTCCCAAAAATCCTTACTTTTCCCATCCAGGATTAGCTGTCGAATTTCATTGATCTTCTCATCATCTTTCTATCCTTCTCTGATATCCTGCTCTAGGGTGGGTTCCAGCTCAACTATCACTCCCTGGGTACTATTCAGAAATCTGAGACTCAGTCTGTCAAACTCCTTGGCTAACTCATACGAAATTGGGTGAGCAACCATCATATTGACTTGACTCTTCCTGCTCAAGGCATCTGCAACCACGTTTGCTTTGCCCGGATGATAATGTATCTCCAGTTCATAGTCTTTGATCAATTATAGCCATCTTCGCTACCTCATATTTAACTCTGACTGGGTGAAGATATACTTCAAACTCTTATGGTTTGTGTAAACATCACACTTCTGCCCATACAGGTAGTGCCTCCATGTTTTCCACGCATGAACCACTGCTGCTAAATCTAAGTCATGCGTGGGATAATTCCACTCATGAACCTTCAACTGTCGGGATGAATACGCAACGACTTTCCCTTCCTGCATTAGCACACATCCCAAGCTAGTGTAAGAAGCATCACAATACACTGAGAATAGCTTGCGAACGTCAGGAAGAACTAAGACTGGCATTGTTGTCAACTTCTCTTTCAGCACTTCAAAGGCCTCTTAGCACTTCTAGGTCCACTTGAATTCAACTTTGTTTGCTAGCAAGGCAGTCATGGGTCTGACAATCTTTGAAAAACCTTCAATGAAACACCGATAGTATCCTGCCATTCCAATGAAATTCTTGATTCCACGAACATCCTTCGGAGCTTTCTAGTTCAGCATATCTACCACTTTCTTTGGATCCACAACTAATCCATCTTTGTTTATAATATGACCCAAGAATAGGACTTCATAAATCCAGAACTCACATTTACTCAACTTGGCATATAACTGGTGCTCGTGTAGCCTCTGCAACACCTTTCTCAAGTGATCTGCATGCTCTTCCTAACTCTGAGAATATATGAGAATATCATCAATGAACACCACCACAAACATGTCAAGATAATCCATGAACACATTGTTCATCAGATACATGAAGAAAGCTAGAACATTGGTCAGACCAAACGACATCACTGTGAACTCATACAACCCATACTTGGTGGTAAATGTTGTTTTCGGTACATTAGAAGGTTGGATTCTAAGCTGATGATAACCTGACCTCAGACCTATCTTTGAGAACACACTGGCTCCTCTCAGCTGATCGAACAGATCTTCTATTCTGGGCAGGGATACTTATTCTTGATAGTGACTTCATCCATAGCTCTGTAATATATGCACATCCTCTTCATACCATCCTTCTTCTCCACAAACAACACTAGGGTGGCCCAACAACTTGTCTATCTGCTTCTTGAGTTCCACCAATTCTGGTCCGGACACTCTATAGGCTCTTTTAGAAATAAGGGCGGTACCAGGGATAAGCTCCATGGAAAATTCAACCTTTCTCTCAGGTGGCATGTCTGGTAACTCCTTAGGGAACACATCTGGGAATTCTGATACTACTCTGATGACCTTAAGTGGACTGACTTCCTCACTATGGACAGATATCTAGTAACAGCTTCCTTTCCTCGGTTCAGACAAGATCAGCTCCACCAATACTTCTTCTCCTGATAAAGACATCAACCTCACAGTCCTCTTATCATAGCTACGGCTTGCTTGGTACTTGGTCAACCAATTCATCCCTAGGATGGCATCTATGTCTACATCATGGGTACCCATTACTATCAAATCGGTGGGGAACTTTATCCCACTTATTTGGACACTTGCACTTGGGAAAAATTTATTTGTTTGGGTCCTCCCACCAACTAAACTAACTCTCATATGCGGGTACATGGGTGCTACTGATATGTTGTGTGTTTCTACCCATGATGCAGTCATAAAAGAATACATGGCTCCAGTGTCAAATAACACATTTGCAGAATGAGATTCGATTGAGAACGTACCTAGTGCCACTCCTAGGGTCTCCTAAACTGTGTTGGCATCCAGGTGGTTCACCTTTCCATACTGAGCACGTGGTTGTCCACAGTTGTTCGCTCCTTGCTGAGGTGCATTCTGTTTTGTAGGGGCATTAGGAGCTGACTGTTGTTGAGCTACTTTCTTTGGGCAATGTGACGCCTAGTGGCCTTGTTCTCTGAAGTGGAAACATTCTCGGCCTCCTCTTGAACTAGGGTTGTCTGACCATTCTGATTAGCTGCTGGGGCAGGAAGGCGAGGTGTCTAGCTATTCTGCCTCTAGTATTGGTTCCCTCCTGGTTGATTGTTCTAGTGGTACTGCTACTGCTGAGGAAACTGTCTCTGATACTGCTGTTGATGCTGACATTGATGCTGGTGTCCCTAGGGTGACTTTGCTTAAACTGCTGGCTGGATTGCCTCAGAAACGGGGACAGTTGTTGCTCCTAGGCTGGGGCCCACTAATTTTGTGCTTCCGGTCTTCCATCTCCCGGCGCTTCCTCTCTATCATTATAGCCCTGTCGATCAGATGCTAGAAGGTCAGGAAGGTGTGGTTCATCAACTGATAATGCAGAGGATCAGCCAACCCTCTCAGGAATTGGTACTGCCTCTTGGCATCAGTGTTGGCATCTTTTAGAGCGTAGCGAGACAACTACAGCAATCAATCTCAGTACTCGCTGACAGGCATGGATCCCTACTTCAGTACCAAGAACTCCTCTTTCTTCACAATCATCAAGCCCTCTGGAACATGGTACCGGCGGAAATTTTCTCAAAATTCCTCCCAGTTGATGGCTTCAGGGTTGGCATGGGTGGCGACGTAAGAACCCCACCAGGACTATGCTGCTCTCCTCAGTAGATGGGGGCCATACAGAACCTTCTCTCGATCGTTGCATTGAGCAGTGTGCAAATCCAGCTCTACTGTGTGCAGCCAATCCTCGGCATCCATGGGGTCTACAGAGCGGGTGAAGACAGTGGGATGACCTCTCATGAACTCCGCACGTTTGTCCCTAGGCATCTGCAACATCTGCACTTGCGGTTGGGGCTGTGGTTGCTGTTGCACCTGCTGCATGGCTACTAGGGTCTGCCCAATTGCCTGCACTACTTGAGTCTGCATCAGAAACATCTGCTCTATTGTCATCGAGGGTAGTGGTGGAGGCAGCTACGGCTGGGGTGCCTCATCCTAGGGTTCCTGCTGCTCTGGCTGGGCACGCCTTCCACCTCGGTGCCTGTTGTCAGACATCTGTGAAATGCATTCACATATTAGAACTGATCTTGCAATCTTTCAGCACGAGAAAAGGCATACAGATACCTTCACAATACTGAATGAACAACCATCTTCATTGATTCTCAACACAGCCAAACACAACTCTCAGATAAAGAGGAAAGTGGAAGTAAAAGGTTGCGCAACTAAATAGCAGACTTATTAATACTATAATTAAACCAACTTGTAGGGAACACCTACATTTTGGTTACAGTCATTACAAAGATCCAACTCCATCACATGTTCACCATAACATAGCATAAAACACTAGATAAGTGAATTATCCTGACTAGCTAAGACTACCTAAGACTAAGACGCTTGACTTAAGACTTATTACAAACTCCGACGCTAGCGATCTACTGATCCAAATCTAGCTTGATTCTATAGTCAGGTGTGCCATAAGGATGGTACCCTTGTGGCGGTGAGAGGTGCGGGTGCTGAGTCCCAGCGGGGGCAGGAGAACCATTCCTGATGATGGCACTCCACGCGCTCCACCCACAACTCTACGTTCTCAGCATGAGCCCTTCTTAGCTTGTCAAGAAAGTGGTCCAGCTCCATGTTGAGCACAGCGACTAGGTTGGCTGCCTTGTTCAACCTAGGATTGCCTTCACCTACTGGTGAGAAAATCACACTTCCAGTGCTTCCAATCGAGCGGCAGGGGTAATACTTCAGGTTAAGACCATCAGCCACCCCGCTAAACAATGAGCAATACTGCGGAAGTGCATGCCGTGCAGCATCCTGCATGGCTGCCTCGGCATTGTCCCTCTCAGAGATATAATAATGCTCTGAGCATACCTCTGCACCCCAAAGGTCGTCCTCCAGTCGATGCACCAAGCAGGTAGCCTCCTAGCGGTCCGGGTATAACCCACGACCATGCTGATAGACTACACAATGGTACTCGATTGACCAAGTGTGTCGGTCCATAGCCCGGCGCAACAAGGTGTCAAGTGCGTTGTGGAAGTGACACCCACGAGTGGCGTCACGAGTGATGGGCCAAGCGATCCATCTCTCTGGCTCCTGCTCCTTAGAAAGTGCGGTGTTGTGGCTCAAACTGCCACTGCCATCATCGGCGCCGTCAGGATCTCCTCCATCAGCTCCTCCTGCAGCCGGGATGCCCTGAGGTGGTGCAGGGGCACCTCCAACAGAGGTGCATGGGAGAGACGCGTCATAGACTCCACCTCCTGTTGCAGTGGGGACGAAGAATCTTGCTGCTCCATCTCCTATCATCGACGCTCATGCTCCTCTAGCAACCGATGGTGTAGCCTCTCCAAGTGACTGGACTGACCGATCACTATGCGGTCAAGCGGACGCTCCACGAGACGAGAGGGCAGAAAAGGAATCACTGATTTGCGTGCTGTGTGTCCAAGGCGAGCCTTCTACAAAAGACACCGCAAGCATAAAGATGAGATTAGAGTTAATGGCACTAGCAAGTAACCATAGACATATTAGGAAACAAAATAAAACAAAGTTTTATCAAGGTATAGTATATACAAAGTGAAGCATAGGGTTGGTCAAGACGACCGACTTTTGAAGTGACAACAGAGATCAAGGTGAGAATAAGAGTCCATAAACCTTAGAGCAGCCATTCTACTCTAGGTTAGGGGTTTTACAGTCAACAAGGCTTTGATATCACTTATGTCACACTCGGTTTTAGAAGGTAAACCGAATGCGAACTATATACATGCCAAGATCAGAAATTCACGTACACAGTGATTACATAATTGGACATCATCACACAATGCTCAAATAATAGCAGAAATAAGTATAACTTTATTACATCATGATGCCCAAGACATCCATATAGTCAATAACTTAAACATAAATCAAAGTGCTTAACGAAACACAGTAAGAAAAGGCCTTCACAAGTAGCTGACTGGGGGTTCGCCGCTAGTCTAGATTAGAACTCCACAAAAATCCTGAAACTCCTGGAAATCCTCCGTATTTCGTTCATCTTCTCTTGAGCAATGGTTGCAATAGGAACAACCTAGTGTTTGGTGTTTAAGCAAGGGTGAGTACACATCAACGTACTGAGCAAATGTCTTGTTTGACTGTAGTGGACTAGCTGTATGTGGGGTTAAGCTCAAAGCAGTTGCTTTTAGTTGGTCGGGTATTTATCATTAATAAAAGCCAAGTTTTATCATAAAACTCAAGTTGATATTCCCAAAAGAGAGCACTTCCTCCAAGAGGAAAGTACCAAATAACATAATCATAGCCATCATTATTAAACCATCAACATAAATGAATCCAACGTATCTCTAATCAAAGAGGATTCCAAGGTTGCTCTTAATCGTGAGCACGGCTGATATATCAGTTTCTAACACTGCAGAGGTTGCACACTATACCCACGAGTTGTGATCCCTTCCTATCCAGGGTTGTACAACCCCGATTTTCACTACCGAGGTGAATGGCCAGGGATTCACTATGTAGCCTTTACAAAGATTTCCTTGGTGTGCAGTTGCTCGTTAGGTTTCACCAGTCGTACAAACATAGTACTCCTCCTTAAGGTGGGTGACTAACAAAACCAAATTGAATGAACCTCGGCACCCACCCTTAGCAGAGCAAGCACTATGCCCCAAACCCCATTGACGGCCCTACGGCAAAGCCAACTACACCCCCAAGTTCATCTAATTAATCAGCTAAGTGCGTCCCATTCCACCCTTATGGTTGTACTATTATCCTGGGTGGTCACTCAATGAACAGGTCCTTACGGAGAGGTACTCGGGAAACCACCCGAGCCCCCTAAAATGCCACAAGAACAAAATCATAGTCATAATGAATCATAGTATCATAAAGTAATTCTCATCATGTTCGTTGATTGGGTTAAAGCACTAGCAGGTAGCTGATTATAATAACCCACCCAAAAAGGCAATCAAGGATAGGATAAATAGAAAGCTAGTCAATCCTTAGGTTAATCATAGTATGCGGGACAGTGAGTTATAAAGTACATAGGACATAATAGGTCAGAGGACACTTGCTTGTACCAAACAGTTGCTGCTCAGGGGCTTCTTCTGCAACTTCTTCGGCCTCCGCGGATGGAACGTTATCTTAGCGAGTGCGAACATACATTCAATATTCTTGGAATAGAAAGAAACAATACATCATATAAAGAAAAACATGTGCGATACAAAATAACGCTCGCTTCTATGATCACACTAGGGAATGAAACACTGAGGTCGAAATAACGACTGAGAAGTCGTTGTGTCTACGTTATACAAATATGAAATAGGACATTTAATTCGACATACTCGCATTACTCAACATTTATTAATTGTATTAAAGCTATTGCCTAGTTTTAATTAGTTTGCTACGCTAACAACTTTCAGCTATATAAATAGTTCACATAGCATTAGCGATTATGAGCGAGACGAGATAATGGCGCGAGACGAAAATCGCCACGCGTGAAGGAGCGCAGCAGCGCGTGCAAAGTACGCACGCAGCACGCGTATGACGCATAGGCTGACACTATACGCAAGAACTAATTAATAGGTAAAATAATTAAACTAAACAATTATTTAATAAAAATAGTTTAGATACAATTAACTGCGCTGATGTTGATTTATAAATGCAGAATTCGAAATTATAAACTAGATTTAAATTAAAGTGTCGTTCTATAAGCTCCGGTCAAACAAAAGTTTAAATAAATTAGATAAAATATCAACAACAGAGAACTTTACTTCTAACATGTAGAAAATTTTAATATGAATCTAACGCAACTTTAACGGAGTGAATCGGATTTAAATCGCAAAAGTTATCGCAGTTTTAACTTCAACTAAATTACTGTGTACGGATTAAAATAGAACAGGAGATAAATTACAGAACTGTCATATTCTACCTCCTTTCTTCTCGTTCCTCTCAACCATGGGAGGGGGAGGAGCATGCAAGGGGGCTGGCGGGCAAGGCCGCGGGGCCGCGGGATGGTGCAGGCAGGCGAGCGAGCCGGCCGGACCGGCCGTCGCTGCCGGTCACCGCCAGGGGGAAACAGGAGAGGGGGAGGTGCCACCGCTGGGGAAAAAAAGAGGAGTGTCACACCCGAATTTAAGTAACAAAGCCGGGTGCATCTCATATATGCGCCAGAGAAGACAACACATATAATAACAGAGTGCATAGAGATAAATGTCATAAATATCATAAATATACTTATTACCTAGCGGAAGTCTTACAAAAATAAAGTGAATTATATATTATTCCCCAAACTAATCTAAGGCATTAATCTATGATCTTACGGCGCCCGATCGACGTCCAGCTCACACACCTGCCCTACCCCTCTTACGGCCAACACCGGTTGGCCGCGCTCACTCTCACGGCGGCGCCATCGCCGGCGTGCAACGAACTAGCGATTCCATGGCGAAAATTCCTATCTGAGTCCTGCAATATCTAGAATAGCCTTAGACGAACTCGATAGGGCCACATACCAGTGGTGGTTGTCGCCGACGCAGGCCAATCGCGAGGATGGGCGGACCCGCGACTCCGGTGAGTGATTGGTGGGCGCTCAGTCACCGATTCTACACGCCAGCGCCACAGACAGCTTCCTCAAGGGTTCGCGCAAGGCTCCAGGCAAACCTAGGGCTCCGGTGACGGCAAGGAGATGGATTCCAGGATAGCGTGAGCTCCTGCTCCGGTGCTTATGGCAATAGGCGCGCAGCACTGGTTTTCGGGTAACCCGCGATGGGAGACGGAGGTGAGAGCAGAGGAAGACGCCGTGAGACCCTAGAGCTTTTATGCTTCGGATGACCACTCCGCCCCCAAAGATTAGGCCGGCGGAAATCGCGGCGAGGAGCGGCTAGTTCTCAACCACCCCAGCTACGCGGAGACGACCGGGTGACGTGGGACCCACTGGCAGCGGCTGATGAAAGGGAGCGCGAGCGGGAATAGCGGGTTGCGACCGACGACCGGGCCCCACGCGCCAGTGAATGCAGGGAGGGAGAGGCTGATCTGCACGCGGCTGGTGTAGCGGGGATCAAATGGGCCAAAAACGAATACGGCCCAGGCGCACTCTCTCTTTTATATTTTTTCTTTTTATTTTCCATTTTCCTTTCCACTTCCAATTCAATCTTCAATCAAATTTTAAATTCCATCTTTGTGATGAATTTGTCCTCAGTTTAAAATGTACAGTTTGATAATATCAGTGTGAAAGATATTTATTCCTATTTTTATCTTATTTCATGTAGTATTTTCTCATTTCTTTCCTCCTCTTATTTTAAATATTGGAATTTCCCTTTTAGATATTAAATTCTACCTTGAACTTTGATATATTTATTTTTACATGATTTTTATATTGTCACAAAATACACACAAAAATGGAAACCTCGGTATGATGCATGATTTATTTGAGTGTCTTTTGTGAATTATTTATTGTGTACGTGAGGTGTCCACATGAAATGATAAATAGAGATAGTACACATGTATACAAAGGATTATAATTTTCCCTTTTAGATTTTCTTACAAAGTGGGTATTACAAATCCTACCCCCTTAACAGAAATCTTGTCCTTGAGATTTTAGGAAGGACTAGGGAAAAGATGGGGAAAATCTATGCGAAGCTCTTCTTCTCTCTCCCAAGTAGCTTCATCTTCTCCATGGTGACTCCATTGTACTTTGCACATCTTTATCACCTTATTTTTTGTAACTCGAGTCAAAGCGTCAAGAATCTTGATAGGATATTCTGTATACGTCAGATCATCTTGAACACTAAGATCCTCCATTGGTAGTTGCTCCTCAGGTACCCTGAGGCACTTCTTCAGTTATGACACGTGGAAGACATCATGTACATCCGCAAGTTGATCGGGTAGTTCTAGCTGATATGCAACTTCTCCCACTCGCTTTAAGATCAAGAAAGGTCCAATGAAGCAAGGGGACAAATTTCCTTTAACTTTAAATCTCCTCATACCCCGGATCGGTGACACCTTCAGGTACACGTGATCACCCTCCTTAAACTCCAGTAGTCTTCTCTGGGTATCAGCTAGCACTTTTGTCTTGATTGTGCAATTCTTAGATTCTCTGTTATCATTCGCACCTGATCTTCTGCCTCTTGTATAAGTTCAAGCCCAAAGAACTGTCTTTCTCCAGTCTGATCCCAATATAGAGGAGTCCTGCATTTTCTGCCATATAGAGCCTCAAACGGTGACATCTTCAAACTGGCCTGGTAGCTATTATTGTATGAGAACTCCGCATATGGTAAGCTCTTATCCCAACTTCCACCATGTTTAAGAGCACAAGCTCTTAACATATCCTCCAGCACTTGGTTAGTCCTCTCGGTCTGCCCATCAGTTTCGGGATGGTAGGCTGAACTGAAATTCAACTATGTATCCAAGCTCTCATGCAACTTCTTCCAAAACCGAGAAGTAAACTGTGATCCTCGGTCTGACACGATCTTCTTAGGCACTCCATGTAGACAAACTATCTGAGTCATGTACAATTCTGCTAGCTTGGCTCCCATGTAATCATAGGTATGAAGTGAGCCACTTTTGTTAATCTGTCCACAATCACCCGAATAGAGTCATACCCTGCAGGAGTGCGGGGTAGTCCAACGATGAAATCCATACCAATTTCTTTCCATTTCCACTCAGGTATCTTCAATGGGTGCAATAGTCCCGCTGGTCTTTGATGTTCGGCCTTGACTCTTTGACACACATCACACTTAGCCACATGTGCAGCAACATCTCTCTTCAGCCCATACCACCAGTACTTTTGCTTCAAATCCTGATACATCTTAGTGCTACCAGGGTGGATCGAGTAATCAGAATCATGGGCCTCTTTCAATATGGTCTCACAAAGGCTATCAGTCTCTAGAACACATATCCGATCCTTGAACCATACAGTGCCTTGCTCATCCTCCGTGAATTCTGGACCTCTACCTTCCGTAATCATATCCTTAATCTCTTGAATTTTTGCATCACCCACTTGACCTTTACGAATTTCTTGCTCCAAGGTAGGTTCCAATTCAATGGTAACTCCTTCAGATGTGTAACAATTCCCATGTTGAGTCTCCTGAAATCCTCAACGATCTCATCGGGTAGCTAGGCAACAATAGTTGAATGAACGTTCTCCTTCCGACTCAAGGCATCTGCAACCAAATTCGCCTTGCCCGGGTGATAGTGAATCTCCAAATCATAATCCTTAATAAGCTCCAACCAACAGCGTTGTCTAAGGTTGAGATCCTTCTGAGTGAATATATACTTCAAACTCTTATGATCCATGTACACTTGGCACTTGGTTCCCATAATGTAGTGTCTCCAAATCTTAAGCGCATGCACAACGGCTGTCAGTTCTAAGTCATGAGTGGGGTAGTTCAACTCATGTTTCCGCAACTGACGAGACGTGTAGGCAATCACGTGTCCTTCTTGCATAAGCACACATCCCAAGCCTTGGCCACATGCATCACAATAAATGTCAAATCCCTTCTGTAGATCTGGCATAACCAACACTGGGGGCAACATCAACCTCGTCTTTAATTGATCAAAGCTATCTTGACATTTCTTGCCCACTTAAATTCTCTTCCTTTCTCCTAAAGCGAGGTCATAGGCTTAGCAATCTTAGAGAATCCTTCAATAAATCTCCGATAATATCCTGCAAGTCCCAAGAAACTCCGGATCTTAGTAACTATAGTGGGTACGCTCCACGCCATTATCTCCTTAACTTTAGCAGGATCCACTGATATCCCTCCATTAGAAATGATATGGCCAAGAAATGGCACCTCGTCAATCCAAAACTCGCATTTGCTATACTTGGCACAAAGTTGATTATCTTGTAGCTTCTGTAGCACCAATCTCAGATGTTCCTCATGATCGCTATCACTCTTGGAATAAATAAGAATATCGTCGATGAATACCACGACGAATATGTCCAAATACTCCATAAACACCTTATTCATCAAATTCATAAAATAAGTTGGTGCATTAGTTAATCCAAATGACATAACAGTGAACTCATATAATCCATATCGGGTCGAGAAAGCCGTCTTGAGGATATCCGATGGTCTAATCTTCATTTGATGGTAACCCGATCGGAGGTCAATCTTAGAGAACACCCTGGCACCTCTCATCTGATCAAACAAATCCTCAATACGGGGTAACGGGTATTTTTCTTCACAGTAACATCATTAAGTGATCTATAGTCCACACACATCCGTTGTGAACCATCCTTCTTCTGTACAAACAGTACCGGTGCTCCCCAAGGTGAGGAACTCGGACGAATGTACCCAGCCTCTTGTAACTCAGTTAACTACTTATTTAGTTCTTTTCACTCTTCTACAGACATCCTGTATGGCCGTTTAGATATAGGAGCAGTTCCAGGTAAGAGATCAATGATAAACTCAACTTCCCTATCTAGTGGCATCCCTGGTAACTCCTCTGGAAAGACATCTAGAAAATCCCTAACCACACGGATGTTGTTTTCAACAAACTCCTTAGCTATAAAGAACATCGCACGTCTAGAAGAGGTAGTTACTGCAATTTCAACTTGAAATCTTTCTCCTTTAGGGCTGGTGAGTTCTACAGTACCCCTACCACATAATATAATGGCCTTTGCCTTTCTTAACCATGACATACCAAGGATCAGATCTATGCTGCTTTCCTATAATACTATAGTGGTAGCCCAGAATTCTCTTCCCATAATTGTTAATGTCAGCCTATGACTCATATGATTTGCCTCAACATGCCCTTTTGGTGTGATTTCTATCATTGGTTTTCTCATATTTAGCAGTGGTATCTCATTTGTGTTGGCATAACGAGCAGACATAAAAGAATGTGTAGCACCAGAATCAAGTAATATTGTAATAGGAATTGCATTAATATAAAACATACCAATTGTGATGTCAGCACCATCAGGAGTAGCATCTGCGCTGACTTGATTAACCCTGGCTATAAAGTATCCCTTGCTAGGAGTCTATTGCTTGTTCTTAGCTGGTGTACCAGAATTCCCCACTGGACAAGCATTAGCATAGTGCCTAATCTGACTGCACTTGAAGCATGTAGGGCCGTTCTTCTGTCCTGTAGGCCTCGTCGGGGTGCCAGTGGGAGCAGCCTGACGAGTGTGAGGTGTCCGTGAAGACCCCTATGGAGCGTACTGAGCTGGGCGTGGTCCTCCTCCTGGACGAGTAGGTGTGCCCTGTGGTGGAACATAGCGAGGACGAACATTGCTGCTACCCTGCCCCTATGAGATAGCCTTCCTCTTCAAATCTCCCAATTGAACACGCTTGTGTTCAATAGCAAGAGCCTTATCCAGCAACCTCTGAAATGATGGAAATGTGTGTGCAACCAGTGCATACTGTAGGGGTCCATTAAGTCCTTCAATAAAGTGCTTCTTGCTTCCTATCATCATCTGCCACCTCATCAGGAGCATATCTTGACAGCTGGATGAACTTGTCACGGTACTCACTGACCGACATGTTGCCTTGCTTCAATGACAGAAACTCCTTCTTCTTGATCTTCATCAATCCAGCAGGAATGTGGTAGTTTCTGAACTGTGTACTAAATTCCGCCCAAGGAATAGTGTCAGCCGCATCATGGGCAGCAACATAAGAATCCCACCAGTCAGCAGCAGGACCTGTCAGACGACCAGAAGCATATAGAACTTTCTCCCGGTTAGAGCATTGGGCGATGTTGAGCATCTTCTCAATTGACTTCAGCCAATCATCCGCATCTAGTGGATCTGGCGAACTGGCGAAGGTCAGGGGCTTGTGACTCATAAATTCCTGGTGCTTGTCCCGGGGTGGAACTGGTGGTGGTGGTGGAGGCAGCGGTGCTTGTTGCTGTTGTTGTTGATGTTGCTGTTGTGCCCTTCTCTCCTAGCATATCTCCTCTCGCTCCTGGCGCAACTCTCGGCGTATCTCTTCTCGTTCTTGGCGCATCTCCTGGTGTTCCTACTGCATCTGCGCGTGCATATCCACCATGGTGTCTGCCATCTGTTGCATCATCCTCATCTGAGCTGCAACCATTGGGTCAACTCCGGCTGGTGGAGGATTAGGAGGATTCATCTCGGCTTGTTGTGGCTGGGGTTGTCTAAATATCCTTCGAGTGTGTCGATTGGGAGGTAGATCAATTCCACCACCCTTCCCGGTATTGACCATCTGAGTTAGAAACATATGGTAAGAGAGAATAGTAGACAAGGCAGATACTTACGAATCATGTTACTTTGGGGGATTTATTAGCTAAGCAAATTATTGTTTTACCTACTAACGCTAACTCAATACCTTATAGTGGTACATGCTAAGATGTCCATTTATAATATTTCAATCAATCAAAGAAGTAAATCAGACATTTATCATCAGGACAATCAACCAACATTTTTAAATAGAGAAAATAGTTTTGATTTTGTCTTAGGCCTCCTATCTACTAAGAAGGTCATAAATATAGGATTCCAAGGTGTGAAATCCATCTTGTCTCAGAGTAGAAAAGGTAAGAATGATCAGAGTAGAACAGTAGAAGCTGAGACAGGATCAAGATAAGTATAGAAAGAATCAGAGTAAGGTAAGTAGGTAAGGGTTTTGTCTATTTCTATCTAGGTTTCGTTACATACACCCGGATTTAAGGAACAAAGCCGGGTGCATCTCATATATGCGCCAGAGAAGACAACACATATAATAACAGAGTGCATAGATATAAATGTCATAAATATCATAAATGTACTTATTACATAGCAGAAGTCTTACAAAAATAAATGATAAAATAAAGCGAACTA
This sequence comes from Zea luxurians, assembly GCA_029449295.1. Taxonomy (NCBI): domain Eukaryota; kingdom Viridiplantae; phylum Streptophyta; class Magnoliopsida; order Poales; family Poaceae; genus Zea; species Zea luxurians. The sequence continues at coordinate 2,104,281 of JAOPSE010000108.1, read as the reverse complement.
TATATTATTCCCCAAACTAATCTAAGGCATTAATCTATGATCGGACGGTGCCCGATCGACGTCTAGCTCACACACATGCCCTACCCCTCTTACGACCAACACCGGTCGACCGCGCTCACTCTCACGGCGGCGTCGTCGCCGGCGTGCAACGAACTAGCGATTCCGTGGCAAAAATTCCTATCTGAGTCCTCCAATACCTACAATAACCTTAGACGAACTTGATAGGGCCGCATACCAGTGGTGCTTGTCGTCGACGCAGGCCAATCGCGAGGATGAGCGGACCCGCGACTCCGGTGAGCGATTGGCAGGTGCTAAGTCAACGATTCCGCATGCCAGCGCCACAGACGGCTTCCTCAAGGGTTCGCGCAAGGCTCCAGGCAAACCCAAGGCTCCGGTGACGGTGAGGAGATGGATTCCACGATAGCGCGAGCTCCTGCTCCGGCGTGTATGGCAATAGGCGCGCAGCACTGGTTTTCGGGTAACCCGCGATGGGAGAAGGAGGTGAGAGCAGAGGAAGATGCTACGAGACCCTGGAGCTTTTATGCTTCGGATGACCACTCCGCCCCCGAAGGTTTAGCCGGTGGAAATTGCGGCGAGGACCGGGTAGTTCTCAACCACCCCGGCTACGCCAAGACGACCGGGTGACATGGGACCCATTGGCAGCGGCTGATGAAAGGGAGCGCGAGCGGGAATAGCGGGTTGCGGCCGACAACCGGGCCCCGCGCGCCAGTGAATGCAGGGACGGAGAGGCTGATCCGCGCGCGACTAGTTTAGCGGGGATCAAATGGGCCGAAAACGAATATGGCCTAGGCGCACTCTCTCTTTTATATTTTTTTTCTTTTTATTTTCCATTTTCCTTTCCACTTCCAATTCAATCTTCAATCAAAGTTTAAATTCCATCTTTGTGATGAATTTGTCCTCAGTTTAAAATATATAGTTTGATAATATCAGTGTGAAAGATATTTATTCCTATTTTTATCTTATTTCATGTAGTATTTTCTCATTTCTTTCCTCCTCTTATTTTAAATACTGGAATTTCCCTTTTAGATTTTAAATTCTACCTTGAACTTTGATATATTTCTTTTTACATAATTTTTATATTGTCACAAAATGCATACAAAAATGGAAACCTCAGCATGATGTATGATTTATTTGAGTGTCTTTTGTGAATTATTTATTGTGTACGTGAGGTGTCCATATGAAATGATAAATAGAGATAGTACACATGTATACAAAGGATTATAATTTTCCGTTTTAGATTTTCTTATAAAGTGGGTATTACAAGGAGGGAGAGGGAGGCCCTGCGTGGATGGGAAAACGAAGAACACAAAGAAACCCTAGGTACAACAATGGTGGAAGCTCACCGAAGAAGACGACCCTCGTCGGAGCCGAACACAAAATCGTTGATTAGGGATGATCCGTTGATCGGATCGACAAATCGAAGGCAATGGACGAAGCTCTCGACAAGACGAACGTATCGGATTCCGCCGACGATGCACAGACTGAAAGTAATTGCTCATCGGAGTTGTTGATGGAGTTGGAACCACCTCCAAACTTCGGCGAGCGATTCCGAAAGTTTCGGATCGAATCTGGGGTGGGGTTTCGAATTTTGAAAATGGCTCGACGAGGGGATTCCAGCCATATATATATATATATATATATATATATATATATATATATATATATATTGGTAGGGTTTGAAGATCTTTTATTTTTTGTAATTATCCTATTTTTAAAAGTAAAAGTAATTTCAGAAAAAGGCTGAAATCATTTTTAATATCCGAAAAATATCTCGAAGGCTCCAAAGATTCTAGGAAAATTCTTAGACATGATTTGGCACCCAACAAACTCAAAAAACATATTTAGGACTTTTGAAAATGTTTTTATGTACCTCAAATAAATAGATTTTGAATTTCAAAAATAGAAAAATATTCAGAAAAAATACGAAAATCTACGGGCGACTTTTACAAGACATATTGACATGATTCAAACACTTCTTGCAATTGAAAACACTATGCAGCAGTATGAATGCAACAATCATGACACTCCTAGAGCTCCTACTAATATAGAACCAAAATAACTCTCTATTGTTCTGATAAAGGGAAAAGAAAAGTGAATAAAGGAAAGGGTAACACCTGAATTTTGAGTACAGAGTAAATAAATTTTTATACTCCAAAATTCAGGGTGTTACATAAACCCAACTATCCATCTCCTTAATCCGGTCCTTGATTGGGAGAGCCCATGCTGACCTCAGTTGGAGCCCCAGTCACACGACGCTATATAAAAGGATTAAGAGGGCACAGGAAAGACTAACGTTAGTACCTCGCCCTAAACTCTAATCCATAGCCCCCGGCCACATGACGCTATATATAAAGGATTAAGGGGGCGTAGGAAAGACTAATGCTAGTACCTTGCCCTAAACCCTAATTCACAAACAGACCCCATCGCCTAGGCGTCGGAGTGACTGGAAGAGTTCTTCCCATGGCGGCTTCATATCTCGACGTCAGCCCCTGGATCTGATCCCCTCCTCTTCCGCAGGACGAACAATGGCTACATCCCGGCGACCAGCTACCATTGTCGCACCAAGATCTTCATGACGGTAATCCTTCATCTCTCTCTGTTTATGCATAGTGTGCACAAGAATAGGTCAACACTGTTTATTCCTAAGTATCTCGGAGTTCTAAGTATACAGAGTTAGATCCCTAATTTCTATCAATAAGAAGATATTTACATAAAGAAGTAGAACATTATATAAAATAAGAATAAATTGCTATGAAACATATGTGCAGTAAATAATATGTAATATAAAGTCATACTATAATTTTGCTAGATATGCCTTGAGGACATAAGCAATTTTGCTACTATATGTCTGACTAAAATAGCTCTTCAAATCTACGAATTTGTGATCCCTTGTGTTCCTTTTCCCTGTCATCTTTCTCTTTGATTTGGCGTCATTATCACATGTGATCCTGCAATAAAGACCGCGTTCAAAACCAATGGCTAATGCCTAATGCAATATGCTCTTTGTCAGATTGCCTGATTGTAACAACTCAAAACCATCAACTAAAAATAATACATTTAGAATATTAGTAGTAATAATAGTAAAGAATTTTTCTTCAAGTGTTTGATTTTATTTGCCGTTAGAATAATTTTTGTTTGCTCATATTTGATTTACGGTTGTTTCGAAGAATTTTTTATATTAAAAGCCCAATTAATTAATATAAAAACATTAGTCCAAAAATTAGTATTTTAGTTGTAAATAATTTTGGTATAATTATTATGATTTTTTAGAAATATTTAAAAATATGTTTATTTATATTTTTAATGGAAAAAAAGATAAAAAGAAAAACCCTAGTCGCATCGGTTGAACCGACCAAATAGGGCAGTTGAACCGGCCCAGCCCAGCAGCCTTTTCCCCTCTCCCTCTCACTTGCGCGTGAGCCCCACCGGCAGGGGGGCCTTCTTCTACCTCTGGCTGCGCAGCCACGCCCCCGGTCGAGTCGACCCATCCCGTCCCCTTGCCTTCCCGCACCCAAAACCGGATCCCTCTCCATTTCTCTCCCCCATTCACTCCCCCCATTCCTTCCCTCCATTAATGGAGTAACCGACACAATCAAGGGCCGAGTGATGGAGAACGCTGGCTGTCCTTTCCTCTCCCTGGCCGCTGAGCCCTTTCCTCTCCACCTCTTCCCCTATAAAAGGTCAAGCCGTGCCCCTGCTTCTCTCCCCTCCACTCACTCAAGCTCTCCTCTCTCGTCGTCGCGCCGTGCCTAGCCGCCTCGCTGGGGCTCGCCACCGCGTCGGAGCCTCACCATACCCACCGGAGCCTCGCCCTGCTCGTCAAGCCACCATGCCAGAGCCCTACCCAACGCCGAGACCCCCTGTCTCGCTCCCTGCTCGGCCGAACCCCCTGTCAAGCTCCCTGTGCACACAAGCTAGCCCAAGGTAGAAGAAGCACTTTTTACATTTTAGCCCCTACACATGAGTAAAATTAATTTCGAGATATACGGTTTAGAAACTACTAAAAAAGAGACTCCTAATGTATACGTTTAATTGTGAGACACCTCGGTAACAATATTTTGGATGTGGACATCATTTTTATATTTTGAAAATAAATAATGTTATAGTTCATTAACCGTGTACTAGAAGTGTTTACGATTAACTTCTCATTTTAGCATAAAACAATAATATGTAGTAGTGGTTCAAGTATAATTTTACTGATACAAGAAAATGAAAGAGTTACTAGACCACATCTTGTTAGTCAGGTTAACTTCTCATCCCTACTACTCTTAAGAAGATAGTGTAGGCGTCCACACCGGTGTGGTGCACGGTTCTACCTCCCACTTCCACCTGCGACATCCTCCACTCCGCTCATTCCCACCCCCCCCCCCCCCCCCGACATCGTGTCCCCTTGCTCCCACTCTCCCCTCCCTAGGCCCTCCCGTCCTTCGATAGCACGTCGCCGCCCGACGCCCCTGGTCTCGCGTTGCCCCCTCCTCCAGCCCCCACCCGCCGTGTGGCCCCCCATCCTTCCCGCGACGCCACATGGCGCAGCTTGTTCGCCCCATCACCCACACCTCGATGTCACTTCGGATTTGTTAGGGTTTGGGGTTTTTGCAGTTGACTCCGAATCCCGCCGCCACTGCTCGTGCAGGAGGCCTCGAGCTCCCAGTGCTCCTTCCTCACCCACCATGGGTAAGTGGTTCCCCTCCGTGCTTCTAGAGGTCGTGTGCTCCTCAATTCAGCTCGTTTCGCCCTATTCATTGTGTCGTCTCGAGCAATGCTGCTTGGCTTAGGGGTTCTTCGCGCGCGCATCCGGCCAGGCCTCTAAGGTTGGTGGCCATGGCTTAGTGTCGCCATCACCTCCTCCTCATGGTTGTTGCTGCTCCGGTAAGACCTTACTTTCTTCTTGAGTGTTTCCTCTTTCCCTTCCGATGTGTCTTCACCTGCCCCTGAAAGTGATGCCCATCTCTCGTGTCGTGTCCCATCTCAGCGGTAGGCGAGAGCCACGGGGAAGCCTCCGCCGTCCTCATAGATGTTGCGTTGCACCACTACCCGCGGGACTAGCAAGCCGACCACCAGCTTGTGTACCAAATATCCTCATACAAGCTCTATTTAGTAGGGAAAGAGGAACCAACGCATTTGCTTAGACTCTACTACTCTTAAGAAGATAGTGTAGGCGTCCACACCGGTGTGGTGCACGGTTCTACCTCCCACTCCCACCCGCGACATCCTCCTCTCCACTCATTCCCACTGCTCCCCCGACATCATGCCCCCTTGCTCCCACTCTCCCCTCCCTTGGCCCTCTCGTCCCTCCTCCCGTCCTTCGATAGCACGCCACCGCCCGACGCCCCCGGTCTCGCGTTGCCCCCTCCTCTAGCCGCCGCCCGCCACGTGGCCCCCATCCTCCCCATGAAGCCACGTAGCGCAGCTTGTTCGCCCCACCACCCACACCTCGATGTCATGTCGAATTTGTTAGGGTTTGGGGTTTTTGCGGTTGACTCTGAATCCCGTCGCCGCTGCTCGTGCAGGAGGCCTCGAGCTCCCAGTGCTCCCCTCCTCAACCACCCTAGGTAAGTGGTTCCCCTCTGTGCTTCTGTAGGCTACGTGCTCCACAATGCAGCTCGTTTCACCCTATTCACTGTGTCGTCTTGAGCAATGCTGCTAGTTTAGGGGTTCTTTGCGCGCGCATCCGGTCAGGCCTCCAAGGTTGGTGGCCATGGCTCAGTGTCGCCATCACCTCCTCCTCATGGTTGTTGCTGTTCCAGTAAGACCTTACTTTCTTCTTGATTGTTTCCTCTTTCCCTTCTGATGTGTCTTCACCTGCCCTTAAAAGTGATGCCCATCTCTCGTGTTGTGTCCCATCTCAGCGACAGGCGAGAGCCATGGGGAAGCCTCCGTCGTCCTCATAGATGTCGCGTTGCACCACTACCCGCGGGACCAGCAAGCCGACCACCAGGTTGTGTACCAAATATCCTCATACAAGCTCTATTTAGTAGGGAAAGAGGAACCAATGAATCTGCTTAGATTTGTTTTAGCATAGAACGTCATGCTTGGAACGATCATTGCATAACCATGACAAATGCACTCCAGGGTTCGGCCCAGTCCACACCACTGGACCAATAATTTTCTTCTCGTGGAATTCTTGTACCCTATATAGTATCCACTATTTTACATGTGTTCACGGGGCTGATTATGGTTCTAGCTTCTGTTGACCCAACCAAGGAAAATGCTATAGATGCACTGCAAATAATATAGTCTTGTGGTACGTATTGTGTTTCTTACCATGTCCGTACTTTGACATAATGCATTGTCTTTGCTATGCCAATTTGGTTATAGAACTATCATTTTATTCTTTTAGGAACACTATCGATAGTGACTAAGCCACAAAAACCAACAGTCCAACACACACAAGTAAGCTACTTACATAGGAATGAATTAGCAAAACACCCTAAAGGATTCAGAAACACTTATACTTGTTTCTCTGGCAGGCTTGACTAGGATGTTGCAATTATGTTTGCTTTTCTACAGAAGTATGGTTTTACAAGTAATATAATTTTCCAAATGTGCATACATTGTCAACAATTTTCTGAATGAAGTTTATGAGTTTAACAGTTTGTTCTAAAATTACCTTTTTCTTGTATCAAATTACATTGGAGAATTCAAGATTAATGTTGAGTGCAACCATGCTACTCTATCTAGACACTGCTAAGGTCTTCTTTTGCCTGCCTAACTTCAGTTGTATAATAGCTTAAAGAATTGCATGTTAATCTTGTAGCTGTCACCATGAACTAGAAAATGCATGGATTAATAGGATGCTTGCAAATATTGATGCAAACACTATGGCGCTAGCATCTTCCATGCAAATCAAATTTCATGGCAATGTTAGCTACTAGCCTATTGCAAGCTAGTTTGGAATATTTATATATACATGAATAATGTCTCAGGGGAGTTATACTTACCGTTTTAATATCCTATTTACAGTTGCTTGTGATTCTTTTAGATATCATAACCTGTTGCATTCTTAATTTGTTCCCACAGGTATGAGTTTTAGGCAAAGAAGGAAATGGTTATTTGAAGCTTCCCATTTTGCCTTAAAAAAATGCTCTCTTTTCATTTCCTAATATTGAACCATGTCTTTTATTAAAACTCCATGGTGTTTTAGCCTCTCTCCAAAATTTAACTCATTCATAATCCAGATGGTGAGTTAAATTGTGCAATGTCAAAAGTGCCATAGGAATAGAGTGATGCAAAGGGATCTCAAACCAGAAAAATTCTTGTTTGCAAACAAGGAAGAATCAGCTGCAGTTAAGGTCATTGATTTTGGCCTGCCTGTAGTTTTCAATCCAAGTGCGGTTTATTTTCCTTTGTCTATTCGTCATTTTCCTTCGTTAGTCATTGCCAATAATGTCATCTTGTTGACAGTATGATCATGAAGCAACTGCGCCAGGTGAGAATTAAGATCGCTCTTCCTCTTGGTCCTGGTGTATTTGTTCGTTCCCAAGATTCATACCTTTTTTATTCTGGGGACTTCCCATTTTAAAAATAAAAAATGTTTGGGAGCAGCATGTGACATTGGGCATGGTTGGTGGATCCAATATGGTGAATATTAGCGAGCAGCTCGACAAAATAGGTGACGAACATAGGAGCTCAAATTTGGACTTGTTATGAGTTCGTTGCTCTATCACTATGAGTGGCCCGTCTTTGCACATATGGTGATGAACTCTACAATGTCAGAAGTAATTGCTTTTCCCTTCTTCTTTTTTTCGTTTTTGTAGTTATTACATGTTATGACTACGTCTTCTCCGAAAACAGCCCGGTTGCACACAAAAATGGGCAACTAATTGGAACCCAAGTAAGTCTTTGGGCACCTTACGTAGTTACATACACTATCTTAACATTGAATACCAGGTTACAACATGTTTTGTAGAATGAGTTTTTGTTGGAGCTCAGGTTGTGGGTTTAGATGCATCAAGTCTGATTGTATTCACTTCAGGAACGGCACATGAATTTAGTGATGAACAAATCCTTATGAAGTCCCAAGTCTTAATAGATGTTTTTGCTCAATGGCTTCAGGTGAGTACCAATGTTTACAACAAACTTTTGGTGACTATTCACCTTTCACATATCAATTCTTAGTTTCAATAGATTATTCACCTTTTGCCATTACAACAAAACACTAAAAATGTAATTTAAAAATACATTTTTTGGCTAATGTACAAGTTAATGGAAACTGTGAAATAAACATTGGACTGTTGTCCTCCCACCTTTGAAAAAATAGAGGAACATATTCTTCATAGGTATAAGCATGCCAACTCTAAACTATTTAAATCCTTTTTATATTCTCAATTTTAAGTATTCCTCTGTTTCTACTACTTTTGTATTGTGTATTTCCAACTTCTTTATCAGACTAATGATCCCATATTCAGTACGCTGCAAGTGATTTGACATATGTGGTTTATCCTTTAGGTATGTCTCATGTTGTGACTTCATTGCTTTTGTAAAGTTGATGTCATTGTTGGTTAAAATGGACTTTTACTGCTCTATATTGTTCTACTATTTTTGGATTGCACAGCCAGGCTGATTGGTTTTCTGCATCAATCAATCCTTTTCAGGACATAAGATAATTCTTGTATGCTACACTTCCCAAATTGCAATTAATTCAGAAGTTTACCTTCTTTCATTCAATTATTAGTTCTCAGGAACACTAAATGGATATGAATCAGTCATGCCAATAGATGTTCATCTGGTTATTCCAAACAATCATACATCACATCACTTTCTACAAGTGATATGAAGAAAACTTGAAATGCTATCACCATTTAAAACATTGGCTCCTGGAAGTTTAGGTGATTAGCAAAGCTCCTTCGTCTACATCTGACATTGGCATGTATGGTAGAGTCCAACAACTCATGTGACTAACGACTGACGTTGCTCTGGTGCCCTCGGCACCATTTTGGTACATGAAGAAACATTTGATTTGTTTTTTAGACGAGTGTAATCTGCAAACATCGAATGTGAAATGATTTTGCATGTCTAGGTACATACATAATTATGTTATATAATTTTACAATAAGTGTTGTGAAACATATTTCATTTCAGATACACTAACAGTAGATGCAAATTAATGACGGGTGGAGGAACAACAAGCTCAAAGTGCATGGACAAATTATAAGAGGGTTCCATTACCTTGTTATTCTTGGAGCCTAGTTAATTTGGAAGCTTAGAAATCAATGTGTTTTTCGAGGCAAATCTCCTAATATTGCTGTTATGCTTGTAGCTATTTTAGATGAGGTTTCGGTGTGGTCTTCAGCCGGGGCTAAGGACTTATCCTTCCTCCAAATCTTTGGTCCCTCAGCTAACTGGTTTATAGGTGTTGTATTATGTGAGTGGGTGTGTTGCTTTAATGGGGTTCTTCCCCTTCGTTTATTCTTAATATAATGATACACAGTTCTTGTGCGTGTTCGAGAAAAAAAACAATAGATGCAAACTATAGAAGGAGGTAAAGCATTTTTTTACTCTGATGAATGATTTGTAATGATTTTTGTTAACCCCGTAGCAACGCAGACACCTAAATTATTTTTATTCTTCACTACATGTTACCTTCTCTGTGGTACGGGAGTAATATATACTAACACTAAAGTATGAGAGTTTCGAGTTCCTTATTAATGTAGCACCCGATTTTTGTTGGAGCTCCTTATTATCATAAAAACATTTATTTATTTCTTGACCCCTTCTTTGCTAATGAAAGTTTCTTGTGTTTTTCTTTTTAGTCGTTTGATCAACTTTCGCTCTTGCGTTCATCTTCACAAGAAATGGAGCAGCAACATTTGGATGATCCACAACCTGTTGCAGCCCTACCTGCAAGCTTGCACCTCTGGTCTCTCTAGCTATTGTGGTACTTCCTCTTGTGCCTGTGGAAGCCCGCTTCAGTTCCGTTGCCAGTTCGGCAGTTTAGGTCTCAGTTTCAGTTTCATCTCCAGTGATGATATCTCAGCCTATGGAATAGGACTAAGATGCCACAAGTTCAATTACTGGAGAGGCAGGGACGGTGATGCCAGGAGCCATGACTCCCAATCTTTATCCAGTGATGATTCCTCCTCCATACTATCATACTGGTTTTGTGCCAGCGCACTTCTATGATTATGTTCCTTTTTATTGTGGGCCACCAGATGTTGCAGAAGCTCTGCATGAGATTACCAAGCCAGTGGTTGTGCACTCAACACCTCCACTGAATACCAAGACCTTTACAACATGTCTGAATTGGGCGACTCAAATGCAAACGGTGGTATTATATGCTCCCGTTGCAACGCGCGGGCACTCACCTAGTTTTAGCATAAAACAATAAGATGGCTTGAGTTAATTAAGGATTATGATCTAGAAATACAATATCACCTAGGAAAACCAAATGTAGTGGCACACGCTTTGAGCCGTAAAGGTCAAGTGAACAGTATCACTACTAATTTGATGCCATAGGAATTGTGCTGGGAAATGGAATAACTCAACCTTGGTATGCTCAATAATATGGAAGCAACAGTTATGGAAGTGGAATCTACTTTGGAACAGGAGACTCGTAAAGGACAAGAATCCAATGAGAAAATCAAGGAAATTAAGGCACATATTAATTTGGGAAAGACCTCCGATTTCATGAAAGATGAACAAGGCACCGTGTTGTTTAAAAGGAGAATCTGTGTACCAGAAATCGAGCACCTACGCCAACTTATATTAAGAGAAGCTCATGATTCGGCTTATTCTATTCACACTGGAAGTACTAAGATGTACCAGGACCTAAAGGAAAAGTATTAATGGTACGATTTGAAAAGAGATGTTGCTACGTATGTTGCACTTTGTGACGTATGTCAACGAGTTAAAGCCAAACATCAAAGACTAGCAGGATTATTACAACCTCTCAAAGTACCGGAATGGAAATGGAAGAAATCAGCATGGATTTCATAGTTGGATTACCTCGTACTCGTGATGGCTATGATTCCATATGGGTTATAGTGGACAGGTTGACTAAAGTGGCACACTTTATACCTGTAAAGACAACGTACTCAGGAGCCCAGTTAGCAGAGTTATACATGTCAAGGATTGTTTGTCTACATGGAGTACCGAAGATCATACCAAATCGAGGAACCCAATTTACCTCGCGCTTTTGGAAAGACTACATGAGTCCATGGATAGCAAGCTAAACTTCAGCTCAGCCTATCACCCGCAAACAGATGGACAAACGGAAAGAACAAACCAAGTGTTGGAAGATATGTTAAGAGCTTGTGCTTTAAAGCATGGTAGAAGTTGGGATAAGAGTTTTCCTTATGCAGAATTCTCGTACAACAATAGTTACCAAGCAAGTCCAATAATGGCACCGTTTGAAGCACTTTATGGACAGAAATGTAGAACACCGCTTTATTGGAATCAGACCTGAGAAAGTCAAGTATTTGGTCCAGAAATTCTCCAAGAAGCAGAAAAGCAAGTATAGATAGTTAGAGAGAATTTGAAAACAACATAGTCAAGACAGAAAAGCTATGCTGACAATAGAAGAAGAGAGTTGATCTTTGAAGTTGAAGACTTTGTATACCTTAAGGTTTCACCAATGAGAGAAATGAAAAGATTTAAGGTTAATGGTAAACTATCTCCCCGCTACATTGGCCCATTCAAAATTTTGGAAAGAAAAGGTGAAGTAGCGTATCAGACGTGCATGACGTATTTCATGTGTCACAACTTAAGAAATGCTTAAGAGTGCCTGAGGAACAATTACCTATGGAAGAACTCAATGTTAATGAGGATTTGACTTAATCAGAGTATCCTATCAGAATTTTGGAAACATCTTGCAAAATTACTCGGAATAAAGTTATCAACATGTGTAAAGTTCAGTGGAGTCATCATTCAGAAGATGAGGCCACTTGGGAAAGAGATGATGAACTCAGAGCAGAATTCCCCCAGTTATTCTCAGAAGTTCCTTAATCTCGAGGACGAGATTTTTTTAAGGGGGGTAGGTTTGTAACACCTCAAAACCATCAACTAAAAATAATACATTTAGAATATTAGTAGTAATAATAGTAAAGAATTTTTCTTCAAATGATTGATTTTATTTGCCTTTAGAATAATTTTTTTGCTCATATTTGATTTATGGTTGTTTCATAGAATTTTTTATATTAAAAGCCCAATTAATTAATATAAAAACATTGGTCCAAAAATTAGAATTTTAGATGTAAATAATTTTGGTATAATTATTATGATTTTTTTAGAAATACTAAAAATATATTTATTTATATTTTTAATGGAAAAGAAAAAGAAAAACCCTAGCCGAACTGGTTGAACCGGCCCAGCCCAACAGCCTTTTCCCCTCTCCCTCTCACTTGTGCGTGGGCCCCACCCGTAGGGGGGCCTTTCTTCCACCTCTAGCCGCGCCGTCGCGTGCCTTGGGCGCGCGCCCGCGCCGCGCCCCTGGCCGAGCCGACCCGCTGCATCCCCTTGCCTTCCCGCGCCCAAAACCGTCATATCCCACTCCCTTTCTCTCCCCCATTCACTCCCCCCATTCCCTCCCTCCATTAATAGAGTAACCGACACAATCAAGGGCTGAGTGATGGAGAACGCCGGTCGTCCCTTCCTCTCCCTGGCCGCCAAGCCCTTCCTCTCCCCCTCTTCCCTTATAAAAGGACAAGCCATGCCCCTGCTTCTCTCCCCTCCACTCGATCAAGCTCTCCTCTCTCATGTCGTCGCGTCGTGCCCAGCCACCTCGCCAGAGCTCTCCCCCGCGCAGAGCCTCACCGTACCCACCGGAGCCGTGCCCTGCTCGTCGAGTCGCAACGCTAGAGCCCCGCCCAACGCCGAGACCCCCCTGTCCCACTCCCTGCTCGGCCAAACCCCCTGTCAAGCTCCCTGTGCACACAAGCTCCCTGTGTACTACTAAAAAGAGACCCCTGATGTATACGTTTAATGTGAGACACCCCGGTAACAATATTTTGAATGTGGACATCATTTTTATATTTTAAAAATAAATAATGTTATGGTTCATTAACTGTGTACTAGAAGTGTTTACGATTAACTTCTCATTTTAGCATAAAACAATAATATGTAGTAGTGGTTCAAGTATAATTTTACTGATATAAGAAAATGAAAGAGGCACTAGACCACATCTTGTCAGTCAGGTTAAAATATAGATTTTCACTAGTTAGGATATAAGTATTCGTACGTATATCGCTTATTCACTTAGAATTAATAAAATATCTATTCAAGTCAAAATAACCCCGATTATGTTACTAAAGTCCGAAATTAGTAATTTACATTAATTCTTAGAATATTAATGTTATGTAATTTATAAATAAACATTTTTAGCAATATGTATAATTTCTATTTAGAAAGGAAAGGATGAAACCAAAAGGACTATTATTAGTCATAAAGAAAGTAATTAATTAGTAATTTTTTCGTAAAATTTGTTAATTTATTTTATCTACGTTGTATTAGATAAAATAGTTTCATAGCCACATGCTCATATAATTTTCACCAATGATAACTCAAAGTGGAAAATTTAGTGGATTAATAAAATAGTTATGATTTAGACATTATTTATAAGTATAGTTGTGTGGTATGTGAATGTTTACGTAATGGTGAATGTTACCCATGTAATAGTGTATGTTTATTTATTTGTTGTATGTATTCTTTTGTATGTACGGTATGTAAATCGATGTTAGAAGCTGACAGTGAGGTAGACGAACCAAACTCGTTCAAGGATGACCCGCAGGACACGTTCGAGCAAGGCAAGTGGATTCTCCCTCTACAATTCTATTTGAACCCAAGTAATGTGTTGGTCCTTGTTCTCGGATGCTATACATCAAGAACAAAGCAACACAATTGTTAACGATTAGAGACCTTCGTCCTTCGAAGCATTATCTCCCCTGGGATATAATGATCTTCATACGAAGGTCATGAAGGACATACCATCATCATTTCAGTGAACAAAATGTAAATAGAGATAAATGAAACATAAAAGAATATAAACAATCATCACAGATCTTCAGATTATTTGTATTCTTTTTTGTAAACATGAATAAACATCAATGATATTTATATTACATTTATACCTTTGGCTTGATAGAAGGTGGAAAAGCGAAAGTGACGCGAGAGTGATTACAATTCAGCATGAACAGTACGGTGTTACTGTTCATCTATTTATAGGCACACGACGCAGCCTGGTCAAAATTACATTCATGTTCCTGACATTTACTGTTGACCACGAAGTAAACTATCAAGGACTAGGTAGTCTTTTCTTCTTTAAGTCGGTTCCATCTTTCACCATCGTTATCATGCTAAGCCGAAGGTCTTTCAACCATAGCTTCGGCGCTTGTTCGCCCTTTCTTCAAACTGCACCTTCATATTACGCACACCTTCATCTCAAGGCCGAAGCCTCCTGTAACAGTCTGTTATACTGAGAAACATGTTAGTTAAGTTTTTGAGGACCTTCGGAAGAGGAAGGCCCCAACAGTAGCCCCTCTCAGTATTAATTTGTTTTGCATTTAACAAATCCAGACTGTGATGTGAATGAAGGCCTTTTGCCGAAGGTCCGAAAAAACACCTTCCCTTCGCTAGAATAGCGAAAGTCAATGACATGTGGGGCCCACCAAGTTGCAATGCACTGGCACATAAATAGGAACCCGCAGCGATAGCATTTGATGCGCCATTTCAATCACTTGTGCTATTTTTTCAAGATTGAATTCTCTTGCTCTGTCAGATTCTACTTAATTTGAAATCTTCGGCATTTGCACAAGTGCTCATCAAATGGCTGAAGAGAAGAAGGTTGTTGATCCTGCTCTAGCTAGTTTTTACGAGGGTATGGATAAGACAAACACAGAGAGGATTACAAATGAAATGCTAGCTGGCTTGTTTGAAGATTCTGATGATAGCGAAAATTTTGATGTGGAAAGTGGGAATGAAGATGCCGAAGATCGGCCCTGGCGGCCAAGCCATACTATCTTCGAAAAGTCATCCATGAAACAGTCAGATGAATGCGATGAAAGGAAGATATTTTCGTGATATGTCCATTGTGAGAGCTAGAGGGGACAGCACTGCCCCTGTACCCGAAGTAAATGAAGTTGTTTACAAGAGCTTCATGAAGGCAGGGCTTCGGTTTCCACTGAGTAAATTTCTAGTTGAAGTGCTAAGGAACTTTGAGATTTTTCTTCATCAGATTACCCCTAAAGCCATAATCAAGATGGGGATTTTCATTTGGGCTATAAGGAGCCAAGGACTAGAGCCGAGTGCAAAAGGCTTCTACAACATGCATGACCTATTGTATGAGACGAAGGCTGCTGGCAAGGAGCAATATCATAATAACTTTGGTTGTTATGGTTTCGTGCCCCGGGCCGATGTAAGCTATCTAGTTCCAACATTTCGGAAGAGGTGGCCAGGAGCCTAGATGGAAGAATGGTTCTATGTAAGGAACAATTTGGTTGAGAGAGAAGATATAAGGGGCATTATTCAATGCCCTGTTTGGTCTCGCTTCGGCATCAGAAGGCCAGCCACCGCTCTTGGAAACGAAATCGAAGCATGCCAAAAGGCTCTCAACAATGTATGTACCTTTATTGGCACAAGGGACCTAGTCTAGGAGCACATAGCCTATAGTGTGGCCTCTTGTGAATGACTGGGAAATGCCGAAGGAGACTGCTGCCAGGTCCAGTCAAGGCAGTTTAGTTTATCTAAAATACACCTTCAGATACAGAGATCAGTTTGACGAGCCGAGTGATGACTGGCTAAACTGTGTTGAAGCGACTAGCGATGAGTTGCTTGGGGCCTATACAAGGGCCAAAGATGATGCCATGACCTTAGCCTTCGGAGGACGAGGCAAGAAAAGGTTAAACAGAGTTTTTGATGTTATCGGTTTTGTATACCTAGATTATAGCTATCCCTCGCGAAAGCAGGGAAAAAAGAGAAAAACTGCTACATTGGCCATTTCTGTTGCGCCGAAGGGCAAAAAGATCAAGGTTTTGACACACCGGCCTATATACATTGAAACGGCCACAGTGTCGAAGCTTGTTGAAGGGACACCTTCCACCGCTCAGCCAGGGCAGCCTGCTCCTGTCGGCTTCAAGGAAGAGTCGGCTGAAGTGCCAGAAATAATGGGACAAGAGAAAATCGAATCTGCCGGAGCGCCGAAGCATTCTGCCAAAGCCACAGAAAAAACGATCGAAGTGCCAGAGCTAAGAGAATCGGCAGGATTGCATAAAATCCTAAGCGCGCCACCAAAGCCGGGGTTGCCGAAGGTGCCCAGAGCTCCTGTAATAACTCCCAAGAGGAGGAGGATGGCTAGTGTGTTGGACGCTATTTTAGAGTCAACAAGGGTGTCAACTCCTGCTCTTGGAAAGGAGACTGCTGAAGCTGCTACAGTTCGCATTGAAGCCAAAGCTGGGCCCTCAGTGCCCATTGAAACAGAGCCTGCTGGAACTGGGCATAGTATTGAACAAGGACCTTTAGATGTCGGTCTGGTTTTGTTGAAAGAGGACGCGCCCGAGAAGGTTGAATCTCCCACTCCCGAAGCACCTTTTGAAGAGCTTGACTTTATTATTCAACATGCTTCGGGTAAGAAGTTGTCTGAAGAGGAAATTGCGGAAGCCAAACACTACGCCCAGGAACTGAAGTATCCGAAGGGGGCCTTGGTGTATAATGGCACAGATGATGATGACTTTCTGTATTGCCTCCCAGACAATAAGGAAATATCTGTTTGTCGAGAGATGACAAAAACATAGGATTTCTGAAGCTTGAAGTTGGACTTTCTGCTATGTCGAAGGATGATCTCGCAGACAGCCTTGCGTACAATAGTTTGAAGGTACAGAAGTTATGGACTTATAAGCAAATTATTTTGTCTCTTATCCTTGCACTGATCTTTTGCCTCCCCCCCCCCACCTTTTTTGTAGGGCTTAATTCTGAGCAACGCTTTGAGAGCACAGAAGAATGCTGAGGATGAAAGCTGCCAGATAGCTCTTGGTAACCTTCGGTCAGAAGTTATCAAATTAAGGAATGAGGCCTTGGAAAAAGATAAAATTCTATTTTCCTTAGTAGATAGGCTGAAGAAAAACGAAGCAAAACTAACTACACAATCCGAAGCACACAAGGCCGAAATCGAAAACCTTCAGAAACAACTTGCCGAAGCTAATGAGAATTTTGAACTTGCGAAAGTAAATCAAGAAATAAGTGAATGGAAAAGTACAAGACTGGAAAAGAATGTGGGAGAGCTTCGTGAATCCAAGGAGAGATGTTACGAGAAATCTTTGGATTGCGCAAGAAAACTAAAAAACAATTTTGCGAAGGTGGGTGCATATTCATCTGAGCAATGGTTTATTCGAGCGATCCCGAAGGAATTATTGAGTGGATCGGCGAAGAGAGTGAAGCTTTTGAAGAAATCCTTAGCGACCGTGGGGATATTTGTGCCTTCGCCGACGCTCGAGGGGTTGCAACAATTCTGGAGAAGGCTGGTTGTGGACATGTTAAGTTACGGCCCAGACCGAAACCATCTTCTCCATAGACGACACGAGGTACCCTTCGTCTGAAGCTACTTTGATGGGCGAGAAATTCTATTCCGATGTCTGGATGAAAGGCGACCGAGAAATGGCCGATGAAATCATAAAGAGAAATGAAAAAGAATCCCATGATGCCCGAGAAGAAGCTAAGCGAGCCGAAGAGGCTGCCGAGCGCGCAAGGCGTATAGGTATTATTATTGAATTCTAGCTTCGGTATTTGTTTTTTTAGCTTCGGACTAACAATTTGTTTACTACAGCTGAACTTTCACCGCTACCTGAGCCATATGACCCCTAGGCCGATCCCGTTATGAAAGAGGCTCTGGATGTGATGAGTGTTGCCAATACCATCGTCGACGAAGTCGTTGACAGACTGCTGAATGAGGCCGCCGAGAAAATTCTCAAAGAAGACTAGGCTTTTGTTGTGGTGGTAGAATGTAAAATTTGTGTATGAAACAATTAACGAACATGTATATTAATGTAAAATATTTCTTTGTGACGCATGAAAGCTATGTACATACCAATTTTTGAGCCTTTGGCGAAAAAAAACACCTTACCTTCTTTTCATGCTTCGCAAAGAAAAATCACTCATGTCGTCTATCACGTAATGCTGTTGTCGACGAAGATTCTCTTGGTATGTAAAATTATGACTGCCAAAGGTTCTTTCATCAAGTATTTCGAAAGAAGCATCTTTCCTTCTCTACAATATGGCGTATGATGTGATATGATGTGATGTTATGCGAAGTGATGAGATGATATGATGCAACATGATGTTTATGCCAAAGCCACATACCCACACGAAAACACACCCAGACGTTGTCATCCATTTTCTGGAGAAGCTTCTCCAACGTTTGCGGTGGCTTCCTTGCAAAATATTATGCCGTTGGTCCTGGTCTGAGCCCCTTGATCATGGCCTCAATGACAATCTCATTAGGCACTGTACGCGCCTAGGCTCTCAACCACAGGAACCTTCGAACATACGCCTTGAGGTACTCTTCCTGATTCTGTGTGCACTAGAATAGGGCTTGAGTAGTGACTGGCTTCGCTTGAAAGCCCTGGAAGCTAGTGACCAGCATGTCCTTTAGCTTCTGCCAAGACGTAATTGTCCCTGGCTGAAGAGAAGAGTACCAAGTTTGTGCTACGCTTTTGACTGCCATGACGAAGGATTTCGCCATGACTGCAGTATTGCCCCCATATGAAGATATGGTTGCTTCATAGCTCATCAGGAACTGCTTCGGGTCTGAATGCCCATCATACGTAGGAAGCTGGGGTGGCTTGTATGATGGGGGCCATGGGGTAGCCTGAATTCTGCTGCTAAGGGAGAAGCATCATCAAAAGCAAAATTGCCATGATGAAAATCACCATACCATTCATCATCATTGTATGAATTTTCTTGACGAAGCTCCCTGTGCTAGGGCCTTCGGTCTTGGTCATCCTGGGTGAGGTGATGCATTTCTTCGGTGGCCTCGTCAATCTTGCTCTGGAGATCGGCGAGCCGAAGCATTTTCTCTCTTTTCTTTTGGACCTATTGATGGATAGCTTCCAGATTTCTGATTTCTTGGTCCAGTTCCTCCTCCTGACGTGTTGGGCTCGTAGCCTTCCTCTTCTGGCTCCTAGCTTCGCGTAGCGTCTCCTGATTAACGTCCAGTGGCTGCAGTGCAGCCCCTGCCACTGCTGTCTTCTTCGGTGGCATGACGAAGGTCGATGCTTGTTGAAGGTGGTCAAATGAGTTCACCGGAGGTGGGTGCCAATGTTGGTCCTTGTTCTCGAATGCTATACATCAAGAATAAAGCAACACAATTGTTAATGATTAGAGACCTTCGTCCTTCGAAGCATTATCTCCCCTGGGATATAATGATCTTCATACGAAGGTCATGAAGGACATACCATCATCATTTCAGTGAACAAAATGTAAATAGAGATAAATGAAACATAAAAGAATATAAACAATCATCACAGATCTTTAAATTATTTGTATTCTTTTTTGTAAACATGAATAAACAACAATGATATTTATTTACATTTATACCTTCGGCTTGATAGAAGATGGAAAAGCGAGAGTGACGCGAGAGTGATTACAATTCAGCGTGAACAGTACGGTATTAATGTTCATCTATTTATAGGCACAGCACGCAGCCTGGTCAAAATTACATTCATGTCCCTGACATTTACTGTTGACCACAAAGTAAACTATCAAGGACAAGGTAGTCTTTTCTTCTTTAAGTCAGTTCCATCTTTCACCATCATTATCATGCTAAGTCGAAGGTCTTTCAGCCATAGCTTTGGCGCTTGTTCGCCCTTTCTTCAAACCGCACCTTCATATTACGCACACCTTCATCTCAAGGCCGAAGCCTCCTGTAACAGTCTGTTATACTGAGAAACATGTTAGTTAAGTTTTTGAGGACCTTCGGAAGAGGAAGGCCCCCAACATAATGCATACAATAATGTTTACTTTTCAGATATTTGCATAATTTGATGGGATTTGCCTAAATAGGATTTCCTAGAATTACAACCCTATTCCTTGATTACCCTAGGATAAATACTATGCATAGCAATTTGTGCTACCGCTCAACTTGATAATTATGATGTCACTCGTTAGTGATACTAATGTTCCAAAAATGAAGTTTTTATTATGATGTTAACCGATAGTTAAACAAGATCATTTTGTATTAAATGGAACATGGAGTGACCACTCAGGATAACAGTGCAACCACGAGTGCTATAATGGTTCTAGCTTTGGTAATTAGCTCTATATACTTAGTGCTTAGCAACCCTACCTGAAAGATGGGCAAGAGGGGGTGGCAGTGGTTGGTGGTAGCTCATGTTAACATGTGGTGGTAGTCTTGGCTAAGTTACCTCACCCAAAGGGCCATCAATACTGAAGTGAAAACCTTAGCGGGTGACTTTGTACTAAGAATATTTTGTGAAAGCCTCATAGTGGATCCCTAGCCATTCACCTAGGAAGTGTTTACAGGTCCAATAAACCCAGGCTAGATGGAATATATGGCTTGTGGGTAAAGTTGTACCACCTCTGCAGAGTGTAAAACTAATATGTCATGCGTGCTCATGATTAAGAGCAACCTGAACCCTCACATGATAATTGAACTTAAAGATGGAAAATAAATTGTGATCTGATGATCCACAAGTGGTTTGCTTAGGTGATTTCACTTAAGTGTTTTGAGATATAATCATGTACTTATGTTTAATTGGAAATTTTGGGATACACTTATAATTAGTAAGTCAGGTGTCGCTAATAAAATATTGACCAACTAAAATGCTTACATTTATCCATAGTCTACCTTGTTAACTTTGCATTATTCCTTCCACTTGCTAAGCCCCGACCATAAGTGAGCTCACCCCTTGCTAATATTTTGATCAAAGAGTGATGACGAAGACATTGTAGATGACGTTGATGAATATTGAGTCTAATGATGCGCCAGTCACCTTCCTGTGGAAGAATGTCCATGTTTAATTCCGCCATACTTTAATAATGATACTTGTTAAGATACTATGATCAGGATGATGTAATAAAGTTACTCTAATCCCTTTTACGCCTTTATTACATTGTTTTTTGATATATATATATATACACACTTGTGATGTCAACATATGTATGAAAAATAGATCATAGCACATATATGCTATGCATTCTGTTTTACCCCAAAACTGGGTGTGACACTGATGCTTCTTGCTGCAGTTCAGAGGCCACGATGAACCTACTTACCAAGCAGCTGCAGGGGTGGAGGTTGGACGGTGGATGCCAGGGCGCTGGAGACCGGAGGTCGGATGCGGAGGTGGCCACGTGGACAGAGGGCAGAGGTCACTGACGACGGACGGAGGCCACAAACCTGGTGGTCGACGGGTGCCATTGTAGGTGGGTGGAGGCTAAGCTGAAATAGGCCATGATTGTGACAGAGTTCAGGGGCGAACAACGCACGGAGTACGGCAAGCGGAGATCGTCGGTCGACCAGATGACAGTCCTGCACCTGACTACCTATGGCTACTGTGACGGAACCTCCCAAGTCATTAGGCCCACCCACAGTTGTCCTTGTCCAACGGACCTCAGACAACCCTGTAGGTGTTCCTGAATCACTTGACAAGTTCGGTATCTGCTTTCCTTACCTTCCCAAGAGCGTTTTACCCGTCATGCAGACATTACAAATCATCGGAGATACGGAAATGCGGAAGCGGTTACATAAACTTACCTTTATTTAAAAGTAGGACAGAGTTATATTATTACAGACCAGGATATAACATACGAGTGCAGAGTAATATTATTACAAGCCAAGGGAGGCAAAAACCCCTCCTGATAAGTTTTAAACAAAGTTTTTATGGAGGACACTTTCCTCCTGTAGCTTCACTCCTGGTGCTCTTCCTTCGGTTCCACCTTAGAACAGAAACAACAAAAGTTTGTCGCTTCTTCACCTAAAAACAATAGGGAATAAAACCCTGAGTATGGAATTACTCAGCAAGTCTTACCCGACTAAGAAAAGACTCTCAAGGGTATGCTGGTTATAAGGGAGTCAAGGTAAGGTTTCTCAATAATCAAAGACTCTGTTTGCAGAAATGCTTACTAAAAGTGGATCCTAAAAAAATCCAGTTTTATTGTCAAGTTAAGTAGGATTACCTGTAACTAGAGTTCTTTCTACCCTAGTTCAATCACTTGACCTATGCTAGCCAATTTCTTAACAATCCTTCATCTTTACTGGAGTTCTACGTATAGGGCAGTGACTAAGTCTTCATAACCGCGAAGGTACGGCGATCTGAATCGATTATACTCAGCTGAGGATCTCCGCTCACATGACATATGTAGCACTTAACCCATGCATATGTCAACCCGCCACCGGGGTTCTTAAGACCAGATCAGGTTCACGCCAACCGAGAGCACAGTTACACCACCGTCCAGCCTCTTGCCATGGAGGGTACACGCTACTCTCGCCATCTCTCCACTCCCATTGCATGGTATCTTATTCTGGCCTTAGTCTGCCCGAGGCAAAGATTACCCATGATGAGGCATGTGACCA
Source organism: Zea luxurians (assembly GCA_029449295.1). Taxonomy (NCBI): domain Eukaryota; kingdom Viridiplantae; phylum Streptophyta; class Magnoliopsida; order Poales; family Poaceae; genus Zea; species Zea luxurians. Next base: position 2,081,747 of record JAOPSE010000108.1, on the reverse strand, counting down.
GTTAAAGGGTCCTCGGTCATCAAGCCTACATCGACACGATCCTTAATCGACTCAGACGGAGACACTACACCGAGACTCTCTTCTCGTGCAAGTCACCCGCCCGGTCTCAGCTTTATCATTTCATATCCCAAAGTTTGGTACCTGTCAGAGGTACATCTTTTCTGGTGTTGAACCCATCATCATGGCCATGATGGATCCACCATCAAGTTTTATTTTCAAAAACATCCCTCCCACTTTGCCACATCATCTTTTGTAAAAACAAAACCTTTTTCATTGCTAGAGCAAGACTAAGCATAGTAAAAACCTTTTAGAAAAGAGGGATTCAAAGGAAGGTAATCAAATTCAAGGAAGGTAATGTAGGAATTGTTTTAGCATTCAACTCCTATTACCTAATGCATCAAGCAAGTGAGAAAGATTTTAAAATAATCAAGCAGGTGGCAAATGCACCGGGGCTTGCCTTCGTTTATAGGTGAGTCAGGCTCAGACCCGCAGATGTCAAAATAAAAATACCTGCCTGCCTGATGTTCTACAGGTGGTGGTGGTGAAGTCTTTTCTTCTTCTACCTCAACCTCTTCTTCGTTTTCTAAATATAACCACACATACATGTATAAGAATGAATGCCCATGTAATGCTCATGAGATGCAAAGATAGTAAGGGTTTATTAACTAAAGTCTTGAATATAACTTTCCTTCACGGTTCTCCAAGAAACTAGGGTTTCCGAAGTCAGTAAAGGAATTCAAAGGGCAGGGGTGGGGTTTTGGGTTCTAGTTATTAAACAAGGTCCAAATCAAACCAAACTCTACCCAAGGCTTCTAAATAATATTTAGAGTTAAAATAAAAAGTTTGGGGATTTTTGGAATTATTATCTATTTTCTAAAAATCCAGAAACAATGTTTTAGGTTATTTTAAATACTCCAAAATTCCCCATTTGATCTAAAAATCATGAAACTATTTTTATTAAATATTATGGAAAATTAGGAATCTAGGAAAATTGATTTGACATTTCTACCATTTTTCTAGAATTTTCTACAGATTTCCAAAGTCTCACAGAAAAAGAAAAAAAAAGCTGAAACAGTGTTGGGCCGAATCTAGCCTAGGCGACCCAAGTCAAGTGGAAAGCGCGCGCCCGCGCTCGCGCTGTAAACTTTGCAAGAAAGGCCCTGGCATTCTGGTTAACTGGGAATGGGTTCTTTCACTGTTTCATTGAGTCACTGACAGCTTGCAAGAAAGCCCTCCATGTTCTATTCCTTTACGAGCCAAGGTCCCCGATGGCGACGAGCGCAGCAGAGCTCCGGCGAGCTCCTGGACCAGCCAAATGGGACAAAGACTAGTGCCCTACTTTGGCAGAAACCGAATTCAAGCTCTATCTAGTGTTTCCCCTAAGTCAATTGCATGAATGGCTACCTATTTGTCTTGGGCCACGATGACAGTGTGGATAATCCAAAGAACACTGCGTTCTCGGTGATTGGTGGCGGTCTAGCTCAATTGGATGGGTTGACGAGCATTACAGGGGTATGAAAGCACTCAAACGAGAGAGTAGAGAGTGTGAACTGACCGGAATTGCGCTGGCCACGGCGAGGTTGTTTTCACGATGGCGGAAAACCAAATTGGGGGAAACGAGAAATTTGCGAGCTCTACGGAATGATTCGAGGTACGTGTTGCTTCACTGGTTGCGTAATTACCTAACGGAGCCGAGGGTGTGCTCAATTTATAGGCTCCGGGGGCGGTGGCTGGTGAATCGGGGATGGCGCGGTGGCGACCGGAGAGAAGAGGGTGTACTGGCGCAACGATTAGTGGCTTGTACCGTGGCGAGCTCACCGGCGATCACCGGATATGCTTAACGCGATCTACTGCGACGTGGTAAGAAGCCCGGGCATGTGGCAAACGGCAGTGAGGGATCAACAGTGGTGAGATCCTACCCGAGCGATCAGTGAACAAGGGGGAGGTACGGCGGCTAGCCGGATTGGTGTCCAGCTCAACGACGGCGATGATCTTTCTACCCCGAGACGTTATCCACTTACCCCGAGCACGAATCGAGACGCCGGTGGCACGAATTGTGGCAGAGATATCGGTGGCGGCGAGGGGAAGAATTCTTGAATTCATGTCCAAAGTCACTGCAGTTGCACTGTCAGTCTAAAATTCAGACTTTAACAGCCTGACAACCCATCTTTGTGTTTGATTATCTCCAATTTCCTCATAACAACTAATTGACTTTATAACAAAACTTCATGATTGTGAACCAATTGACTAATATGCCTTAACATCATAGTTTTTACACTTTAGTCCAAAAGTACACTGATTTTGCACTTAACCCCCTAGGGTTTAGGTTTAGGTTTTTCTAGGGTTCCAATTAGGGTTTTTGGTATCTCAGGGGTGTAAATGTAATATAGGTCCATTCTTAGGAACATTTTATGACCATTTAACTTAAACTTTAGGGTTTTCTCTATTTGGCTCTTGTTTTTCCCTTCAGAATCCTATTTAGGGTTAAGTACCCTACACTAGGGTCTTATTTGCAAAATGCCATAACAATACAACTTGTTTGAAATTTTTTGCCTAGTGAATGCATTCTAGGTGTGTCAAACATATGAAATGCCCATGCTTATGATGTTATGCTCAAGTTTTAGTAACAGCAACACCAGGGGTGTTACATCCTTCCCCCCATAAAAGAATCTCGTCCCGAGATTAAAAGTCTTAGGGTAAGTAGTGGAAAAGGAAATGCTTCACATTTTTATTTCCTTATTTTTGGTATAAGGCAGGGGTGGTTTGGGGGCTCACTCCTTTATTACAACCATTATACACATATTACAATTTACATGAGGCTAGAAAGCCTGGGAAATTCTTCTCTAAAAAGTCTTGAGTCTCCCATGTAGCCTCATCTTCGGAATGTTGGTTCCACTGTATCTTGTAAAACTTGAGAGTTTTTCTTCGAGTAATCATGTCCTTTTGATCCAAGACTCGAATAGGGTGCTCAGAATATGTCAAGTCTGGCTCTAGGACAACATCTGTCACTTCAATGGTTCGATCTGGAACCCGAAGACATTTCTTCAACTGAGACACGTGGAACACATTATGTACAGCAGACAAGGTTTTGGGTAGTTGAAGTCGGTATGCCACTGGCCCGCATTGTTCAAGGACAAGGAAAGGACCAATGTATCGAGGTGCAAGCTTTCCTTTAACCCCGAAACGTGATACACCCTTCATTGGTGAAACCTTCAGATAGACATAATCCCCTACTAGAAAATATAAGGGTTGTCGCCGCTTGTCTACATAATTCTTCTGACGAGCTTGGGCTTTCTTCAAATTATGAATTATTCTCTGCACTTTTTCTTCGGTTTCTTTTACCATATTAGGCCTGAAGAAGTAACTTTCACCAGGTTCAGATCAATTTAGCGGAGTACGACATCGTCGTCCATATAAGGCTTCAAAGGGTGCCATCTTAATGCTTTCTTGATAGCTATTATTATATGAGAACTCTGCTAATGGTGAACATTCATCCCATTTTTGTGGGAATTCTAGGACACATGCCCGCAGCATATCTTCAAGTATTTGGTTTACCCTCTTAGTCTGCCCACTTGTTTGAGGATGATAGGCCGAACTGTGAAGTAATTTGGTACCCAGGGATTTATGAAGTTCTTCCCAGAATTTGGATACGAATTGAGGTCCACGATCCGACACTATAGTCTTTGGAACACCGTGCAAACTGAGAATGCAAGCAATATACAGTTCCGCATATGCGATGACTGGATATTTTACTTTGACTAGAAGAAAATGGGCAATCTTAGTAAGTCGATCAATGATAACCCAAATGGAGTCAAAGCCTTTTGCCGTTCTGGGTAATCCCACAATGAAGTCCATACTGATATCTTCCCATTTCCATGTTGGTATTGGTAATGATTGTAATGGACTAGCAGCTTTTATGTGTATGGCCTTGACACGCTTACAAGTGCCATATCTAGCCACATAGCGTGCGATTTCAATCTTCATTTTTGTCCACCAATAATGTTGCTTTAGATCTTGATACATCTTAGTGCTTCCAGGATGAATAGAATAGTGACTAAGATGTGCTTCATCCAAAAATTGTTGGCGGATTTCATCATTCTTTGGCACCACTATGCGATTGTCAAACCATACAATGCCTTGATCATCTTTCCTAAAGCACTTGGCTTTTCCGGCTTCTATCTTCTCATGTATATGTTTCATACCCTCATCATTTTTCTGTGCGTCAATTATCCTTTGTAAGATGACTGACTCCAGCTTCAAATGATTTGAGGTCCCATGCTGAATCATTCCCAGGTTCAGATTTTCCATCTCCTGGCATAATGTAATGTCAGAAGTCCTCATTATTAGAAAATGGCAAGAGGCTTTGCGACTGAGTGCATCTGCCACTACATTTGCTTTTGAAAGGGAAATGTGCCCTTGGGCCATTTCTAAGTATTTTGGTGATTGAGTGCCAACACAAGTGCTTAAGTGTTAATCTATGCCAATTGATGGACAAAGTGAAAATCAAGAGTAAAGGTATGTTTCTAAGACTTAGTACATTGTTTTGGAGACTAATGTATTGTGTCTAAGTGCTAGAAACAGGCAAAGACCAATTTGGAAATGTCTTGGCTAAGCAGCCAAGACTCTGCGCAGTCTGGGTGCACCGGACTGTCCGGTGGTGCACCGGACTGTCCGGTGGTGCACCAGACAGTGTCCGGTGCGCCAGGCTGGCGACTGTCAATGGGCTGCTCTCGGGAAGCGATAAACGGCGTACGGCTATAAATCACTGGACTGTCTGGTGGTGCACCGGACTGTCCGATGAGCCATTCACAGGCGAAGTCGTCGCTCTCGGGAAGCGATTAACGGCGTACGGCTATAATTCACCGGACTGTCCAGTGAGCCAATGGTCAGCCAGGCCAACGGTCGGCCGCGTAATCCGCGCGCGACGCGTGGCCGATCCAATGGTCAGAAGGGTGCACCAGACTGTCCGGTGCGCCAACGGCTCTGGATCTTCAACAGTCGGCTGCGCCACAGAAGGAAAGAAATCCGCACCGGACTATCCGGTGCGCCAAGCGACAGAAGGCAAGAATTGCCTTCCTGGAATGCTCTCAATGGCTCCTAGCTGCCTTGGGGCAATAAAAGGGACCCCTAGGCGCATGGAGGAGTACACCAAGCATTCTCTAAGCATTCCCAAGCACCAAGACTTCAATTCCGCGCATTCGATTCTTTGTGATAGCAACTAGAGCTCCATTTGAGTAGTGTACTCTTCGGGTTGTGTTGAGAGCTCGTGTTGTGACTTGTGTGTGTGTTGTTGCTCTGATTTTGTGTCTTGTGTGCGTTGCTCATCCCAACCTTACTTCCGTGACTCTTTGTGAACATCTTTGTAAGGGCGAGAGGCTCCAAGTTGTGGAGATTCCTCGCAAGCGGGATATAGTAAAGTGCAAGCAAAACACCGTGGTATTCAAGTGGGTCTTTGGACTGCTTGAGAGGGGTTGAGTGCAACCCTCGTCCGTTGGGACGCCACAACGTGGAGTAGGCAAGTATTGGACTTGGCCGAACCACGGGATAAACCACTGTGCCATCTCTGTGTTGATCTCTTTGTGGTTATTGTGTTTTGCTAAGACTCCTCTCTAGCCACTTGTCCTTATTGTGCTAACCCCTAATCAAGTTTTTGTGGCACTAAGTTTCAAGTTTTACAGGATCACCTATTCACCCCCCCCCCCTCTAGGTGCTCTCAATTGGTATCAGAGTCGTTCTCTTCACGAAGGGACTAATCGCCCGAATAGATGGATCCTAAGGGCAAGGGGATGGTGGTCAATGATAAGGAGAAGGAGTCCTTCGTCAATGATCCAAAGGATGACAAGCCTACTGACTCGGGGTCGGGCCACAAAAGAAAAGACGGGAGGAAGAAGAAAACAAGGCGCATCAAGGAGATAATCTACTACGACAGCGACGAATCTTCCTCTTCCCAAAAGGACGACGACAACGACTACGAGAAAAGGAAGACGGTTAATTCAAACTTTTCCTTTGATTATTCTCGTATTCTACAAAGTTCCAATGCTCATTTGCTTTCCATTCCTCTCGGCAAACCTCCTCACTTTGATGGAGAGGACTATGGATTTTGGAGTCACAAAATGCGTAGTCACTTGTTCTCTCTCCATCCAAGCATATGGGAGATAGTAGAGAGTGGAATGAAATTTGATAGTACTGATAGTCCCATGTTCATTAATGAGCAAATTCACAAAAATGCACAAGCTACTACTGTTCTTCTAGCTTCATTGTGCAGGGACGAATACCATAAGGTGAGCGGCTTGGATAACGCCAAGCAGATTTGGGACACCCTCAAGATCTCACATGAGGGGAACGACGTCACCATGCTCACCAAGATGGAGTTGGTGGAGGGTGAACTTGGGAGATTCGCAATGATCAGGGGCGAGGAGCCAACCCAAACGTACAATCGGCTAAAGACCCTCATCAACAAAATAAGGAGCTATGGAAGCACGTGATGGACGGACCACGACGTCGTCCGCCTAATGCTAAGGTCTTTTACTGTCCTCGATCCACATCTTGTGAACAATATTCGTGAGAATCCTAGGTACACCAAGATGTCGCCCGAGGAGATACTTGGAAAGTTTGTAAGCGGGCGGATGATGATCAAGGAGGCTAGATACATTGATGATGTGTTGAATGGCCCAATCCAAGAGCCCCAAACCATTGCTCTCAAAGCAACGAGGAGCAAGGAGGCGCTACCTAGCAAGGTGGCGCAAGTTGAGGCGGTCGGGCTTAATGATGAAGAAATGGCCCTCATCATCAAGCGTTTCAAGACGGCGCTAAAAGGTCGCAAGGGGCTTCCCAACAAGAACAAGACAAAGGGGAAGCGCTCATGCTTCAAATGTGGTAAGATTGGTCATTTTATCGCTAATTGTCCCGATAATGATAGTGACCAGGAACAAGGGAACAAGAGGGAAAAGAAGAAGACTTACAAGAAGGCTAAGGGCGAGGCACACCTTGGCAAGGAGTGGGACTCGGATTGTTCGTCATCCTACTCCGACAATGAAGGACTCGCCACCACCGCCTTCAACCAATCGTTCCTCTTCCCCAACGAGCATCACACCTGCCTCATGGCAAGGGAAAAGAAGGTAAGCACTCGTGATACTAGTACTTACGCTTCCTCAAGTGATGAAGAATCTAGCGATGATGAAATAGACTATTCATGTTTATTCAAGGGCCTAGATAGAACTAAGGTTGATAAGATTAATGAATTAATTGATGCCTTGAATGATAAGAATAGGTTATTAGAAAAGGCAAGAGGATCTATTGTATGAAGAACATGATAAGTTTGTAGAGGCACAAAAATCCCTTGCTTTAGAAATTAAAAGGAATGAAATGCTCTCTTGTGAATTGTCTACATGCCATGACTCTATTTCTAGCTTAAAGAGCATAAATGATGATTTAAATGCTAAGTTAGAAGTAGCTAATAAATCAACATCTTGTGTAGAACATGTTGCAATTTGCAATAGGTGTAAAGATTTTAATGTTGATGCTTGTAGTGAACACCTAGTTTCAATTTCTAAATTGAATGATGAAGTGGCTAGTCTTAATGCCCAACTTAAGACTAGCAAGAGTGAACTTGACAAAATAAAATTTGCAAGGGATGCCTACACGATTGGTAGACACCCCTCAATTAAGGATGGTCTTGGCTTCAAGAGGGAAGTCAAGAACTTAACAAGCCATAAGGCTTCCATCTCCGCCAAGGAGAAAGGGAAGGCCCCTATGGCTAGTAGTACTCAAAAGAACCATGCTTTCATGTATCATGATAGGTGACATTCTAGGAATGCTTATAGAAGTTATGATGCTTTTGATTCCTATGCCATGTTTGCTTCTAGTTCTTCTATTATGCATGATAGAAATTTGGCTAAGAAAAATGCTATGCCTAGAAGGAATGTTGTTCATATTCCTAGAAAAGTAAACAATGAACCTTCTACAATTTTTCATACTTGCAATGCTTCCTTTGCTATTTGTAGAAAGGATAAGAAGGTAATTGCTAGGAACTTAGGGGCAAGATGCAAGGGAGATAAAACTTGCATTTGGGTCCCTAAGACCATTGTGACTAACCTTGTAGGACCCAACAAGAGTTGGGTACCTAAAACCCAAGCCTAAATTTGCCTTGCAGGTTTATGCATCCGGGGGTTCAAGCTGGATTATCGACAGCGGATGCACAAACCACATGACGGGGGAGAAGAAGATGTTTACCTCCTACGTCAAGAACAAAGATTCCCAAGACTCAATCATATTCGGTGACGGGAATCAAGGCAAGGTGAAAGGGTTAGGAAAAATAGCTATTTCATCCGAGCACTCCATTTCCAATGTGTTTTTAGTTGAGTCGCTTGGATATAACTTGTTGTCTGTGAGTCAGCTTTGTAACATAGGATATAACTGCTTATTCACAAATGTAGATGTGTCTGTCTTTAGAAGAAGTGATGGTTCATTAGCTTTTAAGGGTGTATTAGACGACAAACTCTATTTAGTTGATTTTGCAAAAGAGGAGGCCGGTCTAGATGCATGCTTAATTGCTAAGACTAGCATGGGCTGGCTGTGGCATCGCCGTTTAGCTCATGTGGGGATGAAGAACCTTCACAAGCTTCTAAAGGGAGAACACGTGATAGGTCTAACTAATGTAACTTTCGAAAAAGATAGACCTTGTGCAGCTTGTCAAGCAGGTAAACAGGTGGGAAGCTCTCATCATACCAAAAATGTGATGACCACATCAAGACCTTTGGAGTTGCTTCATATGGACCTCTTCAGACCCGTCGCCTATCTAAGCATAGGAGGAAGTAAGTATGGTCTTGTTATAGTTGATGATTTTTTCCACTTCACTTGGGTATTCTTTTTGCAGGATAAATCTGAAACCCAAGGGAACCTCAAGCGCTTCCTAAGAAGAGCTCAAAATGAGTTTGAGCTCAAGGTGAAGAAGGTAAGGAGCGACAACGGGTCAGAATTCAAGAACCTTCAAGTGGAGGAGTACCTTGAGGAGGAAGGGATCAAGCACGAGTTCTCCGCTCCCTACACACCACAGCAAAATGGTGTGGTAGAGAGGAAGAACAGGACGCTCATAGACATGGTGAGGACGATGCTTGGAGAGTTCAAGACCCCCGAGCGGTTTTGGTCGGAAGCCGTGAACACGGCTTGCCACGCCATCAACCGGGTCTACCTTCACCGCCTCCTCAAGAAGACTTCGTATGAGCTTCTAACCGGTAACAAACCCAATGTGTCTTACTTTCGTGTATTTGGGAGCAAATGTTACATTCTAGTAAAGAGAGGTAGAAATTCTAAGTTTGCTCCCAAAGCTGTAGAAGGGTTTTTATTAGGTAATGACTCAAATACAAAGGCGTATAGAGTCTTCAACAAATCATCGGGTTTGGTTGAAGTCTCTAGCGATGTTGTATTTGATGAGACTAATGGCTCTCGAAGAGAGCAAGTTGTTGATCTTGATGATGTAGATGAAGAAGACGTTCCAACGGCCACAATACGCACCATGGCGATTGGAGATGTGCGGCCACAGGAACAAAAGGAGCAAGATCAACCCTCTTCCTCAACAATGGTGCATCCCCCAACTCAAGATGATGAACAGGTTCATCAAGAGGAGGCGTGTGATCAAGGGGGAGCACAAGATGATCATGTGATGGAGGAAGAAGCACAACCGGCACCTCCAACCCAAGTTCGAGCGACGATTCAAAGGAATCATCCCGTCGACCAAATTTTGGGTGACATTAGCAAGGGAGTAACTACTCGTTCTAGATTAGTTAATTTTTGTGAGCATTACTCCTTTGTCTCTTCTATTGAGCCTTTCAGGGTAGAAGAGGCCTTGCTAGATCCGGACTGGGTGTTGGCCATGCAAGAGGAGCTCAATAATTTCAAGAGAAATGAAGTTTGGACACTGGTGCCTCGTCCCAAGCAAAATGTTGTGGGAACCAAGTGGGTGTTTTGCAACAAACAAGACGAGCACGGGGTGGTGACAAGGAACAAGGCTCGACTTGTGGCAAAAGGTTATGCCCAAGTCGCAGGTTTGGACTTTGAGGAGACTTTTGCTCGTGTGGCTAGGCTAGAGTCCATTCGTATTTTGCTAGCATATGCTGCTCACCATTCTTTTAGGTTGTTCCAAATGGATGTGAAGAGCGCTTTCCTCAATGGGCCAATCAAGGAGGAGGTGTACGTAGAGCAACCCCCTGGCTTCGAGGATGAACGGTACCCCGACCACGTATGTAAGCTCTCTAAGGCGCTCTATGGACTTAACCAAGCCCCAAGAGCATGGTATGAATGCCTTAGAGACTTTTTAATTGCTAATGCTTTCAAGGTTGGGAAAGCCGATCCAACTTTATTCACTAAGACTTGTGATGGTGACTTATTTGTGTGCCAAATTTATGTCGATGACATAATATTTGGTTCTACTAACCAAAAGTCTTGTGAAGAGTTTAGCAGCGTGATGACTCAAAAGTTTGAGATGTCGATGATGGGCGAGTTGAACTACTTCCTTGGGTTCCAAGTGAAGCAACTCAAGGATAGCACCTTCATCTCCCAAACGAAGTACACACAAGACTTGCTAAAGCGGTTTGGGATGAAGGACGCCAAGCCCGCAAAGACTCTGATGGGAACTGACGTACACGTCGACCTCAACAAAGGAGGTAAGTCCGTTGATCAAAAAGCATACCGGTCCATGATAGGTTCTTTGCTTTATCTATGCGCTAGCAGATCGGATATTATGCTTAGTGTATGCATGTGTGCTAGATTTCAATCCGATCCAAGGGAGTGTCACTTAGTGGACGTGAAGCGAATTCTTAGATATTTAGTCGCTATGCCTTGCTTCGGAATCTGGTATCCAAAGGGGTCTACCTTTGACTTAATTGGATATTCAGACTCCGATTATGCTGGATGTAAGGTCGATAGGAAGAGTACATCAGGGATGTGCCAATTCTTAGGAAGGTCCCTGGTGTCGTGGAGCTCTAAGAAACAAACCTCCGTTGCCCTATCCACGGCTGAGGCCGAGTATGTTGCAGCAGGACAGTGTTGCGCGCAACTAATTTGGATGAGGCAAACCCTCCGGGACTTTGGCTACAATCTGAGCAAAGTCCCACTCCTATGTGATAATGAGAGTGCTATCCGCATAGCGGACAATCCCGTTGAGCACAGCCGCACAAAGCACATTGACATCCGGCATCACTTTTTGAGAGACCACCAGCAAAAGGGAGATATCGAAGTGTTTTATATTAGCACCGAGAACCAGCTAGCCGATATCTTTACCAAGCCTTTAGATGAGAAGACCTTTTGCAGGCTGCGTAGTGAGCTAAATGTCTTAGATTCGCGGAACTTGGATTGATTTATAGCATACATGTGTTTATGCCTTTGATCATGTTCCTTATGCATATTGTTGTTTATTTATGGTGCTCAAGTTGTACAAACACTCTCCGGACCTTACAAGTCCTTTTGCAAGTGATGCACATATTTAGGGGGAGATGTGCTACAACTTGACCCTTTGAGACTAACCGTGTGCTTGAGTTTGCTTGATTTAGTCTCAAAGGTGGATTGAAAGGGAACGGTGGACTTGGACCATGCAAGACTTCCACTGCACTCCGATGAGAGGGTAACTTACTCCAAGTCCATCTCAATATCCTTATTGCCTTGGTACTCTTATTTGAAGATTTTGGTGAGGCAATGGGGTTTAAGGGCCAAGATTGATCCCGTTTTGGTGCTTGATGCCAAAGGGGGAGAAAATAAGGCCAAAGAAATCAATGGATCAGCTACCACTTGAGAACTTTGAAAATAGTAGAATAGAGCTTTTGGTTTGTCAAAACTCTCTTGTTGTCTCTTTTGTCAAAAGTTGGCTTCTTGTGAGGAGAATAGTTGATTATGGGAAAAAGGGGGAGTTTTTGAAATCTTTGATCAATTTCTCTTGGAACAACTCTCTTTATGTCTCAATAAGTGTGTTTGACTTAGTGATAGGAAATTGAGGTTGATTTGCAAAAACAAAACCAAGTGGTGGCAAAGAATGATCCAAATATGCCAAATTTGAATCAAAACAAATTTGTGTTCTCATTTGCGTTGATGTTGCACTTCTTTAGTTGCTTTTTGTTGTGTTGGCATAAATCACCAAAAAGGGGGAGATTGAAAGGGAAAAGTGCCCTTGGGCCATTTCTAAGTATTTTGGTGATTGAGTGCCAACACAAGTGCTTAAGTGTTAATCTATGACAATTGATGGACAAAGTGAAAATCAAGAGTAAAGGTATGTTTCTAAGACTTAGTACATTGTTTTGGAGACTAATGTATTGTGTCTAAGTGCTAGAAATAGGCAAAGACCAATTTGGAAATGTCTTAGCTAAGCAGCCAAGACTCTACGCAGTCTGGGTGCACAGGACTGTCCGGTGGTGCACCGGAAAGTGTCCGGTGCGCCAGGCTGGCGACTGTCAACGGGCTGCTCTCGGGAAGCGATCAACAGCGTACGGCTATAAATCACCGGACTGTCCGGTGGTGCACCGGACTGTCTGGTGAGCCATTCACAGGCGAAGTCATCGCTCTCGGGAAGCGATTAACGGCATACGGCTATAATTCACCGGACTGTCCGGTGGTGCACCGGACTGTCCGGTGAGCCAACGGTCAGCCGGGCCAACGGTCGGCCGCATAATCCGCGTGCGACGCGTGGCCGAGCCAATGGTCAGAAGGGGGCACCGGACTGTCCAGTGTGCACCGGACAGTGTCCGGTGCGCCGACGGCTCTGGATCTTTAACGGTCGGCTGCACCACAGAAGGAAAGAAATCCGCACCGGACAGTGTCCGGTGGTGCACCGGACTGTCCGGTGCGCCAAGCGACAGAAGGCAAGAATTGCCTTCCTGGAATGCTCTCAACGGCTCCTAGCTGCCTTGGGGCTATAAAAGGGACCCCTAGGCGCATGGAGGAGTACACCAAGCATTCTCTAAGCATTCCCAAGCACCAAGACTTCAATTCCACGCATTCGATTCTTTGTGATAGCAACTAGAGCTCCATTTGAGTAGTGTACTCTTCGGGTTGTGTTGAGAGCTCGTGTTGTGACTTGTGTGTGTGTTGTTGCTCTGATTTTGTGTCTTGTGTGCGTTGCTCATCCCAACCTTACTTCCGTGACTCTTTGTGAACATCTTTGTAAGGGCGAGAGGCTCCAAGTTGTGGAGATTCCTCGCAAGCAGGATATAGTAAAGTGCAAGCAAAACACCGTGGTATTCAAGTGGGTCTTTGGACCGCTTGAGAGGGGTTGAGTGCAACCCTCGTCCGTTGGGATGCCACAACGTGGAGTAGGCAAGTATTGGACTTGGCCGAACCACGGGATAAACCACTATGCCATCTCTGTGTTGATCTCTTTGTGGTTATTGTGTTTTGCTAAGACTCCTCTCTAGCCACTTGTCCTTATTGTGCTAACCTCTAATCAAGTTTTTGTGGCACTAAGTTTCAAGTTTTACAGGATCACCTATTCACCCCCCCCCCTCTAGGTGCTCTCAGCTTTGCCTGGGTGATAATTGATCTCCAGTTCATAATCTTTGATCAGCTCGAGCCATCTCCTTTGTCTCACATTGAGCTCAGACTGGGTAAAGATATACTTCAAACTTTTATGGTCTGTATAAATGTGCCTGACATTTCCCAGTAGATAATGACGCCATATCTTCAGAGCATGAACCACTGCAGCTAGCTCCAGGTCATGAGTTGGATAATGCTCCTCATGCCGGCATAATTGCCTTGAAGCATAAGCTATTACTCGGCCTTCTTGCATTAATACACAACCGAGACCACTGCCTGATGCGTCACAATACACATCAAAAGGCTTTTCAATATCCGGTTGAGCCAATTGTGGCAGAACCTCCAAGTTATTGGGCCCACATGCACCTGTCCTTGTCCCAAAGACCTCAGACAACCATGCATGTGCTCCAGATAACTCAATAGGATCTGTCCGATTGCCCCAAGGACATCGGATAAACCACTTTCAACCAGAACCGCGGGATTAAGTAACACAAATCACACACACCAACATTTTTGCAGCGGAAATACTATTACCAAATTTTACAAGTTACAAAAATTTTATATTATTTTATCGGAGTGGTTACAAATGTATAAGTTTGAAATATATGCTAGCTTAAATGACCATCCTCAATAAGAAGTATAGAAGAAGTACTTAGACTTATAAGAAGGCCGAGCCCACCGGCACTTAACACCATCACAGCAGCACAAGGTTAGAACCTGAAAAACAACAGGGAATAAAACCCTGAGTATGGAATTACTCAGCAAGACTTACCCGACTAAAGAAAAGACTCTCAAGGATATGCTGGATTTGGGAATCAAGGAGAGGCTTTAGCAAGAATCAACTTAGATACTTTTGCAGAAATAGCTTACTAAAGTGAGTCCTTACTTTCAATATTTTAACGCCAAATTAAGTATTAATAGACTCTGTTTGCATCTAGTCTAAATTCACCATCTCATCAATACAACATCATTTTTATTCATAATGTTCACATCCAGACTTAGGTTGTAGGTCAGTGACCAAGTCTTCATAACAGCGAAGGTACGGCGATCCGAATCGATTATACTCAGCTGAGGATCTCCGATCACACGACATATGTAGCACTTAACCCTTGCATATGTCAACCCGCCACCGGGGTTCTTAAGACCAGATCAGGTTCACGCAAACCGAGAGCACAGATACACCACCGTCCAGCCTCTTGCTACGGAGGGTACACGCTACTCTCGCCACCGCTCCATGCCCATTTCGTGTTATCTTATTCTGGCCTTAGTCTGCCCGAGGCAAGGCTTACCCATGACGAGGCATGTGACCAGTTAAAGGGTCCTCGATCAGCAGGCCTACATACGCATCCAATCCTTAATCAACCTGGGTAGAACATCACCTGTTCCTAACCCAAGTTCCGATTTAAGTACTTCCATCCTTAGGATTGTTTGTGCTCCTTAGGATGAAAAGAGCATCACAGGGAACTTTGCAGTAAGATCCCACCATGCTCTTAATGAAAATATTCTTGCAGGTAGAAGCCATCTTTCCTCAGGATAATCCCTGAGCAAGGCCTTAACGCAAAAGACAACCTCTGTCCACAAGATCTGAGCAGGGCTAAGCATTTTTGTAAATCATATTTTGATACTTCACCAGAAGTATCTAATAAGGTATGGATATCAAGGAAGGCAATGCATCAAAGGGTTTCCAAGCAACTCCTATAAACCTAATGCACATTTCACTAGACTTAAAGTGTGCAAAAATTATTTAAAATCACAAGGAAGGGGTTGCATGCACCGGGGCTTGCCTGGGTAACACTAGGTTAGTGTTTGTTAGATGACGATCACTTGACGATCATCCTTTGTCTTGGTACTCGTTCAAATTATCCATCTTCAGGTTCATCATCCGCATTATCCTGCGGATTAGCCCGCGCTTGGGGTCGACTTGAGTTATCTTCCGCATCACGTGGTTAATTCACGTACCTGAATGAAATGCATTATGCACATGAATGCATATAGACAGGAATATCGCAAACCTAAATAGTGCTCACGATAGCGAATTAAACACTTAGCGGTGAGGCACACAATAACACTTAAAAGCAATTACTAGATGTCGAGATATTACTAAGTACAACGTCCACGCTATTTTAACTTAATTGAGCCCAATTTGAACAGCAAGCGATAATAAATTAAGCATAAGTCCTATACCATCCTTAGCTAACGCATGACACCAAAGGACTAACAATACTTAAACTCAACAACCATGGATACCTATAACTTAGAATAACATACAATAGCATTTTAAGTGACTTAGAATTATTACTCTAAACCATTATGCACATCATATCAGCTAAACAAGATATCAACGCAAATCAATCATGCAAAACTCATGACATATAAGCATCACTAACGCTTATCGGCTAGACGATAGAAACACTTACACTATCCTTCACATTATTAACTTGACCATTCCTCGCAAATGACGAACCAATTTATACACGCTTAACTTATACATCCTCTAACACACTCTCCGTAAATCCTACATTTTAGACCTAAGTTGTACCATAATACACAATTATTTCCCACGATCACGTTACCGGAGGTGCTGAGGTATTTTAATCGAATCACACCATGCCTATAATTCTATTAACATTTTCTTCACATCATTTACACCTCAGACCTATCCTTCACACTACGGACTAACGAATACTAGACGACGCTATTAATTTCACACAACTAGATTCACCCCTATCAACACCTAAGACTAACATATGGATCAAAAACAACTAACACATTTAATCTTATCGGCTTAATACTTAAATACTAAACCTCTCCCTCGCATCGCTAATTGAATCACACATCGTCTATAAGTTTATCAATACAATCACACTCGACATCCCCGTATAGAAATATACTCTTCACATCATCCGAAACCTAAACTTTACTAGCGAAACAAATACGATGCCACAAGCGAAGAGTTATTTTCACAAACATCTAACACCACCACAATGCGCCAGTGCTATCGACAAGAGAAACGATGTAACTAACGTGTCTAACCAAATCCATCCGATCAATAGCGGAAGTAACGAATTGGCTTACCTCATCATAATTCGTCTCGATACCAGCGAGAACGATGACGACAATCACCGATTCACCTAATTCACCGGACACCTACCAAGTGACGCACACGGCCTCACTTCATTACTCTCTTCATCGCCCAAACACGGGGATTTCGGTGTGCACCCAGAACGCGGACGGCGTGCAGTGGCTGGCGGGGTCGCGGATAAGGAACGACGACGAACTCTGGTTCAGGCGTTTTGTTGAGCACCTGGTGAGCACCAACATTACTGTTGCCAAAGCTGTCGCTACCTCCTAGCAGCAAGGTACCACCACCAGGTGTGCCAGCAGAGAACCCATCAGCGCCACTCGAACCTCCCAATACACCAAAACAGAGCTCGACGCCGGAGCCGGAGATCGAGCGCATAGGGGAAAGACGCAAGAACCGAGCGGCAAGGGAGAAGAAACCGAGCTGGAGCTCGCAGGGGAGTTTGCCGAGGAGGGAAATGGGCAAGGACGATGCGGCGAGGGGAGCAGGAGTCAGGGCGCCGAGCAGGATCCGAGCCAGGGCCAGGGAGATGGGCGCCACCACCTTGGCGGGCGGCAGAGGACGCGCTGGGGAAGAAGCTCTACGGCGAGCGAACGTTAGAGCGCTCGGTCCGAGCTGGTTGACGCGAGCAGGGAGGAGCAGAGCCGAGCGGAGGGCTGCTCACGCGGCCCTAGGCGCCAGGAGAGAGCCACGGACGAGGGAGGAAGAAAGCTCCCTGCCGAGCTTGAGGGCCTGAGGGGCACGATCTGGAGCGACTGGGAAGACTGCGGTGTGCTCCATTAAATGGAATTGAGGCCGAGCGCTGATATTTGAAGACTCCCAGGGGCGGCGTTGTAGAAGATGAACACGACTTGAAAAAAATCTAACAGAGAGAGACGTGAGGATGAGGCTGAGGAAAGAAAATCTGTTGTGAAGACAAAAAAAATCAGCCGAGGGATAAGGCTGATGGCGAGGGATCCATGCACCAGACGTCCAGACGTGGAGAGGATTGCAAGGAAGTGCAGACGCGTGGAGAATAAAAATCTCCAGGGAGCTGAATGCATGCACTGGATGTGGATGGCCTATACGGTGGAGATATTTGAGAAAAACATTTTTCTAGTTTCCCACTTTGTCTTTACGAGAGAACACAGATAATTGAGTTCTGCGGTCTGAACATCTGGTTCCACGGTCACGGATGATTTACCAGTGAATCGAGGCTTAATTATTGATTCTCGTACGCGATTTCATGGTGGACGAGTAGGAACCAAATTATTTAATACTTGTTTACATTCGAAGATTTGGATCCGGGCAAGAACAATAGACCGAAATAAACTAATTTCGGACTGATAATTTGTTCTGTGTGATTCGAACGAAGTTAGCCGAAACCCGATCCGCAATGTATACGCGATTTCGTCGTTAAAACCGCGTGCTGAAGGATAAATTGGATCATAACCTCGCGCACGATTTCACTCGGACGATGCGCGATTTGGATTATTTTACCCCAAACATTTTAGTCGTCGAGTTCAAACTAATTTGCTCGGGATAAAAATCATCCGAGTGGGTCGGGCTTCCAAATTTGTATTCGCGCGAGCGATGAATTTTAAATAATCACCGGACACACCGATTTTCGGAACAACGATGTTCCGAACAGCACGAAAATTTCGGAAGAACTCGGATAATTAGAAGTAAAAATAATGTCGCACCCGCGACAAATGGAACAGATGCGATATTAAAATCGCGATAAGCGAGGATGATTAAAATTTAAAATCCGTTTTATCCACTGATATTGCGTGCTTAAATCCATACTCGCTGTCGAGCAGAATATAAACACCAGGGGTGTTACACCAATACCGGAGCAGTGGTTAATAATACCTTCAATTTCTCAAAGGCTTTATTATATTCTGAAGACCAATTGAATTTAGTATCATTCTTCAATAGACTTGTGATTGGTTTCACAAGCTTAGAAAAATCTGGTATAAATCGGCGGTAATAGCCAGCTAGTCCCAGGAAACTTCGGACTTGATGAACAGTGGTTGGGGGTTTCCACTCCAAAATATCCTTGACTTTGCTGGGATCAACCGCAATCCCCTTGGCAGATAACACATGTCCCAGAAATTGAATTTCTTCCAGCCAAAACGCGCACTTACTGAACTTGGCATATAATTGATGTTCTCTTAAGCGCGTCAATACGATCCTTAAGTGTTGAGCATGCTCCTCTTCATTCTTGGAATATATTAAGATATCATCTATGAAGACCACCACGAATTTGTCCAACTCGGGCATAAATACTGAGTTCATCAAATAAGTGAAGTGGGCAGGAGCATTCGTCAGTTCGAAAGACATCACCAAGTATTCAAATAAACCATACCGCGTAGTGAATGCGGTCTTTGGTATATCCTCGGGCCGAATACGGATCTGATGATAGCTCGATCTGAGGTCGATCTTGGAGAATACCCTTGCTCCAGTCAGTTGATCAAATAAAATGTCAATTCGTGGAAGAGGGTACTTATTCTTGATAGTGACCTCATTAAGGGGTCGATAATCCACACACATCCATAATGTTTGATCCTTCTTCTTGACGAAGATGGCTGGACAACCCCATGGTGACGAGCTTGGCCGGATGAATCCTTTTTCAAGTAGATCTTGCAATTGAATCTTGAGTTCTGCCAGCTCATTTGGAGGCATTCGGTACGATCTTCTAGAAATGGGAGCCGTACCGGGCTTCAACTCAATTACAAACTCTACATCTCTTTCAGGTGGCAATCCAGGCAAATCTTCTGGAAAGACATCTGGGAACTCACATACTACCGGAATATCTTTGACCTCCGGTATAATGGCTTCATTAATTCTGCCAATTAGTTTAGCTGGAATAGCTATGGGAATAGACGAAAGAATTTCTTCTTGGCCATAACTCAACCTGATAGTTCTTAGATCAGTGTTGAGGATTGCTTTATGCTGGGCCAACCAATTCATGCCCAGAATCACATCTATGTCTTGGCCTTTTAGAACAATCATACTAGTAGGAAAGTCCCGTCCAGCCAATGTTACGGGCACTTGGTAAGCCACTTCTTTGGTAAATATTTGTCCCCCAGGCGAATGTATTTTAAACCCTTCCCTTGATTCAGTATATGGAATGCAGTGTTTCTCCACAAACTTTTTGCTTATGAAAGTATGTGAAGCACCAGAATCAAAGAGAATAAGTGCAGGGTGGTTGGCTACAAGGAACATACCCATCATCACCGGTTCGCCTTCTGGTGTTGTGTCCACTTGAGTGTAATAAACCCGTCCAGTTTTCCTTGTATTCCTGCCCACGGTATTGGTTGCCGCATTTCCCTTAGAACCTCCGGAGCTTTGCTGATTACTTGATTGAGTCTGCCTCGGATATGGACAGTCCTTAATGAAATGCCCGGACTTTCCACAGTTGAAGCAGCCGGTTGATGAGCTTGGAAGAGCAGGGAAACGAGTGCCAGGGGCACCCGGCTGATTTGTAGCAGTGGGGGCAGGGGTAGGACGGATAAACACTGGTTGCTTAAATGGGAAGTAGGGTGGACGAGAGAAAGAGCGACTTTGATTAAAAGGCCGGATAACTAACCGTTGCCTTTTCTCGGGGCCCTGATTAGGCCTGTTGCCTCCATTCCCCTTGGATTTTCCGGAACTTACACATTTAGCCTCGACTACTAGTGTTGTGCTGACAGCCCTTCCATAAGTAAGGTCGATGCAAGTGGCCATCTTTCTTTGCATCTGATCATTCAAGCCTCTCATGAAACAATTCTTTTTCTTTATGTCTGTGTTGACTTGGTCGATTGCATACTGAGATAAGTGATTAAATTTATTGAGATAATGGGTAACAGTATCTCCGCCTTGCTTCAATTTCATGAACTTCTCTTGCTTCATGTGAAGAACTCCCTCAGGTATATAATGCTCTCTAAAGGCTAGCTTGAATTCATCCCATGTGATCTGATGGTCGGTCGGCTGAACGGCCACAAAGTTTCCCCACCACGTACTGGCAGGGCCTCGCAGTTGTTGGGCTGCAAACAGGGGCTTTTGAGTTTCTGAACACCGAAGAAGCCCAAATTTCTGCTCAATGACGCGGATCCATTCATCCGCCTCTAGAGGGTCTTCTGCCTTGACGAACAACGGATGGCGCGTCTCGGAGATGTCCAGATAAGATGTCTCACGGGGGCCTTGCGGATAGGCCCGCCCGCCTTGTTGTTGGAGTTGTTGACCTGCCATCTCTCGCAGGAAGCGGGTATTATCTGCTGTAGCATTTACCAAGGCAGCGTTGGCCTCGGCAAGTGTCGGGGGTACTGGAGGCGGATTTGGGGTCGCTTCCCTCCCATGGGAGGTACCAGCCCCATCCTGAGCGCGAGTCCTGGAAGGCATCTGAGGCAAAGAACATTGGGAGCAATATGATATGCCACACAAACCACCCATTTCACATTACTTAAAAAGGTAATGTTACAGACTCATACTTTACAATAGGATTACACCCCCTATTACACAATAGTATTACTTCTATACTATACTATTCCTGCTTTTTGTCACTCTGGGTAGCCTCGCTGTCAGGCGTCGGAGACCATTCGTCGACCAGCTTCATAGAGGGAGGGGGCCTAAAAAGGTTCGGCTTCCATCCTGACAGGATCCACAGGGACGTTCGGGTGCAGTTGTGAGTACAGTACATGAACTTCTTCATGTAGTGTGTTGCAATAAACCTGCAAGCTATCCACGGTTGAGCTAAGCTCTTCCACTCGGGCTCGAGCTCTAGCTTCCTTTGCCCAAGCTAGTGAACGAGAGTTCACAGCCCAGTCGAGTGCTAGATCCCGATCCGCTAGCTGGTCTTGTAGTTGGCGGATGTCTCTTCTCAATTCATTGATTCTTTCGCCATCCGCGACCCATATTTCGTTCTGGCGTCGGAGTTCTGTTCGAAGCTGATTGACTTGTGCTTTCAGATCTCTAATCGGATCGTTGCTCCCATTACTGCTATCTTCATGCCGTGGGGCAAGTTGATGACGGGGTACACCGATTGGCCCAGTTGACTTACACGCAGTCTTTCTTGTGCGTGGCGGCATTTTTGCTAAGGGGGAAATCTTATTAGCATAGTTTTTAGCATGATGCATGTGTAATTACAGAATCAACCTTAGTTGATTCAACCTTCTATACATTGCACTCTTCCTATCTGGTCTTTACCATAGACTCCTCAGAAATACTTAGGTAAGAAGGGAAGAAATTTTCTAGATGAGTCTTAGAAAATTCTTTTTGAAGATGCCTCATAATATCTGCAGAGATGGGCTTCGCTCTGATACCAGCTGTGACGGAACCTCCCAAGTCATTAGGCCAACCCACCGTTGTCCTTGTCCAACGGACCTCAGACAACCCTGCAGGTGTTCCTGAATCACTTGACAAGTTCGGTATCTGCTTTCCTTACATTCCCAAGAGCGTTTTACCCGTCACGCAGACATTACAAATCATCGGAGATACGAAAATGCGGAAGCGGTTACATAAACTTACCTTTATTTAAAAGTAGGACAAAGTTATATTATTACAGACCAGGATATAACATACGAGTGCAGAGTAATATTATTACAAGCCAAGGGAGGCAAAAACCCCTCCCGATAAGTTTTAAACAAAGTTTTTATGGAGGACACTTTCCTCTCGCAGCTTCACTCCTGGTGCTCTTCCTTCGGTACCACCTTAGAACAGAAACAACAAAAGTTTGTCGCTTCTTCACCTAAAAACAATAGGGAATAAAACCCTGAGTATGGAATTACTCAGCAAGTCTTACCCGACTAAGAAAAGACTCTCAAGGGTATGCTGGTTATAAGGGAGTCAAGGTAAGGTTTCTCAATAATCAAAGACTCTGTTTGCATAAATGCTTACTAAAAGTGGATCCTAAAAAAATCCAATTTTATTGTCAAGTTAAGTAAGATTACCTGTAACTAGAGTTCTTTCTACCCTAGTTCAATCACTTGACCTATGCTAGCCAATTTCTTAACAATCCTTCATCTTTACTGGAGTTCTACGTATAGGGCAGTGACCAAGTCTTCATAACCGCGAAGGTACGGCGATCCGAATCGATTATACTCAGCTGAGAATCTCCGATCACACAACATATGTAGCACTTAACCCTTGCATATGTCAACCCGCCATCGAGGTTCTTAAGACCAGACCAGGTTCACGCCAACCGAGAGCACAGTTACACCACCATCCAGCCTCTTGCCATGGAGGGTACACACTACTCTCGTCATCTCTCCACTCCCATTGTGTGGTATCTTATTCTAGCCTTAGTCTGCCCGAGGCAAACCTTACCCATGACGAGGCATGTGACCAGTTAAAGGGTCCTCGGTCATCAAGCCTACATCGACACGGTCCTTAATCGACTCAGACGGAGACACTACACCGAGACTCTCTTCTCGTGCAAGTCACCCGCTCGGTCTCAGCTTTATCATTTCATATCCCAAAGTTTGATACCTGTTAGAGGTACATCTTTTCCGGTGTTGAACCCATCATGGCCATGATGGATCCACCATCAAGTTTTATTTTCAAAAACATCCCTCCCACTTTGCCACATCATCTTTTGTAAAAACAAAACCTTTTTCATTGCTAGAGCAAGACTAAGCATAGTAAAAACCTTTTATAAAACAGGGATTCAAAGGAAGGTAATCAAATTCAAGGAAGGTAATGCAGGAATTGTTTTAGCATTCAACTCCAATTACCTAATGCATCAAGCAAGTGAGAAAGATTTTAAAAGAATCAAGGAGGTGGCAAATGCACCAGGGCTTGCCTTCGTTTATAGGTGAGTCAGGCTCAGACCCACAGATGTCAAATTAAAAACAGCTGCCTGCCTGATGTTCCGCAGGTGGTGGTGGTGAAGTCTTTTCTTCTTCTACCTCAACCTCTTCTTCGTTTTCTAAATATAACCACACATACATGTATAAGAATGAATGCCCATGTAATGCTCATGAGATGCAAAGATAGTAAGGGTTTATTAACTAAAGTCTTGAATACAACTTTCCTTCACGGTTCTCCAAGAAACTAGGGTTTCCGGAGTCAGTAAAGGAATTCAAAGGGCAGGGGTGGGGTTTTGGGTTCTAGTTATTAAACAAGGTCCAAATCAAACCAAACTCTACCCAAGGCTTCTAAATAATGTTTAGAGTTCAAATAAAAAGTTTGGGGATTTTTGGAATTATTATCTATTTTCTAAAAATCCAGAAACAATGTTTTAGGCTATTTTAAATACTCCAAAATTTCCCATTTGATCTAAAAATCATGAAACTATTTTTATTAAATACTATGGAAAATTAGGAATCTAGGAAAATTGATTTGACGTTTTTACCATTTTTCTACAATTTTCTACAGATTTCCAAAGTCTCAGAGAAAAAGAAAAAAAGCTGAAATAGTGTTGGCCGAATCTAACCCAGGCGGCCCAAGTCAAGTGGAAAGCGCGCGCCCACGCTGTAAACTTTGTAAGAAAGGCCCTGGCGTTCTAGTTAACTGGGAATGGGTTCTTTCAATGTTTCATTGAGTCACTGACAGCTTGCAAGAAAGCCCCCACGTTCTATTCCTTTATGAGCCAAGGTCCCCGATGGCGACGAGCGCAGCAGAGCTCCGGTGAGCTCCTGGACCAGCCAAACGGGGCAAAGACTAGTGCCCTACTTCGGCAGAAACCAAATTCAAGCTCTATCCAGTGTTTCCCCTAAGTCAATTGCATGAATGGCTACCTATTCGTCTCTGGCCACGATGACAGTGTGGATAATCCAAAGAACACTGCGTTCCCGGTGATTGGTGGCGGTCTAGCTCAATTGGATGGGTTGACGAGCATTACGGGGGTATGAAAGCACTCAAATGAGAGAGCAGAGAGGGTGAACTGACCGGAATTGCGCTGGACACGGCGAGGTTGTTTGCACGATGGCGGAAAACCGAATTGGGGGAAACGAGAAATTCGCGAGCTCTAGGGAATGATTTGAGGTACGAGTTGCTTCACTGGTTGCGTAATTACCTAACGGAGCCGAGGGTGTGCTCAATTTATAGGCTCCGGGGGCGGTGGCTGGTGAATCGGGGATGGAGCGGTGGCGGCCGGAGAGAAGAGGGTGTACTGGCGCAACGATTAGTGGCTTGTACCGTGGCGAGCTCACCGGTGATCACCGGATATGCTTAACGCGATCTACTGCGACGTGGTAAGATTCCCAGGCACGTGGCAAACGGTAGTGAGGGATCAACGGCGGTGAGATCCTACCCGAGCGATCGGTGAACAAGGGGGAGGTACGGCGGCTAGCCGGATTGGTGTCCAGCTCAACGACGGCGATGATCTTTCTACCCCGAGACGTTATGCACTTACCCGAGCACGAATCGAGACGCCAGTGGCATGAATCATGGCAGAGATATCATCGACGGCGAGGGGAAGAATCAGATGATCTGATCTGTTTCAGGTCACTGTACAATTGTGTTTTTCATTCAGTGCTTCTGACAGAGCGATTTGCAGAGCCGTTTACTTCCAATTTTATGTAGTAACTTGATTGTCTCCCTTTAGCAAAGTTATAGCCCTAAGATCCAGCTACAACATTGTTATAGCAATACTAAGCAAAATCTTGCTCGATCATGCTTGAATTCATGTCCAAAGTCATTGCAGTTGCACTGTCAGTCTGAAATTCAGACTTTAACAACGTGACAGCCCATCTTTGTGTTTGATTATCTCCAATTTCTTCATAACAACTATGCTTACACTTTTAAACAAAGTTGTTCTCCTTTGATAGGTTTACAAATTTGATGTGGTGACCTAGGGTAAATTCTCACTATTTTGGAAGATATAGAGCTCCAAAGTGGAGTCAATACATTGAATTTTCAGACTTAGCCCTAGAACACCCATGGGGTATTTTTGCAAATAGGTCCAAAATTCATGGTTTAGCTTGCAAAACTTCATGATTGTGAACCAATTGACTTTATATGCCTTAACATCATAGTTTTTACACTTTAGTCCAAAAGTACACTGATTTTGCACTTAACCCCCTGTTGGGGCCGTGCTTCGGTGCGCCGAAGGTCTTACACGAAGAAGCAGCTTCGGCTGAAGTCGTCTCCAAGAGATGGCCGAAGGTTCCTTTCATGGAGCTTCGGCGTTACAAACCGACATAGAGATAGAATGACCTTTTTATCCATAGAGGTCTGAGTCAACGTTGTAAACTCTTGTAAGGGGCATAATTGTAATTTGTCACAGGCTGCGACCTGTGCCTATAAATAGATGAACAGTACCTCTGTACTGTTCACGCGAACCTGCCATTTGTTTTCGCATCACACTTGTTCCTTTGCTTTCCTCAGGACCAGAGGTACATTTGTAACTTGAAGTCATTTATATTCATTCATTTATGATAATAAAGATGGAAATAATTCCATGATTATATTTAAATATTTATTTCATGTTTCATGATTTATATGATATAAATGCTTCGTTCCTTGATATTATGTTTTACGAAGGTACGTCCTTTGTAACCTTCGTCCGAAATTCTTTATATCCTGAGGGGATATAATGTTTTGGAGGACGAAGGACCTTAACACCTAACATTTTCTATGTTGCCTTGTTCTTAATTCTTAGCATTTGAGAACAAGCCCCCAACATTGGCGCCCACCTCCGGTGAACTCACTTCCACTTTTCTGAGCTGATGGCTTCGTTCAACAATCAAGCTGGAGCTGCTTCGGCTTCGAAGCTGGTGCTCCCGATAACAGGCGGTTCTTGCTCAGAGCCGGCTAACAAGAAGCAGAAGAAGGAGGCTCAGAGAAGGGTGCAGCATGTTGGAGTGCAGGGACCCTTCATCAAGTCAAAATGGTCCCATATTCCAATTACTTTCTCTCAGGAAGACCTTCAGCTTAAGGATTATCCCCACAATGACGCCATGGTTATCTCTTGCGTGATCAAAGGATTTCTAGTCCACAATGTCCTAGTTGATACAGGCAGTGCAGCTGACATTATATTTGCTAAAGCCTTCAGACAAATGCAAGAGCCTGAAGACAAGATTCATGATGCTACGCACCCCCTTTGTGGCTTCGGAGGGCGACAGATTGTAGCACTTGGGAAGATTACCATGCCGGTAACCTTCGGATTTGTTAACAACACAAGGACGGAGCAAATTGTGTTTGATATTGTTGACATGGAGTATCCCTACAATGCTATCATTGGCCGTGGTACTCTTAATGCCTTCGAAGCAATTCTTCACCCAGCTTATCTCTGCATGAAGATACCTTCGGACCAAGGGCCTATTGCTATTCATGGAAGCCAGGAAGCTGCTAGAAGGGCCGAAGGAAGCTGGACTGACTCCAAGGCAATCCATAACATAGATGGAGCTGAAGCTTGTGAACAGTACAAATTCAGGAGGGAGAAGGCAGCTTCAGCGGATCAGCCGAAGCCCATGTTATTGTGTGAAGACATAGCAGAGCAAAAGGTGTTGTTGGGCTCGCAATTATCTGAGGACCAGGAGAAAACCTTGATAAGGTTTTTATTCAACAACAAAGATGTTTTTGCATGGTCAGCTAATGATCTCTGTGGAGTAAATCGGGATGTTATTGAACATTCGCTCAATGTGGACCCTTCCTTCAGACCCCGAAAGCAGAGGCTTCGGAAAATGTCTGATGACAAGGCCGAAGGGGCTCGCAATGAAGTAAAAAGACTCCTCAGTGCAGGAGTTATCAGAGAAGTGAAGTATCCAGAGTGGCTAGCTAACACTGTTATGGTGAAGAAGGCCAATGGCAAATGGAGAATGTGTATTGATTTCACAGATCTCAACAAGGCTTGTCCAAAGGATGAATTCCCGCTGCCAAGGATAGACTCTTTAGTCGATGCAGCAGCTTCTTCAGAGCTCATGAGTCTCCTAGACTGCTACTCAGGTTATCATCAAATTTGGATGAAGAAGGAAGATGAGCCAAAAACTAGCTTCATAACCCCAAGTGGTACATATTGCTATCTTCGGATGCCTGAGGGGCTCAAAAATGCCGGAGGAAGTTTCAGCCGAATGACAGCGAAGGTTCTCCAGTCTCAGATAGGCAGAAATGTGTTGACTTATGTCGATGACATTATTGTAAAAAGCACGAAGCAGGAAAATCATATTGCTGATCTGCAGGAGACCTTCGCCAGCTTCAGACAAGCTGGTCTGAAGCTGAATCCAGAAAAATGTGTCTTCGGAGTGAAGAAGGGCAAATTTCTTGGATGCTTGGTTTCAACAAAGGGAATCGAAGCTAATCCAAATAAAATCGAAGCTATACTTCGAATGGAACCACCAACCACAAGAAAGGGGGCTCAAAGGTTGACAGGAAGGCTTGCATCTCTCAACAGATTTATATCCAGATCAGCAGAAAGAAATTTACCATTCTTCGAGGTGCTGAAGTCAGCTGAAGTCTTTCAATGGGGCCCAACTCAACAAAAAGCCTTCGAAGAGCTAAAGCAATACTTAATAGATCTAACAACATTAACTCCACCAACGCCAGGGGCTCCTCTGTTGTTATATGTGGCAGCTTCGCACTCAGCAGTAAGTGCGGCACTTGTCCAGGAGAAGTTTGATGGACAAGTCAAGAAGCAGGTCCCAGTATATTTTGTATCTGAGGTCCTTAGTGTCTCAAAGAAGAATTATACAGAGCTGGAGAAGGTATTGTATGCCGTTTTAATGGCATCCAGGAAGCTTCGGTATTATTTTCAGGCATACAACATTATTGTTCCTTCTTCGCAGCCGTTGAAGGATATCATGAGAAATAGAGAAGCTACTGGGCGTATTGGAAAATGGGCTGCGGAACTCAATGAATTTTACATTGATTATGTGCATAGATCCTCAATCCAGTCTCAAGCATTGGCAGATTTCATTGCCGACTGGACGCCAGGGGCTCAGGACGAAGAAGCAAATAAAGATGCCGAAGTATGGACAGTGTTTTGTGATGGCTCTTGGGGAACCTTCGGAGCAGGTGCAGCTGCTGTGTTGGTCTCACCATCCAAGGTTAAAACTTGCTATGCAGCAAGACTTGACTTCAGCTGCACAAATAATATAACTGAGTACGAAGCCCTGCTCCTGGGTCTTCGGAAACTAAAGGCAATGGGAATCAGAAGGGCGATTCTTAAAACTGATTCCCAGGTTGTTTCGGGTCATATTGACAAAAGTTGCAAGGCTAAAGACCCGAAGCTTGAGAAATACCTAGACACGGTCCGAAGGATCGAGGCCTCCTTCGAAGGATTTTCTGTCAAGAATATCCCTCGAGGACAAAACGAGCATGCTGATTTACTAGCCAAGTCTGCAGCACAGGGGCTGCCGTTACCTTCGGATGTCTTCTTCGAAACAATAAAGGCACCTTCAGTGGAGCTCCTTGAAAGAGCAGTCCTCAATATTTCTCCTGTTTACAGCGAAGATTGGAGAACTGAAATAATCTCTTACCTTCAGGGCAACTTCCTATCAGATGACGAAGCTTATAATAAAAGGATAGAGGCAAGAGCTCGTCCGTATGTCATGATAGAGGGGGAGTTATACAAGCATGGAGTTTGTGCCCCACTGCTCAAGTGCTTGTCTAGAACCGAAGGTATAGAGTTAATGAAAGAAATACATGCATGCCTGTGTGGATCCCACATCGGATCTAGGCCGTTACTTGGAAAAGTTTTTCGCCAAGGGTTTTATTGGCCGAAGGCAGCTTCGGATGCAGCGGAGTTAGTTCAAAAGTGCGAAGGTTGTCAGAAATGTGCAAGAGATCAAAAGCAACCTTCGTCTTTGACACAGCTGATACAACCTATTTGGCCATTGCAAAGGTGGGGCCTTGACTTGTTGGGTCCATTACCACCGGCCCAAGGAAATCTAAGATATGTTATAGTAGCTGTGGAGTATTTTTCCAAGTGGATTGAGGCGAAGCCATTAGCCACAATAACTTCGGCCACTGTCCAAAAGTTTTTCTGGCAGAATATTGTCTGTCGCTTTGGGGTACCGAAGGCCATCACTGTAGATAACGGAACGCAGTTCGACTCCGAAGCTTTCAGAAATTTCTGTGATCAAATTGGAACGAAGATCCATTTTGCATCAGTCAGGCATCCGGAGTCGAATGGGCTTGTTGAAAGGGCCAATGGCATCATAATGACAGGAATAATGAAGCTAATCTTTAATCAACCAAGGGGAAAGTGGCCAGATCAGTTGACCAAAGTGGTGTGGAGCCACAATACAACAACATCAAGGTCTACAGGCTTTACCCCATTCAAATTATTATTCGGTGACGAAGCAATAACTCCGGAAGAAGCTAAAGCTGGGTCAATAAGGGTAGTAGCTTCGGCAGAGTCAGGTCCCGAAGATGCTTGCCTTGTGGAAAAAGATGCTTTAGAAGGAATCAGACTTCAAGCCGTGGAAAACATCAATAAATACCAGGCTGAAACAGTTAGATGGCGAGATAGAAAGGTCCGGCTAAAAAATATTGAGCCGGGACACTTGGTGCTTCGGAGAGTGGCCAACCCAGATACAGTCGGCAAGTTACAATTGAAATGGGAGGGGCCTTTCTTAGTAGCATCTTCGTCAAGGCCTGGTTCCTACAGATTGAAGGACATGGATGGCAACGAAATTCCAAGGTCTTGGAATGCAGATGAGCTTCGGAGATATTATGTATAACTTGATGTAATTTTTTATGTTTTTCTTTTTCTTTTTCATGGCACCCTTTTCCTTTCTAAAGGGGGAGAAAGGTTTTTAATGGGGCCATCATTTGTAATTTCCTTTTTAGTTTTATAAGAGCAAAATCCCCCAAAAAATGTAAATGTAAAAAGCTGAGAACGCACCATCGAGTGCCGAAACTGAAAAAAAAAGAGAAGAAGCTCCAAAGACGTCCCTAAGGGGATGCAGAGCTCTGATTCCGCCGAAAGTAAAAGGCGAAGAAGCTCCAAAGACGTCCCTAAGGGGATGCAGAGCTTACAGCGAAAAGTCAACGCTGATACCGCCTAAGTAAAAGGCGAAGAAGCTCCAAAGACGTTCCTAAGGGAATGCAGAGCTTATACTGCCTAAGTAAAAGGCGAAGAAGCTCCAAAGTCGTTCCTAAGGGAATGCAGAGCTGATGTGTGGTTCGTTCCAAAGAAATAATGGCTGAGAGTGTGGCTTCGGATATATGTTTTGGACATTCATTCGCACATTACATTACATCATGGCATTTGCATGCATAAGCATTCATTCATAGCATTTATGTACCAAAGTGGTTGCTTCGGCAAAAAGACGAAGTGAATTTTGATGATTCGTTATGAAAAAGAAAAGCTTCGGTAAAAAGAAGAATTGGCCTCTTATGCTTTGTTCTGTACAAAAAAGAAAAGCTTCGTTGCTCGGCAAAAAGAATTGGTCTCTTATGCTTCGTTGTGTACGAAAAGAAGGGAAGGTGTTTTTTCGCTTTCGGCTCAAAATACTGATTTCGTCCACATCAAAGCGCTTCAGTAGAAGGGTAAGAATATATTACAAGGTATGTACAAAGTTCCTTGAGAACAGTTTAATTGTATTTACAAAAGTTGTTACAAAAGTATCCTGAGTTTTTTCCTATAGTAAACTTCTACTGATCTTCATTAAGCTTCAGCTTCGGCGACAGCTTCGGCGACATATCTTAAGCATCATCTTTACCTTCGTCATCCTACATGAATCAAGGTACCGCAAGTAAAAATCAAGTGCAAAGGAGAAGGTAAGTACGAAGTATCATTTCTTACTGGTTCAAGATGACTTCGAGCTTCGTCTCCAGCCTTCTCCCGCCCGCCTTTTGTCCATATCATTTTTATAAACCTATTTGAGATGCTTCGGGCGAGGTCAGGTATATCATCCAGGATTGATGGAGACAGGGTGAAGTTGGGCCTGTTGACAATTTTTCCATGCTCGCAGCCGGCCTTCAGGAAAGCTGCAGCGGTACCCCGAGAAGCTACCCAGGCACAGAAGTCACCGTGCCCGGCTATAACTTCGTCAAGTTCTTCGATTTCAGCTTCAATATGATCGAAGGCTTGTGGTAAATTTTCTGCTGAAGGGTTAAACTTCCCGCTGCTGGCTCCAACAGAGTAAAATATCTTTTTTAATCGTTCAATACAATTATTGCTAAATTTCAAGCATTTGTCTTGAAGGCTTGTTAATGATTTCTTCAAGTCTGAGCTGGCCCGGACTTCGGCTTCAAGTTTCGAATTTAGCTCTAGCTTCTCCTGTTCAAATTGTTTTGATTGATCGATGAGCTTCGAATTTAATTCTGATACCTTAGCCTCAGTCTCTGCCAGCAAGCCTTCGGTTGATTGGAGCTCGAAGTCTTTCTTCTCAATGATAGCTGATTGTTCTTTTATCTTGCTCTCTAAATTTTGAATTATAGCTTCGTGTTTTTTGTCCTCCAAATCTTGCTGCATCTTCAGAGCCTTGCTCAGTAGCATGCTCTGTACAGAAACAAATTTCGTTAGTAACATTTTCATTATTAACAACAATAAAAACCAGAGAAAAGGTTGTTTACCTTGAAGTTGGAGTAAAATAAACTGCCGACGATATGTTGTCGTCGGTAACGGCTGATATCTGTCTCTAGCTTCGGAAAACCGATACTCTTTGATAGAGTACCGATTACCTTAGCTCCAGTTTGGTCTCGAATGCAGCCTAATTTTTCATCGTCCACACCTCCAAATAGGAGAGCTCCTGGCTTGTAGCCGCAAGATTTGGCATAGTCCTTAAGTTCTTCCATTTCGGCCTTCGACAGTTTTTGCCCAATTAAATTTTGGAATGTGTAGGCTTCGTCGTCCGAAGTGTCCTCGGCTATTTCTTTCCCTTTCCCAGGCACTGTGGCCATGGTTTTTTCAGCAGCAGTGCCAGCTTCTTCTGCAGCCATATCTTGCAAGATTTTGTCAATGTCCTCAATGGTAGTTTCTAAGTTTACATCTTCGGCTGTAGCGGCTTCGGTAGCCGCAACCTCCGAAGGTGCGACTTCGACGTTTGTGGTGCCTTCGACAGCTGGTGTTTTATGAATTGATGCCCGAGGCGGCGTCTTGTCGATAACTTCAGTTACTGCAATAATTCTTTGCCGCTTGGGTTTGGTTATCTTCGTTTGATCCGGCTCGTCCACCTTTCGAAAAAGCTTCGTCAGTTGGAGCCCTAATGGACTTAGCTTCTTGGGCATGGGTTCAGTCATTACCTTTAAAATTTCCTCCACGTCGCTGGTAGAAGGTGGTGTGGGGGTCCCCTCTTCTTCGGATATTTTTCGCTTCGGAGTTGATATTTTTCTTTTCTTGGGAATTTTCTTCTCTTTTGCTGGTTTTTCTTCATCCTTTTTCAGAGTTTCGGCCACTCTTTTTCTTTTGTGGCCCTCGGCACCCTTGTTCAACTGCTCATAGTCAGGGTACTCGAAGCCTAGGGCATCAAGCACTCGGTTCAGCCTTCGCTTCGGTCGGGCGCCGAAGGCCGCTGTCATTAGTTGATCCTCTTTTTTGGAATAATTCCCCAGGATTTCATTGCACATCACCTCGATTGTGTCCAGCCACTCTTGGCAGGGCTTCTTAAAGTATTTCTTGAATTTGAAGTGATAGGGCAGCCGGACAAGATCCCCCTCCTTCTTCTCCCCCTTTAACTTTGGCATTTCCCATTCTTTCAGAGTAGGGAAGACTCTGAATGCCAAGAATTCTTGGACCAGATCCCTGGTACCGATATGCTCTGCAATAATTCCGAATTCATCCATTGCCTGCTGTGTTTCACCCTCTGGCGTCATGTTGCAGCGGGGTCGGGTTTCTCCGAAAATCAGCTCGATTGGACTTTGCACAAGCTTCTCCTTGTTGTCATCAACTTTGACATAGAACCATTCCGATTTCCAGCCTGCCGGCCATTTGCTTCGGTAGCTAATTACAGGAAACTTTGCCGTTTTCCGGTAGGCAAAATTGTAGCAACCGAAGTTATCGTGTAGCCCATCTTTTTCTGGCCTTGGTTTGATAATGCAACTCATGAACTCGACAGAAACTGTCGGCAAATGGCTCCACTGCTTGGCTTCGGAGGGCCCAAAGTCTAACGATAGCGTTGGGAGTTAACTGGTGAAGGTAGATGCCAAACCTTTTTAGTATCTCCGCAATAATCTCGTGAAGAGGGAATCTAAGCCCAGCCTTTAAAAAGCTCTTGAAGATAACAATCTCGTCCTTCCCTGGCTTCGGGGTGGTTTCTTCTCCCCCGAAGCGAAGTAGCTTCTTCTGGTCTTCATTGAAATAACCTGCTTTCACCATCTTCGAAAGATCAGCCTTTGAAACAGTTGATTTCCCAAAATCCAGGTGACTGGGCTTGCTGGGCATGGCAATACGGTAGTCATCTTCGGGATCAGTCCCTTCAATGTTTTCTTCTTCTCCTTCGGCAGTTGTCGGGTTTGCTTCAGCAGCAGGCATTTCTTCCGCAGTCACTAGACCGGAACGCTGCATCGCTTCGGAGATGGGCACAGTGTTCGAACCTTCGGCTTCGTCTCCCTCACGTACAACTTTGGCAGTAGATCGCACTCTCGCCATTTGATTCTGAGTTTGGGGAAGTCAGAAACTTTTTTCTTTTTTCTTTTCTCCCGAAGCTCTTCTTTCTGACGAAGCAGACGTCGAGATGGACCTTCGTTCGATTCTGAGAATCAAGCTTCGGCTATAGTTAAAAATTTTGGCAGCAAAACAGTGCAAATAGCAATGAATGCTGTGGTAACTTCACACCTACCCGTCTGTTTATATAGTGCTGCAGGTAAGAAGGCGAAGCGGCAGGATTTTTTACACCAAGCAGGCAGTCACTCGTACTCGCTGTGCAGTGGACCGCAAAAGATCAAACAGTAACTCTGCAAGGTGGGCCTGGCACGCGCTCGGAAGCCGGATCGTTTCTCCGCAACGAGCTCAGGGAAGGTGTTTTTTGGACCTTCGGCTTCCCGAAGCTGAAGAGGCTTTTTTCACGGGTCAAGCTCGTTACGAAAAACGATCTAGCACCGCGAAAGGGGCTACTGTTGGGGCCGTGCTTCGGTGCACCGAAGGTCTTACACGAAGAAGCAGCTTCGGCTGAAGTCGTCTCCAAGAGATGGCCGAAGGTTCCTTTTCATGGAGCTTCGGCGTTACAAACCGACATAGAGATAGAATGACCTTTTTATCCATAGAGGTCTGAGTCAACGTTGTAAACTCTTGTAAGGGGCATAATTGTAATTTGTCACAGGCTGCGACCTGTGCCTATAAATAGATGAACAGTACCTCTGTACTGTTCACGCGAACCTGCCATTTGTTTTCGCATCACACTTGTTCCTTTGCTTTCCTCAGGACCAGAGGTACATTTGTAACTTGAAGTCATTTATATTCATTCATTTATGATAATAAAGATGGAAATAATTCCATGATTATATTTAAATATTTATTTCATGTTTCATGATTTATATGATATAAATGCTTCGTTCCTTGATATTATGTTTTACGAAGGTACGTCCTTTGTAACCTTCGTCCGAAATTCTTTATATCCTGAGGGGATATAATGTTTTGGAGGACGAAGGACCTTAACACCTAACATTTTCTATGTTGCCTTGTTCTTAATTCTTAGCATTTGAGAACAAGCCCCCAACACCCCCTAGGGTTTAGGTCTAGGTTTTTCCAGGGTTCCAATTAGGGTTTTTGGTATCTCAGGGGTGTAAATGTAATGTATGTCCATTCTTAGGAACATTTTATGACCATTTCACTTAAACTTTAGGGTTTTCTCTATTTGGCTCTTGTTTTTCCCTTCAGAATCCTATTTAGGGTTAAGTACCCTACACTAGGGTCTTATTTGCAAAATGCCATAACAATAAAACTTGTTTGAAATTTTTTGCCTAGTGAATGCATTCTAGGTGTGTCAAACATATGAAATGCCCATGCTTATGATGTTATGCTCAAGTTTTAGTAACAGCAACACCAAGGGTGTTACAGCTACAACGGCGTGTGGAGTGAGGGTTTGGTGTTTCCTGGCGGCTGGGTGGAGACGTGAAAGGGCGATGCGGGGGTTTTCGTGAGGGAAGAGGGCACGCGGGAGGTGCATGGGACCGGCCATGAGACGATAGCGGTCACAGTAGGCGTTTCACGCGATTTCATGTCTTGGAAATGAGTTAGCAAAGTGTCGTGGGGATGAAACGGGATTCTTCTCTTCCCTCATTTAAACAGTGCCATGTAGTAATTAATACCATGAAACTCCCCATGAACCCTCTTTGTGAATAGCCAGTCTTAGGTTATTCACAATGGTAGTTTTATGATGGTTTCATGCACATTTAATAGTGTGTCACAACCCTATTTTAGATGACGTGTCATAGTATTTAAGATAAATGAGTTTTATGGGATGAAATTGGTTTCATGGGGATGAAATTGGTTTCATAGGGATGAAACCATGTCAACCCGTTTCCAAGGTCTTGGAAATCGTGTGAAACCTCCATTGAGAGTGATTTGTTTCATCTTCATACATATTACTGATTTCTATTGGTTGTTTAGTTGCAACATTTAATTGGTATGCTAGTCTATGAAATAGTGAAGTGAAATTTTATATTGAGATACACTGTTTTATTCTTAGTTTCATGACACTCTTGATGATGTGGCGGTGTTGGAAAAAGTGTTATGAAATGGCCATTGTAATTTGCCTTACATGTACACCTATATAGCTGGTTGGTCGACCGTTTTAGTTAGGACTGGCAAAAGAAACCGACACCAAAAACCAAACCCAAAATACCCAAAACCGCGACAGAATAGACCGATATTTTAGGACTTGGTTTTTATTTGGAGTATAGGTTCAAGAAAACCGAATTAAATATAAAAAATCGGTTTTGTTTCCTTCGGTTAACTGAAAGGCCCGAATAGGCCCCAACACCAGCTGACACCAGGCGCCCACCACTGGACAACTAGCCGGAAAAAAGTTCTATGCATACCGGATGTAAATCCCACCTTTTACAGCCCTTCACATGCACCACCTGCTGGTCCATACAAATAGAAGAAAAATAAATTACTAAAGGGTTATTTTGTAAATTTTGATCTAACTTTATGAGCCAGTAGGTGGTGTATACGAGGGGTATGAGCCAGTAGGTGGTGTATACGAGGGGTTATAAAAGGCGGTATTTACATCCGGTATGCACAGAACTTTTTTGCTACTGGCCAAGGCCCAAACCTGTCGTGCCGAGTGCCGAACTGCCGGCCTTACCTGGACCCTGTCTCTGACTGTGCTACTGGAGATTGCAGTCTTGTGTTAGGGTTGCAGCCTTGCAGGCAGTCCAGGACTCCAGGTCCGGTGGCCGCCGCCCGCCATTGTCTAGGGCCCAGTGCCGTCTGCGCCTCTGCCGTCTACCGTCGTCAGCTCGTCGCCCACTTTGGCACCGGGAGTCTGGCAGTCTACGTCGCAACTACCTTCCAATGCCACCCACTGTCTCACTCGCAGAGTTGCAGGCCGCAGGCCCGACGGCCGCCAGCCGGCCAGCCTGCCATGCCTCCCAGCTCTCACCTGGGCGAGTGGGCAGACGCAGACGCCTGCCACCGCGGCACCTCCTCCTGGCCATGCAGTGACGCAGAGCCACAGACACCGGCCAGCGCCCGCCCGCCCGCCCGCCCGCCCGCCGGTCGCAGCCTGTGTTTGACTGTTACTCTGTGTCTCTGTCAGTGCCTTTGTGGCTTTGCTATATTTGAGGTTGAGATTTGAATGGTTAGAATCAGTGAATCACAAAATGGTGACTGGAGTTGTGCACTTGGGCTGATTGCTGAACGCACTTGTGCACTTGTGCTTATGCTTGTGCAGAATGGTGTTACTAGCACGCTTTTGAAGCCACTGGCGCACGAGGCTGGATCATCCACCCTCTTAACAAAAATAACAGATAGCTTAACAATTAATGAATATTTGTTAAGCCACTCTAGTATAGATGATAACCACATAGGGTGACGAATAAATATTTAATATGTTGTTGGCTGGACTAGTTTTTTTTTATCTATGAACATGTAAGAATCAGAAGCTGATAAAAAATATTCATACCACTATATAATCCACCAGTTTAAACTTTACAAAATTTACCAAACTAAATCATCTACACACTCATAATCTCTACTAAATTTACCAAATAAATTGCACACACACTTGACACACCATCAAAACTAAGAGTTCACATTGCTGAATAAATAATGTTATTTGGATCATTTCTCATCCCACTCCCGTGACCCAACCTCCTCCTACCCTGCGTCCCTGCCGTCCTCTCTCCCTCGGTCGTGCCGTCGTTGCCACAGCTAACCCCTCCTCTCCCCTTCTAAGGATCGTAGCGTTAGCACGAGCTATATGCTAACATATATTGGTTGATTTTCGTTGATATAAAACTATTTTTTGTCGTCTCATTGTTGACGAAATCATTCAGCTGATGTGGAGGGGGAGTCAACCCAAAGAGCTTCTACGGTTACTTAAAAAAAGGAAAGCGTAGTGGTCACAGCTATTTAGGCATTTTTGCATGCTGCATCAATGCAACCGGCATCCGTCAAGTCCAAACTAGCGGCCCCGTCCGCGACGCATGCAGTGCTGCTGGCTGGTAGTGCGGCCGGCTCTCACTACCACGGTTTACAAAACCATTTAGTATTAAAAAACCGCTACCCACCGGTAACGGTTTACCGTCGATAAATCGGTAGAAACCGGTAAAAACCGACCGGTTTGACAAATTTAAATTAATTTGAATTCGAACCGGTTTACCAGCGGAAAACCGGTGAAAAACCGGCGAAAAACTGCTCTAAACCGTCGGTTAACCGCGAAACAAACCGGGTTTTGCTGTTTTTTATAGAAAAAATAAAAATTTTTGACAAGATCTATTTGTAGTTTACTAATTTCACATTGCACAGTAAATATTAATTGATCCACACGATATATGTTCACCAAAATAATATACAACATACATATGCAACCACAAACTCCAGTTCTCATGCAACAAATAACCAACGAACTTCGTAATACTCAAATACAAGTTCTTTTACAACTCTACAACGAGGCAACGACACATAAGTCGACTTATTTCACAATACTCACATGTTTAGCTTAAGTCATAGTGATAATACTTAGGCATGTTGGAAGTATCGTGATATTGTTCCAATCCGTCATAGTGATAGGTCTATACAAAAGGTATGAGATACATTATCGAGAAAACAAGAACGACAGACAAATACTTATCTACAAAGCAAAAAAACATACAGGTATGTGTGTTTGGTGTTTGTGTATTGCATGTGCACCTCACCAAGTGTTGAACTTTTCTCCTGGTCAGCAAATCTTAGGAACATATACAGAAAGACTAGAGCTAAGGGTTCTAGATTGAGTTTTGTCCAGACGGATAATTATTAAAAGAATTGAAGCTACTTGATCCACGGAATCCATCTTGGACAGAAAATAAAAGCGAAATTGACCACTAAATGCCTAAACTCGATTTGAGCTACGCGTTTTATCTTCATATATAGCATATAACATCTTCACATATAACATATAACATTAAGCAAGACTAATATATCTAAATTGACCACTAAATACTCAATTGTGGCATTAAATCCGGTTTCCCAGTAAAATTGGCGGTTTACCGGTCTAAAATAACAGTTTACCGCTCCAAAAAATGGTTTACCGAAGGTTTTCGGTTTTTATGAATTTTTTCAAATTTTTTGAATTTGAAACGAATTTGAAAAAAAACCGGTGGTTAACCGAAACCGCACCCCGACGGTTTCGGTAAACCGACCGGTTTACCGCCGGTTTTTACCGATTTTGTAAACCCCTCATCTCCCCTCCTAAGAATCATAGCGTTAGCACGAGCTATATGCTAACATATATTAGTTGATTTTCGTTGATATAAAACTATTTTTTGTCGTCTCATTGTTGACGAAATCATTCAGCTGATGTGGAGGGGGAGTCAACCCAAAGAGCTTCTACGGTTACTTAAAAGAAGGAAAGCGTAGTGGTCGCAGCTGTTTAGGCATTTTTGCATGGTGCATCAATGCAACCGGCATCCGTCCAAGTCCAAACTAGCGGCCCCGTCCGCGACGCATGCAGTGCTGCTGGCTGGTAGTGCGGCCGGCTCTCACTACCAGTCTACCACAAACATAAGCAGAGAGAGAGAGAGAGCTCAATATTCTTCCCCGATCCAATCAGCCAAGCTGGACCTCGACCACTGCTCCCCCTCTGGTCGGTAACACACCGCAGCGGGTCGGCCGGCGTCTGGCTCCTTTTGCCGCCGTGCGCTAGACTGGTGCGATACCCAGTTGTGGAGCAGAAACTCACATGCGGCAGTCTCGGCACGCCACATGCGATGCGATGCGAGCACAGTGGCCACTGCTGAGTGCTGACTCCTGTTGCTGGCGGGTGCTCGCCAGCGACGCCCGCGCGCTCGCGGCGCGGAGAGGGGTGTCTCTCTGCGTCCCATGTTCGACGTCCCGTCCGCAGAGGCAGCGCGACGTGCGCCAGACAGACAGCGGCTTCGGTGCGACCGTGCGGCGGCATTGATCTGCGCCACAGCTTTAGGACGGATTGTCCGGTCAGGTTGGGATCTTTTGCCGGACTCTCTGCTATTGCATTTGACCTTATTTTAAAGAGACACAACTGTTACAGTTTCCAGTGGAACACGAAGGTAACATCTTCTCTCTTTCTCTCTCTCCATTGTTTCTGTCATGGCACGATATTGTATTTTTATTTTTTCAGTCTCGTGTTGATCCTACATAATGTAACTTAGACGGCAATTTTTGTTTGTTAATTTAGCGGCGCCTTTTCTAAATAATACTCTCTCCCTTCTTTTCAATTTGTCATGTTTTAATTTAAAAATGAACCAGTGGATGACAAATATTTGAGAACGAAGGTAGTAATCATTTAGATGCAAAAGTAGGGCTCTATCTATTGAATTAATGTGGGCCTGACCCATATTAATATTTAATAATAGTCAATGATAGATGCTCACTTTAATACTACGGTGTACTAGTACTTTAGTATCATACCGGAAGTCAAAGGAACAATTCAATCAACTTAAATAGGTGGACCATTGGTGCATCTATTGAGAAGCTGAGAAAGGGGTAAAGAACTGTCACACGCTCGCGCGCCACCAGCGGGGCGGGGCCATGGCCGTGATAGATTGGACCTTGGTCCGAATATTTCTTTTTAACAGTTGCGTCTTTTGCCTAGAGTGATGACCGTCTATTACTGTCGTACGTTGTTGGTCGTTTCCTGTGTTATGGCTAGTAACGAACGAGCTGTAATGACTATCAGCTAGTAACGGACGTCATTGATGGCGTCAGTTTCTAGCTGGCTGTAACGGTAGCTCTAATGGAACTGTTACTGTCCGTTGACCTCCCTCTGTGCGTGTATTTATACGAGTAGGGGAGGCTGCTTCTGGGTTGACAGCACAGTACACACGTACAGTTTCAGACGCGTTGCACACAGCCATTCTCGTCCCCACCTTCTGCGAGCACAGACAGTTTGGGAGAGCGGCCTCCAAAATCGCCGTCCGCAGAGAGACACTTGCACGGGTGTGCGGGCGATCATGTTTTTGGGGAGTGTACTCATGACTGCTCGCTTCGTCCACCTGACAAACGCTGATCAAGTTCCTCGTCGCCGACGCCGTTCGAGGGACTGCACTGCGTACATCTGCCTGCATCAACTGCGTACGACTACATAGAACATACAAACGAGATGTCTCGTGTGCCGCAGGGTACATTTTGTTTTTAGTAAATGTGCATGTTTTACTATTGTTTACTGTTTATGTGAGTAGTGATACACACATGCACATACATGTAGTCACATACATCACTGTGATGTTCTAGATTAAATTAAAACTGAAAATACCTATTTCTCTTACAATTCAAAAACCTGATATTAGACATTTTTCTGTTAGTGGTTTTGCTGCTGCTTTAAAACCAAGTGAACCTTTTGATGGGACATTTTACAAGAGGTGGTGTAGTAAGATGATACTGTGGTTGAGTGCAATGAACTGCTATCACGCCGCACAGGGGAAACCCGAATAGTTCACTCCTGAGGAGAGAATATTCGATGTTGCCGATAACCTGTTTTGAGGTGCCGTGATTGGCGCTCTTGCCAACAAGTATGTTGATTCCTATCTAACGTGCACATCTGTAAAGAGTTATGGGGTGCATTAGATGAGAAGTTCGGTGTTTTTGATGCTGGTAGCGAGCTATACATCATGGAGCAGCTGTTTGACTACAAGATGGTTGAGAACCGTCCTATAGTTGAACAGGCTCATGAAATACAGGCACTGGCTAAGGAACTCAAACAGTTCCCATGTGTCTTGCCTGACAAGTTCGTGGCTTATGGTATTATCGCTAAGTTGCCACCTTTTTTGATGGATTTTGCTACCACTCTAAAACATAAGAGACAAGAGTTTAGCGTGGCTAAGCTTATTGAGTCTCTTGATGTTGTGGAGAGGGCGAGAGCAAAAGACACTCATGGAAAAGGATTTAAGACTTCTAGTGCTAATGTGGTACAAAAAAAGAACTCCAATGTGTCACATAATAATAAAAAGAAGAACAAGCAACAAAATGCCACGAAGCCCAAGCAGGCAGCCTTGTTTGAAAAGAAAAACAAAGGAGCTGGTTGCTTTGTTTGCGGGAGTACTGATCACTGGGCAAGCACTTGTCCAGACTGCAAATTTAAGCAAGAGAAAAAGCCAGCTCAAGAGAAGAAAACAACAAACATGGTTGTTAGCGAGACCGCAGAAGGAACATCGGGGTATGGTAATCTTTTACCTACTATTCTTTCAGTGTGTCAATCCCCTGAGTGGTAGGCTGACACTGGTGCTAACATTCATGTGTGTGCTGATATTTCTTTGTTTTCTTTTTATTAGTGCAAAGGAGCTAGAGCCTTGTTGATGGGCTAACATTCATGCGCGTGTTCTTGGTGTTGGTACAGTCATTCTAAAGTTTACTTCGAGAAAGACGGTGCTCTTGAAGAACGTGCAGCATGTCCCCTCTATCAAAAAGAATCTTGTTAGTGGCTCACTTCTATATCGAGATGGCTACAAACTTGTGTTCGAGTCCAATAAATGTATACTGTCAAAGTATGGGATATTTGTTGGAAAAGGCTATGACAGTGGAGGCTTGTTCCGCTTATCTCTGCATGATGTGTGTAATAAGTCTGTGAACAATGTTATTTTGAACGAGTCGTATGTTTGGCATTCACGACTTTGTGACATCAATTTTGGTTGTGTCGCAGTTAGCAAATTTAAATTTAATCCTAAAATTTGATTTAGTCAAAGGTTCTATGTGCCAGGTGTGCGTGCAATCTAAGCAACCTCGCAAGCCTCATAAGGCTACGGAGGCGAGGAACTTGGCACCACTAGATTTAATAAATTCCGATTTATGTGAGATGAACGAAATATTGACTAAGGGAGGCAAACGATATTTTATTACTTTCATCGATCATTCTACTAGATTTTGTTATGTGTATCTCTTAAAGTCAAAAGATGAAGCTTTGCATTATTTTAAGTCCTACAAAGCTGAAGTGGAAAATCAGCTCGAGAGAAAAATTAAACGGTTAAGGTCTGATCGTGGTGCAGAATATTTTTAGGTGATTTTTCTGATTTTTGTGTGGAACATGGTATTATTCATGAGAGGACACCGCCATACTCACCATAATCTAATGGGGTTGCTGAGAGAAAGAATCGTATTCTAACTGATTTGGTTAACGTCATGTTAGAGACTTCGAGACTACGGAATGGTGGGGTGAGGCGACCTTGACAGCATGTCATGTCCTGAATAAAGTTCCCACAAAGAACAAAGAAATCACACCATTCGAGGAATAGGAAAAGAAGAAATTAAATATCTCCTATTTGCGCTCTAGGGTTGTTTGGCTAAAGTGAATGTGCCAATTAACAAGAAGCGCAAATTAGGACAAAAAACTGTTGATTATGTTTTTCAATTGGGTATGCTTTTCAGAGCATTGGATATAAGTTCTTAATTATAAACTTTGGAGTACCAGACATGTTGGTTGGTACTATTATGGAGTCCAGAGATGCTACATTTTTTTTAGGACGAATTTTCCATGAAAGCTACACATGACACGTCTAATGGTGAACCAGCGATACCCCATGAGCATTTTATTTTGGTAGAATACACTGAGGAATCCCATATATATAATCATGTGGAAGATGACAATGTATCAACTCAAAAGAGTAAGAGACCAAGGATTGCAAAGTCCTTAGGTGATGATTACATTGTATATCTTGTGGATGACATCCCAAGTACCATTGAAGAGGCATATTCATCTCCTAATGCTGACTTTTGGAAGGAAGCAATAAGGAGTAAGAAGGATTCTATTATGTCTAATGCAACTTGGGAGGTCGTGGAGCGTCCTTATGGGTGTAAGCCCATTGGGAGTAAATGGGTGTTCAAGAAAAAGCTTAGGCCTGATGGTACTATTGAAAGGTACAAGGCGAGGCTTGTAACTAAAGGCTATTCACAGAAGGAAGGTAAGGATTTCTTTGATACTTATTCACCTGTGGCCTGATGGACCACAATTCGTGTGCTACTTTCTCTGGCTGCCTCTCATGGTCTTCTCGTCCATCAAATGGATGTTAAGACATCATTCCTAAATGGAGAGCTAGATGAGGAAATCTACATGGAGCAGCCAGCTGGCTTTGTAGCAAACGGTCAAGAAGGCATGGTGTGTAAGTTATTGAAATCTTTATATGGCCTAAAACAAGCACGTAAGCAATGACATGAAAAGTTCGATAGAACTTTGACATCTGCCGGCTTTGTTGTGAACGAAGCAAACAAATGTATTTATTATCAGTATGGTGGGGGCGAGGGAGTAATCTTATGCATGTATGTTGATGACATTCTAATCTTGGGGATGAGTCTTGATGTGATTAAAGAGACAAAAGTCTTTCTATCCAATAATTTTGAAATGAAAGATTTGGGAGAAGCTGATGTTATTATTAACATTAAGCTACTGAGAGAAGG
This sequence comes from Zea luxurians, assembly GCA_029449295.1. NCBI lineage: Eukaryota > Viridiplantae > Streptophyta > Magnoliopsida > Poales > Poaceae > Zea > Zea luxurians. Next base: position 2,037,294 of record JAOPSE010000108.1, on the reverse strand, counting down.
CAATGGTGGGGTCACACTTGTGCAATCCCACTATGTGGAAAAGGTTTTGAGTCGCTTTGGTTATAGCGAATGTGAACCTGCTCCAACACCTTATGATCCTAGTAAGTTATTGAAGAAAAATCGAAGGATAGCTAGGGATCAATTGAGATATTCCCAAATAATTGGTTCACTCATGTACTTAGCTAGCGCTACGAGGCCTGACATCTCGTTTGCTGTGAGCAAATTGAGCCGGTTTGTTTCAAATCCGGGAGATGGTCACTGGCGTGCTCTTGAGAGAGTTCTGCGCTATCTAAAAGGTACTATGAGTTTAGGCATCCATTATACTGGGTACCCAACAGTTCTGAAGGGTTATTGTGATGCAAATTGGATATCTGATGCTGATGATATATATGCCACAAGTGGATACATGTTTTCACTTGGAGGTGGTGCTATTTCATGGAAGTCTTGCAAGAGACCATCTTAACGAGGTCGACTATGGAAGCAGAACTCATAGCATTAGATATCGCTTCAGTTGAGGCTGAGTGGCTTCGTGAACACCTTATGGATTTATCGCTGGTTGAAAAACCTGTGCCGGCTATTTCTATGAACTGTGATAATTAGACTGTGATAATCAAGATAAATAGTTCTAAGGATAATATGAAGTCGGCAAGGCACATAAAGAGGCATTTCAAATCTGTTAGGAAATTGAGCTCTGGAGTAATAGCGTTGGACTATGTCCATACATCTAAAAATCTGGCAGATCAATTTACTAAGGGGCTATCACGTAGTGTGATAGATAGTGCATCGAGTGAGATGGGCCTGAGACCCACCTAAAGTTTATCATAGTGGTAACCTGTTCTATGTGATTGGAGATCCCGTGAATTAGAATGGTGAAACAAGCTAGTGGTAGACTGAGAACAAAGACCATTAATAAGGTTCATTTCAGATGCACATCTTTCCTTACTGCAAGGTAGGTTGGTGTTTACACCTTAATATGTTCCAAGTGGCTTTGTGAAGCAAAGATGTTGTCCTACAGAACATCTTTAGAGGAACATACCTATATGGGTTAACTGCTAGTCACAGTTTATGAGATCTGGGTGGTCTATAGATATCCATGAAAAGCTATGGAGTTTGACTTATATGCTCCAACCAGAGGGGATGCGCTTGGCAATCTAGTACTGATAAAGAGTTTAGATGAAACTTATTTCACATAAAAATGCCAATTCAAGGCCTAGTCCATTGTGCAGTTATGGTCAAGTGTAGTCTAGATTCCAGGTGGATATTCAACTTAACAGTCTACATCGAAACACCAATATATCAAACGTTTGAGATGATGAGAGAATTTTAGTGTGACTTAGCATTTGATGGGGATTATTGAATTAATGTGGGCCTGGACCATATTAGTATTCAATAATAGTCAATGCTAGAGGCCCACTTTAATGCTACAGTGTACTGTTACTTTAGTACCATACCGAAAGTTCAAGGGACAATTCAATCAACTTAAATAGGTGGACCGTTGGTGCATCTATTGAGAAGCTGAGAAAAGGGTGAAGGACTGCCACACGCGCGCATTGCCATCCAGGCCAAGCCGTGGCCGTGGCCGTGGTAGGTCGGACCTTAGTCCGAATATTCCTTCCTAACGGTTGCACATTTTGCCTAGAGTGATGACCATCCATTACTGTCAAAACTGGCTGGCTGTAACGGTAGCTCTGATGGCGACCGTTACTATCCGTTGCCCTCCCTCTACGCGTGTATATATATGAGGAGGGGTGGCTGCTTCTGGGTTCACAGCACAGTACGCACGTACAACCTTAGACGTATTGCACACAGCCATTCCCATCCCATGGCAGAACCTCCCGAGTTATTAGGCCCACATGCACCTGCCCTTGTCTCAAAGACCTCAGACGGCTATACATGTGCACCAGATAACGTAATAGGATCCATCCGAGTGTCCCAAGGACCCCGGATAAACCACTTACAACCAATATCGCAAGATTAAGTAAACACAAATCACACACCAACATTTTGCAGCAGAATTTCTTTATTACAAAAAGTTACAAGTTACAACAAATTTACATTATCTTTATCGGAGTGATTACAAAAGTGATTCAAAGAAATATACTTTGAAATGTTATAAATTATTTATAAGTTTGAAATATATGCTAGCTCAATGACAATCCTCAATAAGAAGCATAGAAGAGCTACTTTAACCTATAAGAAGGTCGTGCCCACCGGCGCTTAGCACCATCCACAATAGCACAAAACTAGTACCTGCAACAACATGGGTTCGAAAACCCTGAGTACGAAGTGTACTTTCGCAAGTCTTACCCGACTAAGGAAAAAGACTCTCAAGGATATGCTGGATTTGGGAACCAAGGAAAGGCTTTTAGCAAGAATCAACTTAGATACTTTTGCAGAAATAGCTTGCTAAAGTGAGTCCTTACTTTCAATATTTTAACGCCAGATTAACTATTAATAGACTCTGGTTTGCATCTAGTCTAATTTCATCATCACATTAATCAATACAACATGATTTTTGCTCATTATGATTCCATCCATGACTTAGATTGCATGGTAGTGACCAAGTCTTCATATCCGAGAAGTAACGGCGAACCGAATCGATTAATACCCAGCTGGGGATCTCCAACCACATGACATATGTAGCACTTAACCCTTGCATATGTCAACTCGCCACCCGGTTTCTCAAGACCAGAATGGGTTCACGCCAACCGAGAGCACAGATACACCACCGTCCAGCCTCTTGCCACGGAGGGTACACGCTACTCTCGCCATCTCTCCACTCCCATTGCGTGTTGGCCTTTCTGGTATTGGTCCGACTAAGGCAAAGCTTACCCATGACGAGGCATGTGGCTAGTTAAAAGGTCCTTGATCATCAAGCCTACATTCGCTATAATCCTTAATCAACCTGGGTAGAACATCACCTGTTCCTAACCCAAGTCCCGATTTAAATACTTCCATCCTTAGGATTGTTTGTGTTCCTTAGGATGAAAAGAGCATTATAGGGAACTTTGCAGTAAGATCCCACCAGGCTCTGAATGAAAATATTCTTGCAAGCAGAATCCATCCTTCCTCAGGATAAACCTGAGCTAGGCATTAGTGCAAAGGACAAACTCTATCTGCAAGATTTACCTCTAGGCAGGGCTAAGCAATTTTGTAAATCATATTTGATACTTCAGCAGAAGTATCTATAAAAGGAATGGATTTTAAGGTAGCCAATGCATCAAAGGGTTTCCAAGCAACTCCTATAAACCTAATGCACATTTCGCTAGACTTAAAGTGTGTAAAAATCATTTAAAAACACAAGGAAAGGGGTTGCATGCACCGGGGCTTGCCTGGAATAAACACTACATTAGTGTTTATTAGATGACGTCCGCTTGACGACCATCCTTTTGCTTGGCACTCGTTCAGTTTGTCCACCTTCAGGTTTGTCCATCAGCTTCACTACGTGGAGTAGCTTGCACTTTACGACATCTTGGGGTCAACTCAGCTCTTGTCCTCCACATCTCGTGATTAATAAACGTACCTAAATGATTTGCATAATGCACATGAATGCATATAAACAGGAATAGCACAAATCTAAATAGTGCTACACGATACCGAATTAAACACCTAGTGACGAGGCATTGCGGACACTAACTATCGATATATTGTTATTTACGACAATCATGCTCCTCCAACCTAACCAGATATAATTCAAACTAACATCAAAAGATATTATGATTAACATCCGTGTGTGGAATCATTTTTGTTCCTAACTTTTTATTAACTCTTTAAACCATGTATCTTAATTAACTTAAATTACTCACTTAACACAATTGGCCTAGATAGAACTTATTCACTAATTAATCAAATGCTAAACTTACCCTTCGCATTATTAATTCAACTATAGCCCATATTTTAAACCTAAGATTTACCCAACAAAAATGATGCGTCTACCCCTTATTTATGAGCATAACCACACCCTACATGTGGGGATGCAATTTTAATAAGCCTTTAATATTACTACAACACACATGTGCAATTACCAAAAGAATCATCGACCACCCTCTATTTAATTCACCAATCAAATTAGCTGACAGGGTAACGAAGTGGCTTACCTAAATTAAATCCAACTTGAAACCACGAAATCGACGACGCCTTCAGCTCTAGCATTTCACCAAACACATGGTGAGTGCTGCGTCGAATCACCTTCTTCTTCATTCACATCGAGAATTCTTCTGCCGCGTACTGATTTATTTCCTTCTGCGCCTAATCTTCTCGGATTTTTGGCGTAGGCGAGGATGACGATCGATGACTTGTCCGAGCTTTTTGTCGAGCACTTGGTGAATATCACGTTGCTAGCTTCGTCTTTGCCCGACCCATGGGATTTCTTAATGACGTACAGAACGACGACGAGATCGAGTCTTGAGCGAGCTGGTGAGGTGGGGTCGAGCAGGTTAGCGCGAGCTCTGGCGAAGACACGAATTCAGTGAGGACTCCGGCGACGGCGAGGTCACGAGCTCTAGCGACACAGGGTCAAGCGGCAAACGCGTTCGACGCGCATACGTGAGCCAAACCAATGGCGAGGAATCAATGAAACGGAGCTCGTCGATAGGCAACATAGAGGAATCAGCGACGTTGCTGCACACACGACACGATGATGAACGACGCAACGACGGGCAGGGAGAGATCGCGGACTGGGGAAGGACTCGGTGAGCAGCGACGCAAGGAGCAAAGCGAGGTCGCGGCTAGGCGAACTCTATGGCACGGTCTGCTCCGCGGCCAGGACGGCTGCCGCAACGCACACGACGTCGCTACGCCACAACACCACCATGGCCAGGAACAGAGGCACGCACAGGGAGCTTCACGGCGCTGGAGACCGACGCGCGCAGCAAGGAGAAGAGCCAGCGAGCGGGGCCTCGGCACAGGACGAGCGCGCATCAGGGGGAATCCACGGCGAGGGAGAGAGATGGGAGGAGTCCGGCGCTGGAGAGGAGCAGGGGATATGGGTGCGAGCAGCTTGCAGGGGAGGCCGACGCAGGGAGCTGGCCATGGACGGAGCTCAGCCAGGGCGTAGTCCGAGCAGGGGCAGGGAGGACCGGTGACGCGCGTGGGAGCTAGAGCAGGGAGATGGGAACTCGAGCTAGGGAAGGGGCTCAGGGAGAGAGAGAGCTCGGCGGGATTGCTGATGAAGCTTCCAGCAGCCATAGCGCGTGGAGAGGTAGAGGTGACGCGGCCAGGAGAAGCAGGGAGATGGGCGCCATCCGAGCTGGGCGAGCAGGGAGGGAGAAGACCCAGGCGCACGCCAGGGAGCCACTCGGCTAGGCGCGCGGCTGGAGAAACAGGAGATGGGCGTTGCTCTGGAGAGAGATGGAGGGAGGAGAGAAGCATGGGAAGGAGCTCGGCCTGCGGCTGAATATGTAGGGCGCGTGGTTGAGGAAGACGGTCGACGGATAAGGCCACCCGCGGCAGTGAAAATATCTGAAGAGAGCAGCGGTGGAAAAATCAGAGGGAAGCGGAGGAAGCGGCGACAGAGATTTTTTTTCTATTTTTCAGATTTTTCTATATTTTTTTATAATGGAATCGCAGATATTTCAAACGGTTGGATTATTAGCGATGCATAATGAGTTGACGGTACCTGTGATACGGTTTGATTTAATCGAAACCAAATAGAATTCATCTGAATCTTATTTATTTTGGCGAAACAAATTTCAGACATCCGGGTTTTGGTATTAGGATTTGGGCGTGGTCTAATTTAGCCGGACCAAAATTTTATTGGTGATGATAAATGAGACAAATAGGATTAAACTGATTCCGGCTCTGATATTTTGTTCCGAAAACTTTATTCGTGGAGTTCTAAATAAATTTGTTTGGGAATAAAATTATCAGAGTGGGTCGAGCTTCCGATTTCGTAATCTCTTGATCTAATAATTTTAAACAGACACAAGACTCGACATATCGCGAAATAAATGCGCGATATCGATGCGGCATCGAGAGTGCAATCCTTCCGGAAGCGACATCACGCATCGCACATGTGGGCGAGAAGCTGTGCGCATTGTTCTTTTCGGATAGCGCGAGGCTCCAGATTTTACATAAAATCAGAAGTCTTCTGATTTTCGTATTCACTTACTCGCATAATCCGAACATTTCCAAATTCGCTAGCAAACGAAGATTCGATAATCAAAAAGTTTCTCGAACCCTTTTTAATTGCGTAGATTATCGAAATGAAAACGACACCAAACTCGAACTTTTGTGAGATGATTAAATTCCAAGCTAAATGAGATTTCTCGAATAATCTTTGTAATCGAAGACGGGGCTAATATCGAAATCGTTATTCACCCCGGTCTTTCTTACTTATGTCCATAATCGCTGTTTAACGGAAGATAACACCTAGGGTGTTACACATCCCACCTTTTGGAGCACAGACAGTGTGGGAGAGCAGGTCTCTAAAATCGCTGTCCGCAGAGAGACACTTGCACGGGTGTGCGGGCGATCAGGTTTTTGGGGAGCGTACTCGCGACTGCTTGCTTCATCTGCCTGACCAACATTGATCAAGTTCCTAATCGCTGACAGCGTTCGAGGGACTACATTGCGTACATTTGCCTGCATCGACTGCGTACGACTACATCGAACATACGCACAAGATGTCTCGTGTGAATGGAGCCACTGGTGACTTGAGCATCGGTCCCTCCGCAGAGTACATTCTGTTTTTAGTAATTATGCATGTTTTACTATTGTTTACTACTTATGTGAGTAGTGATACACACATGCACATACATGTCGTCACTTACATCACTATGATTTTCTGGATTAAATTAAAACTGAAAATGCCTATTTCTCTAACACTATTTACGTTTTTTATAATGGTATAACGTCTCCTAAGGTGGAAATGAATTAGGTAACTAGATCATTGATTATCATACATGACCTGCATGGTTATCTCCAACAGCCTTCATATCTCACCTACCATCTCACTCGCTATTTCAAACTCCACTCTATAAATAGTTTATAGTGCAAATCCATGTTTTGCACGGCCATGTGCTGAGCACAGCCTAATCCTACTTCTTTGAGGCGGGTAGAGACTAGAGAGCCCTTAATGATCACGAACACAAGGTATGTATGAGCTCCGAACACTAGCATTCAGTGCACAGGCAATACTAGCCACTTTAACACATGACGTAGAAGACTACGTTTAAAATGGTATAAGTATAAAAAGCTGACCTAGATAGACTATAAGAGATGTCAGATTTAGGACTACGTGGAAGAAGAAAAATGGAGAGAGAAGTGAAGTGCTCAAATTGGGGTGCTAACAGACTACAAGACAATTTATGAAAGCAAAATGTAGACCAAATATTATATGTACGGTTTGTATCATGAGAGCATTATAAGACATGACATAGTATGGTCAGGCAAAGCACTATTTTTGCCTTGTATACTGGACTGTTTATATGACATAGTATGGTCATGCAAAACTAATTCCATGTAGAATTATTTAAGAAAAAATCATTTAAGAAACATCTCAAACATTCTCAAGAAAAGCCAAGTAAAAAACCAACACCAAACTGACCAACACGACAACATCTACTTTAGGGAGTTCAAAAATAGGGTGAAGCACTGGATAACGTTCAATGAGCCTTGGAGTTGATTTTAAGTATTTTAATGGCTACGCCAGTGGTGTATTGGCGCCTGGCAGGTGCTCTGCTTGGGAAATTTAGAATATAGCATGAGAGGCTGTGGAACGGAACCTTATATTGTAGCTCATAACCAACTTCTGGCTCATGCTGCACCAGTTCAACTATATAGAGGCGAATACCAGGTACAAATTTCATTTCCTAATTGATGTTACTTTCAGCAACAAACAAATCAAACATGTTGTGTAATAAACGTAACAAAATGCATTCCGATCGTTTGGATTTCAGAAATTAAATCAAACAAAAAATGTTGTCAAATGCCATATCACATCCTAAAGCAATATCGGTCCTAAAGCGATACATGAGAAAACATGCAATAAGTTATGGCACGGCTGATAGTAGCTCGTCACCAAAACAAACAGGTTAAGCAATTGATGCATAAATAGCAACAGAACTTTCTTTTAAAGTTCCATCTTATTTACTGGAGATGGCAGCAAGGGAAGGAGGTGAGGATTAGCATGAACCAAACATACCTTGTTTTTTTGATAAACTTTCTCCTTGTAGGCTTGGACAAACCGAATCATGGCTAATTTTGCAACAATAAACTGAAATAAGTAGCATGTCACTTTGCACATTAAAAATAGTGTGTATACTTTGAAACTTACAAGCAAAAAAGTTTACTAATGCATAACACAAACATATTAACTATTACTATTAACAAAAATAGAGATGAAATTCAAACAATGAAGCAATGTAATGTAGAAGCACAATGTAATAACCACGGTTAGGCTTGATTCTAGTGCATGCCGCCTATTTTTTCAAATAATAATTGGGAAGAAACAATACTATAATTGTTTTATTCTCTTAAACAATTGCATTGTAGAGATCTCGAACAGATTATAAGCTGCAATAGTATCTTCTACAAGTATCTTGGTGCACGAATCATACTTTAAAAACTCAACTAAGTGGATTGGCATTTATTTTTACATGTGCATACTACATAAATAGTAACCCAAAGAGTTATCTTCAGATGATGCCATGTGAGAGTAGTAAATGGACAACCTATTCAAGTCCTTTCATGGACAATATTTCTATGTAGAAATGATACACATAAGGGTCCTAAGCTAAAATTGTAGCATAGAAATATATTTGATAGCCAAAGATGGTAACGATGAGCAAATTTGCAAGAACCACAATAGGCTATCAAGAATTCAAGTGAGTTGGGACTATCTGTAAACAAACACAACAACTAATGAAAAAAATAAAATTGCCTATAAGGTGATGGCCCCCTCCTCATCCAAGTCGAAGTCCAAGTCTGTGATGGATGATCTATCATCAACGCTGATCAAGTGGGGCTGCTTCTTGCTCCCTTCCCCTGCCTGTAACACTGAATTATCACGAGGATTCCCATTTCACGTGCAACTGCATTTATCGGCCAGGAACACTAGCACGACATGCAGGAACTCTACCAATGTCTTCTTGTATGAATCTTCATCAAAATGTAACTTCTGCTTTGTAGTTGGTTTCAAAACCTGTGTAGAATTTAAGATATGAATACCATGTGATGTTGCAATCTACCAGCAAAAGTTATTAAGCTAAACTAATCCTTCCTTTCTATAGATTACCTTTAACTTGTAGTCAACCTTGGTTGGTTTGTATCCTGATTAGGTAACCAACTTTGGTAAAAAAACAAGTGTTGAGGGAAACTTTTGGCATTAAACAAAGTTGGAGTGGATAAATAGTAGTGAGGTTCAAAATTTACAACAGACATGCTCATGAAGGAATCAGGGACCAGAACCACTAACCATAACTGACCATAAGATCATGAAAAGCTAATTATTATCTTATGTATACAACATCACATTGGTATCTGTTTCTTGCCTTCCTTGTGATATATGATGAGTGAGGTGTTTTTTGCTGTGTCACTTGTTCAACATCCAGCCAGTCTATAGGAAATAATGTGCGCTCCTTGGCATTAGCAGAAACAGGTAGAGATAGAGATTCTCAATCAAATATAACCTCTGCTCATGTTTTGTCCATGACTTTAAACCATCGGATTGAAGTTTGACAATGAAATGAATAACACGAAAGATACTTCATGCCTAAATCATCACACCAAGTGAAATTCTTGCATGGAGGCCAACTAACTCTTTGCTTAGTCAAAATTAGCTTTCGTAGCATGGTTAAGGCCAAAGAATAATTCATCATCTATGATCAAACTAATGTTTTCTTTGCAGTCCAAAACCAATGTTGCAGCTTGCATATTTTAATTCATGCAAGCATTAAGAGAACCACAATACCACGTTGTTCAATTACAACTCTATCAATAAGAGAACTGAATTGCAGTTTTATCAGTATTATCAAACTAACCATTAGTTTATACGAAATGGTATCGAAAAAAGTAAATGATTTGACATACTCTCTAACAAAGCTAAACAAGATGCACGTTAGAGCACATGTTTTGTTAGTTGATTTAGTTCAAGATGTTCATGTAGTCTGCCACTGTGATAAGTGCGAGGTTGTTAAATGTTTGATCGGCACTCTGCACCTCTGTAGATACAAGCTAAAGTTAGAAACATTTTGGCAGAAGATTCTATTAAGATAAAATGAGGATCACAGGTCATCAATAATTAAGGATAAAGTGTATCGACAAATCATACACTGGATAGTATACAAATCGCAGCATCCATAGCCCAATTTCAACCCATAACGTAGTAGTACAAATCGCTAGTGAACTCAGAGCCAATCTAGTGTTTTGCAACCGCAACGAACTACTCACCGAGCTGACGAAGTCGACAAGTGCGGCGTTGACATTGCCATCCCTCGCCGACGTGTCGATCTAGAAACCGACTACCTCGTCCCCGATCTGTACAAAATTCACACACGGACGCTTCAGGGTTAGCGTCTGAGTAGAGAGACAATGGCGGCAACCGAGAATCTAAAAAGGGTAGAATGACCTGTGATGGTGGCGACCTTAGAACCAGGCTTGGTGTGAATTGAGATGGCAACTGTCAACGATGACATCAATCGGAGGCAGCTCAGGAACCCACCTCCGCCAGAGTTTGCGGCGGCGCCTCCACTTTTTTGGCGTTGCCTTGCTTCTCAGGAGGGGGATGGAGTGACGAGGTCGGCTTTGGAGGAGGAGGGTGCGCTCGCCCTGAGCTCACGGCGGATGCGGTATAGATGAGGCGGGCGTCTCATGTGGGTGGGGTGAGGAGGGGGCGAGCACTGGTTGGTTGGATCGTGCGTGGGGAGGGAAGACGCGATATCGAAGGGGCGGGTGCTGCTAGATGGCAAGGGCAAGAACCGAACGGTGCAGATTGATGGGAGGCAGAACCAGATGTAGGCAGGCTACCCTTTGCAGCCTTAATATAGTAGTATAGATTTAGAAGTGAGGTTTAGAGTGTATACTTTATATTTTTCCATAAAGTGAATTTGGCAAATTTTTAATTATTATTGTAGATAATGATTATGGTCCACCAAATTAATGGCTAGTTGTGTTTTCATGGGATAAGAAAAAAACATAAATTTGAGAAACAATAAAATAAAAATAGAAACAATTGACAATCAATTTGATAGACCCTAATCATCTATAACAATAATAGCATTGGATGTATTTTGTTTGTAAAATATTACCCATCCATGACATTATGCAAAATAGTCATATATGAACTACATATCCATGACTAAAATTACCCCTAATCTTCATCTAGATTAGTTACATAAGTCTTTATGCACAAAAATTTTAAAAATTTCCTAAATTCACACATGCACACGCATGCTCGCACGCGCGCGCCCACACACATAATATATATATATATATATATATATATATATATATATATATATATATATATATATATATATATATATATATATATATATACACTCCCTCCAGTGCAGTAAAGGTAGTCGTTTAGGACATGATTGTGCATACCAAGGAGTAATTAATTATCATAGAGTTTTCCCTGTTTGCCCCTATTAAATAGGGATATGGGTGCATTAATGCCACCAAAACAATCAGGCTTGATTGGTTGCTGCAGCAGCTCCAAAGCATTCTAGACTGGAGGTCTCAAGTTCGATTCCTCTTAAGTGCATCTTTTTTTGTGCAATTACTAGGGGCAACAACGTCCAAATCCCAGACCCACGCGAGCTATGACTTCTTTTTGTGCACGCTCGGTCACGCGCAGGATGACTTCTTTTACTGCACCGGAGGGAGTATATATATAGGACGAGCTAATGGAAGCCCAAGGCTTCTATTAGTACCGGGAAGCTCCAGCTAGGTATACCCCAGCGCACGTCCGATCAACATAGGTTTTGGCTCAGACAGATTTTAGTGTAAATTGTGAACCAAAACAGCATAAATGAATATGAATTTTAGTGTAAATCGTAGATCTGTTTCATAACGGCGAATGGGGCCTGAAAATTACGGCGTGAAAATCCCGCATGTTCGATCGTGTGCGGGATCTGTCTTGGGCAGATTTCAGCGTAAAATGTGAACCAAAACAACGTAAATTGATACAAATTTTAGCATAAATTGACAATCTAATTCATTATGATGAATGAGGCCCAAATTACAGCGTGAAAATCACACACATTTAGCGTTAGTTTCCATGCTATGTTGCTATGTTGCATAGAAGTTTTAGAATTAAAACGCATCGTAAAACTGGACCATTTATTACATAACAACTCAAAAGAAGGCAACACACGGTTCAAATCTAAAAAATATGAAACTGTTGTAAAAGACATAAAAAGTGACGTAAATTGATGTAAAACGTATCAGGAAGTGTCGTAAATTGGCGTAAAATGCAACAAGAAGTGATTTGAGATAATTGTAGCATACAACACAACAAAAAGTGTCATAAAATTCATTTAAAAACGTAGAAGTCTCGATCATCGTAGAGGCAATTGTTTAGTGCACATTATGCTAAAAGGTAAGCCTAAGCATCTATTAGAGAATGATACATTACGTATAAACTAGCATAAAATGCTTCTTTGTAGTGCTTCTTTGTAGCCTATACATAGTTCCTCCATATGCTTTTATGATTCCTGAAAGAAATAGAACAAGTGAGATGAAAATGAAAGAAGACAGTCCAAAACTTTAGTAACTTACTTCTTTATCCTCTAACATTTCATTAGAACAATTATTATACATTTCTAGTACCAGAATCCAGATACAAAATTTTACGACATAATTCTAGTACCACAAGAATTCACTATACATTTGTTTAGAATAATTATATTACCTATCCGTTCATATGATGACCACTATTGACCTATAAAATCGGTGCAACCAGAATTAGCAGTAACACTAAATTTGGGAACAGTCCACGGTGACACTGACCTTGCTCATTTGCTTCGGTCCATGGAATTCCAGCTCTCACATCGGACATTGCTTGGACGGTTGGACCAATTATGACCTGCACCCAAACCGATATGAGCACAAGTGACTGAGATTCGTTTAAAGCCTCAGGTGCTAGCAATAGGTGTCCTAAAGGTTCAAGTTTTGACATACTATATATGGATACGGTCATAAATTTATGACAGTTCAACCAAAGAAATTATGTTATCAATTACAAAGCTAGACCATTAAAGAAAATCGTGAGGCTAAAATAACTTCTTTGACAAAAGGTTCTAACAGCCCTGTTAATTCATCTATTTTCTTCTAGGACATTTATCTCCTTCTTGCTATTTTTCTTGAACTATTGTGTGCACATAATAAAGACTGAGCACATTCTTAGAATCTAGATGTTAAAAAAGGCTATCAAATCTAAAGAATGTTTGTGGAGATAAAACATATATAACAAACAGAAAAATTAATAGATATCCCTTCAAAATTAGTGTGTCGACCGTAGGCTGCAAATATGCAGATGCACCTTAAAGCTAACAATGCAAAATTATAAGGCCTTTACCAGCTGTACCTCAAACACCAATGGCTCTTTGCCATGAGACAGTAGACTTCATCTCAGTCTAAACTACAATTTGAACCCAAAACGAATAAAAGAGTAATCGTGAAATAAGTTGTACTGTAAACCATCGGAATTATGCAAAATTTACATTTTGCAAGTATTGTACTATTGTTCCTTCGAATAGAATCTAGATAAAGAGTAAAACATCACGATCATGTACCTCTTCTGACATGGGCTCCAATGTCTCACTGGTGTAGCCTTACTTCAGAAGGGATTAGAAACCTCCGCTTGCCTGCACAGTGCACACCAAGTGAAACCATAATAATTGTCCTAAAACCATAGTGTGAAACCATCAAGATTCACATCATTACAAGAAAAACAGAATTTACTATGCCGCCTAGAACTAGAAATAATATTCATTTTAGCTCTTGGTTTTTATGTCTATATTCAAATGGATGATGCAATAAATCAAAGAAAATAAGATTAAGATTGACAAAAAGATGCAACAAATCATGCAAATAGCTGGCTATCACAGGTTATAGCATCAACACACCAAAATTCAGTCGTTAATAATGGAATTTCTGACCATAACAAATCAAAACACATATATAGTGGAGTGTATGCATAAATGGTGCCACAGATATTTATACTACAATAGCAATATCAATATGCATGGATAGTGCAAACAAGCTGTTGTTTGAGTTCAAAATAGCATGAGTGCAACAACAATTAAACTGAGCCAATCACCAAAAAGCAAGTCACTGGTACAATATGGAATTGAACATAATATCATAATTATAAGAATAATGATCTAAAAGTGTATGCTACCTGTAAAGTGACCTACAATCATAACAAATATTTCAGTTTAGTGACAAATAGGTCATACAAATTCCTATTAAAAACATGTTTGAAGGCCATCCAAAAGTGCATAAACAAGAATACCATTTGTCACATTCACATAACAAATCCTACACCAGCGATTCCAACATCATCATCACCACAAAAAAGCTTTTGTATGTAATTGAAACTAGATACCAGCAACTTACTCGTGGGATTCAAGCGAAGCAAAGGAAACAAACCATTTCACAGATCTAGGCATGCTACAAAGAAATGAGAAGAACCAGTGGCCATTTCATGGAATTCAAGCAACACTAATGAACTTTTTGATGGCTCGAGTCTTCTTCTGATCTATGATGGGAAGAACCAGCCGTCCACGAAGCCGATGCCTGAGGAGACCATCGCGCTTACTTCTAGGACCATGAACGCCATTGTCCTCCACGTCTACCACCACGCCCTTTTCCTACCTCCAGATCCACGATGCTATCGGATTTGGCGACACGGAGCCGCCCGGACACCAAGCAAATCTATCTGTTCCTCACAGGGTCATCAGCGGCGGAATCTGAACCACTGTTGCCGCCTGCCCCCTTGGTTTTGATCTACATGACGCTTGGGACGTGGGTAGTGCGGGGCAACGAGGGAGGTTGTGGCTACGTGAGGACCGGGAGTAGACGGAGGAGGGAGGGGTTGGGTGCGGCGGCGGGCGCCGACACATGAGGTTGGTGGTGGAGTGGAACCGTAGAAAGGGTTAGGGTTTGGGATTGACGATGTGTGAATCAATCGGGGCATAAATGTGGATTTAGTGGCCCAAATATGGTGCTGGTTTGTCGATCGATTGGAAAGGGTTGGGGTGGTCAGGTGGTGTGGCTAGACCACAAGGCATCGTTGGACCAGGGCTTCCCCTGGTTATTTGGAAGTCCAGAGTTCCAAATATATAAACTATATATATACCATTATACAAATAATATTCCAAAGTATTTGTTTCCTCATATGCTTTTAAATTTCTTCTGAAAATTGGTTTTAGAAGAAAAATAACTAAAGATATACATAATACAACCATATGTCAGTCATACATGGAGGTAGGGATGAAAACGTTCGAAAACAGATACTTATTCAGATATCAATTTTTTGGTCGTTTTTCTTGACCGCGAATAAATAGAATATAGAATGTGCTATACAAATTTGTATTTTTGTTTATACCATTGAGCTTGTAAAGATTTAGAAAAGGTAAATATCAAATTTATCCTATATTTTCTCAAATGGTAGATATAAAATTTGCATATAGATTTGGATATTTATGTTCTTTTTTGTTGTAGAGAGCAAATAATGCATAAAATAATTTATGTAAAATTACTTTCTTGTTAATAATAATATACTTGGTAACGTAAGAAAAGATCAACATCAAGTTTCATACATATCTATTTTAAAATATTAAATTTGTCCGAACAATTTGGATATTTAATTTCATACCTACTTGAAGGTGTGATACAAATAGAAAACAATGAAGGCGATGGAGAAGGATTAGAGTAATTTGTTATCGATGTCTATTATAGGAAACGATGACGCTTAAGAGGAGGGTGAATTAGGACTTCTAAAAACTATCTCTAAACTAGGTCACAATTAAATCCCTAGAGCAAAACCTATGCAAATAAACAATCTAGAATGTGCAAACTAGGTTTTGTCTAAGTGTTGCTATCTCTATCGCAAAGCCTAAGTTTCAATCCTAAATAATCTAACTAGAAAGGCGAGATAGGAACTTAAATACTTAATATAAATGCGGAAGGTAAAGAGTAAGGTAAAGATGCAAACTCTCGTGGATGACGTCGGTATTTTTACCGAGGTATCCGAAACCATGCAAGGTTTCGACTAATCCTCGTTGGTGCCCCTATGCAAAGGGTAGCCCATGCGAGGGCCAAGCACCTCGGTCGAGTAACTCCATAGAGAGCTGTGGGCCTTCTCCACGCGCTTCCGGCTCCTCTCGAACGCTCCCGACCATCGCCACTATCGAGTTTCCGACCGAAACGCCGTGGGCCTCGTTCCCTTTGGTACACGGTGGCTTGCAAGACTCTCGCCCCACTCGATACAATTACAACGACTCATGCAAGAGTTGAGGTGGTATGTTATTTTTCTAAACTCACTCAACTAACTAGGATTCACCTAGAGCAAGCGCATAAGCGGTCTAACTAACCTAAGTACTTCGGAAAGCATCTATGCTAATCACCAAGTGATTCTATTAAGCACTTGGATGTATGAGCACTTGGAAATGTCTACAATATGTCTTGGTATGTTGCTTGAGCTCTCAACCTCCAAATGGCCGGTTGGGTGAAGTATATATAGGCCCCAACTCAAATATAGCCGTTGGAAAGCAGTTCTGCAGCTTTCGGTGGCGCACCGGACTGTGTGGTGGTGCACCGGACATGCCACGTATACTAGCCGTTAAAGGTAGTTGTTGGAGCTTCGGAAGATGGCGCACCGGACATGGCGCACCGAACAGTCGGGTGTGCACCGGAATCCCATGCTTGCTTGTCGTATTTTGGCCATAACTTTTAGCTCCGATCTCCGATTTCGATGATCTTGTACTTTTTCGGAAGCTTATAAAATTCTCTACATCCCATAGTTGAAGCCATACCATTTTAAGAAAATTTGGCACATTGGAAAGTCTGTTGCGCACTGGACATCCCATATGCTGCTACAGTTTTTTAGCAATTCCAACTTTGTATTGTGGGCATAACATTTAGCTCTGAACTCCTATTTTGATGGTCTTGGACTTTTTAGAAAGCTTATAAAATTATCTACATCTCAGAGTTGAATCCATGTAAGTTTGAGTAGATTTGATTTTGTGAAAAACTTCCAATTCAGTTAGCCCTTCCTCTCAACTTTGTCAACTTCACTTTTGTTTTATAGCTTTGCATCCCATTTCTACTTCTTGATGTGTTAGACTCTTAGCATGTATAAAGTGTATTAAATATGACTTTGTAATGTCTTATATAGGTCTTATAATGTCTTCTTTGAGGTGTTGCATCCTTTGAGCCTCAGTCCAATCCACTTCGCATCCTGTGAACTACAACACATAAACACTTGGGAAATATTAGTCCACAAGGTTATGTTGATCATCAAACACCAAAATCACTTAGACAAATGGGTTGGTGTCCATTTTCCTTACATCTATAACACACGATAAAGATTATAAGTACAAATACTTGAGATTTACCTAAGGGGTGAATAGGTGATACCTGCAAAACACAACTTTAAATACAAACTTGATCCAAATAAAGAGTTAGTGCAAAACCAGACCAAGATGGAGTAAGAAGAGAGAAGTTCTCTTCACTTGATTGCTCTCACAAGATGTGTAATAAACTTAGATAAATATTGCAAGTGAAATTGAGAACTTAGAGGAAGAATAATGGCAAAGAATAAAGCACAAATGACATAGCGATTTTTCCTGTGGTTTGGTCAATCCTCAAATACTTGCCTACTCCACGTTGTGGTGTCCCAATGGATAAGGGTTTCACTCAATCCCTCTCAAGTGATCTAATGATCAACTTGAGTGCCACGGTCTTCCTTATATCGATAATAATCTCATTGCTTGGAATCTCCACACATTGAAGTCTCTTGCAGCCATACACAAAAATGAGAGAATTACAAGTTCAAAGTACAACAAATAGAGAGGGGAGAGAACACACACAAGAGCAAATGCAGCCACACAACACAAGAAAGAAGATCACAAAAGTACGCTCTCATAGGATGACTAAAACAACTCAAAACATGCTCAGGTCTCAGTAAAATGACTTAGATGCATTGTGGCAGAGTGTTTGGAGTGGTCAAGTGCTCTTGGCATGCTTGGGTTACTAAAGGATGTTGCCAAGGGGGTCCTTTTATAGCTCAAAGACACCCTATAACCATTGCTCCTTCCTTGTAAAAGTTGCTAAAATCTGCTGTTCTTGAGGGCACCGGATCGGTCTGGTGCACCACTAGATCGAGAACATGAGCTCCTTCTTCGGGATCTAATTGGGTCCTTTCCTTAACTGACTGGCACCAGACCGGTCCGGTGCACCTTTGGACCGGCTGCCACCTCAGCTTGCCGTTGACCAACGCGCCCGTGGGAAGTAGCCTTTACAAGCAGTCTGGTGCACCACCGACCGAGCACTGTCCAAGGTCTAGTGGTCTTTATAAATAATCACCCGAGACTAAACTGTTCACGTACGGATGTGGTCCGGTGCACTACCGGAGCGGTCCGGTGACTCCCAGACTAGCACAATAAAGTCCTTTTCTGCAGAACTTGCTCCTTTCGACTTGGACTTTCTTGTGAGCTTCCCTACTATTTAGGCAAACATAGTTAGCACATAATCAAATTGACTAAGTGTAGTAAACTGACCTTTTACTTAAACTTTTACCAGGATTTGAGTTATAGCCCAGACTAAGTCCAAAATGCACTTTTCTCACATAATTGAGTTAGACATCAAACTGAAGTGCTAAAAACGTTGCAATAGAAATATGCAACTTATCTAAAGGTTCAAACCTCATACTTTTACTATTTTACTCAAAGTTGCACTTTCTAGCCTCTTGTGAGCTCTTTTAGACTTAAAACCTTCGAATTGCACATAAGTGAACATGCACTCATACACTTAGCAAACTAGTTTGCCCACGGTGGTGTGTTAGACATTGAATCACCAAAACAGGTAGAAAGGGCTAACTGGCACATATCCCTATCAATACTATGCATGATTATTCTGTAACAATTTATAAGGCGAAGGAGCACAAATGTAAACATCTATGATTAGTTGTTTGACACCAAATTTGTTGACAAGTTTCTTGTACAAATATGTCTTTGAAAATTACTAGTACGTGTCCTCCGCACGCGTGCATGAACCAGTACTGCGTGCAAACAAACAAGTGCTCCCTCCCAAAATTTTTTGTGGCATTTATGATTATACCCTTTGCTGACCTTGTAATTATGATTTTATCCTCCGGTTTTCGTTTTTTTGATTTTACCCATATGTTTTAAGAACGAAGCTATCACTTGCCCATCCCTCTCAATATTGTTAGTGAAAATTAGAATTAGTGGTTAAAAAAATTTGAAAATAAATATGTAAAAGGTCCAAACTAACATCTTTCTATTTTATATAGACGCAACCCAATAGGGGTAAAATCATAATCATATAATATTACGAAGGAGTAAAATCACAATAAATTTCATGGGCATTTTTTATCTTTTCATATTCACTACAAGAAAACGTCAAAGGAGTGTCAGTTAATTAAAGAGTGTCGGGGCCGACACTCTTAATCGAAGTAAAAGTGTGGGTTTTGCTTCACCGACACTCTTAATTTAAGAGTGTCGGGGTCCCGATGAAACCGACGCTTTTAATTTAAGAGTGTGGGTTTTTCCACACCGACACTCTTATGGATGTGACCCTAAATTCCCCAATCCTATTCTACAGCCGCCGCGCTTCTTTTCTCATTTCTCCCGCCTGCTCTCCGTCCATCGACCAGCGGCGTGCGGCGTGCGGCGTGTGGGACGGGCGGCGCTCGCCAAGCAGTGCCGGGCGGGCGGCCTCGCCAACGTGCGCGCCTCCGAGCAGCGCCGGGCGGGCGGCCGAGCAGCGCCGGGCAGGCGTCCAAGCCGCGCCGGGCGGCCGAGCAGCGCCGGGCGGGCGGCCGAGCCGCGCCGGGCGGGCGACCGAGCCAAGGAGCGCGCTCGCCTCCAAGTAGCGCTCGGTGCTCGGCTGTGCAGCGAGAACGGCGCAGCGGGCGCTCGCCGTTCGGCAAGGGTGGCCTCCGGGACAGCGTCAGCGGGGCCGGGGCACAGCACAGGAGCCCACCGCCGGCTGGCTGCTCAAGCCCATCTACCGTCGGCGCCGAGGGAGGTAAACCTCTCAAATTCCCCATCTCCACTTTCTGATATGGTAACAGGTGATGCCCCTATCGAGTGCTTCATAGACTTAATGTTGTTGCCAAATTAGAGTCAGTTTAATTTCTTCCAGTGCGAGTGTTAATTTGGTTAAATTGTCCTGGACCAGAAAATGCGTATCTACCAGCCTCTATTCATAATGCTTGGTTTCCTAGTCTCTGAAAATATCGAGCCTATCCTGTTTTTATGCATCAAATTCACAATCCTCTGCCACAAGAAAATTTGAATTAGGTGGTTGTGGATTTGCTCGTGCTGCTTACCATTAATGCCACTATTGTGCTGCTTGTGATCTGCTCTATTCTTTTGGGGGTTTGACCTGTAACAAGCTATGGGATTGTTCCATATATCTTTTCGGAATCACGAACCAAATAATAGCCGCAGGACTAGTGTGTGAGTTTCAATCGCAGTTCAGTAACCAATCTTTATAATTAAATCATGTTGTACCAACAATGACATATAATAAGTCCTCTGTGTTAAATCTCCTGCTCCATCTTGTGTGTATTCTTTATATGTTTTCATGGTCATGTAGTTTCAAGAAATTACTTTTGAGGACGCCGGGCAGCAGCCTCACCTAGCCGGACGCCGGGCGGCCTCGCCGAGCTCCAAGCTCCAGGCGTGGCGCAGTGCCTCACCGAGCCAAGCATTCTTCAAATCCGTGTGCAGTTCTTGTTAAGGTATTTAGTTCACACTGATTTTTAATATTTAGATCAAATTCGCGTGCAGTTCTTGTTAAGGTATTTAGTTCAAATCCGCCGAGCCAAGCATTCTTCAAATTCGCGTGCAGTACTTGTTAACGTTTTGTCCTGTTGTGTTCAACGAATCCTGCATACCCAAAAACATATGTATCAATAGACACTAATTATATATCAAAATTATTAAATAAATAAATAATGTATCAATAGACACTAATTATATGTCAAAATTATTTAATAGACACTAATTATATGTTAATAGTCTTAATCTTAAGTACATTATTTTTTTGTTTGAAAAATATATAGCATGAGTGGCTTTTTCGTACCTAAGTGTATATATGTTTTTTCTTTAGCTTTGAATATGAGTGACGATCGAAGAAGGGCGATGTACGATGGATTCGACAGTGTCACTCATGGTCACTCTGATGCATGGTTGAGAGTTGCAGATGAATTTGTGGCACTCGCATTTGTTGGTGATGCTCGTTTAGCGAGGTGCCCGTGTATAAAATGTCGGAACTTGCTTCGGTTGAAAAAAGTGGAGCTCTCGTATCATATTTTCAAACATGGCTTTATGCCAAACTATCTGGTATGGCATGAGCATGGAGAGGTGGACCATACTATTGAATCGGATGGGGACCAGGATATAGACCGAATGGAAGAGATGTTGGATGATATTAGGAATGAGTACCCAGATCTACAGAATAATCAAGCTTTTCCAGAGGATGTGAGAGAGTTCTACAAGCTTCTTGAAGCCTCAGAGGCTAAAGTGCATGAAGGAACCAATGTGAGCGTACTGCAGGTGGTAACACGTCTCATGGCGATGAAGTCAAAGTACACCTTCTCCAACAAATGTTACAACGATATTGTGAAACTGATTATTGATATCAGCCCACCGAATCATAACATGCCGAAAGACTTGTACCATTGCAAGAAGCTCGTAGCTGGTCTTGGCATGAACTACCAAAAGATTGATGCTTGCGAGGACAATTGCATGTTGTTCTGGAAGGAGCATGAAAATACCACACATTGCATCCACTGCAGTAAGTCAAGATATGCAGTGGTGCTAGATGAGGATGGAAACGAGGTTACGACAAAGGTGCCGATCAAGCAACTCCGGTACATGCCTATCACTCCACGGCTTAAGCGTCTCTTTCTAAATCAAGAGACAGCAAAGCAAATGAGGTGGCATAAAGAAGGGGATCGTCAGGGCCAAGATCCGGATGTCATGGTGCATCCCTCAGATGGCGAGGCCTGGCAGGCTCTCGACCGTTTTGATCCAGAATTTGCAAGAGACCCTAGGAGTGTTCGTCTTGGTTTGTCGACGGATGGATTCACTCCTTACTCCAATAATTCCACTTCTTACTCATGTTGGCCAGTTTTTATGATGCCCTACAATCTCCCTCCTAACAAATGCATGAAAGAAGAGGTCATGTTTCTTGCCCTTATTGTTCCAGGTCCGAAGGATCCTGTAACAAAAATCAATGTATTTATGGAACCGTTGATCGAAGAACTAAAAATGTTGTGGCAGGGGGTTGAGGCATATGATAGTCATCTGAAATGTTGTTTTACTCTACGCGCAGCATATCTATGGTCAATTCATGATCTGCTAGCATATGGCATTTTTTCTGGTTGGTGTGTCCACGGCATACTGCGTTGTCCGATATGTATGGGTGACTCACAAGCATATAGGTTAGAACATGGTAAGAAGGAAACATTTTTTGATGTTCACCGACGCCTCCTTCCCTATAATCATCCTTTTAGAAAGGATACAAAGTCATTTCGAAAAGGCAAGAGGGTTAGAGATGGGCCACCGAAGCGACAAACTGGTGAAAATATCATGAGACAACATCGTGACCTAAAACCGGGTGTAGGAGGTCGATTTCAAGGGTATGGTAAAGAACACAATTGGACGCACATCTCGTTTATCTGGGAGCTACCTTATACGAAGGCATTGCTGTTACCACATAATATAGATTTGATGCACCAAGAACGTAATGTTGCGGAAAGCATCATAAGCATGTGCTTCGACTTCACCGGTCAAACCAAAGATAACATGAATGCAAGAAGAGACTTAGCTGAACTTTGTGATCGTCCACACCTTGAGCTTAGAAAAAATCCAAGTGGATCTGAGAGTCGGCCACAAGCTCCTTATTGTCTGAAATGGCAAGAGCGAGAAGAGATATTTCAATGGTTGAAAAAGCTGAGGTTCCCAGATCGCTATGCGGCTAATATAAAACGGGCAGTTAACCTCGACACTGGTAAACTCGTTGGGTTGAAGAGTCATGACTATCACATTTTGATTGAAAGACTAGTGCCGGTAATGTTTCGTGGATACTTCAGTCCCGATGTGTGGAAGATATTTGCAGAACTCAGTAATTTTTATAAGCAGATATGTGCTAAGGAAATCTCAAAGAAATTGATGTTGAGGTTTGAGAAGGAAATCGTTGTCCTTGTATGTAAGATGGAAAAAGTATTCCCACCTGGATTTTTTAATTGTATGCAACATTTGCTTGTGCATCTACCTTGGGAAGCGTTGGTAGGAGGACCTGCACAGTTCAGGTGGATGTATAGTCAAGAAAGAGAATTGAAAAAACTCAGAGGAATGGTGCAGAATAAGGCAAGGGTTGAGGGGTGTATTGCAGAGGCGTTCGCAGCCAGAGAGATCACATTATTCTCAAGCAAGTATTTTTCAGACACAAACAACGTGAATGCGCAAACAACACGGTACCATGTTGCCGAGCAAGCTCCAATCACTGATCTAAGTGCTTTTAAGTGGGACGGTAAAGGTGTCGGAGCTTTGAGACTTGTGACGTTTGATTGTATATGGTTTGATCCACAAGTTGGCACACGAGTTGATGAATTCGGGATGGTGGAGGTAAAGCACGCATCAAGGTATAAAGGCAATGAGTACAACAATATCATCCTGGCACATCAAGCGCATCAGGTGTACTATTTGAGTTATCCTCATAAAAGTTTTAAAACCTGGTGGGTTGCATATAAAGTTAATCCAGAGGTTCACCCTTACCGATATCAAAATTACAATTTAAGCACCAATGATGATGATGAAGATGATGATGTTGTCTTCCAAGAAGTCGGTGATCAACCAGACGATAGCGACAATGATAGTATTGTATCCGAAGGGGCAGGACTAAATGAGTTAGCTTCTCTTACCGTAGAGTTAATGGAGGAACCAATTTCATCAAATTCAAAACGTCAAAGGTTGGAAGAAACAATTCTTGAAACACAACAATGGGTTGAACAACTTAATACACGTGTCGCCGAAGAGGACTCTGATGCCGACGATTTTTGATACATAATTCGTAGATGTAATGGCACACTCTTGTTTTTGTTTATTTAATATGCATTACTTTGTGAAAAATTTATACATACTTACTATTTTGTGAATTATTGCAGATGTTCAGGATGGATTCGTCTGGTAGGAGATCCAGATCACGAAGGTCGAGGGGTTCCAGTGGTGCTCCTAACATGTTTGAGGTACTTGTTTTTTTCTTAGTTTAGTTACTGGGGCCAGCTAGCAATCTAAAATTGTTTACATTTCAGGGCACCACAACAAGCAGAAGCAGGCAAGAGCAGTTGCTTGCCTCCCTAGAGCAGATGCGGGGTAGCAGCGGACCCTCCAATACAGAAGGGACTACTTCGCATGCAGCTGATTTAGTGGCACCTACTATGGCACCTACTGCGGAGGCAGCTGTGGACGCGGAGGCAGCTGTGGACGCGGAGGCTGAGGAAGCTGCCGCAGAACTGGACGATGGAGAGGAGACTTCGGGAGCAGACGCTTCTACAGAGGAGGCTGCCACACAGGCTCCGCCACGGCGTGCCATCAGGTATTCTTATTGTTGAGTTGAAGTTTTATTGTCAAGTTGAAGTTTTAAGTAAATGATTTTCTTTGTTAAATAACAAACTTTCATTTGTAGGTATCGTCGGTCCCTCACATTGAAGCCTTCTAAACCTTTCGATCAACGGAGGGTTATTGAACCGAAAGGCACCAGGGCGTGGAAGGAGGTTAGTTGGGACGGAACAGGGCATCGCACACCAATCCTCACAGAGTTGGGGATTTGTTTGCGATTCGCCTACCCGGCGATGGTGACAGAGGGCGGTCAAGAGATAGCTGCTCATTACTGGGCTCATTGGGATCTCAAGCCGTACGGGAATGACGGGACACACACAAGCAAAGTGTGGGATTTGTTTTGGGTAAGTCCCTTGTGATATTCAAATTGAATTCAGATTTTGCATTTGTAAGTCTCTGGTGATCTTCAAATTTGCAGGGCCAATTTCGCGTGTGCGACCCCTATACCTTGGATGATTCATATGTGCGTGAGGTATTCAATGGCTCAGCAGATAGAGCTGTAAAGGGTATGATGTATAAAGCACGATTGAGGGCCGTCACGGTGTACCAAAAGCGTCAGGGGAACTATTGTGACGCGAATATGGCAAAGGAAATTCACCTGACGGCTCAGCAGTACAAAGAGAGTGAGGTGGATTGGTTGAGCCACCATTCGGATGCTTGGGCGTGGATGTGCGAGTATTGGGCTTCTGAGGAGTTCTTGGCCATATCTAATAGAAATCGTATGAATCGGTTGAGCAAGCCAGGGGTCCACTTCTTCGGGGCAGATGGACACGTTGGCAAGGCTGCACGTATGGTATGTGTCAAATTGCCTGGTCAATTGTTAATTGCATAGACTTGTCTAGACTTTTTAATCATGTGTTGCAGGCGGCTCGAAATGGAGTGGAGCCTACTTTGCTTCAAGTCTTCGTCGAGGGACACAAGGGTCCCGATCCGAATCATCCGGAAATACTGAATGACAGTAATGCGACAGAGAAACTGGTAAGTATGAAAATCGACTCTAAGATGAACATGATATGCCTTTGTTGTGACTTGGATGATTTTTTCATAGGCTCGCTACATTGACAACGTGAGAGAAAAAAATGGTCCAGACGCGGATTGGCTCACTGGTGAGTTCGATACGGAGGCGGCTTATAAGGCTGGTGGAGGCGTACCACATGGGAGGTATATGCGCTTGTCACATTGTTACTGTTTAGTCATATCTTGTCATTTACTACATATATATATGATACTCTTACAGGTTAGCAATTGGTGACGGTGTTGTCCCCCGTCGGAGTTACACTAGACGGTCCAATTTCTCAGCTGGGTCGAATCGACCCCGACGACCATCTGCACGTGAAGGAGAGCTGCTTGAGAAGATGACTCAGATGGTGGAGAGTATGGCGCAATATAAGCAACAAGTGCAGCAACAGATGCAACAAATGCAAAATTGGATGCTACATCAGGTATCATTTTTTTGTTATTTCGTTGTTTCTCAAGTCCGATTAACTGAAAAACTGATGAATAATCTATTTGCAGATGTATGGAGGTGCCGGAACTCAGTTCGGCATGCCGCCTTTTCAACAACCCCCTATCATCACACATCCGGTGTCTGGACAATCATCGGACCGCTCCATTGCAGCGGCAGATGGATCACAGGTACAATCCTCTACTAAACATCATTTGTCTGATAATCATTGGTTGCTTGCTCTCTGTCTTTCTACATGTTTGCTTGTACATGATCTATTTTAAACTTTTGTCATTCGCATGATCTATAGTTACTTTTATTGTTGATCACCGTAACTTCTTAATCATAAACAAGAGTGTGTCTTCTGTTTCAGGGTTCTGCAACTTCTGTCCAAGACCAATTGATGCCATTGGGTGTGATAGGAGGGCAAATGATGCCGTGGGCACCTCGCCAGCCAGGCATTTGGCCACCGATGCAAACACAGATGCCACCGCCGATGCCGTGGGGATTTCCTCCTCGTGGGCAGTCACAATCACCAGGATTGCCCTCACACTCACCAGGATCAGTACGTTAAGTTGATATCCTTTGCATCTCTATTTGCTTCGTTGTTTAAGCAGTTACTAGAAAACATGCATGTATATGTTGCAGTCTATGTATATGTTTAATTAGTTACTCGGTAAACTAACAAATGTTTGTTTCTTTTAAAGGGTTCGGGCTCACATCATGCTAGTCCGCCTCCGGATCAGAGCACGTTTATGGACTTATTGATGAACACAAGTGGCGGCGGCTCCAATGACCCACCAACGGAATGAATTAATATGGAGGCTTGTGTGGAACTTACTATGATTGCGTTTTGTATGGACTTTAACTTGTTTTAGATGGATTTGAACTTCTTTCGTATGGACTTGAACTTGTATGAATATTGAATATGGTGCTTGTGTTATGTTATGTTGAATATGGTGCTTGTGTTGTGATATATTGAATGTTGTGCTTATATTGTGCTGTTATGGAGGCTTCCCATCTGGGGAGGGAGAAAAATAAAATTGGATATTAAAAAAAATTATTCACTAAGAGTGTCGGCCCCCACACTCTTATATGCGCCCAGGTAGCTTGCTGGTCGTGCACGCAGTAAGAGTGACGGCCACGTTACTGGCCGACACTTTTAACATAAGAGTGTCGGTTGCGTGTTGAACCGACACTTTTAACATAAGAGCGTCGGTCCCCACACTTCTATACGAATAAGAGCGTCCATTTTAAAGTGACGGCTAAGAGTGTCGGTCAACCGACACTCTTATACTTAGAGTGTCGGCTTATTTCAGTAAGAGTGTGGGGTTTTGGCCGACACTCCTTACCTTTTTTCTTGTAGTGATTAGATCTAACAATTTCAACTGCATGTAATGGCGCAAGGGTACAAGAGAGCTTCGCTTTCCAAACAGAGGGATAAAATAACAATTCCAAGACCAGACAGATAATCACAAATGTCCGAATTTTTTTTAGAAAACATCATGTTTTATTATATTAAGTTTGATCAATTATAAATAAAAAATAATTAATATATTAAACAATCTTACTAAGGATTGTATGTCCTAGTTTATAACACATATATTTTAGAAACGGTGCAGAAGAGTTTTGCCCACACGAAACTCTCTCCGCTCTTATAAAACTTTTATCATCTATTTTTTTATCAATATAATGTTATGTCATCGTATGTAATACCCATGAAACTTTCATAAAACACTAACTGAGATTGATCTTGTAATATCAAATAAATATTATTAGATTAATTATGAAATATAGTTTCATCATAAATTAATCTAACATGTTAGTATTTAATTGAATTTTGGTTGAACACGAACCACTTTAACTAGCACGTGACCTATAATTACATCCTTCTTGGACAGAAGTATGGTCAGAAATCACGAATAATATGGCGAACGCAGACTTAGCAATGCTTCGTCAGAATGCTTAGAGTATCCTGTAACGCCCGAAGATCAGATTGAGCAATGAACCTAGGCAGGAGTCGCAAGCAAAAAAGCATCTAAAATGCAGGGTTTTAGGTACCTTTCTATCATGTTCCGAACCTTCCCACTGCACGCAAAGACGGCAGGCAGGAAAGAGCACGCAAAGCAACCGCGGTTCCAGGGTCACCCTCCCGCTTTGTTCCCCCAAAGCCAGGACCGACCCAGCCTGATGCGCCGCTCCATCGCCGGCCGGTGCTGGGTGCCTCATGCCAGGCACGGTGGTGCGCCGCGCACAACCGCAACCAAGGCCACCATGAGCGTCCAGCCGTTCACCAATCACTGCCGTCAATAGCGGCGTACACCACGAGCAACAGATTGTAGCGTGTACGGGCGGTCCAGCGCTATAAATCCACAAAAATGGGCAGTGTCACTTCCTGCTCTGCTTCAGTACGTAGTGGGCTGAGCCAGAAATGGGCACGTCGTTGGCTAGAAGCGTTGCTCTTCTTACTCTGCTGCTCTGCCTGTTTCTTCCGTGCCATGGGAAGCTCTCGACCAAGTTCTACGCCAAGTCGTGCCCCAGCGTGGCCGCCATCGTGCGGTCGGTGATGGAGCAGGCGGTCGCCAAGGAGCCCAGGATGGGCGCCTCCATCATCCGCCTCTTCTTCCACGACTGTTTCGTCAATGTCGGTCACATTTTAATATCCTATATTGCCATCCTCTTAGCCTAGGCTGCCACTCATCAGACGTCAGTGTGCGGTGCACGGAACCACTGACAAGCATGTGCGCGCGCAGGGTTGTGACGCGTCCATCCTTCTGGATGACACTTCGACGTTCACCGGCGAGAAGAACGCCGGAGCGAACGCCAACTCCGTCCGCGGGTACGAGGTGATCGACACCATCAAGACGCAGGTCGAAGCAGCCTGCAAGGGCACCGTGTCGTGCGCCGACATCGTCGCCTTGGCGTCTCGTGACGCCGTGGACTTGGTCAGTTAGTTCGTCTCTTGCTGCTAACACAACAACACAACACGACCGTAATAATCCATTGTCCAGCATCGACGCTGATCCGCACGCAATGCAATGCAATGCAGCTCGGAGGCCCAACATGGAACGTGCAGCTCGGCCGGAAGGACTCGCGCGCGGCGAGCCAGAGCGCGGCCAACGCCAACCTCCCGGGCCCGGGCTCCGGCGCCGCGTCCCTCGTGGCCGCGTTCGCGGCCAAGGGCCTCTCGGCGCGCGACATGACGGCGCTCTCCGGCGCGCACACCGTGGGGCGCGCGCGCTGCCTCTTCTTCCGCGGGCGCATCTACACCGATCAGAACGTCAACGCCACCTTTGCCGCGGCGCGGCAGCAAACGTGCCCTCAGAGCGGCGGCGACGGCAACCTCGCGCCGTTCGACGACCAGACGCCTGACGCCTTCGACAACGTCTACTACACGAACCTGATGGCGCAGCGCGGCCTGCTGCACTCGGACCAGGAGCTCTTCAACGGCGGGCCGCAGGATGCGCTGGTCAGGAAGTACAGCGGCAACGCCCGCATGTTCGCCACCGACTTTGCCAAGGCGATGGTGAAGATGGGCGGTCTTGCGCCGGCGGCCGGAACGCCGACGGAGGTCAGATTCAACTGCCGGAAGGTGAACTGAGAATGGCTTGCATTCAGAGACGGGATGACAGGGGGAGTTGTCTGAATTCTGAAACAAAGCACTAAACCGTATCTTTCCCTTTCGTTCCAAGATCAAGTCTTTGGTTCCTGGGCATGATACAAGTGAAAATAATTAAGACAATCTTAAAATGCTTGATGTTCACGCCATATACACAGAGACGTTTTTCCAGTTCTATATTTTTTTTCCATTGAAACCATCCTTTAGAACAATACGGATATGTTTGGTTGCCTGGCCCAGCCTGAGCCCGGCTCGGTGAGAGGACCAGGCTCAAGAAAGCCCGCATGTACAAAGCTAATCTAAAATGTTTGGTTGCCCAGTCAAAATGAACCTGGCCCATATGACACATTGTTTGGTTCTCATTTTTTTAGCTTGGCCTAATTGGGTTGCCGGCAATTTTGATGTGTTAGATGCAGTTCCCACCAAATTTCAAAATTTTAAGCGTTATTAAACAAATTACAACAGATTTGAACTAAAAAAATATGATTTTGACCCATAAATTGAACTAATTACAATCATCTAAATATGATTTACACCCATAGCAACTTACCAGTACAGAAAAATGACCATGAACATTGTAAACAGATTCTCCTGATGAATTACAGCAGATTTGAACTAAAAATATGATTTTGACCCATAAATTAAACTAATTACAATCATTTGAATATGATTTACAACCATAGCAACTTACCATTAGAGAAAAATGACTATGAATTACAATAATCTGAATTAAACAGGAGCTTGTGTTACCATGCTAGTTATAATTAGTTCATATGACTATAAACATATCATGGTAAACACCTCCTGCTTGTTGTAAACAGATCATGGTAAATAGATCATTGTAAACAGATCGTGGTAAATAGACTTAGCATTAGTACCTATCATACCATTTTTATGCATCTCATCAAAGATCTCCTCGACCAAGGCATTTTGTGAAAGTATGTTCCAGTTTCTCATGCATATCCCGAAAAGAGAAGAAAAGAACATAAACAGAAGGAAATCATAAACAGAAACAACTTGAGAAGAGAAGAGAAGGAAGAACATAAACAGTGATTTGTATGAACTATGGTAACAACATAAACAGAAGAAAAGAACCCAACATTTGACCATACATGGGGAGTGGGTTCTTTTATAGTTTGCCTCATAAATTATTATCAATTAAAATCACTTGATCAACACATGAGAGTAATACAATAAATTGCCTCAGATTTGTATGAATAAACACCTCATTTGACCATACATGGGAAAACATAGGGCAGATGGAGAAATCAGATTAAAGGATAGAGTATGTTTGGTTGCCTGACCCAAAATAAAACATAGACAGGAAGTAAACCAAGAGCAAGGAAAACAAAGCAGTAAGTCAACCTCCCATGAATGGTCATCAGTCAAACATATTTCATCATAGGCAAAATTCACAAAATGAGCAAGGAAAACAAAGCAACAAGTCATACTCCCTTGATTGATCACCATTATAAAACATATCATCATAGGCAAGTAAAGGCAACAGTTCAATATAAAATCATCACAGACCGGTAGAAAAGTCTCAGATTCAGTGTCATAGGCATAGAGCAAAGTATTAGGCGTATATCAAAGTACTACGCATAGAGCAAGGTATTAAGCATCATAGACATAAGACTGGTCTGCTCAAATCTTTGCAAGGTGCTGCCTTAGCCAAAGCACACGGTGTTTAGGCTCCATCTTCACAAAGCCATCACCTTGCCTATTATTGTCCAATAGGTAGGTAAGGCAAGTCATCAAGTCCTCATCAGTGAAACCTGGAATACTCATGCAAATTTGATACAGACCAGGGTCGACATCTGTGGTCTGGACTACAAACAGGTGCTTGGACAGCTTCAGCCAATTTGTTCACCGCTCCAGTAAGCCCTGTCATAATCCCCAGCTCTTCATCACTGAGTCTCCTTTTCTTTCCATATGATCCATAGGGACTACCAGCACCACTATGAGAAGGGCTGGCACCAGCAGAACCAGAAGCAGTAGTACCAACAAGACATGGTTCTTCAGATGCACCAACACCTTCAGTGATATCCGAGATGGTGCCAAGGGGCTCATTGGAGGCCATGGCATACCTGCTAGTAGCCTGCCCAGCTCCAAATATAATTTGCATCTACACATAGTTTTCAATTGGCACATTGAGGAATTCAGCATCCTTTGGGTTGTCTTTTGTATGGCCCAGCAGGTGTTCATCATCAAGGATGATTCTTAATGTATTCTCATCCTAATGAGCACCGCTTAGGTCCTTGAGCCTACAAACCCTGATCCATTTTTGACGCCACTTCCTCAAATGATTGTAGACCTAGGTGCCTGTGACTTCTTGGCCACTGAATTCAGTTAGTGCCTTGGCAACAGAGTTGACATGGACCTCCTTGAACCCTTTTATCCGTTTTTACTCCTTGCCCAACCAAGTCTGCAAACTTCCTCAGTATAAAGGCTGACATCATAGGGGTCTAGCGCATGGCAGTCGTTGAGGTACTACCAGCAGCAACTTGCTCA
Source organism: Zea luxurians (assembly GCA_029449295.1). Lineage (NCBI taxonomy): Eukaryota > Viridiplantae > Streptophyta > Magnoliopsida > Poales > Poaceae > Zea > Zea luxurians. Next base: position 2,004,896 of record JAOPSE010000108.1, on the reverse strand, counting down.
ACTTCCATAGTCTATACACAATTGATAAGACATTTATAAAATTGAAGTCATAAGAAGAGGTAATGAAATGGCATCATAGCATAGGACCAGTTTTCTCAGCATATAAAAAATAATTAAGCTTCAAAGCAGATCACAATTTCTCTTATCATATAAAAAATGATACAGTTTGAAGACAATAAACAAAAAACATCACTGCATATCACAATTTCTCTCAGCATATAAAAATGATATAGTTTCAAGACAACAAACAAAAAACTTCACTGCAAATCACAATTTCTCTCAGCATATAAAAATAATTAAGTTTCATCACTGCAGAGTATAATGTTTCTCAGATTGTAAGGCTGATAACAAAAAACAACACTGCAGAGTACAATGTTTCTTAGAATAAAACCACAAATCACACACAGCTAGACCCCCTATGCTGCCACATTTGAGTTGATATAACATCTCTTTGTTGGGTCCAAGTTTGGTTATCATGAATTGCATCAATGGCACCTTCCACATTGGCAATGTTTAGAGCCCAAGTGTTTTTCGAAGGAAAATGTGAATCCAGCCCATATCTAAGAATCCAGTTGTGAAGGATGGTGCATGCTAACACAAGCTTAACTTGTGTCAGATATGGATGAAAAGGCTTGTTGTATAGAATCTTGAATCTATTCTTCAAGGCACCGAAAGCTCTCTCAATTGTTACTCGGAGGGAAGAATGCCTTAGATTGAAGAGTTCTCTTGGTTTGAATGGATGATTTCCTCCACCAAATTCTCTTAGATGATATCTTGTGCTACGGTATGGAGGTAGAAATCCAGGTCTAATAGCATAACCAGCGTTAACTAAATAGAATTTTCCTAGTTCAAAGAATTATAGTTAGTTTGATTGTCAAGTAATTTAAAAGCATATTCAAACATGTTGTGGAATTACCTGGTGGCACAATGAGGCCATCAGATCTTTCCAATGCATCCGATAGAATCAAGGCATCATGAGCTGAACCTTCCCAGCCAGCAAGAACATAGGTAAATCTCAAATCAAAATCAACAGATGCTAGAACATTTTATGTCATTGTGTGCTTTCTACCCATGAAGGCTGCTCTCATTGAACTAGGAACCCTAGCCAATACATGTGTGCCATCAATGGCACCAACGCAATCCTAAATGTTTAAGTTAAAATGATTAAAACAAAGATAATACTAACATATTTCAATTAAATGGTTAATGTGCAATCCTAAATGGAATGGAAAGTACCTTGAAGTACGGGTACCATCTTCTACTAATATGAATTTTGGGATGGACAGAGGTGGAAGGAGGGGTGATCATCTCAGTGCGTAGCTCACCAATTGCACTTAACACCTCGTGAAAATATCTACTAATAGTCTTAGTAGATCTTCGGAAGGTGAATTTGAGAACCCTAAACCTTTGATTATGACCAACAACATGTAGAAACATTGCAACTTGTTCTTCTACAGAACTATGAATACTATCCCTTAGCAAGTGTCGAGACCGAAACAAACCACAAAGCTCAAAGAAAGGGACCTTAGACATTCTAAGCAGCTCCACACATTGGATATCATCAGATTCATAGATAAATCTAAGGTTTGCCGGCCTCTCAATGTCCCTTTGAAACATTGGACCATATGTGACACGAGGATGAAAGAGTCTACGCCTAAGGCATGCAAAAAACCAACAAGATATAACAACAACCAATGCCGATGCTCTCAACTTCAGCAAATGACGATTTGGACCCAACATATCTGAATAAATAAGATAAGGGAAAAATTGTTGAATGAGAAAAAAATTGTACACTGCTCAAACTGAAAAAACAAGGCAGGGTTGCTACATCTAATGATGTTCCTCCAAACAGGCTTGGTAACATCACTGAAAAATTGTACTATGCTCAGATTAAAAAAACATCACTGAGGAATTGAGATCTGCTCAGATTGAACCAAAAAACATCACTGAAAAATTTTGGTCTGCTCAGATTGAAAAAAACATCACTGAAAAGTTGTGGTCTGCTCAAATTTATAGAAAACATCTCTGAAATCTGGTCCTAAGCTCAGACTTTAAATAATTTCATCCTAAAAAATGATCAGAATAAAAGAAGAGAGTTATGGAGGTAGCAGCATAATATAATGCATTAACTACCTGCATAGTATAAAAAGAATATAGTTATGGAGGTAGCTGCATAATATAATGCATTAATCCATTAAATTAAACAAGACAAGAGGCTAAAGAGGGGGAGAAGAAAGGAGGAACAAAAGGTAAGGTTGTTGTAAGGGAAGAGTAAAACAGGAATAGATGAAGGTAAGAGGGGGAGAAGAAAAGAGGAACAACTAGCTACTTAATATAATAGACAGATTATGCTAGTTGCATAATCCATTAAATTAAACAAGACAAGCATGACAAATATGTTAAATTTAGTTAAGTCAATAAATAAACATGGCAAAACATGGACCAAGCAGATATATATTAATATTGAAAGATGGCATAACTGAAAATCGAAAGCACATCACTGAAAAACTATGCAGGTAGTTCAGTTAAGTCAAGAATATTGAAAAGTTCAGTTAAGTTCAGATAGTCAAGAATATTGAAAGCACATCATTGAAAAGTTCAGTTAAGCACATCACTAAAAAATTCAGGTTATTAAGGTATACTATGCAGGCAGAACATATGAAAAACATGGCAAAACATGGACCAAGCAATTATATACTAATATTGAAAGATGGCTTAACTGAAAATTGAAAGCACATCACTGAAAAACTATGCAGGTAGTTCAGTTAAGTCAAAAATATTGAAAAGTTCAATTAAGTTCAGGTAGTCAAGAATATTGAAAGCACATCACTGAAAAGCACATCACTGAAAAGTTCAGTTAAGCACATCACTAAAAAATTAAGGTTATTAAGGTATACTATGCAGGTAGAACATATGCAAAACATGGCAAAACATGGATCAAACAATTATATACTAATATTGAAAGATGCAAGTTTTTCATCCAAAACATGGACCAATCAGATATCCACCACCAATCAGTTATATACTAATATGAAACTAATCAGATCTAGAATTTTACGATAAATCTACAACAGCAAGACAAGAGAAGAGGAATCTAGAATCCTCCAAATTGTGGACAGCAGATCAATAATCGGGGGACCTAGGAGGACAAACGAGAAGAGAAGATCTAGAGGGGTACTAACCTAAGAAGAGGGAGACGACACAGCTAGGGTTCACTCGTAGATGAGAACCGATCGAGGTCGTAGGAGAGCGATCTAACCTGAGAAGAGGGAGACCACACAGCTAGGGTTCACTCACAGCTAAGAACCAATCGAGGTTATAGGAGAGCGATCCTTGCGAAGCAGATGAAAGAAAATGAGAAGATAAAGCAGACGAAAGCAGATGAGCAGCAAAGAAAGGGGCTAACCTCTCGTCGCCGGCAGCGAAGCAGATGAGGACAGAGAGAGGTGAGAGCCGCGTGAGCTCATCCGTGGGCGCGGTGTCATCACCAGGGGTCTAGATAGAGGACAGCGGCGAGCCCGTGAGCACGGCGACTGCGAGTGAACCGGAGAGGCGAGATCGAGTGAACCCTAGAGAGAGGCGAGAGCCGCGATGGCGGCTACGAGTGAACTCGAGAGGCGAGAGGCGAGTGAACCCTAGCACAATTTACCAGGGCGAGCACAGGCCAGGCTGATGCGCGAAGCAATTTACCTGCATTTCAATAGGGCCTGGCCATGAAGTCAGATGTGGCTCGCCTCAGCCAGGCCCCCAAGCTGGGCCAGGATACCAAACATGGCGTGCTTTGTTTCAAATGGGCCTGGTCGTGCGCTAGGCCAGGCAACCAAACATATCCTACATGTATCGACTGTGAATAGTAGAGCTCTTTTCCAAAGTCTCGTTTGAACAAGCTTCACGAAAAAAGTACTCATTCTATTATTGCAGTTGAAAGAAACAAATAAAGGATAGTCAAATAAATTAAACTGAGCGATTAAAGATTAATCTATGGCCGTGTTTGTTTCACCCCAACCAGATGTTATCGAGTTACATTTCTTAGATTTGGCTGTGGATGTGCCGGGAAGGGGCCTGGGTAGAAGCTGGGTTTGGTGACAAGGGAACTGTAGATGATCTATGGGAAAATCCTTACTATTCAATTTAGTATAGCAAGTATTTTTCTCTTTTATGGATCCTAAAGAATTTCTTCTTTTATGAATCCCCTATAATTCCTTTATCACCAAACTAGCCTAAAGTTTATTTTTTCAATGGCACAATTAGTAGACATAGCATAGTTTGGGTTTGTAATGGTAAAGATGGTTAGGTTTGCCAATGAGGTTGTCCAATCTTGTGAAGGCTATAAATCAGTGGCGGAGCGCTCGGTATGGTGAGCTATGGCGCTTGCCATACCTTACTCGACTATTGGGAGCCATAGCTTGGTAGCGAGGCAAACGTGGACGGTATGGAACTTCGGCGAGGCAAAGCTATCGATGAAGAAGCGCATTTATGTTGGTGGCTCCACATTCCAGCTACTCCGCACGGTCATCATCTTCGCGCTCGCCGCTGCCCTTTATGCCTCCTTGTCCTGTTCGCCATGGGTCTTCATGCTCATGGGGCCGACACGCTCGCACCCTACCTCGCCGAGCCTGGCTCCGCCTATGCGCTCAGCTCCACGGCCCCACCTGATCACGCTTCTACCTCCACGTCATGCGCAGCTCTGCAGCCCCGCCCAACGGTGTGAGTGCCCTGCCTGGCTGCCTTAGCCCACGCTCATCTCCACGGCACCACTCGACGACATGAGTCTGAACAGGTCCACTGCCTGAGCATCTCCACTGCCATACCTTATTATCTGTTTGCACTCCACCACTGCCTGGGGTTGTACAACATGCCCATTGCATTCCGGGTCGAGGAATCACGTTGTGCCATTGTGGATTGCTCGTCGTCGACCAAACATCGCCGCGGACCGTGGGTCACCGTGGGTAGGGGTCCATGCTCCATAACCGCTGGTAAGTTGCTCTCAATCGTGTTCTCTGTGGCCTGTGCATTGTGTAGGGTTGATCAGTTGTGAGAACAAGCACCTGGGTGGCGATTCGGTCGGGACCAATCATGGCACCGCTGCATAGCACTGGCGGTGCTGTCGCGTCCGACCATCGAGAGGAGAAGGAGGGCATGCGCCGTCTGATCTTAGCGGACGACCATGATTAGCTCATGTACAACAGATCCTAGGTCGTTGATCTCGAAGCAGATGGATACGATTAGGGTTAGCGTAACCCTTCATGAAATTGAATCAAGGCCGTCCGATCTCGATCGGGTGGATCCGTGGTGATCTAGGGTATTTAAATCTGGACTGTGGGTTCATGATCTGGCGGTCCATATCGCGCACCGTTTCAGATGGGTTCCGACTTAATCATGGGCGCACGATTTTGATCCTATGGCTCTTGTGTGCAGATACCTCTTCGGCCAGTAATCTTGATAAAGGGCCCCTGGTCTTTTCGTATTTAACTCGCCATCCACACCAGTGGGGAAACAATTAGAACTGAGTCCTGAAATTTACGAATAGAACCCCATAATCCCTGGAATTAGTGCGTGTAGCCCAGAAAGCAAGCAAAGTAAATAAAATAATATGGAAAATGATTTTAAGTATTAAAAATAATTCCTGAAACTTGTTTAATTCATATTTAATTCATTTTAACTCCTTTTTGATCCATTCTAGTTGCATTAATTCCATAATGATAGTGTTTATCCCCTTGTAACTTTATTTTGTTATGAAACATAAATTAAAATTATGTACTTAATTTCTTTTGTACCCAACACTTAAAACTTCAGAAAATCATAACCCTTAAATCGTAACTCCAAACTTAGTGATTCTCGAACCTAGGATCCTGTTACGATGCAAAGAAAAAGAAAATGAGAAGTGCTTGACTGGGCCATATATCCGATTCGGCCCACTATCACTACCACCGTGCAGCGCAACCTGTGACCATGCGCGCCGACAGGCGGGGCCCAATGGCCAGTCTCACACCGTGTGCGCAAGTAATGAACGGTTGCGGCACTAGCATGTGGGGCCGCTGGGCAGCCACGCTTACCATCCGTCCTGTGCACGCGTTACACGGACAGCTGGACCCACTCGCCAGCCCCTTGTAGTGGTGTAGCCGCTTTCTTCGCCATAGCCGTTGTGTGTGCCGTGCTCCACAGATCTCGGCCGTGATAGTTGTTCCACTCTCCCCTGCGACCGTGGGCACGTTTCGGGTATAAAGTCCCCCGGACCGCAGCTCTGTGATCCAATTAGCGCTTAGACATGCCTGTCACCACAAGAAGAGAGGGCCTTCACCCCGAACCAAGGTGAGCTGGGTACCAATCTTTTCGCCCTCCTCTTGGGGATGCGTTGGGCGGTTCTAATTGAGGTTTAGCGCCTTGATGCGTGGAATGGGGGGAAACACTAGCCATGGACCACCGCATGTTGGGGGCCTTCGTCCTCTGAAGGTCCTCAAAAACATAATTTGACAATATTTTCCAAGTGAATTATATGAACAGGTATCTTCGGACTCAGATCATGAACATGGAGTACGGTCAGAACGAAGCCCAAGCCAGACGAAGGGGGATTAAGATGAAGGACGGGCTGATTACCAAGCTGTACGAAGGATGGTGCACAGCCGAAGCTATGCGCAGAAAGCTTCGTCGCGATAGCAGAAAGGGGAACCGACTTAAAGATGAAAAGACTACTTAGGCCTTAATAGATTCCCATAAGTCATTAGCAAATGTAATGGACATGAATGTAATTTTGCATGGGCTACGTCCCACGCCTATAAATAGATGAACAGTACTCCCGTACTGTTCACGCTGACTTGGCATTTGCTTTCCGTCATCCTTGTACTTTTGCCTTCCTACAATCCGAAGGTACACTTGTAATCTGAAATCATTTCTATTTTTATATGATAATAAAATAGAAATGACGTAGTGATAATATTTAAATGTTTATATTGCTTTTTATGTTGCATGTAAGTTCTTCGTCATAGTTTATTATGCTTACGAAGATATGTTGTTTGTGACCTTCGTCCGGAACACATTATATCCCGAAGGGAAATAATGTTTCAAAGGACGAAGGACTTTATCATTTAACACTTTTTATGTTGCCTTGTTCTTAATCCGAAGCATTTGAGAACAAGCCCCCAACATTGGCGCCCACCTCCGGTGAACTCACTTCCACTCTTTGAGTTTTTGAGCGCCCTCGTCGATCATCAACCTTCGCTATGGCGCCGAAGAAAGCTTCAGCAACTGGCACTGCAGCTCTCCAACCGCTGGACCACAATCAGGAGACTGTCTCTCTTCGGGAGGCCCGAAGCCAGAAGAGGAAGGCTGTCAGCCCGACGCCTCAAGAGGATGAGCTAGACCAAGAGATCAGAGATATGGAGATGCTTCATCAACAGGTGCAGAGGAAGAAGGAAAAGATGGCCAGGCTAGCTGAACTGCAAAGGCAGATAGACGAAGCTTCTGAAGAAGTTCGTCATCTTACTCACGATGAGCAGAACCGAAGGCCTCAACAAAAAGACCTTCATCAGGAGGGTTTCTTCAACGAAGATGACTGGTATGACAATTTCCATCATGGAAATTTTGTTTTCGATGATGCTTCTCCCCTGTCCGCTGAGCTGCAGGCTACACCTTGGCCTCCGTCCTATAAGCCGCCCCAGCTTCCCATATTCGATGGCCATTCAGACCCGAAGCAGTTTTTGATGAGCTACGAAGCAACAGTATCTTCGTATGGTGGCAATGCTGCAGTCATGGCAAAGTCTTTTGTTATGGCTGTCAGGAGTGTTGCTCAAACCTGGTATTCCTCCCTTCGACCAGGAACGATCACTTCATGGCAAAAACTGAAGGACATGTTGTTAACCAGCTTCCAAGGGTTTCAGACGAAGCCGGTCACTGCTCAGGCCCTGTTCCAATGCACTCAGGATCATGAAGAATACCTTCAGGCGTATGTCAGAAGGTTCTTGCGTTTGAGGGCGCAGGCACCAACGGTGCCCAACGAAATTGTCATTGAGGCCATGATCAAGGGACTTCGGCCTGGACCTTCAGCTCAATACTTTGCTAGGAAGCCTCCTCAAACTTTGGAGAAACTGCTCCAGAAGATGGACGAGTATATTCGTGCCGACAACGATTTTCGCCAAAGAAGGGAGGAGGCTTTCAGGTTTTCTGAAATGACTAGGGGCTTCGGAGGAAGATTCTATCCGAGGCATGTCAGGTCCATCCACAACTCTACTCAAAATGATGATAAGGGGAGTCAGCAGAACAGGCCGCAGTGCTCCTCACAGGCTTTGGGGCAACAGCAAAGTTTCTTCCGGCCACCAGCTCCAAGAGGCAGAGGCGCCAGGGGCTTCGGCGGAAGATCTGGAGATCAACCAAGGAGAATATTTTGCTTATTCTGTGGTGAAAACAAGGGCCATACCACCAGGATGTGCCATGTTACCATCCAGAAGCAAAAGGAGATAGCCGAAGCTGCAGCACAACAAGCTCAGCCGAAGCAGGTCATGCATACTGCTTCATACCATCCGCCTTACATCCCAGAATACATAGGCAACCACCCTGCAGTTTCTGTTGCTTTGGCGAGTCAACCTCAAGCTTCCTGGCAACAGCCTCCGCCTCCACCACCGCTGCAACAAGGCCAACAGCCAGAAGGGAGCCAATATGCTCCACACCAAAGGGATCTCAGAGAACAATCCGAAGCTCGCACAGTCAATAGCACTGTGCCAGAGTCGAAGCACATCTATTGACAAATATCCTACCAGTTTTTCCCATTCAGTACTATTTTCTGTGTAATAAAGGACATTTTTTAGTTTTCATGCAAAAGTTTCTTTGCTTGCTACAAGGAAAATGTATTTTCTCAGGCTTAAGTTGCTGAAGCTTAAAAATTTGCGATAACAAGGAGGACCTTCGAATTATCGAAAATCCTTCGAAGCAACAAAAAGTCGTTCTAAGGAACGCAGAGTAAGTTTGCTGAAATCACAAAAAGTCGTTCCAAAGGGAACGCAGTGTAAGTTTTCTGCTCCAAAGTCGTTCCAAAGGGAATGCAGAGCATACAGCGAAAAGTCAACGCTGATACCGCCTAAGTAAAGGGCGAAGAAGCTCCAAAGTCGTTCCTAAGGGAATGCAGAGCTTACAGCGAAAAGTCAACGCTGATACCGCCTAGGTAAAAGGCGAAGAAGCTCCAAAGTCGTTCCTAAGGGAATGCAGAGCTTACAGCGAAAAGTCAGCGCTGATACTGTCGGGGACCATAATTAGGGGCACCCTCAAGACGCCTAATTCTCAGCTGGTAACCCCCATCAGCATAAAGCTGCAGAGGCCTGATGGGTTTGATTAAGTCAGGGATCAGTCCATACGAGCGACTCGATCACGCCACGCCCGAGCCTAGCCTCGGGCAAGGGCAGCCGACCCTGAGATGTTTCCGTCTCGCCCGAGGCCTCCTCTTTCACGGCAGACGCATCTCCGGCTCGCCCGAGGCCTTGCCTTTGATAAGAAGTAACCCTGACTAAATCACCGCGCCGACCGACCAAGTCACGGGGGCCTTTAACGCAAAGAGTAAGACTGACGGACAGCCAGGCTTGGCCAAAAGCGCTAGAGGAAACTCCGCTCCGCCCGACCCAGGGCTCGGACTCGGGCTAAGGCCCCGGAAGACGGCGAACTCCGCTCCGCCTGACCTAGGGCTCGGACTCGGGCTAAGGCCCCGGAAGACGGCGAACTCCGCTCCGCCCGACCCAGGGCTCGGACTCGGGCTAAGGCCCCGGAAGACGGCGAACTCCGCTCCGCCCGACCCAGGGCTCGGACTCGGGCTAAGGCCCCGGAAGACGGCGAACTCCGCTCCGCCCGACCCAGGGCTCGGACTCGGGCTAAGGCCCCGGAAGACGACGAATTCCGCTTCGCCCGACCCAGGGCTCGGACTCCACCCCGACCTCTGCCGAACGACCTCCGCCTCGCCCGACCCGGGAGCTCAGGTTCGACCTCGGCCATGCAGGACAGACTCGACCTCGGCCTCGGAGGAGCCTCCACGTCGCCCGACCTAGGGCACAAGTCCGCCACGTCGACAGGAAGCGCCATCATCACCCTACCCCGAGCCGACTCGGGCCACAGGGAACAGGATCGACGTCCCATCTGGCTAGCCCCGCCAGATAGGCAATGATGGCACCCCGCTGGACCCATGACGACGGCGGCTCTCAGCTCTCTTACGAAAGCAGGGGGACGTCAGCAAGGGCCCAACCACTCCGACAGCTGTCCCTCCGCCCGGCTCCATTGCTTCTCCAACAGCCACGACGCCACACTAGCTAGGTGCCAAGATCTCTCCGGCTGCCACCTTGGCATGTACTTAGGGCACTAGCTCTCCCCCGCTAGACACGTAGCACCTTGCTACACCCCCATTTGTACACCTGGATCCTCTCCTTACGCCTATAAAAGGAAGGACCAGGGCCTTCTTAGAGAAGGTTGGCCTCGCGGGACCGAAGGGCAGGGGCAGGCGCTCTCTCGGGGCCGCTCGCTCCCCTCACCCGCGCGGACGCTTGTAACCCCCTACTGCAAGCGCACCCGACCTGGGTGCGGGACGAACACGAAGGCCGCGGGAACCTCCGACTCCCTCACGACCCGGCTCCGGCCACCTCGCTCTCGCTCTCTCTCCCCCCTTCGCGCTCGCCCACGCGCTCGACCCATCTGGGCTGGGGCACGCGGCACACTCACTCGTCGGCTCGGGGACCCCCCGGTCTCGGAACGCCGACAGTTGGCGCGCCAGGTAGGGGCCTGCTGCGTGTTGACGAGTAGTTTCCCGTCAAGCTCCAGATGGGCAGTCTCCAACGACCTCTTCAACCCGGGACGGTGCTCCGTTTCGGGAGTCTCGAGTTCATGTCTTTCGACGGCAGCTACGACATGATACTCCTTCCACCGCCGCGCGACAGCGACAACGGTGGCGGACAGCCCGCCCGCCGGCGGCGGAATCGACGACGTCTTTCCCTCGTGGGGGAAGGACAACTTTCGAGCTCACCCCATCCTCTCCCTCGCCATCGGAGGAGGAGGCGGGGCAACCAAGGCCGAGCGGGAGGTAGCGCTCAGTCGACTGTCGAGCAAATCGACATCCCCAGCGCCCCAACGGAGGTCGCGTCGGGCATCACCCACGTGTTTGAGGCGAAGGCGAGCGCCGTCCCCCCGCGACACGCCGATCCCGAGCAAGTGGACGACGCCAGCACGCTCACGGAGGGCATGCAGGACGTCGCCCTCGCACCTAGGACAACAGCACGATCAGTCCCCGATGCGACTTCGTCGCTCCTCGTCGACCGAAAGGTACGGGCTGATTCCCATCCTTCGTCATTTCGACTCGGCCTCAACCCGCCTGGCGGCCTCGCTTTGGCGGGCGCTCACGTTGAGGCGAGTGCAACCTCTCTGGGGTTTCGTGTGCGGTCGCCTTGGGACCGATTGATGGGTGTCTCGACCTACGGACCCTCTGGGTCCGAGGAAGATGACGACCCCAGCATCTGCTGGGATTTCTCTGGATCTGGCAACCCCAGTGCCGTGCGGGACTTCATGACCGCATGCGACTACTGCCTCTCCGACTGTTCCGACGGCAGCCGCAGCCTTGACGACAAGGACTGCGGCCCGAGCCGCGAATGTTTCCACGTCGAGCTAGGGGATCCCTCCGGAGGCAGCTGTCTCGGCATGCCGGAGGATGGTGATCCCCCTAGGCCAGCGCCTCGCGCCGACATCCCGCGGGAGCTAGCTGTGGTCCCCGTTCCGGCGGGGGGTCACGACCCACAGCTCGAGCAAGTCCGCGGGGCGCAGGCCGGGCTCGATGAGGGAGCAGGAGCGCTCGAGGCAATCCACCGGAACGTCGGGCAGGTATGGGCGGGCCAGCCCCCGGCCGGAGAAATACGTCACCTGCCCCAAGGTCTCCAGCACCGCATCGCTAACGATGCCAGGGACAGACCGCCACCCGCATCCGGCGGAACCGGTCAGGACCTGGCCGCCGCAGCGATGCTCCTCCGCGCGATGCCGGAGTCATCAACCACCGAGGGTCGGCGAATCCAGGGAGAGCTCAAGCATCTCCTGGAAGGCGCTGCGGCCCGGCGGGCCGAAAGCTCTGCCTCCTGAAGGCAGGGGTACCCCTCGGAACCTCGTGCCGCGACTTCCCGACTCACGCGGGAAGCCTCGGTCTTCACCGGGCGCACGCGCAACGCCGCGCCTGCGGCCCCGGGCCACCTCGGTGACGAGCACCCTCATCGCGACCGTCGGGCCCGCCTCGACGAAAGGGTGCGCCGAGGTTATCACCCCAGGCGTGGGGGACGCTACGACAGCGGGGAGGATCGGAGTCCCTCGCCCGAACCACCCGGTCCGCAGGTCTTCAGCCGGGCCATTCGGCGGGCGCCGTTTCCGCCCCGATTCCGACCCCCGACTACTATCACAAAGTACTCGGGGGAAACGAGACCGGAATTGTGGCTTGCGGATTACCGCCTGGCCTGTCAACTGGGTGGGACGGACGATGACAACCTCATCATCCGCAACCTCCCCCTGTTCCTCTCCGACACCGCTCGCGCTTGGTTGGAGCACCTGCCTCCGGGGCAGATTTCCAACTGGGAGGATCTGGTCCAGGCTTTCGCCGGCAACTTCCAGGGCACGTACGTGCGCCCCGGGAATTCCTGGGACCTCCGAAGCTGCCGGCAACAGCCGGGAGAGTCCCTTCGGGACTACATCCGGCGATTCTCGAAGCAGCGCACCGAGCTGCCCAACATCACCGACTCCGATGTCATTGGCGCGTTCCTTGCCGGCACCACCTGCCGTGACCTGGTGAGCAAGTTGGGTCGCAAGACCCCCACCAGGGCAAGCGAGCTGATAGACATCGCCACCAAGTTCGCCTCTGGTCAGGAGGCGGTCGAGGCCATCTTCCGAAAGGACAAGCAGCCCCAGGGCCGCCCGTCGGAAGATGCTCCCGAGGCGTCTACTCCGCTCGGCGCCAAGAAGAAAGGCAGGAGGAAGTCGCAAGCGAAACGCGACGCCGCCAGCACGGACCTTGTCGCCGCCGCCGAGTACAAGAACCCTCGGAAGCACCCCGGAGGCGCCAACCTCTTCGACAAGGCACTCAAGGAGACGTGCCCCTACCATCAGGGGCCCGTCAAGCACACCCTCGAGGAGTGCGTCATGCTTCGGCGCCACTTCCACCGGGCCGGGCCACCCGCAGAGGGTGACAGGGCCCGCGACGACGGCAAAAAGGAAGATCACCAGGCAGGAGAGTTCCCCGAGGTCCGCGACTGCTTCATGATCTACGGAGGGCATGCGGCGAATGCCTCGGCTCGGCATCGTAAGCAGGAGCGTCGGGAGGTCTGCTCGGTGAAGGTGGCGGCGCCAGTCTACCTAGACTGGTCCGACAAGCCCATCACCTTCGACCAAGATGACCACCCCGACCACGTGCCGAGCCCAGGGAAGTACCCGCTCGTCGTCGATCCCGTCATCGGCGACGTCAGGCTCACCAAGGTCCTGATGGATGGGGGCAGCTGCCTCAACATCATCTACGCTGAGACCCTCAGGCTCCTGCGTATCGATCTGTCATCCGTCCGAGCAGGCGCTGCGCCCTTCCACGGGATCATTCCCGGGAAGCGCGTCTAGCCCCTCGGACAGCTCGACCTTCCTGTCTGCTTCGGAACACCCTCCAACTTCCGAAGGGAGACTTTGACGTTCGAGGTGGTCGGGTTCCGAGGGACCTACCACGCAGTGTTGGGAAGGCCATGCTACGCGAAGTTCATGGCCATCCCCAACTACACCTACCTGAAGCTCAAGATGCCGGGCCCCAACGGGGTCATCACCGTCGGCCCCACGTACAAACACGCATTCGAATGCGATGTGGAGTGCGTGGAGTACGCCGAGGCCCTCGCCGAGTCCGAGGCCCTCATTGCCGACCTGGAAAGCCTCTCCCGAGAGGTGCCGGACGTGAAGCGACATGCCGGCAACTTCGAGCCAGCGGAGACGGTTAAGGCCGTCCCTCTCGACCCCAGTGGCGACACCTCCAAGCAGATTCGGATCGGATCCGGGCTCGACCCCAAATAGGAAGCAGTGCTCGTTGACTTTCTCCGCGCAATCGCCGACGTTTTTGCGTGGAGTCCCTCGGACATGCCCGGCATACCGAGGGATGTCGCCGAGCACTCGCTGGATATTCGGGCCGGAGCCCGACCGGTCAGACAGCCTCTGCGCCGATTCGACGAGGAAAGGCGCAGGGTGATAGGCGAGGAGATCCACAAGCTGATGGCAGCAGGGTTCATCAAAGAGGTATTCCATCCCGAATGGCTTGCCAACCCTGTACTTGTGAGGAAGAAAGGGGGAAATGGCGGATGTGCGTAGACTACACTGGCCTCAACAAAGCATGTCCGAAAGTTCCCTACCCTCTACCTCGCATCGATCAAATCGTGGACTCCACTGCAGGGTGCGAAACCCTGTCTTTCCTTGATGCCTACTCAGGGTATCAACAAATCAAGATGAAAGAGTCCGACCAGCTCGCGACTTCTTTCATCACGCCCTTCGGCATGTACTGTTATGTCACCATGCCGTTCGGTTTGAGGAACGCGGTGCAACGTACCAGCGGTGCATGAACCATGTGTTCGGCGAACATATCGGTCGCACGGTCGAGGCCTACGTCGATGACATCGTAGTCAAGACGAGGAAAGCCTCCGACCTTCTCTCCGACCTCGAACTGACATTCCGGTGTCTCAAGGCGAAGGGCGTCAAGCTCAATCCCGAGAAGTGCGTCTTCGGGGTGCCCCGAGGCATGCTTTTGAGATTCATCGTCTCCGAGCGGGGCATCGAAGCCAACCCGGAGAAGATCGCAGCCATCACAAACATGGGGCCCATCAAGGACTTGAAAGGCGTATAGAGGGTCATGGGATGCCTCGCGGCCTTGAGCCGTTTCATCTCGCGCCTCGGCGAAAGAGGCCTGCCCCTGTACCGTCTCTTAAGGAAGGCCGAGCGCTTCACTTGGACTCTCGAGGCCGAGGAAGCCCTCGGGAACCTGAAGGCGCTCCTCACCCGGGCGCCCGTCTTGGTACCCCCAGCTGATGGAGAAACCCTCCTGGTCTACGTCGCCGCTACCACTCAAGTGGTCAGCGCCGCGATCGTGGTCGAAAGGCGGGAAGAGGGGCGTGCCTTGCCCATTCAGAGGCCAGTTTACTTCGTCAGCGAGGTGCTGTCCGAGACCAAGATCCGCTACCCACAAGTCCAGAAGCTGCTGTATGCAGTGATCCTGACGAGGCGAAAGCTGCGACATTACTTCGAGTCTCATCCGGTGACTGTGGTGTCATCCTTCCCCCTGGGGGAGATCATCCAGTGCCGAGAAGCCTCGGGACGGATCACGAAGTGGGCGGTGGAAATCATGGGCGAGACAATCTCGTTCGCCCCTCGGAAGACCATCAAGTCCCAGGTACTGGCGGACTTCGTAGCCGAATGGGTCGACACCCAGTTGCCGACGGCTCCGATCCAACCGGAGCTCTGGACCATGTTTTTCGACGGGTCGCTGATGAAGACGGGAGCCGGCGCGGGCCTGCTCTTTGTCTCACCCCTCGGGAAACACCTGCGCTACGTGCTTCGCCTCCATTTCCCGGCGTCCAACAATGTGGCTGAGTACGAGGCTCTGATCAACGGATTGCGAATCGCCATCGAGCTAGGGGTCCGACGCCTCGATGCACGTGGCGACTCGCAGCTCGTCATCGACCAAGTCATGAAGAACTCCCACTGCCGCGACCCGAAGATGGAGGCCTACTGTGATGAGGTTCGATGCCTGGAAGACAAGTTCTACGGGCTCGAGCTTAACCACATCGCCCGGCGCTACAACGAGACTGCGGACGAGCTGGCGAAGATAGCCTCGGGGCGAACGACGGTCCCCCCGGACGTCTTCTCCTGGGATATGCACCAACCCTCCGTCAAAATAGGCGACACGCCCGGGCCCGAGGTGCCCTCGGCCCCGTCCGAGGTGACCTCGGCCCAGCCCGAGCCATCTTCGGTTCAACCAGAGGAGCCCTCGGCCCCCGAGGGCGAAGCACTGCACATCGAGGAGGAGCAGAGCGGGGTCATGCCAGATCAAGATTGGCGGACCCCGTACCTGCAATATCTCCGCCAAGGAGAGCTGCCCCTCGGCCGAGCCGAGGCTCGGCGGGTAGCGCGACGCGCCAAGTCGTTCGTCTTGCTGGGCGAAGAGAAGGAGCTCTACCACCGTAGCCCCTCGGGCATCCTCCAGCGATGCATCTCCATCGCCGAGGGTCAGGAACTCCTGCAGGAAATACACTCGGGGGCTTGCGGCCATCATGCAGCACCTCGAACCCTCGTCGGGAACGCTTTCTGCCAAGGCTTCTACTGGCCGACGGCGGTGGCTGACGCCACTAGAATTGTCCGCGCCTGCGAAGGGTGCCAATTCTATGCGAAGCAGACCCACCTGCCCGCTCAGGCTCTGCAGACAATACCCATCACCTGGCCCTTTGCTGTGTGGGGTCTGGACCTCGTCGGCCCTCTGCAGAAGGCGCCCGGGGGCTACACGCACCTGCTGGTCGCCGTCGATAAATTCTCCAAGTGGATCGAGGTCCGACCCCTGAACGGCATCAGATCCGAGCAGGCGGTGGCGTTCTTCACCAACATCATCCATCGCTTCGGGGTCCCGAACTCCATCATCACCGACAACGGCACCCAGTTCACCGGCAAAAAATTCTTGGATTTTTGCGAGGATCACAACATCCGGGTAGACTGGGCCGCCGTAGCTCATCCCATGTCGAATGGGCAAGTAGAACGTGCCAACGGCATGATTCTACAAGGGCTCAAGCCCCGGATTTACAATGATCTCAACAAGTTCGGCAAGCGATGGATGAAGGAACTCCCATCGGTGGTCTGGAGCCTGAGGACGACGCCAAGCCGAGCCACAGGTTTCACGCTGTTCTTCCTGGTCTACGGGGCCGAGGCCGTCCTGCCCACTGACCTGGAATACGGCTCCCCGAGGACGAGGGCCTACAACGAAGAAAGCAACCAAGCTAGCCGAGAAGACTCGCTGGACCAGCTGGATGAGGCTCGGGACAGGGCCTTACTACACTCGGCGCGATATCAGCAGTCCCTGCGACGCTACCACGCCCGAGGGGTCCGACCCCGAGACCTCCAGGTGGGCGATCTGGTGCTTCGGCTGCGGCAAGACACTCGAGGGAGGCACAAGCTCACGCCCCCCTGGGAGGGGCCGTTCGTCATTGCCAAAGTTCTGAAGCTCGGAACGTACAAGCTAGCCAACAGTCAAGGCGAGGTCTACGGCAACGCTTGGAACATCCAACAGCTACGTCGCTTCTACCCTTGAGATGTTTCCAAATTGTTCATATACCTCGCACCCACGCAAAGTTTAGTCAACAAGGAAGGGTCGGCCTCGCCCCGGCAAAGCCCGACCCTCCCTCGGGGGCTAGAAGGGGGGAAACCCCCTCTGCGTCAAAATTTTCCTCGAACAGAAAATCTCTTTTACCAGAATATCTTTCGTGCTTTTTGACTACTTCGAAAAGTGGGTCATGGAAACGACAGGGTACACGTAAGCAGTCAAGGCTGACCGAGCCGAGGGACTCCTACGCCTCCGGGATACGGATACCTCACTCATCACCTTCTGCGATAAGTAACTCGCGCTCGGATAAGGTGACTCCGCGGATCGAACAAGTCTCTACGTTCGGAAGCTCTTCTGTCGAAGCGATTCTTCGAGTTTTCTCGACTGAGTCGGTGATAGGGCCTCATGGACGAGTAAAAGTGCGCATAAGCGGCAAGGCCGACCGAGCCGAGGGACTCCCACGCCTCCGGGATACGGATACCTCACTCCTCACCTTCCGCGAGAAGCAACTTTCGCTCGCACAAACATCCCTGTTACCGACAAAAAGTCCAGATGCTTGGAACAAGAGGAAAAGGGACGCAGCTTTACAACACAGCAAGGGTGTGTGTTCTGGCCTCAACGGCCGCACAAAGCACACGCTACAAGACAGGCTGATCCTGCAGGCTCAGGTCTTGGCGCTGGAAGGGGGCGACGACACCCTCGGCATCGACAGCTCCTTCGGCGAGGCCCGAACTAGCCTCGGACGGCGACGCGGTCCGAGGGCCTCCGCTCCAAAGGACGGCGTCACCACCACGCTCGGGCGATCGTTGTCAGGGACTTCTCCGGGAACCCGGCCCGAGCAGGCGGCTCGGCCAGCCACCTCCGGGGCCTCGGCCAACCACCTTCCGAGGGCACGAGCCCGGTCCGAAGCCTCGGCTGACCGACTCCAGTGTCGATCCTGCCAACGGACAACCCGGCTAGGCTCCGGCCAACTAGGTTCCATTTCCGAGCCAACTCTGCCTCTGCTCATGCTGATATCGCTACCCCCGGCCTCGGCTCGTCGAAGAGCGGCCGAGGGGTCTCTTTAACTAAGCTAGAGGAGCCTCGGACAACAGGGCCGACCGAGCCGAGGGACTCCTACGCCTCCGGGATACGGATACCTCACTCGTCACCTTGACACGGGGCGACTCATGCTTAGTGAAGCGGTTCAGACAATCAGCAGACAAGTCTTAGTGCTCGGAAATGAGGAAAAAACATGGCTCCGTGCCGTAGTTACATACATGTTCAGGCCCCGAAAGCCGAAAATGAACAGAAAACCCGGCACTCGAAGTGCCATTACAAACGGAACTCTGGTTCCCCCTCCGCAGGTACGAACAACCCCACTCGATGGGGGTGGGCCTGCGGGGCAACAGAAGACCGACGAATGGCATGTCGCCGACCGCCCCGACAGCGGCGACGATGAAGACTTCTGCCCCGGGGGGCCGAACAGCAGCAATGATGGCCTCAGGGCGGATGCTGCTGCTAGGGGGCCCCCGCCCTTGCCCAAACTCGAGAGGCAAGGACGGGCAGAAGGCCGTAGAGTTGGAGGTCGGTCCATGGCCAACCTTGGCTGTTGCGCCGGCGGAAGAACCTCTTCCAGTTGCCGCGGCGAACGCCGACGCCGCGAGCGACTCCGAAGCCATTCGCGTCCGAAGGCCAGGCACGCTGCAGCTGTTGGCGCCACGGACGACTCCCGCCCTTCCCCCTGATCACTGAGGGAAGGAGCGGGCCACCGCCCGCGCAGGAGCCAACCCCAACTCGGCACACTCCCCTCCTCAGCCCTGGTGATGAAAATCCTTGAGGCTGAGGGAGGGGTAGAGGCCGCAGCCCGGCTCGCTTTCCCCCACCATCAAGCCGGAGGTCGCCCTCTTGGGTGACCCCCGGTGGAGGGGTGCAGCCGGGCTGCATGATGAAAATCCTTGAAGCCGAACGATGGCCGAAAGGTACCCGCTCCCACGGAGTGGTGTCCCCCGACGATGAGGCACGGAGACGGCGGTTTCCCCCATCCGGGGGCTTGAAAGGCGGAAAGACACGATGCATAAGGGAGGAAGAAGACATGGTCGCCTTACGAAAAGGGGTCGCCCTCCTTTTAAAGGCAACTCTCCGTGCTTGCGCCCCCAACCGTCACGGGCTGATTCTTCTCCAACACGCCTCCAAAGCCCTCCCCTGCGGCACGGGGGCTGGGGCCCACCTGTCATGCAGACCGGCTCCGAGCAGAAGAAGCCAAACCGCCGCGCGCGGCGCGCGCGCGCGACCACCCAGCAGTTACTAGTGACCCTCCACTTTTGCCCAGACCAACGGGCGATGGGGGTGGGCAGCCATGAGGGCGGCATGCAGCCGCGCCAAGTGGACGCGCCTCTCCGACTCCTGACAGGCCAGCGCGGAGGCTCAAGCCCACGCGTCGCGCAACCGGCGCGCCGGATGCTGCATGTAAGCCACTATGCCACTTGCGCCACCACCGCACCTCCTTGGTTGCGGAACCAATACCGCGACCCGAGGCGGCCCAACGCGCGGCCCAGCTGCGCCAGCCTGACACAGCGGTCAAACACGGTCAAAAGTGGGCCGGCAGTAATGACAGTGGCAGGCGCGCAAGAGCAGCGATCACGCCATCAGCCAGGCTCACGTCCCATCCGGAGGCAGCAAGAGAACCCCCTCTCTCACGATGTGAAGACGACACGCCCGTGACCCGTTCCTCGAACGGCTCGCGCACGCGCAACGGCAGCCTCGCCAACCGCTCGCCCCGGCGCATTAACTCCGCGGCTCGACGGGCAGCGCTACTGGCGGGAGCAGCTGGCGACGTTTCGCCTTCACCAAAACGGCCACACCAAAAAAGGTACGCCACGTCGTTCAAATTTCGTATCCCTTTTCCCTTTTTCCTTCTTTCTCTATCTCTTGCAACAGGGACCGGGAAAGGGGATACCCCCAAAGGGATCCTTCCCCGTGAAGGAACTAGGCTCCGAGCCTCCTTACTGATCAGGGGTTCGAAGGCTGGCCCCCCGAAGGGTTCAACAGCCGCCTCAGATCGCGTGGGCCCGACACCCACTACTGGTCAGAGGTTCGAAGGTCGGCCCCCCGAAAGGTTCCACGACCGCCTCAGGCTACTCGGGCTCCGCGCCCATTACTGATCAGGGGTTCGAAGGCTGGCCCCCCGAAGGGTTCACAGTCGCCTCAGACACCGAGCAAGGGATGACCAGGGGTACGTTCGATACATAACCAAGGCTCGGGCTGCGCTCCCGAGGTACCCTAGGACATTTCCGAGACCAGCGGGAACGACTCTGTAACGGAATCCCATCGGAGGGAGGCAACGAGCCCTCGGACCCCGTCGCCAGGGGACCGGGTCCGGCAGATCACCCGCAGGTACTTTTGGGCGTGCCTCCGGGCCCCTAGCCGACCCCCAACGAACGGGGCACGGACGTCCACTCGGATTACCCGATTGCAGCTCACCGGAGACACCATGTTCGGTGCCCATCGAGGGTAACATGGCGCTCTCCCCCCCTCCTCCTTGCGGAAAGGCGACGTAGGGGCGTATGTAAAAAAGCCGAGTCTGTCCCTGATCGTCCTCTCGCTCTGTGCGGAGGCTCGGGGGCTGCTCTCGCAAACCCGGCTCCGGCCGAACCGTTGACAGCGTCAACATACCGGCCCGAGAACTTGGGCCCCGACAGTGCACCTGGGCTACGGCCTGTTCGCATGAGGGAACCGCCAGACCAGCCAAAGCATTACGCAAGGCATTAAGACCTCGAAGGAGTGAAACCACTCCTCCGAGGCCTCGGGGGCTACACCCGGCGGGTGCGCTCGCGCGCACCCACCGGAACAAAGTACAACCGAGAAAGGCTGGTCCCCTTGCAAAAAAGTGCGACAAAAGCCTCCAAGCGAGTGTTAACACTCCCTTCGAGGCTCGGGGGCTACTGTCGGGGACCATAATTAGGGGTACCCTCAAGACGCCTAATTCTCAGCTGGTAACCCCCATCAGCATAAAGCTGCAGAGGCCTGATGGGTTTGATTAAGTCAGGGATCAGTCCATACGAGCGACTCGATCACGCCACGCCCGAGCCTAGCCTCGGGCAAGGGCAGCCGACCCTGAGATGTTTCCGTCTCGCCCGAGGCCTCCTCTTTCACGGCAGACGCATCTCCGGCTCGCCCGAGGCCTTGCCTTCGATAAGAAGTAACCCTGACTAAATCACCGCGCCAACCGACCAAGTCACGGGGGCCTTTAACGCAAAGAGTAAGACTGACGGGCAGCCAGGCTTGGCCAAAAGCGCTAGAGGAAACTCCGCTCCGCCCGACCCAGGGCTCGGACTCGGGCTAAGGCCCCGGAAGACGGCGAACTCCGCTCCGCCCGACCCAGGGCTCGGACTCGGGCTAAGGCCCCGGAAGACGGCGAACTCCGCTCCGCCCGACCCAGGGCTCGGACTCGGGCTAAGGCCCCGGAAGACGGCGAACTCCGCTCCGCCCGACCCAGGGCTCGGACTCAGGCTAAGGCCCCGGAAGACGGTGAACTCCGCTCCGCCCGACCCAGGGCTCGGACTCGGGCTAAGGCCCCGGAAGACGACGAATTCCGCTTCGCCCGACCCAGGGCTCGGACTCCACCCCAACCTCTGCCGAACGACCTCCGCCTCGCCCGACCCGGGAGCTCAGGTTCGACCTCGGCCATGCAGGACAGACTCGACCTCGGCCTCGGAGGAGCCTCCATGTCGCCCGACCTAGGGCACAAGTCCGCCACGTCGACAGGAAGCGCCATCATCACCCTACCCCGAGCCGACTCGGGCCGCAGGGAACAGGACCGACGTCCCATCTGGCTAGCCCCGCCAGATAGGCAATGATGGCACCTCGCTGGACCCATGACGACGGCGGCTCTCAGCTCTCTTACGAAAGCAGGGGGACGTCAGCAAGGGCCCAACCACTCCGACAGCTGTCCCTCCGCCCGGCTCCATTGCTTCTCCAATAGCCACGACGCCACACTAGCTGGGTGCCAAGATCTCTCCGGCTGCCACCTTGGCATGTACTTAGGGCACTAGCTCTCCCCCGCTAGACACGTAGCACCTTGCTACACCCCCATTTGTACACCTGGATCCTCTCCTTACGCCTATAAAAGGAAGGACCAGGGCCTTCTTAGAGAAGGTTGGCCTCGCGGGACCGAAGGGCAGGGGCAGGCGCTCTCTCGGGGCCGCTCGCTCCCCTCACCCGCGCGGACGCTTGTAACCCCCTACTGCAAGCGCACCCGACCTGGGCGCGGGACGAACACGAAGGCCGCGGGAACCTCCGACTCCCTCACGACCCGGCTCCGGCCACCTCGCTCTCGCTCTCTCTCCCCCCTTCGCGCTCGCCCACGCGCTCGACCCATCTGGGCTGGGGCACGCGGCACACTCACTCGTCGGCTCGGGGACCCCCCGGTCTCGGAACGCCGACAGATACAAAAATATTTTGTGTTTTACGGGGATATGTGTGTATCTTCGGAACAAATGTCATCTACATAACATAACATCATCACATCATTTTGCATAGCATAAGCATCATACATCATGTTGCATATGGCAAAAGAAGGGGACACGGTATCAACCTTCGGAAGGATACTTTGAGAAAGTGAAAATCGTGCTAAGACACAAGGGGATACAATATTGATTTTTGGAATATAGCTTCGGAGAATATTTTCATGAAGCTTGGATATCCTTCATCAGAGCACTATGAACATTGTCGTGATGCATAAAAGTTTGTCTATCTTCACGAAGCATGAAAAGAAGGGAAGGTGTTTTTTCGCCGAAGGCTCAAAAACGGTACGTATGTAAAGTTTCATGCATCGTAAAGAATCGAGTCATTAAAAGCAAATATATTACAGGGTTACAAAATGTCACACATATTTCATTTCAGAAGTCTTTACAAAAGTGCTTAATCTTCTCTCAAAACAACTTCGGCAGCTTCGTTCAGGAGTCGGTTAACAACTTCATCCATGATAGCTTCAGCCATCTTTTTAATTTCTTCGTCTCCTTTCGGGTGAGGGCCCGGAGATGCTTTAGTAGGATCTGAAGGAGGATATGATACGGCCACATTGCTATTACAAATTGCGAACGAAGTTTAAAATCAAAAATTACAACACAATAAAAACCATTAGCTAATACCTATTTGCCCTTCGGGCTCTGAGATTTTGTCAGCGGCCTTAGCTACTTCTCTAGCGTCGTGAATGCCCTTCTCACTTTTCTGAATAATTTCTCGGGCCATTTCTCGGCCACCATTGTCCCAGACGTCGGTGAAAAATTTTCCACCAGCCTGGCTAGCTTCGGCCGAGGGGTCTTTAATATCTTCAGGGGATAAGCTGGCTTCGGATTGTGCAAGAACCTTAACATGATCGCAGCCTTTTTTCTCCAGTATAGTAGCAATCCCCCTGGCACCCGAGAAGGCGCAAATGTCTCCACGACTGTTTAGAATTTCTTCGAAGGCTTCAGCTTCGTGGCAGATCCATTCGATCAGTCCTTCTGGGTTACCTCTCACAAAATCTTCTTCACTCGAAAATGCGCCAACGCTGGCGAAGCTGGTTTTTATTTTCTTTACACATTCCATGGATTTTTTGTAGCATCTTTTATTAGAAGACCGAAGCTCTTCAACGGTTCCTTCCAAATGATTAGCCCATTGGTCGCTACATTCCCGCCTCGTTTCTTCAAGTATGCGTTCTTCTTTCGCCCGGGCCAATTGCTTTCGAAGATCGTCAATCTCGTGCTTTTGAGCTGCAATTTGTGCTTCGGACGCAGCTTCGTTCTCCTTTACTTTATCCACTAATGTAACTAGAATTTTGTCCTTTTCCAGGGCTTCATTCCTTAGTTTGATAACCTCTGTTCGAAGGTTGTTGAAGGCAATTTCATAGCTTTCGTCTTCGGCATTCTTTTGCGCTCTCAGCGCGTTGCTTAGTATTAAACCCTATATGTAAAAAGTTAATATAAGAATAAAACAATAGATTTCGAATCATAAAATTTCCAAAATGCGCAATTCTCGCACCTTCAAACTATTATATGCAAGGCTATCCGCAAGATCCTCCTTCGTCATAGCGCATAGTCCAGCTTCAAGCTTCGAAAACCCCATACTCCTAGCCATCTCCCGGCAGACAGATAATTCTTTGTTGTCAGGGAGGCAGTATAGGAAGTCATCTTCGTTTGTCCCATTGAACACTAGTGCCCCCTTCGGATATTTTAATTCTCTGGCATAGTGATTGGCTTCATAAATCTCTTCTTCAGATAATTTCTTCCCCGAAGCATGTCGCACAATGTAATCGCATATGATGGAAGGTGCTTCGGGGGCCGCAGTGTCAATTTCTTCAACCAAAATTGGCTCTGGCATTTTTATTTTTTCTTCGGCTTCCAAAGGTTGTTCCTTCGTGGGCTCTGAAGGCCCAGCTTCAGCTTCAAGTTGTTGCTTCGAAGCTTCAGCAACTAAAGCTTCAGTAGACACTTCAGAAAGTTCAACAGTCTTCTTTGGAGTTATGCTTGAAGACTTAATTGTCTCCAAAACATCTAGCACGTTCACCATTCTTTTTCTTTTCGGGGTCACCGATGGGCCCTTTTGATTTTTTATTGTCTCAACACTTGCTGAAGGACTTAAGATTTCCAATATTTTTAGTCCTTCAATTCTCGGTTTTTCTGCCTTCTCTTCTGAAGGTGCTTCAGTTTTTTCTTCAATCTTCGGCACTGGAGCTGGTTCTGTAGTTTCAGTGGCCAAAGAGACTTCACCGATAAATTCAGGCACTGTGGCCGGCTCAATAAAACGCGCCCGGTGGGTGAGCACCTTCATCTTTTTTCTTTGCGGCGCTGGCTCACCAGAAGCACCTGAGGCAACTTCTTTTGCAGGAGAAGTATTTTTTCTTTTGCGGCCTGGCACCGGATAATGGTAGTCAGGGTAGACAAACCCGATTGCATCAAATACCCGGTTGAGCCTCTTCTTCTTTCGGCCTCCGAAGGCTGCTGATAATGCAGTATTCTCGGCCTTCGAGTATACCCCAAGCAGTTCGTCACTTAAGGTTTCAATGCTTTTTAACCAGTCGTCGTTCGGTTCAACAAACTTATCTCCGTATTTGAATGTGTATTTTAGTCTGACCAGTCCACCTTCGTCAGACTCTTTGATGGTCTCCTTCGGCATTTCCCACTTTCCTGCAAGTGGCCAAACTCTGAAGGCAATATGCTCTTGGACCAGATCCCTTGTCCCAATAAAAGAGCAAATTACGCCGAAGGCTCTTTGGCATTCTTCGGCCGCTTCATCCATTTCAACCTTCGGCTTTCGGAGTCCGAAGCGTTGCCAGATAGGGCGCATAATGATACTCTTAACATCTTCCTGCGCTGTCAAGTCATTCTTTACATAGAACCATTCTGTCATCCAGGCGCCGGGCCACCTCTTCCGAAAGGTTGGCACGGGGCAGCTCGACCCGGAGCGGCACCGAAGCTGTAACAACCAAAGTTGTTGTGATATTGTTCTTTCCCCCAGGGCTTCGTCTCATATACCAACTCATGAATTTTGCAAAAGCTTTTAGCATTTGGTTCTAAACCTTGGCTTCTCACAGCCCAGACAAAGATTCCCATTCTTATGATAGCTTCGGGAGTAATTTGATGAAGGTAGATTTGAAATGTCTTCAGGACTTCGACAACAAAGCTGCTTAGGGGGAACCGAAGCCCAGCCTTGAGAAAGCTTCGGAAGATCACGACCTCATCTTCTTCGGGGGTAGGAGAAGTTTTTTCTCTAGCATCAGCCCTCACAATAGATATATCTCGAAAATATCTCCCCCTCATATTGTCAATATGACTCTGCTTAATAGTGGTTTTCCCGAAAACCGAGTGACTTGGCCGCCATGGTCGATCTTCAGACTCTCCCCCGCCGCTTTCTACATCATAACTGTCGCTGTCACCAGTATCTTCAGATAAACCTTCTAAAATCTCTTTGGTGATCTTTTCTGTATTAGTCTTCGACATTGCTTCAAGAAACCCCAGGTTCTTCTCTTCAGAGAGACTTAGCTTCATTTCGACAGCAGCCTTCTTCTCCTCAGACATCCCTTCGGAAATCTTACTTCTCGCTTCCGAAGCTCAAAACTAGGAAAGAAAACAAATAATTTTTGGGCAGAAAGCTTTATAAGCAGGCAAAACAGATGGCAAAGAGAGCGTGCCAAATCAAATGTGGCGGGCTCCTATTTATACACTCGATATGACGGAAACTGTGTGGTCCCAGGTGTCAGTGACTTTTGCTATTCTAGCAAAGGGAAGGTGTTTTTTCGGACCTTCGGCTTAAGGCCTTCGTCCATATCGCAATCTGAATTTATCACTAACAAATTAATATTGCAAGGGGCTACTGTTGGGGGCCTTCGTCCTCCGAAGGTCCTCAAAAACATAATTTGACAATATTTTCCAAGTGAATTATATGAACAGGTATCTTCGGACTCAGATCATGAACATGGAGTACGGTCAGAACGAAGCCCAAGCCAGACGAAGGGGGATTAAGATGAAGGACGGGCTGATTACCAAGCTGTACGAAGGATGGTGCACAGCCGAAGCTATGCGCAGAAAGCTTCGTCGCGATAGCAGAAAGGGGAACCGACTTAAAGATGAAAAGACTACTTAGGCCTTAATAGATTCCCATAAGTCATTAGCAAATGTAATGGACATGAATGTAATTTTGCATGGGCTACGTCCCACGCCTATAAATAGATGAACAGTACTCCCGTACTGTTCACGCTGACTTGGCATTTGCTTTCCGTCATCCTTGTACTTTTGCCTTCTTACAATCCGAAGGTACACTTGTAATCTGAAATCATTTCTATTTTTATATGATAATAAAATAGAAATGACGTAGTGATAATATTTAAATGTTTATATTGCTTTTTATGTTGCATGTAAGTTCTTCGTCATAGTTTATTGTGCTTACGAAGATATGTTGTTTGTGACCTTCGTCCGGAACACATTATATCCCGAAGGGAAATAATGTTTCAAAGGACGAAGGACTTTATCATTTAACACTTTTTATGTTGCCTTGTTCTTAATCCGAAGCATTTGAGAACAAGCCCCCAACACCGCACTTCGGGCGGCGCCGCCGCGGTTGGCCGGGAGGGAGAAGACAAGCCCTTGGTCGTTGGATCCAGCTCGGACGATTGGGATTAAATCATAACATATCGGTTCATTTAAATTGATCTGGGTGGCATGTCTGTAGATCGATGGATAGGACTATACCGTGGCCACTTAGATTATGCGCCATCGATTTGAGATCCGAAGGATCTCAGGTCATACCAATTCAGTGAGATGATAGATCTAATATGGCTCTTGAGATATGGATCCTACGGTCCACGTTTCATACCTATTTGTTTATAACGTGATTTAATCTGGACCGTGGATCAAATCGGGTGGCTATGATTGTCCAATACCCTTCGCGGGACAGATTTTCACATGAGACTGTGGGGTTTTGGAAAATAAACCCGCCATCCAATTTGACTGTAGCCTGAGTCTCGGATTTCTTGCGCAGTAGCCCCTGGACTTCTCTGTTTTTGGTGCACAGTACAGAGAGTAGAGAAATTTGAGAAATGATTATAGAAATTGATTTTTAGTATGTAAATAATTCCAGAAACTCATTTAATTCATAGAAAATTCATTTTAACTCATTTTCACTCCATTCCAGTTGCAATAACTTGATATTAATATTGTTCATCACTTAGTATCTCTGTATGAACATGGAACATAGACTAAAATTGTTTACTTAATTTATTTTGTACCAAACACATAAAACCTTAGGAAATTCATAACTCGAAATCCGTAACTCAGAATTTAGTGATTCTTGTTCCTACGATCTCATTACGATGCGTAGAATATTATCATGCATTATGTATTCATGTTTGGTGTGATGTTAATTTCTCCCTTGTACCATGTCTGTTTGTATTGTGGCGAGTAGAAGAGCCAGTGGCCTAGGATTCCGGTGTTCAGCAGGTAGAAGTTGCTGAGTAGGAGCTCATTGAAGGCAAGCTATGCCCTAGAGCACTTTTATTTACCCAATAATGTTCTTTATAATCATTTTATTTATTGCATAGGCTTAATTTTGATAGGACCCAATAGGTCACCCTGGTCTGGTTATCTTTTCACCTTGTTTACCCCTCAACTATTTGGGTAGTTTTTGCTATTGCTCTTTATGGTTTTGGGATTAATATTACATTATGATCATGTTTCAATTATACTATCATTTTATTTATTGTTCATGACAAGATCATTATATTAATTAGAACATGGAGCTTAACTTGAGAAACACGTGCCACCACAAGGGTGGAATGGATCGCCCTTGGCTGACTAACTAGGAAAGCTAGTGGAGGACTACCTTACCCGATAGGAGCAAGGGCAGTAGGGGAGTAGGCATGTAGGGAGGTTCCTGGTTTGATTTTGCTGCGATGGTGGCCAGACAGGGGATTCCTGCATTGCTCTTCCTAGAAACTGTAGTGGATTTTCTGAAGCTAATGGAACTTTGTAAAGGCCTCGTAGTGTTACCCTGTCTCGCTTCCTTGGTAGAGGTGTATGGGGCCCATACAACCCCATGGTAGATGGGTAACATGACTTGTGGGTACAGGGTACAACCTCTGCAAAGTGTATAACTGGTATACTAGCCGTGCTCACAGTCATGAGCAGCTCAGGACTCTCGCATGATTATGGAATTAAATACAATTTATCATTTGCATCGCTTTGAGATTTATTATTAATTTTGATTTATTATTATTCAGGTATGGTATTTACTTACATCTAGTATTTGCTAATAAAATTTGACCAACTTATTATAAGCAATGCTCAGCTTTAACCCTTATTGTTGATCAGCCTTACACTTCACATGAACTCCCACCTTTGGTGAGTTCATGCATATTATTCCCCACAACTTGTTGAGCTATGATCTTTTGTGAGCTCACACTTGGGATATATAACCCCCCCATTGGAGAAGAACAGGTGGTCTAGGAGGAGCTGTACAATGAGGAGTACGAGTTGATCTAGGTGGCGTCTCCCAGTCAGCTTTATGGTGCCATGGATGGACATTTAGTTCGCTTTACATTTATCATTTATTTTTGTAAGACTTTTGCTATGTAATAATGACAATTATGACATTTATCCCTTAAATCCGGGTGTGACAGAAGTGGTATTAGAGGAAATGTTGATTGTAGGACGAAACCTGGATAGAACTAGACAAAACCCTTACCTACTTACCTTACTCTAATTCTTTCTATACTTATCTTGATCCTGTCTCACCTTCTACTGATTACTCTTATCTTTTCTATTCTAAGAAAAGATGGATTTCACACCTTGGAATCCTACATTTACGACCCCTTTTAAAGAGATAGGAGACCTAAGACAAAATTAAAATTATTTTCTCTATTTAAAAATATTGGTTGATTGTTCTGATGGTAAATGCCTGATTTGCTTCTTTGATTGATTGAAATAGTATAGTCGTGCATCTTAGCATGTACCACCATAAGGTAATGTATTAGCTTTAGTAGGTGACACACTAAACTACTTAGCTAATAAAACCCCCCAAAGTGACATGTCTCGTAATTGCTCATCTTGTCTACAATTCTTTCTTACCATGTGTTTCTAACTCAGATGGTCAATACCAGGAAGGGAGGCGGAATTGATCTACCTGCCAACCCATTCAACCGGAGAGTGCTTAGACAACAAGCAAAAATGGATCCTCTGAATCCTCCACCAGATGTGACTGATCCAGTGGTTGCAGCTCAGATGCAGATGCTGCAATAGATGGCGAATACGATGCAAGATATGCAAGCTTAGATGCGGCAGGAGCGTCAGGAGATACACCAAGAGACACAAGAGATGAGGGAGGAGATGTGTCCAGAAAGAATAGTGCGACAGCAACAAGCACCATTGCCTCCACCACCACCACCAGTTCCACCCCGGGACAAGCACCAGGAGATCATGAGCCACAAGCCACCGACGTTCGCCAGCTCTCCAGATCCTCTGCACGCTGATGATTGGCTGAAGTCAGTGGAGAAGATGTTGATTATTGCTCAGCGCTCTAACCGGGAGAAGGTTCTTTATGCTTCTGGTCGTCTTACTAGTCCTGCTGCTGATTGGTGGGATTCCTACACCGCTGCCCATGACACTGTTGATACTATCACTTGGGTAGAATTTGCTACTCAGTTCAAAAACTATCACATTCCTGCTGGACTGATGAAGATAAAGAAGGAGTTTCTGTCGCTGAAACAGGGCAACATGTCAGTCAGCGAGTACCGCGACAGATTTATTCAATTATCCAGATATGCACCAGATGAAGTGGCTGAGGATGAAAGGAAGCAAGAACACTTCATTGAAGGACTTAATGGACCACTGCAGTATGCACTAGTGGCTCACTCCTTTCCGTCATTCCAGAGGCTGCTTGACAAGGCCCTAGCTATTGAACACAAGCGTGTTCAGCTAGGGGATATGAAGAGGAAGGCGATCACCGAGGGACAGGAAAGCAGTAGTGTCCGTCCTCGCTATGTTCTGCCCCAGGGGTACACCGACTCGTACTGGAGGAGGTCAGCGCCCAGCTCAGTTTGCACCACAGGGGACTCCCCAGACTCGTCAGGCTGCCCCCACTGGCACCCTCTCAGGACAGAGTGCAGGCACCACATGTTACAAGTGCAGTCAGACTAGGCACTATGCCAATGTTTGCCCATAGAGGATTGCTAGCACCCCTGTCCAAAACAAGTAGCAGACTCTAGGATCTGGCAAGGGATTCAGCATTGCCAGGCTTAATCAAGTTAGTGCTGATGCTAACGTTGATGGAGCTGACATCGCAATTGGTATGTTTTATATTAATGCAATTCCTATAGCAATATTATTTTATTTTGGTGCTACACATTCATTTATTTCTGCTTGATATGCCAACACAAATGAATTACCACTTCAAACTATGAAAACACCAATGGTAGTAATTACACCTAAAGGGCCTATTGAGGCAAACTATATGACACACAGATTAACATTGACAATTATGGGAAGAGAATTATGGGCTACCCCTATTGTATTAGAAGAAAACAGTATAGACCTGATCCTTGGTATGTCATGGTTAAGGAAGGCCAAAGCAGTTATACATTGTGCTAGGGGAACTGTAGAACTCACCAGCTCTAAAGGAGAAAGATTTGAAGTTGAAATTATTGTAACTACCTCTACCAGACCCGCTGTATTTCTAGTAGATGGGAAGTTTGTAGGCAACAACATCCGTGTGGTTAGAGATTTTCTCGATGTCTTTCCAGAGGAGTTACCCAGGATGCCATCAGATAGGGAGGTTGAGTTTGTTATTGATCTCTTACCTAGAACCGCTCCTGTTTCAAAACGACCATACAAGATGTCCGTAGAAGAATTAAAAGAACTTAAGAAATAGTTAACAAAATTACAGGAGGCTGGGTACATTCGTCCGAGTTCCTCACCTTGGGGAGCACCGGTTCTGTTTGTATAGAAGAAGGATGGTCCACAAAGGATGTGTGTGGATTATAGATCTCTTAATGATGTTACTGTTAAGAACAAGTATCCTTTACCCCGCATTGAAGATTTATTTGATAAAATGAGAGGCGTCAGGGTGTTCTCCAAGATTGATCTCTGATCGGGTTATCACCAAATGAAGATTAGGCCATCTGATATTCCCAAGACAGCTTTCTCAACCCGATATGGTCTATATGAATTCACAGTCATGTCGTTTGGACTAACTAATGCACCAACCTATTTTATGAATCTGATGAATAAGGTGTTCATGGAGTATCTTGATAGATTCATCGTGGTATTCATCGATGACATCCTTGTTTATTCTAAGAATTATAGTGACCATGAGGAACATCTATGGATGGTGCTACAAAAGCTACGAGATAATCGACTCTACGCCAAGTTCAGCAAGTGCGAATTCTAGATTGACAAAGTGCCATTCCTTGGACATATCATCTCTAATGGTGGAATATCAGTGGATCCTGCTAAAGTCAGGGAGATAGTGGTGTGGAGCATACCCAGCACGATTACTGAGATCCAGAATTTCTTAGGACTCGCAGGCTACTACCAGCGATTTATTGAAGGGTTCTCCAAGATTGCTAAGCCTATGACCTCACTGCTAGAGAAGGGAAAGGAGTTTAAATGGACCTAGGAGTGCTAAGACAGTTTCAATCAACTGAAGTTAAAATTGATGTCACCCTAGTGTTGATTATGCCAAATCTGCAAAAGGGATTTGATATCTATTATGATGCTTGCGGCCAAGGCTTGGGATGTGTTCTTATGCAAGAAGGACAAGTGATTGCCTACGTGTCTCATCAGTTGCGGAAACATAAGTTGAACTACCCCACTCATGACTTAGAACTGGCAGCCATAGTGCATGCGCTCAAGATATGGAGATATTATATAATGGGAACTAAGTGCCAAGTCTACACTGATCACAAGAGCTTAAAGTATATCTTCACTCAGAAGGATCTCAACCTTAGGCAACACCGTTGGTTGGAGCTAATTAAAGACTATGACTTGGAGATTCATTATCATCCGGGCAACGCGAATCTGGTTGTGGATGCCTTGAGTCGAAAGGAGCATGTCCATGCAGCTATCGTTGCCCAGTTACCCGATGAGCTAGTTGAAGATTTTCGAAGACTCAACCTAGGAATAGTTGCTCACACTGAAGGAGTCACTATTGAAGTGGAACCTACCTTGGAGCAAGAAATCTGCAAGGGTCAGATTGGTGATGCTAAAATCCATGAGATCAAAGATCTAATTACTGAAGGTAGAGGTCCTAAATTTACGGAGGATGAGCAAGGCACAATATGGTTCAAGAACCGGATATGTGTTCCTAAGATTGACAGCCTCCGTGAGACTATATTGAAGGAAGCACATGACTCTGATTACTCTATTCATCCTAATAGCACTAAGGTGTATCAGGATTTGAATCAGAAGTACTGGTGGTATGGGCTAAAAAGAGATGTGGCTGCACACGTGGCTTTGTGTGATGTGTGTCGAAGAGTCAAAGTTGAACACCAAAGACCAGCTGGACTACTGCACCTGCTAAAGGTACCTGAATGGAAGTGGGAAGAAATTGGCATGGATTTCATTACTGGGTTGCCTCGCACCTCAAAACGTTATGATTCTATATGGGTGATCGTGTACAGATTGACCAAAGTGGCTCACTTTATTTCGGTCAAGATTACTTATAAAGGATCTCAATTGACAGAGATATATATGGCTCGGATTGTGTATTTACACGGTGTACCGAAGAAGATCATTTCTGATAGAGGCTCACAGATTACCTCAAGGTTTTGGAAAAGCTTTCATGAGAATATGGATACGAAGTTGAGCCTCAGTTCGGCCTATCATCCTCAAACTGATGGCCAGACTGAAAGGACTAACCAAGTACAAGAGGATATGTTGAGAGCTTGTACCCTTCAGCATGGAGGCAGTTAGGACAAGAGTCTACCATATGCTGAGTTCTCTTATAATAATAGTTACCAGGCCAGTCTAAAGATGTCGCCATTTGAAGCTTTATATGGCAGAAAGTGTCGGACTCCTCTATATTGGGATAAGACTGGAGAAAGACAGTTCTTTAGGCCGGAGGTTATTCAAGAGGCAGAAGAACAAGTCTGTATAATCTAGGAGAACTTGTGGGTAGCACAGACCAGGCAGAAGAGCTACGCTGATAATCGAAGAAGACCACTAGAGTTTGAGGAGGGTGATCACGTGTACCTCAGGGTGTCACCACTTCGTGGAATGAGAAGATTCAAAGCAAAAGGCAAATTATCCCCTCGCTTTATTGGACCCTTCAGAATTTTTAGGCAAATTGGGGAGATGGCCTACCAGCTCGAGCTACCTGATCATCTATCTGATGTGCATGATGTATTCCACGTGTCTCAACTCAAGAAGTGTCTCCGTGCCCATGAGGAACAACTACCAATGTAGGAACTTAGTGTGCAGGGCGATCTCACTTACACGGAGTATCCTATCAAGACATTGACACTTTGACTCAGGTTACAAGAAATAAAGTGATAAAGATGTGCAAAGTGCAATGGAGTCACCATAGTAAAGATGAGGCTACTTGAGAGAGAGAAGAAGAGCTTCGAATAGAATTTCCCAATCTCTTCCCTAGTCCTTCCTGATCTCGAGGACGAGATTCTTTGTAAGGGGCGTAGGATTTGGAATACCCAAGTTTACAAACCTTATAAAAGGGATGAATGCCTTAAGTGTTTTGCCTCTAATCATTAAAACATGGGAATAACTATGTTTAAAAATAAATAAATAACATATGACACATGACTAAATTGTGCATCATGCTGGAATTTATTTGTGTGTGCATTTGATAACAATAAAAATAGTACTATTAGAAATACATTAGTACCAAATTTGAATTTAAGAACTACCTTGAATTTTAAAATTTGGAGAAAAAGAAGGATAATACTATGAAAAGCAAAGGAAATAAATATATAAATAGATATAATACTTCCACATTAGTATGTTCAAATTTGTACAGTTAAATTGAGTACAAGATCACAGTCAAATTTGGATTTAAATCAGAAATCTAAAAATAAGAGAAGAAAAGAAAATAGGAAAGAAAAGGAAGAAAAGAAAGAAAAAAAGAAAAAGAAAATGAGTAACGCTCGACTGGGCCAAATCTCTGATTCGGCCCACTATCGCTACCACCGCGTAGCCCAACCTATGACCGTGTGCCCCGATAGGTGGGGCCCAATGGCCAGTCTCACACCGTGTGCGCAAGCAATGAATGGTTGCGACACTGGCATGTGGGGCCGCTTGGCAGCCACAGTTAGCATCCGTCCTGTGCGCGCGTTACACGGACAGCTGGGGCCCACTTTTCAGCACCTCGCAGTGGCGCAGCCGCTTTCTTCACCATGGGTGTTGTGCACGTCGTGCTCCACAGATCTCGGTCGTGATGGTTGTTCCACTCTCTCCTGCGACAGTGGGCACGTTCCGGGTATAAAGTCCCTCGGGCCGCAGCTCTGTGATCCGATTAGCGCTTAGACATACCCGTCACCGCGAGAAAATTGGGCCGCCGCCGACGACGCTGTCGAACCTCACTTTCGTCACCACTCAGCACCGGCGAATCGCTCTCGGGCATTCGGGTGTGTGCGTGGGTCGTGCTCGGGAAGGAGGCCGAGTGCGCGAAGCCTCAGGGCTATGGGGATTCTTCGTGGAGCTCCGCCGCGGTTCCGCGCCATCGCGTGGAAGAGAGGGCCTTCACCCCGAACCAAGGTGAACTGGGTACCATTCTTTTCGCCCTCCTCTTGGGGATGCGTTGGGTGGTTCTATTTGAGGTTTAGCGCCTTGATGCGCGGAATGGGGGGAAACACCGGCCATGACCGCCGCACTTTGGGCGGCACCGCCGCGGTTGGCCAGGAGGGAGAAGACGAACCCTGGGTCGTTGGATCTAGCTCAGATGATAGGGATTAAATCATAACATACCAGCTCGTTTAAATTGATCTGGGTCGCATGTCTGTAGATCGACGGATAGGACTGGACCGCGGCCATTTAGATTATGCGCCGTTGATTTGAGATCTGAAGGATCTTAGGTCATACCGATTCAGTGAGATGATAGATCTAATACGGCCCGTGAGATATGGATCCTACGATCCACGTTTCATACCGATTTGTTTATAATGTGATTTAATCTTTTCTGTGGATCAGATTGGGCGGCTGTGATCGTCCAATACCCCTTCACGGGACAGATTTTCACATGAGACCTTAGGGTTTTGGTAAATAAACCCACCATCCAGTTTGCCTGTAGCCTGAGTCTCGGATTTCTTGTGCAGAAGCCCCTGGACTTCTCTGTTTTTGGTGCACAGCACAGAGAGCAGAGAAATTAGAGAAATGGTTATAGAAATTGATTTTTAGTATATAAATAATTCTAGAAACTCATTTAATTCATAGAAAATCCGTTTTAATTCCTTTTTCACTCCATTCCAGTTGCAATAATTTGATATTAATATTTTTCATCACATAGTATCTCTGTATGAACATGAAACATAGACTAAAATTGTTTACTTAATTTATTTTGTACCAAACACATAAAACCTTTGGAAATTCATAACTCGAAATCTGTAACTTCGAATTTAGTAATTCTTGTTCCTACGATCTCGTTACGATGCGTAGAATATTATCATGTATTCTGTATTCATGTTTGGTGTGATGTTAATTTCTCCCTTGTACCATGTCTATTTGTATTGTATTGTGGTGAGTAGAAGAACCAATGGCCGAGGATTCCGGTGTTCAGCAGGTAGAAGATGCTAAGCAGGAGTTCATTGAAGGCAAATTGTGCCCTTGACCACTTTTATTTACCTAACAATGTTCTTTGTAATCATTTTATTTATTGCATAGGCTTGATTTTGATGGGACCCAATAGGTCACCCAAGTCTGGTTATCTTTTCACCTTGTTTACCCCTGAACTATTTGGGTAGTTTTTACTATTGCTCTTTATGGTTTTGGGATTAATATTACATTATGATCATGTTCTAATTATACTATCATTTTATTTATTGTTCATGACAAGATCATTATATTAATTGGAACATGGAGCTTAACTTGAGAAACATGTGCCACCACAAGGGTGGAATGGGTCTTCCTTGGCTGACTAACTAGGAAGGCTAATGGAGGACTACCTTACCAGATAGGGCAAGGGCAATAGGGGAGTAGGCGTGTAGGGATGTTCCCAAGTTGATTTTGCTATGATGGCGTTCAAACAGGGGATTCCTGCATTGCTCTTCCTAGAAACTATAGCGGGTTTTTTGAAGCTAGTGGAACTTTGTAAAGGCCTCGTAGTGTTACCCTGCCTTGCTTCCTTGGTAGAGGTGTATGGGGCCCGTACAACCCAGTGGCAGATGGGTAACATGACTTGTGGGTACAGGGTACAACCTCTTCAAAGTGTAAAACTGGTATACTAGCCGTGCTCGCGGTCATGAGCAGCTCAGGACTCTAGCATGATTAAATTATGGAATTAAATTCAATTTGTCATTTGCATCTCATTGGGATTTATTATTAATTTTGACTTATTATTATCCTGGTATGGTATTTACTTACATTTAGTAATTGCTAATAAAATTTGACCAACTTATTAAAAGCAATGCTCAACTTTAACCCCTATTGTTGATCAGCCTTACACTTCACATAAACTCCCACCATTGGTGAGTTCATGCACATTATTCTCCACAACTTGTTGAGCTATGATCTTTTGTGAGCTCACACTTGCGATATATAAACCCCCCACAGGAGAAGAACAGGTGGTCCAGGAGGAGCCATACAATGAGGAGTATGAGTTGATCTAGGTGGCGTCTCCCAGTCAGCTTTATGGCGCCATGGATGGACATTTAGTTCGTTTTACATTTATCGTTTATTTTTCTAAGACTCCCACTATGTAATAATGATATTTATGATATTTGTGACATTTATCTCTATACACTTTGTCACTATATGTATTGTTCTTCTTTGGTGCACATATGAGACGCACCCGGCTTTATCCATTATATCCGGGTGTGACAGGTCACAAGAATCTGAAGATCGACTTGGTACCTAGGAATCTCGAGTCTAAGGCAAGTTGTGCCCTTGATCACTTTTCTTTACCCAATAATGTTCCTGTTAATCATTATGACATGCTTAGGTTAATCTAATGGGACCTAATAGGTTTCCCTAGACTTGTTTATCCCACACCTTGTTTACCACTGAACTTTTGGGTAGTTTTGCTATTGCTCTACCTGGTTTTGGGATTAATATTACATTATGATCATCTTCTAGTTATACTGTTGTTTTAATTACTGTTCATGATAAGATCATTGTGTTAATTGGAACATGGAGCTTAACTTGAGATATCTGTGCTACCACAAGGGTGGAATGGGACGCCCTTGGCTGACTAATTAGGAAAGTTAGTGGAGGACTACCTTACCCAAAAGGGGCAAGGCAGTAGGGGAGTTGTCGGTATAGGGAGGTTCTCAGGTCGATCATGCTGTGATGGCTTTTCGGATAGGGGATTCCTATATTGCGCTCCTTAGAAACTGTAGCGGGTTTTCTGAAGCTAGTGGAACTTTGTAAAGGCCTCATAGTGGTGTTGGGACGAAGGCGAACACGCCACCCTTCGCTCTCGACGACTTCGTTCTCACCTTGCGCACGCGAAGGCTGGATTCACGGAACCCGCTAGGTCAAGCCAAGGGCGCTAACCGGACGGAGGCCTGTTCGACCCACTTCGTTCATACGAGACAAGACGAAGGCCCCATCGATGTCTACGGGACCTCCCACCCTCACCACCAAGAGAGGCCCATGTACGGTTTGGCCCACAGAGTTGGGCCCCGCGTGGGAATGTGCGATTAGGGCCGTGTCTATAATAAAGTTTACCGTAATGACTGTCTATAACCTCTCCTTGTGGGAATATTCTGAGGATAAACCAGGTACTCGAGGGTCTAAATGTCTTTGATAGGGACAAGCGGCCCCTCGAGTACCTACAAATACCCCCGTACTATGCCTAGGCACGGGGAGGCTAACAAGGATTTTGACATCATGTGTTAAGTTTTGCATCCCATGCTAAGTTTTGCAAACTTTCCCCCAATTTCCCGTTGGATCAACCTGTCTCGAAGGGCGGGTTGCAACATTTGGCACCCACCGTTCGTGCTACAAAAAAACAACCCGTGATGGCCCCCAAGAGAGCAACTTCAAAGGCTGCCCCATCCATTGACGATGTGACGAAGGCAGCACTGCTGGCGGAGAAGAAAGGCAAGGCCCTCGTGGATACCACCCCCAAGAGGCCTTCGAAGATGACGCTATCAACAGCAAGAGATAGCGTCAGGACCACCCCACCCCCGACGGCACTGTACGCACCTGCAGTTCCGAGGGTGCACCATAAGCACCACCACCAGGCTTCGCTTCGCCAGAGGGCTATTACACCATAGAGGACTGAGACGTTATCGACATCTTAGCCGAAGACCAGCTAAAGCTGCGAGCTCTACGCATCAAAAACCACCACCTGCAGAAGTAGAAAGAAATCCTCGAAGCCAAGCGCCAACGAGTCACCATGCAAGCCAAGGTGTGTCAGATGATACAAGATGAGGAGCAGAGAGCTCGGGAGCTAGAGCAAGAGATCGCGCTCATACAAAGCGAAGGCCAATACAACCTGCAGCGTGGACCCCTCGCACCGCCAGCGCCTCTCCAGCAATACATTCAAGCTAGAGACCCATTCCAACTCCAGCGTGGCCCCTTCATTCCACCAGCTGCCGCTTTCTAGGGGATCAACTATCTCGACGAGCGAAGTCCTCTGGCCCCATAGCTCCAAGCATCACCCTGGCCGGCCAACTTCAGGGCCGGCACCTACCCCAAATACAACGGCAGCACCGACCCGGCTCAGCACTTCATGAGTTACTAGGTCACCGTCGCGTGATCCAGAGGGGACGACGCCACCATGGCCAAGTCCTTCATCATCGCACTCGAAGGCCCGGCCTTGACTTGGTACACCAGGTTACCGCCATTGTCCATCGAGTCCTGGAAAGGGCTACGCGACAAGTTCCTGCTCAACTTTCAAGGGTACCGACCTGATACAGACGCCCTTGCCGAGTTATCCCTCTACAAGCAGTAGGAAAATGAAACCCTTCGCGAATATTATAGAAAATTCCTGATGCTCAAATCGCAACTGCCATCAGTTGACGATCACATAGGATCCACTACGCCATCAGTGGTCTTTGGGCAGGTGTCCTATACAGTCATTGCATTAGGGACCCACCCAAGAACCTACAGGAGCTATACAAACTATTTGAGAAGTATGCCAGGTCTGAAGAGCTTCATCAACGCAAGATTGAATCTCAAAGGAAGCCCAAGGACCCTCCACAGTCTAGCAGAACCTGGACTAGACCGGCGCCGCCAGACTCCGGCAGGGACAATCACAATCATCAGCAGGTGCACACCATAGCCAATCAGCACCCAGCCAGAGAGCCCACCCGTCGTAAGGAATACCCCCCAAGGCCATGGCAACGGCACAAGAGGAAGAGGCCGAGAACGAACACAACAGCCGTGAAGGTTCTATTGCTTGTTTCACGGCGAAGACTGCACACACCCAACAAGGGACTGTCCGGAGACCAAGGCCACCAGGGATAGAATGTCTAGATCGCAACCAGTCGATAACCAGCGGGTGGTTGTGCACACTTACCATCACCAACAACCATACCACAACGAACAAATCTAGCATCCACCAAACCATGCTTACCAACACCAAGAGGTGTAAGTTCTACCACCACCGCCTCCGCATCACCCAAACCCTCCGCACCACAACCACCCACCGCAAGCACCCAAACAAGAAGACTTCGCTGAGCCACCATATTGCGGAGTCATCCACATGATTATTGGGGGATCAAGCATGGACTTTGACACAAAGCGATAGAAAAGGGACCACTATCAAAGTGTGAACCATGTCGCTCTCACTGGCCTAGTGGTGCAAACAAAATGGTACCATGTACCACTCACTTTCGATGCCAGGGACGTCGACTTGCGTAGCGCTCCACACGTAGACGCCATGGTGATCAACTGTAGGGTAGTAGGCTGGGATCTACACAAAGTGCTGGTCGACAACGGCAGTCAGGCCAATATCATTTTTCTGCACGCCTTCGATCATATGGGAATCAGCCACAGCCTCCTCAAGCCAGCAGATAATCCCCTCTATGGATTCGGCGGCAAGGGCACTTTCCCCGTCGGCAAGATAGAGCTCCCCCTGTCATTTGGTGTAGCACCCAGCGTGCGAAGTGAGGAGGTCACATTCGACATTGTCGACATGGTCTACCCATACAACGCCATAATGGGGCGGGGCTCGATCAACAAATTTGAGGCGGCCATTCATGGACTCTACCTCTGTATGAAAATCCCAGGCCCACAGGGCATGATCACTGTCTACGGCGACCAGCAAACAACGCGCAACATCGAAAGAGACTTTGTTCTAGGGCAACGAAACGTGCATTGCCTCACGGTAGAGCGCGAAGGCTTCAAAAGCAATCGCCCCATCGAAGACGAAAAAGTTAAGGCCCAACTCCAAAGCAACGACAGGACGAAGGCGGTACCCCTCGACCCAGCAACGCCGAAGCAAACAGTAATAATCAGCGAAGACCTGACATCGTGAGACGAGGAAAAACTCCTTTCCTGTCTCTCCCATAACAAGGACATCTTCGCCTGGTCTGCCCTCGATCTGGTCAGGGTCAGCCGTTCCATCATCGAGCACCACCTGGGATCGACCCTTCGGTGTGCCCAAAAAAGCAGCGGTTGCGGAAAATGTCCGACGAGAAAATGGAGGCAGTAAAGGCCAAAGTACATCGCCTGTTGGAAGCCAGATTCATCGAGCCAATCGCCTATCCAACATGGCTCACCAATGTGGTCATGGTGCAAAAAAAGAGCGGCAAATGGCGTATGTGCATCGACTTCACAAGCATCAA
Organism: Zea luxurians; assembly: GCA_029449295.1. Taxonomy (NCBI): domain Eukaryota; kingdom Viridiplantae; phylum Streptophyta; class Magnoliopsida; order Poales; family Poaceae; genus Zea; species Zea luxurians. The sequence goes on along the minus strand of JAOPSE010000108.1, from coordinate 1,963,167 downwards.
TAAGGCTTGCTCCAAGGACAATTTCCCTCTGCCACGAATTGACAAAATTATCAACAGTGCAGCAGGATGCGAAGTCATGTCCCTCCTTGATTGCTTCTCGAGCTACCACTAGATCTACATGAAAGAGGAGGACAAGGCAAGTACAAGCTTCATCACACCCTTCGGCACATACTGTTTCGTACGGATGCCTTTGTGGCTCAAGAATGCTGGCTCAACCTTTCCGCGCCTCACCAAGAAGGTCCTTGAAAACCAAGTAGGCCGCAACATCTTCACTTATGTAGATGACATCGTCGTCACAAGCAAAAGCAAAGAGGACCACCTAGCCAACCTCACAGAGACATTCGCCAACATGCACGACGCCGGCTCAACCCTGAGAAGTGTGTCTTCGGAGTACACTAGGGGAAGATACTTGGTTACCTAGTATCACACTAAGGGATCGAGGCCAACCCAACCAAGATCCAAGCAATCATCAACATGGCACCCCCGCAGTCCACCAAAGACGTCCAGCGACTGACAGGAAGACTGGTTGTCCTAAACTGATTCATCTCTAAGTCCACCGAGCGAAGCCTACCCTTCCTCAAAACGTTGCGTGGCGTGACATACTTTGTTTGGGGTCCAGAACAGGCATCGGCCTTCGAGTCGCTCAAACAACACCTGTCTAACTTAGCAACTCTGACAAGTCCTGACCTTTTGCTTCCACTGCTTCTCTACATTGCGGCTTCACACTACGCAGTCAGCACAACATTAGTCCAAGAGCAGGATAGATATGGCAAAAACCAGCAATGCCTAGTGTACTATGTCACCGAAGTCCTCACGACATCCAAGTGCAACATGACCGAACTAGAGAAAATTTCATACGCAGTGGTCATGGCTTCGCGTAAGCTACGACACTATTTCGAGGCGTTTAAAGTATGAGTCACTTTGGACAGGGGTCTGAGAGAATTGTTCAGGAACCTAGAGGCATCCGCCAGAATTGCAAAATGGGCAACTGAACTGTCCGGGTACCACATCATCTTTGAGCCCTAAACGGCAATCAAGTCACAAGTCTTGGCGGACTTCATCGTCGACTGGACAGGACCTGTGGGGCCACAACAAGAACACTTAGAAAAAGTTTGGACCATCCACTACGATGGCGCATGGTGCCATGCAGGGGCAGGTGCCGCGGCGATTATCACATCACCCGTCGGTGTCAAGTACAGATACGCCGCGTGCCTCAGCTTTGCTCTAGAGTCCGAGAGGTGCACTAACAACATAGCAGAATATGAAGCCGTCATCCTGGGACTTCGCAAACTACGAGTCCTCGGTGTCACCATATGCATCATCAGAACAGACTCCAAGGTCGTCGCTGGCCAGATCAAAAAGGACTACTCAGCAAAGGAGCCTGTGCTCATGCAACCTCACCACCGTCCTCGGCGTCGAAAAAGAATTCAAGGGTTTCACCCTGCATCATGTCGAGCGCAACAAGAACAAAGAGGCTGATGCATTGTCCAAGGAAGCAGCCAAGGGTGAGGCCTACCCTCTGACATGTTCTACCATGTTATCAGCACACCAGCCGTCCGTAACCCTGAAGGATTGCAAATAACTCAAGACATCGAGGGCCACCAAATCGTCAACCTCATCATGGCCGAAGACTGGCGGGCCCCAATAACACTATACCTCCAGGGCCATTACCATCCAACTGATCGAAATGAGGCCAAATGACTAAAACACAGGAGCAAGGATTTCACAATAGTCGAGGGGCAGCTTTACAAAAAGGGCATCAGCCAGCCTATGCTGAAATGCATAACCGAAACCGAAAGCCTTCAAATACTTCGCGAAGTCCATGGCGGAACCTGTGGGTCACACTCAGGGCCCAGGGCCCTCACAGCCAAGGTGATTCGTTAGGGATTTTACTGGCCCGCGATAATATGCATGGCAAACCGAGTCACCAGGTCATGCGAAGCATGCCAAAAATTCTCCCCTCGCTCAAGCGCCCCTTCGCAATTCACCAAGCTCATCGCCCACACCTGACCACTTCAGCGTTGGGAGCTGGATATCGTCAGGCCAATGCCTACAGCTCAAGGAAACCTAAAGTTCACCTTTGTCGCCATCGAATATTTTACCAAGTGGATCGAAGCCAGAGCGGTCTCCACGATAACAGCGAAGACGACCGAAAAATTCTTCTGGCAAAACATTGTCTACCTGTTCGGAGTCCCATCCGAGTTAACAGTCGACAACGGCAAACAGTTCGACAGCCAAGACTTCCGGGAATTCTGCAGTTCCATTGGAACAAAGCCAATCTTCACCTCTGTCTACCACCCACAATCCAACGGTGTCATCAAACGTGTCAACAGCAAGATTTTCAGCGCCATTAAGAAAAGGCTCCTTGACGACAAAAAGGGCAAATGGGCAGACCAATTACCCAAAGTCATATGGGCGCTAAATGCAATAGAGTGCCGAGCAACCGGGTTCACACCCTTTCGCCTGATGTATGGATCCGAAGCAATGACACCGCAAGAGTTAAAGCACGGGTCCCCCCAAACAAACGAATCAGCCGTCCTCGATGTCGACGAGCCAACCTCCAAAGATCTCATCGACGGAGACCGTGTCCTCGCCCTGCAGGCCCTAAACAAGTATCAGGTCTAGACCAAGGCATGGCGTGACAACACTGTTGTCCCAAGAGAATTCAACGAATGGGATCTAGTACTCGTGAGGACCACCAGGATAGAGTCCCGGGGCAAACTAGAGCCGAAGTGGGAAGGGACATACATAGTCAAGACAAAGGCATCCTCAAGTGCTTACAGGCTGACTACCTCATCCGACGAAGACTCAGAGCACTCATGGAACATCGACAACCTCCAAAAAATTTTTATTTATGACCCAAGGCCCAAGTGCCTTTGTAATTCCTCAAACAATGTTGTTCAGGCCTGTAGACTTTTCCTCCCGGGGGGTGAGGTTTTTAATGAGGTGGAGCCATGTAATATACCGCCAAAAAGCCCCCACAAAAAATCCACAAGCATCATGGTCATGCGTCAAAAAAGACCGCTTCGATGGTCTTCGACATTCAACGTATAAATAGTCACCGCAAGAGGCAGCCTAGACTACCCTCGCGTGTGACAAATCCAAGCAAAAGCCACCTAAGGGTGCAGCCGTATATGCACAACAAGTGTGTGACACGAAGTCTTTATGATAAGACACATCCGAGCAAAAGCCGCCTAAGGGTGCAGCCGGATACGCACAATAAGTGCTCGACATCACCCCAAGGGTGCGAAGTCTTTACTATAAGACACATCCAAGCAAAAGCCGTCAAAGGGTGCAGCCCGATACGCACAATAAGTGCTCGACATCACCCTAAGGGTGCGAAGTCTTTACTATAAGACACATCCGAGCAAAAGGCGCCTAAAGGTGCAGCCGGATATGCACAATAAGTGCTCAGCATCACCCAAAGGGTGCGAAGTCTTTATCATAAAACAAATCCGAGTAAAAGCCGCCTAAGGGTGTAGCTGGACATGCATAAATGCGCAACAAAACCCTAATGGTGCAAAGTATTACAATCACCTTAAAGGTGCGGAGTCTCTACTATCTTACACGGTCGAGCACCATGGAAAGCGAGGTCCACATCCTATTTACGCACCACGCTGGCACGATTACAAGTCGGGAAAACCTCACAACCAGCGCAGCACACAGTATCATCATTGTTTACATACACACAGCAAGGGGTCCGCTGGCCACATGACATAAATAAGACAAATCACGTCTTGTTGCCCTCCCTCTCTATTGCGCGCCGGGAGGGTAGCGTTTTCGCTCACTACCGCAACACGAGGGCGAGGGCAGCAAACACACTACATCGGCTCAGCCTTTGGAATAAGGCCTGCCTCTCGAAAGTTAAACAACATCATCTTCAACTCCCCGCCCTCAAAAAGGTTCCGCAAATCCCCCTCTCCAATACACATCCCGGACGTCGAGGACAGCAAATCTCATTGGCTGCCTCGGTCTAGCCAAAGACGGGGTCGTTCCATCCCCATCCGTCGATGCCTCCCACTTTGCGACATCTCGCCAACATTGTGCTTCAACACCACCTTTCGCCTCGCCCCAGCCGGGGAGCCGACATTTCGCGCGCTTTAGGACTCCGCCGCGGCCACATCCAACGTAGCAAAATAATCTAAATCATCATCAGAAGACTCCTCAATCCACAAAAATGGGCTCTCAAACTCAACCCCGTCCGACGACTAAGACTCGGTTTTAGAACCAGGTGAATTACCATTAACAGGCACTGCACTCGCAGCCGCCAAAAAACTAATATCAACATCAGTAGGGGTTGCTTGCGCAGGCCCGGACATTGGAACCTGCGCAGCAACCAACCTTCAATATCACAAAAATAAAACCATAAAACCCAACTCCCCTAACATGACCCTGCCACCTGCGAAGGAGTAGCAGCTACTGCAGGGTCTTTGCCAGCTGACGTAGCCACAGCTGCAGGGTCTCCACCAGCCGGCACAGCCGCCGCTGCAGGGTCTCCGCTAGGGTCGGCTTGTGGCGCTGGTTGCTCTTTAGCCCTCATCCTCGCATCTTCTGCCCGGGTCACCGAGCTTTCCAAGCCACCGAAGTCTTCGACTTCTTCATCGTTCATCATCTATAGAAATAGCAAAAACGCTATTTAAAACAAAGGGCACACACTTGCTCCAGCACCCGGTCGGACCTCTCCCAGACAGTGTCACGGCCATGAGGGCCCCACATCCTATCGTAAAGTGCCCCAGTGGACCGCTTTAGCACCTTGCCTTCGACTTGAAAGATTCCACGGTCAAAGTCCTCGGTTGCTCGATCAAAGACTTCGAAATGCCTACATCCCTCATGGGACAAAGCATTTGTAGCCCCCTGCCAAGTAAAGAGCGAGGCAAAGGACATGGGACCCATCACGATGAACGGGAGCAACTCCAATTACTCCTACAACCACTCGAGGAAGCAGAGGCCCACCCCTTCGCCGGATGTGTCGAACGGGGTGGTTTGCGCACCAAGCTGACGGTACGCGTCCACGAGCAATGCGTGTGCTCGGTCGACCCTAGCGCGGGTGGAGGCCTCCGTTTTGTCCACATAGCCACGTAGACTTCTCTGCCCGACTCCACGTCGGTGGCACGCTTGAGGGCGAGGCTGGCCTGGGTGCAGGTGGCTTGGGCCTCGGCACGGGCCTTTTCCGCGTCCTCCCTTTCCGCCGCAAGTCGACGGCCGAGGTCCTCTTTCTCAGCCTCCACCGCCGTCAGCTTTTCAAGCAGATTGTGGCTCCTGTTTTCCGCCGCCGACTTGTCTCGAACAGCCTCCGTATGTTGCGTTTGGAGGCGCTCAATCCTCCCCTCAAGTCACCGCCTCTCGGCAACAAACTCCGAGGTCAGTGCCCCCAATGCAATGTGCTCGGCGAAGGCAGCCGCCTAGCTCAAAGACTGTCAAAAGCGGAGCTATGAACAAAAACAAATTCCAAAAGCACCGGTCACTCACATGTTTTAGCTGCTCGCAACTGAGACGGCCACGTCCTTCGCAGCGGCGGTAGAGGCAATCTCGCCGCTGGCATAGAACTTGGACCACGGGTCCTGCAAAGACCCCTTCGCCACGGTTGCCACGGCCACCGGACCAGCCGTCACCGCCGCCGGGACAACAGCCAGTTGCCCGGACTCTGCTCCTACACCATGGTCACGTCAGAAACACAGACTTCACGCAAAAAAAAACTCACCAGCAGGAACCCGTCCTGTGTGGGCGTCGAACATCGCGACCCCGCCCATGAGGTAGTCGTTCACGGAAATATCCATGGAGACTTTGGTGCCCCCCACCGCTGCCTCAGCAGCGCGCGGTGGCGAGGGAGGCCTTCACTCATGTGTGGGCGCGGTAGGCGGCGGCATGCTAGCACCGGGCACGCCAGGCGGAGGCATGCTGGCGCCGGGGGCGGCAGGCTTCGCGCTCGCCCGCGCCATTTTCACTTCGCGCCTCGGGTCCCCCACCCTAGGGAACGCCCGGTGTTTCCGTGGCGCGTCTTGGCAATCCTTCTCCATCACTGCCGATACAACAGCACCAACATTCCATCCGTAAGGGAAAATTTTCATCTCATGAGCTAATCAAGATGCAAACATGTCCTCGCCGGCTGCCTAGGGAATCAGAACATTCCTAGGCCAGTGACCCCCGGTAACCTTTAGCATTCGTGCAGAAGATTCTCGGAGCTCGAGCGAAGACATCATCTCCCCGGGAACTGCGCAGGTCTCTAGCAAATCTGCAGCAAAACGATCGGAAGCCCTCGACCCCTCAGCTGATGTACCTAATTTCCTCTTCTTGGTAGCCACGCCCGGCGCTGTTCCCCATGAAGGGCCCTCGTCGGCCGTTGTCATCGCCTTTTTCCCCCTGCAGACAGCAGCATCGGCATCGTCGTCCCCCGGGTAGCCGGCATATGGCAGATAGTTCAACTCAAAAACGCGGTTCAACCTAACATTTGAACCGTGGATATCCCAACTCCTCAGAGTCTCCATCTTTGGCACATACTTTCCTAAAATCTTCGCCGCCTCGGCCTCCACTTCACGCACAAACGCGGCCAGTTTGCGACCGCGTAAATCCACCACAAAGGCAGGACTTCACATTAGCTGGCCGCCTAGGGTTGGCATCCGACGGGAGGTCACTTCGCCTAGTACCCAGACGTGCGCCAAGGGCCACACTCCATAGACAATAAATTCCTCAACCAAGTCGCGCCCGCTACTCAGGCGGGCAGCATGTCGAAGTGCCCCTTCTTCCTCGTCTTCCTCCGCCACCTCGAATCCAGGAAACGCCACATAGCAGTGTGAGAACAGAATGGCCGAAGAGAGGTTAGGTAGGTCTTCGACATCACCAGGAGCCACATAGAACCAAAAATCTCACCAGTTGCCCCATTTGTTCCTAGCACAGGTGACTATCTCCACAACTTCAGCCGAAGTCTTCCCAGTCCTCGGCATGAAGGTGCATGATCTGAATTGCGCTATTTTATTTCCTATTTTCCTCTTTTGCCAATGCAGGCAGTAATTTTTGGCGAAGACCTCCACAGACGGCTGCCCGCCATAGGAAGTAACTGCCTAGACATACTTCGCTAGTGCCACCATGGTGTTCGGCATCAACTGGTGGACCTGCACTTCGAACCTTCGCAACACCTCCGCCACGAATCGATGTGTCGGGAGGCGAGACCGGCAACAAAAAAGGCCTCAAAAACTACTAACTCACCTTCAAGCTCGGGGACCTCCTCTGCACCTAGGGCCCGCCCAACACTGTTACCAAAGTAAACAAGCCACTGCATCTCCAGCACGCGGACCGAGGAAATACTCGAAGTACCAAACTCCACGGTGTGGCCAGGCTACAACTCCATCACCGCCAAATCACTCAAGGTCTCCTCGGACGACGGCGCGACCGACGATGCGCTCGCAGCAGACGAAGAAGAAGACATTGCAACGTACCATCGGTGTGGCGCACGGTCTGCTTGATACGAGCCAGATTTCCGATGCAGAGCGAGCAAGGAGGGCAAGTGAGCAGTTGCAAAAAGCTAGGGTTTCTAACACGCAAATGCAAGCCAGAAACGGGCTCGGCCGAGATCAGTTTTTTATAAGCGCGACGCGACGCCTCGGGAAACATACAGTCCAACAGTAACACATCCATCAACGGTCACATTTCAAAAACCTCTGCGTGACCACTTCAAGCGAGGGCAGCGTTTTCACCATCTCACGGTGGTCTTCGGCACCAGCTGACTTAGTCAAACTGGTCCCTCATAGGGCAAATGTTGGGGCAAAGGCGAACACCCCACCCTTTGCTCTCGACGACTTCGTCCTCATCTTGCGCAGGCGAAGGCTAGATTCACGGAACCCGCCAGGTCAGGCCAAGGGCGCTAACTGGACGCAGGCCTGTTCGACCCCCTTTCGTTCATACGGGACAAGACGAAGGCCCCGCCGAAGTCTACGGGACCTCGCACCCTCACCACCATGAGAGGCCCATGTACGATTCGACCCATAGAGTTGGGCCCCGTGTGGGAATGTGCGATTAGGGCCGTGTCTGTAATAAAGTTTACTGTAATGACTGTCTGTAACCTCCCCTCGTGGGAATATTCTGGGGATAAGCCAGGTACTCGAGGGTCTAAATGTCTTTGACAGGGACAAGCGGCCCCTCGAGTACCTATAAATACCCCCGTACTGTGCCTAGGCACGGGGAGGCTAAAAAGGCTTTTGACATCCCGTGTTAAGTTTTGCATCCCGTGCTAAGTTTTGCAAACTTTCCCCCCAATTTTCCATTGGATCAATTTGTCTTGAAGGGCGGGTTCCAACAAGTGGATCCCTAGCCATTCACCTCGGAGGAATATAAGGGTCTAGCTAACCCTTGCTAGACGGGATACACGAATTGTGGGTAAAGGGCGCAACCTCTACAGAGTGTAAACTGGTATATCAGCCGTACTTGTGGTCATGAGCAGCTCAGGACTCTCGCATGATTAATCTATGGAACTAAACTTAATTTGTCATATGCATTGCATTGTTGGTGTTTGTAACACCTCAAAACCATCAACTAAAATAATACATTTAGAATATTAGTAGTAATAATAGTAAAGAATTTTTCTTCAAGTGATTGATTTTATTTGCCTTTAGAATAATTTTTGTTTGCTCATATTTGATTTATGGTTGTTTCATAGAATTTCTTCTATATTGAAAGCTCAATTAATTAATATAAAAACACTGGTCCAAAAATAAGTATTTTAGTTATAAATAATTTTGGTATAATTATTATGATTTTAAGGAATATATAAAAATATATTTATTTATATTTCTAATGAAAAAAAGAAAAAAGGAGAAAACCAAAACCCTAATCGTATAGGCCATTTCGGCCCACCAGAGGCCGAGTCGCCTCCCTCCACTCATCCCTCTCCCTCTCACTTACCTGCGGGCCCCACCCACAGGGGGCCTTCCTCCACCTCTAGCTGCGCCGCCACGTGCCCTGGGCTCACGCCCGCCACCATGCCCGACCGAGCCACCTTGACACCGTTCAAGTCACCCCCTCGCCTTCCCCAAACCCAGAACAGCCACCCCATTCACTCCCCCATTTCCTCTCTCCATTAGTGGAGAAACTGCAACCATCAATGGCATCAATGGAGTTAAACTCGCTGGTGCCCCTTTTTACCTCCGTTGGCGACCCTTCCTCAATCCCTCCCTCTCTATAAAGCCAAGGTCGAGCCCTGCTTCTCTCTTCCTCCCTTGTACGCGCTCTCACCTCTCCCTTGCCTGTGCCGAACCACTATGCTGGAGCCTCGCCACTGCACCCTGCTCACCGGAGCCCCATCAAACCATCGCGTTGGAGCTCCGCACAACGTCGCACCACCCCTGTCCCGCTCCCTACTCGACCGAACGCCCCCCCCCCCTCCGTCGACACTCCCTGCTCGTCAAGCTCCCTGCACACAAGCATGAGCTCAAGGTAGAAGAAAGCCATTTTACATTTTGACCCTCCGATTTTCTGTAAAATATTCATTATTTTCTGTAGTACAAATGTATTTAAAAGAAGTCCAAAAATCTTACGTGCTACTCCCCGAAGTACTTTGGATATGGACATTATTTTTATATTTCGAAAAATAAATAGGTTATGTCACAATTCTTTAATTTTGTGATGTAATACTAGAAATGTTTGCGACTAACTTCTCATTTTAACGCATAAAACGATATTATGTTAGCAGTGGTTTAAGTATAAGTTTTATTAATATAAGAAAATAGGCCACGTCTTGTTGGTCAGGTTAAAATATAGATTTTCATTAATCAGGATATAAGTATTCTTATGTATATCACTTAATCACTTAGAATTAGTAAAAAATATATTCATGACGAAATAACCATGATTATGTTACTAATGTCCGAAATTAGTAACTTACATTAATTCCTAGAATATTAATGTTATGTGATTTATAAATAAACATTTTAGCAATACGTATAATTTCTATTTAGAAAGGAAAGGATAAAACCCAAAGGATTATTATTAGTCATAAAGAAAATAATTAATTAGTAATTATTTTCCATAAAATTTGTTAAGTCATTTTATCTACGCTATATTAGATAAAATAGCTTCATAGTCACATGCCCATATAATTTTCACCAATGATAACTCAAAGTGGAAAATTTAGTGGATTATAAAATAGTTATGATTTAGACATTATTTATAAGTATAGTTGCGTGATATGTGATTGTTTATGTAATGGTGAATGTTACCCATGTAATGGTGTATGTTTATTTATTTGGCGTATGTATTCTTTTGTATGTACGATATGTGAATCGATGTTAGAAGCTGACTGTGAGGTAGACGAACCAAACTCGTTTGAGGACGACCTGCAGGACACGTTCGAGCAAGGCAAGTGGATTCTCCCTCTGCATTTCTATTTGTACCCAAGTAATGCATACAATAATGTTTAAGTTTCAGATATTCGCATAATTTGATGGGATTTGCTTAAATAGGATTTTCCTAGAATTACCAACCCTATTCCTTGATTACCCTGGGAAAAATACTATGCTTAGCAATTTGTGCTATCGCTCAACTTGATAATTATGAAGTCACTCGTTAATAATACTAATGTTCCAGAAATGAAGTTTATATTATGATGTGAACCCGATGGTTAAACAAGATCATTTGTGTCACACCCGGTTTTGGAAGGCAAACCGAATGCGAACCATGTACGTGCCAGGATCAGAAACTCACGTACACAGCGATTACATAATTGGACAGCATCACACAATGCTTGAAATAAACAGCGGAAAGGTACTTTATTACATCAAGATGTCCAAGACATCCATAGGGTCTAATACATAACCATTGTTCAACATAATTATCAAAGTGCGGAAAAACGAAGCGTAGATGCTAAGCCTGCACAGGCAGCTGACTGGGGGTTTGCCACTAAGAAAGAACTAGAACTCGTCGTAATCCTGAAACTCCTCGAAATCTTCCATGTTGCCAGCATCACCTCCTGAGTACTGAGTACAGTGGGGACAACCTAGGGTGGGGTGATGTGTAAAGCAAGGGTGAGTACACATAAACATACTCAGCAAATGTCCCGTTTGGCTAAAGTGGACTAGCTGTATGTGGAGTTGAGGTCAAGCAGTTGCTTTTAGGTTAGTCAAGTATTTATTATTATTATTAGTAGAGCCAAGTTTTAGTAATAAACCTAGTTGTTACCCAAAAGTACCTCCTCAAAAGAGGAAATGCCAAAGATCAGATTTTAAAACATCATAGTTAATCATCAACATAAAAGTATCCAAAGTTCTTCTAATCAAAGAGGATACCAAGGCTGCTCTTAACCGCGAGCTCGGTTGATATACCGGTTTTTAACACACTGCAGAGGTTGTACACTTTACCCATAAGTCGTGATTCCCATTCTGCCCGGAGATCATGACTCTCCATTGATCACTTCCAAGGTGACCTAGCAGGGTCTCACTACATAGCCTTTACAAAGACTTCCCTGGTGCGTAGCTGCTCGTTAGGTTTCGCCAGTCGTACAAACGCAGTACACCTCCCCAAGGTGGGTGACTAACAAAAACCAAATCGAATGAACCTTGGCAGAGCGAGCACTACGCCCCGGCCCCCATTGATGGCCCTCTGGCAAAGCCAACTACACCCCTAGGTTCATCTAATTAATCAGCAAAGGGCGTCCCATTCCACCCTCATGGTTGTACTGTTATCCCGGGTGGTCACTCCACGAACAGGTCCTTACGGAGAGGTACTCAGGAAAAAGACCTGAGCCCCCTAAGATATCACAAGATCATCTACATAAACAGGATAACAGTATCATATCATAAAGGTTCACATCATGTTCATTGATTAAGTTAAGGCAATAGCAACATGCTAACCATGGTAACCCAAAAGGTAAACAAGGATAAGTGAATACAGACTAGTCAATCCTTAGGTTTCATAAAGTAATTGCGGGACAGTGAATTATAAAGTATGTAGGACATAATAGGTCAGAGGACACTTGCCTTCACTAGGTTGCTGCTCAGGGAGGTCTCCAACTACACACTCAGGAACTTCGGACTGCTCGTTGTCTAAGTAAAGCGAGCATGCATTCAATACATTTGGAAAGTACAGGTGAACATCGCACCAAACATGTACAAACATTGAAACACATCTTAAAAAGACATAATACTACATAGGGGATAATGAATTCAAAGTATAACATAAACAATGGCATACATTAACTTTATTTGAAAATAGATTATTATTTTCCTAAGTGTTATTTACAAGTACATAATCATAGATCAATTTATTTTATTATGACCTATAATTTAGAACAGAAATGAACTCATGCAATACACATTATTAATCTTACAAGATTAAACATGATTAAATCTCTAAGGTTCTCCTTTTATTTGTTTTATTAAATGAATAGAACTACATCTACATTAGTTCATACTTAATTATAAAAAATTAGAATGTGCAGACAGTGAATGAAACCATTTTATTTAAACAGAGAATAATTCTATGAACATTTTGCAATTTGAATCACTAAATTTGGAGTTCATACAAGTTATGAAATCAACAAGTTTGGGAATTCAAAATATGAAATTAGGGCTAATTCTGTGATAAGATAAAAGTCCAGGGGTCTAATTAAAAAAAACCAGGGACCTATGCGCTAAAACAGAGGACGACGGGTTGATTTCCTAAAACCAGGGGGTTTCTTTAATAAAACTACCGTGCGAAGGGGTATCGGGTGAATCTAACCGTCAGATCTAAAACCAACAGCTAAGATTAGATCTATGGTCGAGGGCGCGCGTGGGGGCGGGCGAACGCTGATAGGCAGGCCAGGGAGTGTCAGCGACAGAGGGGGAAAGCGCGCTGACCGAGCGGGTACAGCGCCAGAGGACTTGGGCGCTAACAGGCGGCTGCACGGGTCCGAGGGGGTCCGAGCGGGTCCGAGCCGTTCGATCAAGATCGGACAGGGAAAATCAGACCGGGAATGATGAGCGGCTACGAATGGCACTAACAGGCGAGCCAGGGTGTGTCAGGCGCGTGTGCGCAAAGCGGTATCCCGCGGTCCGGGCCGTTCGATCTGAATCGGACGGTGGAGAAATCAGACCGAGGGAAAACAGATGGCTGCGGGCGGCGTCGCTCCTCTCCGTGGCGGTGAGGTTGCGGGAGTTGAGGCAGGCGCGAGCTTGGGTGGCTCCGGGGTCGCCGGAGTTGGGCAGAGGGGAAGAGGGCGCCACGACGAACTCGATGGCGGGGAAGAGGCCGTGAATCCACGGGCAGAGAGGGGAGAGCGGCGGTGAGGTGGCCTCAGGCGGGCCGGAGAAACTCTGGTGAGCTATTCCGGCCACGGGGGGGGGGACTTAAGGCGCGCTAAGGCCTGGGCTAGCTTCAGCAGAGACAGGGTTGACACAGTGACCTACTCTGGTGAACTAAACTGTGCCAAAACGGCCGGCCACCGCGCAAGCACGGCGGACCGCCTCGGCCGAACACCAGCGAGGGTGAAATTGGCCGAGCATAGGGCACAATAAGGGAAATTGGGCATGGGGACGGGTGTCTCACCTCAGGGCAGAGCTCAGGGAGGCTTGGCGCAGACTCCGGCGAGCTGGATGGCCGAGGACGCGGGCGCGGGTCTCCAGCGGCGGCTGGTGGCGAGGGCAGAGCGCGAGAGAGGGTGAGGGTGTGCGAAATGAGGTGAGCGGTGTGCGCGGGGCACTAGCAGGGCTATAAGAAGAGAGTTGGGCGAGTGGGCGAGCATCGTGGCTGAAAAACCCGGCGACGTGCGCGAGTGCGCATGCGCCGGTCCACAGCGACGCGCGGAGAGGGCGGAGCTGACAGGGCTGGCCCACGGCACAGAGAGAGAAAAGAGGGACACTCAGGGCTGCGGCTCGACGACTGGCGATCTGGGCCCACGAGACAGAGAGAGGGAGCGCGCGGGCGAAGGAAACTGGCGTTGACAGATCGGCCCCAGCGGGTAGAGAGCGAGAGAGAGCGCGCGCAGGAGAGGGGAACTGCCGCTGACAGGCGGGGTCCGCCTGTCAGGCGGCGTGGGTGCGCGGGCGCACGGCCTGGCTGGGCTTAACTAGGTCGGATGGGCTGCTTTCTCCTTTTCTTTTTTCTCTAGGTTTTCTATTTCCTTTTCCATTTCTTCCTCTATAGGGTTTTCAATCCAAATTCAAATTAGGTTTCAAATTTAAATAAATTCAAACATGTGCAACACTCTAAAGAATATTTTAAGCTCAGCATGATCTAACATGTCATGACCCAAAATGTTTTAGCAAAATAAATAATTAAATCTCTCTAACTTAAGCTAATTCTACTTAAAAGGGAGAAAGGGAGAGAGAATCTAGAGAGAGAAAACCTAGAGTGAGAAAAGGAAGAGTAACACCTGATTTTGGGTGATAATTAGAAAGAAATTTTATACCCCCAAAATCAGGGTGTTACAATTTGGTCTTAAATGGAACATGGAGTGACCATCTAGGATAACAGTGCAACCACGAGTGCTATAATGGCTCTGGCTTTGGTAATTAGCTCTATAGACTTAGTGCTTAGCAACCCTACCTGAAAGATGGGAAAGAGGGGGCGACAGTGGTTTGGTAGTAGCTCATGTTAACATGGGGTGGTAGTCTTTGTTAAGTTACCTCACCTAGGAGGCCATCAATACTGACGTGGAAACCTTAGCGGGTGGGTTTGTACTAAGGATATTTTATGAAAGCCTTATAGTGGATCCCTAGCCATTCACCTAGTAAATGTTTACGGGTCCGATCAACCCAGGCTAGATGAGATACATGGCTTGTGGGTAAAGTTGTATCATCTCTGCAGAGTGTAAAACTGATATGTCAGCCGTGCTCACGGTTAAGAGAAACCTAGACACTCACATGATAATTGAACTTAAAGATGGAAAATAAATCACGATCTAATGACCCACAAGTGGTTTTCCTAAGTGATTTCACTGTGTTTTGAGATATAATCATGTACTTATGTTTAATTAGGAATTTTGGGTTACACTTACAATTAGTAAGTCAGGTGTTGCTAAAAAAATATTGCCCAACTAAAATGCTTACCACTTATCCATAGCCTACCTTGTTAACCCTGCATTATTCGTCCCACTTGTTGAGCCCCAACTATAAGTGAGCTCACCCCTTGCTAATATTTTGATCAGAGGGTGATGACGAAGACATTGTAGGTGACGTTGATGAATATTGAGTCTAACGATGCGCTAGTCACCTTCCTATGGAAGAGTGTCCATGTTTAATTCCACCGTACTTTGATAATGATACTTGTTAAGATACTATGATCTGGATGATGTAATAAAGTTACTCTACTCCCTTTTAAGCCTTTATCGCATTGTCTTTTTATATATTACACTTCTGATGTCAACATATGTATGGAAAATGGATCCTGGCACACATATGCTATGCATTCGGTTTTGCCCCCAAAACCGGGTGTGACAGTGTTGTTATTAATTTGATCTCTTACTTAATTGGGTTGGTATCTACTTATACTTAGTAACTTCTAATAAAATTGTGACCAACTTTAAAAGCAATGCTCAGCTTTAACCATCTCCTTTGGTAAGCCTTACACTTCACATGAGCTCCCACCTTTGGTGAGTTCATGCACATTATTCCTCACAACTTATTGAGCGATGAACATATGTGAGCTCACCCTTGCTGTACTCACATCCCCCAGGTCAAGAACAGGTACCACAGGATGAGGCGTATGAAGGATGATGTGATGAGTTCGTGAGTGGTCTAGGCCATCGTCTCCCAGTCAACTATGGTTGTTGGAACGTTGTCTTCAAATGATGTAATTATTTATCTATTTTGTACAAAACTACGTTATATATTAATGATGTGACATTCGTTTCTATACCACGAGTCATCATATGTGTGAGACTTGATCCTAGCACACTTTGTGATTATCTTGCGCCCGGGTTTTAGTGCCCCTAGAACCCGTGTGTGACAACTTACAGACAATATATTCGTCTTGAGGACCTTCAGCAGAGAGGAAGACCCCCAACAATGCTGCCTTCTTCTGTGACATCGTCTATCGATTCAGGTACCAAACTCCATCATCACCGAAAATGGAACCAAATTTACAGGGGAGCCATTCCTACAATTCTATGATGATTTCAACATCCGTGTCGATTGGTAGTGGTGGCTCATCCAAAGTCCAATGGCAAGGTCGAGCATGCAAACAGTCTAATCTTACAAGGCCTCAAACCACAAATATTCGACAAGCTAAAGAAGTTCGCTGGTCGGTGGGTGGTCGAGCTACCGGCGGTGCTTTGGAGTCTGCGGACCACATCGTCCAGGGCAACAGGTTGCACACCTTTCTTCTTGGCATTTGGTGCGGAGGCCATGCTGCCCATGGAACTCGAATATGGCTCCCCAAGAACTGAGGCCTACAACAACGAGGGGGCAACAGAGGACGCACAACTTGTCGTCAACCTACTTGACGAAGCCCGCAACACAGTCGTGTCATGCTCCGACAAGTACCAACAAGACCTACAACACTACCATGGCCGACAAGTTCGCATCAGACCGTTTAATGTCAATGACCTGGTACTACGAAGGGTGATGGCCACCAAGGACAAACATAAGCTCTCCCTACCATGGGAGGGACCCTATATCATTGCCCAGGTCTTGCACCTAGGAGCTTACTGGCTCAAGGACAGCAATGACAGCCTTCTGAGCATTGCGTGGAACATAGAGAACCTAAAAAAATTTTACCCCTAAGTGAGAAGCTCTATCCCCCTCGCCTTTGCACTCAAGAAAGCGAAACATGCCGACCAAATTGCCATTTCCCGCTCGAGGGCTAGAGGACAAGCGCCCTGGCTCATGGCTCGCTCCAAGACGCATCTCATCCTAAAAGCCCCAACAGCCACAGTTACGGCGTGACCAGGGGGGTTAGCCGCAAGGCCTCGATAGAGCACAACATTCACCAAAGAGAGACGACTCCACAAGACAGTGAAGACAGGAATCTAAGCTCAGGTTTTGAAAGTTCTTTACACAAGCAACAAAATAAAAAGCATAAAGCCTAGGTATCGATAGATGGCTCCAGGCTCAGGGTCCCAGTAGGAGGATCTCCACGTCGACCTAGCTTGAGAGCGAACGAGCGTGAGGGCGCACTTGCTCTTCAATATGGTCTAGCCCCTCATCGCTTTGGCCAGTGGTGAAACCCTCCACGATCATGCCAGCGTCGATCTCATCGAAGTGGGAGACCATCTGCCCTAAGGCCAGGCTGCCGAGTGGAACACCCCTTCGAAGGTCGTGCGCTCCACATGCCCAGGCAGCGCCCGGTCGGTGGAGGAGGAGAGAGGTGGTCGTACACCACACCTACAGCCATGCGGAGCTCCTTCAGCGAAGTCTGCACCTGAATCTATGCAGTGATGGCACCATCACAGGCAAGCAAGAACTTACACGCTTCGTCCTTCGCTACCTTCTTTGCCTCCTTGGCTACCTTCATGGTGTCATGGGTCTTGGAGAATTTCTTCTGATGATCTACAAAGGAGTGTCCACAAAGCAATCCTAAGCACCAAAGACCTACAAAGACCTAGTTTAAGAAGAAGAAGCTTACCACCGGCCGCCTTGCGCTCCTCCAGGAAGTCCGCATTCGCTTACTCTAGGCAGGTGTTTGTGACGGAACCTCCCAAGTCATTAGGCCCACCTACAATTGTCCTTGTCCAACAGACCTCAGACAACCCTGAGGGTGCACCTGATCACTCGTTAAGTTCAGTATCTGAATTCCTTTCCTTTCCCAAGAGCGTTTCACCCGTCACGCAGATATTACCACACATCGGGGGTATGAGAATGTGGAAGCAGTTACAATAACTTACTTTATTGAAAAGTAAGAGAGAGTAGTATTTATTATAGACTAGAGTTAAAATATAGGAGTGCTAAAGTATTATTACATCACTGGGAGGCAAAAAAACCCTCCCGATAAACATCAAACAAAAGTTTTTAACGGAGGATCCTTTCCTCCCGAAGCTTCACTCCTGGTTTTCTTCATTGGGCACCACCTTTGAACAGAAGTAGCAAAAGTTTGCTGCTTCCTCACCTAAAACAACATGGGACAAAGCCCTGAGTATGAAGTGTACTTTCGCAAGTCTTACCCGTCACAGTAAAAGACTCTCAAGGATATGATGGCCTTTGGGAATCAAGGTATGGCTTATCAATAATCAAAGACTCTGTTTGCAGAAATGCTTACTAACAGTGTGTAACACCCCTGGTGTTACTGTCACTAAAACCTGAGCATAACATCATAAGCATTAGCATATCATATGTTTGTCACACCTAGAATGCATTCACTAGGCAAAAATTTCAAACAAGTTGTGTTGATATAACATTTTGTGAATTAAACCCTAGGGTAAGATACCTAACCCTAGATTGGGTGTATTAGAGTAAGCAAGGATTAAACAACAGAAAACTTCAAAACTTATTAGAAATAATCATAAAAGGGTCACCATGAATAGACTTATAGGATATCCAAACCCTAGAAGTATCAAAAACACCAAAAAGAACCCTAGGAAGCCCTAAACCTAAACCCTAGGGGGCTAAGTGCAAAATTAGTGCACTTTTGGACTAAAGTGCAAAAACCATGAAATTAAGGTGCCTTAAGTCGTATCGTTCACAAGTATGTAGATTTGCAACCTAAACCTTGTGATTTGGACCTTTTTGCAAAAAGCCCTAATTGAACCCTATTAGGATTAAGTCTGAAATTCAATGTAATTGGCTCATCTTTGAGGCCCTGTAATTTCTAAACCATAAGAGGTTTGCCCTAGGTCACCACATCAAGTTTGTAGAGCAATAAAAGGAGAACAACTTTGCTTAAGGGATTAAGCATTGTTGTTATGCAAAGTTAAGAGAAAAATAGGCGCCAATTTGGGCTATCAGTCGGTTTTTAGACTGAAATATGGCCACCAGTGTTATTGGCCGAACTTTGGGATCAAGATTATGTAGGATCTAGTGCTCAATTGAGTTTAGTTCCTATAGTCTAAGTGTAGTTGGATTATAGCTCAACAGCTTTGATACAGGTGAGTGATCAAGTTGTCATACGAATTTTGGAGAAAATCTGCCTTGAATGTGCTCTGTCAGGCCTTCTGAAGATGACTCTCATGGTACAGTAGCCTGATTGGATCAGGTTCAGTGAACTTCGCCGATGACCGCCGCGCCGTGATTCACGTCGATCGCCGGGATTCGTACGCTATGGATTGTGGATAACTGTGGGCGGGTAAAGATCTTGGCACCTGGATCAACTTGGATCCAGTCGCGGCTAAGCTCACCGTACCCCTTGCTCATCGATCGATCGGGATAAGACCTCGCCGCCGTTGGCCGATTACCGCCGTGCGCCACGTGCTAAAGCACTTTACCACGTCGCAGTAGCTCAGCTTGCGATATTTGCTCATTGCCGGTGAGTTCGCCACGACGGAAGAAACGAATCCACTGCGCCAGTAACTTTCTATTTTCTCCGACCGCCGCGCATCATCATCCAATTCACCGGCCACAGCTCTTGCCTACTATAAATTGAGCCCGCCGTAAGCTCCGTAGGGTAGTCAAGCACTAAGCCACCCAAACCGTGCCATCAATCGATCACCAGAGTTCGCTAATTTCTCAGTTTCCCTAATCTTTGTTTCTGCCGCCGTAGAAGCCCCTCACCGTGGTCAGCCTGTTCCAGGTATGCTCATACCCCCCTTCTCCCTTGTGATAGCTTCCTTAGGGTCCCTAGGTGCCTCTCGGTCCGTTCAATTGAGCTGAGCCACCATAGATCGCCGGGAACGCATGTGGCCATCCGCCTTACCCGCTGTCACCATGGCCAGAGCAAATTAGGTAGCCGTTCGTGAAATTGAGTGAGGGGAAAAGGTTCTTAGGTCTTGAATTTGGTCTCGGCCAAAGTAGGGCACCAGTCTTTAAGTGAATCGGCCAGTACACGAGCTCATCGGAGCTCTGCGCGACGCCGCTCGCCGTCAGGGACTCGGTTCGTGAAGGAATAGAAACTCGGGGGGATTTTTGTAAACTGTCAGTGGGATGTTGAATAGTAACTAGGGGTTCTTAACGGATATTCAAAACAGCGAGGGCCTCTGTGCAAACCTACCAACACGGGCGCACGCGGGCGCTTTTCTTCTGTGTTGGGCTGACCTGGGCCAGATTCGGTCCAAAATTGTTCATGCTTTTTCTTTTTCCTTTTCTGCCAGAGTTAAAGAAACTATAGAAAATTGTAGAAAAATCCTAAAAATACCAGATCAATTTTGCTAGACTCCTAATTTCCTATAGAATTTAATAAAAAAAATTTCTTGATTTTTAGTCTAAAAGGGAAATTATAGAGTATTTAAAATAGCCTAAGATCATGTTTCTAGATTTTTAGAAAATAAATAATAAATCCAAAATTCATTAAATTTTTAGGATAAACTTTAAATAATATTTAGAAACCTTGGGTAGAGTTTGGTATGATTTGAGTCATGTTTGATACTTAGAACCCAAAACCCTACCCCCTGCCCTGTGAACTTCACTATTGACTCCGGAAACCCTAAGTTCTCGGAGATCCGTGAACGAAAATTGTATTCAAGACTTTACATAATAAACTTTTATTATCTTTGCACTCTCATGAGCATTACATGAGCATTCATTATTATGTATGGTTATACTTAGAAAACGAATAAGTAGAAGTCGAAGAAGAGAAGACTTCACCACCACCACCAGTAACACAAGGCAAGCCCTGGTGCATTTGCCACCTCCTTGTTCCTTTTAAAATCTTTCTCACTTACTTGATGCATTAGGTGATAGGAGTTGTGTGCTAAACTATTGCTGCATCTCCTTCCTTGGATTATTTCCTAACCCCTGTTTTACAAAAGGTTTTCTTATGCTTAGCATTGCTTTAGAAAAACAAAATGTTTTGTTTTCTCAAACATGATGTTGCAAAGTGGGCTGGATGTTTTCGAAAATAAAACTTGATGGTGGATCCATCATGGCCATGATGGGTTCAACATCGGAAAAGATGTACCTTTGCCAGGTACCAAACTTTGGGGTTTGAAATGATTAAGCTGAGACCGGGTGGGTGACTTGCACGAGAAGAGAGTCTCGGTGTAGTGTCTCTGTCTGAGTTGATTAAGGACCATCTCGATGTAGGCCTGCTGACCGAGGACCCTTTAACTGGTCACATGCCTCGTCATGGGTAAGCTTTGCCTTGGGCAGACTAATACCAGAATAAGATACCACACAATGGGAGTGGAGAGATGGCGAGAGTAGCGTGTACCCTCCGTGGCAAGAGGCTGGACGGTGGTGTATTTGTGCTCTCGGTTGGCGTGAACCTGATCTGGTCTTAAGAACCCCGGTGGCGAGTTGACATATGCAAGGGTTAAGTGCTACATATGTCGTGTGATTGGAGATCCTCAGCTGAGTATAATCGATTCGGATCGCCGTACCTTCGCGGTTATGAAGACTTGGTCACTGACTTACACGTAGCAATCCAGTAAAAATGAAGGGATGTTAAGAAATTGGCTAGTGCGGGTCAAGTGATTGAACTAGGATAGAGAGAACCCTAGTTGCAGGTAATTTTACTTAACCTGACAAATAAAACTGGATTTTTAAGGATCCACTCTTAGTAAGCATTTCTGCAACCAGAGTCATTGATTATTGATAAGCCTTACCTTGACTCCCTCTAGCCAGCATACCCTTGAGAGTCTTTTCATTAGTCGGGTAAGACTTGCTGAGTAATTCCATACTCAGGACTTTGTCCCATGTTGTTTTAGGTGAAGAAGCAGCAACCTTTTGCTGCTTTTGTTCAAAGGTGGTGCCCAAGGAGGAAAACCAGGAGTAAAGCTGCGGGAGGAAAGGATCCTCCATAAAACTTTTGTTTAATACTTATCGGGAGGGGTTTTTGCCTCCCATGGTTTGTAATCATAATACTCTGCACTCGTATATTTTGTTCTGGTCTGTATCTATATAACTCTGTCTTACTTTTCAATAAAGGTAAGTTAATATAATTGCTTCCGCATTTTCGTACCTCCGATGTATTGTAATGTCTGTGTGACGGGTGAAACGCTCTTGGGAAAGATAAGGAAAACAGATACCAAACTTGTCAAGTGATTTAGGGGCACCTGCAGGGTTGTATGAGGTCCATTGGACAAGGACAACTGTAGGTGGGCCTAATGACTTGGGAGGTTCTGTCACTGCTGGTATCGGAGCGAAGCCCATCTCTATAGATATTATGAGGCATCTTCAAAAAGAATTTTCAAGAACTTATCTAGAAAATTTCTTTCTTTCTTATCTAGTTTCCTTCTGAAGAACTTATTTAAAGACCAGATGGTAGAGTGCAATATATATAAGGTGTGAATCGACTAAGGTTGATTCTGTAATTACACATGCATCATGCTAAAAATTATGCTAATGAGATTTTCCCCCTTAAGAAATGTTGTTGCGCACAAGAAAGACTGCGCGCAAGTCTACCGGGCCGATTGGCGTACCCCATCATCAACTTGCCCCACGACATGAAGATAGCAGTAGTGGTAGTAACGATCCAATCGGTGATCTGGAAGCCCAAGTGTATCAGCTTCGAACAGAACTCCGTCGCAAGAATGACATATGGGTCGCGGATGTTGAAAGAATAAACGAATTAAGAACAGACATCCGCCACCTGCAAGATCAGCTCGCAGAACGAGATCTAGCGCTTGACTGGGCGGTTAACTCTCGTTCGCTTGCTTGGGCTAATGAGGCAAAAGCTCGAGCCCGCGTGGAGGAGCTTAGCTCAGCCATGGATAACTTGCAGGTTTATTGTAATACTCTACATGAAGAAATTCATGTATTGTATTTCCAACTGCACCCCAACGTACCTGCGGATCCTGTCGGGATGGAAGCCGGACCTTCTGGAGTAGCGGGAGAAGCACTCGGTGGTGAACTGGACTTGTTCAAGCCCCCTCCCTCTATGAAATTGGTAGATGAATGGTCTCCTACGCCTGACAGCGAGGCTACCAAAAGTGACAAGAAGCAAGAGTAGTATAGTGTAGAAGTAGTAATAATGTATAATAGGTATTGTAATCCTGTGGTAAATTCGAGTCTTTAACATTACCCTTTTCAGTAATGTAAAATGGATGGTTTTCTTTGGCATATTATATTTTTCCAAATGTTTGTTGCCTCAGATGCCCTCCAAGACTTGTTCACAGGATGGAGCAGGAACCTCCAGTGGGAGGGAAGCAACCCCAAATCCACCCCCAGTACCACCAACGTTAGCCGAGGCTATCGCTGCCTTGGTTAACGCTATGGCAGACAACACCCACTTTCTGCGAGAAATGGCAGGGCAACAAATGCAGCAACAAGGCAGGCGGGCATATCCGCAAGGACCCCGTGAAACATCATACCTGGATTTCTCAGAGACACGCCCTCCATTGTTTGTCAAGGCAGAAGTTCGGGCTTCTTCGATGTATGGAGATTCAAAAGCCCCTATTCACAGCGCAACAATTACGTGGCCCTGCCAGCACCTGGTGGGGAAATTTTGTAGCCGTTCAACCGGCAGGTCATCAAATAACTTGGGATGAGTTCAAGTTGGCTTTCCGCGAGCACTATATACCTGAAGGGGTGCTCCACATGAAGCAGGAAGAATTCATGAAGCTGAAACAAGGCGGGGATACTGTCACCCAGTATCTCAATAAATTCAACCACTTAACCCAATATGCGATCAATCAAGTCAACACGGATTTAAAGAAGAGGAATTGTTTCATGAGAGGTCTTAATGATCGAATGCAAAGGAAGATGGCCACCTGCATTGATCTTTCCTATGGAAGGGCTGTCAGTACTGCACTGGCAGTCGAGGCTAAATATGCAGGCTCTTGAAAATCTAAGGGTTATGGAGGCGACAGACCCAGTCAGGGGTCTGAGAAAAGGCAAAGGTTGGTAATCCGACCTTTCAATCCTAATCGCTCTTCACCGCGTCCACCCTTGTACCCTTCCAAGCAACCGGTCTTCATTCGCCCCGCCACTGCCCCTGCATCAACCACTCAGCCGGGTGCCCCTGGCACTCGTTTCCCTGCCCTCCCAAGCTCTTCAACTGGCTGCTTCAACTGTGGAAAGTCCGGACACTTCATCAAGGACTGTCCATATCCGAAGCAAAATTGATCAAATAATTAGCAGAGTTCTGGGAATTTTGCTCAAGGAAAGGGAAATGCGGCAAACAATACCGCGGGCAAAAATACAAGGAAAACGGGACGAATTTATTATACTCAAGTGGCCACAACACCGGACGGCGAACCGGTTATGATGGGTACGTTTCTAGTGGCCAATCACCCTGCAATTATTCTTTTTGATTCTAGCACTTCGCATACTTTCATAAGTAAGAAGTTTGTGGAGAAACATTGCATTCCATACCATGAATCAAGGGAAGGGTTTAAAATTCATTCGCTTGGGGGACAAATATTTACTAAAGAAGTGGCTTTCCAAGTGCCCATCACATTGGCTGAACGAGACTTTCCTACTAATATGATTGTTCTGAAAGGCCAAGACATAGATGTAATTCTGGGCATGAATTGGTTGGCCCAACATAAAGCTATTCTCAATACTGAATTGAGAACTATCAAATTGAGTTATGGCCAAGAAGAGGTTCTCTTGACCATCCCCATAGCCATTCCAGCTAAACCATTTGGGAGAGTATATGAAGCTATCATACCGGAGATCCAAGATATCCCGGTAGTAGTATGTGAGTTCCTAGATGTCTTTCTAGAAGATTTGCCTGGATTGCCGCCAGAAAGAGATGTAGAGTTTGTGATTGAGTTGAAGCCCGGTACGGCTCCTGTTTCTAGAAGGTCGTACCGAATGCCTCCAAATGAACTGGCAGAGCTCAAGACGCAATTACAAGATCTACTAGAGAAGGGATTCATCCGGCCAAGCTCATCACCATGGGGCTGTCCAGCCATCTTTGTTAAGAAGAAGGATCAAACACTTCGGATGTGCGTGGATTATAGACCCCTTAATGAGGTTACTATCAAAAATAAGTACCCTCTTCCACGGATTGACATTCTATTTGATCAACTGACTGGAGCGAGGGTCTTCTCCAAGAATGACCTCAGATCGGGCTATCATCAGATCCGTATCCGACCCAAGGATATACCAAAGACCGCATTCACTACGCGGTATGGTTTATTTGAATATCTGGTTATGTCTTTCGGACTAACAAATGCTCCTACCCACTTCACCTATCTTATGAACTCGGTATTCATGCCCGAGCTAGATAAGTTTGTGGTGGTATTCATTGATGATATCTTAATATACTCCAAAAATGAAAGGGAGCATGCTCGGTATTTACGGATCGTGTTAACGCGCTTGAGAGAACACCAATTATATGCTAAGTTTAGTAAGTGCGCGTTCTGGCTGGAAGAAATCTAATTTCTAGGACATGTATTATCTGCCAAGGGGATTGTGGTGGATCCCAGCAAAGTCAAAGATATTTTGGAGTGGAAACCCCCAACCACTGTACATCAAGTCCGAAGTTTCCTTGGGCTAGCTGGTTATTACCGCCGATTCATACCAGATTTTTCTAAGCTTGTGAAACCAATCACAAGTTTATTGAAGAATGATACTAAATTTAATTGGTCTTTAAAGTGTAATGAAGCCTTTGAACAATTGAAGGTATTATTAACCACTACTCCGGTATTGGCTCAACCGGATATTGAAAAGCCTTTTGATGTATATTGTGACGCATCAGGCAGTGGTCTCGGCTATGTTCTAATGCAAGGAGGCCGAGTGATAGCTTATGCTTCAAGGCAGTTATGCCAGCATGAGGAACATTATCCAACTCATGATCTGGAGTTAGCTGCGGTGGTTCATGCCCTAAAAATCTGGCGTCATTATCTGCTAGGGAATATCAGTCGCATCTATACAGATCATAAAAGCCTGAAGTATATCTTCACCCAGTCAGAGTTGAACATGAGACAGAGGCGATGGCTCGAGCTTATTAAGGACTATGAATTGGAAATTCATTGTCACCCAGGCAAGGCCAATGTAGTGGCAGATGCACTTAGCCGTAAGGCTTTCTGTCACTGTCTTACGGTGAAGACCTCTGACAATACACTATGCCAGGAGATGGAAAAGTTGAACCTAGGAATGATCCAACATGGAACCTTAAATCAACTAAACCTTGAGTCAGTCCTTTTACAAAGAATAATTGATGCTCAAAGGAATGATGAGGGTATGAAGCACATCCATGAGAAAATATAGGCCGGAAGAGCCAAGTGTTTCAGAAAAGACGATCAAGGCATTGTATGGTTCAATAACCGCATAGTTGTGCCAAAGAATGAAGAGATCCGCCAACAAATATTAGATGAAGCACATCTTAGTCGCTATTCTATTCATCCTGGAAGCACTAAGATGTATCATGATCTAAAACAACATTACTGGTGGACAAAGATGAAAATCGAGATTGCACGCTATGTGGCAAAATGTGACACCTGTAGATGTGTCAAAGCCATACATATGAAGACTGCTGGTCCATTACAATCTCTACCAATACCAACATGGAAATGGGAAGATATTAGTACGGACTTCATTGTGGGATTGCCCAGAATAGCAAAAGGGTATGACTCTATTTGGGTTATAATTGATTGGCTTACATGCTCATTTTCTGCCAGTCAAGACAGATCACCCGGTTGTTGTTTATGCCCAATTGTACATTGCTCGCATTCTCAGTTTGCACGGTATTCCGAAGAATATAGTGTCGTATCGTGGACCACAATTTGTATCCAAATTTTGGGAAGAACTTCACAAGGCTTTGGGTACTAAGTTGCTCCATAGTTTGGCCTATCATCCTCAAACCAGTGGGCAAACTAAGAGGGTAAATCAGATACTTGAAGACATGTTGCGAGCATGTGTTCTAGAATTCCCACAGAAATGGGATGATTGTTTACCATTAGCGGAGTTCTCATACAATAATAGCTATCAAGAAAGCATTAAGATGGCACCCTTCAAAGCTTTGTATGGCCGACGGTGTCGTACTCCGTTAAACTGGTCTGAACCAGGTGAAAGGAGTTTCATCAGGCCAGATATGGTAAAAGAGACCGAAGAGAAAGTTCAGCAAATAATTCATAATTTGAAGAAAGCTCAAGCTCGTCAGAAAAGTTATGCAGACAAACGACGGATGCCCTTGTATTTTCTGGTGGGAGATTATGTCTATTTGAAAGTTTCCCCAATGAAGGGTATCACACGTTTTGGGATTAAAGGGAAGCATGCACCTCGATACATTGGTCCTTTTCTTATCCTTGAAAGATATGGACCAGTGGCGTACCAACTCCAGTTACCCGAAACCTTGTCTGTTGTACATATGTGTTCCACATGTCTCAGTTGAAGAAGTGTCTTCGGGTTCCCGATCGAACCATTGAAGTGACGGATGTTGCCCTAGAACCACACTTGACATACTCAGAGCATCCTATTCGAGTCTTGGATCAAAAGGACAGAATTACCCGAAGAAGAACTCTCAAATTTTACAAGATACAGTGGAACCAGCATTCAGAAGATGAGGCTACATGGGAAACTCGGGACTTTTTAGAAAAGAATTTCCTAGGCTTTTTAGCCTCATGTAATTTGTAAAGTATATACAATTGTTGTAATAAAGGAGTGAGTCCCAAACCACCCTTGCCTTGTACCAAGAATAAGGAAATAAAAGTGTGAAGCATTTCCTTTTCCATTACTTACCCTAGGACTTTTAATCTCGGGACGAGATTCTTTTATGGGGGGAAGGATGTAACACCCCTGGTGTTACTGTCACTAAAACCTGAGCATAACATCATAAGCATTGGCATATCATATGTTTGTCACACCTAGAATGCATTCACTAGGCAAAAATTTCAAACAAGTTGTGTTGAGATAACATTTTGTGAATTAAACCCTAGGGTAAGATACCTAACCCTAGATTGGGTGTATTAGAGTAAGTAAGGCTTAAACAAGACAAAACTTCAAAACTTATTAGAAATAATCATAAAAGGGTCACCATGAATAGAATTATAGGATATCCAAACCCTAGAAGTATCAAAAACTCCAAAAAGAACCCTAGGAAGCCCTAAACCTAAACCCTAGGGGGCTAAGTGCAAAATTAGTGCACTTTTGGACTAAAGTGCAAAAACCATGAAATTAAGGTGTCTTAAGTCATATGGTTCACAAGTATGTAGATTTGCAACCTAAACCTTGTGATTTGGACCTTTTTGCAAAAAGCCCTAATTGAACCCTATTAGGATTAAGTCTGAAATTCAGTGTAATTGGCTCAACTTTGAGGCCCTGTAATTTCTAAACCATAAGAAGTTTGCCCTAGGTCACCACATCAAGTTTGTAGAGAAATAAAAGGAGAACAACTTTACTTAAGGGATTAAGCATTGTTGTTATCCAAAGTTAAGAGAAAAATAGGCGCCAAGTTGGGCTGTCAGTCGATTTTTAGACTAAAATATGGCCACTAGTGTTATTGGCCGAACTTTGGGATCAAGATTATGTAGGATCTAGTGCTCAATTGAGTTTAGTTCCTATAGTCGAAGTGTAGTTGGATTATAGCTCAACAGCTTTGATACAGGTGAGTGATCATGTTGTCATACGAATTTTGGAGAAAATCTGCCTTGAATGTGCTCTGTTAGGAATTCTGAAGATGACTCTCATGGTATAGTAGCCTGATCGGATCAGGTTCAGTGAACTTCGCCACCGATGACCGCCGCGCCATGATTCCCGTCGATCGGCAGGATTCGTACGCTGTGGATTGTGGATAACTGTGGGCGGGTAAAGATCTTGGCACCTGGATCAACTTGGATCCAGTCGCGGCTAAGCTCACCGTACCCCTTGCTCATCGATCGATCGGGATAAGACCTCGCCGCCGTTGGCCGATTACTGCCGTGCTCCACGTGCTAAAGCACTTTACCACGTCGCAGTAGCTAGGCTTGCGATATTTGCTCATCGCCGGTGAGTTCACCAAGACGGAAGACACGAATCCACTACGCCAGTAACTTTCTATTTTCTCCGACCGCCGCGCATCATCATCCAATTCACCGGCCACCGCTCTTGCCTACTATAAATTGAACCCGTCGTAAGCTCCGTAGGGTAGTCAAGCACCAAGCCACCCAAACCGTGCCCTCAATCGATCACCAGAGTTCGCTAATTTCTCAGTTTCCCCAATCTCTGTTTCCACCGCCGTAGAAGCCCCTCACCATGATCAGCCTATTCCAGGTATGCTCATACCCCCTTCCCCTTGTGTTAGCTTCCTTAGGGTCCCTGGATGCCTCTCGGTCCGTTCAATTGTGCTGAGCCACCACAGACCGCCGGGAACGCATGTGGCCGTCCGCCTTACTCGCTGTCACCACGGCCAGAGCAAATTAGGTAGCCGTTCGTGAAATTGAGTGAGGGGGAAAGGTTCTTAGGTCTTGAATTTGGTCTCGGCCAAAGTAGGGCGCCAGTCTTTAAGTGAATCGGCCGGTACATGAGCTCGTCGGAGCTCTGCGCGACGCCGCTCGCCGTCAGGGACTCGGTTCGTGGAGGAATAGAAACTCGGGGGGGGGGGATTTTCATAAACTGTTAGTGGGACATTGAATAGTAACTAGGGGTTCTTAACGGATATTCAAAACAGCGAGGGCGTCTGTGCAAACCTACCAACGCGGGCGCTTTTCTTCTGTGTTGGGCCGACCTGGGCCAGATTCGGTCCAAAACTGTTCATGCTTTTTCTTTTTCCTTTTCTACCAGAGTTAAAGAAACTATAGAAAATTGTAGAAAAATCCAAAAAATACCAGATCAATTTTGCTAGACTCCTAATTTCCTATAGAATTTAATAAAAATAATTTCTTGATTTTTAGTCTAAAAGGGAAATTATAAATTGTATTCAAGACTTTAGATAATAAACTTTTATTATCTTTGCACTCTCATGAGTATTACATGAGCATTCATTATTATGTATGGTTATACTTAGAAAACGAAGAAGTAGAAGTCGAAGAAGAGAAGACTTCACCACCACCACCTGAGGAACATCAGACATGCAATTGTTTTATTTCGATATCTGCGGACCCGAGCCTGATTCACCAGTAACACAAGGCAAGCCCCGGTGCATTTGCCACCTCCTTGTTCCTTTTAAAATCTTTCTCACTTACTTGATGCATTAGGTGATAGGAGTTATGTGCTAAACTATTGCTGCATCTCGTTCCTTGGATTATTTCCTAACCCCTGTTTTACAAAAGGTTTTCTTATGCTTAGCTTTGCTTTAGAAAAACAAAATGTTTTGTTTTCTCAAACATGATGTTGCAAAGTGGGTGGGATGTTTTTGAAAATAAAACTTGATGGTGGATCCATCATGGCCTTGATGGGTTCAACATCGGAAAAGATGTACCTCTGCCAGGTACCAAACTTTGGGGTTTGAAATGATTAAGAAGAGACCGGGCGGGTGACATGCACGAGAAGAGAGTCTTGGTGTAGTGTCTCCGTCTGAGTCGATTAAGGACCGTCTCAATGTAGGCCTGCTGACCGAGGACACTTTAACTGGTCACATGCCTCGTCATGGGTAAGCTTTGACTCGGGCAGACTAATACCAGAATAAGATACCACGCAATGGGAGTGGAGAGATGGCGAGAGTAGCGTGTACCCTCCGTGGCAAGAGGTTGGACGGTGGTGTATCTGTGCTCTCGGTTGGCGTGAACCTGATCGGGTCTTAAGAACCCTGGTGGCAAGTTGACATATGCAAGGGTTAAGTGCTATATATGTCGTGTGATTGAAGATCCTCAGCTGAGTATAATCGATTCGGATCGCCGTACCTTCGCGGTTATGAAGACTTGGTCACTGACTTACACGTAGCAATCCAGTAAACATGAAGGGTTGTTAAGAAATTGGCTAGTGCGGGTCAAGTGATTGAACTAGGATAGAGAGAACCCTAGTTGCAGGTAATTTTACTTGACCTGACAAATAAAACTGGATTTTTAAGGATCCACTCTTAGTAAGCATTTCTGCAACCAGAGTCATTGATTATTGATAAGCCTTACCTTGACTGCCTCTAGCCAGCATACCCTTGAGAGTCTTTTCATTAGTCGGGTAAGACTTGCTGAGTAATTCCATACTCAGGACTTTGTCCCATGTTGTTTTAGGTGAAGAAGCGGCAACCTTTTGCTGCTTTTGTTCAAAGGTAGTGCCCAAGGAGGAAAACCAGGTGTAAAGCTGCGTGAGGAAAGGATCCTCCATAAAACTTTTGTTTAATACTTATCGGGAGGGAGTTTTGCCTCCCATGGTTTGTAATAATAATACTCTGCACTCGTATATTTTGTTCTGGTCTGTATCTATATAACTCTGTCTTACTTTTCAATAAAGGTAAGTTAATATAATTGCTTCCGCATTTTTGTACCTCCGATGTATTGTAATGTCTGTGTGACGGGTGAAACGCTCTTGGGAAAGATAAGGAAAGCAGATACCGAACTTGTCAAGTGATTTAGGGGCACCTGCAGGGTTGTCTAAGGTCCGTTGGACAAGGACAACTGTAGGTGGGCCTAATGATTTGGGAGGTTCCGTCACACAGTGGATCCTTAAAAATTTAGTTTTATTTGTCAGGTTAAGTAAGGTTACCTGTATCTAGAGTTATTTCTATCCTAGTTTAATCCCTTGACCTATACTAGCCAATTTCTTAACAACCCTTCTTATTCACTGGAGTGCTACGTGTAGGTCAGTGACCAAGTCTTCATATCCGCGAAGTTACGGCGATCTAAATCGATTATACTCAGCTGAGGATCTCCAATCACACGACATATGTAGCACTTAACCCTTGCATATGTCAACTCGCCACTGGGGTTCTTAAGACTAGATCAGGTTCACGCCAACCGAGAGCACAGTTACACCACCGTCCAGCCTCTTGCCATGGAGGGTACACGCTACTCTTGCCATCTCTCTACTCCCATTATGTGTTATCTTATTCTAGCATTAGTCTGCCCGAGGCAAAGCTTACCCATGATGAGGCATGTGACCAATTAAAGGGTCCTCGATCATCAAGCCTACATCAACAAGGTCCTTAATCGACTCAGACGGAGACACTACACCGAGACTTTCTTCTCGTGCAAGTCACCCGCCCGGTCTCATCTTTATCATTTAAAACCCAAAGTTTGGTACCTGGCAGAGGTACATCTTTTCTGATGTTGAACCCATCACGGCCATGATGGATCCACCATCAAGTTTTATTTTTGAAAACATTCCCACTCACTGAAGCATTACTTTTGTTTTAAAACAAAACATTTTTGTTTTTCTAGAGCAAGGCTAAGCATCATAAAATCCTTTTTATAAAAGGGTATCAAGGAAGGGTATTTAATTTTTCAAGGAAGGAAATGCATCAATGGTTTAGCACACAACTCCTATCACCTAATGCATCAAACAAGGTGAGAAAGATTTTAAAATAGCAAGGAGGTGGCAAATGCACTGGGGCTTGCCTTGTGTTACTGGTGAGTCAGGTCCTGCTCCACAAATGTCGAAGTAAAAGCAGTTTCCTGCCTGAGGTTCTTCAGGTGGTGGTGGTGGTGTAGTCCTCGCTTCTTCAACCTCTATTTCTTCTTCGTTTTCTATACATAGCCATGTATAATCATGAATGTTCATGTAATGCCCATGAAGATGCAAAGATAATAAAAGGTTATTGTCTAATGTCTTAAATACAACTTTCCTTCATGGATCTCCGAGAAACTAGGGTTTTCGGAGTCTATAGTGAAGTTCATAGGGCAGGGGGCTAGGGTTTTAGGTTCTAAGTATCAAACATGGTCCAAATCATACCAAACTTTACCCAAGGCTTCTAAATATTATTTAAAGCCTATCTAAAAAGTTTGGTGAATTTTGCGATTATTAATTACTCTCTAAAATTCCAGAAGCATGGGTTTTGGCCATTTTAAATACTCTATAATTTTCTATTTGGACTAAAAAATCATGAAACTATTTTTATTAAATACTATAAGAAATTAGAAGCCTAGCAAAATTGGTCTGGTATTTTTAGCACCTTTCTTCAATTTTCTAGAAATTCTTAAAACCAGATAGAAAAAGAAAAGGAAAAGAAATGAACAGTGTTGGACCTAAACTGGTCCAAGTCGGCCCAACTACGGGCGGAAGCGCGCCCACACACGCCCGCGCCGTCGGCTTTGCAGAAATGCCCCTGACGATTTGAATAACTGGAAAAGAGTCGCTGCACTATTTTCATGTCTCACTGACAGTTACAGAAATCCCCCAGACTTCTGTTTCTCTACAACGCCAGGTCCACGACGCAGCCCGGCGGAGAGCCGAGCTCCGACGAGTCTATACCGGCTGGATCACGCAAAGACCGGCGCTCTTCATCGACTAGAACCTAATTCAAGTCTTAACCAGAGTTTCCCCTCAACTAATTTCACTAATGGCGCTCTAACCTGTTCTGTCCATAGTGACAGCAGACATGATGGACATTCAAACACGTTCCTGGTGATCTCGGACTTCCCAGCTTAATCGGATGGGTCGACGAGTACCAGGAGCAAGCAAGGGTGCTGAAACAAGAAAGCAGAGGGCAGGATCGGACCTGAATTGAGCTGGCCACTGCGAGGTCACAAGGTACGGTGTTCTTGGTTGATTTGGTGGAAATCCCAAATTGGAGCTCTCTGGTGGAGGATCTGAGGTACGGGTGGGTGTGCTAGATGCCTGAATACATAGCGAAGCTGATGGCGCACTCAATTTATAGGCTCCGGGGGCGGTGGCGTGTGAATTGAAGCTGGCGCGGTGGCGGTCGGAGAAGAAGAGGAGTACTAGTGCAAACACTTAGTGTCTTTCACGGTGGCAGATGCACCGGTGACCACTAGACATCGATTTCACAAGCCATAATGACGTGGTTAAAGGCCTGAGATGTGGCGCAGTTGCGGTGAACGACACGGACTCCGGTGATGGTTGTAAGGCCACGTCGCCGGTGCAAGTGATCGGGAAACAACGAGGCCACAGTAGTCCAAACTCATCCGCGGCGTGATCTTTTCACCATCGAGCTGAATCCACTCGCCAGCGGCACGAATAGTGATGGCCAGCGTGAATCCAGGCGCAAAGATCACCGGCGGTGAGGTCTCTGAGCTGGCGATCCAATCCGGTCGCTGTACCATCGCGAATCCTATTTAGTTAGTCTAACAGAGCTCTTTTGAGGGCAATTTGTGGCAAATTTTGTGTAGTGACCAGACCAACACACTGTTTCAAAATTGTAGTTCAACAAACCAGCTTTAAGGTTGCCAAGGAGGTTTTGGTTAAACAACCACTAAATCAAGTGCTACATGGTTCCAAAGTTGATCCTACACACTGTTAACCAGAGTTTCAGACTTGAGGCTGACTGACAGCCCAAATTTGGGCCCAGTTTTCTCTCAACTTTGCATAACAACAATGCTTAATCCCTTAAGCAAAGTTATACTCCTATTGTAGCTCTAAACCTTTGATGTGTTGACTTAGGGCAAAATATTCATAATTTGGAATATACAAGCTTCTAAAGTTGAGCCTATGCAGTGAAATTCAGACTTAGCCATTGGAGCACAATTGTGGCCTTTTTGCAAATAAGCCCAAAACTTCGGGTTTCATTTGCAGATCTCCAAATATGTGAACCATATGACTAAAGACACCCTATTTCCATGATCTTTGCACTTAGGTCCAAAAATGTGCACATTTTGCATATAACCCCTTAGGGTTTCAATCTAGGGTTTTCCAGGGTTCTATTTAGGGTTTTTGGTACTTCTAGTGTTTTGATGCTACTTAGGCTCATCCATGGTGACATTTTATGATTATTACTAATAAGTTTTGAAATTTTCTTTGGTTTAGTCTTTGTTTATTCCTTTAAGCCCAGTCTAGGGTTAAGCACTGTACCCCTAGGGTTTCACGTATAACATGTCACATCAATACAACGTGTTTGAACTTTTTGCCTAGTGAATGCATTCTAGGTGTGACAAACACATGATATGCCAATGCTTATGATGTCATGCTCAAGTTTTAGTGGCAGTAACACCAGGGGTGTTACATCCTTCCCCCCATAAAAGAATCTTGTCCCGAGATTAAAAGTCCTAGGGCAAGTAATGGAAAAGGAAACACGTCATACTTTTATTTTCTTATTTTTGGTACAAG
Source organism: Zea luxurians (assembly GCA_029449295.1). NCBI lineage: Eukaryota > Viridiplantae > Streptophyta > Magnoliopsida > Poales > Poaceae > Zea > Zea luxurians. Next base: position 1,928,155 of record JAOPSE010000108.1, on the reverse strand, counting down.
GCAGGGGTGGTATGGGGCTCACTTCTCTATTACAACAAATGTACACACCTTACAATTTACACGAAGCTAAAAAGCCTGGGAAATTCTTGTCTTAAAAGTCTTGAGTTTCCCAAGTAGCTTCATCTTCCGTGTGTTGGTTCCACTGTATCATATAAAACTTGAGAGTTTTCCTTTGGGTAATTCTATCTTTTTGATCCAAGATTCGAACAGGGTGTTCTGAATATGTCAAGTCTGGCTCTAAGGCAACATCCGTTATTTCAATGGTTCGATCTGGAACCCAAAGACACTTCTTTAATTGAGACACGTGGAACACATTGTGTACAGCAGACAAGGTTTCGGGTAACCGGAGTCGGTATGCCACTGGTCCACATTGTTCAAGAATAGGAAAAGAACTAATGTATCAGGGTGCAATCTTCCCTTTTACCCCGAAACAAGATACGCCCTTCATTGGTGAGACTTTCAGGTATACATAATCTCCCACTTGAAAGTACAAGGGTTTGCGCCGATTGTCTGCATAACTCTTTTGTCGAACTTGGGCTTCTTTCAAATTAAAAATTATTCATTGAACTTTCTCTTCTGTTTCTTTTACCATATCAGGCCTGAAGAAACATCTTTCACCTGGTTCAGACCAGTTTAACGGAGTACGACATCGTTGCCCATACAAAGCTTCAAAGGGTGCCATTTTGATGTTTTCTTGATAGCTATTATTGTATGAGAACTCCGCTAAGGGTAAGCAATCATCCCATTTTTGTGGAAATTCCAGAATACATGCTCACAACATATCTTCAAGTATCTGATTTATTCTCTCAGTTTGTCCACTAGTTTGAGGATGATAGGCCGAACTGTGGAGCAATTTAGTACCCAAGGATTTGTGAAGTTCTTCCCAGAATTTGGATACAAATTGAGGTTCGCGATCCGACACTATTGTCTTCGGAACACCATGCAAACTGAGGATGCGAGCAATATACAATTGGGCATAAGTGAGGACTGGGTAATATGTCTTGACTGGCAGAAAATGAGCAATTTTTGTAAGCCGATCAATGACAACCCAAATAGAGTCAAAGCCTTTTGCTGTTCTGGGCAGTCCCACAATTAAGTCCATGCTTTCATCCCATTTCCATGTTGGGATAGGCAAAGATTGCAATGGACCAGCAGTCTTCATATGTATGGCTTTGACACGTCTGCAAGTTTCGCATCTCGCCACATAGCGTGCAATCTCGATCTTCATTTTGGTCCACCAATAATGTTGCTTTAGATCATGATACATCTTAGTGCTTCTGGGATGAATAGAATAGCGACTAAGATGTGCTTCATCTAAAATTTGTTGGCAGATCACATCATTCTTGGGCACAACTATGCGGTTGTTAAACCATACAATGCCTTGATCATCTTTGCTGAATCAGTTGGCTTTACCGGCCTCCATTTTCTCACGAATGTGTTTTATACCCTCATCATTTATTTGCGCATCAATTATCCTTTGCAGAAGAACTGACTCAAGCTTTAGTTGATTTAAGGCTCCATGTTGGATCATGCCCAGGTTTAACTTCTCCATCTCCTGGCATAATGTAATGTTAGAGGTCTCCACCGTAAGACAGTGACAATAAGCCTTACGGCTTAGTGCATCCGCCACTACATTGGCCTTGCCTGGGTGATAATGAATTTCCAATTCATAGTCCTTAATAAGCTCAAGCCATCGCCTCTGTCTCATATTCAGCTCTGACTAGGTGAAGATGTACTTCAAGCTTTTATGATCTGTATAAATGTGACAGATATTTCCCAGCAGATAATGACGCCAAATTTTTAGGGCATGGACCACAGCGGCTAACTCTAGGTCATGAGTTGGATAATGGTCTTCATGCCGGCGCAACTGCCTTGAAGCATAGGCTATCACTCGGCCCTCTTGCATTAGAAAACAGCCTAAACCATTGCCTGATGCGTCACAATACACATCAAAGGGTTTTTCAATATCTGGTTGAGCTAATACCAGAGCAGTGGTTAATAGTACCTTCAACTGTTCAAAGGCTTCATTGCATTTTGGGGACCAATTAAATTTCGTATCATTCTTCAATAAACTTGTGATTGGCTTCACAAGCTTAGAAAAATCCAGAATAAATCGGCGGTAATAACCAGCCAGTCCAAGGAAACTTCGGATTTGATGCACCGTTGTTGGTGGTTTCCATTCCAAAATATCCTTGATTTTACTGGGGTCAACTGCAATCCCATTGGCAGACAATACTGCCCCAAAAATTGGATCTCCTCCAGCCAAAAAGCGCGTTTACTGAATTTAGCATATAGTTGATGTTCTCTTAGTTCTCTTAAGCGCATTAACACGATCCGTAAATGCCGAGCATTCTCCTCTACATTTTTGGAATATATTAAGATATTGTCAATGAATACCACCACAAATTTATCCAGCTCGGGCATGAATACCGAGTTCATAAGATATGTGAAGTGGGCAGGAGCATTTGTTAACCTGAAGGACATAACCATATATTCAAATAATCCATACCGTGTAGTGAATGCGGTCTTTGGTATATCTTCAGGCCAGATACAGATCTGATGATAGCCTGACCTGAGGTCAATCCTAGAGAAGACCCTCGCTCTAGTCAGTTGATCAAATAGAATATCAATCCGGGGAAGAGGGTACTTATTCTTGATGGTAGCCTCATTAAGGGGCCTGTAATCCACGCACATCCGAAGCGTTTGGTCCTTCTTCTTAACAAAGATGGCTGGACAACCCCACGGTGACGAGCTCGGTCGGATAAATCCTTTCTCTAGTAGATCTTGTAATTGGGTCTTGAGTTCTACCAACTCGTTCGGAGGCATTCGGTACGACTTTCTAGAAATAGGAGCCATACCGGGCTTCAACTCAATCACAAATTCTACTTCTCTTTCTGGAGGCAACCCAGGCAGATCTTCTGGAAAGACATCTGGGAATTCACATACTACCAAAATATCTTGGATCTCCGGTATGATGGCTTCATATACTCTACCAAATGGTTTAGCTGGAATAGCTACGGGGATGGACAAGAGAACCTCTTCTTGGCCATAACTCAACCTGATAGTTCTTAAATCAGTGTTGAGGATAGCTTTATATTGGGCTAACCAATTCATGCCTAGAACATCTATATCTTGGCCTTTCAAAACAATCATATTAGTAGGAAAGTCCCATTCTGCCAATGTTACGGGCACTTGGAAAGCCACTTCTTTAGTGAATATTTGTCCCCCGGGCGAATGAATAGTAAACCCTTCCCTTGATTCAGTATGTGGAATGCAATGTTTTTCCACAAACTTCTTGCTTATGAAAGTATGCAAAGCACCAGAATCAAAAAGAATAACTGCAGGGTTATTGGCCACAAGAAACGTACCCATCTTGACCGGTTCTCCTTCCCGTGTTGTGGCTACTTGCGTATAATAAATCCGCCCAGTTTTCTTCATATTTTTGCCCACTGTATTGTCCACCGCATTTCCCTTGCCTTGAGCGGAACTCCCTGAACTCTGCTGATTATTTGATCTGTTTTGCTTCGGGTATGGACAGTCCTTAATAAAATGTTCGGACTTCCCACAATTAAAGCAGCCTGTTGAAGAGCTTGGGAGTGCAGGGAAACGAGTACCAGTGGCACCCGGCTGAGTGGTTGAGGTGGGGGCAATGTCAGGACGGATAAAGACCGGTTGTTTAAAAGGGTAGGAGGGTGGGCGTGGTGAAGAGCGATTCGGATTAAAAGGTCGAATCACCAACCTTTGTCTTTTCTCATGCCCCTGATTGGGCCGGTCACCTCCATAGCCCTTTGATTTTCTTGGGCCTACATACTTGTCTTCGACTGACAGTGCGGTGCTGACAGCCCAGCTATAAGTGAGGTCAAGACAAGTGGCCAGTTTCCGCTATAATCGGTCATTGAGGCCCCTCATAAAACAATTTTCCTTCTTTAGATTAGTATTGACTTGATCGATGGCATACTGAGACAAGTGGTTGAATTTGTTGAGATACTGAGTGACAGTATCCCCACCTTGTTTAAGCTTCATAAATTCTTCCTGTTTCATATGGAGCACCCCTTCAAAAATATAGTGCTCCCAGAAAGCCAGTTTGAATTCGTCCCAAGTAATTAGATGACCAGCAGGCTAGATAGCCACATAATTTCCCCACCAGGTACTGGCAGGGCCTCGCAACTGCTGTGCCGCAAATAAGGGCTTTTGAGTCTCCGTGCAGCGGAGAAGCCCGAACTTTTGTTCGATAACCCGGATCCACTCATCCGTTTCAAGCACTACCGGAATCCGAGGCTTTGCCGAGTGTCGGACTCTTTGCCGAGTGCCTTTTGTCAGGCACTCGGCAAAGAAGGCTTTGCCGAGAGCCGCACTCGGCAAAGTCAGGCTCTCGGTAACGAGCTGATTTACCGAGCGCATGACACTCGGCATAGGACCACACTCGGCAAAGACATGTTTGCCGAGTGTTTGACACTCGGCAAAGAAGGCGCTCGACTAACGGCCGTCAACGGTCGTCCTAAAGCTGACGGCCGTCAGCCTTTGCCGAGAGCCAAGGACTGACACTCGGCAAACGGGCTTCTTTGTCGAGTGCCAAATACTGGGCACTCAGCAAAGAACTCTTTACCGAGTGCCTTCTATAGACACTCGGCAAAGCATATTTTTGTTTTTTACATTTTGGCCACCAAACTTTTTGTGGTATGTTCCAACACTATGTAGACCTACATGTACCATTTTGGGACAATTATACCAGTGTTTGCAATAGCTAGTAGATTTAGTTCATTTATTTGAATTTGTTCAGAAAATTCAGATTTGAACTGCAGGTCACTCGAAACTTGGAAAACCGTGCATGCAAAAATGATATCCATGCTACTTAGCACAAGTTAAGACCGATTTCAGGAGCGGACCCGAAACTTCGAGCACCATGCTCACTCAACATGGCTGTGAACTTGCCATCCAGGTGTTTAAAAATTGTATAAAACACAAACAAAGTCAGAAAATCATGAAACCTGTCCACGTGTCATGATATCATATGTAGAGGCTGTGATAAAAATTTGAAAAAGTTTCGAGAAAACTGTGACGCACTATGTGTACAAACCTAAGAGATCCACATTGAAACTCTATGATTTCATGTGTAGTTCTCTTATGTTTCTACACATAATGTCTCACAACTTTCTCGAAACTTTTTCAAATTTTTATCACAGCCTCTACATATGATATCATGACACGTGGACAGGTTTCAAGATTTTCTGACTTTGTTTGTGTTTTATACAATTTTTAAACACCTGGATGGCAAGTTCACAGCCATGTTGAGTGAGCATGGCGCTCGAAGTTTTCGGTCCACTCCTGAAATCGGTCGTAACTTGTGCTAAGTAGCATGGATATCATTTTTGCATGCACGGTTTTCCAAGTTTCGAGTGACCTGCAGTTCAAATCTGAATTTTCTGAAGAAATCCAAATAAACGAACTAAATCTACTAGCTATTGAAAACACAGCTATAATTGCCCCAAAATGGTACATGTAGGTCTACATAGTGTAGGAACACACCACAAAAAATTTGGTTGGGAAAATAAAAAAAATACAAATGTACTTTGCCGAGTGTCAGCTGGTTGACACTCGGCAAAGTAGCCTTTGCCGAGTGTCGCCCAGGGGACACTCGGCAAAGAATAGTAAAAGAATTTTTGCCGAGTGTCGCCCAGGGGACACTCGGCAAAGGCGACTTTGACGAGTGTCAGCGATCTGGCACTCGGCAAAGAATATTTTAAAATTTTAAAAAAAACTTTGCCGAGTGCCAGATCGCGGGCACTCGGCAAAGAAGAGAAATAAACCGCCTGCGGGTTCTCCTTTCTCCTTCTTTCTCTCATCTCACTCTCTCTGTCACCCCGCCGTCCGCGCGCCGCCGTCCGCTCGCCGCCACGCCGTCTGCCCGCCGCCGCGCCCGCCCCTCGCCGCGCCGTCCGCCCGCCCCTCCCCGCGCCCGCCCCTCGCCACGGCCGTGTCGGCCGCCCGCCGTGCCCACCCACTCACACGCGTCGCCGCCGCGCCCTCGCCCACCGCGCCCCTGCTCACCGCCGTCGCGACCGCGCCCGGGCCCACGCCCGCGTCGCGCCGCCGCGCCGGCCGTGCCCGCACCACGCCGTCGTACCCGCGCCCGCTGTGCCCGCGCCGACGCCGTGCCCCTCGCCTACCGCGCCCGCGCCCTCGCCGCCGTGCCCGCAGCCGCGCCCGCCGTGCCCCTCACCCGCGCCAGTCGCGCTCGCCGTACCCGTGCCCGCTCCGCCGTGCCCCTCGCCCGCCCCCGCCTTGCCTACGCCGCCGTGCCCCTCGCCCGCCCCCATCGTGCCCCTCGCCCGTGCCCCTCGCCGTGCCCCCCGCCACCAACGCCACGCGCCACCACCACCGTCGGAGGCCGCCTCCTCGCGCGCCGCCACCCAGCCACGCCACGCGTACCATCGTCGCCCCCACGCGAGGTATAAACTTTTTATGCGTCAATTCACCATATAGTTGTGGATCTACCAAGTTATTCGCATCTCCATCATGAAGCATTGTGATGGCTTGCAATGGGAAATAAGAAATGTGACAACTGCTAGTAGTGTATACTTTAGGTGAATTTCTTCTTACTGTGTGCATGTCAGCCATCGTGCTGTTAGTTTTATTTGCAGGTTTTAAAAACCTCAACGTACAGGGGAGGTGCTGTCGATTTTTTTTGTATTAACAGACTTGTGTTTCTTTTTTAAAGAGAAGATACTTGTCTTCCTAGCCGCTGCGGGTCTGCCTGCACCGCGTCGCGTCGCCACTGCACCGACCCGCCACAGCCCCACTAGCCTGACTCCATCGCCACCCTAGGTATAACCTCTATTTCCGCATCATGGTCGTAGTTCACGTAACCCAGTTAGGTGTCTCCTGTTCGAAAGAGATACGGTGTAGATATGCAGATCTTTGCCTATCTACAAATGTATCAGTTTCGAATTGTCCATGTTTTTTGGACAGCCCGTGGTTGCGTAGATGGTGTTAGTTTCATGATCTACTCCGGTCCGAGATAGAATTTCGGCGTCAGCTCTCTGTTGTTCTCTGGACAGTACACTCTCCCTGCCAGGACGTGTATCCGGAGAACAGCGGGGAGGTGCTGCCAAAATTCTATCTCGGATCGGAGTAGAGCATAGAAACTAACTCCATCTACGCAATCACGGGTGGGATTAGGACCTATCCTCACCTATTAGAAGGTAGGAACGTAGTGTACATGCATTACATGTCTATATTAAACTATACTCGGTTATATATGTTAGAGGATGGAGGACCGTGAGTGGATGTACACGGGCCACGTAGGACGTAATGATGTCACCCCTGAATGGATTAGGAAGACCGATGCTTTCGTGGAACGGGCATTTGGCGAAGCTGCTAAAGGAGCGAGTCTAGTCCCTTGTCCGTGCAGCAAATGTGCCAACAGGAAAAGGAAAACAAAGAAGGCCATGGTAGAACATATTTGGAAGAATGGATTTATGCCGGACTATACTCGGTGGATCTTCCATGGTGAAGCGCATCGCACGAGAGAGGAGGTGGTGAGACAACGCGTCAAGGATTATGATGCTGATGCCGGGGTAGCAGACATGTTGAACGACTATCACGAGGCACAGTTCGCCGAAGGACATACGGAGGACGAGCCAGAGGCAACCGCAAAGGCATTCTACGACATGTTTGACGCGGTACAGAAACCCCTTCACGGCAAGACAAAGGTTTCTCAACTGGATGCCATTAGGCGTATAATGGCATTCAAGTCGCAGTACAGCATGAGTCAAGATGCCTTCGATGGTTTGTTGACAGTTATTGGCAGCCTGCTTCCGGAGGATCATGTTCTGCCAAAGAGCATGTATGAGGCACAGAAACTCCTTCGTGCACTCAAGATGACGTATGAGCAGATACATGCTTGTCCAAAGGGCTGCCTCCTATTTAGGAAAGAACACACTGAGGCAAAGTACTGTCTGAAGTGTTAATCGTTTAGGTTCATGGAGGTAGACTCTGGTGATGGATAGAAGAGGAAGCTCGACATCCCCGTGACAATCCTACGCCACCTTCCGTTCATACCGAGGATCCAGCGTCAATACATGACAGAGGAATCCGCGAAACAGATGACATGGCACAAAAAAGGCAAACGATACAATCCTGACAAGATGGTTCACGCATCCGATGGTGAAGCATGGACCCACTTTGATGCCATTCACCATGAGAAAGCCGAAGAGGCTCGTAATGTTCGTGTTGCGCTGGCCACAGATGGGTTCAATTCCTATGGAATGACCGCTGCCCCATACACATGTTGGCCCGTGTTCGTTATCCCCATCAATCTCCCCTCGGCGTATGCTTTCAAAGACAGAACATATTCGTGTCGTTGATAATTCCTGGACACCCGGGGAATAAAATGGGCGTGTACATGGAGCCTTTGATTGATGAATTGGTCCGTGCTTGGGAGGAAGGGGTATAGACATACGACCGAGCTACGAAGACAAACTTCAAAATGCATGTTTGGTACCAGTACTCCATGCATGACTTTCCAGCGTATGGGCTATTTTGCGCTTGGTGTGTTCACGGTAAGTTCTCATGCCCAGTTTGCAAGGAAGCTCTTAGGTTCATTTGGTTGAAGAAGGGTGGAAAATATTCGTCATTCGATAAACATCGACAATTTCTCCCTCCTGACCATGCATTCCGACTAGACATCAAGAACTTTACGAAAGGTGTCGTGGTGACAGACCGCCCACCTGCAATGATGACTGGTGCCAAAGTTTGCCAACAGATAGATGGTCTCGTGGCCAACCCAGAAGGTGGTTTTGTGGGATATGGTGAGCAACATATGTGGACACATAAGTCGGGCTTGACTCGGCTCCCCTATTATGATGACCTGCTCCTTCCACACAACATTGACGTGGTGCACACTGAAAAGAATGTCACCGAGGCACTTTGGGCAACAATTATGGAGATTCCTGATAAGTCAAAGGATAACGTAAAGGCAAGAGTGGATCTGGCAGAGTTATGTGATAGACCAAACCAAGAGATGAAGCCGTCTAGTGGTGGAAAGACATGGAGAAGGCCTAAGGCCGATTTCGTCCTGAGCAGGGCCCAGAGGAAGGAAGTACTACAGTGGATCAAGATGTTAATGTTCCCTGATGAGTATGCAACTAACCTGAGTAGGAGGGTGAACTTATCTACTCTGCGAGTCTTAGGGATGAAGAGTCATGACTTCCACATATGGATTGAACGAATTCTTTCGGCGATGGTTCGAGGCTATGTCCCTGAGCATGTCTGGCTAGCGCTTGCAGAGTTGAGCTATTTCTTCTTCCAGCTTTGTGCAAAAGAGTTAGCTCGGACCGTTATTGCAGACTTGGAAAGGATGGCACCCGTGTTACTATGTAAGCTGGAGAAGATCTTTCCACCCGGCTTCTTCAATCCGATGCAGCATTTGATTCTTCATCTCCCGTGTGAGGCACGAATGGGGGGCCCATGCAGGGACGTTGGTGCTATCCAATCGAGAGATGTCTAAAGACTATCCGAAAGAAATGTAGAAATAAATGCAAAATCGAGGCTTCCATTGCAGAGGCATACATACTGGAGGAGGTGTCAAACTTCACAACAACTTACTATGGTGACAAACTGTCGAGCGTGCATAATCCACCCCCTCGTTACAATGATGGCAGCAACGAATCGAACCTCAACATTTTTCGAGGGCAACTCGGAAGTGCGAGTGGTTCGACCACCAAGACCCTGAGACATGTGGCGCCATATCATGCTATATGTATTGACCAACCTTGAAGGGGTGACGCCATACATGGAGCAATTTCTTCATGAATTCTGGCATCGATCAAGGGACCCAACTCCACAGGAATATGATACCCTTCTTAGAAAGGGTGCGGGAAATGGATTGCCCGATTTCATTTCCTGGTTTAAACGTAAGGTACGTGCTTAGTTTGTCATTTGAAGTTGCTCTTACGTGCGAATAATATAACAATCTTGCGTGTTTGAACTTGCAGGGCCAAAGAGAGCCGTCTATGAGTGCCGAGTTGAGACAAGTAGCCGATGGCTTTGCCTATAGGGTCAGGAAATTTTCTGGGTATGACGTCAATGGATACCGTTTTCGCACAACAAGCTACGACCAAAGTCGGCCCAATCGAAAAACCATGTGTTCTAGAGTCTTTACGCCCGAGTTTGACGAGGTCGAGTATTATGGAAGAATTGAAGAAATATATGAACTCAATTTTCATGGTTCCAAACCTCTTACTCCAGTGATATTCAAATGTCATTGGTTTGACCCTGAAGTTACGAGGCAGACACATTCTAATCTTAGGCTAGTCGAAATTCGACAGGATTCCACCTTACCAAGAGACGATGTCTATATTGTGGCCCAACAGGCCACACAAGTGTATTATCTTCCATATGCGTGCCAAACGAAAGAACATCTTAAGGGTTGGGATGTTGTGTATAAGGTATCACCACATGGTAAATTACCTGTTCCAAACGATGAAGATTATAACTTAGACCCAGACACATATGACGGAGAGTTCTTCCAAGAAGATGGGCTAGAAGAACGATTTGAGATAGACTTAACCGAAGCGATCGGAATGGAAGTAGATATTGAAATGGTTGTTGATGAGGAGGATGATGAGGTGCAAAATGAGAATGACTTAGAAATGCTTGAAGGCAATGCCAATGACGAACTTGCGCCATCAGATGGTGTTGACTATGAAATGGTTGATAGTGATGATGACACTTATGATCCGGCTAACCCGGACACATATGAAGATTATTTTTAATCGATGTAATGCTATATTTCATTTATTTTGCATATGTTTCTAAATACATATTTTTTATTTGTGCTTAATTGCTTACTCTTAATTGCAGGTTGTTGGACAAAGATGGTGGGCGGTGGGACGGGGACGAGGAGGGGGAGGGGGAGGAGGAGCACCCGTAGGATGGAGGAGGAGGCGCAGCAAGACGACGTCGTACAGCAGCAGGTGGAGCAGCAAGCCGCTGTCGATGCGGCGCAGCAGGACGACGATGATGTGGCGCAGCAGGACGACGACGACGACACCGCTCAGCAGGACGTCTCTGGTTCTGGCTCCTCATGTTCGAGGAACGTCTACTTGCGAGGTCTCGCGAGTCTTCCTCAGCGACCCATACTTTGTTACAGACATCTGCTGATACGACCCGATGGGGAGAGGTAGGTAACTTTAGATGTTGTTGTTGCTTTTTCATATTATATGTTCAAATTAATAATAGAAACTAATACTTTATCTTAATCACTTGGACAGGTCTTGGATGGTTTTGGAGAGTGCAGGGGGTCACGGCCGCCTCCCCAATGGCATCCTCGGCCTTCTATGCAGGGAACACTTCCCTGGACTTGTCGAGTATGCCAGAGTGACAGGCTCAGCCTACACCTTCGACCACTACGTCGTCGCCCCCGATGCAGTAGATCGAGACGGCAGGGAATTCAACAACAAGGCGGAGCGGGTGAAGCAAGAGCTATGGATAAGTCTTCCTCGCACTATATTGTTTAATAAGTCGCATTTGTTGCATATTCTTGAAATAATGTATGGATACATCGTCTTTGTATGTAGGATTTCTTCAGATGCGAGGCTGGATACGAGGCCAGGGCGGATGTGGTGGCTACCACGAGCTATAAGAAGCTCGTCGTGGACATGCACTACGAGGCGCGCATCCAGGCCATCGTCACTTACCATGGCTCCGTCCTTGGGGAGAAGGTGAGCAAGAAGGACGCCCGAACCATGTCGTTGACTCCGGGCCAGTACATGCAGGTAAATACAAAACTTCATTATTGGTACTAAATATGCTTAATTTTATCTTCTGATATGCCGTGTACTTGTATTTTTTTTAGATGATTCCTTATTGGTGCGCCGCGCATCCTGAGTGCTGGGAGCAGATGGTGCAGAGGTGGTGCTCGGCTGAGTGGGACGAGGCGCACAACGCTAGCCGGGAACGGTGTTTGATGATGCAAGGTCCCTCCCACCATCAAGGCAGCCGCAGCCTAGGCAAATACGCGGAAGCATGGGTACGCGCTCTTTTTTATTTAGGTATATAACTTTCAATTAGACATGATTTATAACCATCTCGTCGGTTTTCTCGCAGTCGGCGTCACATGGTGGCCAGCCTTGCTCCATCTTCTCGGCATATGCTATGGCCCACAAGGGGAAGGCGACGTCCGACGTCACCTACAACCCGGATGACGGGCCGAGGCGTACACCAACCCCGCCGTCCACAGCCGCCTCAGTGAGTACACCGCCATGGCCAAGGAGGTCCATGGGCCAGATTATGATCCGAGGACCGAGGACATCGACGGAGATGTCCTCATGAGGGTCGGAGGAGGCAAGAGGCATGGGCGGTACTGGATTGCCGACGGGGCAATCGACTCGCCCTCCACTCCCACTCTATTTTAGGTGCGAGCAAGGAGCACGAGCGCGAGCCCAGCCATACGACCTCGGCAGGACAGCTCACAGCATCGTATCTAGCAACTCCAGGTTATTCCTTATCTATTCATCGTTCATTGATTATTATATATCTTCTCTTTGCATTATCGTAACATTAGGGCAAAATATTAAAGACTCAGCTAGATGATGAGAGGAGGCAACGTGAGGAGCTAGAGAAGAGGATGGCGGAGATGTTCGCGTACATGCAGAGCCTTGGCGCCGCACAGGGTCATGCTCCACCACCTCCGTTGTTCCCTGCTGCTGACCCTGCTGAGTTCACTACTCCTGTGAGTATCAAAATTTTAGTACTGCATGATATATATTCATATGTTCTCACACATGCAATCTCTTCTCTGTGCAGGGTCAATCGGCGGCGTCGAACAACCCTCACGCTTCGTCCAGCCCTTCGCCGAACCAGTCCAGCCGCCCACCTCGTTGATGGCCTGTTTTGTGATGATCCAGACTTATATTTGTGAGTGTTGGTGATGTTAGTTATACTTGGTCTTGTGAGATACTTAGTGAGACTTATGTACTATGAAACCTGATTTATGTGGTGATATTTGTGATATATATGGTGTTGATGATAAATGTGTTGATTCTGTGATGCGAATGATATATAATGTGATGTGAATGATATATATCTTTTGTTTGTTTGGATGGAATAGCAAAAACAAATAAAAAAGGGACTTCCTGGTCACTTTGCCGAGTGTAACACTCGGCAAAGAGGTTCTTTGCCGAGTGTCAAGACCATAACACTCGGCAAAGAACCAAGACCTGGGCACCAGTATAGGTTCTTTGCCGAGTGTAATGTCTGTGGCACTCGGCAAAGAGGCACGCTTTGCCGAGTGCCGCACGTAGCACTCGGCAAAGAGCCTGACATGAGGACCCTCCCTGGCGGGTCCTGTGCCGAGTGTCCCAGGTGGCACTCGGCAAAGATGGATTCTTTGTCGAGTGCTTCTGGGAAGACACTCGGCAAAGGTAACTCCTTTGCCGAGTGTCATCCGTGACACTCGGCAAAGACGCTGTCTCCGTCACCCATCGCCGTAACAGTCACTTTTCTTTGCCGAGTGCTCCCTGGCACTCGGCAAACCTCTTTGCCGAGTGCCCGAGAAAAAATACTCGGCAAAGAAGGCTTTGTCAATGCACTGTTTACTGAGCCTTCTTTGCCGAGTGTGACACTCGGCAAAGCCTTTGCTGAGTGTTTTTAAGGCTTTGCCAAGTGCTCTGGGCACTCGGCAAAGCACTCGTTTCCGGTAGTGAAGAGGATCTTCAGCCTTGACAAATAGCGAAGGACGTGTCTCAGAGAAATCCAAATATGAAGTTTCGTGAGGTCCTTGCGGATATGCTTGCCCGCCTTGCTGTTGCATTTGTTGTCCCGCCATTTCCCGCAGAAAACAGGTGTTGTCGGCTGTGGCATTAACTAAGGCAGCGATGGCCTCAGCTAATGTTGGAGGTACTGGGGGTGGATTAGGAGTTGCTTCCCTCCCACGGGAGGTTCCTGTGCTATCCTGTGCACGAGTCTTGGACGACATCTGAGGCAAAGAACATTTGGAACAAATATAATATGCCAAAGCAAACCATCCATTTTACATTACTAAAAAGGGTAATGATACAGACTCGAATTTACAATAGGATTACATTACCTATTATACATTAACACTATGTCTATACTACCCTACTCTAGCTTCTTATCACTTTTGGTAGCTTCACTATCGGGCGTAGGAGACCATTCATCAACCAGCTTCATAGAGGGAGGAGGCCTGAAAAGGTCCAGTTCACTACCAAGTGCTTCTCCCGCTATTCCAGAAGGTCCGGCTCCCATTCCAACAGGATGCGCAGGTACATTAGGGTGCAGTTGTGAATACAACACATGAACTTCCTCATGTAGTGTATTACAATAAACCTGCAAGTGGTCCACGGCTGTGATAAGCTCCTCCACATGGGCTCGAGCTTTGGCTTCCTTGGCCCAAGCAAGTGAACGCGAGTTAACAGCCCAATCAAGCACTAAATCTCGTTCAGCAAGTTGGTCTTGCAAGTGTCGGATGTCAGTTCTCAACTCGTTTATTCGCTGACCATCCTCGACCCATACTTTGTTCCTGTGACAGAGCTCCGATCGAAGTCGTTCTACCTGAGCTTCTAGATCTCCGATGGAATCATTGCTACCACTACTAATATCCTCCTGCCTTGGGGCTAGTTGATGGCGAGGCACGCCAATTGGTCCGGTAGACTTGCGCGCAGTTTTCCTTGTGCACGGCGGCATATCTCCACAAGGGGGAAAATCTTATTAATACAGTTTTTAGTATGATGCATGTGTAATTACAGAATCAACCTTAGTTGATTCACAACCTTCTATACATTGCACTCTACTATCTGGTCTTTACGTACAGAAGGTAGTTAGATAAGAAGGAAAGAAATTTTCTAGATAAGTCTTTTGAAAATTCTTTTTGAAAATGTCTCATAACATCTGCAGAGATGGGCTTCGCTCCGATACCAGCTGTGACAGAACCTCCCAAGTCATTAGGCCCACCTATAGTTGTCCTTGTCCAATGGACCTCAGACAACCCTGAGGGTGCACCTGATCACTCGTTAAGTTCGGTATCTGAATTCTTTTCCTTTCCCAAGAGCATTTCACTCGTCACGCAGATATTACCACACATCGGGGGTACGAGAATGCGGAAGCAGTTACAATAACTTACATTATTGAAAAGTAAGAGAGAGTAGTATTTATTACAGACCAAAGTTAAAATATAGGAGTGTTGAAGTATTATTACATCACTGGGAGGCAAAAACCCCTCCCGATAAACATCAAACAAAAGTTTTTAACGGAGGATCCTTTCCTCCCGAAGCTTCACTCCTGGTTTTCTTCTTTGGGCACCACCTTTGAACAAAAGCAGCAAAAGTTTGCCGCTTCCTCACCTAAAACAACATGGGACAAAGCCCTGAGTACGAAGTGTACTTTCGCAAGTCTTACCCGTAACAGTAAAAGACTCTCAAGGATATGCTAGCCTTTGGGAATCAAGGTATGGCTTATCAATAATCAAAGACTCTGTTTGCAGAAATGCTTACTAACAGTGGATCCTTAAAAATTCAGTTTTATTTGTCAGGTTAAGTAAGGTTACTTGTATCTAGAGTTCTTTCAATCCTAGTTCAATCACTTGACCTATACTAGCCAATTTCATAACAACCCTTCTTATTCACTGGAGTGCTACGTGTAGGTCAGTGACCAAGTCTTCATATCCGCAAAGTTACGGCAATCCGAATCGATTATACTCAGCTGAGGATCTCCAATCACACGACATATGTAGCACTTAACCCTTGCATATGTCAACTCGCCACTGGGGTTCTTAAGACCAGATCAGGTTCACGCCAACCGAGAGCACAGTTACACCACCGTCCAGCCTCTTGCCACGGAGGGTACACGCTACTCTTGCCATCTCTCCACTCCCATTGTGTGTTATCTTATTCTGGTATTAGTCTGCCCGAGGCAAAGCTTACCCATGACGAGGCATTTGACCAGTTAAAGGGTCCTCGATCATCAAGCCTACATCAACAAGGTCCTTAATCGACTCAGACGGAGACACTACACCGAGACTTTCTTCTCGTGCAAGTCACCCGCCTGGTCTCATCTTTATCATTTAAAACCCAAAGTTTGGTACCTGGCAGAGGTACATCTTTTCCGATGTTGAACCCATCACGGCCATGATGGATCCACCATCAAGTTTTATTTTTGAAAACATTCCCACCCACTGAAGCATCACTTTTGTTTTAAAACAAAACATTTTTGTTTTCCTAGAGCAAGGCTAAGCATCATAAAATCCTTTTTATAAAAGGGTATCGAGGAAGGGTATTCAATTTTTCAAGGAAGGAAATGCATCAACGGTTTAGCACACAACTCCTATCACCTAATGCATCAAACAAGGTGAGAAAGATTTTAAAATAGCAAGGAGGTGGCAAATGCACCGGGGCTTGCCTTGTGTTACTGGTGAGTCAGGTCCTGCTCCACAAATATCAAAGTAAAAGTAGTTTCCTGCCTGAGGTTCTTCAGGTGGTGGTGGTGGTGTAGTCCTCACTTCTTCAACCTCTATTTCTTCTTCGTTTTCTATACATAGCCATGTATAATCATGAATGCTCATGTAATGCCCATGAAGATGCAAAGATAATAAAAGTTTATTGTCTAATGTCTTAAATACAACTTTCCTTCACGGATCTCCGAGAAACTAGGGTTTTCGGAGTCTATAGTGAAGTTCATAGGGAAGGGGGGCTAGGGTTTTGGGTTCTAAGTATCAAACATGGTCCAAATCATACCAAACTTTACCCAAGGCTTCTAAATATTATTTAAAGCCTATCTAAAAAGTTTGGTGAATTTTGGGATTATTAATTACTCTCTAAAATTCCAGAAGCATGGGTTTTGGCCATTTTAAATACTCTATAATTTCCTATTTGGACTAAAAAATCATGAAACTATTTTTATTAAATACTATAAGAAATTAGAAGCCTAGCAAAATTGGTCTGGTATTTTTAGCATCTTTCTTCAATTTTCTAGAAATTCTTAAAACCTAACAGAAAAAGAAAAGGAAAAGAAATGAACAGTGTTGGACCTGAACTGGCCCAAGTCGGCCCAACTACGGGCGGAAGCGCGCCCACGCACGCCCACGTCGTCGGCTTTGCAGAAATGCCCCTGACGATTTGAATAACTGGAAAAGAGTCGTAGCACTATTTTCATGTCTCACTGACAGTTACAGAAATCCCCCGGACTTCTATTTCTCTACAACGCCAGGTCCACGACGTAGCACGGGCTGAGAGCCAAGCTCTGGCGAGTCTATACCGGCCGGATCACGCAAAGACCGGCGCTCTCCGTCGACTAGAACCTAATTCAAGTCTTAACCAGAGTTTTCCCTCAACTAATTTCACTAATGGCGCTCTAACCTGTTCTGTCCACGGTGACAGCGGACATGACAGACATTCAAATGCGTTACTGGTGATCTCGGACTTCCCAGCTTAATCAGATGGGTCGGCAAGTACCAGAAGCAAGCAAGGGTGCTGAAACAAGAAAGTAGAGGGCAGGATCGGACCTGAATTGAGCTAGCCACGACGAGGTCACAAGGTACGGTGTTCTTGGTTGATTTGGGGGAAATCCCAAATTGGAGCTCTCTAGTGGAGGATCTGAGGTACGGGTGGGTGCGCTAGATGCCTGAATACATCACGAAGCTGATGGCGCACTCAATTTATAGGCTCCGGGGGCGGTGGCGTGTGAATTGAAGCTGGCGCGGTGGCGGTCGGAGAAGAAGAGGAGTACTGGTGCAAACGCTTAGTGTCTTTCATGGTGGCAGATGCACCGGCGATCACCGGACATCGATTTCCTGAGCCATAACGACGTGGTTAAAGGCCTGAGATGTGGCGCAGTTGCGGTGAACGACGCGAACTCCGGTGATGGTCGTAAGGCCACGTCGCCGGCGCAAGTGATCAGGAAACAACGAAGCCACAGTAGTCCAAACTCATCCGCGGCGTGATCTTTTCACCGTCGAGCTGAATCCACTCGCCAGCGGCACGAATCGTGACGGCCAGTGCGAATCCGAGCGCAAAGATCGCGGTGGCGAGGTCTCTGAGTTGGCAATCCAATCCGGTCACTGTACCATCGTGAATCCTATTCAGTTGGTCTGACATAGCTCTTTTGAGGGCAATTTGTGCCAAATTTTGTGTAGTGACCAGACCAACACACTGCATCAAAATTGTAGTTCAACAAACCAGCTTTAAGGTTGCCACAGAGGTTTTGGTTAAACAACCACTGAATCAAGCGCTACATGGTTCCAAAGTTGATCCTACACACTGTTAACTAGAGTTTCAGACTTGAGGCTAACTTACAGCCCAACTTTGGGCTCAGTTTTCTCTCAACTTTGCATAACAACAATGCTTAATCCCTTAAGCAAAGTTGTACTCCTATTGTAGCTCTAAACCTTTGATGTGTTGACTTAGGGCAAAATATTCATAATTTGGAAGATACAAGCTTCTAAAGTTGAGCCTAAGCACTGAAATTCAGACTTAGCCATTGGAGCACAATTGTGGCCTTTTTGCAAATAAGCCCAAAACTTAGGGTTTCATTTGCAAATCTCCAAATATGTGAACCATATGACTAAAGACACCCTATTTCCATGATCTTTGCACTTAGGTCCAAAAATGTGCACATTTTGCATATAACCCCTTAGGGTTTCAATCTAGGGTTTTCTAGGGTTCTATTTAAGGGTTTTGGTAGTTCTAGGGTTTTGATGCTACTTAGGCTCATCCATGGTGACATTTTATGATTATTACTAATAAGTTTTGAAATTTTCTTTGGTTTAGTCTTTGTTTATTCCTTTAAGCCGAGTCTAGGGTTAAGCACTGTACCCTAGGGTTTCACTTATAACATGTCACATCAATACAACTTGTTTGAACTTTTTGCCTAGTGAATGCATTCTAGGTGTGACAAACACATGATATGCCAATGCTTATGATGTCATGCTCAAGTTTTAGTGGCAGTAACACCAGGGGTGTTACAGTGTTCGCCGCCCGCAGGGATGATTCGGCCTCCTTAGCCTACGAGGTTGCCTTACACGGGTCCCCTAGGGCCTAGACCTCTCCCCGGACATGCTACGCGTTGCCTCACTCTGCATCGCTTTGGAGCCACTCGGCTTTAGCTCGGAGAGCAGAGAGCTCACACTCCCTCTCCTCTAAGCAGGTGACCTCCACTCGCAACCTCTCCACCTCTCACCATGCGGCCTATAGCGCCTCTCGACGGGTCGTCGACCATGAATAAAGACGGCATGAAGAATGTATGAATGACTAGCCTAACCTCGGCGAAGAATACTCAAGCAAAGGAAAATGGACGAAAAAAGCACCCACCTAACCATGGTCGCGTCATCGATGAGCGAGCAATCGAAACCGCATCTCCGAAGTTATGGAGGATGCGCTCCATGGTCCCTAGGCTCCTGTCGGCCCGATCAGAAGCCACCTCGATTAGGTGCCACTCCTCTGCCTCCATATCTTCCTCCTCTGTGCTCTCAAGGATGATAGTGGGAAGGTCCCGAAGGCCACCTCCAAGAGCGGACAATGTTGGTAGCACGACCACATGAGAGGAGGAGGCAACGACCAAAGGCAGTGGTTGGCAATAGTCGCATTCAGTTTCGTCACCCTAGGCAATCTAGCCACCGCCGTAGTGCCCAAAGGCAACACGGTCGATGAAGGTGACAACAAGGAGGCAACCGTCGTATCCGGCGTAGGGGCCCCACCAGCGGCGACATCCACTACCTCTGGAATCACCTCGAGGCTGGGTGTGGACTCTCGCTGTCTAGTGAGGGGGACATTGGCGGTAGGCATGCTTGGCACCTCTTGGGCGACCAAGGAGGATGGTGCACCCACACTAGGAGTGACGAATGTCGCGGCCACGGATGGGCTAGCCGGGGAGGCCGAGAAGATTGCCCTAGCTAGCGCAGGTGGCGCAACAACCCGAGAGCAAGAGGCGCCCCTCTTCGCCGTGAGGGTTTCGTCCTTCACTGTCTTGTCCGGCACATATGCACTAGCAGAATCTATGGATCAGGACGCTGGAGCTAGCCCTAGCATCATCAGGACGTAAGGGGACGCCCTCTAATGTTTGGAGCACTGCCCCGCTAGATGCCGTGGAAGCCATGTGTTGGGAGCCTTCCTCTTCCAAAGGTCCTCAAAAACATGACTAATCATCTACTTTTAGCATAACATGAACTGCTACAGGGAGCTTCGGCTTCAGGATGGAAGTTTTCTCCCATGGCAAAGGTGTGCAAGACGAAGGTATAGTCCAAAGATGATAAGAATGAACGTTGAAGCTATAGCTGAAGAATAACAGCTTCGGCTCGAGACGATGATGAAGACTAAACATGATGCTAGCCTGAAGAGAAAAAGACTAGCCAGTCCATAATGATTTATGTTATAGATGTGAATAAATGTTGAGGACACAAATGTACTTTTAACCGGGCTACGTCCCGTGCCTATAAATAGGTGAACAGTACCATCGTACTGTTCACGCTGGATTGTAATCACTCTCACATCAACACCTTCGAACAAGCCGAAGGTATCAACGTAATGTAAATTATGTTAATATTCATGTCTACATTATGAAATTCATATGGACATGGATTGATGGTTGACATTCATTACTGTTATGTATTCTAATTTTCATGAGTTGTGAAGACATGTCCTTCATGACCTTCGTCTGAAGATCATTATATCCGAAAGGATATGATGTTTTAGAGGACGAAGGTCCTTAATCTTTAACAGTTGTGTTGCCTTGTTCTTGATTCATAGTAATTGAGAACAAGTGACCAGCATTGGCGCCCACCTTCGGTGAACTCAAACGACCACCTCCAACAAGCATTCACCTTCGTCATGCCGCCAAAGAAGGCAATAGCGCCAGGGGCTACCTTGCAGCCACTGGGCACCAACCAAGAGACTCTCTCGCTGAGAGAAGCCTAGACCCATAAAAGGAAGGCTACCAGCCCAACATCGCACGAGGAGTTGGACCAAGAAATCAGAGATCTTGAAGCCATACACCAACAAGTGCAGAGGAAGAGAGAGAAGATGCTTCGGCTAGCTCACCTTCAGAGGAAGATCGACGAAGCTGCTGAAGAAATACGTCACATCACCCAAGATGACCAAGGACGAAGGCCTCAACAGAGAGAGCTTTGTCAAGAAAGTCCAATTAATGATGATGAATGGTATGATGACTTTCATCGTGGTAACTTTGCTTTTGATGATGCTTCTCCTGTAGCAGTAGAATTGGAGGCTGCCCCATGGCCACCATCTTACAAGCCACCGCAGCTTCCCATGTACGATGGGCATTCGGATCTGAAGTAGTTTCTCATGTGTTATGAAGCAACCATATCCTCATATGGTGGCAACACGGCTGTCATGGCAAAATCCTTCGTCATGGCAGTCGGGAGTGTAGCTCAGATGTGGTATTCTTCCCTTCGCCCGGGAATGATCACGTCATGGCAAAAGCTGAAGGACATGCTAGTAACTTGCTTTTAGGGTTTCTAGACGAAGCCAGTAAGTGCCCAAGCATTGTTCCAGTGTACACAAGACCATGAAGAGTACTTGCAGGCATATGTGCGAAGATTTCTGCGACTTAGAGCCTAGGCGCCAATGGTGCCAAATGAGATTGTCATTGAAGCTATGATTAAGGGGCTCCGACCAGGACCGACAGCGTAGTATTTTGCTAGGAAGCCACCGCAAACTCTGTAAAAGCTCCTACAGAAGATGGATGAGTACATCAGGGCTGATAATGACTTTCGGCAGAGAAAGGAGGAGGCCTACAGGTATTCTGAGATGACTAGGGGCTTCCGAGGAAGGCTCCACCCTAGGCATGTTAGAACAATCCATAATCCTAGCTCAAGTGATGACAGGGAAAACCACACTCAAGGCAACTAACAAAGCTTCCAATCTTCAAGAATGCAACAAAGCTCTTATAGGCCACCAGCCCCAAGGGGCAGAGGAGGAAGAAGCTTCGGAGGAAGGTTTAGCTCCCAACCCAGGAGGTTGTTTTGTTTATTCTGTGGGAAGGATAAGGGACATACAACAAGGGCGTGCCAAGTCACGATTCAAAAGCAAAAAGAGATAGCTAAAGCCGAAGCATGGTAGAATCAGCCGAAGTAGGTCATGCACACTACTTCATGCTGTTCGCCATATATCCCTGAGTATGTGGGCAACCAGCAACCCACAGCCTCAGTTGCTTCAGCAAGTCATTCTCAAGCTGCATGGGCTCAGCTACCACCACCACCACCTATGGCACCAACCTTAAATCACAATCAGCAGCCAGAAGGGCATCGTCAAGCACAGCAGCAGCGTGAGACATGAGAGGAGTCCGAAGCTCACACAATCAATAGCACTGTGCACGAATCGAGACATATTTACTAAAGCAATACAGGGGCTCGACCAAAAAGCTTCCAAGTTCAATGTATTTCTTACTTTTATGTCCTTATATTTCCCCTCCAAAGACAATATAAGAAGGTTCAACATTCGGCTTGTTGTAATAAATTTGTGGTTACACAATCGAGTGTAACAAGAAGGGTGACGAAGCTCCAAAGTCGTTCCTAAGGGAATGCAGAGCTAAAATACCACCAAAGTAAAAGGTGAAGAAGCTCCAAAGTCGTTCCTAAGGGGCTGCAGAGCTTAGCTCCAAAGTCGTTCCTAAGGAAATGCAGAGCTAAAATACCACCTAAGTAAAAGGTGAAGAAGCTCCAAAGTCATTCCTAAGGGGATGTAGAGCTTAGCACCAAACTCGTTCCTAAGGGAATGCAGAGATAAAATACCACCTATGTAAAGGATGGCTGATGTGTGTGGGGACGGAGTGCCCTTACATGTTGTGTGTTTAGCTTTACCTTGCAAGGTTTAATAACTCGATTCGAATCGTCTGCTTCTCATAGCTAATAAGACTGCTTGATCCATTGTACTACATTGAGTAATAAGTGGAAATGAGGTTACTGGCAAAATATATTCATTGACATAATGTTTGATACCATGTATGGATAGCTAGGTGCTCGTCTAGTCTAAAGTTATTATTCTAGAACTTGAAAAGCTAAAACTTGTTTTAGACTCAGCTAGTGCTTTTGGCAAACCAAACCCCTTAGCCAAATAGCTTCATGGTCTAGTGGTAGAGGAGTAGACTCCTCACACCGGGTAAGTCTAGCTGATATTAGTATACCCAACCTTGCTTGTGGCCTAATTTTTACAGGTACTTCCTTGGAAGACATGGTTGTTGGATTGACTTGGCCATCCACTCTGCCACCGGGTTGGATAGTTGAGTGGAACCCTGCCTCAGCAGGAGAAAACCCTAAGGAGTGATTGGCCAGGCTTCGCCAAGCTCCCTATATCTCGTTAGTTATTATTTTTCGCTGCGTAAAAAACTATGGTTACTACTTTTGAACTCCGATGATGTAACAACTCTAAGTACTTTATTAATCTGTGGTTTTAAGCGTTATTGTATTTCTCTGTGCTTAACCTTTGAGTGAGCTAGTGGTATTCAATCCTTGGTAAGTGGCTTTATCGGACTAGATTGAAGGGATTGGCAGTTTATTCTGATTTAAGTGTGTCATTGCCTCTAAGGCGAGACTTGGGAACTTAATCTAGAACAATCTAGACGGTTCCGCCACAATTTTGCAAGCACAAATAAAGCAACTACTCAAGCTAGCCCACTATATAGCCAATTCGCTTTTACCCAAAGTGGCATACTTGTTGAGTACAAAAGTACTCGCTCTTGCCTTATACACCCCTACTCTATGTACTTTTGTATCCAGATGAAGGAGATATGTGTCCTAGACCTAGGAGTTCTAGGACTTTGATAAGTTCTAGGCCTACCATCAACCAGTCAGCTATGATGGGTCTACTGGTGTATTCATAAACTATATTGCGATTATCTAATATATACTCTATTTCGATATAATAAAGTGTTGTGTTTTGATACCATCCACCAAATGAAGTCGCTATACATGTTATTCTCCATCTAATTGCATGTATAGTGGACATTCGGTTTTGTCTTTAAAACCAGGTGTGGCAATGCCTTGTTCTTCTTCTTTTCTTCTTCATTTGCATCATCTATCTTGGGCTTGGAACATTGATGAGCAAGATGCCCAAGCTCACCATTTTAGTAATCCGTCTCAGAGATGTGCTTTATTTTGTTACATGTGAAGAATTTATTTTTCTTGAGTCAAAATTTTTGCTTTCCTTATTTAGCATCTTAGTAGCCTTATTGACTATAAGTGTAAGATTCACATCATCTACTTCATCGTCACTTGAGCTTTCAATCTCTTCTTTAACTTTAGCTTTGCCCTTCTTTTTATGGTTGCTAAGAGATCCAAATCCTTCTTGTTCAAAGAAGAACCATCTTGATCATTAATGTACATGTACATGTCATGAGCATTGAACTTACTCAAGATTTGAGTTGTAGTGATGGAAGATATATCAATTTGATGAAGAACAGTGACAATGTGGTCATATTTGTTGATTGGTAGAACACTCAATATCTTTCTCACAACATCCGATTATGTGAGTTGTGTCAGCCCCAATCCATTTACTTCCAGTATATGAACATTTAGGCATGAGTACATATCATTTGCATTATCCTGATAAATCATTTAAAAAGAACTTAAGTTCTTCATAACTAAAAAATAATACTCCTCACGCTTGCTCTTGGTCCTATCATGAAGTACACATATATTGGACCAAAGGGCATGATCATCCTTGTGATTTCATACTCTATTGAAAACATTTTTGCAAAGGCCTCTAAATATTGTGTTCTTGGCGTTAGTATTCCATTTATCATAATAAATCCCATTGCCAATTAATATTTTGGGTTCCCTTTGTTTAGGAAGCCCTTGTGTGGTGGTTCTAAAACTCTAACATCTACAGGCTCAGGGTATGCTTCCATACGAATTTTCTAATAAGGAAAATCATCATCCTCAAAGACAGGAAGGGGTCCATCCCTATCGAACATCTTTACTCTAGGTAGTAAAGTTTAACTAATGAGCATGAGGCTCAAAATGGCCCAGAGGAGTGGTGAATTGTACTTCTCTAAATTTTCTTATGCAAATTTAAACCTAATCACAAATCCAATGTTCATCCCGAATGCCTAATGACGTGACAAACACTTTTGCACCCAAATTTTCTATCCTATACTAGCATGTAAATTCTAAGAATATAAATGCTTGAATTGAATTGCCCAAATATAAATGTGTATAGTAAAGTAAGGATTAGAAGACTCCTCGATGTTTTGTCAAGGTCTTAGAGATTTAACACTCTCCACTAAACCTTATTGGAGCACCTGCCAAGGGTGTCATTCCCTCTTAGTCTATGTAAGGACCAAGTGCTTTTTACAAGTTTTAAATGGGCAAATAGGTTGCTTCAACTATTTAAATGGGCAAGAGCACTAGTGTGGGCTGGTTGGTCGAGTATTTATAACCTCCAACTCACGAACTATTTGTTGTAGTAACTCTAGGCAGAAAATGTGATCATCGGATCATCTGACGTCGAAGGATCGGACCAATTCTTATGGTCTAACAAGACACAATGGTAACTATGCACTTGGTATGTCGAAAATCGCCATTTGAGTTATGGTCCAACGAATTTTGTTAAGTGACCATAGAGTATTTCATGAGCGTCGGACTACTCCAACAATCATCGTCGAATAATACGCTTGGTGTATAACTCTATGATCACGACACCATTAAGTCTAGATGCTTTCAGCCTAGATGTCTTTGTTTTTTATCTTTATGCTTTTTTTCTCTAGATTGGAATTGGTTTTGGACACAGATACTAAGGCGTCGGACTCACTCTGATTTAGAGTAGATCTGCAGTTGGTTTTGGGTGCGTGTGATGCATTGCTACTGTGCGTTTGTTGCCTCGGGACAAGTGTGAAGCCCTGTCATGCCTAACTCAAGCTCGAGATTAGGGTATATAGTATTCAATGTTTGGGATGCACCAACTCAGCGAAACAGAATTGATCACTAAACAAACCGATCGATCAGTTGCAACTTTGTTTGGGTGATTAGTATTAACCCAATCCACATATATTGAGATGAATTGGGATGTAAACTAGCTAGAATACCCAAACAAAGCCTACAGCGAATTTGCTCGCTCGATTTTAACTCTCCTGATGAGTGAAACGATAAGCTAGGAAGGCGGCATCTGTCAAAATTACAATGTTTTGAGATACATCCTGACGTGTCTTCTGTTATTTTTTTTTTCAGTAACCGATATCACTACCGGATGCAGAGACGGACAGTGGAATGTTTAGTCATCACTTGTGATTGTTCACTGCCGAATTAAAATCCAGCAGTAATGCTACCTTGCAAACCGGTAGTGTTTACTGGTATATATGACTACGTCACTAAACATTTTCAAGACTATTTACACGGACGAAAAGGTTTGTTGCTAATTTGGCACTGCATGCACACTCAAAACTAAACAATGTGGCGCGCGGCCTTGCCTATGACGATTGCATCTGCAGCAGGAGTCAACTAGCTAGCTGAGGGTTTACCTCGATCTCGTCACGCAGACAAGACTACAAGAGACACCAACAACTACTCCAGTGCACTCTGCACGGCGTAGCAAGTTGCAGTTTTAGAAAGATGATTGCAGGAACATGCGCTAACCAAACAAGCGTCCTCTACACCGATCCGATCATGTGATTATTAGATTTTTATATTACTAGTTTTGGAGCAGTACTACAGTCCAAGCCTAATCTGCCCACCGTCACCTTCTCGCCAGGCTACGCCGTGCGCGCGCATTAGTCAACCGATCCAGACCATATGGGAAGGCAATGCAAGCACCAAACTGGAGCCACGGCACACTACATATACGCGGCCCCGTCCTTGTTCCTTCCCATCGATCAACCACATCCAGAGGGATCGGTAACCAGCAAGCTTATCATCATCGTAACTAGCTAGTCGCATTTGCAAGTCTCAATCCACATCCACAGGGATCGGCTAGCTTTAGCCATGGCGACGAGCGCAGCATCGTCGGTGGTTAGGTGCTTGCAGCTGCTCACCGTGGCTGCGGTGCTGGCCGGTGCTGCTGCCGGCGGCGGGCTGTCGACGAGCTTCTACAGCAAGAAGTGCC
This sequence comes from Zea luxurians, assembly GCA_029449295.1. Taxonomy (NCBI): domain Eukaryota; kingdom Viridiplantae; phylum Streptophyta; class Magnoliopsida; order Poales; family Poaceae; genus Zea; species Zea luxurians. The sequence goes on along the minus strand of JAOPSE010000108.1, from coordinate 1,901,093 downwards.
CGGACGTGCAGAGCATCGTGCGGGCCGGGGTGGCGTCCGCCGTGGCGGCGGAGAAGCGCATGGGCGCCTCCATCCTCCGCATGTTCTTCCACGACTGCTTCGTCAATGTGGGTGGCCGGCAGCATTAATCTGTCACCAACTGTTTCCGATAGATGCATGCATGCACGCGCTTGTACCAAACGTCATTACTGATGCATGGGAGCGTGGCGTGTGGTGGTGGGTTCCTCTGCTCTGCTTCGTTCGCACTTGTGTTATTTGCAGGGATGTGACGCGTCCATCCTGCTGGACGACACGGCGACCTTCACCGGCGAGAAGAACGCCGGGCCGAACGCCAACTCGGTGCGCGGGTACGAGGTCATCGACGCCATCAAGGCCCGGGTGGAGGCGTCCTGCAACGCCACCGTCTCCTGCGCCGACATCCTCGCGCTCGCTGCCCGGGACGCTGTCAACCTTGTATGCATGCACGGCGCAATGCAATGCGTTTACAACAAGCTACTAGCACGACGACGACCTGACAATACATAATAATGCAGCTAGGCGGGCCGTCGTGGACGGTGTACCTCGGCCGCCGTGACGCGCGGACGGCGAGCCAGAGCGACGCGAACGCCAACCTCCCGGGGCCCGGGTCCAGCCTCGCCACCCTCGTCACCATGTTCGGCAACAAGGGTCTGTCGGCGCGCGACATGACGGCGCTATCGGGCGCGCACACCGTCGGGCAGGCCAGGTGCGCCACGTTCCGCGACCGCATCTACAACGACGCCAACATCAACGCCACTTTCGCGTCGCTCCGGCAGCAGACCTGCCCGCAGGCCGGCGGCGACGCCGCGCTGGCCCCCATCGACGTCCAGACCCCCGAGGCGTTCGACAACGCCTACTACAAGAACCTGATGGCCAGGCAAGGGCTGTTCCACTCGGACCAGGAGCTCTTCAACGGCGGCTCGCAGGACGCGCTGGTGAAGAAGTACAGCGGCAACGCTGCCATGTTCGCCGCCGACTTCGCCAAGGCGATGGTGAGGATGGGCGCCATCAGCCCGCTCACGGGGACGCAGGGCGAGGTCAGGCTCGACTGCAGGAAGGTCAACTAGCGTCAACTGCTGCTGGATTATCCATGGATATCGATTCGCCATTCGTGTGTTAAAACTTGCAACTTCCGGTCCAAGTTGGATCGTCGAGCTGGATAGTGGGTCGTCAACAGTCAAAATTGCGTGGCGGCTCGTCTCGTAGCAGGATTAAGCAATTGTTTCTGATTATCTTACGTGGCAGGAATAATCCTGTTCTTTTATCTTATCGGCAACTGTATTGATAAAATCCGTACTAGTATACACGTGGAATACGAAAGTCTGCTACATGACTTGTTTCTTTCTTGGTGGTTACAATCTAAAAATTTGATATGAATATCCAAAACTCTAATAATATAAGGTTATCTTCAGCAAATTACTCGTGGATCCACATCTTTAATAAGTTTCAAAAATTTTAACTTTAGTTCCAAAAATTATTATTTTCTCAGTTCTTTTTTATTTATCATATTTTAGTTTAAAAATGAATTATTAAGCGTATATATTTGATAACAGAGCTGGTACGTTTTAAATTGATAAAAATAATTAGAAGTGATAAAAAGTTTTTCTAGTAGTCGCCAAAAAGCAACTCCTAAAATGATAACTTCCGCTTCTTTAAGAACGATCTATTTTTGCCAAGAAGGGTGGCGCACCGCCACGCCTGCCTAAGGGCCCGTTCGTATGGATCGGATTGGCCTGTTTCCAGGCTCATTTCAGGTGGAATAAATTAGTCCGGTTTGGAATTCAGTTGGAGCCATTTCAACCGTTCGTTTAGCTTTGAGCTGGAAGCAAAACAGGCCCGGTTTAAACTTTCTCCTTCTTCCATAGTCCGGAACAAAGCCTTGCGTTGTCTCCTCTGGATAGAATCCTGGCCATAGTAACGCAAATTCACTAGGTTTGAGTGAACTAGCTGGATCCACTCTATTTGGGTCAGGAATAAAAACAGGCCTGTTTTCAAAACGTAATAAACGAACGGGCCCTAAGCTGGTTGTGCTCAGATTCGAAGGAGAAAGACACATTTCACATCCGCATATGGTACTCGCCCTCAGTCTCATGGCAGCAACGATTAAGAGCAAATATAATAAAAAGTTATAAAATATATAGAGGAGAGAGAAGAGAAGAAAAAGAAGAACCGAGCTATAAACTTACAGCTAACTTAGACATAATAACTAATTAGTCGGTTGCCTGTGCGTTGCGACAGCTCACAACAATACACACGTAAACTATCCACCAAAAAGATCTCAAGATTTTTTATTGATTGTCTCCACTCTCAATATAATATTTTTTTATTTGACTAACTAAGTCGACATCGTGGAAAGGGAAAGACCTTATAGACAGGAGATGTTGAGCCATCGAATGGGTACCATAGGCACAAATCAGGGACCACTATCCCTTGCCTCACCCACTTCCAAGGTTTCGTAGAGTAGGAAGGGAAGGAAAGAGTAAGTCATACCTGTTAGTTGTCGGAGAAGGACACGACGAAGACATGGACATTTAGAGGCGACATAGGTAATATACCGCTAGATACATATAAGGAGAGAGCACGCAAGCGGAGAAAGAAGCCCAGCCGGAGCAGCTCCAAACCGAGAGGCACCCTGAAAGTCGCCTAGAGGGGGGGTGAATAGGGCGAAACTGAAATTCTCAAAAATAAACACAACTACGAGACGGGTTAGCGTTAGAAATATAATAGAGTCCACGGGAGAGGGTGCAAAACAAATCGCAAGCGAATAATGAAGTGAGACACGCGGATTTGTTTTACCGAGGTTCGGTTCTCTCAAACCTACTCCCCGTTGACGAGACCACAAAGGCCGGGTCTCTTTCAACCCTTACCCTCTCTCAAACGGTCCCTCGGACCGAGTGAGCTTTCTCTTCTCAATCACTTGGAACACAAAGTTTCCACAAGGACCACCACAAGATTGGTGTCTCTTGCCTCAATTACAAGTGAGTTTGATCTCAAGAAAGAATCAAAGAAAGAAGAAAGCAATCCAAGCGCAAGAGCTCGAAAGAACACAAGCAAATCTCTCTCTCTAATCACTAGGGCGTTGTGTGGAATATAGAGAGGATTTGATCTCTTTGGTGTGTCTAGAATTGAATGCTAGAGCTCTTGTAAGTAGTTGAGAAGTGGAAAACTTGGATGACTTGAATGTGGGGTGGTTGGGGGTATTTATAGCCCCAACCACCAAACTAGTCGTTCGGTGCAGGCTGGCTGTCGTATGGTGCACCGGACAGTCCGGTGCACACCGGACAGTCCGGTGCACCAGCCACATCACCAAAGCCGTTGGGTTCCGACCGTTGGAGCTCTGACTTCTGGGCCCGCCTGGATGTCCGGTGGCGCACCGGACATGTACTGTAGAGTGTCCGGTGCACTAGCATGGGCGTGCCTGACCTCTGCACGCGCTGGCGCGCATTTAATGCGTCGCAGGTAGCCGTTGGCGCCAGAAGTAGTCGTTGCCCCGCTGTTACACCGGACAGTACACCGGACTGTCCGGTGCATTATAGCGGAGCAGCTGAAATGAATTCCCGAGACTGGCGAGTTCCGGAGGCCGCTCTTCCTTGGAGCACCGGACATGTCCGGTGTACACCGGACAGTCCGGTGAATTATAGCGGAGTTGCCTCTGGAATTTCCCGAAGGCGACGAGTTCGCGCTGGAGTCCTCTGGTGCACCGGACATGTCCGGTGGCACACCGGACAGTCTGGTGCGCCAAACCAGAGGTGCCTTCGGTTGTCCCTTGCTCCTTTGTTTGAACCCAATACTTGGTCTTTTTATTGGCTAAGTGTGAACCTTTGGCACCTGTATAACTTATACACTAGAGCAAACTAGTTAGTCCAATATTTGTGTTGGGCAATTCAACCACCAAAATTAATTAGTGACTAGGTGTAAGCCTAATTCCCTTTCAATCTCCCCCTTTTTGGTGATTGATGCCAACACAAACCAAAGCAAATATAAAAGTGCATAAATGAACTAGTTTGCATAATGTAAGTGCAAAGGTTGCTTGTAATTGAGCCAATAAAAGTTACTTACTAGATGTGCATGGATTGTTTCTTTATTTTTAACATTTTGGACCACGCTTGCACCACAAGTTTCGTTTTTGCAAATTCTTTTGTAAATTCTTTTCAAAGTCCTTTTGCAAGATAGTCAAAGGTAAATGAATAAGATTTTGAGAAGCATTTTCAAGATTTGAAATTCTCTCCCCTTGTTCCAAATGCTTTTCCTTTGACTAAACAAAACTCCCCCTCAAATAAATTCTCCTCTTAGTGTTCAAGAGGGTTTTTAAGATATCAATTTTGAAAATACTACCTTCTCCCCCTTAAGAACACAAAGAGATACCAATTTGAAATTTCCAATTGAAAATCATTAATTTTAAAATTAGGGTGGTGGTGCGGTCCTTTTGCTTTGGGCTCATATTTTCTCCCCCTTTGGCATGAATCGCCAAAAACGGATACTTTGAGTGAGATATAAGCCCTTACCTAACTATTTTCTCATTTTTGGCAAATAAAACATAAGAGTGAAGATTATACCAAAGACGGAGAGTGATGTGGAGCGACAGCGAAGGATGAGTAGTAGAGTGGAGTGGAAGCCTTTGTCTTCGCCGAAGACTCCAATTCCCTTTCAATATACCTATGACTTGGTTTGAAATATACTTGAAAACCCATTAGTCATAGCATATATAAAAGAGACATGATCAAAGGTATACTTATGAGCTATGTGTGCAAGTTTAGCAAAAGAAATTCCTAGAATCAAGAATATTGAGCTCATGCCTAAGTTTGGTAAAAGATTGTTCATCAAGTGGCTTGGTAAAGATATCGACTAATTGATCTTTAGTGTTAATGTATGAAATCTCGATATCCCTCTTTTGTTGGTGATCCCGAAGAAAATGATACCGAATGGCTATGTGTTTAGTGCGGCTATGCTCAACGGGATTATCCGCCATGCGGATTGCACTCTCATTATCACATAGAAGAGGAACTTTGGTTAGTTTGTAACCGTAGTCCCGCAGGGTTTGCCTCATCCAAAGTAATTGCGCGCAACAGTGGCCTGCGGCAATATACTCGGCTTCGGCGGTAGAAAGAGCGACCGAATTTTGCTTCTTTGAAGCCCAAGACACCAAGGATCTTCCCAAGAACTGGCAAGTCCCCGATGTGCTCTTTCTATTAATCTTACACCCCGCCCAATCGGCATCCGAATAACCAATCAAATCGAAAGTGGATCCCCGAGGGTACCAAAGCCCAAACTTAGGAGTATAAGCCAAATATCTCAAGATTCGTTTTACGGCCGTAAGGTGTGATTCCTTAGGGTCGGCTTGGAATCTTGCACACATGCAAACAGAAAGCATAATGTCCGGTCGAGATGCACATAAATAAAGCAATGAACCAATCATCGACCGGTATACCTTTTGATCCACGGACTTACCTCCCGTGTCGAGGTCAAGATGCCCATTTGTTCCCATGGGTGTCTTGATGGGCTTGGCATCCTTCATTCCAAACTTGCTTAGAATGTCTTGAGTATACTTCGTTTGGCTAATGAAGGTGCCCTCTTGGAGTTGCTTGACTTGGAATCCTAGAAAATACTTCAACTCCCCCATCATAGACATCTCGAATTTTTGTGTCATGATCCTACTAAATTCTTCACATGTAGATTCGTTAGTAGATCCAAATATGATATCATCAACATAAATTTGGCATACAAACAAATCATTGTCAAGAGTTTTAATGAATAAAGTAGGATCGGCCTTTCCGACTTTGAAGCCATTAGCAATAAGGAAATCTCTAAGGCATTCATACCATGCTCTTAGGGCTTGCTTGAGCCCATAAAGCGCCTTAGAGAGCCTATAAACATGGTTAGGGTACTCACTGTCTTCAAATCCGGGAGGTTGCTCAACATAGACCTCTTCCTTGATTGGTCCGTTGAGGAAGGTACTCTTCACGTCCATTTGGTAAAGCTTGAAGCCATGGTAAGTAGCATAGGCTAATAATATGCGAATGGACTCAAGCCTAGCTACGGGTGCATAGGTTTCACCAAAATCCAAACCTTCGACTTGTGAATACCCCTTGGCCACGAGTCGAGCTTTGTTCCTTGTCACCACACCATGCTCGTCTTGCTTGTTGCGGAAGGCCCACTTGGTTCCTACAACATTTTGGTTAGGACGTGGAACTAAATGCCATACCTCGTTCCTTGTGAAATTGTTGAGCTCCTCTTGCATCGCCATCACCCAATCCGAATCTTGTAGTGCTTCCTCTACCTTGTGAGGCTCAATAGAGGAAACAAAAGAGTAATGCTCACAAAAATGTGCAACACGAGATCGAGTGGTTACCCCCTCATGAATGTCGTCGAGGATGGTGTCGACGGGATGATCTCGTTGTATTGCTTGGTGGACTCTTGGGTGTGGCGGCCTTGGTTGTTCATCCTCCTTGTCTTGATCATTTGCATCTCCCCCTTGATCGTTGCCGTCATCTTGAGGGGGCTCATCTCTTTGATCTTCTCCTTCATCAACTTGAGCCTCGTCCTCATTTTGGGTTGGCGGAGATGCTTGCGTCGAGGAGGATGGTTGATCTTGTGCATGTGGAGGCTCTTCGGATTCCTTAGGACACACATCCCCAATGGACATGTTCCTTAGCGCTATGCATGGAGCCTGTTCTTCACCTATCTCATCAAGATCAACTTGCTCTACTTGAGAGCCATTAGTCTCATCAAACACAACGTCACAAGAAACTTCAACTAGTCCTGAGGACTTGTTAAAGACTCTATATGCCCTTATGTTTGAATCATATCCTAGTAAAAAGCCTTCTACAGTTTTAGGAGCAAATTTAGATTTTCTTCCTCTTTTAACAAGAATAAAGCATTTGCTACCAAAAACTCTAAACTATGAAATATTGGGCTTTTTACCGGTTAGGAGTTCATAGGATGTCTTCTTGAGGATTCGGTGTAGATATAACCGGTTGATGGCGTAGCAGGCGGTGTTGACCGCCTCGGCCCAAAACCGATCTGGTGTCTTGTATTCATCAAGCATGGTTCTTGCCATGTCTAATAGAGTTCGATTCTTCCTCTCCACTACACCATTTTGTTGTGGTGTGTAGGGAGAAGAGAACTCATGCTTGATGCCCTCCTCCTCAAGGAAGCCTTCGATTTGAGAGTTCTTGAACTCCGTCCTGTTGTCGCTTCTAATTTTCTTGATCCTTAAGCCGGACTCATTTTGAGCCCGTCTCAAGAATCCCTTTAAGGTCTCTTGGGTATGGGATTTTTCCTGCAAAAAGAATACCCAAGTGAAGCGAGAATAATCATCCACAATAACTAGACAGTACTTACTCCCGCCGATGCTTATGTAAGCGATCGGGCCGAATAGGTCCATGTGTAGGAGCTCCAGTGGCATGTCACTTGTCATGATGTTCTTCTGTGGATGATGAGTGCCAACTTGCTTCCCGGCTTGGCATGCGCTACAAATCCTGTCTTTCTCAAAATGAACATTTGTTAGTCCTAAAATGTGTTCTCCCTTTAGAAGCTTATGAAGATTCTTCATTCCAACATGGGCTAGTCGGCGGTGCCAGAGCCAACCCAAGTTAGTCTTAGCAATTAAGCAAGTGTCGAGTTCAGCTTTGTCAAAATCTACCAAGTATAGCTGACCCTCTAACACTCCCTTAAATGCTATTGAATCATCACTTCTTCTAAAGACAGTGACACCTACATCAGTAAATAGACAGTTGTAGCCTATTTGACAAAGTTGCGAAACGGAAAGCAAATTGTAATCTAAAGAATCTACAAGAAAAACATTGGAAATAGTATGGTCAGGTGATATAGCAATTTTACCCAAACCTTTGACCAAACCTTGATTTCCATCCCCGAATGTGATAGCTCGTTGGGGATCTTGGTTTTTCTCATATGAGGAGAACATCTTCTTCTCCCCTGTCATGTGGTTTGTGCACCCGCTGTCGAGTATCCAACTTGAGCCCCCGGATGCATAAACCTACAAAACAATTTTAGTTCTTGACTTTAGGTACCCAAACGGTTTTGGGTCCTTTGGCATTAGAAACAAGAACTTTGGGTACCCAAACACAAGTCTTGGAGCCCTTGTGTTTGCCCCCAACAAACTTGGCAACTACCTTGCCGGATTTGTTAGTCAAAGCATAAGATGCATCAAAAGTCTTAAATGAAATGCTATGATCATTTGATGCATTAGGAGTTTTCTTCTTAGGCAACTTGGCACGGGTTGGTTGCCAAGAGCTAGATGTCTCACCCTTATACATAAAATCATGATTAGGGCCAGAGTGAGACTTCCTAGAATGAGTTCTCCTAATTTTGCTCTCGGGATAACCGGCAGGGTACAAAATGTAACCCTCGTTATCCTGAGGCATGGAAGCCTTGCCCTTAACAAAGTTAGACAAATTTTTAGGAGGGGCATTAAGTTTGACATTGTCTCCCCTTTGGAAGCCAATGCCATCCTTGATGCTAGGGCGTCTCCCATTATAGAGCATACTTCTAGCAAATTTAAACTTTTCATTTTCTAAGTTATGCTCGGCAATTTTAGCATCTAATATTGCTATATGATCATTTTGTTGTTTAATTAAAGCCATGTGATCATGAATAGCATTGATATCAACATCTCTACATCTAGTACAAATAGAAGTGTGCTCAACGGTAGATGTAGAGGGTTTGCAAGATTTTAATTCTACAACCTTAGCATGCACCATATCATTCTTAGTTCTAAGGTCGGAAATAGTAGTATTGCAAACATCTAATTCTTTAGCCTTAGCAATCAATTTCTCATTCTCATTTATAAGGCTAGCAATAGAGACATTCAACTCATCAATCCTAGCAAGTAAATCAACATTATCATTTGTAGGATTGGAAGTTGAATCAACCTTAGCAATTAATTTAGCATTTTCATTTCTAAGGTTGGCAATAGTGTCATGACATGTGCTTAGCTCACTAGATAATTTTTCACATTTTTCTACCTCTAGAGCATAAGCATTCTTAACCTTAACATGTTTCTTGTTTTCTTTAATTAGAAAATCCTCTTGGGAATCCAAAAGGTCATCTTTTTCATGAATGGCACTAATCAATTCATTTAACTTTTCCTTTTGTTCCATGTTAAGGTTGGCAAAAAGGGTACGCAAATTATTTTCCTCATCACTAGCATTATCATCACTAGAGGACTCATATTTAGTGGAGGATTTAGATTTAACCTTCTTCCTTTTGCCATCCTTTGCCATGAGGCACTTGTGGCCGACGTTGGGGAAGAGGAGTCCCTTGGTGACGGCGATGTTGGTGGCGTCCTCGTCGTCGGAGGAGGAGTCGGTGGAGCTCTCGTCGGAGTTCCACTCGCGGCACACGTGGGCATCGCCGCCCCTCTTCTTGTGGTACCTATTCTTTTCTCTCCTCTTGCCCTTCTTGTCGTTATCCCTGTCACTGTCACTTGATAATGGACATTTAGCAATAAAGTGACCGGGCTTACCACACTTGTAGCAAACCTTCTTGGAACGGGATTTGTAGTCCTTCCCCTTCCGTTGCTTGAGGATTTGGCGAAAGCTTTTGATGATTAAAGCCATCTCCTCATTGTCGAGCTTGGAGGCGTCAATTGGTTGTCTACTCGGTGTAGACTCCTCCTTTTTCTCCTCCGTCGCCTTAAATGCCACCGGTTGTGCTTCGGACGTGGAGGGTTCATCAAGCTCGTTGATCTTCTTTGAGCCCTTGATCATACATTCAAAGCTCACAAAATTACCGATCACTTCCTCGGGAGTCATTAGTGTATATCTAGGATTACCATGAATTAATTGAACTTGAGTGGGGTTAAGGAAAATAAGAGATCTTAGAATAACCTTAACCACCTCGTGGTCGTCCCACTTCTTACTCCCGAGGTTGCGCACTTGGTTCACTAAAGTTTTGAGCCGGTTGTACATATCTTGTGGCTCCTCCCCTTGGCGAGGACGAAAGCGACCGAGCTCCCCCTCGACCGTTTCCCGCTTGGTGATCTTGGTGAGTTCATCACCCTCGTGCGCGGTCTTGAGAAGGTCCCAAATCTCCTTTGCATTCTTCAACCCTTGCACCTTGTTGTATTCCTCCTTACTTAGAGAGGCGAGGAGTATGGTTGTAGCTTGAGAGTTGAAGTGCTCAATTTGGGCCACTTCGTCCGTATCATAATCCTCATCCCCTATGGATGGTACCTGTGCTCCAAACTCAACAACATTCCATATACTTTTGTGGAGTGAGGTTAGATGAAATTTCATTAAATCACTCCACCTAGCATAATCTTCGCCATCAAAAGTTGGCGGTTTGCCTAATGAAACGGAAAGTAATGGAGTATGTCTAGATGTACGGGGATAGTGTAAGGGGATCTTACTAAACTTCTTGCGCTCTTGGCGCTTAGAAGTTACAGACGGCGCATCAGAGTCGGAGGTCGATGTTGATGAAGTGTCGGTCTCGTAGTAGACCACCTTCCTCATCCTCTTGTGCTTGTCGCCTTTCCGATGCGACTTGTGGGAAGAAGATTTTTCCTTCTTCTCTTTGTGGTGTGAGGAAGAAGATCTTTTCTCCTTCCGTTTGGAGGAGTCCTTCTTCTTCTCCTTCCTCTTGGTGCGGGACTCTTCCGATGAAGTGCTCCCTTGGCTCGTAGTGGGCTTGTCGCCGGTCTCCATCTCCCTCTTGGTGTGATCTCCCGACATCACTTCGAGCGGTTAGGCTCTAATGAAGCACCGGGCTCTGATACCAATTGAAAGTCGCCTAGAGGGGGGTGAATAGGGCGAAACTGAAATTCTCAAAAATAAACACAACTACGAGACGGGTTAGCGTTAGAAATATAATAGAGTCCGCGGGAGAGGGTGCAAAACAAATCGCAAGCGAATAATGAAGTGAGACACGCGGATTTGTTTTACCGAGGTTCGGTTCTCTCAAACCTACTCCCCGTTGAGGAGGCCACAAAGGCCGGGTCTCTTTCAACCCTTACCCTCTCTCAAACGGTCCCTCGGACCGAGTGAGCTTTCTCTTCTCAATCACTTGGAACACAAAGTTCCCACAAGGACCACCACAAGATTGGTGTCTCTTGCCTCAATTACAAGTGAGTTTGATCTCAAGAAAGAATCAAAGAAAGAAGAAAGCAATCCAAGCGCAAGAGCTCGAAAGAACACAAGCAAATCTCTCTCTCTAATCACTAGGGCGTTGTGTGGAATATGGAGAGGATTTGATCTCTTTGGTGTGTCTAGAATTGAATGCTAGAGCTCTTGTAAGTAGTTGAGAAGTGGAAAACTTGGATGACTTGAATGTGGGGTGGTTGGGGGTATTTATAGCCCCAACCACCAAACTAGCCGTTTGGTGCAGGCTGGCTGTCGTATGGTGCACCAGACAGTCCGGTGCACACCGGACAGTCCGGTGCGCTAGCCACGTCACCAAAGCCGTTGGGTTCCGACCGTTGGAGCTCTGACTTCTGGGCCCGCCTGGATGTCCGGTGGCGCACCGGACATATACTGTAGAGTGTCCGGTGCGCCAGCATGGGCGTGCCTGACCTCTGCGCGCGCTGGCGCGCATTTAATGCGTCGCAGGTAGCCGTTGGCGCCAGAAGTAGCCGTTGCCCCGCTGTTACACCGGACAGTCCGGTGTACACCGAACAGTCCAGTGCATTATAGCGGGGCAGCTGAAATGAATTCCCGAGACTGGCGAGTTCTGGAGGCCGCTCTTCCTTGGAGCATCGGACATGTCCGGTATACACCGGACAATCCGGTGAATTATAGCAGAGTTGCCTCTGGAATTTCCCGAAGGCGGCGAGTTCACGCTGGAGTCCTCTGGTGCACCGGACATGTCCGGTGGCACACCGGACAGTCCGGTGCGCCAGACCAGAGGTGCCTTTGGTTGTCCCTTGCTCCTTTGTTTTAACCCAATACTTGGTCTTTTTATTGGCTAAGTGTGAACCTTTGGCACCTGTATAACTTATACACTAGAACAAACTAGTTAGTCCAATATTTGTGTTGGGCAATTCAACCACCAAAATTAATTAGGGACTAGGTGTAAGCCTAATTCCCTTTCACACCCACACCAGGCGTCAGTCCGAGAAGGACGAGAGAATGCGAGTGCCTTCCCAGCCCTGGACCCACCAAGGCGACACAACACCACCACCAACTCCGTAGCATATGCCGACTGCTGCTGCGCTACGGGCCTTGGTTGTCCAATATCTTAGATCTGGACTCCTCATCGCCAAGATAACCTAAGAGTGGTAGGTGCCACCATATCCTCCTCGGCGACACGTACGAAGAAAATCTAGGAGCAAGACTGACTCACCCGTACCTGCATCGAGGAGCATCGGCTCGCGGTTGCGACCGTGGGCGGGGGGTAGCGGGTTGGGGAGGAAGAACAGAGCGAAGGGCGGGAAGACGAACGGGACGTCTGACGACGGCGAAAACGATGGTGCATGCATGCTGTGAAACATTCTCATGGACATGCAATAGCCACTGCGCGGGACGATGTCGGGGCTAGTGTCGGACGAATACGGGGAGGAGGCGCCTGCTCCCACGCCCTCTACCGAGAATGGGTGGCATGGAGGCAAAGGCATGAGAGGAGAGAGAAAAGAAGCAGGATGGCGAACGAGGTGGCGGCAACTAAGGCAAGTATCATCATTATCGTGCGAATGTATAGATAGCTAAATGAGTCGTGTCTGGCGGGTCGGACCAAGGCACGACCCATTTAATAGTGGCTGGGCCAGACCGGCACGAGCGTCGTGTCGTGCTTGGACTGTAGCCTCGTCCCATAGTGCTGACCCAGCCTGGCACGATTATATATTTTTTATTTTACAAAAAATTGTATATACATATGTACAATTTATATTCAATATTAAAAACACTTGAGTATGATGTTCTACTGGTTAGACGACTTCACCCTGTGTCTCCTGCCCTTCTTCTATTAGGGCGTGGGTTCGAACCCCACATCCTGCACCAGGTTGTTTGCACTGAGGGGTGCAGCGGGTTAATTTGAGATAGATGTGAGGGGTTATTTGTAAAAATATGACACGCGGGACGACCGTTAAAACTGGTGCTTTAATATAGTAGAGAAATGTTTTGTGAAAGAGACAAGTGTGGTCTTACATTAAAAGTAAAGAGCTACTCCTTCCGTCCACATCGACGTCCACGTGATTTAGTTGTTTTAGGTTTGTCCTAAGTCTATATTATCAACTTTGACCAGTGATAACGGATGTTTTATAAGGTTTTACAACATACAAGTAAAATTACTAGATTTATTATGACTTAAACTACTGTAATATGTAATTATTTTAGTTTAAAATAAGTTAATCTTATATATATTATTAGTCAAAGTTTAAATAATTTAACTTAGAACAAACCTAAATCGGTTAATTCATGTGGATGGAGAGAGTAACGATAACACAGATAGATTAAATGGTAGGCTGCAAAGATCCTAATAGCAAACAGTTAACTGTACTATTTGCTCTAAGACAGATACAGTGACTTTATGTGTCCCATCAACACAAAAATGGACCCCGCCACTCCCCTAGTCCTACATCAAGATAACAATGGAGATCCGATCTTTGAATTCCTATAGAAAACTCCACCAAATATTGTACTTCATAATTGAGATAGGTTTAATTTTTTGTAGAAGAACGAAATGGTTAAATAAACTTCTCCATAAACATATGTGGGACGGGGATAAAGATTTTTTCTCCCGCATGAGGCACAGATGGAAAGACATCTTGACGCGGAATAATTCTTTATTGACATCCTAGATCCCACATGTCTCCACTCAACACATAGATCACATTTTCCCATGCTCGCGTCTTGATCGAGGGCATAACAATCTTACGGTTGTGAACCCTTACACACCTCATGAATAAATACATGGAGCATGAATCGGTAGGTGAATCGACGTTTGTCATAGCCTCCTCTTCTCTACAGAGCCATCAGACCTGATCTTCTTGTAAGCATGGTTAGTGGAAGGAAGGTTGTCGCCGCTACCTCACCATCTTTGAATCGAGAGTTATCATACTAATGGCATCATCCTTCAATTCTGAAAGTATAATATATTAGTTTCTATGTATCTAGTGGCTAGAGTTATAGATATAAGATCCTAGTTTATCTAACAGTGATATCAAAGCATGAATGGTGCCTAGACATTAATAGTACATGTGCAAATCCTTTGGTTTTAGGGATGAATCCGAGAAAACCCCCAAAAGGCTAGGATCCATCCATTAGATAGCAAAACCCACAAAAAGCTCGGATCCAAAAGATTTCCAAAAATCTTAAATTTAGTTCACAAAATATTACATTTTTAAGTCAACAAAAATAGTTAGGAGTGATAAAACAAAATTGATAGACACAAAAATTAACTCCTAAAAATGGTAGTGTCGTCTTCTTCTCAAGGCTGGATGCAACGTGAGGTGGTAGCAATCGCAGGGGGCAGTCGATACCGACTTGTCTAATGCTAATAGTGGTCGATTCGGTCAGTCGGTTGGTGGGTCTATCGACCAGTCAGTTAAGTCGGTACCAATCGTGTTATAGCTAGATCGATCCGTACCGACCAATGTATTGGATAGTCGCAGTGAAGTCTATGTGAACCAGATGGCCAGTCAGTGCCACATGCAGGGGAAGGCGCCACACCACACGACCACAGAAGCTGGACTTGTGCTTAGGCTAGGTTTAACGCTGGTCGATAACGACTATTAACGTGATTCGATCGGTTGCCAGTATGATAGCACCTAGAGGGGGGGGGTGAATAGGTGATCCTGTAACACTTCAAAACTTAAGGCACAAAACTTGGTTTATTGTTAGCACAATAATTGCCAAGTGGCTATAGAGGAATCAAAACACAATAACCACAATAAATCAATCACAGAGATGGCACAGTGGTTATCCCGTGGTTCGGCCAAGACCAACGCTTGCCTACTCCACGTTGTGGCGTCCCAACGGACGAGGGTTGCAATCAACCCCTCTCAAGCGGTCCAAAGACCCACTTGAATACCACGGTGTTTTGCTTGCTTTATCTCAATCCCGTTTGCGAGGAATCTCCACAACTTGGAGCCTCTCGCCCTTACACTTGAAATTCACAAAGAACACGGAGCAAGGGAGGGATTAGCAACGCACACAAGACATAAGAATCAGAGTGTCAACATGCACACAAGTCGCAACAAGAGTTCGCAACACAACTCAATGAGTTCACAACTCCACTAGAGCTCTATATGCTATCACAATGAAAAGAACGCGCGAAATCGATGTCTTGGTGCTTAGAAATGATTAGGAGATGCTTGGTGTATTCCTCCATGCGCCTAGGGGTCCCTTTTATAGCCCCAAGGCAGCTAGGAGCCGTTGGGAGCAATCTGGGAAGGCAATTCTTGCCTTCTGTCATCTGGCGCACCGGACAGTCCGGTGCACACCGGACATGTCCGGTGCCCGATTTCTTTCCATAAACAGCGCAGTCGACCGTTGGCAGCCTGGGAGCCGTTGGTGCACTTGACATGTCCGGTGCACACCGGACAGTCCTGTGCCATCTTCTAGCCGTTGGCTCGGCCACATGTCCCGCGCAGATTGCGCGGCCGACCGTTGGCCCGGCCGACCGTTGGCTCACCGGACAGTCCGGTGTACACCGGACAGTCCGGTGAATTTTAGCCGTACGCCGTTGATGGTTTCCCGAGAGCGACGAGTTCGCCTGTGAGCGGCCCACCGGACAGTCCGGTGCACACCGGACAGTCCGGTGAATTTTAGCCGTACACCACCGTCCAAGTCCCGAGAGCAGCCACTTTGCCCAAGCCAGCCTAGCGCACCGGACACTGTCCGGTGCACCACCGGACAGTCCGGTGCACCCAGACTGGGCAGACTTTGGCTACTCGAGCCATCTCTTCTCCAACTCGATTTTTTCTGTTTCCAGCACTTATACACAATACATTAGTCCATAAAACAATGTACTAAGTCTGAGAAACATACCTTTATCCTTGATTTGTTCTTTGTCCACCATTTTACAATTAGGCACCTGTGTTGGGCACTAAATCACCAAAATACTTAGAAATGGCCCAAGGGCACATTTCCCTTTCAATCTCCCCCTTTTTGGTGATTTATGCCAACACAACATAAAGCAAGTAGAATAAGTACAAAGTCACTTCAAATAAGAACTCAAATTATTTTGATTCAATTTTGACATATATGGATCACTCTATGCCACCACTTGGTTTGTTTTTGCAAATCAAACTCAAATTCCTAACTCTAAGTCAAAACCACTTGTAGAGACATAAAGAGAGGTTTTCCAAAGAAATTTGATCAAGGATTTCAAAAACTCCCCCTTTTTCCCATAATCAACACTTCTCCCCACAAGAGGCCAACTTTTGACATAAGAGATAATAAAAGAGTTTTGACAAACCAAAAGCTCTAATCTACTATTTTCAAAATTTCTCAAGTGGTAGCTGATCCATTTATTGCTTTAGCCTTTATTTTCTCCCCCTTTGGCATCAAGCACCAAAACGGGTGTAGGATCTAGGACACCGGCTAGAGGGGGGTGAATAGACGGTTTTGACTAAAAACAACAATACTCAATAAATTTAATCAATGCAACAAGAGAAATAAAAGACACCGAAATTTATCCCGTGGTATCGGTGATTTGCCGATCACCCCTAATCCACGTTGAGGTGGACTTCAAGCTCTCACTTGCTCCTCTATCAAGATACGACTTGATCTTTGAGCCAAGTGGACAAGAAATCACTCAATACCTCGATTCCACTAATGTCACCTTTGCCGCTCTGGCGAGGTAGGCGCGAACCCCTCACAATCCACACCGCGGCTTCTCCACAATCTTCTTGGAGAGCTCGACGGAGACAATCACCCGAGCTGTCTAGGAGGCGGCAACCTCCAAGAGTAACAAGCCAACGACGCTTGCTCGGTGTACCACCTAGTGCCTCAAGAATCACCAAATGATGCAAATGCACTAGGAACACTCAATCTCTCACTAGAATGCAATCTCAAGCAAAGAGTGTGAGAGAGTGAGTTGGAGGATCACAAATGAGCTCAATGTATGCAAGAAATGGCCAAGAGAGCTCTCTCACACGAGCTACCCTTCTATTTATAGACCCCCACTAAAATCCAACCGTTATGTGCAAAAGGTAGCAATTCTGCGCACACGCGGACCGTCCGCGCCCTAGGGCCGGACGGTCCGCCGTACATATAACGGCTATAAAGACATTCAAAAACATGTCAGAGCTGACTAAAAAGGTGGGTCCGGACAGTCCGCCCCTCAAGGCCGGACCGTCCGCGACCTGGCAGCATGAAACACCCTAGCCTCGGATCACAACAAGTTAACACGTGCGGACCGTCCGGCTATAAATCCCGGACGGTCCGCGACCTGAGACAGTACTGTCCGGACTGGCCACCCGGACAGTCCGTAGTACAAATCAGTAAAAGCACACAGTCCCTGTCCAAAAACGAGTTAGACACTTGCGGACCGTCCGCCTCTCACAGGCGGACCGTCCGCCTAATAAATCAGGGACTGGACCGAGGACATCCTTCTCTGGACATGACTGCGGACAGTTCGGCCCTAAGGCCCGGACGGTCCGCAGTGCACTCATACAGAACCAGCCCGAAATGAACAGACACATGACCCCTCTGGATGGGTCGCGGACGGTCCGGCCACTTGGCCCGGACGGTCCGCCGACCCCAAGACTTAGTCACTTTTCAAACTCGCTTTTGAAAAGATTTTAACTTTCGGAAACGGAAGCGCTGCTAGTCCTCATGCAAATGCAACCACTAGATGCTCTATGAGGCACTAAGTCTTACACAGAACAAAGTCATTAACCCCTCTTAATAGTACGGCTATCTAGCCTACCAATCCGGTCAATTTCTTCTCTAAACACCTGGTGACCGGCAAAAAACAAAACCTATGTTATACCTTTGCCTTCACCAGATCTACAACCAATGCTTATAAGTCTTCAAGACTTCTCAGTTCTCTGTGGTTCAACCTACATTCTTATTTCTCCAAGAATTATTAGTCCACAAGTAGTTGTCATTAATTACCAAAACATTACCAAAGGGGCCTAGATGATTCACAATCTCCCCCTTTTTGGTAATTGATGACAACACCACATTGTATATTAAAGAGATGTTTAGTTTCTCCAAATCTCTCTCATACCGAAGGTATAAGATAGATCTTGGAGATGAGTTTCATAGGACTTATCTTGATTTGAAGTTCTGTCCGAGAGATAGATAAATCCCAATAAAAAACTCAGTATGTAAGAAAGGCTCCCCCTAAGTGTGTGCAGGATTATCTGAAGTTGAGGATATAACACACATAATATATTGGAGCTTGATGGAGACTTTCCTACAAACATGGTTATCGAGGCATACAAGAGATGATCCATAGAGTGAGCGCAGCAATTATAATCACTCCTCGAATAACCACACATAGAGAAATTTGAACTAAAACATAGTTCATCCCACAGAATATTACAGAAAATAGTCCACAGACATACGACATAGAGTTAATAGTTCAAACTAGTTCCAAATGCGTAAGTCATAAACTAATGCAAGCGGCATAAAAAGGTAAAATGCATATGCAAGGTCTTAATGTCCACATAGAACCACCAACTCCCCCTGAAGGAGACGCCAGACAACTTCTCATCACTTATCACCTCTCTCCCCCTTTGGCATCAATTGCCACAAAGGAGAGGCCTCACTGATCGCTTGGCGGCGGATGCATGTTGTAGTAGTGAGTGCTGAAGGTGTCAAACAGGGAGGAGAACTGGCCAAAATCCTGCTGGAGCTGCTGCTGCCTCTGACTGATCTCCTGCATGTTGTCATGGGTAGAAAGATTATCAAATTGACTGGAGAGAGCACCCATGTTATCCTGAAAGCTCTGTTGCATATTATTCAGCCTGGTCATGATGGGGTCAGTGACATTAGTGTGAATCTGATCACGAAAATCAGAAAACTCAGAGTTGAGTGTATCCCAGTTATTGTCAAACTGAGACTGCATGGCATCGAAATGGTGATCCATTTGTGTCATCAGGCCATCAAAGCGAGTATCAATGTGAGTCTCAAGACCCTGCTGCATATTGTGAAAATAAGGATCAAAGTATCCTGGGGCAGGCTCCCAATAATGCTGAGGCTGAGGAGGAGGTGGAGGTGGAGGCATCTGCTCACCCTCAACATCAGGAGCTGCTCCACCCTCATAGCCAGGGTCTTCCTCATCATCTGGGAATGGGGTGAGTGGCCTGGTGAGAAACCCTATCTCATTCTTAAAAGGCCTGAATGGGGTGTGAACAATCTCGCATGGGCCCTCAAATCTTGTCTTGGATTTGATGAGAGCCATAATGTAAGGAGCATACGCCAAATTTTGATTCTTATCCATCTTCAGATCATTAAGCTGTCGCATCATGAAAAGAACAATATTCATGACTTCACCATTCATGATATGCTGGATGATGTTCCAGAACTTATCCCTGATTTTACTCTTATCACCACTCTTGGGAAGGATGGTGACTCTGGCAATCTTGTTGATTACAACAGGATGATGTCTGAGTCCTGCTGTCTCTCCAAATCTCCTGGGTATACCAAGTCTGGCTGGCTCATAAAACTGCACAAAATCCTCAAAATTATCTTCAGTATAAAGATCCAATCCAGCAGAAATGGTGCCATAGTTCAGACTGTTGGCAGCTGCAAAGTCAGCAAAAGAAGCAGAATAGCGCTTGAAGCCAGTCATCCAGGTGATAGATTCTTCTTCAATATCAATCTCTGAGGTAGCCAGGAATTGCTTAACAGCCATTTCATTGAAATCTGTGCGCTGCCCCATAAACTGATATAGTCCGCAGGTTTCAAACTTAGGGATCAGACCCTCCATGACTGATTGACTTAGCAAGAAGGACCAATCAATCACCTGATGCTTATGAAAATTAGTATCCACCAGGGTGCCCCAGAAAACATCAAACTGCAGTTGCGTGTGGAAGA
This sequence comes from Zea luxurians, assembly GCA_029449295.1. Classification (NCBI taxonomy): domain Eukaryota; kingdom Viridiplantae; phylum Streptophyta; class Magnoliopsida; order Poales; family Poaceae; genus Zea; species Zea luxurians. The sequence goes on along the minus strand of JAOPSE010000108.1, from coordinate 1,881,132 downwards.
ACTGGATATGTGTATCAGATGGCAGAGTATACTGGTTCACAGTCCGTCTGGAGCAGTACTCAGCCATAGAAAATCGCCGCTTTGGGTAAGTCCATCCTTGGATATCAATGGGATAATCGGGATGAACATGAGGAAAATCTTCAGCATCCATGGATTCAGTGCCCCCAGCTGAGGATTGGGCCTCTGAATCAGTGGTTGGTACATAGTCATCATCATTTCCACGAGGGCGCTTGGATTTAAAGCGACCTGCAAGTTTCTTGCGTAGACCACCAAGACCACTGCAACAATGTGACAGACATCCATAGATAAATAATTGAAACCAATCACCATTTGTAAAAGGAATGGAACTGTAATGCTCTGCCAGGGTCCGGACGGTCCGCGCTGGGGCGCCGGACTGTCCGCGCCAGAGGCCCGGACGGTCCGCATCCACCAGGCGAACGGTCCGCGACCGACCAGAGGCGACTCCCAAGAACCCTAGCCGCCACAAATGTTGAAGATAATGATTCTGCAGATAATTCGCGTCCAAACCAGTTCAAAATTTTGCATAGCAGTCATATTGAGGAGAACCAACAATCCCACCAATTAGATTTTGAAACCGACTGCTCAATTTCAGATCGGAGAGGAAACCCATATAATCTCAAAAGTGAAGAGATATGATAAAATCCACAAGATTTGAAGATACCGTGATGAAGACATGTTGATGGAGTGTTGCCACAAACTGCCGGACTGTCCGCACACAACTTCACTGCACCGTCCGCGCACACTCGTCACAGGAGAGGACTGGGTGAGTGGAGAGCAAAAGCAGACAAGCGAATGAGCACAAATGACAAGGCTGCGGGCGCTGGGTGATTTTACTGCCCTGTCGCGGACGGTCCGCGCGGGGACGGCGGACGGTCCGCGCCCTGATGATGCCAGACTGTCTGTGTGGCTGCCCGGACTGTCCAGGTTCTGATGCGGCGGACGGTCCGCGGTCCATGGGCGGACGGTCCGCGGCCTGATACTCATTTTTCCAATTTCTGTCCATTTGCTGATTTTGAATTTTGAATCCGAATTGGTGCTTATATATGGACATTTCGACCAATCCTAGAGTTAGTATGCATGCATATACATATTATGTAATTGAGGAGTGCAAAACTTTTGAATTAAACTATCGAGAACAATTAGAAATGAAAAATGCACCAATAATACCAAATAAATAGCATAAAAAGCATGTTTAGACCCGAGATGCAAGACGACACATGTGTGATCAACTTCAAGCCACATTTGAGAGATCGATCACATTCATTTCACTTCTTAGGGAACAAAATCTTGTTTCATCCAAAGGCTTTGTAAAAATGTCTGCTAATTGATCATCCGTTCCAATGGAATAAATACAAATATCTCCCTTGCCAACATGATCCCTTAAGAAGTGATGCCGTATATCAATATGCTTGGTTCTTGAGTGTTGGACCGGATTGGTAGCCAATTTTACCGCACTCTCATTATCACACATGAGAGGCACATTCTTGAAAATAACTCCATAATCCAATAAAGTTTGTTTCATCCATAATAGTTGAGCACAACAATTTCCGGCCGATATATATTCCGCCTCGGCGGTAGATAGAGCAACCGAATTTTGTTTCTTAGAAGACCATGAAACAAGAGATCTACCAAGAAATTGACAACAACCGGAGGTGCTTTTTCTATCAACTTTGCACCCCGCATAGTCCGAATCCGAATATCCAATTAATTCAAAGTGAGCACCTTTGGGATACCATAGACCAATATTGGGGGTATACTTCAAATATCTTAGAATTCTTTTTGCGGCCTTCAAGTGAATCTCTCTAGGTGAAGCTTGAAATCGTGCACACATGCATACACTAAACATAACATCGGGCCTAGATGCGGTAATATAAAGTAAACTACCAATTATTGAACGATAAAGTTTTTGATCAACCATGGTACCTCCTTCATCTAAGTCTAGATGACCATTTGTTGCCATTGGAGTCTTGATAGGCTTAGCATTTTCTAAACCAAACTTCTTGAGCATGTCCTTCAAATATTTTGATTGACTTATAAAAATACCATCTTTCAATTGTTTGATTTGAAGGCCAAGAAAGAAACTCAATTCTCCTATCATAGACATCTCAAATTCTTTTGACATCATTTTTCCGAACTCCTCGCAAAATAATTCATTAGTAGATCCAAAAATAATATCATCAACGTAAATTTGACAAACAAATAAGTCTTTGCCAATTCTTTTAGTGAATAGAGTAGTGTCAACCTTCCCAATTTTGAAGTCTTTGGAAAGCAAGAAATCCCTAAGCCTTTCATACCAAGCGCGTGGAGCTTGCTTAAGCCCATAGAGAGCTTTAGAAAGCTTGAACACATGGTTAGGTCTTTTGGGGTCCTCAAAACCGGGAGGTTGTTCAACATACACTAGTTCACTAATCTTACCATTTAAGAAGGCACTCTTTACATCCATTTGGTAGAGCTTGATATTATGTGCACAAGCATAAGCAAGTAGAATCCGGATTGCTTCTAATCTTGCTACGGGGGCAAATGTCTCCCCAAAATCCAATCCTTCAATTTGAGTATATCCTTGTGCAACCAATCTTGCCTTGTTTCTTACTACCACACCATCTTCATTGTGCTTGTTGCGAAACACCCATTTTGTACCAATAACATTGTGGTTCTTTGGTCTCTCAACAAGCTCCCAAACTTCATTTCGAGCGAAGTTATTTAATTCTTCATGCATTGCATTCACCCAATCAACATCAAGTAAAGCTTCATCTACACGGTTAGGTTCCATACAAGATACAAAAGAGAAGTGTTCACAAAACGAAGCTATGCGAGAGCGAGTTTGAACACCCTTACTAATATCACCCACAATTTGATCAACCGGGTGATCCTTCACAATGGAATGATGAATTCTTGATACCGTTTGATAATTGCTTGTTGAAGCATTAGAAGGAACCGAAGGTCTTGAAGTACCTTGATCATTTGTATCCATGGTTTCATTGAGTTGTTGGCTTTGGTGATCTTCTTCATTTATAGTTGAGGATGAAGGAATGACAACCACACTATTTTCATCATCATCCTCCTTTGGTTTTATTTCACCAATGGCCATTGTTTTCATAGCATTTATCAAATGAGTTCCCCCAACATCATCAAGATTATCACTCTCATCTTGAGACCCATTTGTTTCATCAAATTCAACATCATATGCTTCCTCAATAATACCATGAGTTTTGTTGAAGACTCTATAAGCCTTACTATTTGATGAATATCCAAGAAGAAAACCCTCATCACATTTCTTCTCAAATTTAGAAAGCCGGCTCCCCTTTCTCAAAATATAACATTTGCAACCGAATACCCTAAAATATGAGATATTTGGCTTTCTACCAATAAGCAATTCATATGGAGTTTTCTTCAAAAGCTTGTGACAATATAATCTATTTGATGAATGACAAGCGGTATTTATTGCCTCGGCCCAATAAGAATCCGATATACTATATTCCGCTAACATGGACCTAGCCATGTCGATAAGAGTTCTATTCTTTCTTTCAACAATACCATTTTGTTCCGGGGTATATTTGGAAGAGAATTCATGTTTGATACCCTTGTCATCACAATATTGATCAATTCTTGCATTTTTGAATTCCGACCCATTATCACTTCTAACCTTTTTGATGTCGAAATCAAATTGATTTTGAGCCAATATAGCAAATGACTTGAATGTTTCAAACACATTGGATTTGTCTCGTAGAAAATAAACCCAAGTAAATCTTGAATAGTCATCCACAATCACAAGACAATAAGAATTACCACCAATACTTACAAAAGATGTGGGCCCAAATAAATCCATGTGAAGTAATTCCAAAGGTCGATGAGTGGACATTTGACTTTTATTTGGATGAGTATTTGCCACTTGCTTACCGGCTTGACAAGAGCTACATAATTTGTTCTTTTCAAACTTCACATCTTTTAAGCCTCGAACTAAGTCATGCTTGGTTAACCGATTGAGTTGCTTCATCCCAACATGACCAAGTCTTCTATGCCATAACCAACCTAGTGAAGCTTTTGAAAATAGGCAAGTTGTGAGCCTTGCCTCATTAGATGAGAAATCAACAAGATAAAGATTTTCATGTCTAAAGCCTTTAAATTTAAGGTTGCTACCATCAACACTAGAGATAATAACATCTTCAACTGTGAAATTGCAACAAAATCCTAAATCACATAATTGAGCTACGGAAAGTAAATTAAAATTCAAAGACTCAACCAATAGCACATTTGATATAGAATGATCATTTGAAATAGCAATTTTACCCAAACCTTTAACCTTTCCTTTACGATTATCTCCAAATGTGATACTATCATAATTTGAGCAATCTTCCTCACTCATTTGGGTAAACATTTTCATATCCCCGGTCATGTGTTGAGTACATCCACTATCCAACACCCAATGATTCCCTCCCGCCTTGTAGTTTACCTACAAAAGGAAATCAATCTCTTTTAGGTACCCAAACTTGCTTGGGTCCTCGGATGTTAGTGACCAAGGTCTTTGGCACCCAAATAGCTTTCTTTTTGTTTCCAACAATTGAAGTACCAACAAATTTAGCATGAACACCTTTTGCATTATGAGAAAGAACATAACAATGCTCAAAACAAGTGGAGGATACATTTTTGAACTTAGGACAATTTTTTTTAACATGCCCCTTTTTGTGACACTTGTGACACACTTTGTCACATTCTTTCACAAACAATGTCTTTTGCTTTACAAAAGCATTCTTTCCTTTCTTAGGAACATATCCAAGACCTTCACGGTTAAGAGAGCATCGTTGACTTCCCAATATGAAATCCAATTTAGTCTTACCACCATATGCCTTTTCTAGATCATGAGTTAGAGCATTTATTCTATCTACTAACACTTCATTCTCAACAATAATTTTTGATTCATCAAAAGCAATGTTATCAATGAGAGAAGTTTTGCATTTATCACAAATAGAGTTAGTAGGTAGTGGTTCACTTGTAAGACTATCAAGTAAGTCACAAGTGACTCCAACATCCTTAGTGACCACCTCAACTTCATGCACAATAGATGATTTTTGAGCATCCGCAAGCTTCTCACAATTTTCTTTGAGGTCATTGTAAGAGGTCTTGAGCTCCTCAAAAGACACTTGGAGGTTTTTATACAATTCCTTCAAGGTCTTAAATTTTTCTTTTTCTTTGTGCATGTAGTCATCGGCCTCACCTAGCATTCTAACAAGATCATCATATGAATAGCCATCATCATCAACATCATCAATATCATCATCATCTTTTATATCATTTAAATCGGTGATGATTTTTACCTTAGCATCTCCCTTTGCCATAAGACAATGAGGGGATGAGAAGAGGGAGGGAGCTTCCTTGATAGCAATTCCGGCATTAAGCTTAGATGAGGTGTCATCATCATCATTATCCGAGCTATCATCCGAGTCCCATTCAACTAAGTAGGCTTTGCCATCTTTCTTCTTGTTATAGTATTTCTTTTTCTTCTTGTCACTTTCATCTTTGCCCTTCTTCTTCTTGCTTGGGCAATTCATGGCAATGTGACCGGGTTCTCGACACTCAAAACATTTTCTATCATTGAAGGCATTTCTTCTAGATGTTTGACCTCTTCTAGGTTGACCTCTTTTCATCTTCATGAATTTATTGAATTTCCTTACAAATAAAGCCATGTCACCATCACTCTCACTTTCATTTTCTTCATCATTGCTATCTTCTTTTTCAATTGCCTTTGAGGCCTTGGCTTTGAGAGCAATAGATTCATTTTTCACCTTCTTTGCCAAACTTAAGGCATCGGCTTGAGACTTCTTAAATATATCTTGAGTGAGAATTTCTCCCAATACTTCGGTTGGAGAAGTTGTAGATAGATCACTCCTTACTAGCATTGTCACAATAGTCTCATATTTCTCCGGAAGTGATCTAAGGAACTTGTGTGTGAAATCCACATCCGGTACATTAAAACCAAGTCCCTTGAGTTCATTTACAATCTCATTCAACCGATTGAACATATCGGATACACTCTCATCTTCTTTCATAATAAATTGCTCAAACTTCCCTTTGCACACATATAGTTTGGCACTCTTCACAATTGTAGTTCCTTCATGAATTTCCATTAGTTTTATCCAAATCTCATGAGCGGTTGTGAGATTCTTGATACGATTGAACTCATTTATATCAAGAGCATCATAAAAGACATTCATGGCTTGATCATTTGTGAGGATATTCTCATTATCACTAACGGATGGTTCATCTTCCTTCAATACAACAAATCCATCCCTAACAATTGGCCAAATTTTTCCACCCATTGCTCTAAGATGCATTGACATTCTTATTTTCCAATAATCATAATTGCTTCCATCAAAGTGCGGTGGCTTCCCAATGTGCACATTGTTGTTACTAGCCATTTTGTCCCACTCCGGGATGATTAGATCCACAAACAATGGAGTCCTTGGCTCTGATACCACTTGTAGGATCTAGGACACCGGCTAGAGGGGGGGTGAATAGACGGTTTTGACTAAAAACAACAATACTCAATAAATTTAATCAATGCAACAAGAGAAATAAAAGACACCGAAATTTATCCCGTGGTATCGGTGATTTGCCGATCACCCCTAATCCACGTTGAGGTGGACTTCAAGCTCTCACTTGCTCCTCTATCAAGATACGACTTGATCTTTGAGCCAAGTGGACAAGAAATCACTCAATACCTCGATTCCACTAATGTCACCTTTGCCGCTCCGGCGAGGTAGGCGCGAACCCCTCACAATCCACACCGCGGCTTCTCCACAATCTTCTTGGAGAGCTCGACGGAGACAATCACCCGAGCCGTCTAGGAGGCGGCAACCTCCAAGAGTAACAAGCCAACGACGCTTGCTCGGTGTACCACCTAGTGCCTCAAGAATCACCAAATGATGCAAATGCACTAGGAACACTCAATCTCTCACTAGAATGCAATCTCAAGCAAAGAGTGTGAGAGAGTGAGTTGGAGGATCACAAATGAGCTCAATGTATGCAAGGAATGGCCAAGAGAGCTCTCTCACACGAGCTACCCTTCTATTTATAGACCCCCACTAAAATCCAACCGTTATGTGCAAAAGGTAGCAATTCTGCGCACACGCGGACCGTCCGCGCCCTAGGGCCGGACGGTCCGCCGTACATATAACGGCTATAAAGACATTCAAAAACATGTCAGAGCTGACTAAAAAGGTGGGTCCGGACAGTCGGCCCCTCAAGGCCGGACCGTCCGCGACCTGGCAGCATGAAACACCCCAGCCTCGGATCACAACAAGTTAACACGTGCGGACCGTCCGGCTATAAATCCCGGACGGTCCGCGACCTGAGACAGTACTGTCCGGACTGGCCACCCGGACAGTCCGTAGTACAAATCAGTAAAAGCACACAGTCCCTGTCCAAAAACGAGTTAGACACTTGCGGACCGTCCGCCTCTCACAGGCGGACCGTCCGCCTAATAAATCAAGGACTGGACCGAGGACATCCTTCTCTGGACATGACTGCGGACAGTCCGGCCCTAAGGCCCGGACGGTCCGCAGTGCACTCATACAGAACCAGCCCGAAATGAACAGACACATGACCCCTCTGGATGGGTCGCGGACGGTCCGGCCACTTGGCCCGGACGGTCCGCCGACCCCAAGACTTAGTCACTTTTCAAACTCGCTTTTGAAAAGATTTTAACTTTCGGAAACGGAAGCGCTGCTAGTCCTCATGCAAATGCAACCACTAGATGCTCTATGAGGCACTAAGTCTTACACAGAACAAAGTCATTAACCCCTCTTAATAGTACGGCTATCTAGCCTACCAATCCGGTCAATTTCTTCTCTAAACACCTGGTGACCGGCAAAAAACAAAACCTATGTTATACCTTTGCCTTCACCAGATCCACAACCAATGCTTATAAGTCTTCAAGACTTCTCAGTTCTCTATGGTTCAACCTACATTCTTATTTCTCCAAGAATTATTAGTCCACAAGTAGTTGTCATTAATTACCAAAACATTACCAAAGGGGCCTAGATGATTCACAACGGGATCAATCTTGGCCCATTAACCCCATTGCCTCACCAAAATCTTCAAAGAAGAACACAAAGGCAGTGAGAGTATAAAGATGAACTTGGAAAAGTTACTCTTTTTCATCGGAGTGCAGTGTAAGTCTTGCATGGTCCAAGTCCACCTTTTCCCTTTCAATTCTCCTTGGAAACTAAAACAACCAAACTCGAGTACGCGGTTAGTCTCAAAGGATCAAGTTGTAGCACAGCTCCCCCTAAATATGTGCATCACTTGCAAACAGGACTTGTGAGGTCCAGGGAGTGTTTGTACAACTTGAGCACCATAATAAGCAACAAAATGCAGAGTGAACATGATCAAAGGCATAAACACATGTATGCTACATTTCAATCCAAGTTCCGCGAATCTAAGATATTGAGCTCGCTACGCAGCCTGCAAAAGGTCTTCTTATCTAGAGGCTTGGTAAAGATATCGGCTAGCTGGTTCTCGGTGCTAACATGAAACACTTCGATATCTCCCTTTTGCTGGTGGTCTCTCAAAAAGTGATGTCGGATGTCATTGTGCTTTGTGCGGCTGTGCTCAACAGGATTTTCCGCTATTCGGATAGCACTCTCATTGTCACATAGGAGTGGGACTTTGCTCAGATTGTAGCCAAAGTCCCTGAGGGTTTGCCTCATCCAAAGTAGTTGCGCACAACACTGTCCTGCAGCAACGTACTCGGCCTCAGCGGTGGATAGGGCAACGGAGGTCTGTTTCTTAGAGTTCCATGACACCAGGGACCTTCCTAAGAATTGGCACGTCCCCGATGTACTCTTCCTATCGACCTTACATCCAGCATAGTCGGAATCTGAGTACCCAATCAAGTCAAAGTTAGACCCCTTTGGATACCAGATCCCGAAGCAAGGCGTAGCGACTAAATATCGAAGAATTCGCTTCACCGCCACTAAGTGACACTCCTTAGGATCGGATTGAAATCTAGCACACATGCATACGCTAAGCATAATATCCGGTCTACTAGCACATAAATAAAGCAAAGAACCTATCATGGACCGGTATGCTTTTTGATCAACGGACTTACCACCTTTGTTGAGGTCGGTGTGTCCGTCAGTTCCCATCGGCGTCTTTGCGGGCTTGGCGTCCTTCATCCCAAACCGCTTTAGCAAGTCTTGCGTGTACTTCGTTTGGGAGATGAAAGTGCCGTCCTTGAGTTGCTTCACTTGGAACCCAAGGAAGTAGTTCAACTCGCCCATCATCGACATCTCGAATTTCTGCGTCATCACCCTGCTAAACTCTTCACAAGACTTTTGATTAGTAGAACCAAATATTATGTCATCGACATAAATTTGGCACACAAAAAGATCACCATCGCAAGTCTTAGTAAAAAGAGTTGGATCGGCTTTCCCAACCTTGAAAGCATTAGTAATTAAAAAGTCTAAGGCATTCATACCATGCTCTTGGGGCTTGCTTAAGTCCATAGAGCGCCTTAGAGAGCTTACACACGTGGTCGGGGTACCGTTCATCCTCGAAGCCAGGGGGTTGCTCCACGTACACCTCCTCTTTGATCGGCCCGTTGAGAAAAGCACTCTTCACATCCATTTGGTACAACCTGAAAGAATGGTGAGCGGCATATGCTAGCAAGATACGAATTGATTCTAGCCTAGCCACAGGAGCGAATGTCTCCTCAAAGTCCAAACCTGCGACTTGGGCATAACCTTTTGCCACAAGCCGAGCCTTGTTCCTTGTCACCACCCCGTGCTCATCCTGTTTGTTGCGGAACACCCACTTGGTTCCCACAACATTTTGCTTGGGACGAGGCACCAGTGTCCAAACTTCATTGCGCTTGAAATTGTTGAGTTCCTCTTGCATGGCCAACACCCAGTCCGGATCTAGCAAGGCCTCTTCTACCCTGAAAGGCTCAATAGAAGAGACAAAAGAGTAATGCTCACAAAAATTAACCAATCTTGAACAAGTAGTTACTCCTTTGCTAATATCACCCAATATCTGGTCGACGGGATGATCCCTTTGAATCGTCGCTCGAACTTGGGTTGGAGGTGCCTGAGGTGCTTCTTCCTCTTCAATTTGAACATCCTGTGCTTCCCCTTGATCATGCGCCTCCACTTGAGGTACCTGTTCATCATCTTGGGTTGGGGGGTGCACCATAGTTGAGGAAGACGGTTGATCTCGCTCCAGTTGTTCCTGAGGCCGTACATCTCCGATCGACATGGTGCGTATCGCGGCCGTTGGAACATCTTCTTCATCTACATTATCAAGATCAACAACTTGCTCTCTTGGAGAGCCATTAGTCTCATCAAATACAACGTCGCTAGAGACTTCAACCACACCCGATGATTTGTTGAAGACCCTATACGCCTTTGTATTTGAATCATAACCTAATAAAAACCCTTCTACGGCTTTGGGAGCAAATTTGGAATTCCTACCCTTCTTCACTAGAATGTAGCATTTACTCCCAAATACACGAAAGTACGATACATTGGGTTTGTTACCAGTCAGCAGCTCATATGAAGTCTTCTTGAGGAGGCGGTGAAGGTAGACCCTGTTGATGGCGTGGCAAGCCGTGTTCACGGCTTCTGACCAAAAGCACTCGGGGGTCTTGAACTCTCCAAGCATAGTCCTCGCCATATCTATGAGCGTCCTGTTCTTTCTCTCTACCACACCATTTTGCTGAGGTGTGTAGGGAGCGGAGAACTCGTGCTTGATCCCCTCCTCCTCAAGGAACTCCTCCACTTGAAGGTTCTTGAATTCGGACCCGTTGTCGCTCCTTATCTTCTTCACCTTGAGCTCAAACTCATTTTGAGCTCTCCTTAGGAAGCGCTTGAGGGTCCCTTGGGTTTCAGACTTATCCTGCAAAAAGAACACCCAAGTGAAGCGGGAAAAGTCATCAACAATAACTAGACCATACTTACTTCCTCCTATGCTCAGATAGGCGACAGGTCCGAAGAGGTCCATATGCAGCAGCTCCAGAGGTCTTGATGTTGTCATCACATTTTTGGTGTGATGAGAGCCTCCCACCTGTTTCCCTGCTTGACAAGCTGCACAAGGTCTATCTTTTTCGAAATGAACATTGGTTAGACCTATCACGTGTTCTCCCTTTAGAAGCTTGTGGAGGTTCTTCATCCCCACATGTGCTAAGCGGCGATGCCACAACCAGCCCATGCAAGTCTTAGCCATTAAGCATGCATCTAGACCGGCCTCTTCTTTTGCAAAATCAACTAAGTAAAGTTTGCCGTCTAGTACACCCTTAAAAGCTAGTGAACCATCACATCTTCTAAAGACAGACACATCTACATTTGTAAATAAACAATTATATTCCATATTGCATAATTGACTAACAGATAGCAAATTATATCCAAGAGACTCTACTAAAAACACATTAGATATAGAGTGCTCATTTGAGATTGCAATTTTACCTAACCCTTTTACCTTGCCTTGATTCCCATCACCGAATATTATTGAATCTTGGGAATCTTTGTTTTTGACGTAGGAGGTGAACATCTTCTTCTCCCCCGTCATATGGTTTGTGCATCCGCTGTCGATGATCCAGCTTGAACCCCCGGATGCATAAACCAGCAAGGCAAATTTAGGCTTGGGTCTTAGGTACCCAACTCATGTTGGGTCCTACAAGGTTAGTGCAAATATCTTTAGGGACCCAAATGCAAGTTTTGTCTCCCTTGCATCTTGCCCCTAATTTTCTAGCAACTATCTTCCTATCCTTTCTACAAATAGCAAAAGAAGCATTTAAAGCATGATATATTGTAGAAGGTTCATTTACTTTCCTAGGAACATTAACAACATTTCTCCTAGACATATTATGAACAACATTTCTCCTACCAACATTTCTATCATGCACATAAGAAGAACTAGAAGCAAACATGGCATGAGAATCAAAGGCATTATATGCATTACAACTCCTATAAGCATTTCTAGTTTGTCTCCTACCATGGTACATAAAAGCATGGTTCTTTTTAGCACTAGTTGCCATAGGGGCCTTCCCTTTCTCCTTGGTAGAGATGGGAGCCTTATGGCTTGTCAAGTCCTTGGCTTCCCTCTTGTAGCCAAGTCCATCCTTAATTGAGGGGTGTCTACCAATCGTGTAGGCATCCCTTGCAAATTTTAGCTTGTCAAATTCATTCTTGCTAGTCTTAAGTTGGGCATTAAGACTAGCTAATTCCTCATTTAATTTGGAAATTGAAACTAAGTGATCACTACAAGCATCAACATTGAAATCTTTACACCTATTACAAGTTTCAACAATTTCTACACAAGAATTAGATTTACTAGCTACTTCTAGTTTAGCATTTAAATCATCATTAACACTTCTTAAAGTAGCAATGGTTTCATGACAAGAAGATAATTCACTAGAGAGCATTTCATTCCTTTTAATTTCAAGAGCAAGAGATTTTTGTGCACTAACAAATTTATCATGCTCCTCATATAAAAGATCCTCTTGTTTTTCTAGTAATCTATTCTTGTCATTCAAAGCATCAATCAACTCATTAATCTTATCAATTTTAGATCTATCTAATCCCATGAATAAGCATGAGTAATCTATCTCATCATCATCACTAGACTCATCCTCACTTGAAGAAGCATAAGTACTAGTATCATGAGTGCTTACTTTCTTCTCTCTTGCCATGAGGCAAGTGTGATGCTCGTTTGGGAAGAGGGATGACTTGTTGAAGGCGGTGGCGGCGAGTCCCTCATTGTCGGAGTCGGAGGAGGAGCAATCCGAATCCCACTCCTTACCTAGATGTGCCTCGCCCTTTGCCCTCTTGTATGCCTTCTTCTTCTCCCTCTTGCTCCCTTGGTCCTGTTCACTATCATTGTCGGGACAGTTAGCAATAAAATGACCAAGCTTACCGCATTTGAAGCATGAGCGCTTCCCCTTGGCTTTGGTCTTGCTTGGCTGTCCCTTGTGACCCTTAAGCGCCGTCTTGAATCTTTTGATGATGAGGGCCATCTCTTCATCATTAAGTCCGGCCGTCTCAATTTGTGCCACCTTGCTAGGTAGCGCCTCCTTGCTTCTTATTGCTTTGAGAGCAAGAGGTTGTGGCTCGTTGATCGGTCCATTCAAGGCGTCGTCCACGTACCTCGCCTCCTTGATCATCATTCGCCCGCTGACGAATCTTCCTAGGACTTCCTCGGGCGACATTTTGGTGTACCTAGGATTCTCACGAATATTATTCACCAAATGAGGATCAAGAACGGTAAAGGACCTTAGCATCAGTCGGACGACGTCGTGGTCCGTCCATCGCGTGCTTCCGTAGCTCCTTATCTTGTTGATAAGGGTCTTGAGCCGGTTGTATGTTTGTGTCGGCTCCTCGCCCCTTATCATCGCGAACCGTCCAAGCTCGCCCTCCACCAACTCCATCTTGGTGAGCAAGGTGACGTCGTTCCCCTCATGAGAAATCTTGAGGGTGTCCCAAATCTGCTTGGCATTGTCCAAGCCGCTCACCTTGTGATACTCGTCCCTGCACAAAGAGGCTAGCAACACAGTAGTAGCTTGTGCATTTTTATGAATCTGTTCATTAATAAACACAGGGCTATCCGAGCTATCAAATTTCATTCCACTTTCCACAATCTCCCAAATGCTTGGATGGAGAGAAAACAGGTGAGTACGCATTTTGTGGCTCCAAAATCCGTAGTCCTCTCCATCAAAGTGAGGAGGCTTGCCAAGTGGAATGGGGAGCAATTGAGCATTTGAGCTATGCGGAATGCGCGAATAATCGAAAGAAAAGTTTGAGTTAACCGTCTTTCGTCTGTCGTAGTCGTCGTTGTCCTTTTGGGAGGAGGAAGATTCATCGCTGTCGTAGTAGACGATTTCCTTGATGTGCCTTGTCTTCTTTTTCCTCCCGTCTTTTCTTTTGTGGCCCGAGCCTGAGTCGGTGGGCCTGTCATCATTGGGCTCATTGACGAAGGACTCCTTCTCCTTGTCGTTGATCACCATCCCCTTGCCCTTAGGATCCATCTCTTCGGGCGGTTAGTCCCTTTCTTGAAGAGAACGGCTCTGATACCAATTGATAGCACCTAGAGGGGGGTGAATAGGTGATCCTGTAACACTTCAAAACTTAAGCCACAAAACATGGTTTATTGTTAGCACAATAATTGCCAAGTGGCTATAGAGGAATCAAAACACAATAACCACAATAAATCAATCACAGAGATGGCACGGTGGTTATCCCGTGGTTCGGCCAAGACCAACGCTTGCCTACTCCACGTTGTGGCGTCCCAACGGACGAGGGTTGCAATCAACCCCTCTCAAGCGGTCCAAAGACCCACTTGAATACCACGGTGTTTTGCTTGCTTTATCTCAATCCCGTTTGCGAGGAATCTCCACAACTTGGAGCCTCTCGCCCTTACACTTGAAATTCACAAAGAACACGGAGCAAGGGAGGGATTAGCAACGCACACAAGACACAAGAATCAGAGTGTCAACACGCACACAAGTCACAACAAGAGCTCGCAACACAACTCAATGAGTTCACAACTCCACTAGAGCTCTATATGCTATCACAATGAAAAGAACGCGCGAAATCGATGTCTTGGTGCTTAGAAATGATTAGGAGATGCTTGGTGTATTCCTCCATGCGCCTAGGGGTCCCTTTTATAGCCCCAAGGCAGCTAGGAGCCGTTGGGAGCAATCTGGGAAGGCAATTCTTGCCTTCTGTCATCTGGCGCACCGGACAGTCCGGTGCACACCGTACATGTCCGGTGCCCGATTTCTTTCCATAAACAGCGCAGTCGACCGTTGGCAGCCTGGGAGCCGTTGGTGCACTTGACATGTCCGGTGCACACCGGACAGTCCGGTGCCATCTTCTAGCCGTTGGCTCGGCCACGTGTCCTGCGCAGATTGCGCGGCCGACCGTTGGCTCACCGGACAGTCCGGTGAATTTTAGCCGTACGCCGTTGATGGTTTCCCGAGAGCGACGAGTTCGCCTGTGAGCGGCCCACCGGACAGTCCGGTGCACACCGGACAGTCCGGTGAATTTTAGCCGTACACCGCCGTCGAAGTCCCGAGAGTAGCCACTTTGCCCAAGCCAGCCTGGCGCACCGGACACTGTCCGGTGCACCACCGGACAGTCCGGTGCACCCAGACTGGGCAGACTTTGGCTTCTCGAGCCATCTCTTCTCCAACTCGATTTTTTCTGTTTCCAGCACTTAGACACAATACATTAGTCCATAAAACAATGTACTAAGTCTGAGAAACATACCTTTATCCTTGATTTGTATTTTGTCCACCATTTTACAATTAGGCACCTGTGTTGGGCACTAAATCACCAAAATACTTAGAAATGGCCCAAGGGCACATTTCTCTTTCACAGTACCTACTACTAAAGCCCGACTGACAGTCGATACCGATTGTGCCAACCCCAACGTCATCCATTTCGACCGATCGGTCGATAGGCATATCGACTAGTCGGTACCAATCCATGCGCTAGACAATCTGGTCGGTACCAACCTGGACCTGTAGGTATTGATCCACGTGTTGGTCGTTGGCAACATGGCACATTATGATTGGTTCACACGTGTCCCATCATGTACTTATCTTTTAATTTGTTTGAGGTCAAAAAAAATCTAAAACTACAAAATTCTAAAAAGTATTTGAGTTATCTAATTTTGGATTTAAAAATTATATTTTATATTTTATAAATTATGTTATTTTTACTTACAGTTTATGAATTATATAATTTATATTTGTTGTTTATACATTATGTAATATTTATTTAATTAATTACGTACTTGGATGTTTTTGCATTATATTTTTATTTTATCTAAATTTATGTTAAAGAAAAGTTGATGTGACGCTGAATGACAATAGCTTGATGTTAAAGACTATACACTAGAATGCTTTACTTATAGCTTGATGCTAAAGACTATACACTAGAATGATTTGTAGCTTGATGCTAAAGACTATATACTAGAACACTTTAGTTAACTGCTCACTTCTATTTTATCTCTATTCATTTTTCTTTTATGTATATTATTGTCAGTCTACTTCATTTAAATTATATTTAAGACTCATCTGTGGTGACTTTATGGGTCCCATCACCACGAAACGGACTCAGTCGCTTCCCAAGTCCCACATGTCAGCGCATCAGGATCACATCTTCCCAAGTTCTAATCCCCCTAGTCCCACCATCTCGGAGCTTTCTCCCCCATGGCCCCACCACACAACACCTCGCGCCCCGTGTCGGTGGCCACCACCACGTCTTATTACCGGAATGCGGCTCTTTGACGAGTGTAGTTTATCGAACACTCAACAAAGAATTCTTTGCCGAGTGACACTCTCGGCGAATTAAAACTCTTATAGATCTCTTTTGCCGAGGGTGGAATACTCGGTATAGAAAGACACTCGACAAAGAAGGCTTTGACGAGCGCCAAGCTCTCGGCGAAATGTGACGCTTGGCATAGAGCCGCTAGGAGCCGTCTATTGTTGACGATTGTTAACTTTGTTGAGTGTTAGTCGTTGACACTCGACAAAAGTATACTTTGTCGAGTGTCTTCTCTTGACACTCGACAAACAGTATTTGTTTTTTTTCTTTTTTACACCAAATCTTTTGTGGTGTTTTTCTTCAATATATAGACCTACATGTTCAATTTTGGCACAATTATCAAAGTATTTGCTATAACTATTAGATTTAGTTTGTTTAATTGAATTTCTTCAGATAATTCAGGTTTGAATAGTACATCACTCGAAAAATAGAAAACAGTGAATGCAAAAATGATATTCGTGTTATTTAGCACATGATACTGCCTATTTCAGGAGCAGACCGAAATTTTTGAGCACCATGCTCACAAAACATGAACGTGAACTTGCGATCTAGTTGTTTTAAAATTGTATACAACACAACAAAATCAGAAAAATCACGAAACTTGTCGACATGTCATAATACCATATGAAGAGGCTCTGATAAAAATTTGATAGTGTTCCGTAAAAGTTGTCATCACTATGTGTAGAAATCTACGTGTCCTTCACATGAAATCATAAAACTTCAATGGAGGCCAGATATATTTCTACACAGTGTGTGACAACTTTGATAAAACACTATTAAAATTTTATCACAAACTCTACATATGATATCATGATATGTATACAAGTTTCATTATTTTCTTACTTTATTTTTGTTTTATACAATTTGAAAACAACTAGATCGCAAGTTCATGTTTATGTTTTGTGAGCATGGTGTTCGGTCTGCTCCTGAAATAGGTCGTATCTTGTGCTAAATAACATGAATATCATTTTTTGCATTCGTTGTTTTCCATTTTTCGAGTGACTTGCATTTCAAATCTAAATTATCCAAAGAAATTCAATTAAACAAACTAAATGTAATGATTATATCAAACATTTGATAATTGTATCAAAATAAACATGTAGGTCTATATACAGTAGGAAAACACCACAAAAAAGGTTGGTGGAAAAACAAAAAAATCTTTGCTGGGTATCAAGGGAAGACACTCGAGAAAGTATACTTTTGCCGAGTGTCCACAGGGAAACTCTCGGCAAAATATTTTTAAAAAAAAATTTAAATAATCTTTGTCGAGTGCCTACGATCTCGCACTCGGCAAAGAAGTCCCTTTGGCAGAGTGCCTCCCGGATCTCTTGGTAGAGAGACCGGTAAAAGCCTTCTTTGCCGAGTGTCTAGGAGGACACTCGACAAAAACTCCGTCACCGTCACTTGGTGTCGTGACGGTGACTTTTCTTTGCTGAATCATGGTACTCGACAAAGTCTTTCTCGAGTACCACACAAAAAGTACTCGGCAAAAAGTTGTTGCTGATGTACAGTTCAATAAGACTTTTTGTCGAGAGTCACATCCGGTAAAGAGATTATTGAGTGTTTTCTGAACTCGATCGAGTGTCTTAATAACTCGACAAAAAAGCTATGTACGATACTACCTACTAATGGCAAACAGATTTCGTCGTCCGCTGTGTTCCGGTCCCGCTCGTGCAATGAAGATGAAGCGTCTCCACCTGCCGCCCATCTTCCTCCTCGCGCCTGCGCTCTATTCTTCGCCACCCTCTGTTATCTCTCCCTCCCCTAGGCGCACCTCGGTTCGCCACAGGTGGCAACAACGGTGACACGCTCCTCGGCCACCTTGCGACCACCGTTGTTGGCGGGATCCAGATCCTGGTCGAGGCGGTCGTGCTGGTGGCGAACGCATTAGTGTCCACCTTCCCCAGCCTTAGTTACCACCACCACCTCCTCTACCCCTATGTGTCGACCAATGGCGAAGCCACCAGGGGGTCGGGGTGGGCCTGGCACCTCCCAACGACCCAACCAAGTTAGACCAATAATGTATCCCAGAGCTCATTATCTTGCCGCCAGTTTATTATTTGGTAGTCTAAAACCCTTAATTTTTTCTATCCAACGGCCCAACCAAGAAGTCAATTGATATTTTAAATGCACTAGATTCAGTTTCCAATATTAAAGTCTTACTTGGTAACTTGCGAAATGATGGTTGGGATCCTCTTCTTCAGGAGGTTAATTACTTTTGTGAAAAGAATGACATCGATATTTTGGATCTAAATCACAAGTATGTTTCCTTTGGCTAAATTATTGCACAATTATTATTCATATCATATGAATTGATCTTATTTGCATTTTATCACATTTGTAGGTTTGTTGATGTGACCAAATCTCGAAATAAGAATGATAACACCATCGTTTTTCATCATTATAAATTTGATGTGTTTAATGTTGCAATTGATCAACAACTGAATGAGGTAGAAGATCGATTTGGTGGCCAAGCGAGAGACCTTTTATCACTTTGTGCTTTCTTGAATCTAATACTTGGCTCTTTAGAGGAAAAGTATTATTCTGCAGATTTCTCAAATCAAGAAAGAATGCAATTAGAGTGCCAATTGCCATATTTTCAACTTGATGTTTGCAACCATCCAAAACTAAAGGGTTTATCATCTTTGGCTGATTTAACAAGTGGATTAGTTAAGCTGGGTAAAGATTCTTCTTATCCGATGGTAGATAAATTATTGAGATTACTCTTGACTCTCCCTTTGTCAACTGCGACCACAGAGAGAGCCTTTTCAGCTATGAAATTTGTGAAGACACGTCTTCGAAGCAAAATGGGAGATGTCTATTTACGGGATTATCTGGTCGTTTATATTGAAAGGGAATTAGCGGAAATGATTAATTCTAATGATATTATCAAGGCCTATGATCTAGCTAATACACATAGAGTTAAATTCAAAATAACTAAGGGCCCGTTCGGTTATTCAGGAATCTACTTAAGGAAAGATTCCAGCTAGAATAATTGTATAATTTGTAGTATAAATTAGTAACCTGGAATAGTTATCAGTCTAGTTCCAGTCCAACCGAACGGGGCCTAAAATATAATTTTATTATATCTTTGCTGGTTTGATCGCTTGGAGGCTAAGTATACCCCTCTGTCTTCGGATCCTGCATAAGCCCATGGTGTCGACCCCTATTGCAGCAACGCCACCTGCCCACCTCTGTGTGCCGCGGAAACGGACCCTGTCCTGCCATCGCGTCGCATCCCACGACCCCCTCAGCGATGGCGCCCTGCGTGCTGCAATAGGGGTCGGCACGCTGATTTTTTGCTGCATGCGCAAGGCAAGGAGGAGGATGCAAATCGCTACTGCGCGGATTTTTTGCTTGTGGATTGTTTTTTCAACCGACAAAAGAATGGAAAGAAATAGATTTGAAAGTTATTGAAGGTGTGTTTTTTAAATTTAGTTATAATTCAACGATTAATAGGGTGTTTTGGGAACCCTTGAAAATGCTCTAAAAGCATCTCCAAAAGTATCTTAAACTAGTACACTATTTTTAAATATAGGACTCAAGTCAACATATAAAAAATAGTTCCAATGTCATAACTTGCAAAAAAAAAATATGTGGCACACCATGATATGACACAAATAAACTACACCTCAATTAGTGTCATATCCTTATTTTCTATATTATATTAATATTTTTTTCCTAATAATATAATTTACTTTCTAATATATATATATATATATATATAGAGACGAACTAATGGAAGCCCAGGGCTTCCATTAGTATCGGGAAGCCCCAGCCAATTAGACGGAATCGGTCAGAGCGCAGGTTTGTTCGGCGGTTTATGGTCTGGTCGAACCACAGCGTAAATCATAAGACAAGAGATCGTAAACCCTTGTGTATTTTAGCGTAAAATGATGTACGCGATAAAATCGCGAACGATAACCGAAGCCTCCCGAAAATATCGCCCAGCATGCACGTAAGCAGAAACGCCAGGCATAAATATGTACATACAATTGCGTAACTGGTTGCATATACTTCAGTAAATATAAATATGTTTCAACAAACCGCGATAAATTCTCTCGAGTTGTTATCACCAGTCCGACAATATCTCCTGGCATGCAGGAACAAACTTTATAGTACGTAATTGACCGAACTAAATAGCGTAAACAATGTACACGGGATTGGTTAGCTCAGGGCATATAAAAAGGAACGTGGCGGCTGATTGTATTGCATAGTTTACAATGGATGACGGCAGAGAAGAAGAAGCAGGCGATGATAATTCTGCGTCATTGCACAGAGCTGCACAAGGTACATTTGCAATTGAATTATTACTTCAGTTCATAAAATAATTAGACAAATATGATGGCCGGCTTGCAGACACATGCAGTGGTCTACCAGCAGCGCCCATATCAAGAATTATATCTCCAAACTGTGGTGCGAGTCCACGGATAAATATAGTAACACCACCTGCAGAATTACGAGCGCCAGGGGTCAATGATGGCAATACAACAATAATTGAAACAATGGTAGCAGCAAATCAAATGGTTCCTATGAGAACCATTAGTGATCATGAACAAGATACACCTAATATCCTCCGAAGTCATGTAAGTTATTTATCTTTGGTTATGTCAATTATACAATTTAAATAACATTAAGACTGTAACTAATATAAAATTAATTGTATTTATGATTATGTTAATTCACAGCCTGAAAGTATTGATCCAACCATGGTGCCTAGGATCGGTATGACATTTGGAAATGTCGATGAGGCATACAATTTTTACAGTCGTTACGCATATGAGGTTGGTTTTCCACTTAAAAAGTATAGGGAGAGAAAGAACTGTAAGTGGTTAAATTGTTCAATGGAGGGTAGAAATACAGAAAGGTTAGCTAGTAATCCTAGAATCCGTAATACATCATCGAGGAGAACACAATGCAAGGCTGGTTTGAAACTAAAAAAAATCTATGATGACTCGAAAGAAAATATTGTAGCCGTAAGAATCGATCTGGTGCACTTAGAACATAATCATGAATTCATTAAGAAGGATACTATAAAGAAACACCTACAATGCAACAAGACTCATGATCCTGAGTACATGGAGTTTCTCAGTTCAATGCAGCAAAGCAGAATCCCGCAACACTGTATCATGGACTTCGTGTCTGAGATGCATGGTGGTCCAGAAAACGTACCAATTACAGCAAAGGACATTGCTAATTTGTAAGAATCATTTTCTTTATGTATCTATTATATAAATTTTAAAATCCATTTCAAGTTAATGAGTAATAATTATAATTTTTTGTTGAAATATACAGGAAACAGGCAAAGCAACGAGAAAAGAATGCCAATGATGTGTCTAAGCTTTTGGCTTTTTTTCATTATGCAAAAGGGATAATCCACAATTTTTCTCTGATTTCCAGTTAGACAGCGAAGGAAAAATATTGAGTATTTTTTGGTCTCATGCTAGTCAACAAGGAGAGTATGTTGATTTTGGGGATGCAGTTACCTTTGATACAACTCATAAGACTAATTTGTATGGAAAACCCCTAGGAATGTTTGTTGGTGCAAACCAACACCTACAATGCACAGTGTTTGGGTTCTCATTATTGGGAGATGAAACTGTTGAAACATTCGAGTGGGTATTTAATGCATTCAAGACATGCATGGGGACTGAAGGACCAAGAGTCATGTTGACAGGTATGATTTATGTAGATATAATGACTATAAACTCGAAGTACATGCAATATAAATTCAATATCCTGTGCGTATTTACAATGCATGTGAGTCTTGTTTTGTTATGTAACATACAATGTTTGCATAAAAATATGCATATAATAATGTCAGACAATGAATATTTACAGATCAAGACCCTGCAATGCCAGTGGCATTACGTCGGGTCTTCCCAAACACAGTCCACAGGTTGTGTCTATGGCATGTGCAAAATAGGTACATGCCATTTCTAAATGAGTTGTATGCACGATATGCTGAAGCGGATTTTAAGACAAAATTCCAGTCTATAGTACATCATCCATTGACTGAAATAGAGTTTGAGGCTGCATGGAAATTGTTGATTGATGAATTCAACCTGCATGAAGATGGAACACTTAGAAAATTATATGCAATGCGTAAGGAGTGGATACCTGTTTTTTTCAAACATGACTATTGTGGGCTTATGGTGTCTACGCAACGTAGCGAGAGCATGAACAAACTCGTGAAGAGCGCTCATGTAGATTCAAACACCCCACTTCATGAGTTTGCTAAGCAAATGTTGAAACTACTGCATAGCAGGAAGATGCAAGAAGGAAAGGAAACACTAGGATGTATGGTATGTAATATTATTTATGCATTATACTATTTAGTAGGCTCGCACGACGTAACTAATTATTTTATATGCAGGGTCAAAAAGAAACCACAACTCTATATATGTTCGAAATTAGGGTTGCAAGGGCATACACCAGGGCTGTGATGAATAGATTCGAGGAGTCAATAAAATACGCTACTGCATATAGGATAACACTTGATCCAGATGGAGGCGCAAATGATTGGTTGGTGCAGCATACATCAAGATCGAAAAGAATCGTGTGGGGGCAACACCAATTCAAAGTGAATGCAGATGTAGAGGCAGGAAAGTTTAAATGTGAATGCAAACAGTGGGAACACACAGGTAAGCAAGAGTTAAGAAATAACATCATATTATTTATACGATAATAATTAAAGCTGAATGTGAAATGTTGCACCCTTGTTTAAATGTAGGACTATTTTGTGTGCATCTAATCCGAACATTCATGCACATTCAACTAGAGAGGATACCTAAGGAATACATTCTACAGCGTTACACATACTCAGCTAAGCAAGATGTGGAATTTTCAAGAGATGACAGGAAAATGAGTGGAAAAGATGGAGAAACAAAATTATATAGGCAAAAAATGTTGCTTAAAAAGGCAATGAAGGTAGTAAACCAAGCTAGTATGTCAAAGGCAGGGAGTGATAAGGCTTTGGACACAATGGATGAACTGTTGAAGATGCTTGGGCGTTTAGAGCCAGATATAGGATGTGAAGATGCTGGTGGTGCAACTACTGGAGAGGGCAACCATGTGGGTGTTCTTTTATATAAAATTGTTGAAAATTTTATTCAAAACTTAATTATTGCTAATTGTAAAAATTAAACGTTGCAGGGCGAAGAGGATGATGTTGGAAACGCTGAAGATGAACATGTATCGCAATGTGATAACGAGGAGCATGTGGCAGTACATTCACGACAACAGGTAATATTATGGCAAAAAAAACAATGTAATTTATGTATAGTGCAAAAAAAATGTGATGATTTATACATTATTTGTAATATTGACTATAATGCACTAATGAGTAGGATGGAGGCTTAAATATTGATGCACATCATCAATCTGAACTGCAAATGACGCTTGTTGGAAATGATGATTGTGAAGGAACACAATATGGGGATGTTAGAAAGGTATGAAATCTAAATTTATTAAATTGCAGATATTATGTATATTTAATGGTAGTAACTATTTATATTTTGGCATCATAACATATGTACCTATAAATACTTCTTTGTATGGCATGTAGAGACTGGAATATGATGTAGATGGCATAAGCTTATTGCGTCCAATTAATGCAAGGCCAAAGGGAAGGACAATAAAAACTAGTGAACAAAGAGTTCTAAAACTGGGTGCGAAAGGAGAAAAGAAGAAGACTCGAAAGTGCCAAAAATGTGGCATTGCTGATGGACACAACAGTCGAACCTGCTTGTCTGTAGAGGAAAATAGGGTTAAATTGGCTAGCCTTGCCGATAGAAAAAGAGGACGACCACCTGGGTCTAGAAACAAAAATTCAACAATGGCCCCACAGTGGAATGAGACATCCACATCAAAAAAACATAAACATACTGATTCTGAAGAACAAGGTTCGGATGACGATAATTTGGCAGAATTGTAAAACATTTATACATAAATAATGGATGATATTGAAATGTTATGATCATGATACTATTTGATGATTATGAATATTTATGTTAAAAGCTCACTGTATGGATTATATCTATTAATGCGACGTAATTATTTGTTATGAGCTATGCTACTGATGGGTTTGTTTGGCTATATAATCATATATTCACTGCATCTCGTACAGTATTAATGTTGAAAGAATCAAATATCCGGCGAAATGAAATCAATATGTAGGGGCTGGCGCCAAACAAAAATACTAAATGAATAATTGTAAACATGTTCAGTTATATGCATAAACAGCATCAGATTTATGCATAACTGAACAAATATAGGCAGCACATTAACACTGGATAAACAAAGATAGGCGCATTCAGTAAATAAGTACATAAAACAAGGTAAACCTGTTCATTTATATACGTAAACATTGTCGGATTTTTTGCATAGTCAATACAAGGAATTATTGAAAATATTGAACAGAACTGATCAAAGATAAGCAGCACAATGAAGCTGGATAAACAGACGCATAAAGTAAATAAGTAAACAAAAAAACATAAACATATTCAGTAATATGCATAAACATATTCTCTCGAGTTGTTATCACTGAATAAGATATAAAAACCATAAGACAAATGATAAAGTGCAGAACTATCATATATAAATATAACCATCTAAAACATATCTGGTACGATGTATATAAGAGTTTGCTAAGAGCTGCATATGGACATAAGTATTATCTGAATCCTAACATAAGCCAACAGACCAATATTTACATGAACACCATTCAGTGACACTACCCTAAACTAAGCTAGAACTGAGATAACTTGAAGCCAACAAAAGTCATCAGACCATGATGTTCATACTAATATTAGGATAGTAAACTATACTAGGCTACTACTGAGAGAACTTGAATCTGTCCAGATGGGAGACCATGAAGCTGTTTCTATTTAGTCGATGGAATATTAAGTAATGCAGTACAAGAGAGCGAATGTCCTCTGAATAATCCTGCAAACAAATATAAGGAAAGGTGAGTTAGACATAACTCTACATAAATTATGTCATAACAACAAAAAAACTATCTATGTATTATGTACCGGATCAATGACTGCATTCATAGCTCCAACCATGTAGTCGTAGTTCTGCATATATCTCATGACAAAGAATCCACAATCATTAGACCCCAATTTCATTGTTGGGCAGTTATTCATGAGTTCAATAGGGTACTTCAAAAAAGTAGGGAGAGCTGATCTTGGTCGAGCATTTTGAATAGCTAGATTGAGCCTACTCATCATTAACCTGGCCCATGAAACCTTCCTATCACCCAAATCCATAGGTATACAATGGTAATTTTTCCAGATAGTCCCACCCATCTCTGGTCCATAAGGGTTGGAATCTAACACATGTATGCGTCCAATCTGAAGATTAACAACATACAATGTCCAATGTCCAGATCGTAGCATGGGTACCATTATCTACATGCACACAAAATGGAAATAACAAATGTTTAATACACTAAGGTTGATATGGATGATTGGATTAAAATTTAAATGCAGCAAAATGAGGTGAGAGTGTGGAGGGTGAAGGAACAAAAATTAACTGATTTGTAGTCATCCAGCTGCTTGAAAGAAGGCAGTGTCTTCAATAGGTAACTCTCCAAAACTGAAGGGTCAAATGGACGAGGAGACTTACTATGTTGCTCCTGCTCCTCAAAGTTCAATATAGCCTAATAGGATAGAGAAGTATTATGTAATTTCCATTAAAGATATGCATTTAAAAAAGAGGTATAAATGTAGAAGTCATACCCCAACATTAACATCTAGAATGAGCTGGTGAGCATTGAGTGGAGGAATATGTTTAGACCAGTCATCGCGGACACACTCAATGAAACATTGCATAAACACGTTGTCGAGACATGCGCCATCAGCAAAAGATTGTTGTATGTCACAACAATTGGCGCGATGTTCACCAAAGTCAATTATATTTCTACATAAGAAAAGATTGAGCATACAACAAATAGAAACAAATGTTATTTGTATAAATGAGATATAAAATTACATAATTTATATGAAACTTGACCATTGAATTGAAGGTACTATATGGGAATAATGAGATACAAAATTACATAATATGCAACTTGACCACCCTCTCTCAGCCATAATAATGGGAATTCTAGTATTTCAATTTTCTGTTTTTCTCTTTTATGTAAACTTGCTGTTTTTGACTTTGGAATGTCTGGCACAGCCTGCTGTTGGAGCTGACAGAAGGAAAATGGATGCTCAATGCAATGATCTATAGAAGCTACAACTCAAAGTTCAGTCATGTGTATAGCTATTTTGCTTTCGCTTCTATTCAATGCTAAATATTTGGGTGCAAAGATTGAGTAAAACTTAATAGTATCAATACCATTGCCACGATGTTGTTCAATCAGAATTAAAAAGAATTAAAAATATGCCAAGTCAAAGAAATTGAAAATTATGTACCTGTCCAATTCAATGAACCTAGAACACAAGTATGCCCGAAGAGCGCGAGCACATTCTAATTCAGATAAGAAGAGACCTGGTGCAGAAACACTCCCAATAGGAGTCTTGTCAAATACTGGTCCAGAATCATTTTCAACTGTGCCACCTACCACTGTCTGACCTTGCTGCACAAAAAATATGAAGTGTACGTTAATCAGAATATGTAAACATGAAATGCAAGATATCAAGATAGAAAATATATATAAGTAAAGCTTAAATACTAACAGTATTTGGTGTAACAGATTCATCGGCCCAAAGAACCTCATCAATCAATTCTCCAAATGTAGCAGCTAGATTGGACTGCTTTGTACCAATAGTATTCAAACATTGCTTGATAGAGGCAAATATTTTGCCAACCTCTAAGTCATAATCAATCAACGTAGCTTGGAACTTCTGGCGTTGATGTACAGGAAGCATCTGAATCTTATTTGCCATCAAGTCTTGCATAAGAGGGAGTTGGATGATTATATTGGGAAGTCGATCATGTTGATTTGGGTCTACATCAAAAGTTTCTGGCCTCATAGGAAACTGAAGTAAAAAAAAGATAATAATGATATGGTAAGTATGGTAAAGCAACAGACAAACAAAGATCATAGTAGGTATATGACCTAACCTCAATCTGGCAAGTAGTTGGTGATTTTGAGACGTAACATGTCTCACTGCTGCTACGAAACTGATGAAGCAGGATCAAAATTAATAATTATGTATATGGATTGACGCATGGCATGAATTGATATCGTTATATGACTACTAAAATCAAGATGTGTATTCCAACTAAGAAAGAAAAGAAGACCACAAACTATATTTCAAACCATCCAGCCATGCATACTGCAAGTTTCAGCTTCCATATACAAGGATAGAAATCCTGACACCTCTTATTTATCAGGACATTCTAAATGTAATATAGATTTGATAGGGAGCCATATTATAGTAAACGCAAGCAAACATTTATACATGAATATATACTTTCAGTGGTTGTTTGCTTGGGATCCCTAGGAAACCTGCCAGGCATATTATAGTGAACGCAAGAAAACATTTCGACATGAATATATACTTTCAGTGGCTGTTTGCTTGGGATCCCTAGGAAACCTGCCAGGCACAGGCAGTGCTCCCAGGCGCACAATTTCATCTGCCTGGGGTCATGATCAATGCCTGGCTCGAGTTTGATCAGAATATTTACTTTACAAAGAAAATGCAAGAATGCACAATAACAGCCAGTAAGATGAGTCAAGCAAATCCATGCAGTAGTACTAGTCTACTAGAGGGTAATTATATAATATCTAAGACAAAGTTAATCATAAATGGTGCTCCCAAAAATTATTACTTTGGATCAACTTGGTAACCCAACCATAGAGTTTTTTTTCAGAAAGGGCTACTTAATGTTTTATAACTTGTACTATGTCAGGTTTGAGTGTAAAGACATAATGCACATTTTGGGTTCAATGGTACAAGCTAACTAATAGGCTACGAAACTGATGAAATAGAATCAAAATTAATAATTATGTAACTAGTTGTAAATAACATTGTTATAGAGAACAGGAAAAATATGATAGAAGAAATAAAGACTCACAGGGCAAACACCAAATGGTTCACCACCATGGCGAGGCTTCCGCTTATCGGCCATTGACAACGCCCTTATAATATTCTTATTAAAATACTTTATGCGTGGAGTGCCATTTTTGTTGTTTGGAGCAGCAGCATGATGCAAATGATCCAAATAATACAGCTACATAATATAAATATTTCATGAGAGTCATATACAAATGAACGTAAACACATAATATGTCTATGTATTTTCAAATTGCAAATGAATAATCTAATAAAAGATTTGACAACTTAATTTTGAAACTTACAAGAACAATGATGGAACAGCCATATATCGTCGCCGACACATTGTTAATGCTCCTGTTGTGCCATCTCTGGGCAGCCTCACATAAGTCACTAAAAATTAGATGGCACCAATCAATTTGAGGGAATCGATCCATTTCTTCTGTAAGTACAACCTCATTGAAAGAAATAGACCAGCTAGCTGTTGGGAATAGAAGCCGGTTGAAGAGAATGAGAAAAAAACATCTGATAGAAAGATCATCATCCTGGCCTAGCCTCAATCTGTCTTGGAGCTTTGAAATAACAAACTCATCGTTGCTAATATTCAATGAGGCCCGAAGTGTTGCCGCAGCTATCGCTTCATTAATATTAAGGGGCTTTCCACCGCCCAAATTTGGAAGACCCAATATCTGATGGACAGTCTGCTTGGTGATTTTGAGTTCTTTGTCTGGACCAATACGAAGAGTCATGTCCCTGGGGTCTAGCTTCTGCATGAGCCAACAGAGAAGTGTTCGACATCCAATTGCATCAATTGTCATGTCAAGAATACTAGAAAATCCTTTTCTGACTATAGCTTGACGTTGCCTTTCATTCAATATCTGAATGGACGCAAGAACATCTCCTGGGTTGCATCTGATGTTGAGCTTCTGAAATGAAAAGGTAGATAGATGGATAAATATGTGAATACTTAAATATCACAATTTATGCTTTCTTATTTATACAAAGTTCCTTGTACTATGACTGTTTTGTATTAATGAGCTAAGGTAATGTAGAAAGGTATAAATTTCAGCACATAAGATATGTATTGAGATTAGATACATGATTAAAATATTGGAAACGATTAATTTCTGCAATGTTGTAAACTCACCTGCGTCTTATTTGGGGCATCCATTGAGATATTGCACTTTTTTTTGGGTGGCTCAAAGTCATCATCATCGTCCACATTAGACATAGCAATGTTTTTAGCAGCAGCTGCAACGCCCGTCTTTCTATGCTGCGGAGGATCACCATCAGACAGCGTATTTGTAGGGTCTGCCATGTCAGTCGAGCGTGGAATGTCAACACTGAAACATTCTTGACTTGACTCAATGATTAAACGCTTCGGATTGGTTGGGGGTCGATCAACCTTCCGCATTATTGAAACAGCAGACTGCAAAAGAACAATGTAAAACATATACGCTTCATTGAGTTAGAACAACATATACACCAATGATTATACGAACTAACTGAAAAATGTCATTAATTGTGTTTTATGACCCTAACGAAATAAATGTCAACACAATCAAACATCAAAAAAATTATATCATTGCCTTATAAAAATTGCCATATACATATATGCAAACCAACAGACTGATAATAGAAACAATATTTACTCAAGAAATGTATATTTATGCAATATTAGTAGTTAATAAGCATCAACATAAATATGTATATATGACTGAATAAACATGCAAACAGATGTTCAAATATTATTTCTTTTTTTCTTTATTTTTCCCCTTCTTATAAACTGAGTGTATTGCCCTTGGTCCCCATCACATCTGTTCGTTCGTTTCTTGACAGGAAATAAAATAGTTTTTGCATTCCTGAAAAGTGTAAATCTGTGATAGTTTTTAAACCATGTAGTACATTTGTGCATAAAAGAATGTTGCAGATGTTGGATTGATCCATCAAGTAGTATATTTGTTTCTAATTCTCAATACTGAAAATATATCAGTTTATGGAGGTGAAATATTGAAATTAAAACGTGACTAACTATTGTGAATTCAATGTATTGGAGGGATCTGCTCTTGATGCTGGCATATACTATCCACACGGTGAAGTGAAGAAACGAACGTACAGATGGGAATTGACAATTAAGCTACACACTATTATGGTAGAGACATTAAAAAATTTGGCGGCGCCGAACGCTATCAAGAAACGAAAGAACAGATGGGATGGGGATTGGGGGCAATACAGTAAGTTTAGGAGAAGGGAAAAATAAAGGAAAATGAAATAATAAAAAGAGGTGAGAATACTATTTTAAAGAGTAATAACACTTGTAAATACTACTATAGAGAAGGTCACATTAAAAATACTATAAGGGAGAAACCTGTTAAAACAAGTGTTATAATAGAAAAAAAACTCGGTAGTTTTTGTAAATGATTCTGTCAGCAAGACCTATGTGAGCAAAAAACAAGTGTTCGCAAAAATTCGCAGCGCCGTAAGCACATATGGCCAAGTCACCCCGAGCTAATCATTTGCTTTCAGCTAGTTTGGATTGGTTTGATTTGTGGTTGTTAACTATGTGCTAAGATCGGTTTATGATTGTTGAGTGATTAGTTTGGTTTGCTAGAACCGCCTCTGTGTTGAAAAAAATGCAGAACAGAGGATAAAAAAGGAATTGTATCTTGTTGTTCAGAGCCACTAAAGAGGGCAAACACACCATTCTCATCCCTGCCTTTTCTTTCTCTGTGGATAGATGGCAGGTTTCTCTCTTTCTCTGTGGTTTATAGTCGATTTAGTTCCATTTTGGAAGTTGAACATATATGTTCATATAACTGCAGCACAAAAGATAAATGTAGGCAGTGCCTATTAGTTTACTAATGTTATGAAGTAGTGGTTTATGATTGTTGAGTGATTAATTTGGACATGATTAATGACCATATTTATGAGAAAAATATGATCCAGTAAGTATATAAAAAGTGAAATGAATTACAGTTTATTTGAATAATATATAGTAGCACGAAGTCATGAGCAACACACTTGTTTCCACATCAAAATATCAACCCCTACTTCATAAAGGTATGTATAATTCACATCATTGCATATATCTTCACCCACACCATTTGAGCATACAATGAGTCTAAAAGAACAGGTCCGTGAACCTTTATCAAACCTAAAGCCTCTATGATAAATAACTGAACCATAATCGCACAAGAACAGTAAGATCAATAAAGACCGTTGGTGGGCATGTGAAATACCTATAGGACGCGGTGGCGGAGGATTTACAGCAGCGGCCGGCTCGACGACATTGTCAACGATGGCACCGATTAGGGTTGAGTTCGCGCGGAGACAAATGAAGGCGATTCACACTGCCGGAGTGGGGAAGGAGATTAGGAAGTTGCATTGAAAAGCATAAGATTAAAAAATCAACTCGAGCACCTTGGAATCCGGACGACATAGCGACCGCGGGCGTGAGCCAATGTGACGCGGGGCGCGCAAGATTGACAACGGCAGCGGCTCAACGATGCTGTCAACGGCGGCGGCGATTAATGTTGAGGGCGTGCGGCGGTGGAGGACAGCGAAATGGGCTGGCGGCGGCGGATGAACAAGAATCGCCCAGGCGACCACTGAAGAAACGCGGCGAGTCGGCCAGGATGGTTGACCGCGTGGGGGTTAGGGTATAGAAGTGTTTGACCGCTTGGGAAGTGGGGTAGTGGGCCCATTCCTTTATTTCTGGAACGTGGGTCGGCTGGAGTAATTATGCTAAATCACTATTATGTATAAACGGAATAATGGAATAGCGTAAACATGTAGGGCTCGCGGTTGTTACTCTGTTTACGCTAAAATGGGTTTCCGTTTACGCTAAATCCGTTCGCTTGCGTAAAAAGTAATCGGACGTGGGCTGGGGCTCTCTACAGTTATATAGAGCCCAGGGCTCTTAATAGATAAACTATATATAGGGACGAACTAATGGAAGCCCAGGGCTTCCATTAGTATCGGGAAGCCCCAGCCAATTAGACGGAATCGGTCAGAGCGCAGGTTTGTTCGGCGGTTTATGGTCTGGTCGAACCACAGCGTAAATCATAAGACAAGAGATCGTAAACCCTTGTGTATTTTAGCGTAAAATGATGTACGCGATAAAATCGCGAACGATAACCGAAGCCTCCCGAAAATATCGCCCAGCATGCACGTAAGCAGAAACGCCAGGCATAAATATGTACATACAATTGCGTAACTGGTTGCATATACTTCAGTAAATATAAATATGTTTCAACAAACCGCGATAAATTCTCTCGAGTTGTTATCACCAGTCCGACAATATCTCCTGGCATGCAGGAACAAACTTTATAGTACGTAATTGACCGAACTAAATAGCGTAAACAATGTACACGGGATTGGTTAGCTCAGGGCATATAAAAAGGAACGTGGCGGCTGATTGTATTGCATAGTTTACAATGGATGACGGCAGAGAAGAAGAAGCAGGCGATGATAATTCTGCGTCATTGCACAGAGCTGCACAAGGTACATTTGCAATTGAATTATTACTTCAGTTCATAAAATAATTAGACAAATATGATGGCCGGCTTGCAGACACATGCAGTGGTCTACCAGCAGCGCCCACATCAAGAATTATATCTCCAAACTGTGGTGCGAGTCCACGGATAAATATAGTAACACCACCTGCAGAATTACGAGCGCCAGGGGTCAATGATGGCAATACAACAATAATTGAAACAATGGTAGCAGCAAATCAAATGGTTCCTATGAGAACCATTAGTGATCATGAACAAGATACACCTAATATCCTCCGAAGTCATGTAAGTTATTTATCTTTGGTTATGTCAATTATACAATTTAAATAACATTAAGACTGTAACTAATATAAAATTAATTGTATTTATGATTATGTTAATTCACAGCCTGAAAGTATTGATCCAACCATGGTGCCTAGGATCGGTATGACATTTGGAAATGTCGATGAGGCATACAATTTTTACAGTCGTTACGCATATGAGGTTGGTTTTCCACTTAAAAAGTATAGGGAGAGAAAGAACTGTAAGTGGTTAAATTGTTCAATGGAGGGTAGAAATACAGAAAGGTTAGCTAGTAATCCTAGAATCCGTAATACATCATCGAGGAGAACACAATGCAAGGCTGGTTTGAAACTAAAAAAAATCTATGATGACTCGAAAGAAAATATTGTAGCCGTAAGAATCGATCTGGTGCACTTAGAACATAATCATGAATTCATTAAGAAGGATACTGTAAAGAAACACCTACAATGCAACAAGACTCATGATCCTGAGTACATGGAGTTTCTCAGTTCAATGCAGCAAAGCAGAATCCCGCAACACTGTATCATGGACTTCGTGTCTGAGATGCATGGTGGTCCAGAAAACGTACCAATTACAGCAAAGGACATTGCTAATTTGTAAGAATCATTTTCTTTATGTATCTATTATATAAATTTTAAAATCCATTTCAAGTTAATGAGTAATAATTATAATTTTTTGTTGAAATATACAGGAAACAGGCAAAGCAACGAGAAAAGAATGCCAATGATGTGTCTAAGCTTTTGGCTTTTTTTTCATTATGCAAAAGGGATAATCCACAATTTTTCTCTGATTTCCAGTTAGACAGCGAAGGAAAAATATTGAGTATTTTTTGGTCTCATGCTAGTCAGCAAGGAGAGTATGTTGATTTTGGGGATGCAGTTACCTTTGATACAACTCATAAGACTAATTTGTATGGAAAACCCCTAGGAATGTTTGTTGGTGCAAACCAACACCTACAATGCACAGTGTTTGGGTTCTCATTATTGGGAGATGAAACTGTTGAAACATTCGAGTGGGTATTTAATGCATTCAAGACATGCATGGGGACTGAAGGACCAAGAGTCATGTTGACAGGTATGATTTATGTAGATATAATGACTATAAACTCGAAGTACATGCAATATAAATTCAATATCCTGTGCGTATTTACAATGCATGTGAGTCTTGTTTTGTTATGTAACATACAATGTTTGCATAAAAATATGCATATAATAATGTCAGACAATGAATATTTACAGATCAAGACCCTGCAATGCCAGTGGCATTACGTCGGGTCTTCCCAAACACAGTCCACAGGTTGTGTCTATGGCATGTGCAAAATAGGTACATGCCATTTCTAAATGAGTTGTATGCACGATATGCTGAAGCGGATTTTAAGACAAAATTCCAGTCTATAGTACATCATCCATTGACTGAAATAGAGTTTGAGGCTGCATGGAAATTGTTGATTGATGAATTCAACCTGCATGAAGATGGAACACTTAGAAAATTATATGCAATGCGTAAGGAGTGGATACCTGTTTTTTTCAAACATGACTATTGTGGGCTTATGGTGTCTACGCAACGTAGCGAGAGCATGAACAAACTCGTGAAGAGCGCTCATGTAGATTCAAACACCCCACTTCATGAGTTTGCTAAGCAAATGTTGAAACTACTGCATAGCAGGAAGATGCAAGAAGGAAAGGAAACACTAGGATGTATGGTATGTAATATTATTTATGCATTATACTATTTAGTAGGCTCGCACGACGTAACTAATTATTTTATATGCAGGGTCAAAAAGAAACCACAACTCTATATATGTTCGAAATTAGGGTTGCAAGGGCATACACCAGGGCTGTGATGAATAGATTCGAGGAGTCAATAAAATACGCTACTGCATATAGGATAACACTTGATCCAGATGGAGGCGCAAATGATTGGTTGGTGCAGCATACATCAAGATCGAAAAGAATCGTGTGGGGGCAACACCAATTCAAAGTGAATGCAGATGTAGAGGCAGGAAAGTTTAAATGTGAATGCAAACAGTGGGAACACACAGGTAAGCAAGAGTTAAGAAATAACATCATATTATTTATACGATAATAATTAAAGCTGAATGTGAAATGTTGCACCCTTGTTTAAATGTAGGACTATTTTGTGTGCATCTAATCCGAACATTCATGCACATTCAACTAGAGAGGATACCTAAGGAATACATTCTACAGCGTTACACATACTCAGCTAAGCAAGATGTGGAATTTTCAAGAGATGACAGGAAAATGAGTGGAAAAGATGGAGAAACAAAATCATATAGGCAAAAAATGTTGCTTAAAAAGGCAATGAAGGTAGTAAACCAAGCTAGTATGTCAAAGGCAGGGAGTGATAAGGCTTTGGACACAATGGATGAACTGTTGAAGATGCTTGGGCGTTTAGAGCCAGATATAGGATGTGAAGATGCTGGTGGTGCAACTACTGGAGAGGGCAACCATGTGGGTGTTCTTTTATATAAAATTGTTGAAAATTTTATTCAAAACTTAATTATTGCTAATTGTAAAAATTAAACGTTGCAGGGCGAAGAGGATGATGTTGGAAACGCTGAAGATGAACATGTATCGCAATGTGATAACGAGGAGCATGTGGCAGTACATTCACGACAACAGGTAATATTATGGCAAAAAAACAATGTAATTTATGTATAGTGCAAAAAAATGTGATGATTTATACATTATTTGTAATATTGACTATAATGCACTAATGAGTAGGATGGAGGCTTAAATATTGATGCACATCATCAATCTGAACTGCAAATGACGCTTGTTGGAAATGATGATTGTGAAGGAACACAATATGGGGATGTTAGAAAGGTATGAAATCTAAATTTATTAAATTGCAGATATTATGTATATTTAATGGTAGTAACTATTTATATTTTGGCATCATAACATATGTACCTATAAATACTTCTTTGTATGGCATGTAGAGACTGGAATATGATGTAGATGGCATAAGCTTATTGCGTCCAATTAATGCAAGGCCAAAGGGAAGGACAATAAAAACTAGTGAACAAAGAGTTCTAAAACTGGGTGCGAAAGGAGAAAAGAAGAAGACTCGAAAGTGCCAAAAATGTGGCA
Source organism: Zea luxurians (assembly GCA_029449295.1). Taxonomy (NCBI): domain Eukaryota; kingdom Viridiplantae; phylum Streptophyta; class Magnoliopsida; order Poales; family Poaceae; genus Zea; species Zea luxurians. The sequence continues at coordinate 1,844,854 of JAOPSE010000108.1, read as the reverse complement.
TTGCTGATGGGCACAACAGTCGAACCTGCTGTCTGTAGAGGAAAATAGGGTTAAATTGGCTAGCCTTGCCGATAGAAAAAGAGGACGACCACCTGGGTCTAGAAACAAAAATTCAACAATGGCCCCACAGTGGAATGAGACATCCACATCAAAAAAACATAAACATACTGATTCTGAAGAACAAGGTTCGGATGACGATAATTTGGCAGAATTGTAAAACATTTATACATAAATAATGGATGATATTGAAATGTTATGATCATGATACTATTTGATGATTATGAATATTTATGTTAAAAGCTCACTGTATGGATTATATCTATTAATGCGACGTAATTATTTGTTATGAGCTATGCTACTGATGGGTTTGTTTGGCTATATAATCATATATTCACTGCATCTCGTACAGTATTAATGTTGAAAGAATCAAATATCCGGCGAAATGAAATCAATATGTAGGGGCTGGCGCCAAACAAAAATACTAAATGAATAATCGTAAACATGTTCAGTTATATGCATAAACAGCATCAGATTTATGCATAACTGAACAAATATAGGCAGCACATTAACACTGGATAAACAAAGATAGGCGCATTCAGTAAATAAGTACATAAAACAAGGTAAACCTGTTCATTTATATACGTAAACATTGTCGGATTTTTTGCATAGTCAATACAAGGAATTATTGAAAATATTGAACAGAACTGATCAAAGATAAGCAGCATAATGAAGCTGGATAAACAGACGCATAAAGTAAATAAGTAAACAAAAAAACATAAACATATTCAGTAATATGCATAAACATATTCTCTCGAGTTGTTATCACTGAATAAGATATAAAAACCATAAGACAAATGATAAAGTGCAGAACTATCATATATAAATATAACCATCTAAAACATATCTGGTACGATGTATATAAGAGTTTGCTAAGAGCTGCATATGGACATAAGTATTATCTGAATCCTAACATAAGCCAACAGACCAATATTTACATGAACACCATTCAGTGACACTACCCTAAACTAAGCTAGAACTGAGATAACTTGAAGCCAACAAAAGTCATCAGACCATGATGTTCATACTAATATTAGGATAGTAAACTATACTAGGCTACTACTGAGAGAACTTGAATCTGTCCAGATGGGAGACCATGAAGCTGTTTCTATTTAGTCGATGGAATATTAAGTAATGCAGTACAAGAGAGCGAATGTCCTCTGAATAATCCTGCAAACAAATATAAGGAAAGGTGAGTTAGACATAACTCTACATAAATTATGTCATAACAACAAAAAAACTATCTATGTATTATGTACCGGATCAATGACTGCATTCATAGCTCCAACCATGTAGTCGTAGTTCTGCATATATCTCATGACAAAGAATCCACAATCATTAGACCCCAATTTCATTGTTGGGCAGTTATTCATGAGTTCAATAGGGTACTTCAAAAAAGTAGGGAGAGCTGATCTTGGTCGAGCATTTTGAATAGCTAGATTGAGCCTACTCATCATTAACCTGGCCCATGAAACCTTCCTATCACCCAAATCCATAGGTATACAATGGTAATTTTTCCAGATAGTCCCACCCATCTCTGGTCCATAAGGGTTGGAATCTAACACATGTATGCGTCCAATCTGAAGATTAACAACATACAATGTCCAATGTCCAGATCGTAGATCTACATGCACACAAAATGGAAATAACAAATGTTTAATACACTAAGGTTGATATGGATGATTGGATTAAAATTTAAATGCAGCAAAATGAGGTGAGAGTGTGGAGGGTGAAGGAACAAAAATTAACTGATTTGTAGTCATCCAGCTGCTTGAAAGAAGGCAGTGTCTTCAATAGGTAACTCTCCAAAACTGAAGGGTCAAATGGACGAGGAGACTTACTATGTTGCTCCTGCTCCTCAAAGTTCAATATAGCCTAATAGGATAGAGAAGTATTATGTAATTTCCATTAAAGATATGCATTTAAAAAAGAGGTATAAATGTAGAAGTCATACCCCAACATTAACATCTAGAATGAGCTGGTGAGCATTGAGTGGAGGAATATGTTTAGACCAGTCATCGCGGACACACTCAATGAAACATTGCATAAACACGTTGTCGAGACATGCGCCATCAGCAAAAGATTGTTGTATGTCACAACAATTGGCGCGATGTTCACCAAAGTCAATTATATTTCTACATAAGAAAAGATTGAGCATACAACAAATAGAAACAAATGTTATTTGTATAAATGAGATATAAAATTACATAATTTATATGAAACTTGACCATTGAATTGAAGGTACTATATGGGAATAATGAGATACAAAATTACATAATATGCAACTTGACCACCCTCTCTCAGCCATAATAATGGGAATTCTAGTATTTCAATTTTCTGTTTTTCTCTTTTATGTAAACTTGCTGTTTTTGACTTTGGAATGTCTGGCACAGCCTGCTGTTGGAGCTGACAGAAGGAAAATGGATGCTCAATGCAATGATCTATAGAAGCTACAACTCAAAGTTCAGTCATGTGTATAGCTATTTTGCTTTCGCTTCTATTCAATGCTAAATATTTGGGTGCAAAGATTGAGTAAAACTTAATAGTATCAATACCATTGCCACGATGTTGTTCAATCAGAATTAAAAAGAATTAAAAATATGCCAAGTCAAAGAAATTGAAAATTATGTACCTGTCCAATTCAATGAACCTAGAACACAAGTATGCCCGAAGAGCGCGAGCACATTCTAATTCAGATAAGAAGAGACCTGGTGCAGAAACACTCCCAATAGGAGTCTTGTCAAATACTGGTCCAGAATCATTTTCAACTGTGCCACCTACCACTGTCTGACCTTGCTGCACAAAAAATATGAAGTGTACGTTAATCAGAATATGTAAACATGAAATGCAAGATATCAAGATAGAAAATATATATAAGTAAAGTTTAAATACTAACAGTATTTGGTGTAACAGATTCATCGGCCCAAAGAACCTCATCAATCAATTCTCCAAATGTAGCAGCTAGATTGGACTGCTTTGTACCAATAGTATTCAAACATTGCTTGATAGAGGCAAATATTTTGCCAACCTCTAAGTCATAATCAATCAACGTAGCTTGGAACTTCTGGCGTTGATGTACAGGAAGCATCTGAATCTTATTTGCCATCAAGTCTTGCATAAGAGGGAGTTGGATGATTATATTGGGAAGTCGATCATGTTGATTTGGGTCTACATCAAAAGTTTCTGGCCTCATAGGAAACTGAAGTAAAAAAAAGATAATAATGATATGATAAGTATGGTAAAGCAACAGACAAACAAAGATCATAGTGGGTATATGACCTAACCTCAATCTGGCAAGTAGTTGGTGATTTTGAGACGTAACATGTCTCACTGCTGCTACGAAACTGATGAAGCAGGATCAAAATTAATAATTATGTATATGGATTGACGCATGGCATGAATTGATATCGTTATATGACTACTAAAATCAAGATGTGTATTCCAACTAAGAAAGAAAAGAAGACCACAAACTATATTTCAAACCATCCAGCCATGCATACTGCAAGTTTCAGCTTCCATATACAAGGATAGAAATCCTGACACCTCTTATTTATCAGGACATTCTAAATGTAATATAGATTTGATAGGGAGCCATATTATAGTAAACGCAAGCAAACATTTATACATGAATATATACTTTCAGTGGTTGTTTGCTTGGGATCCCTAGGAAACCTGCCAGGCATATTATAGTGAACGCAAGAAAACATTTCGACATGAATATATACTTTCAGTGGCTGTTTGCTTGGGATCCCTAGGAAACCTGCCAGGCACAGGCAGTGCTCCCAGGCGCACAATTTCATCTGCCTGGGGTCATGATCAATGCCTGGCTCGAGTTTGATCAGAATATTTACTTTACAAAGAAAATGCAAGAATGCACAATAACAGCCAGTAAGATGAGTCAAGCAAATCCATGCAGTAGTACTAGTCTACTAGAGGGTAATTATATAATATCTAAGACAAAGTTAATCATAAATGGTGCTCCCAAAAATTATTACTTTGGATCAACTTGGTAACCCAACCATAGAGTTTTTTTTTCAGAAAGGGCTACTTAATGTTTTATAACTTGTACTATGTCATGTTTGAGTGTAAAGACATAATGCACATTTTGGGTTCAATGGTACAAGCTAACTAATAGGCTACGAAACTGATGAAACAGAATCAAAATTAATAATTATGTAACTAGTTGTAAATAACATTGTTATAGAGAACAGGAAAAATATGATAGAAGAAATGAAGACTCACAGGGCAAACACCAAATGGTTCACCACCATGGCGAGGCTTCCGCTTATCGGCCATTGACAACGCCCTTATAATATTCTTATTAAAATACTTTATGCGTGGAGTGCCATTTTTGTTGTTTGGAGCAGCAACATGATGCAAATGATCCAAATAATACAGCTACATAATATAAATATTTCATGAGAGTCATATACAAATGAACGTAAACACATAATATGTCTATTTTCAAATTGCAAATGAATAATCTAATAAAAGATTTGACAACTTAATTTTGAAACTTACAAGAACAATGATGGAACAGCCATATATCGTCGCCGACACATTGTTTATGCTCCTGTTGTGCCATCTCTGGGCAGCCTCACATAAGTCACTAAAAATTAGATGGCACCAATCAATTTGAGGGAATCGATCCATTTCTTCTGTAAGTACAACCTCATTGAAAGAAATAGACCAGCTAGCTGTTGGGAATAGAAGCCGGTTGAAGAGAATGAGAAAAAAACATCTGATAGAAAGATCATCATCCTGGCCTAGCCTCAATCTGTCTTGGAGCTTTGAAATAACAAACTCATCCTTGCTAATATTCAATGAGGCCCGAAGTGTTGCCGCAGCTATCGCTTCATTAATATTAAGGGGCTTTCCACCGCCCAAATTTGGAAGACCCAATATCTGATGGACAGTCTGCTTGGTGATTTTGAGTTCTTTGTCTGGACCAATACGAAGAGTCATGTCCCTGGGGTCTAGCTTCTGCATGAGCCAACAGAGAAGTGTTCGACATCCAATTGCATCAATTGTCATGTCAAGAATACTAGAAAATCCTTTTCTGACTATAGCTTGACGTTGCCTTTCATTCAATATCTGAATGGACGCAAGAACATCTCCTGGGTTGCATCTGATGTTGAGCTTCTGAAATGAAAAGGTAGATAGATGGATAAATATGTGAATACTTAAATATCACAATTTATGCTTTCTTATTTATACAAAGTTCCTTGTACTATGACTGTTTTGTATTAATGAGCTAAGGTAATGTAGAAAGGTATAAATTTCAGCACATAAGATATGTATTGAGATTAGATACATGATTAAAATATTGGAAACGATTAATTTCTGCAATGTTGTAAACTCACCTGCGTCCTATTTGGGGCATCCATTGAGATATTGCACTTTTTTTTGGGTGGCTCAAAGTCATCATCATCGTCCACATTAGACATAGCAATGTTTTTAGCAGCAGCTGCAACGCCCGTCTTTCTATGCTGCGGAGGATCACCATCAGACAGCGTATTTGTAGGGTCTGCCATGTCAGTCGAGCGTGGAATGTCAACACTGAAACATTCTTGACTTGACTCAATGATTAAACGCTTCGGATTGGTTGGGGGTCGATCAACCTTCCGCATTATTGAAACAGCAGACTGCAAAAGAACAATGTAAAACATATACGCTTCATTGAGTTAGAACAACATATACACCAATGATTATACGAACTAACTGAAAAATGTCATTAATTGTGTTTTATGACCCTAACGAAATAAATGTCAACACAATCAAACATCAAAAAAATTATATCATTGCCTTATAAAAATTGCCATATACATATATGCAAACCAACAGACTGATAATAGAAACAATATTTACTCAAGAAAATGTATATTTATGCAATATTAGTAGTTAATAAGCATCAACATAAATATGTATATATGACTGAATAAACATGCAAACAGATGTTCAAATATTATTTCTTTTTTCCTTTATTTTTCCCCTTCTTATAAACTGAGTGTATTGCCCTTGGTCCCCATCACATCTGTTCGTTCGTTTCTTGACAGGAAATAAAATAGTTTTTGCATTCCTGAAAAGTGTAAATCTGTGATAGTTTTTAAACCATGTAGTACATTTGTGCATAAAAGAATGTTGCAGATGTTGGATTGATCCATCAAGTAGTATATTTGTTTCTAATTCTCAATACTGAAAATATATCAGTTTATGGAGGTGAAATATTGAAATTAAAACGTGACTAACTATTGTGAATTCAATGTATTGGAGGGATCTGCTCTTGATGCTGGCATATACTATCCACACGGTGAAGTGAAGAAACGAACGTACAGATGGGAATTGACAATTAAGCTACACACTATTATGGTAGAGACATTAAAAAATTTGGCGGCGCCGAATGCTATCAAGAAACGAAAGAACAGATGGGATGGGGATTGGGGGCAATACAGTAAGTTTAGGAGAAGGGAAAAATAAAGGAAAATGAAATAATAAAAAGAGGTGAGAATACTATTTTAAAGAGTAATAACACTTGTAAATACTACTATAGAGAAGGTCACATTAAAAATACTATAAGGGAGAAACCTGTTAAAACAAGTGTTATAATAGAAAAAAAACTCGGTAGTTTTTGTAAATGATTCTGTCAGCAAGACCTATGTGAGCAAAAAACAAGTGTTCGCAAAAATTCGCAGCGCCGTAAGCACATATGGCCAAGTCACCCCGAGCTAATCATTTGCTTTCAGCTAGTTTGGATTGGTTTGATTTGTGGCTGTTAACTATGTGCTAAGATCGGTTTATGATTGTTGAGTGATTAGTTTGGTTTGCTAGAACCGCCTCTGTGTTGAAAAAAATGCAGAACAGAGGATAAAAAAGGAATTGTATCTTGTTGTTCAGAGCCACTAAAGAGGGCAAACACGCCATTCTCATCCCTGCCTTTTCTTTCTCTGTGGATAGATGGCAGGTTTCTCTCTTTCTCTGTGGTTTATAGTCGATTTAGTTCCATTTTGGAAGTTGAACATATATGTTCATATAACTGCAGCACAAAAGATAAATGTAGGCAGTGCCTATTAGTTTACTAATGTTATGAAGTAGTGGTTTATGATTGTTGAGTGATTAATTTGGACATGATTAATGACCATATTTATGAGAAAAATATGATCCAGTAAGTATATAAAAAGTGAAATGAATTACAGTTTATTTGAATAATATATAGTAGCACGAAGTCATGAGCAACACACTTGTTTCCACATCAAAATATCAACCCCTACTTCATAAAGGTATTTATAATTCACATCATTGCATATATCTTCACCCACACCATTTGAGCATACAATGAGTCTAAAAGAACAGGTCCGTGAACCTTTATCAAACCTAAAGCCTCTATGATAAATAACTGAACCATAATCGCACAAGAACAGTAAGATCAATAAAGACCGTTGGTGGGCATGTGAAATACCTATAGGACGCGGTGGCGGAGGATTTACAGCAGCGGCCGGCTCGACGACATTGTCAACGATGGCGCCGATTAGGGTTGAGTTCGCGCGGAGACAAATGAAGGCGATTCACACTGCCGGAGTGGGGAAGGAGATTAGGAAGTTGCATTGAAAAGCATAAAATTAAAAAATCAACTCGAGCACCTTGGAATCCGGACGACATAGCGACCGCGGGCGTGAGCCAATGTGACGCGGGGCGCGCAAGATTGACAACGGCAGCGGCTCAACGATGCTGTCAACGGCGGCGGCGATTAATGTTGAGGGCGTGCGGCGGTGGAGGACAGCGAAATGGGCTGGCGGCGGCGGATGAACAAGAATCGCCCAGGCGACCGCTGAAGAAACGCGGCGAGTCGGCCAGGATGGTTGACCGCGTGGGGGTTAGGGTATAGAAGTGTTTGACCGCTTGGGAAGTGGGGTACTGGGCCCATTCCTTTATTTCTGGAACGTGGGTCGGCTGGAGTAATTATGCTAAATCACTATTATGTATAAACGGAATAATGGAATAGCGTAAACATGTAGGGCTCGCGGTTGTTACTCTGTTTACGCTAAAATGGGTTTCCGTTTACGCTAAATCCGTTCGCTTGCGTAAAAAGTAATCGGACGTGGGCTGGGGCTCTCTACAGTTATATATAGAGCCCAGGGCTCTTAATAGATAAACTATATATATATATATATATATGATCTAAAGCTTAACTATTAGAGTTTATTTGTTTTAACACACTTTAAACGACGTAGTATTTTAATTATTGGGACACTATTTTGAGGCATACTTGAAGATGATCTAAGACCTCGTTTAAACTAGATGAAACTTTCCTGTTTCTTAGGTTTTTCGTAAAAGCGAACTGATTCTTGCAAATCCATGCATAACTTATGTAAAATTCTTATGTTCCAAAAAATGTAAAATAAGAGACAATGTCTGAACCCTGGAACAAAATATCAGTGCCCAAGAACAGGTATTCTTTGTTCAAGTTGCTGTAGGCAGCATGGGTAGCAGGGTAGGATAGCCTCCTGGTTTTGCGAGCCCACGGCACGTCCACGTGCTGGGAAGTCGGAATGCCTGTTGGGAGATGCCCGCCGCCTCTCCATCGCGTGATTGGTTGGCCTCGTGCGTGTCCTCATTCGCCACGTCCATGCGTGTTTTCACTGTTTTGTTATCCAGTGCCATTGAACCGTACGGCGTACCTGCTCGTCCTGTCGGCCGCGACGAAACCCATGGCCCACGGGCAAAAACCGGGCATCCATAGGTAGCCTGTACGGCTGTACCCAGATCTGTGTGTGTATTCTGGCGGTCAGTAATCACGAGATTAGTAGCATCCGAGCATCTGTCTGCACATGTACACGTCATCTCTATTATGAACCGGTGGGGTGAAAATTATGATCAACTTAGGTCGTATACAACTCATTTAAAGAACTGAAGAGACAACATGACTCTATACATTTTGTGTCTATTTATGATTTTGTATTTATGATTTAGAGACTTAAGTTGTGTCATATAGTATATTCATTATCTCTTGTATTTGAAAAACCGAGTCGAAGTCTCTGAACTGTACATGCCCCTAGATATAATTTTATGGTTTTCTAGGTATAAAATACAACAACTTGCTACAATGAGGTATATCTAAGTCTGATATCTTAATAAATGTATCCAGATTTTCTGGTATTGAATTACGCTCAATCAAATGTGTGCACGTAACTTTGTATGTGAAATGGTCGGCATCCTGTACTTGTGACGGTGCACTTAATAAACACACTGTTGAAACTGAAACTTGCATTTAGATATTGAACCATCCTTTAATTTGATATATAGAAGATAAAATTTCAAGAACCACGTTGTGACAGAACTTCCCAAGTCATTAGGCCCACCTATAGTTGTTCTTGTCCAACGGACCTCAGACAACCCTGCAGGTGCCCCTGAATCACTTGACAACACTACCGGAATCCGAGGCTTTGCCGAGTGTTGGCCTCTTTGCCGAGTGTCTTTTGTCGGGCACTCGGCAAAGAATTCTTTGCCGAGTGCCGCGCTCGGTAAAGCTAGGCACTCGGCAAACCGTGCTTTGCCGAGGGCTGAACACTCGGCACAGAACGACACTCGGCAAAGACAACTTTGCCGAGTGTTAAACACTCGGCAAAGGGGGCTCTCGGCAAATGGTCGTCAGCGGTCGTCCCAAAGCTGACGGTCGTCAGTCTTTGCCGAGTGCCAGCCGTTGGCTCTCGACAAAGAGGTTCTGTACCGAGTGCCACATAGTAGGCACTCGGCAAAGCATACTTTGCCGAGTGTCATCTCTGGACACTCGACAAAGTATATTTTTATTTTTTTTATTTTGTCTATCAAAATTTTTGTGGTATGTTCCTACACTATGTAGACCTACATGTATCATTTGTGGACAATTTTAACAGAGTTTTCAATCGTTAGTAGATTTAGTTCGTTTATTTGAATTTCTTCGGAAAATTTAGATTTGAACTGTAGGTCACTCGAAACTTGGAAAACCGTGCATGCAAAAATGATATTCATGTTACTTAGCATAAGTTACGACCGATTCCAGGAGCGGACCGGAAACTTCGAGCAACATGCTCACTAGACATGGCCGTGAACTTGCCATACACATGTTTAAAAATTGTATAAAACACAAACAAAGTCAGAAAATCCTGAAACTTGTCCACGTGTCATGATATCATATGTACAGGTTGCGATAAAAAATTGAAAAAATTTCGAGAAAACTATGACGTGCTATGTGTACAAACCTAAGAGATCCACATTGAAACTCTATGATTTCATGTGTAGTTCTCTTAGGTTTCTACACATAGTGTCTCACAACTTTGTCCAAACATTCTCAATTTTTTATCACAACCTGTACATATGATATCATGACACGTGGCCAAGTTTCATGATTTTCTGACTTTGTTTGTGTTTTATACAATTTTTAAACATGTGGATGGCAAGTTCATGACCATGTTTAGTGAGCATGTTGCTCGAAGTTTCCGGTCCGCTTATGGAATCGGTCGTAACTTGTGCTAAATAGGACAGATATCATTTTTGCATGCACAATTTCCCAAGTTTCGAGTGACCTGCAGTTCAAATATGAATTTTCCGAAGAAATTCAAATAAACGAACTAAATCTAATAGTTATAAAAAACACTTTTATAATTGTACCAAAATGGTACTTGTAGGTCTACATAGTGTAGGAACACACAACAAAAAGTTTGGTTGCCAAAAATAAAAAAATAAAATATACTTTGCCGAGTGCTGGCCAGTTAGCACTCGGCAAAGATGGCGTTGCCGAGTGCCTGTCCTTGAGCACTCGGCAAAGTTTGTACAGTGGCACTTTGCCGAGTGCTCTACAGCTAGCACTCGGCAAAGGCGTCTTTGCCGAGTGCCCGCGATCCGGCACTCGGCAAAGGCGTCTTTGCCGAGTGCCCGCGATCCGGCACTCGGCAAAGTTTATTTTAAAATTTTTAAAAAATCTTTGCCGAGTGCCGGATCGCGGGCACTCGGCAAAGAATGTAATTTAACCGCCCGACGGTCTTTCTTCTCTCTTTCTCTCCTTTCACTTCCTCTCTTCTACCCGCCCGCCACGCCGCCGCTCTCACCGCCGCCCGCGACCGCCGCCCGCTCCAGCCTCCCGGCTCACCGCCGGCGCCGCACGGCCTCCCCACGCGCACCACCGTCGCGCCCCGCCGTTACGGCGCCCCCACCGCCGCGCCCCGCCGTCGCCGCCAACGCCGGCCGCGCCCACCGCCGAGCACCGCCGCCGCGCCCACCGCCGTCGCGCCACCGCCATCGCCAGAGGTAGCAGAAACCGGAGGTAGCAGAAACCAAGGAGAACCGGAGGTAGCAGAAACCATTCACCAGTAAGGACAGTGTCTTCTCAAAACAACCGTTTAATTATCTCCTTATCAAATGCGAGTCAAATATTTTTTTGTTGGCTTTGGCAAGTAATAGAAAAATGCTATGTAGCTTAGCAATATTATTAATTTGATTCATCATATAACAAATATTTCTAGTACGTTGGTGTCTCTGGCTACTAATACCCTAGATGCTACAAGCATAACTAGGCAGCTATGGGTGAGGACGACAAAACCACTATGGAGAGACAAGAGAGAATATGGGGGGGAGGGGGGCAAGATTTCTTTCTTGGTAGGCATATGCCTGGGGAGGCCTCCAACCAAACAAGCCCTATGTGTATAGGAACCCTGCCACATGGCATCACGAGGGGGTCCCTTGCCACACAAGCCTTCATCAGGCTCTCTTCTGCAAACGTCCTCACCAACCTGTTGGCGAGATCCAGTTACACCACGTGGCATTACAAGCACAAAAAAGTGTCATTTTCTTTTTGTTATAAAAGAATAATTATATATCTGCCTTGATGCATGGAAATCGAAAGAGACCAGTACCAAACTCTAGGGGCATGCTTTAATCTAGGGGCATTATCAAGTTTGCAAACATACTTAGGTTTTAACATACCTTCATAGCCGAGAGGTAGCAAACGTCCTCACCACCGCCAAGGACTTTAAGGACCTCGAGGCTAGCAAAGAGCCCCTAACGTCTAAGTGTCACCGAGTGCTCTTGGGGGCATTGCCCTAAGAACTTGTACTCTTCGCAGCGCTCTATGTCCCAAGAGGCCATGGGGACTTAGACTCATGATCATCTTAGGAAACTTAAGGGTCCTAGGGGCTTGAGCTGCTCATAAATATCCTAGGGGGAAAGGGGCCTCAAGGACTTTGATTATCTAAGCCTAGGACATCTAGGGCACTATGGACACTAGTTCTTATAGCAAAATAGGGCTCACTGGATGTCAGGTCTCTTCATCTAGGGCACTATGGACACTAGTTCTTATAGCAAAATAGGGCTCATTGGATGTCAGGTCTCTTAGTGGTTCTTTGAGACTTAGTGGTGTGGCATTTCCTTTGGGTGCCTCAATATCGAGTTACCCAGTATAAAGTCTCTTCCCTGGTTGGGGCCAAGAGAGGTCCGCTGAGCATGGTGCCTAGGGGTGGTGGTCCCACTAGGTGGGTCCCATGATAGATTCATATACTCGCCCGCGGCTTTCTTCCTCCTCCTTTCTCTGCTCTCGCTGTCTCCTCTCTATCGCGCCCACCGCAGTAGATTAGGAAAAACCATGAGCTTCTCGATACCTCGATTAAAATCATCGTCCTCGATGTGGGTCTACATCATTTCTATCTCATTGATGCTTTTGTAGGTTACATGCTTACATTTGTAATTTAATTTGTAAAAGTCAGACTTGGAATCGAGTGCTGGTGATGTCAATTTTTTGTTGACAGGCATGTATTTTTTGCAGAGGTCTTCCTAGCCGCTGCGGGTCTGCCTGCACCGCGTCGCGTCGCCACTGCACCGACCCGCCACAGCCCCACTAGCCTGACTCCACCGCCACCCTAGGTATAACCTCTATTTCCGCATCATGGTCGTAGATCACGTAACCCAGTTAGGCGTCTCCCGTTCGAAAGAGATACGGTGTAGATATGCAGATCTTTGCATATCTACAAATGTATCAGTTTCGAATTGTCCACGTTTTTTGGACAGCCCGCGGTTGCGTAGATGGTGTTAGTTTCCATGCTCTACTCCGGTCCGAGAAAGAGTTTCGGCGTCACCTCCCTGTTGTTCTCCGGACAGTACACTCTCCCTGCCAGGACGTGTATCCGGAGAACAGCGGGGAGGTGCTGCCGAAATTCTATCTCGGATCGGAGTAGAGCATGGAAACTAACTCCATCTACGCAACCGCGGGTGGGATTAGGACCTATCCTCACCTATTAGAAGGTAGGAACGTAGTGTACATGCATTACATGTCTATATTAAACTATACTCGGTTATATATGTTAGAGGATGGAGGACCGTGAGTGGATGTACACGGGCCGCGTTCGACGTAATGATGTCACCCCAGAATGGATTAGGAAGACCGATGCTTTCGTGGAACGGGCATATGGCGAAGCTGCTAAAGGAGCTAGCCTAGTCCCTTGTCCGTGCAGCAAATGTGACAACCGGAAAAGAAAACCAAAGAAGGCCATGGTAGAACATATTTGGAAGAATGGATTTACGCCGGACTATACTCGGTGGATCTTCCATGGTGAAGCGCATCGCACGAGAGAGGAGGTGGTGAGACAACGCGTCGAGGATTACGATGCTGATGCCGGGGTAGCAGACATGTTGAACGACTATCACGAGGCACAGTTCGCCGAAGGACGTACGGAGGACGAGCCAGAGGCGACCGCAAAGGCATTCTACGACATGTTTGACGCGACACAGAAACCCCTTCACGGCAAGACAAAGGTTTCTCAACTGGATGCCATTGGGCGTATAATGGCGTTCAAGTCGCAGTATAGCATGAGTAGAGACGCCTTCGATGGTTTGTTGACAGTTATTGGCAACCTGCTTCCGGAGGATCACGTTCTGCCAAAGAGCATGTACGAGGCACAGAAACTGCTTCGTGCACTCAAGATGACGTATGAGCAGATACATGCTTGTCCGAAGGGCTGCGTCCTATTTAGGAAAGAACACACTGAGGCAAAGTACTGTCCGAAGTGTAAATCGTCTAGGTTCATGGAGGTAGACTCTGGTGATGGACAGAAGAGGCAGCTCGACATCCCCGTGACAATCCTACGCCACCTTCCGTTCATACCGAGGATCCAGCGTCTATACATGACAGAGGAATCCGCGAAACAGATGACATGGCACAAAAAAGGCAAACGATACAATCCTGACAAGATGGTTCACGCATCCGATGGTGAAGCATGGACCCACTTTGATGCCATTCACCATGAGAAAGCCAAAGAGGCTCGACATGTTCGTGTTGCGCTGGCCACAGATGGGTTCAATCCCTATGGAGTGACCGCTGCCCCATACACATGTTGGCCCGTGTTCGTTATCCCCATCAATCTCCCCCCCCCCCCCCCGGCGTATGCTTTCAAAGACAGAACATATTCGTGTCGTTGATAATTCCTGGACACCCGGGGAATAAAATGGGCGTGTACATGGAGCCTTTGATTGATGAATTGGTCCGTGCTTGGGAGGAAGGGGTATGGACGTACGACCGAGCTACGAAGACAAACTTCAAAATGCATGTTTGGTACCAGTACTCCATGCATGACTTTTCGGCGTATGGGCTATTTTGCGCCTGGTGTGTTCACGGTAAGTTCCCATGCCCAGTTTGCAAGGAAGCTCTTAGGTTCATTTGGTTGAAGAAGGGTGGCAAATATTCGTCATTCGATAAACATCGACAATTTCTCCCTCCTGACCATGCATTCCGACTAGACATCAAGAACTTTACGAAAGGTGTCATGGTGACAGACCGCGCACCTGCAATGATGACTGGTGCCGAAGTTCGCGAACAGATAGATGGTCTCGTGGCCAACCCAGAAGGTGGTTTTGTGGGATATGGTGAGCAACATATGTGGACACATAAGTCGGGCTTGACTCGGCTCCCCTATTATGATGACCTGCTCCTTCCACACAACATTGACGTGATGCACACTGAAAAGAATGTCGCCGAGGCACTTTGGGCAACAATTATGGAGATTCCTGATAAGTCAAAGGATAACGTAAAGGCAAGAGTGGATCTGGCAGAGTTATGTGATAGACCAAACCAAGAGATGAAGCCGCCTAGTGGTGGTAAGACATGGAGAAGGCCTAAGGCCGATTTCGTCCTGAGCAGGGCCCAGAGGAAGGAAGTACTACAGTGGATCAAGATGTTAATGTTCCCTGATGGGTATGCAGCTAACCTTAGTAGGGGGGTGAACTTATCTACTCTGCGAGTCTTAGGGATGAAGAGTCATGACATCCACATATGGATTGAACGAATTCTTCCGGCGATGGTTCGAGGCTATGTCCCTGAGCATGTCTGGCTAGCGCTTGCAGAGTTGAGCTATTTCTTCCGCCAGCTTTGTGCAAAAGAGTTAGCTCGGACCATGATTGCAGACTTAGAAAGGATGGCACCCGTGTTACTGTGTAAGCTGGAGAAGATCTTTCCACCCGGCTTCTTCAATCCGATGCAGCATTTGATTATTCATCTCCTGTATGAGGCACGAATGGGGGGGCCCGTGCAGGGACGTTGGTGCTATCCAATCGAGAGATGTCTAAAGAGTATCCGAAAGAAATGTAGAAATAAATGCAAAATCGAGGCTTCCATTGCAGAGGCATACATACTGGAGGAGGTGTCAAACTTCACAACAACTTACTATGGTGACAAACTGCCAAGCGTGCATAATCCACCCCCTCGTTACAATGATGGCGGCAATGAATCGAACCTCAGCATTTTTCGAGGGCAACTCGGAAGCGCGAGTGGTTCGACCACCAAGACCCTGAGACATGAAGAGTGGCGCCATATCATGCTATATGTATTGACCAACCTTGAAGAGGTGACGCCATACATGGAGCAATTTCTTCATGAATTCTGGCGTCGATCAAGGGACCCAACTCCACAGGAATATGATACCCTTCTTAGAAAGGGTGCGGGAAATGGATTGCTCGATTTCATTTCCTGGTTTAAACATAAGGTACGTGCTTAGTTTGTTATTCCAAGTTGCTCTTACGTGCGAATAATATAACAATCTAGCGTGTTTGAACTTGCAGGGCCAAAGAGAGCCGTCTATGAGTGCCGAGTTGAGACAAGTAGCCAATGGCTTTGCCTATAGGGTCAGGAAATTTTCTGGGTATGACGTCAATGGATACCGTTTTCGCACAACAAGCTACGACCAAAGTCGGCCCAATCGAAAAACCACGTGTTCTGGAGTCTTTACGCCCGGGCTTGACGAGGTCGAGTATTATGGAAGAATTGAAGAAATATATGAACTCAATTTTTATGGTTCCAAACCTCTTACTCCAGTGATATTCAAATGTCATTGGTTTGACCCTGAAGTTACGAGACGGACACATTCTAATCTTGGGATAGTCGAAATTCGACAGGATTCCACCTTAACAGGAGACGATGTCTATATTGTGGCCCAACAGGCCACACAAGTGTATTATCTTCCATATGCGTGCCAAACGAAACAACATCTTAAGGGTTGGGATGTTGTGTATAAGGTATCACCGCACGCTAAATTACCTGTTCCAAACGATGAAGATTATAACTTAGACCCGGACACATATGACGGAGAGTTCTTCCAAGAAGATGGGCTCGAAGGGCAATTTGAGATAGACTTAACCGAAGCGATCGGAATGGAAGTAGATATTGAAATGGTTGTTGATGACGAGGATGATGAGGTGCAAAATGAGAATGACTTAGAAATACTTGAAGGCAATGCCAATGACGAAATTGCGCCTTCAGATGATGTTGACTATGAAATGGTTGATAGTGATGATGACACTTATGATCCGGCTAACCCGGACACATATGAAGATTATTTTTAATCGATGTAATGCTATATTTCATTTATTTTGCATATGTTTCTAAATACATATTTTTTTATCTGTGCTTAATTGTTTACTCTTAATTGCAGGTTGTTGGACAAAGATGGTGGGCGGTGGGACGAGGAGGGGGAGGGGGAGGGGGAGGAGGAGCACCCGTAAGACGGAGGAGGAGGCGCAGCAGGACGACGCCGTACAACAGCAGGTGGAGCAGCAAGCCGCTGTCGATGCGGCACAGCAGGACGACGACGATGCGGCGCAGCAGGACGACGACGACGACGACGCCGCTCAGCAGGATGTCTCAGGTTCTGGCTCCTCAGGTTCGAGGAGTATCTACCTGCGAGGTCCCGCGAGCCTACCTAAGCGACCCATACTTCGTGACAGACGTCTGCTGATACGACCCGATGGAGAGAGGTAGGTAACTTTAGATGTTGTTGCTGTTTTTTCATATTATATGTTCAAATTAATAATAGAAACTAATACTTCATCTTAATCACTTCGACAGGTCTTGGATGGTTTTGGAGACTGCAGGGTGTCACGGCCGCAACCCCAATGGCATCCTCGGCCTTCTATGCCGGGAACACTTCCCTAGACTTGTCGAGTACGCCGAAGTGACGAGCCCAGCATACACCTTCAACCACTACGCCGTCGCCCCCGATGCAGTAGATCGGGACGACAGACAATTCAACAACAAGGCGGAGCGGGTCAAGCAAGAGCTGTGGGTAAGTCTTCCTCGCACTATATTGTTTAATAAGTCGCATTTGTTGCATATTCTTGAAATAATGTATGGATACATCGTCTTTGTATGTAGGATTTCTTCAGGTGCGATGCTGGATACGAGGCCAGGGCGGATGTGGTGTCTACGACGTGCTGTAAGAAGCTCGTCGTGGACATGCACTACGAGGCGCGCATCCAGGCCATCGTCACTTACCACGGCTCCGTCCTTGGGGAGAAGGTGAACAAGAAGGACGCCCGAACCATGTCATTGACTGCGGACCAGTACTTGCAGGTAAATACAAAACTTTATTATTGGTACTAAATATGCTTATTCTTATCTTCTGATATGCGGTGTACTTATATTTTTTAGATGATTCCTCATTGGTGCGCCACGCATCCTGAGTGCTGGGAGAAGATGGTGCAGAGGTGGTGCTCGGCTGAGTGGGACGAGGCGCACAACGCTAGCCGGGAACGGCGTTTGCTGATGCAAGGTCCCTCCCACCATCAAGGCAGCCGCAGCCTGGGCAAATACGCGGAAGCATGGGTACGCGCTCTTTTTTATTTAGGTATATAACTTTCGATTAGACATGATTTCTAACCATATCGTTGGTTTTCTCGCAGTCGGCGGCACATGGTGGCGCGCCTTGCTCCACGTTCTCGGCATATGCCATGGCCCACAAGGGGAAGGCGACGTCCGACGTCACCTACAACCCGGATGACGGGCCCGAGGCGTACACCAACCCCGCCATCCACAGCCGACTCAGTGAGTACACCGCCATGGCCAAGGAGGTCCATGGGCCAGATTACGATCCGAGGACCGAGGACATCGACGGAGATGTCCTCATGAGGGTCGGAGGAGGCAAGAGGCATGGGCGGTACTGGATTGCCGACGGGGCAATCGACTCGTCCTCCACTCCCACTCTCTCTCAGGTGCGAGCAAGGAGCACGAGCGCGAGCCCAGCCATACGACCTCGGCAGGACACCTCACAGCATCGTATCCAGCAACTCCAGGTTATTCCTTATCTATTCATCGTTCATTGATTTTTATATATCTTCTATTTGCATTATCGTAACATTAGGGCGAAATATTACAGACTCAGCTAGATGATGAGAGGAGGCAACGTGAGGAGCTGGAGAAGAGGATGGCGGAGATGTTCGCGTACATGCAGAGCCTTGGCGCCGCACAGGGTCATGCTCCACCACCTCCGTTGTTCCCTGCAGTTGACCCTACAGAGTTCACTACTCCTGTGAGTATCAAAATTTTAGTACTGCATGATATTTATTCATATGTTCTCACACATACAATCTCTTCTCTGTGCAGGGTCAATCGGTGGCGTCGAACAACCCTCATGCTTCGTCCATCCCTTCGCCGAACCAGTCCAGATGCCCACCTCGTTGATGATCTGTTTTGTGATGATCCAGACTTACCTTTATGAGTGTTGGTGATGTTAGTTAAACTTTATCTTGTGAGATACTTGGTGATGTTAGTGATGACGCAGACTTATATCTGTTTTGTGATGATCCTTACTTATATTTGTGAGACTTTAGTGAGACTTTGTGATATATATGGTGTTGATGATAAATGTGTTCATTCTATGATGTGATTGATATATAATATGATGTGAATCATATATATCTTTTGTTTGTTTGGATGGAACAACAAAAGCAAATAAAAAAGGGACATTCTGGTCACTTTGCCGAGTGTAACACTCGGCAAAGGGGCGCTTTGCCGAGTGCTATGACCATGGCACTCGGCAAAGAAGACAACCTGGGAACCGGTAAAGCCATCTTTGCCGAGTGCTGACAATGGCACTCGGCAAAGAAGGAAACCTGGGAACCGGCAAAGACATCTTTGCCGAGTGCCATTGCCAAGGCACTCGGCAAAGACACTGGCAAAGGGGCCCACTGGAGGGTTCTTTGCCGAGTGCCTGTCCAACAGACACTCGGCAAAGAAGCTCCTTTGCCGAGTGCCTACTAGAGCTCTCGGCATAGGGACTGGCAGTGGGGCCCACTGGGTCAGTCTTTGCCGAGGGCCACTCGAGCAAACACTCGGCAACATTGACCTCTTTGCCGAGTGCCACAGACGGCACTCGGCAAAGGATCCGTCACCGTTACTTGGCACCGTGACGGTGACTTTTATTTGCCGAGTGCCGTTTGGCACTCGGCAAAGTCTTTGCCGAGTGCCCGACAAATAGTACTCGGCAAAGAGGCTGTTGCCGATGTACAGTTTACCGATCGTTCTTTGCCGAGTGTAACACTCGGCAAAGCATTTGCCGAGTGTAAATTTGCCTTTGCCGTGTGTCTGAGACACACGGCAAAGAAGCTGATTCCGGTAGTGCAAGTTCGGTATCTGCTTTCCTTACTTTTCCCAAAAGCGTTTCACCCGTCATGCAGACATTACAATTCATCGGAGGTGCGAAAATGCGGAAGCAATTATATTAACTTACCTTTATTGAAAAGTAAGACGGAGTTATATAGTTATAGACCAGAATATAATATATATGAGTGCTGAGTATTATTATTACAAACTATGGGAGACAAAAACCCCTCCCGATAAGTATTAAACAAAAGTTTTACGGAGGATCATTTCTTCCCGCAGCTTTAGTCTTGATGCTCTTCCTTTGGTACCACCTTTGAACAAAAGCAGCAAAAGTTTGCCGCTTCTTCACCTAAAAAAACATGGGACGAAGCCCTGAGTATGGAATTACTCAGCAAGTCTTACCCGACTAAAGAAAAGACTCTCAAGGGTATGTTGGCTAGAGGGAGTCAAGGTAAGGCTGATCAATAATCAATGACTCTGTTTGCAGAAATGCTTACTAAGAGTGGATCCTTAAAAATCCATTTTTACTTGTCAGGCTAAGTAAGTTACCTGCATCTAGAGTTCTTTCTACCCTAGTTCAAGCACTTGGCCTATACTAGCCGTCTTTTCATCATCCCTTTAGTTCACTGGATTTCTACGTATAGGGCAGTGACCAAGTTTCATAACCGTGAAGGTACGGCGATCCGAATCAATTATACTCAGCTGAGGATCTCCGATCACACGACATATGTAGCACTTAACCCTTGCATATGTCAACTCGCCACCAGGGTTCTTAAGACTAGATCAGGTTCACGCCAACCGAGAGCACAGTTACACCACCGTCCAGCCTCTTGCCACGGAGGGTACACGCTACTCTCGCCATCTCTCCACTCCCACTGCGTGGTATCTTATTCTGGTATTAGTCTGCCCGAGGCAAAGCTTACCCATGACGAGGCATGTGACCAGTTAAAGGGTCCTCGGTCAGCAAGCCTACATCGAGACGGTCTTTAAACGACTCAGACGGAGACACTACACCGAGACTCTCTTCTCGTGCAAGTCACCCGCTCGGTCTCAGCTTAATCATTTCAAACCCAAAGTTTGGTACCTGGCAGAGGTACATCTTTTCCGATGTTGAATCTATCATGGCCATGATGGATCCACCATCAAGTTTTATTTTCGAAAACATCCCACCCACTTTGCAACATCATCTTTTGAGAAAACAAAACATTTTGTTTTTCTAAAGCAAAGCTAAGCATAAGAAAACCTTTTGTAAAACAGGGATTTAGGAAATAATCCAAGGAAGGAGATGCAGCAATAGTTTAGCACACAACTCCTACTACCTAATGCATCAAGTAAGTGAGAAATATTTTAAAATGAACAAGGAGGTGGCAAATGCACCGGGGCTTGCCTTGTGTTACTGGTGAATTAGGCTCTGATCCACAGATATCAAAATAAGAACAGTTGCCTGCCTGATGTTCCTCAGGTGGTGGTGGTGAAGTCTTCTCTTCTTCGACTTCTACTTCTTCTTCGTTTTCTAAATATAATCATACATGATAATGAATGCCTATGTAATGCTCATGAGAGTGCAAGGATAATAAAAGTCTATTATCTAAAGTCTTGAAAACAATTTTCCTTCACGGATCTCTGAGAACTTAGGGTTTCCGGAGTCAATAGTGAAGTTCATAGGGCAGGGGGCTAGGGTTTTGGGTTCTAAGTATCAAACATGCTCCAAATCATACCAAATTTTACACAAGGCTTCTAAATATTATTTAAAGTTTACCCTAAAAATTTTGTGAATTTTGGATTTATTAATTATTTTCTAAAAATTCAGAAGCATGGTCTTAGGCTGTTTTAAATACTCTATAATTTCCTTTTTGGACTAAAAATCATAAAACTATTTTTATTAAATACTATATGAAATTATAAACCTAACAAAATTGGTCTGGTATTTTTAGGATTTTTCTACAATTTTCTAGAATTTCTTTAGCTCTGGTAGAAAAAGAAAAGGAAAAAGTCATGAATAGTTCTGGACCGTCTCTAGCCCAGGTTGGCCCAACTACTGGTGAAACTGTGCCCGTGCGCGCCCGCGTCTCCAGTCTTGTAGAAACCCCCCCCCCCCCCCCCCCCGATTTGGAACAACTACGGAAGAAACCCGCACACTATTTAACTGAGTCACTGACGTTCGCAGTTAGGCCATTGAACTTCTAATTCTTCACAGCGTCACGTCCACGACGTCGCACGGCGGAGGTCCGAACACCAGCGAGGTTAGACTGGCTGGATCACGCAAAGACTAGTGCTCCCGAGCGGCAGACACCAAATTCAAGCCTTAACCGAAGTTTCCCCTAAACTAATTTCATGAACGGTGATCTAACCTGCTCTGTCCATGGTGACAGTGGGTATCGCAGACAATCGATCGCATTCCCGGTGATCAATGGGGTTCTAGTTCAATTGGGCGGGTTGGTGAGCATCAAGAGCAAGCACGGGTGCTGAAACAAGAACGCAGAGGGCGAGATCGGACCTGAATTGGGCTGGCCACGACGAGGTCAAAACGAGCGGAGTTCTGGAGTGATTTGGAGGAAGTAAGAAATTGGAGCTCTCGGGTACACGATTGGAAGCAATACTTGTTGGCTTGGTGCGTGATTATACTACGAACTCGATGATGCGCTCAATTTATAGAATCCGCAAGCGGTGGCCGGTGAATTAGATGACGACGCGCGGCGGCCGGAGGAACAATAAGTTACTGGCGCGTGCGATTAGTGTCCTGTTACCGTGGCAAGCTCCCCGGCGATGAACAGAGGATTACTGCGAGTCACGGCGATGCGGTGGATGTGTTAAAACACGTGGCGCAAGGCCGTGAGGCAGCTGTCACCGGCGAGCTCATTCGAAGCGACCGTGGCAAGCTCGGTAAGGTGGCCAGAGTAAATTATTGGCCGGAACATATCCATGGCGACGATATTTACTCAACCCCAATCGCTATCCAACCGATCCGAGCACGAATCAAGGCGGCGAAGGCACGAATCGCGCACGGCTCGTCGGCGGGGAGGGACTGAGCTGGCGGCCTGATCCAATCACTGTACCATCGCGAAGTGTATTCAGGCGGTCTGATAGATCAACTTTGAGTCCAATTTTCTCCTAAATTTACATGGCAACATGCTGATCGACCAGTATCAAAGTTGTTGTCTAATGATTCATCTATAAACCAACTGCAGTCTTCATGTCCAAACATCCCCGGGATCATCTTCCAAAAGGCCCCCTCCCATGACCCTGAACACCACAATTCAGGTTTCAGACATCCTGACAGCCCAGCTTGGGGCACATTTATCTCAGAATTATTCATGGTACCAAGGCATGATCTCTATAGTAAAGTTACTCTCCTTCTATAGATCTACAAAATTGATGTGGTGACCTAGGGCAGAAAGTTTATAACTTGGCAGATATAGGGCTCCAAAGTTGAGCCAATGCCACTGATTTTAGACTTAGCCCATAGGGTTCAAGTGTGGCTCTTTTGCAATTAGGTCCAAACTTCAAGGTTTTACTTGCAAATTCACATATTTGTGAACCACATTACTTAAGGTGCCTCACTTTCATGTTTTTTGCACTTTAGTCCAAAAGTGCACTAATTTTGCACTTAACCCCCTAGGGTTTAAGTCTAGGCTTTCTAGTGTCTTATTTAGGGTTTTTGGGTTTTCTGGGTTTTCATACCATGTATGTCTATTCATAGTGACATTATATGGTTATTCCACTTGAGTTTTGAAGTTTTCTCCTATTTAGGCCTTGTTTACGCTTTCAAGTCCAGTTTAGGGTTAGGTGCCCTATTCTGGGGTTTTATTCACAAAATGTCATATCAATACAACTTGTTTGAAATTTTGCCTAGTGAGTGCACTCTAGGTGTGACAAACATATGATATGCCAATGCTTATGATGTTATGCTCAAGTTTTAGTAACAGTAACACCAAGGGTGTTACACACGTTGTTAAAACTGAAACTTGCATTCAGATATAGAAGATAATATTTCAGAATCCATGCACTTTGTTGAACACAAAATATGTCATGCGGACTGTCCGCCCATGTGGTTGGACGATCCACGGTCCGGACTGTCCGCAGTGGTGACACGGACGGTCCGTGCGTGTGTAGATTTAGTTAGGGTTTCTGATTTCTAGCGGGATTTGTTAGCTAAACCTGCAGGATTAACTCGAGAACCGACTTTTAACGGGTTCAGACATCCCCTTTATATAGATGAAGGGCTACGGCCGATTGAACCCCCACATTCGATACAATCAAATCTACTTATCAATTTGACCTTATTTGCATCGTTCTTCCAATTCATAGGAGTAGGAGTAATTTAACATTAGGTTTAGATCTAATTTAGTCTTCCACCACAATCTCTCTTCGACTCTACGCCGACTAGAGGAGCACCGAGCGGCCTGCTGTCCCGAAGCAATGCCTTGGAACTCTCCCCCTCAACGGGATATCTCCCGGGGCGAGTTCTAGGGTTCTTCGCGGAGAAGAAAACCCTCTGTGCTATCGCGATCAGTCCGACCTCAGGCGTGTACCGTCCAGAAGCATGCAGAGGAGGATCTGCTCCTGCGCCCTAGGTCGTGGACCGTCTGACCCTGTGCTGCGGACTGTCCGGCCTCAGGCTCGTACCGTCCAGAAGCATGGAGAGGACGATCCGCTCCTGCGCCCAGGTCGCAGATCGTCTGGCCCTGTGCCACGGACTGTCCCCGCCTCCGCAGAGAGCACCGCCAGGTGGTTCGTTCCCGTGTTTGGCGCCCAGATGGGCGCCAACATACTTTTTGGTGACATCGCTAGGGACGTGGGTGTTTAGATCTATAAAAACCGATCCCTCATATGGCCGGTTCCAAAGATCACACCGATGTCTCCACCACCAACATCATCAAGTCGACCATGGAGGCACTCTTGGCTGATGACCAGCATCACTTCGATGACCTCATAAGGCACGAGGAGGTACTGCGACAACTCGCCGAATGGTGAGACAAAGAGGAGGGGGAGGTGCTACAACAACTCAAGGAGCGATGCGAAAAGGCGACACAAAAGTACCTATCATACTTCAAGGTGCATTGCCACCAGAAGATTATTCGTCAAGGGGAGATCTGTATGACATCTCTCCTACCTCCGCCTCAGGCTCCCATTGTAAGACCCCAAATCCATCTCTTGAAGCTTTCATGGAACAAAGAGGGGAACTATTAAAAGAATACATAGACGAATCTATTAAAAATGGGTGCTTTCATATAAGAAACCTACTGCCCCTAGTTTTCTCTCATGTGAATCCAATACGGAACCACCCATGCCAAACACATCGTCTACAAATGGGTCTCCCTTGGCCCAACCATCATATGGCATGCTGATGCACACGTTCGTGTCACCATTACAACCGTCGGCGCTAGGCACGCGACCGGCTTTGGACACAATCGGACCGTCCACGATTCATCTCGGACAGTCTGACCCTACACAAGCCCACGTGCAGATCACTCAGGTAGCACCACACATGGCCGGACCATCTAGGTGTACCCGGGATCGTTCGATCCGGTCACAGACCGTCTGGCCCCTTACGTCGGACCGTCTGGATACGTCACGGACCATCCGACGTGTTTCACCGGACCGTCCGACCTCACGCGAATCCGCGCGCATACCACCCATGTCACACTGCACATGGCCAGAATATTCGGGTACAGCCCCAGACAATTTGGCCAGGTTGCGGACCATCCGACCCCTCACGTCAGACCGTCTAGGTACGGAACTACGCAGACAACACCATATATGGCCAGATAGTTCGTATACGCACTTAGACCATTCAGCCTGGTCGCCGACTATCTGACCCCCTTATGTCGGACTGTCCGGGTATGCATACACAGAACCGGGAGCTACATAATATGCATAGTTCCCACACCCATCACAACAACACTATGGTGCCCCACCGGCAACATATTATAACCATGCCATGCCAACTCATGTACACTAGGATGAATATTCTTCGGCCACCAGAGAACACGAAAGATATAGAGCAGGAGGTGGTGGCATTAATAGGACACCTAACACACATCTCGGACATCCCTGGGAGGAAAGCCAACAGAATGATGTCGGACAACCTGAGATTTCCACCTACAAACTTAATGGATGGTCGTCAGACGTGATGGAAAAAATTAGGGACGAGGTAGCTGGGTAGTTCAGAGACAAACTTGATGTTAGTGTGTCAGGCATAGGGTAGTCGTATCGGAAACCTTATAGTCACCGATTTGACGCTGTGCCATATCCGCAAGGGACTAGGATACCAGATTTCTCCAAATTTTCTGGTGAAGGAGGGAAAAGCACGCATGAGCACATAAGCCAGTTCTTAGCACACCTAGGAGAATTGGCTGATAGGGAAGCCTACCATGTTCGTTTATCCTCGCTATCTCTAACTGGTACCGCATTCGCGTGGTACACAACCCTGCCACCTAACTCTTTCAATTCATGGGAGGAATTAGAAAAGAAATTTCATGAACACTTCTTTTGAGGAGAACATGAGTTAGAATTAGCTGATTTAGCTTCAGTCTGACAAGGACCCAAGGAATTGGTTAATGACTATATCCTGAGGTTCCAGGACATTAGAAACTGATGCTTTTAGATCCATGTCACGGAAAAACAGCTAGCAGGACTCGCTTTTAATGGGTTGTGACCTTACTTAAAAGTGAAATTAGATGGCACCCAGTTCTTTTCCTTAGTACACTTGCACTAGTGGGCTTTGGCCTGTGAAAGCCGAAGTAAATGCATCAAAATCGGCTAGCCATAAGTTGCATCTAGTGGGGTGTGATAATTCGGATGATGAATCCACAGAAGTATATAAAGCTGAACTAATTTGGTCAGCACAGGCTAAACCTTCTGCATGTCCTTCTTTGCAGTCAATTAAAAAGAATCAACATGAAGTTAAATTTACTTTTAATGTTGCCAAATGGATAAAATATTTGACAAGCTATTAAAAAATGACAACATTAAATTAACACATACAATTCCTCCTCCTGATGAATTGAAAAGACATGTTTACTGCAAATGGCATAATTCTTTTTCCCATGCTACCAATGATTGTAAAGTTTTCCGTCGACAGATACAATCGACCATAAATGAAGGCCGGTTGAGTTTTTAGGAGATGCAAGTGGACACACAACTATTGACTATCAATATAATAGAGCTAGCAAGAAAAAAGGTCTTGGTTTGGCTGGAAGTGGCCGATAAAGGCAAAGGAAAATATATTATCATTGGTGATCCTCGCACGCCGAATATAGCACAAGGAGGGATTGTTTGAAAAGCTCCAAAGAAAAAGACTAACAAGTCTGGAGGTGCCGAGGGGCAGGCTCAATTGAGCAGTCGAGCAAGGGTCCCTGACTCGAGCATAGCGGATTGTCCAACACATGCGCATGAACAGTCTGATGCACATATAGACGGCCCAGCTAACCCAGCTGGATAGTTCGCCCATGGCCAGAGGCATCGACCTCCACACAAAGCAAAGGAGGGGATGCAAGGGCAAAGCACATGTAATGCACATGGTCGGTTGGTCATAGTCAGCCCTACTTTTGATCAATCGCTCTCCAAATACTCTAGCAAGAAGGTTGTTATACGTGATTGGCCAACAAATAAACCCCGGCTACCCGCTAAAACAAAATGACCGAATAAAACGGGCCAAAAGGCGGTGTGTTGGGGGCCTTCCTCTTTCGAAGGTCCTCAAAAACATAACTAACCCTTTGTTTTCAGCATAAGTTATTACAGGGAGCCTCGTCTTCAGGATGCAAGTCTTCTCCTCATGACGAAGGCATACGAGATGAAGACATGATCCAAGGATGATAAGGATAAACGCCAAAGCTATCGCTAGATTGACAACTTCGACTCATAACAGTGACGAAGATTAATGATGATGTTGACCGAAGGGGAAAAAGACTACATAGTCCTTAACAATTTGTGTTACAATCATAAGTAAATGTTAGGGACATAAATGTACTTTTACCCGGGCTGTGTCCCTTGCCTATAAATAGATGAACAGTAGCACCGTACTGTTCACGCTGATTTGTAATCTCCCTCGCGTCAACACCTTCGAACAAGCCAAAGGTATTAATGTAATTTGAATTCTATTGATATTCATACATGTTTTGAGGAATGTAAATATGAATGAATCAACAAATTATACTTGTTATTTTTATCTCTTTGCATTCTTGTTTATTTATAAGATCATGAAAACATATGCTTCATGACCTTCGTCTAATGATCATTATGTCCATGAGGAGATAATGCTTCGGAAGGCAAAGGTCTTTAATACTTAACAATTGTGTTGCCTTATTCTTGACTCATAGCATTTGAGAACAAGTGACCAACACTGGCGCCCACCTCTGGTGAACCCACTTCAACAATCTTCGGCAAGCATCCAACTTCGTCATGCCGCCGAAGAAGACAATAGCACCAGGGGCTGCTTTGCAGCCACTGGACACCAATTAGGAGATGCTTTCACCGGGAGAAGCTAGGAGCCAGAAGAGAAAGGCCACCAGCCCAACACCTCAGGAAGAGGAGCTAGACCAAGAAATGAGAGACTTAGAAGCTATACACCACCAGATACAGAGGAAAAGGGAAAAGATGCTTCGGCTAGCCGAACTTTAAAGGAAGATAGACAAAGCCACTGAAGAAATGCGCCACATCGGGCAGGATGACCAAGGACGAGGGCCTCAACATAGAGAGCTTCGTCAAGAAAGTCTAATCAACGATGATGGATGGTATGATGACCCGTACCATGGTAACTTCGCTTTTGATGATGCTTCTCTCTTGGCAGCAGAGTTGCAGGCTACCCCAAGGCCATCTTCATACAAGCCACCACAACTTCCCATATATGATGGGCACTCTGATCCGAAGCAATTACTCATGAGCTACGAAGCAGCCATATCATCATATGGTGGCAACACTGCCATCATGGCAAAATCCTTCGTCATGACAGTCAAGAGCGTGGCTCAGACTTGGTATTCTTCTCTTCGGTCGGGAACAGTTACATCATGGTAGAAGCTGAAGGATATGCTAGTCACAAGCTTCCAAGGTTTCCAAACAAAGCCAGTTACTGCTCAAGCTTTATTCCAGTGCACGCAAGACCACGAGGAGTACTTGCAGGCATACGTTCAAAGGTTCTTGCGATTAAGAGCCTAGGCGCCAACGGTGCCTAATGAAATTGTCATCGAAGCCATGATCAAGGGGCTCCGACCAGGACCGACAGCATAATATTTTGCAAGGAAACCACCACAAACCTTGGAGAAGCTTCTCCAGAAGATGGATAAATACATTCGCGCTGACAATGATTTCCGCCAAAGAAGGGAAGAAGCCTACAGGTATTCTGAGATGACTAGGGGCTTTGGAGGAAGACTCCACCCTAGGCATGTCAGAATGATCCACAATCCCAACACAAATGATGACAGGGCCCATCATACTCAAAGCAGCCAGCAAAGCTCACAGTCTTCGGGAATGCAACAAACTTCCTACAGGCCACCAGCCCCGAGAGGCATGGGGGAGGAACTTCAGAGGAAGGTATGGTAATCAACCCAGGAGATTGTTCTGCTTATTCTATGGGGAGGATAATGGACACACAACAAGTATGCGCCAAGTCATGATCCAAAAGCAAAAGGAAATTACTGAAGCCGAAGCACAGCAGAACCAGCCGAAGCAGGTCTTGCATACTGCTTCATGCTATTCCCCATATATCCTTGAGTATGTGGGCAACCAGCAACCTACGGCGTCTGTTGCTTCGGCGAGTCATTCCCAAGCCTCCTCGGCTTAGTTGCCACCACCACCACCACTGGCGCCTACCTTGGTCTATAACCAACAGCCAGAAGGGCATCGCCAGGCGCAGCAATAACGTGATACTTGGGAGGAGTCCGAAGCTCGCACAGTCAATAGTACTGTGCCCGAGTCAAGGCATATCTAACAAAGGTGGCATAGCGCTTCGACCAGAGAATGTCCTAATCCAATGTATGTTTACTCTTATTGCTTTTATATTTTCTTCTCACAAGACAATACATGGAGGTTTAACCTTCAGCTTGATGTAATAAGTCTGTGGTTGTACCATCGAGTATAACAAAAAACGATCAAGAAGCTCCAAAGTCGTTCCTAAGGGAATGCAGGCCTTAAATGCCACCTAAGTCAAAGGTGAAGAAGCTCCAAAGTCATTCCTAAGGGGAGTAGGGCTTAAATACCACCTAAGTCAAAGGTGAAGAAGCTCCAAAGTCATTCCTACGAGGATGTAGAGCTTAGCTCCAAAGTCGTTCCTAAGGGGATGTAGAGTCTTATCTTTTATGTTTCGTACGCCAACATCATATGCATCATGCCATCACATCATACTACATCATAACATCGCATCATACTTCATTTTGCATCAACAAAAGCAGTGAAAAAATGAGGATTCATCCTTCAGCTTCGGTGAAGATTCATGAAAGAGTATTAAAGATGCATGGCCGTGTTTCCGATAATACTATTCCTATGCAAACGTCTACAACAAGAATAAAACATCATACAGTAGCTTCGGCAAAGAAGGGGGATTTCTTTCTGAAGCGTGAAATGAAGGGAAGGTGTTTTTTTGTCGCAGGCTCAAAAACAGTATGTACGAAGGTTCCACGCTTCATAAAGAAATATATATTACATCAATATACATACAAATTGTTTATAAGTGTTTCTTAGAGAACTAGGGATCATGTTCAAGGACATCAAACTAGAAAAAATACAAAGTTTTAGTCTTCCCTAAGAACTTTATCGGCAGCTTCGTTCAGAAGCCTGTCGACAGCTTCATCAATAGCGTCATTGGCAATTTTAATTATGTCGAGCGCCTCTTTGACAGATGGGTCAGCTTCGGGGTTATATGGTTTAGAAGGTGGAGAAAGCTCTGCTGCATTGAGACAAATATCTGTTAGTGTCGAAGCTGGAAAACTTACGAAAATGACTTAAAGAGTGCATACCTATAAGTCTAGCCCGCTCGACAGCTTCTTCAGCTCTTTTTTCTTCTTTTGAAGCATCATGAGGTTCCTTCTCGTTTCTTTTGATGGCTTCATCAGCGATTTCTCGTCCACCCTTTAGCCGTACTTCAGAATAAAATTTTCCACCTAGGGTAGTAGCTTCAGCTGAAGGGTTTCTAATATCATTAGCTGAGAAGGCGAAGTCTAGTTGAGCTACAGCTTTAGCATAATCGCAGCCAACCTTCTCCAAGATGGACGTAGCCCCATGGGCACCAGCGAAAGCACAAAAATCTCCTATGTGGTTGACAACTTCTTTGAAAGCTTCGACTTCGTCGTTTATCCATTGAATGACTTCATTAGGATTTCCACGAATAAATTTCTGCTCGGAGGAATAGGCTCCAACCTTAGAAACGTTGTTCTTTAAATTTTTAGCGCATTCTAGGGATACTTCATAACATTTTTCCTTGGCAGCACGGAGCTCATCGACATTCTCTTGTGCTCTTGATCTTTCAATTTCACATAATTCGTGCTTCACTACTTCAACTTCAAAGTTCTCAATTGCTTCGGCAACTTTCCTCTTTAGCTCTTGTACCTCAGCTTCATGAGCTTCGGCTTTAGTGGAAAGCTTGGCTTTGCTAGATTTCAATCTTTCCACTAAAGAGAGTAATATTTTATCCTTCTCCAGAGCTTCGTTTCTTAATGTAATAACCTTCGAACGAAGGTTTCCAAGCGCTATTTAGCAACTCTCACCCTCTGCATCTTTCTCGGCTTTCAAAGCCTTGCTTAAAATCAAGCCTTGGAAAATGAAGAGTGAACACGTAATGACGATAAGAAAAACCACAAAAATAGTTTATCATAACACAAATTGCGGAATGACAAATCAAAGTATATGCACCTTCAGGCTGTTGTAGGCAAGGCTATCTGCAAGCTAATATTTGGTCATCGCAGACAAGTCGAGTTCGAGCTTTGGATATCCCATGTGATCCATCATTTTGTGGCAAACATTGATCTCCTTTCCGTAAGGTAGACAATAGAGGAAATCAACATCATTATCTCCTCCATATACTAGGGATCGATGGGGGTACTTCAGCTCTTTAGCATAATGTTCTGGTTTAGAAACTTGCTCTGCTGATAGTTGTTTTCCCGAATCATGTCGAATAATAAAATCACCCCTGAAAGGTGCTTCGGGAGAAGGCGCTGATGGTTTCTCAGGAAGGCTCTCTTTCATAATACTTTCTAGTGTAGTTTCCGAAGGTCCCACCTCGACATGAGCAGAAGTACTAGCAGTGATTACCTCTGTGACATGTTCAGTTTTGCTGCCAGTAGCTTCGCAGAAGAAGGAGGCGGCGTTTTCACAGATTCTAGAACACCTTCCAAGACACTAGCCATCCTCCTCTTCCTTGGAGTTCCTGTGGTAGCTGGCAGCTTCGGCAGTGCTATCACCATCATCTTAGGCTGCTTTGGTACTTTTTCTACTATCTTCTCTAGCTCTAGCTCTTTGGCCGGGTCTACAATGGCTTCAATATGCATACCAGGAACAGTCTCTCTGGCTAGGGGGGTTGTTTCCACCCTTTCAATTAACTTCGGCACGTCGGTCGTCTCGATGCGCTTGGGTCTGCGTGTCAAAACCTTGATTTTCTTTGACTTCGGCACACTAGTAGATGTTGAGGCAGCGACTTTCCTTTTCCTCCCTTGCTTTTGGGTGGGATAACAGTAGTCTGGGTAAACGAACCCAATAACATCAAATACTCTATTCAACCTCTTTTTGCCACGAGCGCCGAAGGCATCCGTCATAGCTTCGTCCTGTGCCCTCGAATATGCTCCAAGAAGTTCATCACTTGTTGCCTTGATGGTGTCCAACCAGTCATCATTTGGCTCATCAAATTGGTTTTTGAATCAAAAAGTATACTTCAAATAAATTAGGCCACCCTGGCTGGAGCCAGCGGTGGTTTCCTTCAGCATATCCCACTCGTTTGCAAGAGGCCATACTTTATAACCGATATGCTCTTGAACTAAGTCTCTTGTACCAATATAGATGCACACTATGTTGAAAGCAGCTTGGCACGCTTGACCATCATTTCCAAGTGCGTTGGACGGCCTTTTGATCCTGAAGCGTGACCATATAGGGCACTGGATAATGTCCTTCACATCCTCCCTCTGGTTCTTCAGGTCATTTTTCACGTAAAACCATTCCTTCATCCAAGAACCTGGCCACTTCTTCTGAAACGTGGGCACAGGGAAACTTGCCCCAGACCGAGGCACGAAGTTGTAACAACCAAAATTATTATGATATTGTTCCTCTTCAATTGCTTTTGTTTGATAAGACAGCTCATGAATATTACAAAAGCATCTTGCATCTGGTTCCAGTCCTTGGCTTCTCATGGCCCAGATAAAACTCCCACTTTAAGAAGAGCTTCGGGGGTAATCTGATGAAGGTATATCTCAAACGTCTTCAAAACCTCAACTAGCATCTTATGGAGAGGGAAGCGAAGCCCAGCTTTCATGAAGCTCCTGAAGACTACCACTTCGTCACTTTCTGGCAGGGGAACAATGTCTTCTCCAACCCTCACTATAGACACATCATGAAAGTATTTGCCTTTCATCGCTTCCATTTAACCTTGTTTGATTGTGGATTTTCCAAAAAAACATGGCTTGGTCTCCACGATCGATCTTCGGCACTTTCATTCTCACTTTCAATATCAAAGCTTTCACCGTCGCTTGAACCACCAGATAGTCCAACTAACATTTCGTCGGTGATCTTCTCTATGTTGGTCCTTTCCATAGCTTCATAGAAGCCAACAAGTGTGGGGTCAACACTTTTCTTGTCCTCAGCCATTGTGATGGTCACGGCAGAAAACCAAAGCTCGCAGACAATTGCACTCATAGAACAGGAAAACTAAAATGACAACTACAGCACGAAAGCTAGATGGCACGAAAAATATTCATCATGCACCCTTCTATATATATACTCAGGGCCCCACATCTAGGTGGGTCCCACGGTTCAGAATGATTCGCTATTCTAGCAAAGGGAAGGTGTTTTCTCGGACCTTCGGCTAAAGGCCTTCGTTCACGTCGCAGTCTGGATTTGTTACATAGAAACAAATTAATACTGCGAGGGGCTATTGTTGGGGGCCTTCCTCTTCCGAAGGTCCTCCAAAACATAATTAACCCTTTGTTTTCAACATAAGTTATTACAGGGAGCTTCGTCTTCAGAATGAAAGTCTTTTCCTCATGACGAAGGCATATGAGATGAAGACATGATCCAAAGATGATAAGGATAAACGTTGAAGCTATCACCAGATTGATAGCTTTGACTTATAACGGTGACGAAGATTAATGATGATGTTGACTGAAAGGGAAAAGACTACATAGTCCTTAACAATTTGTGTTACAATCATAAGTAAATGTTAGGGACATAAATGTACTTTTACCTGGGCTGCGTCCCTTACATATAAATAGATGAACAGTAGCACCATACTGTTCACACTGATTTGTAATCTCCCTCGTGTCAACAGCTTCGAACAAGCTAAAGGTATTAATGTAATTTGAATTCTATTGATACTCATACATGTTTTGAGAAATGCAAATACGAAACGAATTACACTTGTTGTTTTTATCTCTTTGCATTCTTGTTTATTTATAAGATCATGAAAACATATCCTTCATGACCTTCGTCTAATGATCATTATGTACATGAGGAGATAATGCTTCGGAGGACGAAGGTCTTTAATACTTACCAATTTTGCTGCCTTATTCTTGACTCATAGCATTTGAGAACAAGTGACCAACACGGCGCAACAAGCATCACCTATTCATCCATCTCCAGTAATGCCAGGATACTTTTCGCCCGCCTACTCATCGTCGATATATTATCCTATTCAAATGTGGAATGGTACGACGATGAACCCATGGTACATACATAGTTACTTTGCCTATCCAGGCTAGGGGACACTTCCATTCCATACATTTTGATCCATTTATCGGATGGTCATGGACGAGAAAGATGTAATCCGAAATGGCCTTTATACATTAAAGCTATATTGAATGATCACCGTATTGGATTCAAAAGCCGGTGACTCACATCAGTCTTAGTGCATATGCTTTTGGTTCATCAACCTTCACCAAAAGGCAGGGGGCATATGTTGAACACAAAATGTGACATGCGGACTGTCCGCCTGCGGGGCCAGACGGTTCGTGGTCTGGACAGTCCACGGTGGTGACGTGGACAGTCCGCATTTGTGCAAAATCAATTAGGGTTCCAGATTTTTAGCAGGATTTGTTAGCTAAACCTATGAGATTAACTCGAGAACTGACTTGTAACGGGTCCAGACCTACCCCCTTTATATAGATGAAGGGCAACGACCGATTGAACCCCCTAGAATCGATACAATCAAATCTACTTATCAATTTTACCTTATTTGCATTGTTCTTCCAATTCCTAGGAGTAGGAGTAATTTAGCCTTAGGTTTAGATCTAATTTAGTCTTCCACAACAATCTCTCTTCGAATCTATGCCGATTAGAGGAGCACCGGGCAGCCTGCCGACCTAGAGCAACATCTTGGAACTGTCCCCCTTGACAGGATCTCTTCGGGGGCGAGTTCTAGGGTTCTTCATGGAGAAGAAGACCCTTTGCGCTATCATGGACCGTTCGGCCTCAAGCACGGACCGTCTGGAAGCGTGTAGAGGAGGATCCGCTCTTGCGCCCAGGTCACGAACCATCAGGCCCTGTGCCGCGGACCGTCCGCGCCTCCACTGAGAGCACTGCCAGGTGGTTTGTTCCCGTGTTTGGCGCCCAGATCGGCGCCAACATACTTGCATCAAATGGGATAATATTTCATATACAAAATAGAGAATAATATGTGGAAATTAGAGAAGAAATGCACTAGCAAAAATCTGAATGCACTTGCCATCATAGAAGAACAGAGAATATAGAACCATCCTTTAATTCATATTGACTGTTTACTTGAAATATAGAACGATAAGTACCGATGACTACATAGCACCACAAAACTAAGTACAATATGGAAATAATATTTTCCTCAAAGACTCTAAGGCAACGACATGTTCAACTCTAACATCCTCGGTCATTGTCGAAACATCTTTTTGGAGAAGGCATGTGTCAGGTACCTGATACAGTGTACCCAAACAAGGCCCATGAACCGCCGAACCACCTGCCAAGTAGCTCGGCGTAAAGGTCCAAAAGGCCTCCCAGGGACGGCCCGCCAAGCCAACCAGCACCTCGAACAAATACAACCGAGCAACCCAACAAGGGGAGGATGCCGACCAACCTGCCTAGCCGATCAATCCATTGAGGCGGGACTGCCAACCAACCTGCCCACTGAAAAACCCAGCGAGACGGGGCTACCAACCAACCTGCCCGCCGAGTAGCCCAGCAAGACAATAGCCAACTCTCAGATGGACACCCCTACAGAAAGGAAGAGCCGACCTAGTACTATCGAGCCATGTCGACACGATGAGACATCACCGAGCCATGCCTAGACCGTAGAAGTAGTACCGAAGGGTCTCTATCGAGCTTGACACCAGGTATGTATCCCTGTTGACCAATGGGACTGGACAACCTAAGCCGCAGGGACCTCAGCATCAGGGTCTGTACAATGACCCATACGCGGAGGGGACAAGGCAATACACCATACCAGGCATGTGCCTACGCATGATGAAAGGTGACGCTAAGGGGGTGACGAAGATGAAGTTGTACTAAAGACATCCCTAAACCGTGCCTTGAGCTGACTTAATAGAACCCACCAAGCACTGCCACGTCTAAATCGGAGTAGCTACAAGAGTCCATCAGAAGGCGGACGGGAAGCGATGCCAAAACAGAGGTATGGTGGCGCACAACCCGTTAGACGGCTCCATAAGGGCTACGAGGCCCAGAAGCATGACCCAGCAGATGGGACCATTGGGGCTATGAGGGCCATAAGCCGAAGGCCAAACTCCACCCTAGTTGAATACAATTTCTCATTGTAACATCTACCCTTGAGCTATAAAAGGGCAAGAGAACCCCCAACTCGAGATATCCCACAGCTTCACACAAGCACCCAACTATAACACGCTCTAAGCAATACCATTGTCAGCACTGGACTGGACTAAGGCTCCAGCCTGAACAAGTATAACCCATTTGTCTCAGATCCACCTTCGAGCCCCCATAGATCACCATTTGGAGTGAGTCCACGCTAACACCCCTACCAAAAACGTGGCAGAGCGCGTCGTGTTGCTGACACAGTCGAGGACTAGGGGGACATGTGTCTAGGATGTGGGGACACACACATGGTGTGATACTCACAGTGGTTTGGTAGTTGAGCCTCAAAACCACCCTATGCTAAGAATGGTGGGTTTTGCTGAGTTTAAGCCTCAAAACATGGCGTCGTCGGTTCCGGAGGCAATCGATGGCGACACGTGGCGTCATAGCGAAGGGTGCGTCAAGGCAAAGCAATTTCATGTGGAGCGCATGGCTGTCAGATCGAAATCTAGGAGTTGGTTTATTTTGCGTCTGGTGGAGTGGATAGACTCTAAGTAAATACGGGTAGTTTAGGAAATAGAAATAATCCTGTTGGTCACTTGTTCTCAAATGCTATGAATCAAGAACAAGGCAACACAACTATGAGTTATTAGGGACCTTCATCTTTTGAAGCATTATCTCCCCATGGGTATAATGATCATCAGACGAAGGTCATGAAGGACATGCCTCCATCACTTAATATGTGAACATGAATGCGAAAGGGCAAAGATAGAAATTACATCTCATTAATTCCTTCATATTCGCATTCTATAAAACATGTTTGAACATCAACATAATTAATATTACATTGATACCTTCGATTTGCTCGAAGGTGAAGACGCGAGAGTGATTACAATTCAGCATCAGCAGTACGATGCTACTGTTCATCTATTTATAGACACGGGACGCAGCCCAGGTAAAAGTACATTTATGTCCCTAATATTGTATGATCATAATACAAGTTATTAAGGACTAAGTAGTCTTTTCCTCTTTTAGTCAGCATCATCATTATACTTGATCTCCGTTGTGAGCCGAAGTTGTCCATCTGGTGACAGCTTTGGCATTTACTCTTATCCTCTTTTAGATCTATCTTCATCTTGTGTGCCTTCGTTATGAGGAAGAGGCTTGTATCCTGAAGATGAAGCTTCTTGTAATAGCTTATGCTGAAAGCATATGGTTAATTATATATTGGAGGACCTTCGGAAGGAGAAGGACCCCAACAGTAGCCCCTCGCAGTATTAATTTGTTATATTGAAACAAATTCAGACTGCGACGAGAACGAAGGCCTTTAGCCGAAGGTCCGAAAACACCTTCCCTTCGCTAGAATAGCGAATCATTTTGACACGTGGGGCCCACCGAGCTGTGGGGCTCTGAGTGTATATATAGAAACCTGTGTCGTGAGTATTTTTCGTGCTATCTAGCTGTTTGTGATGTGTGTGCTATTTTAACTTTCTTTGCTTTCTCAAGCTTGGTTGACTTTTGAGCTTCGACATCTGCCCAACCATCGTCTGAATGGATAAGGAGAAGAAGATCACTAACCCCGCACTGGCTGGGTTTTACGAAGCTATGGAGAAGACCAACATAGAGAAAATCACCAATGAGATGTTGGTTGGGTTGCCTGAGGACTCCAGCGATAGTGAGAGTTATGACGTGGAGAGTGGAAATGAAGATGTCGAAGACCGGCCATGGAGGCTGAGCCATGTTGTTTTTAGAAAATCCATCATCAAGCAAGGTCAGATTGAATCGATGAAGGGGAAATACTTTCATGATGTATCTGTAGTGAGGGCTGCAGGAGAGGACACTGTTCCCCTACCAGGAAGCAATGAAGTGGTAGTCTTCAGGAGCTTCATGAAGGCTGGGCTTCGTTTCCCGCCTCATAAGATGCTAGTCGATGTTTTGAAAATATTTGAGATATATCTTCATCAGATTACCCCCGAAGCTCTTATTAGAGTTGGGGTTTTTATCTAGGCCATGAGGAGCCAAGGACTGGATCCAGATGCAAGATGCTTTTGCAATATTCATGAGCTGTCTTATTAGACGAAGGCGACCGGAAAAGAACAGTATCACAACAATTTTGGTTGTTACAGCTTCGTGCCTCGATCTAAGGCGAGTTACCCTGTGCCCACATTTTGGAAAAGGTGGCCAGACTCTTGGATGCAGGAGTGGTTTTACGTGAAGAATGACCTGAGTTAGAGGGAGGATGTGAAAGGGATTATTCAACGCCCTATATGGTCTCACTTCGACATTAGGAGGCCACCCATTGCACTTGGGAATGATGTGCATGCGTGCCAGGCGGCTTTCAACATAGTGTGCACCTATATTGGCACAAGAGACTTGGTTCAAGAGCACATTGCTTACAGAGTATGGCCTCTTGCAAGTGGATGGGAAATGCCAAAGGAGGTTGCCGCTGGCTCCAGTCAAGGTGGCTTGGTCTATCTCAAGTATACCTTCCGATACAAAAGCCAATTTGATGAACCAAACGATGACTAGCTAGATACTATAGAGGCAACTAGTGAAGAGCTACTTGGAGCTTACTCGAAGGCTGAAGACGAAGCTATGATGGTCGCTTTCGGTGCTCGAGGGAAAAAGAGGCTAAATATGGATTTTGATGTTATCGGGTTTGTCTACCCTGATTACTGTTTTCCTATTCGGAAACAAGGGAGAAAAAGGAAAATTACTGCTTCAGCATCCTCTAGTGCGTCGAAGGCGAAGAAAGTGAAGGTCTTGACACATAGACCGAGACACATTGAGACGGCCGATGTGCCAAAGCTTATTGAAGGTACAGAAACTACCCCTTCTGCCACAAAATCAGGTCCTGTCATGCCGATCGAAACTCGTACAGATCCGACCGAAGAGCCAAAATCAGAGAAGGCAGCAGAATAGCTGAGGGTACTGAGTCCAGCAACTACGACAGAACTACCGAAGGCATCAAGTGTTTCCACAGCGACTCCAAGAAAAGGAGAATGGCTAGTGTATTAGACGCTGTTTTGGAATCCGCAAAGATGTCAGCTCCCACTTTCTCTGAAGCTTCTAGCAGAAAAACTAAGGATGCGAAAGAAGCTGTTGCTGCAAGCACGACCATCGCTCGTACCGAAGTTGGTCCTTTGAAAGCTGGGCCAATAAAACTGGCGGAATAGAGTGCTCCTGAGGGATCTAAACATCCTGCCCCCAAAGCACCTCATAAAGAGCTGGAATTCATCATTCGACATGCTTCGGGAAAGAGCTGTCTTCGGAGCAGATTGCCGAAGTGGAGCATTATGCCAGGGACCTAAAGTACCCCCAAGGGTCCTTGGTATACGGAGGGGATGACAAAGAGGACTTCCTCTATTGCCTTCCTGATAATAAGGAAATCAACGTCTGCCGCGAGATGATGAACAGCATGGGATTTCTGAAGCTCGAGCTCAGTTTATCTGCTATGTCAAAGGATCAACTTGCGGACAGCCTTGCTTTCAATAGCTTGAAGGTTTGCAAATTTTGGCTTCATGTTTTAGTACTTTCCGAACTGTTTTTTAGTAGTTCTTACATTTGTTGTTTACTCTTTTGTTTTATTTTGCAGGGTCTAATCCTGAGTAAAGCTTTGAAGGCCCAAAAGGATGCTGAAGACGAGAATTGCCAAATGGCAATTAGTAATTTCCGATCGGAGGTTATAACTTTGAGGAATTAAGCTCTCGCTAAAGATAAGATTTTGCTATCTCTGGTCGAAAGGCTGAAGTCTAGTGAAGCCAAGATGTCTGCTCAAGCAGAAGCTCACAAAGCTGAAGTACAAGAGCTGAAAAGGAAAGTTGCTGAAGCAACTGAAAATTTTGATGTTGAAGTGGTAAAGCATGAGATATGCTAAATTGAAAGATCAAGAGCACAAAAGAATGTTGATGAGCTTCGCGCGGGCAAAGAAAAATGTTATGAGATATCCATGGAGTGCGCTAAAAATATAAAGAATAGTTTCTCTAAAGTTGGAGCCTTCTCCTTCGAGTAGAAATTCATCCGCGGTGACCCCGATGGAGTTATCCAGTGGATCAGTGGTGAGGCCGAAGATTTTGAAGAAATTCTTAGTGATATGGGGATTTTTGTGCCTTTGTCGCGCCTGCGAGGTTGTATCAATTCTGGAAAAGGTCGACTGTGATCATGCCAAGGCTATTGCTCAGCCAGAATTTGTTTTGTCAGCCGTCGACATTAAAAACCCTTCAGCCAAAGCTTCTGCATTAGATGGGAAATTTTACTCCGAAGTATGGATGAAGGGCGGCCATGAGATAGCTAATGAAGTTATTAAGAAAAATGAGAAAGAATCTCACGACGCTCAAAAAGCTAAAAGAGCTAAAGAAGCTACTGAGCGCGCCAGGCTTATAGGTACATCTATTGTGGTCTAGCTTTGTAATTTGTTTTAGCTTTGGAACTAATAAACACATACTACGATGCAGCTGAACTATCTCCCACTCTGGAGCCATACGATCTAGAAGCTGACCCATCCATCAAAGAGGCGCTGGATATTATCAAAATTGCAAATGACGCTATTGACGAGGTTGTCGACAGGCTTCTGAACGAAGCTGCCGATAAAGTCCTCAAGGAGGACTAAAATCTTTGTATTCTTGGTAGTAAAATCTTTGTATTCTTGGTAGTTAAATGCCCTGGGAAATGATTCTTAGTTTTGTAAGAAACAGTTGTAAACAATTTGTATGTACGTTGATGTAATATATTTCTTTATGAAACGTGAAACCTTCGTACATACCGTTTTTTAGCCAGCGGCAAAAAAACACCTTCCCTTCTTTTCATGCTTCAGAAAGAAATCCTCCTTATTTGTCGAAGCTGCTGTATGATGCTTGATTCTTAGTGTAATTATTGCGTAGGAATAGTATTGTCTAAAGCATAAAATTTCACGTGGCAGTAGTTTCAAGCATGAACCGTGCACCTTTAATACTCTTTCACAAATCTTTTGCCGAAGCTAAAGGAGAAATTCCCATTTTTCCACTGCTTTTGTTGATGTAAAATGATGTATGATGTGATGTCATGATGCAATATGGTGTGATGGCATGATGCAAATGATGTTAGCGTGCGAAGCATAAAAGATAAGACTCTACATCCCCTTAGGAACGACTTTGGAGTCTTTTCACCTTTTTCTTAGGTGGTATTTCAGCTCCGCATTCCCTTAGGAATGACTTTGGAGCTAAGCTCTGCATCCCCTAAGGAACGACTTTGGAGCTTCTTCACCTTTGACTTAGGTGGCATTTAAGCTCTACATCCCCTTAGGAACAACTTTGGAGCTTCTTCACCTTTCACTTAGGTGGTATCTTAGCTCTGCATCCCCTTAGGAATGACTTTGGAGCTTCTTCACCTTTCACTTAGGTGGTAACTTAGCTCTGCATCCCCTTAGGAATGACTTTGGAGCTTCATGATACTTTTTTGTTACACTCGATTGTGTAACCATAGACTTATTACATCAAGCTGAAGGTTAAACCTCCTTGTATTGTATTTTGAGAAGAAAAAAATATAAAGGCAAAAAGGGTACAGATATATTGGATTAAGGCACTCAGTAGATATGCCTTGACTCGAGCACAGTGTTGTTGACTATGCGAGCTTTGGATTCCTCCCGAGTGTCGCGCTGCTGCTGAGCCTAGCGATGCCCTTTCGACTATTGTTTATGGATCAGGGTAGGCGCCAGTGGTGGCGGTGGTGGCAACTGAGCCCAGGAGGCTTGGGAGTGACTCGCCGAAGCAACAGAAGCCATAGGCTGTTGATTGCCCACATACTCTGGGATATATGGAGAATAGCATGAAGCAGTATGCAAGACCTGCTTTGCGCGGGTTCTGCTGTGCTTCAGCTTCAGCGATTTCCTTCTGCTTTTGGATTGTGACTTGGCACGTCCTTGTCGTGTGTCCCTTATCTTCCCCACAGAATAGGCAGAATAGTCTCCTGGGCTGATTACCATATCTTCCTCTGAAGCTTCTCCCCCTCTACCTCTTGGAGCTGGTGGCCTAAAGGAGCTTTGTTGTGCCCCTGATGATTTGGAGCTGTGCTGATGCCCTTGAGTATGATTTCCCCTGTCATCGCTT
Source organism: Zea luxurians (assembly GCA_029449295.1). Lineage (NCBI taxonomy): Eukaryota > Viridiplantae > Streptophyta > Magnoliopsida > Poales > Poaceae > Zea > Zea luxurians. The sequence goes on along the minus strand of JAOPSE010000108.1, from coordinate 1,801,900 downwards.
GAGATGGGGTTATGAATCGTCCTGACATGCCTAGGGTGGAGTCTTCCTCTAAAGCCCCTGGTCATCTCGAAGTATTTGTAGGCTTCTTCCCTTCTCTGCCAGAAGTCATTGTCGGCTCTGATGTACTCGTCCATTTTCTGGAGGAGCTTCTCCAAGGTCTGTGGTGGCTTCCTTGCAAAATATTGTGTCGTGGGTCCTGGTCGAAGGCCTTTGATCATGGCTTCAATGACGATCTCATTAGGCACTATAGGCGCCTGAGCTCTAAGTCACAAGAACCTTCAGACTTACGCTTGCAAGTTCTCCCCATGGTCCTACGTACATTGGAACAGAGCTTTAGCAGTGACTGGCTTCGTCTGGAAACCCTGGAAGTTGGTGACTAGCATATCTTTCAGCTTCTGCCACGACGTGATTGTCCCCGGCCGAAGAGAAGAATACCATGTTTGAGCCACACTTCTGACTGCCATGACAAAGGACTTCGCCATGACAGTGGTGTTGCCCCCATATGAGGATATAGTTGCTTTGTAGCTCATCAGAAACTACTTCAGATCTAAGTGCCCATCATACATGGGGAGCTGAGGTGGCTTGTAAGATGGTGTCCACGGGGTAGCCTGCAACTCTGCTGCTAGAGGAGAAGCATTATCAAAAGCAAAGTTACCATGATGAAAGTCATCATACCATTCATCATCATTGATTGGGCTTTCTTGACGAAGCTCCCTGTGTTGGGGCCTTCAGCCTTGGTCATCCTGAGTAATGTGACGCATTTCTTCAGCAACTTCGTCGATCTTCCTTTGAAGGTCAGCTAGCCAAAGCATCTTTTCTCTCTTCCTTTGCACTTGCTGGTGAATAGCCTCCAAATCCCTGATCTCCTGGTCTAACTCCTCCTCCTAAGGTGTTGGGCTGGTAGCCTTTCTCTTTTGGCTCCTAAGGTGAGAGTGTCTCCTGATTTGTGTCCAATGGCTGCAGGGTAGCCCCTGGCGCTGTTGTCTTCTTCAGCGGCATGACGAAGGTGAATTCTTGCCGAAGGTGGTTGTTTGAGTTCACCGGAGGTGGGCGACAATGTTGGTCACTTCTTCTCAAATGCTGTGAACCAAGAACAAGGATACACAACTGCGAGTTATTAGGGGCCTTCGTCTTCCGAAGCATTATCTTCCCATGGGTATAATGATCATCAGACGAAGGTCATGAAGGACAAGCCTCCATCACTTAATATGTGAACATGAACGCGAAAGGGGAAAAATAGAAATTACATGTCATTAATTCCTTCATATTCACATTTTATAAAACATGTATGAACATCGACAGAATTAATATTACATTGATACCTTCGGTTTGCTCGAAGGTGAAGACGAGAGAGTGATTACAATTCAGCGTCAGCAGTACGGTGCTACTATTTATCTATTTATAGACACGGGACGTAGCCCGGGTAAAAGTACATTTATGTCCCCAATATTCACATATGATCATAATACAAGTTATTAAGGACTATGTAGTCTTTTTCTCTTTTGGTCAGCATCATCATTATACTTCATCTCTGTTGTGAGCCAAAGCTGTCCATCTGGTGATAGCTTCGGCGTTTACTCTTATCCTCTGTTAGATCTGTCTTCATCTTGTGTGCCTTCGTTATGAGGAAGAGGCTTGTATCCTGAAGACAAAGCTTCCTGTAATAGCTTATGCTAAAAGCAAATGATTAATTATGTTTTTGAGGACCTTCGGAAGGAGAAGGCCCCCAACAAATCCTCTATAAATAAAGGAGAGGACTGGTTAGTTCGACATCTCTTTGGCTTAGTTTCATTTGGCTCTTGGTTTAGAACTCCTAGTTTTCCTATCTAGGTTTTCACCAGTTTAGCTAGGAGATTCACAGCGATTTTGTTATGTCAACTATGCCTTGTAATCTACAACGATTAATCCGAGGAAGGGTCATCGATTTGGCCAACATGTTTTGGTTAGCTTCAATCTCAGTTTGTTCCCTTGCTGAATTTTTGAAGTCTTGCGTTCTTGACTTCTTCCCTTCTCTTCTCTTGAGGATTTGTGGAGAACATTCGAATTCTTGTGTTGCAGGTGCTGTTGGGATTTGTTGGTGGGTGAGATATACTCCTATGTTCACTTCTTATGCTTTGTTGGTGCGGTTTGTGGTTGTGATCTTAGCTGATCTCGTTTTGAGTTCGTTCTAAAAAACCCAACAAAACCCCAATTTTATTCGTATATTCAAGTCTGCAGTTGATTCACAAGTTCGATTGAGCTCCAAATTTGTGGAGAGCTTGGAAACATATTTTTCTAGGTGTGTGCAAAATTTCATTTCAATCAGAGCTCATTTTTTCAGTTTCGTATATGAGAACATAATTTCATGATGCTGAAATCAATACTTGTTCACAACAAAGTTTTGGATCGATTCAGACTTTTCGGTGTTAATTTGCGTTCTGTTGGTTTTGCTGGTCTCGTGTGTGTATTAGGAACATTTCGAAATCATGAGATCACTGGTTTGCTGATATGATTTTGGTTTGAGCGCTTTATTCATCTCGATTGAAGTGCTCAAATTCAGTTTTTAGCAGAAAAATTTGATTGACTCCTATTCACCCCTCTGTTTGCCACATCGGTCGTTCATGTTGTTAACTGAATTAGCAAGCTAACAAACCCGAATGAAGCTAATATATTATTCTGTTAACCTAAATATCCTTACTAGCCCTATCTCGTTTTCTTTTAAGTCATATTTCTCGCTAGTATGCTACTGTTGGTATGAAATTTTTTCTAAAAATAAAAAAATACAAATACAAATTTTAAATATTATAAATAGCATAGAAATTTCAAGGAAAAAAAACAAGCGAACATGTCAAAAGGGCGAGGGGTAATTTAGTCAAGCAGCAAACACTTATTGGTTGGTCTTAGCTCGGTTGGTGTAGCTAATTATATTTGGACGTAAAACCAATAATTATCTAATAATTAGCTGGTTCATTAGTTGACCTATTCTAAATGGCTTAGCTCAGCTAATTTTAGTTACTAATTATTAGTTTTGTACGTTTAGATCTAATACTAGGGCTTCTATGTAGTCGGACAATCACCATGCATATGAGCACAACTGCGTTCATGTAAAAACGTTTTTTTAAAAAAATATTTTCATGATTTTGGATATTTTTGAAATAATTTTCTGTGTGATTTACCTGCTTAAACTTTAAACTTATTCCAATTAACCATCTCTGACGTGGGGTGTTACATCATCGAAGTCACAGTTAAAACCACCAAGGATGTAAAAGCAAACAATTTTATAAGTTGATGAGGTTAAAGAACTGGTTTAATTAGGGAGAAAAATCGGACGACGATAGTGGATCGAAGCAAATAGAATTCTCTACACGTATTCTATTCAAGAACTGGGCGAGCGGTGGGCTCATAAAGCCTTGGGGAACAATCCCATGCCTTGGTGCAGAACTAGAAGTTGTTTGGTTCGCTGACCAATTTATCACATTTTGTCACACTTTTATGAATAAAGTTAGTTCTTTAATTTAAACGACTAATTTTAGATAAAATGTGACATAATTAGCCACAAATCAAACAACCCTAGATCTACAGATTTTGGCCCAGTGAACTAGGCCCAATGCAAATACTCCACTTTGTCTCGTTCTTTCCAGTTGAGAACACGTGACACGACTAGCTAGAGGCTTGAAGTACAGCACCAGTCTAGCCGAGATGCTACAATATGAGCGATGTGCCTTCACTGCTTTCGAACTCATAACTGAGACCAGAGTAAACATGGATGGTGTCTATAAAATAGTTGCGTTCAAAATCCAATACGAATATGCCAGATGAATCATTCATATTTTTATAAATAACCTATCACAATTATTTCAAATTAATCATATAGATGGCTAAATGGCGGTCCGGCACGGGCCAGACGCCAGCGGGCCACAATTCTGGCTTAGGCACGTCATGCTGGCCTACTGACTGTCTCAAGCTAGCTCGTTAGTCCGTCGACTCATTTGATTAAATCAGCGTAAAATATTAAAAAACGGTGCATGAAGTGAGGTTCGAACTTATACCCTGATGGAAGAATGGCAGGAGACACTGGATGAAGTTATCTAACCAATAGAACATTATGATTAGATGTTTTTAATATTGAATATAAATTGTATATATATATATATATATACGTTTTTTTATAAAATCAAAAATATAATCATGTCGGGCCGGACCAGCACTACGGGCCGAGGCTACAGTTCAAGCACGGCACGACGTTCTTGGCTCTTGCAAGTATTAGGTCGTTTCTGAGACCACATTGGCACAATGAACTTCATGGTGTTTGAGGTTGCTGAATTGGATAAAGCAACAATGATTTATCATACTAACAGTAAAATAAAAAGTTATTTGTTGGCTTTAAACGTTAATAATTGCTACGAAGTATCATAATTTATATGGAGCGCATCCAGTTTTTATTGATGCACAGCTTTAGCAATCACTCCATATTTTGATCTATCTTTTTAAAAGTCAGTTCATGTGACTTATTTTAGAAACTTGAGCTCACAAACTTTCTCTTATTTAGTCTCTGTATGGTGGAATTATGTCATTTTATAATCTTTGTTCGTTCAGTCAGTCGTTATGAACTCTTTTTTAATCGCTCACTTTATTGGCCGTATTGTAACAAGACATATTGCATCAGTTAGCCAAATCAAAAAAATATTATACGGAGAGCGGAGACAATCAATAAAAAATCTTGAAATTTTTTTGATGAATAGTTTACGTGGGTATTGTTATAAGCCGTCATAACGGACGGGACTAGTATATATATATATATATATATATATATATATATATATATATATATATATATATATATATATATATATATATATATATATATATATATATATATATATATATATATATATAGTACACGTACTCGTACTGGGGTTCATCAGAAGCGAGCTCTGTGTCGGTCGATCCATCAATGGGCGCTCGGTCGACGAGCAAGCTAGCTATAGCTACAAGTATATCGATCGAATCCGATGCGTATCTAGCTGTTGACGACCCGGCAGTTGCGCCTGATCTGTCCGGCGGTGCCGGTGAGCACCCCAACGTTGCCCATCCTAATCATGGCTGCCACGAAGTCGGCGTTGAAGAGCGAGGCGCTGGCGCTGTACTGCCTCACCAGCGCGTCCTGCGACCCGCCGTTGAAGAGCTCCTGGTCCGAGTGGAACAGGCCCCGCTGCGACAGCAGGTTGGTGAAGTAGGCCGTGTCGAACCTCACCGGCGTCTGCACGTCGATGGGCGCCAGGTTGCCGTCGCCGCCGGACCGCGGGCACGTCTGCTGCCGCAGCGCCGCGAAGGAGGCGTTGATGTCGGTGTCGCCGTAGATGCGGCCGCGGAAGGTGGTGCACCGGGCCTGCCCGATGGTGTGCGCGCCCGACAGCGCCGTCATGTCGCGCGGCGACAGGCCCTGCCTGCCGAACAGGGAGATGAGCGTGCCGAGGCTGGCCGTCGGGGGCGGGAGGTTGCTGTTGGCGAGCGAGGCGCTGGCCGTCGTGGAGTCCCGCCGCCCGAGCGGCACGCTCCAGGTCGGCCCGCCGAGCTATACGTACGTAACGTACGGAGATGCACAACGAAGCAAAGGAAAAGTGTCAGACGATCGACGACGCGAGCGGGTTGACCGTCCATGCAAACTAGCTAGAAGGCGCGCGCGTGCGTACAAGGTTGGTTCCGTCGCGCGCGGCAAGCGCGAGGATGTCGGCGCACGACACGACGCCGGGGCACGCGGCCTCGACGTTCCTCTTGATGGTGTCGATGACCTCAAAGCCGCGCACCGAGTTCAGGTTCGGCCCGGCGGTCTTCTCCCCTCCGGCGTCGAGAAGGATCGATCCGTCGCAGCCCTGTCATCATGCATCACCGTCGCAGACACATGTCATGATGCGTCGCAGTCAAATTGAGCTGTGTGTTGTTAGCTAGCTGTTATAAGAATATATAATAGTGTGAGGATTCTAGCTAGTATACTTGAACGAAGCAGTCGTGGAAGAAGAGCCTGAGCAGAGAGGCGCCCATCCTCTGCTCACTGCTGACGGCCTGGGTCATCGCCGCCCGAACGATGCTCTGCAGGTTGGGGCAGGAGGACGCATAGAACGTGGGCGAGAGCTGTGCGTGGGCGACACAGGAGAGGAGGGAAACGGCGACCAGGCATTGCATCAAGGTGGGAGACGCCATGGCAAGCTGCTCTGCCTGCACGCTCGGTGAATGAAGCTACTTGCTTAAGCCGTAAGGTCTCTCTGCGCGGCAGCTTCGATTTGAGTCCCTATTTATAGTGCTTCGAGGTAGAGTTGCATGGATCCCAATCTGTGTCCTGCGTGCGTCTGCAGTCAACCATGGCTGCCGGGGAAGTGGAAATTTGGGACCAATTCTTGCATCATCTTATGTGCATGATCCAAGTGAGGGGAAGACCGCAAGAGTTACATACTTCTGGCCTACCCGAAAGACGCTGTTTCTTTCTGAGTATATGAATGGCCGCATGTGTCGCTATATGGAAATCGATAATGTTTGTCTTATATGATATTCCCATTTGGCCATTTGGGCTTCGGCCACAACCAGCGTGCTCGATTTGTATTCTTCCAGCACGCACCGAGCTCTGTACTACACTGTGGCATAGGCTCCACTCTTGGTGCCTATGACGTACGTTACTTTAATTTGGCATGCACACCCTTAAAATGACGAGTTCATTTATCCTTGCTCTTCAGAAGAGCTCTCCAATAAACCCCTAGACTAAAATTTAAAGTAAAACACTAAGGATGGGCCTAAACCAAGTAAATCCCTAAAAACATAGGTCTAACCGGCGGCCCCCTAAAAACAGAAGGCTCTTAAATTCCTTCCTTAGTTTATCATTCCTAGATAAAAGTATCCAGCCTCCCAATTGGATTTTGGTGCCTAATGACTACACACGATTATTATAACTAACATATATTTCGTAGAGGTATTATCAGTTAGGTCATAATTATAATAATTGTTTGTATAACTAACAGCGATGAAATTCATTTTCAGTTTTCAAATGATGGACGACAAGGTCAAAAAGGACCTAGTTCTTAGCACATTTGGAGTTAGAAGACACCTAGAGCAATTTAGAATTTTGTTTTTTTTCTTTGGCCAACCATAAAAGAGGTATGGACTAATAGCTTGACCTAGGTAAGCCTTCCGAGTTAGTATGATGCACTGTTCTGAAATTTAGCACTCGGTAGCTTAGAGGAAGTCTAAGAATCAAGTTTGACTGATGCCACTCACATTAATGGTTGAAATGGATGTGAATGGACATTATGTAGTAACATCGTATTAATCCATTGCTTAGGCTAGACAACCACAAGATTATGTGTTGTGTATCTCCTAGGGTTTGCTAAAAAATAATCAACAAATTAGTCCAGTGTGAAAGGATCACAATGCCCAAGAACAGGGAGATGAATTGGGCTGCTCTAAAATTTCTTGCATAAATTAAATTCTAATTACAAGCCTAACTTCACCCGACTGCCTTATATATATATATGTGACAAGACTTTTACAACCTAGTTTTTAACCCTATACTAACATGGCTATTTCTAGGAAAGTAAGCACTTGAAGCAATTTGCTCAAATGTAAATGCATATAATAAAGCAAGGTTAAAAGATTCCTTGATATTTTAACGAGGTCTCAGAGAGTCGGCACTCAACATTACTTCTCATTGGAGCACCTGTACAAGTGGGTCACTCTCCCTTGGTATGTGCAAGGACCATGTGCTTGCTTTGAGCTGGTTCTTCACTGTTCCGACACGGTGAACTACTCATAATTGCGTACAAGTCATGAGTCGAGTCACCCATAAACTCTCCTAGTGATCATCACACTCCCGATCGCCACTAGACATCTTGGAGATGTCAATCACCAAGAGTAACAGACTCTCCCTTGACTATGCCAAGTCTTATGAGGGTGGTGGATGCACACAAGTCACACTACTTCATGCATTAATGAGGTCGCTAATGATGTGATTATCACTTCTCTAATCTTCTCATTATGCAAAGCGTCTTCCTCACTCTCAAGTGGATGCTTCAACTACTAGAAGGGGCAAGACACCTCAATAAACTGACTTAGGAGAGGTATAAATAGTCCCATGGGGTGGTACTAGTCGTTGCAACCCCACTTTAAATTTTGGGGGAACCAAACGTATCTTATGGTCATTTACCAATGCATTGTACATTCTAGTGCCCCTCTAACAGCTAGTTTCTAAACTATTTGTTATTTTATGTGGCATATGGTGCCAGCACTGGTGCCACACCAGACATGATTGCTGAGTACGATCCTTAAATGCACAATTACATACCTCTGTGAGTATCATGTACAATGTCATAGATGGTGAAAAACTAGATAAATCGATAAGTATAAGCTATTTGGGAGCACATTTGCAAGCTCTTTGGGTGCTCTATCCAGTGCACCATATCCGATGCACATTGGGCATGCTAATGCAACTCTGAACCACTATAAGGCACTTTACCGTATAGTGTTCTATTGGATGAAGCAACTAACCCATCCAATGCTAGTGCAAACAATCCAAGTCACTTATTTCAGTCATTTTTTTCAAGTTTGGTTTTCTTTGAAACTTCTTATGGGCTCTCTTAGGTTTACCTAGCACAAGGTTTTACAAGTGTGCACCACCACACCTAACTAGACATACGAAGGTCAAGTTAGCCATCTTATGCCCGCATTAAAGTATGGCTAACAAAAAAATTAAGGTCCTATCACTACTCTAAGAGTACAACAACTCAATTGGCACTTAGAGCTAGCTGATTCTTAACTTTTTGTCCATTCCTTTAAAAACTAATTATCATTCTCCATTAACAAAGCAATGAATACCTCATAAGTTCAATCATCTTGCATTATTGTGACCTAGATTATCTTATTGATGCAAAACACATGTTAGTCACAATAATCTTATGTTTTCATTAATCACCAAAACCAAACTAGGTCCTACATTCTTTTAATCTCCTCTTTTTGGTGATTGATGACAACCTATCTCAAGTATTTGGGAAAAAATAAAGTTTTTCAAAAGGAACCTTTCTATATGAACTTTTACACTATAACAAGATATGTTAGATGTAAATTTATATAATCAAAGTTCAAAATCATGTACCATGTGAGAGCAAGGTTAAGCTCATGTAATTGAAAGAGTAAGTTTATTTACAATGGATATGAAATAATAGAACATAAACACACATGTGATACATGTTATTGAATACAAAGTAAAACAAGACATGGCACAACATCACAACCACATCATACATATGCAACAACATAAAGTGTATAATACAATGTATGAGAATATGAAAGAAACTGCATATGAGAGTAATAGAAATAAAATATCTGTCAGATAAGAATCGTGTGTCTCTCTCACTCATAAATCACCGTATCTCTTGCACTCCCCCTATCTACAAATGTACATGCTCCCCTCACACATACTCCTCTCTCTCCCCTTTGGTGTCAAGCACCAAAAATAACCAAAACCTAAGGGACCTAAGGAGGAGAATATGTAGTCATGCCAGTTACTAGAGGGTGAGGAGTGAACTCAAACTATGTCAAGAGGGTATCCTCATTTGAATATGAAGAAGCAGTCATCTACCCCAAAGGAGTGGCGTCTATCTAGTATCCACGGGCAGTTTGATGATGCTATTGAGGAAGGAATGTCTTGGCTGTTCCGATCATTGGTGCTATTCAAGTTAGTTACTTTGGCACTGAAGGTATGACAACCATAGGTGGAGCCCTAGTGACCGTACTAGCAGACATTGTCCACGTAGGTGGAGCTGGTAAAGGTAAATCAGAAATATATTCCACTATAGATTGCTCTACAATATCATCAACTGTGGATAGATTTGGTTGATCAAAATTTCCTCACCTTAAGAGATCATAGAACACATGTCATTAACTTTGTTTACCTTTTTAGCGCATGGTGTCACATGTGAGAAAGAAGCTAACTTATGCTCATTCTCTTCCAACATATTATTTCTTTCATTCTTGTTCTTAACATCCTATGTAAAGTTAGTGGCAAATAGAACCTCCACAATATGTGTATCAATATGTTCAATTTTAGCAAGGCATGCCTCCATTTCAATTTTAGCAAGTCACTGTCTCTCTTATTTAATTTTACTCTCAACCTCACAATGTAGGACTAAATAAACTCTAAACCTTGGATCGAGTGACGGTGACTCTGCCCATGACAGATAGCGGCTCGGCTGCAATCACCCAAGTCCGATGAGCAATCCAACGATCCCTAGTCGATCCCCATGTCCTGGAGCTTCACCAACCGATTCCCCAAGGTGTGGCAAACTCCTAGGGCTACTTCCTTGGATGCAGATAGACAATGTGGACATGTTATGGCGTTGGTGGATCCCTCTTTCCTCTCATCGTTCTTCGCTTTTGTGGTCACGGTATGCTTGGATAGATGTGCGGGTTGATCATGGGGCTCAGGATTTATACCTGAAGCCAAGGACCCAGGCTAGATAAGATTGAGCAGGCAGCATAGAGTTTGTTATGATCCATAACGGTTTGTTGCGATCTGGCGAGGAGGATAGCCCTGACCTCACGGTTCCACCTGCTAGCAATGGGAAGAGGTGGGCATGGATCCACGGACTGAGGAGCGGCCCCCATCTATCAGTGGAACGGAACCACAACATCATCGATCCGGTGCACGAGGGCAAGCGTTCGTGAGAGGTAGTTCGGTTAATAGGGTGGGGCCCATTTGTGTGTATGCGAATGAGCAGCGTGCGACGGGATGTTGTGATGGGCAGACATGAAGGTGTTGGGCTAGTAGAGGAATGGGCTACGCGGTGTGAGAAGGGGAAAAGAAATGGGCCAGCAGCGAGGTTCAGCCGAGATGGGTCTTTCTCATTTCTATTTTTGTTTTCTTTTTTAATCCAATTTCAAACCTATGTCAAATATAGATTTAGCCATTCAAATGCAACAAAGAAATAATTCCAGCATGAGATGCAAAATCATATTTGTCTATTTATTTATTTTAAAGGAATATGTCTAAAAATAGAACACTTATTCAAATAAATTCTAACATTATTATTCCTCAAATGATAAAAGGACTAACTAATTTCCTTAATGCCATATTTAGGGTTTACAGCAGAAGCAATATATACAGGACACATGCACAAAATCACTAACTAGAAGAAATGACACATGTGAGTGAGCATCAAAACATGAATTAAAGAATAATTAATAGCCAAAGACAAAAAATTCACCATAGTAGGAGGATATGAGGGCCAATTATTGAGCTAAATCATTGAACGGTAAAAGAGCAGATTTGGGACACAAGAGAGTGTTAGGGTTTGCAAATGGTGTAATCATGTGGAAGCAAAAACCTTAACATGATTTGGAAATCCTAAAGACAACTCTTTTACGTAATTTGACTGTGGAAAATAATTTATACTTGTGGTTGTTTTGACCAAAAGCCAATCGCTTCTTTAAATGTGCTTACATGGTGGTTGACTTCAGTGAACCACAAGTATATGTTTTATACTAACTATTGGTTTAAGCCTAACCACCAGTGTAAATGGAATAATGATGATGCCTCATAAGAAGACATTTGTGAAATTTGTGGTTTTCACTAGCCTCTTTGTAAGTTAAATGGACCAAGAGTCATTCGATAGTTATGTTTTGGTATTTGATGATCGACATAACTATTTGGACTAACATTATTTGCTAGTATTTTAAATATATATAGTTCAAAGGTTGCAATTGGACTGGGATGAAGGCAAAGTGGTGATCTATAAGATCAACACCAAAATCAAGACATTAAAAGACTCATTGAAGACCTACAAATATCATGCAAGAGTCCAAGACACAAGATGGAAGAAGCCTAGATGAAGATACGCGAAGAAACATAGAAAAATGGACCACTCTGACACCGAACGTGTTTGATGAGGCATTGAATAAGACACCAGATAGAAGTTATATTGTACCAAAAAAGGGCTACTAAGAAAGTGAACACATGACATTCTTATGTACACTAGACGTCTCACCGGACGGGGCACCAGATATGGCACTTAGAGAAGTCTGAAGCATGTTTGGAGAGATCCACAAGGCATTGGATGTGTCCGGTGCCACTAGATATCCCACTGACCAGGGTTCAGAAAGAGGTTGCATAGCATCTAGAGAAGAGCTTTAATGCACCGGATGTAAATGATATAACACTGGATGCCCTTACTCAAACTGTTGGCAACAATTAATTTCAACAGCTAGCTGTGATGGACATGCATAAACATATTTGGTGCCTGCACCAAAGTGTCCGATGAGTACGCAGAATATATATATATATATATATTATTTGATGGCTAATTTTAGATTTGAGAACCAAGTATATCAATCCAGACAATCATTTGAGATGTTTGGGAGCTAAGAAATATTGCTAGAGTATTGAAACTCTAGTTCTATAGCTAGACACTTAAGTGCTCAAAGATCACTTGATGACTATCATAGGTGCTTTATGAAATGCTTAACCACCCTGAGTGGCTGGCCAACCCCGTGTTGGTCCGAAAGAAAAGCGGGAAGTGGAGAATGTGTGTCGATTGCACCGACTTGAATAAGGCATGCCCGAGAGATACGTTCCCTCTCCCCCGCATCGATCAGGTGGTTGATTCCACCTCGTGTGGTGAGGTACTAAGTTTACTTGACGCCTACTTAGGCTATCACCATATCGCGATAAAGGAGTCTGATCAACCCACGACCTCTTTCATTACATCGTTCGGCTCGTATTGCTACGTAGCTGTAAGGTAAATGGACCCTGAGCCATTTGGCTCAATATGTTTTAGTGTTTGATGATCAACATAACCTATGGACTAATGTGTTTGCTAGTGTTTGTGTTTGTAGTTCACAGGATGCTAAAGTTACTTGGACCAAGGCATTGAGGAAAGCAAAACCTCAAAAGAAGACATTATAAAGATCAAGTGAAGTCCAAGAAATGAAGGAAGTGTTGCCACGGCAGACTGTTTGGTCTGGAGCACCGGACTGTCCGGTGGCACACCGGACTGTCCGGTGCCACTCGGAGGACTGTCCGATGCACCAGGGAACTGTAGCCCAACGGCTAGTTCTAGGTGGCACTGGTGGAGAGAAGCCACTGGACTATCCGGTGTGTCGTCCAAAGTGTCCGGTGTAAAAATCCTACGCGCCAGTGATCACCTGCGGTGTCAGATTCAATGGCTAGGCGCACTGGACGGGGGCACCGGACTGTCCTGTGCACCACCGGACTGTCTGGTGTGCCGAAGAGAGCAACAACTTTTCTCCAACGGCTAGTTTTGTGATGGGATCTATAAATACACCTCCCACTAGCCATTTCAAGGTGTGGGAGCCCAAGCAACATACCAAGGCATCTAGAAAACATTTCCAAGTGCTCATACACCCAAGTGCTTAATAGAATCACTCGGTGTTTAGTGTAGGTGCTTTGCGAAGTGCTTAGGTTAGTTAGACTGCATTAGCACTTGCTCTAGGTGAATCCTAGTTAGTTGAGTGAGTTTAGAAAAAACTACACAACCACTCGGCTTTTGCGCGAGCCGTTGTAATTGTACCGAGTGGGGCAAGAGTCTTGCGAGACCATGACAACCGCGTTTGTGTCATGGCCGCCACCGTGTACCGGAGGGAACGAGGCCCGCAACATTTTCGGCCGAAAGCTCGATATTGGAGACGGCGGGGAGCGTCCGAGAGGAGCCAGAAGCAGAGCACCACTTGCACGTGGAGAAGGCCCGCGACTCTCTACGAAGTTACTTGCACTGGTGCTTTAGCCCTCGCTTGGGCTTTTGAAAGGGAAATGTGCCCTTAGGCCATTTCTAAGTATTTTGGTGATTGAGTGCCAACACAAGTGCTTTTGTGTTAATCTATGCAAAGTGGTGGACAAAGTGCAAATCAAGTCAAAAGGTATGTTTCTAGACTTAGTACATTGTTTTATGGACTAATGTATTGTGTCTAAGTGCTGGAAATAGGAAAAATCGAGTTGGAAAAGAGATGGCTTTGTTTAGCCAAAGTCTACTCAGTCTGGGTGCACCAGACAGTGTCCGGTGGTGCACCAAACAGTGTCCGGTGCGCCAGGCTGGCTCTAGCGAACAGGCTGCTCTCGGGACTTCGACGGCGGTGTACGGCTATAATTCACCGGACTGTCCGGTGGTGCACCGGACTGTCCGGTGAGCCAACGGTCAGCCGGGGCAACGGTCGGCCGAGGATTCTGCGCGTGAAGCGTGGCCGAGCCAACGGTCACATTGGAGCACCGGGCTGTCCGGTGTGCACCGGACAGTGTTCGGTGTGCACTGGACAGTGTCCGGTGCGCCAACGGCTCTTAATCTGCAACGGTCGGCTTCGCCAAATAAGAAAGGAGATCCGCAACGGACAGTGTCCGGTGGTGCACCGGACTGTCCGGTGCGCCAGTCGACAGAAGGCAAGATCTGCCTTCCAGGAATGTTCTCAACGACTCCTAGCTGCCTTGGGGCTATAAAAGGGACCCCTAGGCGCATGGAGGAGTACACCAAGCATACTCAAAGCATTCCTAAGCACCAAGACTTCGATTCCACGCATTTGTTTCTTTGTGATAGCATCTAGAGCTCTATTTGAGTTGTGAACTCGTCGGGTTGTGTTGCGAGCTCTTGTTGCGACTTGTGTGCGTATTGTCACTGTGATTTTGTGTCTTGTGTGTGTTGCTCATCCCTCCCTCACTCCGTGCTTCTTTGTGAACTTCAAGTGTAAGGGCGAGAGGCTCCAAGTTGTGGAGATTCCTCGCAAGCAGGATAAAGAAAAGTAAAGCAAAACACCGTGGTATTCAAGTGGGTCTTTGGACCGCTTGAGAGGGGTTGATTGCAACCCTCGTCCATTGGGACGCCACAACGTGGAGTAGGCAAGCGTTGGTCTTGGCCGAACCACGGGATAAACCACTATGCCATCTCTGTGTTGATATCTTTGTGGTTATTGTGTTTTGTTGAGACTCCTCTCTAGCCACTTGGCATTATTGTGCTAACGCCTAATCAAGTTTTTGGTGGCTTAAGTTTAAGTTTTACAGGATCACCTATTCACCCCCCCCTCTAGGTGCTCTCAATTGGTATCGGAGCCGTTCTCTTCACGAAGGGACTAATCGCCCGAAGAGATGGATCCTAAGGGGAAGGGAAATGTGATCAACGATAAGGAGAAGGAGTCCTTCGTCAACGAGCCGAAGGATGACAAGCCTACCGACTCGGGCTCGGGCCACAAACGCAAAGATGGGAAGAAGAAGAAGACGAGACGCATCAAGGAGATCGTCTACTACGACGACAGTGATGAGTCCACTTCTTCCCAAAAGGACGACTACGACTACGAGAAACGAAAGACGGTTAATTCGAACTTTTCTTTCGATTACTCTCGTATTCCGCAGAGTTCAAATGCACATTTGCTTTCCATCCCTCTTGGCAAACCTCCACACTTTGATGGGGAGGACTACGGATTTTGGAGTCACAAAATGCGTAGTCACTTGTTCTCTCTCCATCCAAGCATATGGGAGATTGTTGAGAATGGAATGAAATTTGATAGCTCGGATAGTCCTATATTTATTAATGAACAGATTCATAAAAATGCACAAGCTACTACTGTGTTGTTAGCCTCTTTGTGCAGGGACGAGTACCATAAGGTGAGTGGCTTGGACAATGCCAAGCAGATCTGGGACACCCTCAAGATCTCTCATGAGGGGAACGATGTCACCTTGCTCACCAAGATGGAGTTGGTAGAGGGCGAGCTTGGAAGATTCGCGATGATAAGGGGCGAGGAGCTAACCCAAACATACAACCGGCTCAAGACCCTTATCAACAAAATAAGGAGCTACGAAGCACGCGATGGACAGACCACGATGTCGTTCGCCTAATGCTAAGGTCCTTTACTGTACTTGATCCACATTTGGTGAACAATATTCGTGAAAATCCTAGGTACACCAAGATGTCGCCCGAAGAAGTCCTTGGGAAGTTCGTAAGCGGGCAAATGATGATCAAGGAGACGAGATACGTGGACGACGCGTTGAACGGTCCAATCCATGAGCCTCAACCCATTGCTCTCAAGGCAACGAGGAGCAAGGAGGCGCTACCTAGCAAGGTGGTGCAAGTTGAGGCGGCCGGGCTCAATGATGAAGAGATGGCCCTCATCATCAAGCGCTTCAAGACGGCGCTAAAGGGTCGCAAGGGACAGCCAAGCAAGACCAAGACAAAGGGGAAGCGCTCATGCTTCAAATGTGGTAAGATTGGTCATTTTATTGCTAACTGTCTCGATAATGATAGTGACCAGGAAAAAGAGAACAAAAGGGAAAAAGAAGAATTACAAGAAGGCCCAGGGCGAGGCACACCTCAGAAAGGAGTGGGATTCGGATTGCTCCTCTTCCGATTCTGACAATGAAGGACTCGCCGCCACCGCCTTCAACAAGTCATCCCTCTTCCCAAACGAGCATCACACGTGCCTCATGGCGAAGGAGAAGAAGGTATGCACTCAGAATAGCACTTATACTTCTTCAAGTGATGAGGAGTCTAGTGATGATGATGAAGTAGACTATTCCAGTTTATTTAAAGGTTTAGATAGAAATAAAATTGATAAAATCAATGAATTGATTGATGCTTTAAATGATAAGAATAGGTTATTACAAAAGCAAGAGGATCTTTTATACGAAGAGCACGATAAATTTGTTAGTGCACAAAATTCACTTGCTCTAGAAGTTAAAAGGAATGAAATGCTTTCTTGTGAACTATCTACTTGTCATGAAACCATTTCTACTTTAAAAGGTGTTAATGATAGTTTAAATGCTAAACTAGAAGTAGCAAGTAAATCTAACACTTGTGTAGAACATGTTATGATTTGCAATAGGTGTAAAGATTTTGACATTGATGCTTGTAGTGAACACCTAGTTTCAATTTCCAAATTGAATGATGAATTGGCTAGTCTTAATGCCCAACTTAAGACTAGCAAAAGTGAATTCGATAAGCTAAAATTTGCAAGGGATGCCTACACGATTGGTAGACACCCCTCAATTAAGGATGGAATTGGCTTCAAGAGGGAAGCCAAGAACTTGACAAGCCATAAGGCTCCCATCTCCGCCAAGGAGAAAGGAAAGGCCCCTATGGCTAGTAGTGCTAAAAAGAACCATGCTTTTATGTACCATGATAGGAGACAATCTAGAAATGCTTATAGAAGTTGTAATGCTTATGATTCTCATGCCATGTTTGCTTCTAGTTCTTCCTATATGCATGGTAGAGATATGTCTAGGAGAAATGTTATTCATCATGTGCCTAGAAAGAATATTGTTCATGCTCCTAGGAAAGTAATGAATGAACCTTCTACAATTTATTATGCTTGCAATGCTTCCTTTGCTATTTGTAGAAAGGATAAGAAGGTAATCGCTAGGAAGTTAGGGGCCAAATGTAAGGGAGACAAAACTTGCATTTGGGTCCCTAAGACCATTGTCACTAACCTTGTAGGACCCAACAAGAGTTGGGTACCTAAGACCCAAGCCTAAATTTGCCTTGCAGGTTTATGCATCCGGGGGTACAAGCTGGATTATCGACAGCGGATGCACAAACCACATGACGGGGGAAAAGAAGATGTTCTCTTCCTACGTCAAGAACAAGGATCCCCAAGATTCAATAATATTTGGTGATGGGAACCAAGGCAAGGTAAAAGGGTTAGGTAAAATTGCTATTTCATCCGAGCACTCTATATCTAATGTGTTTTTAGTTGAGTCTCTTGGATATAATTTGTTATCTGTTAGTCAATAATGCAACATGGGATATAATTGTCTATTCACAAATATAGATGTGTCTGTCTTTAGAAGATGTGATGGTTCACTAGCTTTTAAGGGTGTACTAGACGACAAACTTTATTTAGTTGATTTTGCAAAAGAGGAGGCCGGTCTAGATGCATGCTTAATTGCTAAGACTAGCATGGGCTGGCTGTGGCATCGCCGCTTAGCACATGTGGGGATGAAGAACCTCCACAAGCTTCTAAAGGGAGAACACGTGATAGGTCTAACTAATGTGCATTTCGAAAAAGATAGACCTTGTGCAGCTTGTCAAGCAGGCAAACAGGTGGGAGGCTCTCATCACACCAAAAATGTGATGACCACATCAAGACCCTTGGAGATGCTTCATATGGACCTCTTCGGACCCGTCGCCTATCTAAGTATAGGAGGAAGTAAGTATGGTCTTGTTATAGTTGATGATTTTTCCCGCTTCACTTGGGTATTCTTTTTGCAGGATAAAACTGAAACCCAAGGGACCCTCAAGCGCTTCCTCAGGAGAGCTCAAAATGAGTTTGAGCTCAAGGTGAAGAAGATAAGGAGCGACAACGGGTCCGAGTTCAAGAACCTTCAAGTGGAGGAGTTCCTTGAGGAGGAAGGGATCAAGCACGAGTTCTCCGCTCCCTACACACCACAGCAAAATGGTGTGGTAGAGAGGAAGAACAGGACGCTCATAGACATGGCGAGGACGATACTTGGAGAGTTCAAGACCCCCGAGCGCTTTTGGTCGGAAGCCGTGAACACGGCTTGCCACGCCATCAACAGGGTCTACCTTCACCGCCTCCTCAAGAAGACTTCGTATGAGCTTCTAACCGGTAACAAACCCAATGTGTCTTACTTTCGTGTATTTGGGAGCAAATGTTATATTCTTGTGAAGAAAGGTAGAACTTCTAAATTTGCTCCTAAAGCTATAGAGGGGTTTTTATTAGGTTATGACTCAAATACAAAGGCGTATAGGGTCTTCAACAAATCATCAGGTTTGGTTGAAGTCTCTAGCGACGTTGTATTTGATGAGACTAATGGCTCTCCAAGAGAGCAAGTTGTTGATGTTAATGATATAGATGAAGAAGATGTTCCAACGGCCGCAATGCGCACCATGGCGATTGGAGATGTGAGGCCACTGGAACAAAAGGAGCAAGATCAACCTTCTTCCTCAACGATGGTGCATCCCCTAACCCAAGATGACGAACAGGTACCTCAAGTGGAGGCATGTGATCAAGGGGGAGCACAAGATGATCATGTGATGGAGGAAGAAGCACAACCGGCACCTCCAACCCAAGTTCGAGCGACGATTCAAAGAGATCATCCCGTCGACCAAATATTGGGGGATATTAGCAAGGGAGTAACTACTCGTTCTAGATTAGTTAATTTTTGTGAGCATTACTCCTTTGTCTCTTCTATTGAGCCTTTCAGGGTAGAAGAGGCCTTGCTAGATCCGGACTGGGTGTTGGCCATGCAGGAGGAACTCAACAACTTCAAGCGTAATGAAGTTTGGACACTGGTGCCTCGTCCCAAGCAAAATGTTGTGGGAACCAAGTGGGTGTTCCGCAACAAACAGGACGAGCACGGGGTGGTGACGAGGAACAAGGCTCGACTTGTGGCAAAAGGTTATGCCCAAGTCGCAGGTTTGGACTTTAAGGAGACTTTTGCTCCTGTGGCTAGGCTAGAGTCTATTCGTATCTTGCTAGCATATGCCGCTCACCATTCTTTCAGGTTGTACCAAATGGATGTGAAGAGCGCTTTCCTCAACGGGCCGATCAAGGAGGAGGTGTACGTGGAGCAACCCCCTGGCTTCGAGGATGAACGGTACCCCGACCACGTGTGTAAGCTCTCTAAGGCGCTCTATGGACTTAAGCAAGCCCCCAGAGCATGGTATGAATGCCTTAGAGACTTTTTAATTGCTAATGCTTTCAAGGTTGGGAAAGCCGATCCAACTCTTTTCACTAAGACTTGCGATGGTGATCTTTTTGTGTGCCAAATTTATGTCGATGACATAATATTTGGTTCTACTAATCAAAAGTCTTGTGAAGAGTTTAGCAGGGTGATGACGCAAAAATTCGAGATGTCGATGATGGGCGAGTTGAACTACTTCCTTGGGTTCCAAGTGAAGCAACTCAAGGATGGCACCTTCATCTCCCAAACGAAGTACACGCAAGATTTGCTAAAGCGGTTTGGGATGAAGGACGCCAAGCCCGCAAAGACTCCGATGGGAATCGACGGACACACCGACCTCAACAAAGGAGGTAAGTCCGTTGATCAAAAAGCATACCGGTCAATGATAGGGTCTTTACTTTATTTATGTGCTAGTAGACCGGATATTATGCTTAGCGTATGCATGTGTGCTAGATTTCAATCCGATCCAAGGGAGTGTCACTTGGTGGCCATGAAGCGAATTCTTAGATATTTAGTCGCTACGCCTTGCTTCGGGATCTGGTATCCAAAGGGGTCTAACTTTGACTTGATTGGATATTCAGATTCCGACTATGCTGGATGTAAGGTCGATAGGAAGAGTACATCGGGGATGTGCCAATTCTTAGGAAGGTCCCTGGTGTCATGGAACTCTAAGAAACAAACCTCCGTTGCCCTATCCACCGCTGAGGCCGAGTATGTTGCCGCAGGACAGTGTTGCGCGCAACTACTTTGGATGAGGCAAACCCTCCGGGACTTTGGCTACAATCTGAGCAAAGTCCCACTCCTATGTGATAATGAGAGTGCTATCCGAATAGCGGAAAATCCTGTTGAGCACAGCCGCACAAAGCACATTGACATCAGGCATCACTTTTTGAGAGACCACCAGCAAAAGGGAGATATCGAAGTGTTTTATGTTAGCACCGAGAACCAGCTAGCCGATATCTTTACCAAGCCTTTAGATGAGAAGACCTTTTGCAGGCTGCGTAGTGAGCTAAATGTCTTAGATTCACGGAACTTGGATTGATTTATAGCATACATGTGTTTATGCCTTGATCATGTTCCTTAAGCATTTTGTTGCTTACTTGTGTTGCTCAAGTCCATGTGTGAGTGATGCACATATTTAGGGGGAGATGTGCTACAACTTGACCCTTTGAGACTAACCGTGTGCTTGAGTTTGCTTGATTTAGTCTCAAAGGAAGGTTGAAAGGGAAAAGGTGGACTTGGACCATGAAAGACTTCCACTGCACTCCGATGAGAGGGTAACTTATTCCAAGTTCATCTCATGTACTCTTATTGCCTTTGTATTCTTATTTGAAGATTTTGGTGAGGCAATGGGGTTCTAGGGCCAAGATTGATCCCGTTTTGGTGCTTGATGCCAAAGGGGGAGAAAATAAAGGCCAAAGCAATAAATGGATCAGCTACCACTTGAGAAATTTTGAAAATAGTAGAATAGAGCTTTTGGTTTGTCAAAACTCACTTGTTGTCTCTTTTGTCAAAAGTTGGCCTCTTGTGGCGAGAATAGTCGATTATAGGAAAAAGGGGGAGTTTTTGAAATCTTGAATCAATTTCTCTTGGAACGACTCTCTTTATGTCTTAACTTGTGTGTTTGACTTAGAGATAGAAATTTGAGGTTGATTTGCAAAAACAAAACCAAGTGGTGGCAAAGAGTGATCCATATATGCCAAATTTGAATCAAAACAATTTTGAGTTCTCATTTGTATTGATGTTGCACTTGTTCTAGTTGCTTTATGTTGTGTTGGCATAAATCACCAAAAAGGGGGAGATTGAAAGGGAAATGTGCCCTTGGGCCATTTCTAAGTATTTTGGTGATTGAGTGCCAACACAAGTGCTTTTGTGTTAATCTATGCAAAGTGGTGGACAAAGTGCCAATCAAGTCAAAAGGTATGTTTCTAGACTTAGTACATTGTTTTATGGACTAATGTATTGTGTCTAAGTGCTGGAAACAGGAAAAATCGAGTTGGAAAAGAGATGGCTTTGTTCAGCCAAAGTCTGCTCAGTCTGGGTGCACCGGACAATGTCCGGTGGTACACCAGACAGTGTCCGGTGCGCCAGGCTGGCTCTGGCGAACATGCTGCTCTCGGGACTTCGACGACGGTGTACGGCTATAATTCACCGAACTGTCCGGTGGTGCACCGGACTGTCCGGTGAGCCGTTCACAGGCGAACTCGTCGCTCTCGGGAGTTGATTAACGGCGTACGGCTAAAATTCACCGGACTGTCCGGTGGTGCACCGAACTGTCCGGTGAGCCAACGGTCAGCCGGGGCAACGGTCGGCCGAGGATTCCGCGCGTGAAGCGTGGCCGAGCCAACGGTCACATTGGAGCACCGGACTGTCCGGTGTGCACCGGACAGTGTCCGGTGCGCCAACGGCTCTTAATCTGCAATGGTCGGCTTCGCCAAATAAGGAAGGAGATCCGCACCGGACAGTGTCCGGTGGTGCACCAGACTGTCCGGTGCGCCAATCGACAGAAGGCAAGATCTGCCTTCCAGGAATGTTCTCAACGGCTCCTAGCTGCCTTGGGGCTATAAAAGGGACCCCTAGGCGCATGGAGGAGTACACCAAGCATACTCAAAGCATTCCTAAGCACCAAGACTTCGATTCCACGCATTTGTTTCTTCGTGATAGCATCTAGAGCTCTATTTGAGTTGTGAACTCGTTGGGTTGTGTTGCGAGCTCTTGTTGCGACTTGTGTGCGTATTGTCACTGTGATTTTGTGTCTTGTGTGCGTTGCTCATCCCTCCCTTACTCCGTGCTTCTTTGTGAACTTCAAGTGTAAGGGCGAGAGGCTCCAAGTTGTGGAGATTCCTCGCAAGCGGGATAAAGAAAAGTAAAGCAAAACACCATGGTATTCAAGTGGGTCTTTGTATCGCTTGAGAGGGGTTGATTGCAACCCTCGTCCGTTGGGACGCCACAACGTGGAGTAGGCAAGCGTTGGTCTTGGCCGAACCACGGGATAAACCACTGTGCCATCTCTGTGTTGATATCTTTGTGGTTATTGTGTTTTGTTGAGACTCCTCTCTAGCCACTTGGCATTATTGTGCTAACGCCTAATCAAGTTTTTGGTGGCTTAAGTTTAAGTTTTACAGGATCACCTATTCACCCCCCCTCTAGGTGCTCTCAGCTTCCCTTTGCGTAGGGGCACCAACGAGGATTAGTCTAGACCTTGTTTGGTTCTGGATACCTTGGTAAAAACACTGGCGTCATCCACGAGAGTTTGCATCTCTACCTTGCTCTTTACCTTCCACATTTATACTAAGCATTTAAGTTTCAATCTTGTCTTTATACTTATATTGTTTAGGATTGAAACTTAGCCATTGCGGTAGAGAAAGCAACACTTAGACAAAACCTAGTTTGCACATTCTAGTTTGATTAATTACATAGGTTTTGCTCTAGAGATTTATTTGTGGCCTAGTTTAGAGAAACTTTTAGAATTCCAAATTCATCCCCCCTCTTAGGTGTCACCTATTTCCTTCAATTTGTATGAGAGCCTGGTTTGGCTCATTTGAAACGCTTTAGCTTCACCACTAAAAGAGCCGACGCTTTCAGAGAAAGAGGATGGATACCCATAGGCCACCACACTTCGACGGCACTAACTTCCCATATTATAGTGCTAGAATGGCTTGTTACCTAGAGGTCGTTGATCTAGGTGTTTGAAGAGTCACTCATGACGGGATGGAACCTCCCAAAAATCCCAAGAAACCCACCATGAGTGAGGAAAAAGAAATTCATCTAAATTCTAGAGCCAAAATTGCTTGTATGAATCTCTTAGCATGGATATTTTTAATCAAGTTTTTACTTTAAAAACTGCTAATGAGATTTGGCTAAAATTGCAGAAGCTCCATGACAGCACATTCAATGCCCGTGAGCAAAAACATTGCCTAATATTAAATGAGTATAATTCTTTTGCTATGGAAGATAATGAGCTTATTAGAGATATGTATTCTTGTTTGAATCTAATCATTAATGAGCTCAATTCTATTGGCATCAATAAGCTAGGTGATGCAGATATTTTGAGGAAGATTATCTCCCTACTACCACAACAAAGATATGGGAGCATCATCATTATTCTTCACAACATGGAGGACTTGAGTACAATGACCCCGACCATTGTGATTGGGAAAATCGCGGCCTTTGAGATGTCGCGAAAAATGTGTCGGGGAGAGGAGCCAACTTCCTCAAGGCCATATGCTTTTTCATGTGATGAAAGGAAGGATAAAAAGAAGGCTCTCATTCCAAGTTCCTCAAGTGAAGAAGAGGAAGAAAAAGAAAGTGATGATGATGAAGATAATCAACCATCAACATCATCCTCCGAGGATGAAGAAACAATCCGACACGTCAGAAAGGTAATGGGGGTGATCCGCAAGATTAATCTAATGGGTGTGTCTTTGCAGGTCGAGGATCTTCTCTTTAACATCGACAGGAAAAATAAAAGAAAGAGAGGATGCTTTACATACGGGGAGAAAGGACACTTTAGGGACAACTGTCCAACTATGGCCGAACCCAAAAGGGGAGGAGCAAAGGCAAGGCGCTAACAAGTGTCATAACTTGAGATGATTCTTCAAGCGAAGATGAACCACCAAGGATGCGCAGCCATCGGTTCTCATCACGCTAGTGCCTTATGGCAAGAGGTAAAATGAGTATTCCATCCTTTAGTGATGATAGCAGTAGTGATGATGAATGTGAGGGAAAGCCCTCCGTCGATGAGCTTGCGGAAGTCGTTAAATTTTTTCAGGATGTTTGCACTAAGCAAAAGGCTCAACTTAAAACCTTGAAAAATAAGTTGATTAGCTCCCAAAATGATTATAAAGGTTTGCTAGAAAAATTTGAAACATTTGCAAATTTAAATTGTGAGCTATCAACTAAAATTGAGCAATTAGAATCTAGTGCTCCATCCACCGCTACCGATGAAGGCCTTATTAAAAAGAATGAAAAACTAAAGGCTAAGTTAGCTAGCTCCCAAGAAACTATTGAAAATTTGCTAGGAAAAATGGAAATTTTTAGCATACACAATAATGAGCTAACTACTAAGCTAGAAAACATTGGTAGCACCCCAGGGGCATCTTTAGTTGAAATTCATGAAATTATTAAGAAAGATGCTTATACTTCTTGCTTTGATTTAATTGATGATTCTAACCCCTGCAACCAAGTTCTTGTTGAAAATATTGTTGTATAAACATGTTCGGATGAGGTTGCAAAGGAAAATGAGCAATTAAGGCAAGAAGTGGCTCGCCTTGGGAAGGCCTTATACGATAAGAAAGGCAAAGCCAAACAAATCCAACCTCAACAGGATAACACCACTGCGAGAGTGAACAAGCATGTGGAGGGTGAAACTGTGATTTGTAGGCTATGTCCAAAGAAGGCCACAAGTCTTTCTAATGCAAGGCGAGGACTAGGAAAAAGCTCAAACAAAGCCAATAAGCAAAATATCCAACACCTACATCAATAAGGTGGATAAAAAGACTGCTACACCATATTTGATTAAGAAGAAAAAGAATGGAAAGGTGATAGCAATCAAGGCCAACAAGCAAGCCAACAAAGTAAAAGGGGCCAAACGCATCTGGGTTCCAAAGGAGATCATTTCAACGATGAAAAGCACCAAGAAGGTTTGGATCCCGAAAGGGAAGTGAGGAGTCCAAAGGTCGTCGGAGAATTTGGAGACTTGACAAAATTGGGATGTGTATCATGGGATGCATCATAATGGATCAAGTCTATTGTCAAGTGGGCTAGTAAATACTTTAGACCCAAATTCCCCAACCATGACTAAGGTAACTAGATTTATTGTATTTCTTGTTTTTAGATATGCGTATCTATTCTCATGTATCTGGTTTTACCTGTCATACATAGTATTTCAATTGGTATTTACCTTTGTTTAAAAATGCATGCATACTAGGTAAATCATATGGTATGATTGCTCACTTTAAATTCATACTCTTGAACAAACCTACATGGTTTAAACAAAATCTTAGACACTATTTCAAATCACATCATGTCACTGTGGTGACGTTGTTCCCCCTGCGCGAAGTGACCCGCAATCCGAACAATTCTGGGAGGATCGCCAAATGGACTCTCGAGTTGATGGGATATGGGATCTCTCACACTCCGCGGATCTCTCCCAAATTAGAAGTCCTTGCCGACTTCATCGCGGAGTGGACCGAGACCCAAATAGAGCCGATGTCGACCACCGA
Source organism: Zea luxurians (assembly GCA_029449295.1). Taxonomy (NCBI): domain Eukaryota; kingdom Viridiplantae; phylum Streptophyta; class Magnoliopsida; order Poales; family Poaceae; genus Zea; species Zea luxurians. The sequence continues at coordinate 1,776,019 of JAOPSE010000108.1, read as the reverse complement.
GAAATATTGGATCATGCATTTTGATGTGTCGCTAACAAAGGAGGGATCTGGCAGTGGCCTCGTTTTTACGTCGCCATCGGAAGAGCAACTGCGATACGTTGTGCGACTTCGTAGAAAAATGGGGTTGCCGAACAAGCCAAAAGGTGCAAAAAGTTATGGGGTGTTTGGTTTGAGGAATAATCTAGACCATAATCTTCTCACTCATCACTTTATGTTTGGTTTGCGGAATAGAATTAGTTGATCTATTACCACCTTATTCCTCATAGTTAGCTAGTTAGTATTAATAGACTCATGATACACCACCTTGTGTTTGCTTACATCTGAACAGATGCGGCAGCGAAACTGGTAGAGGTGAAAAATGGGTAAATAGACGAACATTTTGATTAGATATGGGGATGGGAAAAGTACTCTGCATTGGAAAAAAAAATTGCCGCCGCCACACGGCCGATTACTTGATAATTATTGTTTTCCAGCCATCTCTCTTGATGTTCTATAATAATAAAAAAAATCAATCACTGCATGTGCCTGACTGGTGATTGACTTGTATGTAGCCGGCTGCAATTCCTTTTCCTTCTACTGCGCCGCAGGTCGCTGGAGTTGACGTGAGGGAATGTGGGCGCTCCATAACATACCTTCGATTTGACTGTGCGTCTGCCGTGTGTGTCCCTGTCGCCGCTGTGCGTGCATCGCGTCACCCATTTAAGGCGATACCCTGCATCGACGTGTACATTATCCACACCCCATGCGGCCATGCTCTCGGAACCTTATCCCTGCATTGGCCACACCCTCCATGCAATTCCAATACTTGTTGACGCTGGGGTCGCTTGGTGCGTAGTGCTAGGTCTCTACAGCTAGCTAGCTGCGCTAGTGTTTGGTTGGACGTGTCTTTCAGGAGTCATCATCGTCGCCTGAGAATTGTCTCGCACTCTCTCACAGCTTTTATATTATTTTATACTTACACCTAGCCGACCTAGCAACTCCATCCCATCCCATCCCATCCCATCATGGTCATGGCCACGGCCCACGGGTGATGCGTGCGCATTAGCTGTAGGCCAAGCAGCAGCAGCAGCGTCAACAAAGACCGGCCAGCGGCCGCCGGAGGTGATCGTTGCTGCCTTCCATGTAGGCAAGAGCGACCCGACTGTAACGAGAACCCGGAGTCTGGAAACCACACGCCATTGGCGCCCAAATTTATTAAGGCATGTTTGGTGTATGGTCTAAGCAGCCACAGTCTGCCACACTTTAGCTGCCGCAGTTGTGGCGGCCAATTTAACCGCCGCAAGTGAGGCACGGTGTGGCGGTAGACGCGCCACACCAAACAGCCCTTAAGAACCAAGCTTATTTTGTGCATGCTTCGCTGCAGCGACGGATCGAAACCGCATGCACCTCATTTTCGTTTGATGAGAGATGTTGGTAGCTAGTTCGTGTGCAGTTTTCTCGCTATGGAGGTACTTGTCATGCGACCTGTATGTATATTGGCAATGTGTTAGTTAGTCTACATGGATCTGATGAACGTGCAAGTATATCGATCCTTTCCAATCTGTAGGCGTTGAAGGAGTGATAGAAGAATACATTGATGCCAACATCTAAATTATCTTCTACACCATTTTTAAATTAATAATAATAAATACTGATTGTTCCGGCGAATTAGTTTTGAAGTGACTTTGACTAGAACGGATATCAATATATATAGTATCTCCATGACTTCTTTTTTGTCATCTTTTGAAATGCTAGCTACCAAGAGATATCATATCACTCGTTCACTATACGTATATAATACTATATATTATTATTCAATTTGATACCTCTAAGTACCAAATTCATAGACTCCCTCTGTTCCATATTATCTACTCCCTCACTCTCAGAATATAAAGTGTAACCATTATTTGTTCTTGTCTCACAAATATATGACGTGCTCTCTCTATGCATGTGTATATCGATGCAGTGGTATAGAGAGAATTAAATACATTTCTTGTTCTTTGAATCAGGGGTGGTCACGTCTTATATACTGGGACGGAGGGAGTATTTCATATTATATATATAAAGATGTTTTAGCTTTTGAAGATACATTGTTTTTACTATTTACCTATGGATAAATTGTATATATCTAAGTGTAGAGTAAAAACTATATATCTAGAAAGAGAGAGTTATCTATTTGGCATATACATAAATTAGTTTCTTTTATAAGGCACCCCCAAAATTGAAGTTTCTTATCTAGCACTAAGTTTTCTTTCCCTAAATAGCACTATCGTCTATTTCCTTTGCTAACACTGTTAAGTGACCCGCCAAAATGACCCATGTGCCCTCTTTGTATTAGAACTATGCTCCATGTTAGAAAAATCATTTTCCATGTTACCTAGGATGAAGATGATTATTATATGAAACTTGTAGCACTCGATGAGGTCTACAACTTTGTAGTTTTTGTGATTTTCCATTTGAGATCGCTAAAATGCTCAAAAAATTAATATTAAGTTCCAACAAAGTGCTAGATAAGTTTATACTATCTTTTATCATCTTAACGGTCTTAAATGATGCAAGTTTCATATAAAGATCCTCTTCATCTAAAATGGTATAAAAAGGATAGATTTTTCTAAGGTGGGAGCATAGTTCTAATACAAAGAGGGGCATATGGGTCATTTTGGCAGCTTTTTAACACCCTTAGTGGAGGAAATAAGTGGCATTGCCATTTAGGAAAGAAAATTTGAACTCACTAGATAAGAAATTTTAATTTTGAGATTATCTTTGAAGGATCAAATCAAGTAACCAGAGGGAGTAAATGAGAGCCTATAAAAAATTCTTTGCACAAAGATAATCTTTGAGTTGCTTCCCAAATCTTTTTCCAATCCGCCAAAACACCAAAACTCGCAAATGAGATGCTCTCGGTGGATGTTCTCGGTGTTGACCAGCGAACACAGCGAAGCACTCAGAATGACAAAATCAAGTTCACAGGAAAACTCTCTAAAATGTGAAACTTGAGCTATTTACTTCAACGGAAATAAAGATGATGTCCACCAACTCGTGATTGGATGCTTTAGAAAATTTCCTACAATATACATGAACTTAAGTAAAAATTGGATCACAAAACAAACACTTGAAAGTCCAAAAGTGCTCAAAACTATGACCGTTCAACCTGTTTCCAATAGCTCAAAACAAGACTCCAAAAGGTAAAATTGATTCTAACAAACTCCAAAAAACTCAGTCGATGGGGAAAGACCGCCCCCACGATTTATAATAAGAAGAAGCTCAAACTGAGTCCACCTAAGAAAGGTCACAAAAGCTAACCCCCCTGCAACATGAGGGTTCACCCCCTATAGGCAGTGATGGAGGACAAAATAGTAATTAGGTATGGCTGAAAAGGAAAAAAGAAAAAAAACAGCACAAGGAGGATTTGAACTTATAACATGTTGATTGTAATCAATACACAATTACTACTACACCAAACATATTTTTAGGTATGGCTCTAACCATAATTGGCCATAATGGGTGCTCCGCCACTGTGGCGGAACCTCCCAAATTATATGGCCCACATGCACCTATCTTTGTCTTGAAGACCTGAGACGGCTATGCATGTGAACCAGATAACTTAAAAGGATTTGTCCGAGTGTTCCAAGGACCTCGGATAAACCACTTACAACCAAGATCGCAAGATTAAGTAAACACAAATCACACACCAAAATTTGCAACGGAAATTCTTATCACAAAAGGTTACAAGTTTACAATATACAAGATCGGAGTGCTTACAATTGATTAAAAAGTAGTACAACTTTGAAAGAATTTGAGATGCAACTTTGGAATATAAAACAATTAGAAGTTTAAAATATATGCTAGCTCATTTGACAATCCTCTAGAAAGAAGTATATAAGAAGGTCGAGCCCACCGACACTTAGCACTATCCACAACAGAACAAAATTATTATCTGAAAACATAGGGAATACAATCCTGAGTAGGAAATTACTCATTAAGACTTACCCGACTAAAGAAAAATACTCTCAAAGATATGCTAGCTTTTGGGAATCAAGGTATGGTTAAGCAATAATCAACAAGGACTCTTTTGTAGAAAAGCTTACTATAGTGGATCCTTAAGCCATCTTTTAATTATCAAGTAATGTTCTTACCTGATTCTAGATTTGCCTAATCTAGATCATTCTCTTGTGCTGATCTAGATTTCATTTAGCCAATTCATGTTTCACTTATTAAACTACGTGTGAGTCAGGCAATCGAGTCCCATAACCGAGGAGCAACGATGATTCAAATTGATTATACCCACCTGGGGATCCCTAACGACATGACATATATAGAACTTAACCCTTGCATATGTCAACCATTCCCATAGATCCTACAAAATGTGAACCAGTCTGCGCTACCTGGGAGCACAATACTCCTCCATCCAGCATCTTTTGTGATACCCAATTTTCTGAAAAGAAGTTAAATTTCTTTTTCCCTTTTCTTTCGTGATCTGTGTAGCTGGGGTTTTGGATTTCTTTGTTTTAAGAAGCATTCACCAGTAAAATAGTAGAATTCTTGTGAGACTTATGCGCTGGGGTCAGGAGCAGACGTGAGAGCGAGTTGGGCCGTGGATCTTGATCCGACCCACTAGTCCCTTCCCTTAACCCTAGCCGCCCCTCCCCCCTAACCCCCTTTTTGGTTGCAGCCGCCCCCCTTCCCTCTTCCTTGCTTGGCCGCCACCCCCCTTCTCTCCCTCTCCTCCCAAGTGTTTGCAGCCACACCACCTAACCCTAGCCACCCCCATCTCCTCCTCTCCATGGTACCATTCCTTGTCGCTTGGATCTACGTCGCGTGGTGCAAGTCCCCAATTGGTTTTGGTGGAGGGAAGAAGGGAGGAAGGAAAGGGGGAGAATTCAAGGTGATTTTTGTGTTTATCTCTTGTTTATTTGTGCTGCAATTCCATTGAATAGATGTTACGTATGCGAATTGGTAGAGGTGCTGTCCAGAAATTTAGTGCGTGGGCGAACAACAGTAGTTCTAGTGATTTCTGAGAATTTTTTGTGGGTAATTAGTGGGGATCAGTGGGAGAATCATGTAGAGCTTTATCATACCTTTCCAACGAGTACTTATGCACTTAATTTGAAGTTATATTTTAGGAGATATCGCTGTTTGAATCCGGGTATGTTGTTGTCCAAAAAAACAGATTTGCAGGTGGGCGGACAGCAGTAGTATTGACAGTTTCTGGGGATTTTTCGTGGGTAACTGGTGATAATCAGTATGATAATCATGTAGAGCTTTGTCATACCTTTCCAACGAGTACTTATATGCTCGATTCGGAGTTATATTTTGGTAGATATCGCTGTTTGAATCCGTGTATGTTGCGGTACAAAAACAGACTGCAGGGTTTATCTTGTGGACTGAGTTGTGCCAATTAGATGTTGGAATTTAATTATAAATTGTATACAAAACTTGTGGGGAATTTTATGTAGATGCTTCCGGAGTTTTTGATGGATATCACTGCTGTTATAATTTTAAAGTTATGAAATTATCAAGCAGTGCCGCTGCAATTTGGTGGTGATGGGGAGAGTTGTCGCTCGTGACGGGTTGGAATTGTGCGTAGGTGCGGCGTTGTTTATTAGCGTTTGTTATGTGAATTTGTGCACTAAGGTGTGTGTCAAAAACAGGTGGTGGTCTTCCGGATCGTACTTAGTACCATTCCAAATTCCCGGTGAAGGCAAGTAAATACAGTGGTGGTTGCTACCGTTTGGTTTGCATCCTATTCTCTGTCATTGAGTATGCATAAGTTTTAAATATGTTAATCATTGAATTCTATGATGAAGTTTATTTGTTAGAAATTATTAATTCTCAATTGTCTAATATTGTGGATGATCATGATTTGGTAATGATATATGTGGTTGATTCCCATCTTGGATGAAGTTGAAGTATCTTTTTGAGTCACGTTATATGAAGTGTTGTAGGCATGTCATGCACATCGCATCATCCATCTTGCATTTTTAAGTTATGTCGTGATCTTATGGTCCGACCGTACCGGTACATTTTTAGCATCGTACGTTGCCCGAGGAGGGGTACGATGCGGCTTCATACCCTTAGAGATATGAAGGCAGAAGTCATCCTTGCATTTGCAGACATTTGCACTTATGAGGTATATATGAAGTGTGACATTACTATGTTACTATTGTGGTTTCTACCTGCGAGGTGTGGTAACTAGGTGTGTTGTACATTGTATATGTGCTGCACCTTCGTAATAAGAAGGTTGTGAAATCAAGTGGTGGTAAAACAATGTTCTTATATGGTTAAACAGTTTGATATTATTTTACTTGCTGAGATGTGTCATCTCACTCTTGCATTACTCAATGCAGGTACTTGATACATGTTGGGAATGAGGGGAGTAGCAGCACGTCCACTTTCACTCTCATAATAACACTGCCCAGGCGCAGCCATGATTTAATTAGAAACTTGTTGTCAAAGGAAGTTTGTTTTATTTTCAACTAGTCTTGCGCACTGGTTAATTCAGTTTATGTCGTATGTTTAACTTCCCTTTGCTAGCCGATTAATAAAACTTAGTATGTTTTTGTCATGATATATGTTTATACACTGTTGCCCCCTCATTTATGCAATTTTGCAAAGGAGATGCTGCCGAAATTTTATATATATAGATGTCAGAAGTGTAGTTCAGTAGCATTCCGGGGTGTTGGTGGAACCCAGGGTGTTACATCTTTGCCAGGAGGGTACATGCTACTCCCGCGTGCGTGGTTGGCTTTTCACGTATGGAATAGTGAGGTTCATGCTTATTGGAGCATGTGGCTAGTTGTGAAGTCTCGACAACGAACATGCCCACATCGATATGGTCCTTAACCAACATAGGCGGGCGAACTTTTCTACTCAACATCTTGTCTCCATTTTTAACTATCCCCAAAACATGGTACCTGAGAGAGGTGTCATACTTGAATGTTGAATTCATTAAGGCCTTGATGGCTTCATCATTAGAGGACCTTTTTTATACAATTCCTATATCCAGTGTTAAACATCATCTTTTAATAAGCAGGGAAGCATCGATAGCTTTTTATAAAAAAAGTATCAAGGATGATAATCAACTTTCCAAGGAAGGTAATGCATCAATTATTTGATCACACAATTGTTATCATCTAATACATCATTAAAGGTGATAAAACTTTTTATACAACAAGGAGGGGGTAAATGCACCAGGGCTTGCTTAAATTGTAATGTTGGGTTAGTGGTTGCCAACTACACTTGCTTGGCGAGCATCACTCCTCATGGCGTTCGATCAGATCACCTCACCCATCCTTAGGTCTATCTGTCCACATTGCACTCTGCTCTAGTCCACGTCCTTCATTTTGCATAATCATTAGCGTACCTATTTGACATGCGAGATGCACATAAATGAATATGAGAAGAAATAACACAAGATAAATAATGCTACACCAAAGTGGATTAAACTCCCATAAGCAACACTAGATGTCGACATATCACTAAGCACAACTAGCACGGTTCTATAGCTTAATCAGATCTAACACAAACATCAAGGAACATTAAATCCTACACAAACTCTATATCCTCCGTAACTAGAACATTATATTCAGAGTCAAATTTTATGTCATACTTTTATCATCCAAATACGTGCCCATGCCAAACTTTGGATTTTTTGGACCACATTTACATATTATTTTATAGATTTTTTTTAAATATGTATGTAGTAATTCATTTAATTGATATAAAATAGTTAATCTACTAAGAAAAAGCAATTTTCATTCCAAAATGAATGAATCTATATGAATGTGTGTACCCAAATGTAAATGAAAATAATGAAGAAATTAATATATATAATATAAAGTGGAGAGTTGTAGTTGAATGTTTATGAAACGAAGTTGGGTTGTGTTATATTTGTGAATACTTTGACACAAAAATGTTGTAAAATCTTCTAAAACTTTTATGCATACTTTTATCACCAAAATATATGTCCATGACAAATTTTGGATTTTTTGACCACATTTACATATTCTATTACACTTTCTATAAATAGGTATGTAGTAATTCATTTAATTGATATAAAATAGTAAATGTGCCAAGGAAAATAATTTTTTCATTACAAAATGAATGATACCATATATAAATATGTGTACCAATGTTTAAACGAAAATAATAAAGAAATGAATATATATATAGTGTAAAGTACAGAATTGTAGTTGAATGTTTATGAAACTTAGTTAAAATATGTTCTATTTGTGAACACTTCAACATAAAAAAGCTACAAAATCTTTTGAAACTTTATGACATGGTTTCATCATCAAGATATGTGTCCATGCCAAATTTTGGAACTGTTTGACCTCATTTACATATTCTTTTTACAATATCTATAAATAGGTATGTATTAATTCATTTAATTAGTACAAAATAGTAAATGTGACAAGGGAAGTAAATTTTTCATTCCAAAATGAATGGATAACATAAATGAATGTGTGTACCAAAGTTTAAATGAAAGTAATAAAGAAATAAATCTATATAGTGTAAAGTACAGAGTTGTAGTTGGATATTTATAAAATTTAGTTAAGATGTGTTCTATTTGTGAACACTTTAACCTAAAAAGTTTCAAATTTTCTAAAACTTTTATGTCATCCTTTTATCATCAAGATATGTGTCCATGCCATATTTCGGAACTACTTGACTTCATTTACATATTCTTTTACAATTTCTATAAATAGGTATGTAAGGATTCATTTAATTGATATAAGTGCCCCAAAAAAATAAATTTGTCAGTTAAAAATATATTAATACCCTATATGAATGCATGTACAAAAATTTAGATAAAAATATTGAAGAAATTATACTATACAAAGTAAAGTGGAGATTTGTAGTTGCATTTTTATGAAACTTACTTTAGATGTGTTCTATTTATGAATAATTTGACACAAAAAGTTGGAAAACCTTATAACACTTTTGTTTCATGCTCTTGTCACCAAAATGTGTCCATGCCAAATTTCAGATTTTTTGACCAAATTTACATATTCTTTTACAATTTCTAGAAAAAGAAATGTAGTAATTCATTTAGTTATATAAAATAGTATATATGTTAAGGAAAATAAATTTGACATTCCAAAATGAATGAATACCATATATAAATGTGTGTACCAAAATATAAATAGAAATAATAAACAAATTAATCTATATAGTGTAACAAGGAGAGTTGTTGTTGAATGTTTATGAAACTTAGTTGAGTAATTTTTAAATGTATGTGTACTAAGTATATTTGTATTTTGGGCTATAAATATTTTTTGTATATCAGATGTATTTTATATTTGACTCTAAAAATCCTGATAATCTAATGTATTTACAACTACTCTTTTTAATAAAAATTGAATTTTATCATTGTATATCACTAGTAATACAATATTAATATAATTTTTTATTTATCATATATATATATATATTAAATATTTTAAATTGTGTAAATAATTTTTCTAATACATTATTAAAATTAAATTATTTTTAATTAGTAACTAGTAATAAAATTTAATTTTAAATTGTTTCATCGAACATTTTTTCTTCTCGGATACGAATAGAATCGAATATTCCATGGTTCTATCGAATATAAATCTGGACTCGAATATAGAAAAATAATAGAAATCGAATTTGGATACATTTATTTAGCATCCATATTAAAACCGAATACGGATACAAATATCTATACTAACATTTTAGACGAATAGGAATAAGGATAATTCGGATTTCTAGACTATCTATCCCTATGTACAACCTAGAGCCTATGGTACAATTTTCCAAGGACAAGAGATAGTTAAGAGACTATGTTGTACAATGGAGGAGTCTCTAAGCCCAATCTCTTAATAAATATATTATGTGTAGTTAAATTAAAACCTTTGTGATCTATTGTGCATGGAAACTTAATAACAAACATATAATGTATAATGATCTTCAGCTTACAAAGGCAACATATAGAAAAATAAAGGATGGGAAAGTTGCCAAAATTCAATTGGCTGTAAATGAGACAATAGCTGGCAAGATTTAGTTAAAATCATTTTAGATTACAGAGACTATAGCTAGCAGTTTTGAAAAAAAATCAGTTTATTAAAAGTTTGTTTAGATTTAGTTATAAAAAAGCGGTGTATATATAATTGGGATCACTAGAAAGTATCAAGCAATTTTCACACCCATTGAGCACCATATTTGATACCTAGACATGATCGGAAGGTCCGACCATGTGGCCCGGACGGTCTACGCCCGCTGTTGGTCATTTGTTTTTTATTTCTAAAGGATATAGAAAATAAGGCAACACAAGTTGTTAGATTAGGACCTTATCCCTTCAATTAACTCTTCATCAAAGGTTAATTCTAGAGAGAAAAAGGGCATAAAAATATGTCAATTGGGAATAACATGTAAATGGCAAAGAGTAAGGTGCATTACTCATCTGAATATGCAAATACATTATTTCATTCCTTGTAATACATCAAATGATTATAGGTATACCTTCGACTTCACACGAGTGAGAACTCAAAGGTATCTTCGAAGGCTGAGCAAATCAATGTTCTAGGCTCCAAAAATGGTGTACTTATGCATGACACTATTCCTCTATTTATAGTCATGAGGTATAGCTTCATATGAAATTACAAATGTGCACATAAACTCTACACACAAGATTTACAATTCTCATAGGGACAAGGCTGTCTTTTCTCTTCTCCTTCCCATGCTAAACAATCCTTTTGAGTCTTCTTCTCCTTTGCTTCGTATGCCTTTCAAGCCAAAGCTGCCTCCTTCGGCACGTTTCTTCGTAATGCCTACACACAGGTGAAGCTCCATAGCTTCTTTTGATTCATAGGTTGTTTCTGACGAAGGCTAGTTTCATTGGTTCTTTGCATTGTACCTGAAACACACCTTCTCAATTTGGTAATAAGGGGTTTTGAGGATCTTTGGCAATAGAGGTCCCCAATAGTATCCCCTTTGCGGATTTAGTTCGTTTTTTCATAACAAGCTTAACCGCAAAAAATATGATTGGGAGGCCTTGTGCCAAAGATACAAAAAGAACCTTCTCAGAGCTCATTATGAAAGAGTTAGTGTCCAGTCACAGTTGATGTGCAAGAAAGATTGAAAGTGATTCTTTACAATTCGGCTATAGGATCCATCATGTATGCCATGCTATGTACATGCTCAGATTTCTCCTATGCTCTAAGTGTTACAAGTAGGTATCAACCAAATTATGGTGAAGCTCATTGGATAGTTGTGAAGGACATCCTTAAGTACTTAAGAAGAACTAAGAATGTGTTCTTAGTGTTTGGTGGTGAGGAAGAACTCGTTGTAACTGGTTACACCAATGCTAGCTTCCAAATAGAAAAAGATGATTCCATATCGCAATCCAGTTTTTATATTTCGAAAAAAAAATCCCTATGTGACATTGGATTTTATACTCATTTCTTGTGTGCCATTGAGTGGCATATAGGGAATTATTTTTGTGTGTATGACATGTGGGGCCAGTGGCACACAAGGAATGAGTCTAATTTTCAATGGTACACATGGCTTTTATTTTTCTGCCTCAATGGTGGGGTAGCGAGCTAGAAAAGTTCCAAACAAGATACAGTAGCAGATTCGATTATGGAAGATGAGTATATTGTGGCTTCGGAAGCTGCAACAGAGGTTGTTTGGATTAAAAAACTTGTTTCTAGGTTGGGTGTAGTTCCTAGTGCATCCAATCTAGTGGATCTCTATTGTGATAATAGTGGAGCCATTGCACTGGCAAAGGAGCATAGATCTCACTATAAGTCCAAACATGTACGACGACACTATCACCTCATTCATGAGATCATAGAACAAGGAGATGCAAAGATTTGCAAGGTGCACACATGTATAAATGTTATTGATCCATTGATGAATCCTCTTTCACAAGTAAAACGTGAGGCACACACAAATCTATGTGTATAAGATGCTTACATCAGTGATCCTAGTGTGTATGTGTGAGAGACTTATGTCATGATTATGTTTATGACTATTGAATAAAATATTGTTTAAATAACTATCATTTACATTGGTTATCAAGTATGTGACTTGTTCATGAAACTCTTTGTTGAATCCCTAGTTCATAATGTTATATGAGATAATGATGATGCTATACTAGCACATGTATTAGTTGATGATCATGTTTCATGGATCATGGATATAGAGACATTAGATTAATAATGTGAACACATGTTAATGAGCTGGTGTTGGATTTACCCACCCCGAAACACAATTGGGATTGTTATTATGTATATGTCATCAGTTATTTTCGAGTGGTACACCTACTAGATCCTCAGACCTGATACCGCCATTGTTTCTTATTGTGTGTTGTTGTGCATTTTAGAACTCCTAAACGCTACGCCATAACTAGGTAGTCATAAAAGGAGTCTTCAGGTGTACCATGAAACATGGAATGGGATATGAGCAGATCAAAATGGGATTTGCCCCTCCTAGATAACTGGAGAGATATCTCTGGCCCCTCAAGATAGTTGGATTGAAAGTGCAAGGCCATGCCAATATGATTAAAGAGTTAATCACAATGAGTAAATGTTAGTCATGAATTGAATCCACTATTTGGTCTAGTGAATAGTTGAGATATAACAAGGATGGCATGTATCTTGCCTTAAGCTTGACTAATATCATACATCAAAGGGATTGGTATGAGAATGTATCAAGGTTTGGTTGATATGTTCTTTATGTATATTTGGTAGTTAGTATGTCCTGCTAGGTAACGCTATTGACTTGTGGTTCGAAAATAGTTTCCATTCACTGTTGTCTTCACATGAACCTAATGGGTCACACATTTAAGGGGATAGAATATTGGAACTTGCCTATATGATTGTCTCTAGTGCAAGTGGGAGATTGTTGGAGATATGCCCAAGAGGCAATCATAAACAATTTAGATTAGAGTCCAACTCATATTGGGATTAGAGGTTTAATGGGACATAGTCCATTAACATGCTATATCGATATATGGGAAGGGTCTAGGGTTACATCATCCCACCACACGTGCATACCCTAGTCGCTGCTTCCCTTGGACCTGACCGTGAGACCCTCACTGCGTATGCGGTTCTAGCACACCAGCATAAGGCATTCCTCCCCATACATGTGGACTACGTGGAGGCATGGCCATGACTGTTGCGTTGATCAACCACGAAGGAGGAGATGATCTTGATTGGTTACATCCTCTCCATTGATGCGCGCCTACGTTGGTGCTACTCCAACTCTTCTGCTGCGCTACGCGTCTAGTGGTAACAATCCATGATCTCTTACTTGCAAGTTTTCTACTTGACGTGGTAGATGTGTCTAGCCCATTCCCTTACAGATAATCACTTGATTAGGAGCCTAATTATTGCATTGAGAGAAGAAAGTGTGCATCCACCATACTCATTACCTTGGATAGGTCAAGTGAGAGTTCTTTCTTTTTACTCGTGGTGATCACCATCACCTAGATGATTTGGTGATAGTTGGGAGTTCGGTGATCACTCAAAGAGATTGTGAGTGACCCTACCTGTGTTATACATGGTTATGGGTGGTTCATCAAGCTAGAGTGGCAAATAACCTGCCTATGAAAGAGCACTTGATCCTTGCATGGGGGAGTTGCACACTTGCATGGGTGCTCTAGCGAGGGCTAGTGGTGAGTGCTAACTCTTCGATGCATCAAGAAAACATCAATGAATTTCTAATCCTTATTTTAATTTGAATATTTACTTTTGAGAGATTACATTCAATTATTTGTGTTACTAGAATTGCCATGGTAATATAGGATTGGAACCTAGGAAGTGAAACCCTTGATTGTTAGATAGATACACATTCTAGGCACAAGGGGTGAATTGGGATCATTATTAGGCTTTAATTTGTGCAAGAAATTTTAGAGAAGCCAAGTTCAGCCCCTATGCGCACACACACCCTTCTTTGCATCTTGATCTTTTCAATTGGCATAAGAGCCTCATCCTCAGTGGATTAGGCTTCACCTCCTAGAGTAAAGATGTCCTATGGGGATGGACCCTCTCCTACGTTTGAGGCACATGATTTCTCATATTGGAAAATTCATATGGAGGCATATCTTGTGGATATTGACATTGTAGTATTTAGTGCTGTCACTCAAGGCCTCCCAAAATCTAATGATCCCATGAATTTGATTAGTGATGAGATACACTATGAAAAGTGGAATACAAAGGACAAAAACACCCTATTTATAGGCCTTTTCAAGGAAGTATTCAATCAAGTGCAGAATCCCAAAGACTACCATGCAATATGGTTAGATATTTGTGCACTTCATAAGGGAACCAAGAGTGGGTGTGAGGAACTCTACTATCTAGTCATGAAAAAACTAAATTCTTTTGAATACTTCCTCATGAAAGTGCTAACGACATGTACTATCAATTGAATATTATTATATAGAAAGTCAATGGGCTAGGACTCACTCAATTAAGACGATCAAAAGTTGTGAGGAAGATCCTAAGTGTCCTTGCCCATTGACAAATATGGGCATATTATCACCATACTTCATCAAGTTGATCTTTCTACCATCATGCCAACACAAATATTTGGAAAGATCAATATGTTGGAGCAAAGATAGAATGCCCCCTTGATCCCATCTCTAGAGTGTTGAAACAGAGGCACTAACTGCAAAGAAGAGGCGAAGACTAGGAGACAAGTTCCCGAAGGCATGGGAGCATGTCCTCCCTCGATGGTGAAGTCAACCACGCTTGCCGACTAGCGAAGGGTCTACCTCTGGGCGAGGCCCAAAGACTCGACAAGGTTGAAGGCGGCCATCGATGGCAATGGCCGGCGGACATTATGCTAGGAGATCTCCATATGACAGTGTCGGCCCTCTATGGGCCCATGCGTAATCGACTCTGGAGGGTATCTACCCTGGTGTAACGTAGAAATTTGTACTTGCCATCCAACACTTACCCCGTTGTACAATGCATGTCAAGATTATAGTTGGTAGCCGAGGGTATTATGGTACTTAGTTTACCAACTCCTCTGTTACCCCTATAAAGGCCTTGGCCCTGTAGCACCTAGGACACGCTTGTCAATACAATTGATCTTGCTGCCTATTGTTATGCTTTGCTACTTGCTTTGCAATTCCTGGTTGTTTGTTCCACGGTTCTTCGTCCCAACATTTGACATCCACCATTCATGCTCCGAGCAACAACTCCCACGATGGCTCCTGTTAGGGGTCTTCTTCTCCACCGAAGGACCTCAAGACGAATATATCGTTTGTAAGCGATGTTGAGGTTCTTCTTCTCTGCCGAAAGTCCTTGAGATGAAGACATTGTTTGAAAGCAACAACGACTAATACCAAAGCTACAGCCGAAGGACAACAGCTCCAGCCTAAGGTGGTGACGAAGGTCAAACATGATGCCGAGTCAAAGAGGAAAAGGCTAGTTAATCCCTGATGATTTATATTACAATTATGTGTACCTGTTAAGGTCATAAATATATTTTTACTCGGGCTGCATCCCGTGCCTATAAATAGGTGAACAGTACCCCCATACTGTTCACGCTGGATTGTAATTGCTCTCGCGTCAACACCTTCAAACGAGCCGAAGGTATCAATGTAATATAAATTCTTTTAATGTCCACACATTTATCCTGAAATAAATGTATGAATAAATGAATAACATATATCGTCTCTATGAGCTCTTGTTCTCATGAATGATGAAGGTGTATCTTTCGTGACCTTCGTTCGAAGATCGTTATATCCGAAAGGAGATAATGCTTCGAAGGATGATGGTCATTAGCCCTTAACAATTGTGTTGCCTTGTTCTTGATTCACAGCATTTGGGAACAAGTGACCAACAGCTCCCAAGAAAGTGACCACCAAGGCCACCTCCTCTCTGGATGAGGCCACCAAAGCAGCCCTTGTTGAAAATAAAGGCAAAGCAATCCTCACGGACAACACCCTGCCCACTGCAGCTAATAACAACACGACTAATGTAGTCAACAACAAGCACCCTCACATTGAGGACCCCCCACACTAGAACGAAGCATTCATACATGCCATTATGAAGACCTTCCCCATGATCACAAACCACCTAGGTTCACACCAATGGGAACCCATCCAGTCTAAGAGGACAAAGACAACCTGTAAGATGGCGAAGATCTGTGAATCTCGCTAGAGGACCAACTCAAATTCCGCAACCTTCGCATCAAGAATAACCATCTTTAGAAGCAGAAGGAGGTCCTCGGAGCCAAAAGGCAATGAAGCCACATGCAAATCAGAATCAAACAACTAATCTTGGAATAAGAAGAAGAAAAGGCAAGAACACATGAACAAGAAATTATAGAAATACAGAACTAAGTCCCCCTTCACCAGCAACCGGCTGGTGCAGTCAACAACCAAAATAATTATCACTTCCATAGGCTAGCCAACATGCAAGTTGCCTTCCAAGGATTAAACTACCTCGATGTGTGAATCCCTCTATCAGCACAGTTACAGGTCTCCTTGTAGCCAGAAAACTATAGAGTGGGCACCTATCCAAAGTACAACGGCAATACAGACCCAACCCAGTACATTATGAGCTACTAGGTCGCCATCGCATCCACGAAAGGAGACGACTCCACCATGGTAAGGCAATTATCAATGCTCTCGAAGGATCCACCCTCATGTGGTATTAAAGGCTACCGCCATTGTCAATCAATTCATGGAAGACCCTTCACAATAAATTCCTGCTCAGTTTCCAAGGTTACAAACCTGAGAGAGATGTGTTGGCAGAATTGTCCCTCTGTAAGTAGTAGGAAAAAGGGAGTCTTCGCGACTACTACAAGAAATTTCTCCTCCTGAAATCACATCTACCCTTGGTCGATGACAAGATCACCATTCGTTATGCAAGCAGTGGCCTTCGTGCAGGCATACATTATAGTCACTGCACAAGAGACCCCCCTTCCATCCTCTAGGAGCTATACTAGCTCTTCAAAAAAATCCTCGGCCAGAGGAGCTTCACCATAGGAAAGTTGAGTCGCAACGAAAGCCAAAAGAGTCTTTGTAGTCCACCAGAACATGGATCAGGGCTCCACAGCAAGACCACCCCCATTAAGGTCATAGCTAGCAGCTCGAGGTCCATAATATCACTAATCAGTAGCAACTAGGTGAAGGCCCCCCAGCGCCAAAACTATCCTCCACGGAAGATTGTGGTGGCGGTGCGCCAAGAGGAAGAGGCCGAGGCAGAGGCCCCAGCAACCTAGGAAGTTTTATTACGTGTTCCAAGGCAAAGACTCGGCACATTCAACCAGAGATTGCCCTGAAACTAAAAAAATAAAAGACCTCATGTATAGAGTATCCCCCGCAAACAATCAAAGAACAACCATACCACCAATACCTCCATCCTCAATACAAAAATGAACACCCATACCACCATCAGCCACAATAGAATTGCAACCAAAGAGTTCCCCAGCAACCACAACTACAATACCAAGAAAGATTGCCACTCCCACCTCCATCGCCCCAAGCAAACCAGCAACCTCGTCAACCACAACCCCCACCCCCAAAGCAAGAAGATGACTTTGCCAACCCACTATTCAGGGGAGTCATCCACATGAGCACCGTAGGGTCCAGCACATAATTTGAGAACAGCCAACTGAAGAAAGACCACTACCAAAGGGTCAATCATGTTGCTCTCACTAGCCTCATGGTCCCACATTTCGCTTACCTTCGACGCCAAGGATGTCGACCTTCGCAATGTGCCCCACACAGACGCGCTGGTGATAAATTGCAATGTCACAGGGTGGGGCCTACACAAAGTACTCCTTGACAACAGTAGCCAAGCTAACATCATATTTCTACACGCCTTCGACCTCATGGGCATAAATCACAGCCTGATCAAGCCAGCCGACATCTCATTA
This sequence comes from Zea luxurians, assembly GCA_029449295.1. Lineage (NCBI taxonomy): Eukaryota > Viridiplantae > Streptophyta > Magnoliopsida > Poales > Poaceae > Zea > Zea luxurians. The sequence continues at coordinate 1,758,178 of JAOPSE010000108.1, read as the reverse complement.
TACAACTTCGAAGGAAAAGGAACATTCCCACTAGGCAAGATAGAGCTACCACTATCCCTTGGCGTAGCTACAAATGCAAGACGTGAACAGGTGACCTTTGATGTGGCAGAACCACCCAGATTATTCCAGATTAAGTGCCCAAGTCACGCCTTTGAGGCAGCAACACACTTAAATCGGAATAACCCGTCAGTTCTTCGGATCTAGTCCGATGCAGCAACTTACCAAGGATTGAGTACCATTAGCTCACGCAATGGTGAGACTCAGAGAGAATGCAATAAACATGAAACCACAAGTTAAAGTACTTAAGTTATTACATAAATTGAAGTTTGATAAAAGATAACAAGTTCTTAATAGTGCAGTGGATAATAGATAACGTCGGTGCTGAGGAATAGGGCAAGGCCTAACCCACTACTCCTCCTGGTCCTCTCCTGCCGAGGCGGCGTCCCACTCGATCGTCCAACCTGGTGGCAGGGTGGAAGGCCAAGTCACACCATCAACCATGTCCTGTAGTGTACTTATAAAAATATGCCACAAGCAAGGCTGAGTATACTAATATTCAGCTAGACTTACCCGATGTGAGGAGTCTACTCCTTTACCTTTAGACCATGAAGTTGTTTGGCTGAGGGGGGTTTGGTTTGCCAAAAGCACTAGCTGAGTCTAAAAACAAGTTTTAGCTTTTTAGGTTCTAGCATATCCATTTACACTAGGTTTGCTTCTTTCTAAGCATACATGATAACAATCATTTAGTGCAATCAACATGTTATCTCAAGAAACCTCATTTCACTTCTTACTCGATGCAATACAAGGGGTCAAGCAGTCTCATTAGCTACGAGAAGCAGACGATTCGAATCGAGTTTTAACCTTGCAAGGTAAACCTAAACACACGACCTGTGGGGGCCCTCCGTCCCCACGCAAATCAGCCGTCCCCATTGATTCCCCGTTCACGGCCAGGGCTCACCGCCTTGGCATGCAATGCCCCACTGACCCCGGTTGCCGCCATGCAGTGGCTGCACTTGCACCCACCATAGCTAGCATGGGAGACCTCGTCTCAGGACAAGTGAGGGGGAAAGTCCATGCCCGGCTTCACTCAGGTACTAGGCTTACCGGTTACCATATTTCCCGACATGTGTTTAGTACTTTCAATCGCTTGACTTAGGTATCCGCACATTAATCCTTAATTCCATTCCTGTCTCATACACAAGGCATCCACCCTAGATCCAAGTCCATAGACCATCATAGATCCCGTTATCAAGATGAGTACAATCAATTCATGTCCTCGCGCGAGTGCTAGAAAATCACTCGACTTCTACCAAGATCCCTAATTAGCAAAGTAGCTACTCGACCTAGCATACTAGTATCCATCTCAAAAGGAATCCTGAGTTCATGCAACTAGGGTTTCAACCAACTCCTACACTTAAGTGCACATTACAAACCTACAAAATTAAGTGTAGTAAAATAGCATATATAAACTTCGTTCATGATGACATAATTAAGATATATAAATATTGTCATATGATTATTCATGTTCTCTCATATTTCATATTCTTCTTCTTTCGTTAATATATATTGCGATCACGAAGGTACATCCTTCATGACCTTCGTCTGAAGATCATTATGTCCTAAGGGAGATAATGCTTCAAAGGACGAAGGGCATTAACCATTAACATTTCATGTTGCCTTGTTCTTAACTCAAAGCATTTGAGAACAAGTCCCCAACAGTGATGTACTTGGACTTTCCACTTAGTTCCTTTTTAGTGTTCTATTGCCCTAAAGGAAAGGTTTTTAGGGTTTTGGCCTTTTCTTTTTTTCTTAAGCTTCATAGGGTCAGGGTATGATTCTTAGAGTGAAAAAGACTTGATCAAGTTTTTGCTCCGCAAGTTTGGTGTCTTTTGCTCCAACTAAAACACATGTGATAATGCGTCATAAGGTGGGTACTGAGGGAAAACCCTGAGTAACACCTAGGGTGTTACATTTGACATAGTCGACATGGTCTACCCGTACAATGCCATCATGGGACGAGGGTCCATAAACAAACTCGATGCAGGTATACACGGATTATACATGTGCATGAAGATTCCAAGCGCCCAAGGCGTGATAACCATGTATGGGGACCAACAAGTTGATCGTAACATCGAGCGAGACTTTGTTCCCGGTCGACATGACATACATTGCCTCACGACTAAAAGCGAAGGCCACAACGGCCACTGCCCTAAAAATAGCAACAATAAAAGCCTATATTCAAAGTAACTAAGAGGCCAGGAAAGTCCAACTTGATGCCTCAATACCAAACCAAACGGTCCAAATCAACGAAGACCTTTCCATAATGGAGGACACGAAACTGCTATCTTGCCTGAGTCGCAACAAGGACGTCTTCGCCTAGTCAACTTTAGACCTTGTGGGTGTCAACTACACAATTATCGAGCACGGTGTAAGCATCAACTCATCCATACACCCAAGAAAGTAGAAGCTCCGCAAAATGTTAGACAAAAAAACTGAAGCCGCAAAAGCCAAAGTCCACAGACTACTTGAGGCCAAATTTATTGAACCGGTTGATTACCTCACCTGGCTCACCAACGTAGTCATGGTTAAGAAAAATGGTAGGTGGAGAATGTGCATAGACTTCACCAACCTCAACAAAGCTTGCCCCAAAGATGACTTCCCTCTTCCCAGAATCTATAAAATCATCGACTCGACAGCAGAATGCAAAGTCATGTCGTTACTGTATTGTTTTTAAGGGTATCATCAGATATACATGAAAGAGGAGGACAAGGCAAAGACGAGCTTCATCACACCCTTTGGCACATACTGCTTCACACGCGTGCCCGAAGGCCTCAAAAACGTTGGTTCCACTTTTTCAAGGCTAACGAAGACAGTACTGGAAGAGCAACTAGGGCAAAATGTCTTCACTTATGTCGATGACATAGTCGTCGCAAGAAGAAACAAGGAAGACCACATCGCAAACCTTGCAGAAACATTCGTGAAATTGTGTGAAGCAAGACTTCACTTGAACCTAGAAAAGTGCATCTTTGGAGTCTGCTAGGGCTAAATCTTGGGCTACCTCGTATCCCATAGAGGTATTGAAGCCAACCCAACCAAAATAAAAGCAATAATGGAAATTCAGCCTCCACAGTCAAAATAAAATGTACAAAGATTGACAGGAAGGCTAGCAGTGTTGAATAGATTCATCTCTCGGACCGTAGAACAAACCATACCCTTCCTTCGGACGTTATGAGGAGCAAAGTACTTCGTTTGGGGCCCTAAACAAGCAGCAATCTTCAAGTCGCTCAAGGTCTACTTATCAGAGATAGCTACTGTAGTCAGTCTTGACCCCGCCTCTGCACTCCTATTGTACGTCACAGCATCCTATAGCGCAGTCAACGCAGCTCTAGTCCAAGAAAACTCAAGGATGGGAAGCTACACCAGCAACCCATGTACTTAATCTCTGAGGTCCTCGACAACCCCAAATGCAACATGACCAAGATGGAGAAAATAGCATATGTAGTCCTCATCATATCATGGAAATTGTGCCATTACTTCATGGTGCACAAAATAAGGGTGCCGATGGATAGAAGCCTCAATGACTTATTCAGCAACCCATAGGCCTTCGCCAGAATAGGCAAATGGGCAGCAGAACTCTCTAGCTACAACATCGCCTTCATGCCCAGAACAACAATAAAGTTGCAGATCCTCGTCGACTTCATAATTGACTGGATAGGGTCCCCCACCTCCAACCATCCCAATACAGAAGCAATCTGGACCTTTTACTGCGACGATGCTTGGTGCCATGCGGGGGCAGGCATCACAGCAATCATCATAGCACCATCTGCAACCAAATATAGATATGCCTCCCACCTCAACTTTGCTCTCGAGTTAGATAAGTGCGCAAACAACATAGCAGAATATGAAGCTGTCATATTAGCACTCTGCAAGCTCAAAGCCCTCAAAGTAAAGACTTGCATAGTAAAAACAGACTCCATGATTGTCGTAGGGCAAATCGAGAAAGACTGCGCAGCAAGAGAATCGGTCCTCGCACAACACCTATCAGTAGTGCAAAGTCTGGAGAAGTTGTTCAAGGGCTTCACACTCTAGCACATAGACAGGAATAATAACAAAGACGACATGCTAGCGAAGGCTGCAGCTAGAGGTGATCCCTTGCCTTTAGACGTATTCTTCCACATAACAGGAATCCCTTGGTAAGAAAACTCGAAGGACTAGGAATCATAGAAGACCACAAAGGCCAAAGAATCTGTCGGATACCGTAATTAGGGGTACCCCCAACACTCCTAATCACGGCTGGAAAACACCTTCAGAGCAAACCGTGAAGACTGACAATTCAGATCAAAGTCAAAACTTCATCTACCATGGGACACGGTCTCGCCTCGCCCGAGCCTGGCCTCGGGCGGAACAGTGGTCTCGGATGAATTCACGTCTCGCCCGAGGGTCTCCTCAGGCAGTGAGCACACCCTCGGGTCAGCCGAAGGCAAGCCTTGTCATGCAAATGACCTTGGCCAAATTGCCTTACCAGCCGACCGTATTGCATGCGCATTTAATGCTGGGATCGCCTGACACCTTATCCTGACACGCGCGCCTCAGTCGGCAAGGTTGAAGTGACCGTAGTCACTTCGCCCTTTCACTGACCGATCTGACAGGAAAACAGCGCCGCCCGCCCCGCTCCAGCTGCTGCGCCAACCACCCGGGCGAAACCGACAACGGTCAAGTTCAGCCTCGGGTGCAACAGGAAGCTCCGCCTCGCCCGACCCCAGGGCTCGGCCTTGGCCTCGGCCTTGGAAGGAAACCTCCACCTCACCCGACCCCAGGGCTCGGCCTCGGCCTCGGGAAGAGTCACATCCTCGCCCGACCCTGGGCCTCGGCCCCAGCTTCGGCCTCGGAGGAGTCGCCGCCTCGCCCGACCTCAGGCTCGGATCAACTGTGCCACAAGGGATGCATCATTACCCTACTCCTAGCTAGCTCAAGCTACGAAGGAACAAGACCGGCGTCCCATCTAGCTTACCCGGTAACAGGCGATGATGGTTCCCCGCATGCAACCAAGACGTCGGTGGTTCTCAAGCCCCCTACGAAAGCAAGGAGACGTCAGTAGGATCCATGCGACGCCAACAGCTGTACTGCTACAGGGCTCAAGGCACTTCTCCGACGGCCACGATTCTACCTCTACAGGACTCGAGACGTCCCCTCAGCGGCCATGTTGTTATCTGTACAGGGCTCAGGGCACTTCCCTGCCAGCCACGTTAGCTCCCAGCTACACCCCATTGTACAGCTAGGCACCTCCTTACGTCTATAAAAGGGGGGTGTCCAAGGCCCCGCGAGGGGAAAAAGGAGAGAGGAAGGAAAAGGGGGAGAAAAGGAAAAAAGGGAGGCGAACACACGAACACAGAAAACAGACAAACATACGAGGATACGTATACACGAACGCAAGGCAAAGGGAAGGGAGAGGACGAGTAGGGCCCAACCCTCTCTCTCTCCCTCTCTCTCTCTCTCACCCCCTCGTACTCGCCCTCTTGCTTTTGCCCTCTCGCAATGCTTGTAACCCCTACTATGAGCACCCTGGTGCAGGATAATACAAGGCTCATTCCCCCACTTGTGTTCCATCTCGCACCAACCCATCTGGGCAGGGACACGCAGCAACAAATTTACTCGTCGGTCCAGGGACCTCCCGGGTCCGAAACCCCGACAGTTGGCGCGCCAGGTAGGGGCCTGCTGCGTGTTAACAATCGCTTTCCCGTTGAGTTCCAGATGGGGAGTCTTCAGCAACCTCTTCAGCCCGGGACGGTGCTCCGCTTCGGGAGTCTCGAGTTCATGTCCCTCGACGGCAGCTACGACATGGTACTCCTCCCCTCGCGGCACGACGACAACGACAGCCAACGGCTCGCCCGGCGGAGGTGACCTCCACGACGGCATCTCCCCGCGGCGGAAGAGGAACACTCCGGTCGTCCCCGCCACCCTCCTCGCCGGAGGAGGCGGAGACGGGACAACCGTGGCCACGCAGGAGGCAGCACCTTATCGGCTGTCGAACCGGATCGAGTCGACGACATCGGCACTCCTCCGAGGGACATGTCTGGTGTTGTCCTCGTGCCTCAGACAACGACGAGCGCTGCTTCCCCGCAACGTGCCAGCCCCAAGCGAACTGACGACGCCAGCACCCTCGCAAAGGATCTGCTGGGCGTCACCCTCATACTTGAGATGACGGTGTGTTCCGTCCCCGACGCGACTTCACCACCATCCATCGACCAAGAGGTACCATCCGTATTCCACCCTGTTCCCTTTTGATTTAGTTTTGATCCACCTAGCGACCCCGCTACGGTGAGCGCTTTCGCAAGGGCGTATCCAAACCTTCCGGGGTACCATATGTGGTCAACCTGGGCCCAACTGACAGCCGTCTCAACCTCCGGACCAGCGGGTTCCGAGGAAGAGGACGACCCCGACTTCGGTTGGGATTTCTCTGGCCTTGATGATCCCGGTGCCATGCGGGACTTCATGTCCGCATGTGACCACCGCCTCTCCGGTTGCTCTGACGATGGCCACGGCCTTGACGACGAGGGTTATGGCCCAAGTCGTGAATGTTTCCACGTCGATCAGGGAGATCATGACGAAGGCAACCACCTTGGTATGCCAGAGGTTGATGATCCCCCTGGGCCCGCATCTCGCGTTGACATCCCGCGGGAGCTAGCTGTGGTCCCAGTCCCTGCGGGGGATCGGGACACACAGCTCGAGCAAATCCGCGAGATGCAGGCCAAGGTCGACGAGGAAGCAGGTCGGCTTGTGCAGCTCCGTCAGAACATCGAGCAGGAGTGGGCAGGCCAAACACTCACCGGAGGAGCCCGTCATCGGCCCCGGGATGTCCAGCGCCGCATCATCGACAATGCCAGGGCAGCGCTGCCCCCGGCCGTCAGCGGGTCCGGCCAGGACCTAGCTGCAGCAACGATGCTACTTTGAACCATGTCGGAGCCATCCACCACCGATGGTGGCGTATCAAGGGCGAACTCAAGGATCTCCTAGAAGGTGCTGCAGTTCGACGAGCCGAGAGCTCTACCTCCCAAAGGCGAGCTGACCCCTCGGAGCATCACGCGGCGTCCTCCCGACGCATGCGAGAGGCCTCGGTCCATCCCGAGCGCACGCGGGACGAGGCACCTGCCGCCCGGGATCGCCTCGGCAACGAGCGTCACCATCGCGACCATCGAGCCTGCCTCGAGGAGAAGGTGCGCCGAGGCTACCATCCTAGGCGTGGGGGACGCCGCGACAGCGAGGAGGATTGGAGTCCTTCGCCCGAGCCACCCGGTCCACGAGTCTTCAGCAGGGCCATACGACGAGCGTCGTTCCCCGCCCGTTTTCGAGCCCTGACTACCATCACCAAGTACTCGGGGGAGACGAGGCCGGAGTTGTGGCTCGCAGACTACCGACTGGCATGCCAGTTCGGAGGGGCGGACGATGACAACCTCATCATCCGTAATCTACCCCTTTTCCTCTCCGACGCCGCCCGGGCCTGGCTGGAGCATCTGCCTCCTGCGCAGATCTCCGACTAGGATGACCTGGTCAAGGCTTTCGCGGGAAATTTCCAGGGCACGTACGTGCGCCCTGGGAACTCATGAGATCTCCGAAGCTGCCGCCAGCAGCCAGGGGAATCCCTCCGAGAGTATATCCGGCGGTTTTCGAAGCAGCGCACTGAGCTGCCTAACATCACCGACTCAGACGTCATCGGAGCTTTCCTCGCCGGCACCACTTGCCGGGACCTAGTGAGCAAACTGGGGCGCAAGACTCCCACCAAGGCAAGCGAATTGATGGACGTCGCCACCATATTCGCCTCGGGTCAGGAGGCAGTCGAGGCCATCTTCCGGAAAGACAAGCAGCCTCAGGGGGAGCCGAAGGAAGACGCCCCCGAGGTGTCTGCCCAGCGAGGCGCAAAGAAGAAGGCCAAGAAGAAGGCGCAAGCAAAGCGCAACACCGCTGACGCGAATCTTGTCGCTACTGCCGAGCACAGGAACCTTCGGAAGCCTCCTAGAGGAGCCGGCGCATTCGACAAGATGCTCAAGGAGCCGTGCCCCTATCACCAGGGTCCCGTCAAGCACACCCTTGAAGAATGTGTCATGCTCCGGCGCTACTTCCATAAGGCTAGGCCCCCGGCGGAAGATGGCAAGGGTCAAGGCAACAACAAGAAGGAGGGCGGCAAGGAAGAGGAGTTCCCGGAGATCCACAACTGCTTCATGATTTACGATGGGCAGGTGGCGAACGCCTCGGCTCGGCACCGCAAGCAGGAGCACCAGGAGGTCTGCTCGGTAAAGGTGGTAGCGCCAGCCTACCTAAACTGGTCCGACAAGCCTATCACCTTCGACCGAGGCGACCACCCCGACTTCATGCCAAGCCTAGGAAGGTACCCGCTCGTCGTCGATCTGATCGTCAGCAACGTTAGGCTCTCCAAGGTCCTCATGGATGGAGGCAGCAGCCTCAACATCATCTACGCCGAGACCCTGGAACTCTTGGGGGTTGATCGGTCCAAGGCCCGGGCCGGTGCGGCACCCTTCCACGGGATCGCACCAGGAAAGAGTATCCTGCCCCTCGGACGGATTGACTTGCCCGTCTGCTTCGGGACTCCCTCCAACTTCCGAAGGGAAACCCTCACCTTCGAGGTGGTTGGGTTCTGAGGGACCTACCACGAGGTGTTGGGAAGGCCGTGCTACGCCAAGTTCATGGCCGTCCCCAACTACACCTACCTCAGGCTCAAGATGCTAGGCCCCAACGGAATCATCACTGTCGGATCCACGTACCGCCACGCGTACGAATGCGACGTAGAATGCGTGGAGTACGCTAAGGCCCTCGCCGAGTCCGAGGCCCTCATCGCCGACCTGGAACGCCTCTCCAAGGAGGCGCCCGACACGAAGAGGCACGCCGGCAACTTAGAACCAGTCGAGGCGGTTAAATCCGTCTCTCTCGACCCCAGCAACGATGCTAGCAAGAAAGTCCGGATCGGCTCCGAGCTCGACCCCAAATAGGAAGCAGTGCTCGTCGACTTTCTCCGCGCAAACGCCGAAGTTTTTGCGTGGAGTCCCTCGGACATGCCAGGCATACCAAGGGATGTCGTCGAGCACTCACTGGACATCAGAGCTGGAGCCCGACCCATGAAGCAGACCCTGCGCCACTTTGACAAAGAAAAGCGCAGGGCCATAGGCGAGGAGATCCACAAGCTACTCGCGGCAGGGTTCATCAAAGAGTTATTCCATCCCGAATGGTTAGCTAACCCTGTTCTTGTAAGGAAGAAGGATGGGAAATGGAGGATGTGCGTAGACTACACTGGTCTAAACAAAGCATGTCCGAAGGTTCCCTACCCTCTGCCTCGCATCGATCAAATTGTGGACTCCACTGCTGGGTGCGAAACCCTGTCATTCTTCGATGCCTACTCAGGCTATCACCAAATCAAGATGAAAGAGTCCGACCAGCTCGCGACTTCTTTTATCAAACCTTTTGGCATGTATTGTTACACTACAATGCCATTTGGTTTGAGGAATGCAGGCGCCACCTACCAGAGGTGCATGAACCATGTGTTCGGGGAACACATCGGCAGAACGGTCAAGGCTTACGTCGATGACATCGTTGTCAAGACAAAGAAAGCCTCCGACCTCCTCTCTGACCTTGAAACGACATTCAAGTGTCTGAGAGCGAAAGGCATGAAACTCAACCCCGAGAAGTGTGTCTTCGGAGTCCCCCGAGGCATGCTCCTAGGATTCATCGTCTCCGAGCGGGGCATAGAGGCCAACCCGGAGAAAATCGCAGCCATCACCAACATGGGACCAATAAAAGATTTGAAAGGAGTACAGAGGGTCATGGGATGCCTTGCGGCTCTGAGCCGTTTCATCTCACGCCTTGGCGAAAAAGGATTGCCCCTGTACCGCCTCTTAAGGAAGGCCGAGTGCTTCACTTGGACCCCCGAGGCCGAGGAAGCCCTCAGAAACTTAAAGGCACTCCTTACAAATGCACCCATCTTAGTGCCCCCCGCTGCAGGAGAAGCCCTCTTGATCTACGTAGCCGCAACCACTCAGGTGGTCAGCGCCGCGGTCGTAGTCGAGAGACGAGAAGAAGGGCATGCATTGCTCGTCCAGAGGCCAGTCTACTTCATCAGCGAAGTACTATCCGAGACCAAAGTCCGCTACCCGCAGATCCAGAAGCTGCTCTACGCAGTGATTCTGACACGGCGGAAGCTGCGACACTACTTCGAGTCTCATCCGGTTACTGTGGTGTCATCTTTCCCCTGGGAGAAATCATCTAGAGCCGAGAGGCCTCGGGTAGGATAGCGAAATGGGCGGTGGAACTCATGGGCGAAACACTTTCATTTGCCCCTCGGCAGGCCATAAAATCCCAAGTCTTGGCCGACTTCCTCGCTGAGTGGACTGACCCCCAGTTACCGACAGCCCCAATCCAACCCGAGCTTTGGACCATGTACTTCGACGGGTCGCTGATGAAAACCGGAGCAGGCGCAGGCTTGCTCTTCATCTCACCCCTCGGAGAACATGTTCGCTACGTGTTGCGCCTCCATTTCCCGGCATCAAACAATGTGGCCGAGTACGAAGCCTTGGTTAATGGCCTGCGCATCACCGTCGAGCTAGGGGTTCGGTGCCTCGACGCTCGTGGCGACTCGTAGCTCGCCATCGACCAGGTCATGAAGAACTCCCACTGCCACGATAAAAAAATGGAGGCCTACTGCGACGAAGTTCGGCGCTTGGAAGATAGGTTCTACGGACTGGAACTCAACCATGTTGCTCGACGGTACAACGAAACTGCAGATGAGCTGGCGAAAATAGCCTCGGGGCGAACAACGGTTCCCCCAGACATCTTCTCCAGGGATATACATCAACCCTCAGTCAAGATCGGCGACACACCCGAGATACCCTCAGCCAAGCCCTCGGCCGCCGAGGGCGAGGCCCTGCGTGTCGAGGAAGAGCGGAATGGGGTCACACTGGTCCTAAACTGGCAGACCCCGTACCTGGAATATCTCCTCCGAGGAGAGCTGCCCCTCAACAAGGCCGAAGCTCGGCGACTGGCTCGGCACGCCAAGTCGTTCGTTTTGCTGGGTGATGAAAAGGAGCTCTATCACCGCAGTCCCTCGGGCATCCTCCAGTGATGCATCTCCATCACCCAAGGACAAGAGCTGTTACAAGAAATACACTCGGGGGCTTGTGGTCACCATGCAGCACCTCGAGCCCTCGTGGGAAACGCTTTCCGACAAGGTTTCTACTGGCCAATCGCAGTGGCCGACGCCACTAGGATTGTACGCTCCTGCCGGGGGTATCAATTCTACGCGCGACAGACGCACCTGCCCGCTCAGGCACTACAGACGATACCTATCACTTGGTCGTTTGCTGTGTGGGGTCTGGACCTCGTCGGTCCCTTGCAGAAGGCGCCCGGGGGCTTCACGCACCTGCTGGTCGCCATCGACAAATTCTCCAAGTGGATCGAGGTCCGACCCTTAACCAGCAACAGGTCCGAGCAGGCGGTGGCGTTCTTCACCAATATCATGGAGTCCCAAACGCCATCATCACCAACAATGGCACGCAGTTCACCGGGAAAAAGTTCCTGGACTTTTGCGAGGATCACCACATCCGAGTGGACTGGGCCGCCGTAGCTCACCCCATGACGAATGGGCAGGTGGAGCGCGCCAACGGTATGATTTTGCAGGGACTTAAACCGAGGATCTACAATGACCTCAACAAGTTCGGCAAGCGGTGGATGAAAGATCTACCCTTGGTGGTCTGGAGTCTGAGGACGACGCCGAGCCGAGCCATGGGTTTCTCGCCGTTCTTTCTAGTCTATGGGGCCGAGGCCGTCCTCCCCACGGACTTAGAATACGGTTCCCCGAGGGCGAAGACATACGACGACCGAAGCAACCAGATCAGCCGAGAGGACTCGCTGGACCAGCTCGAAGAGGCTCGGGACGTTGCCTTACTACATTCGGCGCGGTATCAGCAGTCTCTGCGACGCTACCACGCCCGAAGGGTTCGGCCCCGAGGCTTCCAAGTGGGAGACTTGGTACTTCAGCTGCGACAAGACGCCCGAGGGCGCCACAAGCTTGCTCCTCCCTGGGAGGGGCCGTTCATCATCGCCAAAGTTCTGAAGCCCGGGACATACAAGCTAGCCAACGATCAAGGCGAGGTCTACAACAACGCTTGGAACATCGAACAGCTACGTCGCTTCTACCCTTGAAATGTTTCAAGTCGTTTATGTTCCTCGTTTTTACACGCTTAAATAAAGTCTAACCTTCAAGGAAGGGTCAGTCTTGCCTCGACAAAGCCCGACCCTCCCTCGGGGGCTAGAAGGGGGAACCCCCTCTGCGTCAAAATTTTCTTCGGAAAAAGTTTTCTACCAAGAAAAGTTTTCTACTGAAACAACTCTCGTGCTTTCGACTATATCGATAGCAGGGTCCTACGAACGGGTGAGAGAGCACGTAAGCGGCAAGGCCGACCGAGCCAAGGGACTCCTATGCCTCCGGAATACGGATACCTCACTCATCACCTTCCCCGAAAAGTAACTCACGCTCGGATAAGCGATCCTGCTACCGAACAAGTACTAACGCTCGGGTAGAAAACGACTTTCGTGCATTTTTCGACTATATCGATAGCAGAATCCTACGAACGGGTGAGAGAGCACGTAAGTGGCAAGGCCGACCGAGCCGAGGGACTCCTACGCCTCCGGGATACGGATACCTCACTCATCACCTTCCGCGAAAAGTAACTCTCGCTCGGATAATGCGATTCTGCTACCGACGAACAAGTCCTAAATGCTCGAAACAAGAGGAAAGAAAACGGAGCTTTATAATCTGAATACTAAATATGTTTAGGCCTCGGTGGTCGCAAAAAACATACGTGTGCTTCAGGCGAACTGTTCATGAAGGCTCAAACATCAGCAGGAGGAGGAGCGGCACCCTCAGCGTCGTTTCCACCCTCGGCGGAATCTAGCCCAGCTTCAGACGGCGATGCGAACAGGCGCCTCGGCCAGCCGCTCCGAAGCCCCAGCCAGCTATCCCCCGAGGATCTCAGCCCGGCTCACGACTTTGGCGGCTTGGCTCCAGGATTTGTCCTACTCGCAGGTGATCTGGCCAAACCCCAGCTACCGCTGCTGCACCTCCTCGGTCTGGGAAGCTACCTGCTCTCATGCCGAGAAAGCCTCTGTTTGAGCCGACATCGCCTCTGTCCACGCCACCGCTGCCTTCAGCTTCGGCTCATCGCAGAGCAGCTGAAGGTTCTAAAACCGAGCAAGAGAGGCTTTAAGCGGCAAGGCCGACCGAGCCGAGGGACTCCCACGCCTCCGGGATACGGATACCTCACTCGTCACCTTCCGCGCAAGGCAGCTCACGCTCGGTTAAGCGGTTCGGCCACCGACAGGCAAGTCCTAGTGCTCGAAATGAGGAAGAAACACAGCTTTATACTCGAATACCCAAATGTTCAGGCCTCGATAGCCACAAAGAACAAATACATATGCTTGGGGTAACTATGCTACATAGACTTAGACATCGGCAGGACCCTCGGCGGTTCTTCCGGCCTACGACAAATGTCTAAGTCCTTGAAGCAGTTACATTTTGCTCAGGCAAAACCCCAGTATATTCCCTTACAAACGGGACTCTGGTTCCATTCCTGCGGGTATGAACAAGCTCCACACCAGGGGGCCCACGGGATAACAAACTCCAAGCGGCTCGTCGACGACCTCTGCAGCAGCAGCGACAATGACCTCCGTCTCGAGCGGCTAGACAGCAGCAGCGATGGCCTCAGGGCAAACGCTACTGCTGAAGGGCCTTCATTCACGTCCCTCACGGAGGACGAGAATCAGCCATTAAATCCAAAGAGTCAGAGGCCTGGAGCGCAGGTGGCACCGACGGTCTCGTCGGCAGATGTAACACCCGGATTTTAGGGGTCCAAAACCCGGGCGTAAACATAATCACCAGGTGTGCTGGGACCAAGTCTCACACATATGATGAATCATGGCACAGGATCGAATGTCACATCTTTATATATAACAGGAATTCTATACAAAATAAATAATTACATTATAAGGAGACAACGGTCCAGCAACCCCAAAGTTGACTGGGAGACGACGGCCTAGACCTCTCACGAACTCAACACAGCATCCTCCATGAGCATCATCCTGCAGTACCTGGTCTTGACCTGTGGTGTATGTGAGACAGCAAGAGTGAGCTCACATACGTTCATCGCTCAACAAGTTGTGGGGAATAATGTGTATGAACTTGCCAAAGATGGAAGCTCATATGAAGTGTAAGGCTTACCAAAGAGGATGGTTGAAGCTGAGCATTGCTTTTAAAGTTGGTCAAAATTTTATTAGCAGTTACTAAGTATAAGTAAATACCAAACCCAATTAAGTAATAGAACAAAAGTATCAACATCACCTGCAATGCGATGCATATGACAAATTGAATTTAAGTTCCATAATTTAATCATGTGAGGGTCCGAGCTGCTCATGACCGTGAGCACGGCTAGTATACCAGTTTTACACTTTGCAGAGGTTGCGCATCTTTACCCACAAGTCATGTTACCCATCTGCCAAGGGATCGCGACTTCCCATACACCTCTACCGAGGAGGCGAGGCAGGGTAACACTACGAGGCCTTTACAAAGTTCCACTAGCTTCAGAAAACCCGCTACAGTTTATAGGAAGATCCAGTGCAGGAATCCCTTGCAGGACCGCCATCGCAGCAAAATCCTCCCGAGGGCCTCCCTACACTGACCTCTCCCCTACTGCCCTTGCCCCTTTCGGGTAAGGTAGTCTTCCACTAGCTTTCCTAATTAATCAGCCAAGGGCGTCCCATACCACCCTTGTGGTAGCACTGTTTTCCCGGGTGGTCGCTCCATGTTCCAATTAACATAATGATCTTAACATGAACATTAAATAACAACTGATAACAAAAAGTGTAATCATGAATAGTGTATCTCCATACCCAAAACCACATATAGCACTAGCAAGTACTACCCAGAAAGATCAGTGGTAATCAAGGTATAAAGATAGACAAACTAGGTAACCTGTTGGGTCCCATCAAATTAACCTATGCAGATCATCATGATTAATCAGAACATGGCTGGGTAAAAAGAAGTGATCAAGGGCACAACTTGCCTGGGCCTTGAGAATCCAGGTACCAGGATGATCCTTCAGATCCTCGTGACCTCACTGCTAGTCGTAGCAATACAAACATACATGGTATAGGCAAAATTAACATTACACCAAACATATATGCAAAATACTTATTAATAATCTACATATTAAAATAAGATCACAGGAAAAAGAATTATTAATTTTGGAGTTGTAGAATTCAAGTTATGATTTTCCTAAGGTTTAATGTGATAAAAATATGATTAAATGATAAATAAATTTTCTGACAGAGTTCATGTCAAAACAGTGATTCTAAATGGTAGAGAATATTATTACAAAATTTTAGGAATTGGAATGACTCAATTTGGAGCTAAAATGAATTAGTTATGAATTAATTAAGTTTCTGGATTTATTTTAACACTAAAAATCATTTTCTAAATCATTTTCTATGATTTTTCCTATTCACTGGACTGGGCCTCAATTAAATAGAAGCACAGGGGGCTCTGGGTAAATCTTCTAAGACTCAGAGCACAGTCGCATAGGACGGCGGGTTCTATTTCAAAAAGTCCAGGGGCTCTTTTAAAAGACTGCCAGCGCGAAGGGGTATAATCTAATTCCAGTCGTCAGATCAGGAATCAAGCGCCCGGATTAGATCTGATATAAACTGAACCGGTACGCGACAACAGCCGTACGATTAGAGATCCATGGTCCACGAATGCCCACGATCCAAACTACCCCGAACCACACGATTGAAGTCCGACGGCTCGGATTTAAAATGACGAAGGGGTACGCCCCGATCTAATCGTGGCCGTTTGAATAAGATCCAACGGCCCAGGCGGTTTCTTCTTCCTCTACCAGACACGCGGCGGCGCCGCCCTGGATTCGCGACGGAGCTTGGCCGGAGCTGGCCAAAACCGACCCCCAGGCGCAAAAACTCCGTTCCAAATGATGCTAAACATAGCGGTGAACCAGGCGAGCATGATGGAGTGGACTCACCGATGGATTGCGCAGTGCCCTTCTCTGTCTTCGTTGCACGGCGGAGATCCGGCTCCGATGAGAAATTCCGGAGCACCGACCGCACCACCAGTCCGGTCGAGTAGCAGCTAACCTACCAGAGGTCCCGTGCGCACCCAAGGTCCCCCAAGTGCACCCCAATCGGCCCCGACGACAGAGATTCCCGGTGGCGGCACGGAGCTGTTGTAAACGGCACAACTTGCCCGATCCGATGTTTGGCAGGGAGGGGGTTACCCTTTTATGCACCGGTGATGTCAAATCCGCAAGTTTGTTGTGATTAAATCTCGGGGTTTGTTTGGGAATTCCGGTGATCTCGGCCGGACGCGTCGCAACGAACACGGTGGCGCGCGCGGAGTTCGGAAGGAAGAATCCGACAGCCCGGCCCCACAACCAGAGACGAAGCATGAGCTGAGAGGCTGACGTGGGGGCCCCGCGATGTCAGCGAGAGAAGGAATACGCGGGCGCGGGTGAGAGAATGACGCGCGGGCCCGGTTTGTCGGCGCCGGGTTCTCCTGGTGCTTGGGCCGCGCGAGGTAAAAGCTGGAGTGGGCCAAATACCAGGTTGGTGGCCCAGTTAAGTTTTTCTCCTTTTTCTTTTTATTTTGTATTTTTTTCTCCATTTTCAAATCCAATTTGAATTCAAGTTTAAATTCAAACTTTGTGAATAACTTGTCCTCAGTTTGAAAGGTATAATTTAATAATATAAGTGGGAAGGATGTTTATTCTGATTTTTATTTTATTTCATGTAGTATTTTTTTTTAGTCCTTCCCTTCTCTTTTCTATTTTCTATTTTCTATTCCAAATTCAAATTTATACTTCTATTTTAGTCTTCAGATTTTTCAAATGTATCAATTGAAAATCAAAGGTGATTATAAACCATATTATTTTTAATATTACTGGTTTAAGTTTTATTCTCCTTGTTATTTATCTCATGGGATGTATAAATGGTTTCCTTTAAAAGAAAAATCCTTTTTCTCCCCATTTTCTTATTTCCCAATTTCCAAAACATTATGATACTTTGTTCAGATTTCTTCTACCAATCCCAAATTCAGAATTTGGGTGTTACAAATCCTACCCCCCTTAAAAATAATCTCGTCCCCGAGATTTGTAAGAGAAGGGGTATATACTCATATTGTTCTCGAAACATATGCTCAAACAAAGAAATCTCAGCATGAGGTATAATTCTTTAACAAAACATAGGGTCAATAGACCTTATTATTCCTTCTAAAATAATATTATATCATCTACTAACTAAAGTAACATTTAAATCTTATAAATCATCATAATTTATATCTATGTAGCTTGGTGGAGTTGGTGGTGGTGGAGGTTGTTGTTGTTGTTGTCTCTCCAACCGTGCTTGCCTTATTTCTTGGCGGGCCTGACGTATTTCTTCGCGTTGTTGTCTTATCTGATTCTGCATCTCGGTCACCAGGTCTGTTAACTGTTGTATTACCAGTCTTTGGGTAGCAACCACTTGATTGATTTCAACAGGTGGAGGATTTGGAGGATTCATTTCCTGTTTGTTGTTATGTGATAATCTTTCCTTTCCTGGTATTGACCATGAAAGTTAGAAGCATATGGTAATAGTTTTGCAAAGGAATTTATTCAATAAGCGGAATGAATAGGCTAGTAGTTGGTTATAATCTGAAGATTCTTTAGTAGGGCTAAATCTTTGTTTTATGTTCAGATTGGGGTAACCAATCATTTAAGGTGAATATCCAAGGGTAAGATAGAATCAGTCAAGATGAGAGATATATATGGGTGAGATAGACTACAAGATGTAGGTTAAAAGTTTGTTTGTTGTTAGGTGGGAATAGAAAGGTTATACCATTCATCATGGTTCTATGGGTTGGGTTAGCTCATTGTTAAATCGATCCAATGTGCTAAGATAAGTTAATACATGGCTAGTAGGATCTAATCTCTTTAATTTGTTTAAGTGAACCACATTAGGTTGGATAACATTAGACTAGGTCACATTAGGTAGGATAAGATCTAGATTAGATTGGATATGACTAGATTGACTAGTTAAGATCTAATTAATCTGTATTAGATCATGGTTGTTAAACTAGGGTAGATAAGTATGCTTACTTAGGGCAAGATGAATCCCTAAGGATAAGGTAGAATCTTTGGAGGTCAGTTAGATCTATTAAGATGGGATGAGTAAAGTGGTTAGGATAAGATGAATCCTTCAAGATAAGATGATTCTATTAAGATAAGGGAGAATCTTTTAAGATAAGATGAATTGGTTAGAATGAGATCTTTTAGGATAAGTTAAATCTCTTAAGCTAGATATGTTCCAATGGGGATAATCTAGGTTGTCTAGTTATTTTATAAATATATTTTTATACCTATGTGTATATGCAGATGCAATTGTGGACATTACTCCACAACCCATCACACTCTATCAAAGATCCTAATCAGACAAGTATCATAAGAACAAACATTCAAATAGACACTTATAAAAATAGTTTTGTTTTTGTTCCTAGGATTAGGTCTCCTATTCCTAAAGTCACTTTAGGTACGGATTTCAAAGTGTGAAATCCACATTTGTCTTTAGAAGAAAAGATAAGAATAATCAGAGTAAAGCGGAAATAGATGAGAAAAGATTAAGATAAGTTTTAGAAAAGAATCAGAGTAGCAGAGGTAAGTAGACAAGGGTTGTCCAGTTCTATCTAGGTTTCGTCCTACAGTCAACATTCCTCTGATACCACTTCTGT
Source organism: Zea luxurians (assembly GCA_029449295.1). Taxonomy (NCBI): domain Eukaryota; kingdom Viridiplantae; phylum Streptophyta; class Magnoliopsida; order Poales; family Poaceae; genus Zea; species Zea luxurians. The sequence continues at coordinate 1,739,352 of JAOPSE010000108.1, read as the reverse complement.
AACACCCGGATTTTAGGGGTCCAAAACCCGGGCGTAAACATAATCACCAGGTGTGCTGGGACCAAGTCTCACACATATGATGAATCATGGCACAGGATCGAATGTCACATCTTTATATATAACAGGAATTCTATACAAAATAAATAATTACATTATAAGGAGACAACGGTCCAGCAACCCCAAAGTTGACTGGGAGACGACGGCCTAGACCTCTCACGAACTCAACACAGCATCCTCCATGAGCATCATCCTGCAGTACCTGGTCTTGACCTGTGGTGTATGTGAGACAGCAAGAGTGAGCTCACATACGTTCATCGCTCAACAAGTTGTGGGGAATAATGTGTATGAACTTGCCAAAGATGGAAGCTCATATGAAGTGTAAGGCTTACCAAAGAGGATGGTTGAAGCTGAGCATTGCTTTTAAAGTTGGTCAAAATTTTATTAGCAGTTACTAAGTATAAGTAAATACCAAACCCAATTAAGTAATAGAACAAAAGTATCAACATCACCTGCAATGCGATGCATATGACAAATTGAATTTAAGTTCCATAATTTAATCATGTGAGGGTCCGAGCTGCTCATGACCGTGAGCACGGCTAGTATACCAGTTTTACACTCTGCAGAGGTTGCGCATCTTTACCCACAAGTCATGTTACCCATCTGCCAAGGGATCGCGACTTCCCATACACCTCTACCGAGGAGGCGAGGCAGGGTAACACTACGAGGCCTTTACAAAGTTCCACTAGCTTCAGAAAACCCGCTACAGTTTATAGGAAGATCCAGTGCAGGAATCCCTTGCAGGACCACCATCGCAGCAAAATCCTCCCGAGGGCCTCCCTACACTGACCTCTCCCCTACTGCCCTTGCCCCTTTCGGGTAAGGTAGTCTTCCACTAGCTTTCCTAATTAATCAGCCAAGGGCGTCCCATACCACCCTTGTGGTAGCACTGTTTTCCCGGGTGGTCGCTCCATGTTCCAATTAACATAATGATCTTAACATGAACATTAAATAACAACTGATAACAAAAAGTGTAATCATGAATAGTGTATCTCCATACCCAAAACCACATATAGCACTAGCAAGTACTACCCAGAAAGATCAGTGGTAATCAAGGTATAAAGATAGACAAACTAGGTAACCTGTTGGGTCCCATCAAATTAACCTATGCAGATCATCATGATTAATCAGAACATGGCTGGGTAAAAAGAAGTGATCAAGGGCACAACTTGCCTGGGCCTTGAGAATCCAGGTACCAGGATGATCCTTCAGATCCTCGTGACCTCACTGCTAGTCGTAGCAATACAAACATACATGGTATAGGCAAAATTAACATTACACCAAACATATATGCAAAATACTTATTAATAATCTACATATTAAAATAAGATCACAGGAAAAAGAATTATTAATTTTGGAGTTGTAGAATTCAAGTTATGATTTTCCTAAGGTTTAATGTGATAAAAATATGATTAAATGATAAATAAATTTTCTGACAGAGTTCATGTCAAAACAGTGATTCTAAATGGTAGAGAATATTATTACAAAATTTTAGGAATTGGAATGACTCAATTTGGAGCTAAAATGAATTAGTTATGAATTAATTAAGTTTCTGGATTTATTTTAACACTAAAAATCATTTTCTAAATCATTTTCTATGATTTTTCCTATTCACTGGACTGGGCCTCAATTAAATAGAAGCACAGGGGGCTCTGGGTAAATCTTCTAAGACTCAGAGCACAGTCGCATAGGACGGCGGGTTCTATTTCAAAAAGTCCAGGGGCTCTTTTAAAAGACTGCCAGCGCGAAGGGGTATAATCTAATTCCAGTCGTCAGATCAGGAATCAAGCGCCCGGATTAGATCTGATATAAACCGAACCGGTACGCGACAACAGCCATACGATTAGAGATCCATGGTCCACGAATGCCCACGATCCAAACTACCCCGAACCACACGATTGAAGTCCGACGGCTCGGATTTAAAATGACGAAGGGGTACGCCCCGATCTAATCGTGGCCGTTTGAATAAGATCCAACGGCCCAGGCGGTTTCTTCTTCCTCTACCAGACACGCGGCGGCGCCGCCCTGGATTCGCGACGGAGCTTGGCCGGAGCTGGCCAAAACCGACCCCCAGGCGCAAAAACTCCGTTCCAAATGATGCTAAACATAGCGGTGAACCAGGCGAGCATGATGGAGTGGACTCACCGATGGATTGCGCAGTGCCCTTCTCTGTCTTCGTTGCACGGCGGAGATCCGGCTCCGATGAGAAATTCCGGAGCACCGACCGCACCACCAGTCCGGTCGAGTAGCAGCTAACCTACCAGAGGTCCCGTGCGCACCCAAGGTCCCCCAAGTGCACCCCAATCGGCCCCGACGACAGAGATTCCCGGTGGCGGCACGGAGCTGTTGTAAACGGCACAACTTGCCCGATCCGATGTTTGGCAGGGAGGGGGTTACCCTTTTATGCACCGGTGATGTCAAATCCGCAAGTTTGTTGTGATTAAATCTCGGGGTTTGTTTGGGAATTCCGGTGATCTCGGCCGGACGCGTCGCAACGAACACGGTGGCGCGCGCGGAGTTCGGAAGGAAGAATCCGACAGCCCGGCCCCACAACCAGAGACGAAGCATGAGCTGAGAGGCTGACGTGGGGGCCCCGCGATGTCAGCGAGAGAAGGAATACGCGGGCGCGGGTGAGAGAATGACGCGCGGGCCCGGTTTGTCGGCGCCGGGTTCTCCTGGTGCTTGGGCCGCGCGAGGTAAAAGCTGGAGTGGGCCAAATACCAGGTTGGTGGCCCAGTTAAGTTTTTCTCCTTTTTCTTTTTATTTTGTATTTTTTTCTCCATTTTCAAATCCAATTTGAATTCAAGTTTAAATTCAAACTTTGTGAATAACTTGTCCTCAGTTTGAAAGGTATAATTTAATAATATAAGTGGGAAGGATGTTTATTCTGATTTTTATTTTATTTCATGTAGTATTTTTTTTTAGTCCTTCCCTTCTCTTTTCTATTTTCTATTTTCTATTCCAAATTCAAATTTATACTTCTATTTTAGTCTTCAGATTTTTCAAATGTATCAATTGAAAATCAAAGGTGATTATAAACCATATTATTTTTAATATTACTGGTTTAAGTTTTATTCTCCTTGTTATTTATCTCATGGGATGTATAAATGGTTTCCTTTAAAAGAAAAATCCTTTTTCTCCCCATTTTCTTATTTCCCAATTTCCAAAACATTATGATACTTTGTTCAGATTTCTTCTACCAATCCCAAATTCAGAATTTGGGTGTTACAGCAGAGACAACCGCTGGTGCAAGAGGAAGCCTCGCCTATGGCGATCACCACCTTAGCACGGACGACAGCGGCCACCTACCCACCAACACCACGCTGGCGAACAACGGTCGCCCCAAAGCACACCGGCAGGTCCTCACTCTCGTCCTCGCCGAGGCTGTCCCAGAACACGAGTACCACCCTCGCGGCGTACGACGTGTTGAGCGACCCCCCGGTGCAACTGACGGTGCGGGGAGGACCTGGACGTGGCCGGCCCGCGCGCGGCATGACCACCGCCCGGGAAGAGGACGGAAAGCTGCAACCTGGCCAGGGAGCAGCAGTTCGCCTTCCCCCGCATGGCTGGAGGACGCCTCCGCAGGGCTGGAGGATGCCCTTCTCCCCCGAACGCTGGGGGAGGAAAAGGGTCACCGACCCACGCGGAGGCGGCCCCCCCCCCACTCGGTGCGCTCCTCCGCCTCAGCCCGGATGACGAAGATCCTTGAAGTTGAGGGCGGGGCGGAGGCTGCAGCCTGGCTTGCTTCTCCCCACCAAACTGACCATTGGTGAGGGAATGCAGCCGGGCTGCATGACGAAAATCCTTGAAGACGAGCGATGGCTGAAGAGCGCCGATCTCCACGAGGCCGCGCTCCTCCCACGACAGCAGGAGCAAGGCGACACCGGTGCGCCCCATCTGGGGGCTCGAAAGGTGGAAGGGTGCAATGCATGAGGGGAGAATGAAGGCATGGCCACTGCCCAGGGGATCAACCCCCTTTTATAGGCAGATCTCCTCACTTACGCCCCCAAGCGTCACGGGCAAAGTCTCCACTGACGTGCTCCAGGGTTCTCCCCCTACGACACGGGGGTTGGGTCCCACACGCCATCAGAACTGACTCAAGACGCGAAGGAGGCAAACCGCCACACGCAAAGCATGAAACCGCCCTGCGGTTATAAGCGTTCCCTCATCCTCGCTGGAACCAGCGGATGAAAGAGCGAGCCGCCACGCAGGGAGCATGCAACCGCACCACGGTTATACACCCTTTCAGCTTCGTCACTTCCGGTGGACCAGCATGAAGGCCCGGTCCCACATACCATGCAACCGGCGCGATGGTCACTACGTGCAAGGAAACCACACCGCCACCAGCGCCAATGCTGCGTCTTCTCGACTGTGGAACCAGTGCCGCGACTCGAGGCAGCCCAGTGCGTGACCCAACTGTGCCAATTGAGTGCAGTGGTCACGGGTCAGCCAGTCGCAGGGGTAGGCACGGCAGTTGATATGGCCAAAAGCGGACCGGCAATAACTGCTGCAATAGACGGGCGAAAGCAGCGGTCAAATCACCCCCAGGCTCGCGTCCTTGCATGAAGCAGCAGGGGAGCCCTCTCCCACGGCGTGAGAACAACGCGCCTGTGCCCCGTTCCTCGAACGGCCCGAGCACGCGTAACAGACGCCCCGCGAATCGCCTGTCTCGTCGCATTAACTCCTTGGCAGAGCAAGCGACACCGTTGGCAGGCGAAGCAGGCGACGTTACACCTCTGTCATGATGACCGCGTCAAAAAAGGTGTGCCACGCTATTTAAATTCATATCCTTTTCCATTTCCTCTCTCTCTCTTGCCACAGGGACCGAGAAAGGGGATATTTTGGAAGGGATCCTTCCCCGCGAAGGAAACGGGCCCCCGAGCCCTCCTACTGATCAGGGGTTCGAAGGCTGGCCCCTCGAAAGGGTTCGACAGCCGCCCCAGAGCACCCGGGCTCCACGCCCATTACTGATCAGGGGTTCGAAGGCTGGCCCCTCGGAAGGGTTTGACAGCCGCCCCAGAGCACTCGGGCTCCGCGCCCATTACTGATCAGGGGTTCGAAGGTTGGCCCCTCGATAGGGTTCGACAGTCGCCCCAGAACACGCGGAGTGAGGGATGACCCTGGGTACGTCCGATACATGGCCAAGGCTCGGGCTACGCTCCCGAGGTACCCTAGGACATTTCCGAGACCAGCGGGAACAACTCATAATGGAATCCCACCAGAGGGAGGCATCAAGCCCTCGGACCCTGTCGAAAAGGGTCCGGGTCCAGCGAATCACCTGCAGGTACTTTTGGAGCGTGCCTCTGGGCCACTAGCCGACCCCTGACGAACGGGGCACGGGCGTCCACTCGGATCACCCGTTAGCAACTCACTGGAAACACCATGATCGGTGCCCTCCGAGGGTAACATGGCGCTTTCCCCCCTTCCTCCTTGCGAAAAGGCGACGAAGGGCGTATAATAAAAGTTGAGACAGTCCTTGATCGTCCTCTCGCTCCGTACAGGGGCTCGGGGGCTGCCCTCGCACCCGGCTGCGGCCAAAACTGTTGACAACGTCAACAAACCAGCTCAAAAACTCGGAGCCTGACCATGCACCCGGGCTACGGCCAGGCCGCATGAGGGAACAACAGGACCGGCCAAGGCATCACAAAAAGAGGTTAAGACCTCAGAGGAGTCAAACCACTCCTCCGAGGCCTCAGGGGCTACACCCGGCGGGTGCGCTCGCGCGCACCCGTCGGAACAAAGTATAAACGAGAAAGGCCGGTCCCCTCACCAAAAATGCGGCAGAGCCTCGAAGCGAGCATCGCCACTCCCTTCGAGGCTCGGGGGCTACTGTCGGGTACCGTAATTAGGGGTACCCCCAACACTCCTAATCACGGCTGGAAAACACCTTCAGAGCAAACCGTGAAGACTGACAGTTCGGGTCAAAGTCAAAACTTCGTCTACCAAGGGACACGGTCTCGCCTCGCCCGAGCCCGGCCTCGGGCGGAACAGTGGTCCCGGACGAATTCACGTCTCACCTGAGGGTCTCCTTAGGCAGTGAGCGCACCCCTGGGTCAGCCGAAGGCAAGCCTTGTCATGCAAACGACCTTGGCCAAATTGCCTTACAGCCGACCGTATTGCATGCGCATTTAATGCTGGGATCGCCTGACACCTTATCCTGACACGCGCGCCTCAGTCGGCAAGGTCGAAGTGACCGCAGTCACTTTGCCCTTTCACTGACCGATCTGACAGGAAAACAGCGCCGCCCGCCCTGCTCCGGCTGCTGTGCCAACCACCCGGGCGAAACCGACAATGGTCAAGTTCAGCCTCGGGTGCAACAGGAAGCTCCGCCTCGCCCGACCCCAGGGCTCGGCCTTGGCCTCGGCCTCGGAAGGAAACCTCCACCTCGCCCGACCCCAGGGCTCGGCATCGGCCTCGGCCTCGGGAAGAGTCACATCCTGGCCCGACCTTGGGCCTCGGCCCCAGCCTCGTCCTCAGAGGAGTCGCCGCCTTGCCCGACCTCAGGCTCGGATCAACCGCGCCACAAGGGATGCATCATTACCCTACTCCTAGCTAGCTCAGGCTACGAAGGAACAAGACCGGTGTCCCATCTAGCTTACCCCGGTAACAGGCGATGATGGTTCCCCGCATGCAACCATGACGTCGGTGGTTCTCAAGCCCCCTACGAAAGCAAGGAGACGTCAGTAGGATCCATGCGGCGCCAAAAGCTGTACTGCTACAGGGCTCAAGGCACTTCTCCGACGGCCATGATTCTACCTCTACAGGACTCGAGGCGTCCCCCCGGCGGCCACGTTGTTATCTATACAGGGCTCAGGGAACTTCCCTGCCAGCCACGTTAGCTCCCAGCTACACCCCATTGTACAGCTGGGCATCTCCTTACGTCTATAAAAGGGGGGTGTCCAGGGCCCCGCGAGGGGAAAAGGAGAGAGGAAGGAAAAAGGGGGAGAAAAGGAAAAAAGGGAGGCGAACACACGAACACAGAAAACAGACGAACATACGAGGATACGTATACACGAACGCAAGGCAAAGGGAAGGGAGAGGACGAGCAGGGACCGACCCCCTCTCTCTCCCTCTCTCTCGCCCCCTCGTACTCGCCCTCTCGCTTTTGCCCTCTCGCAATGCTTGTAACCCCTACTACGAGCACCCTGGTGCAGGATAATACAAGGCTCATTCCCCCACTTGTGTTCCATCTCGCACCAACCCATCTAGGCAGGGACACGTAGCGACAAATTTACTCATTGGTCCAGGGACCCCCGAGTCCGAAACCCCGACAGAATCGTAAGCTTAATCATGACTGAAAATTGGAGAGCCCCATAACTCTATACCTCCATGGCCAATATCACCTCACAGATCAGCCCAAGGCCAAAACTTAAAGTACCGAAGTCGTGGATTCATAATAATAGAAGGCCAACTCTATAGAGAAGGACTCAACTAAACTTTACTCAAATGCATTACAAAAATCGAAGGCATCAAGCTCCTCCAAGAAGTCCATAAAGGAGTCTACGATTGTCACTTGGGCCCTAGGGCCCTCGCCACCAAATTCATGCGCCAAGATTTCTACTGGCTAGCCATCATATGCATAGCCAACCACATAGTGCTCTCATGTGAGGCATGCCAAAACTTCTCACCATGAAGTGGGGCACTATCACAGCTCACAAAACTAATTGCTCACACTTGGCCTCTACAATGTTGTGGCCTTGATATAGTCGGACCACTTCCCACCAAGCAAGGCAACCTCTAGTACACCTTTGTCATAGTGGAATACTTTACCAAATGAATTGAAGCAAGAGAAGTCTCCATAATAACTGCAAAGACAACGCAAAATTTCTTTTGTTAGAACATTGTCTATCATTTTGGAGTACCCTCTGAGCAATTCGACAACCAAGATTTCTGAGATTTTTATGCCTCCGTAGGCCAACGGGTAGTCTTTGTGTTAGTCTACCATCTGCAATCCAACAGAGTCATAGAGCATGCAAATAGCAAGATCTTCACCACAATCAAGAACATACTGCTTGAAGACAAGAAGGGCAATTCGGCATACCAATTACCCGAAGTACTCTGGGGTTTAAACACAATGGAGTCTCACACGATAGGGTTCACACCATTCAGGTTAATGTACAGAGTTGATGCAATGACTCTATAAGAGCTTAAGCATGGCTCACCGCGATCAGACCCCATCGCAATCCTAGACATCAACAAACTAATAGCAAAAGACCTCCTCGATGGAGACCAAGTCCAAGCCCTCGACGCGCTAAATAAATACCAAGCAGCAACAAAAAGCTAGAGAGACAAAGTTGTCGTCCCCAAGGAATTCAAAGACGGAGACCTCGTCCTCATCAGAATGGCAAGAACAGAATCATGGGGCAAGCTCAAGCCAAAATGGGAAGGCCCATTCATAGTCAAGAAGGAGACTTTATCAAATTGCAACAGGCTTGCAAGCCAAACTGGCATAGACCTCAAACACTTGTGGAATGTAGACAACTTGCGAAAATACTATTTGTAGGACAAGTTTGTCTGGGCCTTCGTGCCCTTGTAAAAGGACTCTGCATACATTTTCTGCAACTGGGCCTGCACCCTTTTCCTCGCAATGGGACGATGTTTTTTGTAACACCTCTGGTGTTACGAGAACTAAAACACTGGCATGGCACCATATGCATTGGCATTACATTTTTGCGATACACTTAGAATGAATCCACTAGGTAAAATCTCAAAAGAATGTGTGATGTGATGTTTGCTTATCGTACCTAGTTAAGGTGTATTGCTTAAGTTAGAGGGAGAGAGAGAGAGTCACTCCATGAGCCAGTAGCGTGTTGACTCTATGTGTTAATGACAAATGAGTAATATTGTTAAGATAGGTGGTTGTGCTCAAAGGGTAAGGGCTAGGAGTGAAAGGCATTAAAGGTGATTAGGAGCTCCAAAACCCTAAATAGTGCCCTATAGAGGATTTTGATCTTTAACCACTTTTTGCAAAAAGTGCAAGCGGCAAAGTAGTAGAGTTTTGAGAGCTTATACTTTTCCCATTTGGAGATTTTCATGTATTGTGGAGCAAATTGCAGAAAATAGCAAAAGTTCACAAGTGCTCAAGAATTGAAATTCTAAGAAAAAAAGAGACATTGAGCAAAGTTTGAATTCTTGTAGCGTTTGATCCATGAGTGCTTTGCAATAAGTCACCATAACAAAGTTGTAGGGCTACTATAGTAGTACAAATTTGTGTAAGAAACCCAGCCCTAGAACCATATGGAACCTAGTGCAAAACACATCAAAAGTAAGGCTAACAGATTCATAAATTTCAGACTAGGAACAGTAACCTGTACACTGAAATTTAGTGTTTGATACTTGGTTTGAAGTCTTTTTTATGATCAGTCTAGAAGGTTTGAGGCTAGGAGTTATGTTGACAGATTAAAGACCATAAGATGGTGATTAAATGTTCTTAAGCTAGGTGGGTTTGATCCTATGCAAAAATTAGAGAGAATGTTGCTCAAAGTTGTGCTGTTAGACTAGTGATCACTGAATATCGTTTAGAGTAACTCACTCTGAATTCCTATCTATTGGCTCAATTTTGAGGCCTTATAGAGACTATCCTGTGTAATTAGGAGCCATGTTTGTGTAGAAAAGTTGGAGAACCAGTATTAATGAATAAGTTTTCTTATGAGAGCCTGGCTTGATGCCACATAAACCTAGGAGAAAATGATGCTCAAACTACCTTTGTCAGAAGGGAGATGCAGATAGTAACTGTTGGTTGAATTCAGAGAGCTGGAATGGCACCAGTGTGATGTAGCTGATTTTTGGGCGCCATAACTTGGGATTTGTGTAGTTTGGGTCCAATACCCCTATAGTAACTTTGAATACCCTTGTTTGGTGAACAAGTTTTGTTAACAAAGATTGGCCTGTCTTTAGCAAAAATAGGGAGAAAATAGGGGCTAAACAGAGCAAGTTTAGTCAAACGGTGAAGATCAGAAGGGCCTGAAATATCTGAAGAAAATATCCTTGCCCGCTTTGGAATCCAGGTGTGTCCAAGTGAAGTAAAGATAAGCCAAAGGTGGGCTTAGAAGGATACCTTGGGGATTAAGCCGGGGAGGTAAAAAGATCTAGCAGGCGTGTGACGCTTGAGTGCTCCATGCCACGGTGTCATCGGCGGCCGAGTTTTACCTCACTGTGTCTCCGTATTACGTGGTGTCCATGCACTTGTGTCGTACCTTAGTGACCGTGAGTAGCCAGTCGTGCCATCATTCCCTTAAAACCAAGCCGAGAGCAACGGTGATGCACTCAATGCCTTCTGGTGTGGTCAGTGCCGTGAGGGAGAAACTAAAATTCGTCGTGCCTTCACCTCTTCGACACAAATTGGTCATGCACCATGAACCTAAGGTACCTTACGGTTGTATAGCTTGAGTGTGACCATCTATCCTCGCCTGAGTTCCCCATAACGTTCATTGATCCTGTCGGACCCCGCCGTGCGCGCTCACCGTCGCTTTACCAGGGCCAGCGCTCTTTGAGGTAATCCCGGTCGAGCCTGTGCACGTTTCGGGTTCCCTTACATGTCATGGTGCTCATCGACCTGCCCGATTGAACTCTACCATAGCAGGATACCCGAAACGTCGAGTCACTATCAGTGAACGCCGTTCAGATCCATCCCATCGTCGCGGTCATTATCCGAGAGAGTTCTGAGGATGTTTGCGAGTCGACTTGCTTCTCGATGAGTCCCTTGAGCTTACCTAGTCCCAACCTTGAACTCTACTGTGTCATTGCATATAGTCGTGGCCTCGCCGGACCTCTGTGTCCACCATTAGCGTGGGTAGACAGGACCCAGGACCAAGTTGGCCCAACCTTCCTTGAAGCTATTGTCGGTTAGGGTTAGGGATGGTGCTCAAGTGCTTGCTACCCCTGGAGATGGTCACCAGTGGGAGTTTTGGTAGTCGTGGCTAAGTGTTCGACTGGTGTCCTCCTAGGGTATCACACCCGGTTCTGGGGGCAAAACCGAATGCATAGCATATGAGGGCCAGGATCCATTTCCCCACATATGTTGACATCACAAGTGTAATATATATCAAAAGACAATGCAATAAAGGCGTAAAAGGGAGTAGAGTAACTTTATTACATTATCTAGAACATAGTATCTTAACAAGTATCATTGTCAAAGTACGACGGAATTAAACATGGACACTCTTCCACAGGAAGGTGACTGGCGCATCGTTAGACTTTAATACTCGTCGACATCATCTGCAATGTCCTCGTCATCACCCTTTGATCAAAGTATTAGCAAGGGTGAGCTCACTTATGGTCGGGGCTCAGCAAGTGGGGGAAATAATGCAAAGTTAACAAGGTAGGCTATGGATAAGCGGTAAGCATTTTAGTTGGTCAATATTTTATTAGCAACACCTGTCTTACTACTTGTAAGTGTGTCCCAAATATTCCAATTAATCAAAGGCTTAAGATTATATCAAAAACACTTAAGTGAAATCACTTAAGCAAACCACTGGTAGATCATCGGATCACGATTAATTTTCCATCTTTAAGTTCAATTATTATGTGAGGGTTTAGGTTGCTCTTAACCGTGAGCACGACTGACATATCAGTTTTACACTCAGTAGAGGTGGTACAACTTTACCCATAAGCCGTGTATCCCATCTAACCTGGGTTGATTGGACCCATAAACACTGGCTAGGTGAATGGCTGGGGATCCACTATGAGGCTTTCACAAAATATCCTTAGTACAAAGCCACCCGCTAAGGTTTCCACGTCAGTATTGATGGCCCTCTGGGTGAGGTAACTTAGCTAAGACTACCACCCCATGTTAACATGAGCTGCCACCAAACCACTGCCGCCCCCTCTTGCCCATCTTTTAGGTAGTGTTGCTATGCACAAAGTCTATAGAGCTAATTACCAAAGCCAGAGCCATTATAGCACTCGTGGTTGCACTATTATCCTGGGTGGTCACTCCATGTTCCATTTAATACAAAATGTTCTTGTTTAACCATCGAGTTAACATCATAATAAAAACTTCATTTCCGGAACATAGTATCATTAAAAGAGTGACATCATATATATCAAGTTGAGCAATAGCAAAAATTGCTAAACATAGCATTTATCCTAGGGTAATCAAGGAATAGGGTTGGTAATTCTAGGAAATCCTTATTTAGGAAAATCCCATCAAATTATGCAATATCTGAAAAGTAAACATTATTATATGCATTATTTGGGTACAAATAGAAATGCAGAGCGAGAATCAACTTGCCTTGATCGAACGTGTCCTATGGGTCGTCCTCGAACGTGTTTGGTTCGTCTACCCCACAGTCAACTTCTAATCATCGATTCACGTATCGTACATACAAAAGAATATGCACGCCAAATAAATAAACATACAACAATACATGGGTAATGTCGGGGACCTTCGCCCTCTGAAGGTCCTCAAAAACATGATTAACAATGTTTCCCAAGTATTATGTATGTACAGGAACCTTCAGACTCGGGATGAAGCTGTACACAATATGAAAAGCGGGATCGAAACGAAGGTTAAACTAGCACGAAGCTGCGTGCAAGGAAGCTTTGGCTCAATAGCAGAAAGAGGAACCGACTTAAGGAGGAAAAGGCTATCTAGTCCTCGAAAGATTGTTATTAAGTCAATAGTGAAAAGGGCATGAATGTAATTTTACACAGGTTGCGCCCTGTGCCTATAAATAGATGAACAGTACTCCCGTACTGTTCACTGTGACTTGTACTCGCTTGCGCGTCACGCTTGTACTTTTGCCTTCAATCAAGTCGAAGGTATAAATGTAATTTGATATTGTTCTTATTTATTCCTGATTATATAAAAGAAAGATATAACATGATGTCACATAATAATTCATGTTTTTTATGTTCCTTATGCCTCGTTTTTCATTGATTTATGTTGCAATGATGAAGGTACATCCTTCACAACCTTCGTCCGAAGAACGTTATATCCTTAGGGAAATAATGCTTCGAAGGACGAAAGGACATTAATCGTTAACCTGTTTCTGTGTTGCCTTGTTCTTAATTCATAGCATTTGAGAACAAGTCTCCAACATTGGTGCCCACCTCCGGTGTACTCACTTCCACAACCTTCAGCAAACCAGCCTTCGTTATGCCGCCGAAGAAGACAACAGTGCCAGGGGCTGCTGCACTGCAGCCACTGGACATAAACTAGGAGACTCTCTCCCTCTGAGAGGCTCGAAGCCAGAAGAGAAAGGCCACTAGTCCAACATTCCAGGAGGAAGAGTTGGACCAAGAGATCAGGGATATGAAAATCATTCATCAACAAGTGCAAAGGAAAAAAGAGAAGATGGCTCGACTGGCCGATCTTCAGAGGAAGATCGATGAAGCTACTGAGGAGGTCCGTCATCTTACTCAAGATGACCAAGACCGAAGGCCTCAATACATGGAGCTTCGTCAAGAGGGCTTATTCAACGAAGATGGATGCTATGGTGATTTTAATCATGATACCTTTACTTTTGATGATGCTTCTCCTTTGGCAGCAGAATTGCAGGCTATCCCATGGCCACAATCCTACAAGCCACCCCAGCTACCCATGTATGATGGGCACTCAGACCCAAAGCAATTTTTGATGAGCTATGAGGCAACAATATCCTCATACGGAGGCAATGCGGCTGTCATGGCAAAGTCCTTCGTCATGGCAGTACGGAGCGTAGCCCAAACATGGTATTCTTCTCTTTGGCCAGGGACAATTACGTCGTGGCAGAAGCTCAAGGATATGCTGATTACCAGTTTCCAAGGCTTTCAAACGAAGCCAATCACAGCTCAGGCCTTGTTCCAGTGCATGCAAGACCATGAGGAATACCTTCAGGCTTATGTCTGAAGGTTCTTGCGACTGAGGGCACAAGCGCCCATAGTGCCCAATGAAATTGTCATTGAGGCCATGATCAAGGGTCTTCGGCCAGGACCTACGGCTCAATACTTCGCTAGGAAGCCTCCGCAAACTTTGGAAAAGCTGCTTCAGAAGATGGATGAATATATCCGGGCTGACAACGACTTCCGCTAAAGAAGGGAGGAAGCTTACGGATTCTCTGAGATGACCAGGGGCTTCGGAGGAAGAATCCACCCCAGGCATGTCAGATCAATCCATAGCTCTAGTAAGAGTGACGACAAAGGAAGCCAGCTTCAGAGGTCACAGTACACCTCACAGTCTTCGGGGCAGCAGCAAAGTTCCTTTAGGCCACCAGCTCCAAGGGGCAGAGGCGCCAGGGGCTTCGGAGGAAGATATGGGGATCATCCCAAGAAAGTCTATTGCCTATTCTGTGGTGAGGACAAGGGCCACACTACAAGAATGTGCCAAATTACTATCCAGAAGCAAAAGGAGATCGCAGAAGCCGAAGCTCGATAGAATCAGCCGAAGCAGGTCTTGCACACTGCTTCGTGCCATTCTCCCTACATACCAGAGTATATGGGTAATCATCCTGCAGCCTCTGTTGCTTCGGCTAGCCATTCTTAGGCTTATTGGCCTCAGCTTCCACCGCCACCACCACTGCAACCTCCACATTCCTAAAGCCTACAGCCAGAAGGGCGCCAGCACTCTCAACAGCAACGCGAATTCAGGGAGGAATCTGAAGCTCGTATAGTCAACAGCACTGTGCTAGAGTCAAAGCACATTTATTGAGCAATATCCTCCCTCTGAAATACTTTTATGTTCTATGTCAGTTTGTTTTTTAGTAACGAATAAACAATGCAAACCTAGTTTTAAATTCTTGTAATACTTTTTGCTTTTATCAAGATGGAATATATCTTCTTTACAGACTTATGAAAACTGAAAATTGCTGAACCTATACAAAGTCGTTCCTAAGGGAATGCAGCATAAGTTCTGCCGAAGCTATAAAAATTTGTTCCTAAGGGAACACAGCGTAAGTTCTGCCGAAGCTATAAAAAGTCGTTCCTAAGGGAACGCAGCGTAAGTTCTGCCGAAGCTACAAAAAGTCGTTCCTAAGGGAGCGCAGTGTAAGTTTCCTGCTCAAAAGTCGTTCCAAAGGGAATGCAAAGCCATATACCGCCGAAATATAAGGCGAAGAAGTTCAAAAGACATTCCTAAGGGGATGCAGAACTTATACTACCGAAATAGAAGGCGAAGAAGTTCAAAAGACGTTCCTAAGGGGATGCAGAACTTACACCGAAAAATAAACGGTGAAGCCAAAAAGTAAACGGCAAAGAGATACCAATCGTTCCTAAGGGAATGGAGAGATTGTGTGTTTCAGTGTGGGAGTGTGAGTATGTGTCTACGGCATCATTATCATTTTGCACCATATCATCATATCATTTCACATAGCATCACATCATACATCATATTGCATCGGTGACACAAGAATTGAATACGGAGCCGACTTTCGGAAAATATTGTCAAAGTTATACGAAGTAAGCTTCGAATTATAGCCTCATTAGCCTACACGTAAGAAAGGGATCTCTTTTTGAAGCAAGGATATCTTTATTTTTGTGAATCGCGGATTTTCTTTCTTCACGAAGCATGAAAAGAAGGGAAGGTGTTTTTTCGCTGCAGGCTCAAAAACGGGATGTATGAAAGTTTCATGCATCGTAAAGAAATAAATTACAATAATTTACATATTCAATCCAAAATTACACACGTTAAATATTACAGCTTTGTTACAATAAAAGCACAATGTCTATTCCAGTGTCCCTTGTGTTGGCCATTTAAAATGCTTTCGCAGTAAGTGCTAGTCTTCTTTCAGGACCTTCTCCGCAATTTCATTTAGCAACTTATCGACGACTTCGTCAACGATAGATTCAGCCATATTAATAATCTCTAGTGCCTCCTTCATTTCTGGATCGGCCAGGGGATCGAATGGTTCCGGTGGCGAAGATAATTCAGCTGAAATAGGAAAAAATTAATCAGTTCGAAGCTACAGAAGCAAATGCCAAAGATGGATACCAAAAGATATTACCTATACGTCTTTCACGCTCTGCAGCTTCTTCAGCTTGTCTTGCTTCTTTTCGGGCGTCATGGGTATCTTTTTCACTTTTCTTTATAATTTCGTGAGCCATCTCCCGGCCACCGTTCACCCAAAAATCATTATAGAATTTTCCGCCCATTAAAGTCGCCTCAGCTGAAGGATCCTTTGTGTCATCTGTGCAGAAGGCAGCTTCGGTTTGGGCCATGGTCTTGATATGATCGCACCCTGCCTTCTCCAAGATAGCCGAAATTCCTCATGCACCGGAAAACGCACAAATGTCCCTACAATCACTTAAGATTTCTTCGAAGGTCTCGGCCTCCCCACTTATCCATTCAATTACACCTTCGGGATTTCCTCGAATAAAGTTTTCTTCGGTAGAATAAGCACCCACTTTGGCGAAGCTACTTTTTATCTTCTTCACGCACTCCAAAGATTTTTCAAAACATCTTTCCTTGGATGAGCGAAGTTCTTCAACATTTTTATTTAAATGATTTTTCCAATATTCGCTGTTATCTCGGTTAGCTTCTGCGAGTGCGCATTTTTCTTTAGCTTCTGCCAGCTGTTTTCGAAGGTCTTCAATTTCAGTCTTCTGGATTTCAGCCTGAGCCTTGTAATTGGCTTCGTCTTCTTTCACTTTGTTTATCAACGAAATTAAAATCTTGTCTTTTTCAAGACCTTCGTTTCTTAATTCGATTACCTCTGAATGAAGGTTGTTCAGAGCCATCGTATAACTTTCATCTTCAATATTTTTCTAAGCCCTGAGCGCATTGCTAAGAATCAAGCCCTGCAAGAGGAGAATAGAATTGAGTATAGCACATAGAATATTTCATTTTCAAAATACAAAACTTAGCTTTTATACCTTTATGCTATTGTACACTAGGCTATCAGCAAGTTCTTCTTTCGATAAGATCGAAAGACCATCTTCCAGCTAAGGGAAACCGAAGCTTCTACCTATCTCCCGGCTAACGGATATTTCTTTGTTATCCGGGAGACAGTACAAAAAGTCTTCTTCGCCACTCCCATTGAACACTAATGCCCCCTTCGGATACTTCAATCTTTGGGCATAGTATTGTGCTTCTAACATTTCTTCTTGGGATAGTACCTTTCCCGAAGCATGACGAATAATGTAGTCAATACTTTTGTTTGACGCTTCAGGAGCAGGAGCTTCGATTCTTTCAGTCGCAATCTGCTCTGCCGAATTTTCCTTAGGGCCAGCAGGCTCCATCCCGGTGGGTTCTAAATGCCCAGTTTCGGTTTCAGCCTGAACTTTTGAAGTTTCAACTTCTACCTGCTTAGTATCAGCTTTGGGTTGCGCCTTAGTCACTTTGGTAATTTTCCTAGTAGGAGCAGGACTCAAGGCTTTTGTTGTTTCTAACACAACATCTAGCACATTCGCCATTCTTCTCCTCTTAGGAGTTGCGGCGGAACCTTTTTGCACCTTCAGTACTATTGCCTCTGTTGGGGGGCTCAAAATCTCTGGCATTTTCGTTATTTCAATTTCAGGCCCTTCAGCCTTATCAGCCTTCGTCTCAACTGGCTCGACTAAGGTAACTTCGGCATTACAACTGGCACTTTAGTGTTCTGTGCAGGTGGAACAGTTTCTTTTCTCCCGGCAGCTGAGGTGGCCCTTTTGACAAGTTCAGGTATGGCGGCCGGTTCAATGTAACGCGGTCGGTGAGTTAGAACCTTCAGCTTCTTGCCCTTCGGCTCAGCTGTGATCGCCGAAGTGGCAACTTTTCCTAAAGCAGCAATCTTTCTTTTCACCCCTTGCCCTCACAGCGGGTAGCAATAGTCGGGGTATACGAAACCAATTGCATTGAATACCCTGTTTAGTCTTTTCTTACTCCGACCACCGAAGGCTGCGAACAAAGCATTGTCCTCGGTCTTGGAGTACGCCACAAGTAACTCGTCACTAGTAGCGTCAATGCACTTCAACCAGTCATCATTTGGTTCATCGAACTTATCCCCAAACCTGAAGGTATATTTCAGCCGAACCAAACCGCCTTCGCTAGAGTCAGCAATGGTTTCCTTCGGCATTTCCCAACTTTCCACAAGCGGCCATACCCTGAAGGCTATGTGTTCTTGAATTAAATCCCTTGTGCCAATAAAGGAGCAAACCATGCTGAAGGCCTTTTGACACGCTTCGGCTGCGTCATCAATTTCAACCTTCGGCCTTAAGAGGCCGAAGTGGGACCAGATGGGGCGCATGATGATTTCTTTTATATCTTCTCTCACCTTCAGATCATTCTTCACATAAAACCACTCTTCCATCTAGGCCCCAGGCCATCTCTTCCGAAATGTTGGCACTGGGTGGCTTGCGTTTAGACGAGCAATAAATCCATAACAGCCAAAATTATTGTGGTACTGCTCTTTACCGATGGCCTTCGTCTCATATAAAAGTTCGTGCATGTTGCAGAAGCATTTCGCACTCGGCTCTAGCCCTTGACTCTTTACTGCCCAGACAAAAAGCCCCATCCTTAGTATGGCTTCGGGGTGATTTGATGGAGGAAGATCTGGTAGGTCTTCAACACTTCAACTATAAACTTGCTCAAAGGAAATCGAAGCCCAGCCTTGAAAAAGCTTCGGAAAATTACAACTTCATTTTCCTTAGGGGCGGGGGCGGTGTTGTCTCCACCAACTCTCATGATAGACATGTCTCGAAAGTACCTTCCTCTCATGTTGTCAAGATGACTCTGCATAATTATTGATTTCTCGAAGATTGTATGGCTTGGCCGCCAGAGCCGATCTTCAGAATTTTTGCCTCCGCTTTCCGCATCATAGCTATCGCTGTCACTAGTGTCTTTAGATAAGCCTTCCAGTATCTCTCTAGTAATCTTCTCTGTGTTTGTTTTTGCCATTGATTCAACAAATCCAGCAATATAAGAATCCAAAGCCTTCTTCTCCTCGAACAGCTTCATCTCTTCAGTCTGCTTTGTCTCTGCAACAACCTTCTTTTCCTCGAACATTTTTTCTCCAGAAATCGAGAAAATGCGACTTTTAACCAAAGCTCACAAACCTTGAAAATTCAGCGAGCGCTAGTGAACAGGAGTCAAAAGATTGAGAAAATAAATGTGAATGGCAGGAACAGTGTATCAAATGATGCCGGTGTGAGTTCATATTTATACGCCTAGCATGCTGCAACTTGGAGGGCCCCGTCTGTCATTGAGTGTTGCTATTCTAGCAAAGGGAAGGTGTTTTTTTGGACCTTCAGCTTAAGGCCTTCGTCCATGTCGCAGTCTGAATTTGTTAACAAATTAATACTGCGAGGGGCTACTGTTGGGGACCTTCGCCCTTCGAAGGTCCTCAAAAACATGATTAACAATGTTTCCCAAGTATTATGTATGTACAGGAACCTTCAGACTCGGGATGAAGTTGTACACAATATGAAAAGCAGGATCGAAACAAAGGTTAAACTAGCGCCGAAGCTGCGTGCAAGGAAGCTTCGGCTCAATAGCAGAAAGAAGAACCGACTTAAGGATGAAAAGGCTATCTAGTCCTCGAAAGATTGTTATTATGTCAATAGTGAAAAGGGCATGAATGTAATTTTACACAGGCTGCACCCTGTGCCTATAAATAGATGAACAGTACTCCCGTACTGTTCACGCTGACTTGTACTCGCTTGCGCGTCACGCTTGTACTTTTGCCTTCAATCAAGTCGAAGGTATAAATGTAATTTGATATTGTTCTTATTTATTCCTGATTATATAAAAGAAAGATATATCATGATGTCACATAATAATTCATGTTTTTTATGTTCCTTATGCCTCATTTTTTATTGATTTATGTTGCAATGATGAAGGTACATCCTTCACAACCTTCGTCCGAAGAACGTTATATCCTCAGGGAAATAATGCTTCGAAGGACGAAGGGACATTAATCGTTAACCTGTTTCTGTGTTGCCTTGTTCTTAATTCATAGCATTTGAGAACAAGTCCCCAACAGGTAACATTCACCATTACATAAGCATTCACATATCACACAACTATACTCATAAATATGTCTAAATCATAAATATTTTATTAATCCACTACATTCTCCACTTTGAGTTATCATTGGTGAAAATATGAGCAGGTGACTATGAAGCTAGTTTATCTAGTATAACATAGATAAAATGACTTAACAAGCTTTACGGAAAATAATTATTATTTTCTTTATTACTAGTAATAGTCTTTTGGGTTTTATCCTTTCCTTTCTAAATAGAAATTGTACATATTGCAAAAATGTTTATTTATAAATTACATAACATTAATATTCCAAGAATTAATGTAAATTACTAATTTTGGACTTTAGTAACATAATCATGGTTATTTTGACATAAATAGATATTTTACTAATTCTAAGTAATTAAGTGCTATACATATGAACACATTTATCATGACTAGTAATAATCTAAATTTTAACATGACCAAGAAGATGGGACCTAGTACTTCTTTTTAATTTCCTATATCAGTAAAACTATACTTAATCATCTACTAATATAATATTGTTTTATATGCTAGAATGAGAAGTTAATCGAGAATGTTTCTAATATTTAAATCACCAAGTTAGTGAATCGTGACATTATTTATTTTTCGAAATATAAAATAATACTCATGTCCAAAATATTATTGTAGGGCTGATTCATAATTAGGCGTATACATCAAGGGTCTCTTTTTAATAGTTTCTAAACTGGATTTTTCGGAATTAGTTTTACACAAAACCAGGGGCTAAAATGCAAAAACGTCTTCTTCTACCTTGGAGCTGACCGCGCAGGGAGGGTTCGGCGAGTAGGGAGGGGGACGACTGAGCAGGGGCAGTGGTGGTCGTCGGGTCATGGCTTCACTTGGCTTGATGGCGTAGGGCGCCCTGGCTCCGGTGATCGGCAACGAAGGAAGCTCCGGCTCCAGCAACAAAGAGCACGACGACCGGCTCTGCAGGCGGCTCACGACAAGAGAGGAGGGCGCGAGGGCTGGGGTCTGGGCAAGGCTCAAGGGCGTGGTCGGGTTTTATAGAGGGAGGGGAGGGGAGAGAACAGGACACCAGGGGGGAAAACGGTCGGCCATGGCGCCATTGATAGCCATCAATGGGAAGGTCGCCATAATGGGGAGGGAGAGAGAGGGAAACGGCTGCCCGTTCAGTGTCTTCAAACCACAGGGAGGCGGAGCGGCTTGGGGTGGCCAAACGGCGTGGTGGTTCAGCTGGGGCACGGGCCGATGGCGCGGCGGCGCGCACAGGTGCTCCAACATGGGTGTAGGCGAGGAGGAAGAAGGGCGTCTAACGGGTGGGGCCCGCAGGTAAGTGAGAGGGAGGGTGAGGGAAAAATGGGGAGGCGGCGGCTGATAGTTGGGCTGGCTGGGCTGAGTTCGGCCTGGCCGAGCCATTAGGGTTTCGTCTTTTTTCATTAGAAATATAAACAAATATATTTTTTTTAATATTTCTAAAACTCATAATAATTATACCAAAATTATTTATAACTAAATTACTTAATTTTGGACCAATGTTTATATTTTAATTATTTGGACTTTCAATATAAAAGAAATTCTACGAAACAACCATAAATCAAATATGAGCAACCAAAAATTATTCTAAGGGAACATAAAATCAAACACTTTAAAGAAAAATTCTTTAGTATTATCACCATTAATATTCTCAATGTATTATTTTTAGTTGATAGTTTTGAGGTGTTACAAACCTACCCCCTTAAAAAGAATCTCATCCTCGAGATTAAGGAACTTCTAAGAATAACTGGGGGAATTCTGCTCTAAATTCATCTTCTCTTTCCCAAGTGACCTCATCTTTCGAATGATGACTCCACTGAACTTTACACATTTTGATAACTTTACTCCAAGTAATTCTGCGAGATGTTTCCAAAATTCTGATAGGGTACTCTGAATAAGTCAAATCCTCATTAACATTGAGTTCTTCCATAGGTAATTGTTCCTCCGGTACTCTTAAGCATTTCTTAGGTTGTGACACATGAAATACATCATGCACATCCAATAAACTATCGGGTTGCTCCAACTGATAAGCTACTTCACCTTTTCTTTCCAAAATTTTGAATGGACCAATGTAGCGAGGAGATAGTTTACCCTTAACTTTAAATCTTTTCATTCCTCTCATTGGTGAAACCTTAAGGTACACAAAATCTCCAACTTCAAAGATCAACTCTCTTCTTCTATTGTTAGCATAGCTTTTCTGTCTCGACTGTGCTGTTTTCAAATTCTCTCTGAGAATCTATACTTGCTTTTCTGCTTCTTGGAGAATTTCTGGACCAAATACTTGACTTTCTCCGGTCTAATTCCAATAAAGCGATGTTCTACATTTTCGTCCATAACGTGCTTCAAACGGTGCCATTTTTAGACTTGCCTGGTAACTGTTATTGTACGAGAATTCTGCGTAAGGCAAACTCTTTTCCCAGCTTCTACCATGCTTTAGAGCGCAAGCTCTTAACATATCTTCCAACACTTGGTTTGTTTTTTCCGTTTGCCCATCTGTTTGCGGATGATAAGCTAAGCTAAAGTTTAGCTTTGTATCCATGGACTCATGTAGTATTTTCCAAAAGCGCGAGGTAAACTGGGTTCCTCCATCCGATACGATCTTCTTTGGTACTCCATGTAGACAAACAATCCTTGACATGTATAACTCTGCTAATTGGGCTCCTAAGTAAGTTGTCTTCACAGGTATAAAGTGTGCCACTTTAGTCAACCTGTGCGCTATAACCCATATTGAATCATAGCCATCTAGTCCAACTATGAAATCCATACCGATTTCTTCCCATTTCCATTCCGATACTTTGAGAGGTTGTAGCAACCCTGCTGGTCTTTGGTGTTCGGCTTTAACTCGTTGACACACATCACATAGTGCAACATGAGTAGCCAAGTCTCTTTTCAAACCATACCACCAATACTTTTCTTTTAGGTCCTGGTACATCTTTGTACTTCCAGGGTGGATAGAGTAAGCCGAATCATGAGCTCCTCTTAAAAATAAGTTAGCGTAGATGCTCGATTTTTTGTCACAGATTCTCTTTTTAAACCATAATGTGCCTTGTTCATCTTCTATGAAATCTGGGGCTTTACCCAAACTAATCAGAGTTTTATTTTCCTTAATTTTCTCATCTGATTCATGTCCTTTATGAATCTCTTATTCCAAAGTAGATTCAACTTCCATAACTGTTGTTTCCACATTATTGAGCATACCAAGGTTGAGTTCATCCATTTCCGAGCACAATTCATCTGACATCAAATGAGTAGTGATGCTGTTCACTTGACCTTTACGACTCAAAGCATATGCCACTACATTTGCTTTTCCTGGGTGATATTGTATTTCCAAATCATAGTCTTTGATTAACTCAAGCCATCTTCTCTATCTTAGGTTGAGTTCTTTTTGTGTGAAGATATATTTCAAGCTTTTGTGATCTGTGAAGATTTTACACTTGTTTCCAATCATGTAGTGCCTCCAAATCTTCAAAGCGTGCACTACGGCAGCTAATTCCAAATCATGCATAGGATAATTCTTTTCATGCTTCCTTAACTGCCTTGAAGCATATGCAATTACTTTTCCTTCTTGCATTAACACACATCCAAGTCCTAGATGTGATGCATCACAATACACATCAAATCCTTTGTGAATATCAGGCATAATCAACACTGGTGCAGTGGTTAGCCTTTCCTTTAATTCCTCAAAACATTTCTGACATGCTTCATCCCACTTAAATTCTTTACCTTTCTTCAACAGTGAAGTAAGGGGTTTCACTGTTTTGGAGAAGCCTTCAATGAATCTTCTGTAGTATCCTGCTAATCCAAGAAAACTCTTGATCTTGGACACATCTGTGGGTTGTTTCCAATTTATATTTCACTTATTTTACCGGGGTCTACCTTGATTCCTCCATTGGTGATAATATGACCTAGGAAAGCAACTTCCTTTAGCCAAAAATCACACTTTGAAAATTTCGCATACAACTGATTGTCTCGAAGCTTTTGTAAAATTAATCTCAGATGATCTTCATGTGCTTCTTCACTCTGAGAGTATACAAGTATGTCGTCGATGAATACCACAACAAACTGGTCAAGATACACCATGAATACTTTATTCATCAAGTTCATAAAATAAGTCGATGCATTAGTTAGTCCAAAAGACATGACCAAAAACTCATATAGTCCATATCTTGTAGTGAAAGCCATTTTAGGTATATCCTCAGTCCAAATCTTCAATTGATGATAGACTGATCTTAGATCTATTTTTGAGAATACTTTAGATCCTCTCATCTGATCAAACAGATCTTCAATCCGAGGTAACGGGTATTTGTTCTTAATTGTTACTTCATTTAAGCTTCTATAGTCGACACACATTCTCCTTGAACCATCTTTCTTGTTCACAAATAGTACTAGGGCTCCCCATGGAGACGAACTCGAGCGGATAAAACCTTTTTCTAGTAATTCTTCTATTTGTTTCTTCAGTTCAATTAAATCTTTGACATCCATTCAGTAAGCTCTTTTTGAAATTGATGTAGTTCCGGGTAATAGTTCAATAGAAAACTCTATATCACGATCAGGTGGCATACCTGGTAATTCTTCTAGAAATACGTCTGGGTATTCACACACTATTCTGATGTGCTCCAAAGATTTCTCCTCCAATTGATTTACCATTGCTTCTGCTGTTGCTAGCATACTGACATTGACTTCAATTCTTTCTCCTTGCGGACTGGTTCATGTAACCATCCTCTTAGCACAGGATATTACTCCATCATACTTGGTTAAGTAGTCTATTCCAAGTATCACATCAATTCCACTCGATTCCAAAATTATAAGCTCTACTAGAAAGCTTAGGTCTCTAATTTCAATCTTAGTCTGAGGGCATGAGTGAGTGGCTCTAAGTTCACCTCCCGGTGATCGAATTAATAGTTTCTTCTTCAAGGGATAGTTTGGTATATTATGTTTTTTCCACAAATGACTTTGTTATGAAGGAGTGAGATGTTATAGAATCAAATAAAACTGATGCAGGTATGGAGTTAATAAGGAACATAACATACACCACGTCAGCGTCCTTAGGAACTGATTCTGCTATCATGTGATTAACTCTTCCCTTACTCTGGTTCTACGGAGTCTTGTTTTGTGCAGATCCACGAGCAGGTGTGTTCTGGTCAGTCCTCTGGTTGCTGTTCTTCTGGGGTGTCTGTTGATTGCGCCTTAGGAAGTTGTTAGCATAGTGGCCAAGTTTGCCACACTTGAAACAGCCATTGGGTTGGACTGGAGTAGTTGTGCTGTTGTTCTTGGCTGGTGTGTTCACGGCGCTTCCTTGACGATTCTACTGTTGACCACTAGACCTTTGACTAGTCTAAGTGTTGTTCCTCTGTTGGTTCTGATATTGGTTGCTCCTCTGACCTTGTTGTCCAGAGCATTGTTGTCACACCCGGTTTTAGAACGCAAACTGAATGCGAACCATGTACGTGCCAGGATCAGCAATTCACGTACATAGCAGTTACATAACTAGACATCATCACACAGTGCTCAAATAATAACATAAGAGAAGGTTTAATAGTTGATTACATCATGATGTCCGGGACATCCACATAGTCTTTAACAATTATCAAAGTGCGGAAAAGAAACATAGATACACACGGCCTACACAGGCAGCCAACTAGGGGTTTGCCGCTAACCCACGCCTAGAACTCATCATACTCTTGGAACTCCTGGAAGTCCTCCTTCATGACTTCATCTTCACCTGAGCAGTGGTTGCAACGCGGACAACCTGGGGGGTTTGGTGTGTAAAGCACATCAACATACTCAGCAAAATGTCCCGTTTGGCTGTAGTAGACTAGCTTTATGTGGAGTTAAGTCAAGCAGTTGCTTTTAGTTGGTCAGGTTATTATTACTAGTAGAAAGCCAGGTTTTAGCATTAACCCAAGTTATTAACCCAAAGTTCCCTTTCCAAACGGAAAGAATACCACTTACCATTACCATAGTCATAACCAAAATCATCATCCTCATCATCACCTGTAAACCAAACATCTCTGATCAAGTATCTCTAATCAATGGAGCTCCCTTGGCCGCTCATAACCGCGAGCACGGCTAATATATCAGTTTCAAACACTCTGCAGAGGTTGCGCACTTTACCCACAAGTCGTGATTCCCTCTTGCCTCGGGCCGATCAAACCCTTAAACACTACCAAGGTGAATAGGCAGGGTTTCACTACGTAGCCTTTACAAAGATTCCCTGGGACTGTAGCCGCCCGTTAGGTTTCCTAAATGCACCGCACTCCTCCCCAAGGGGCGAACCAGCCTTGGCAGAGCGAGCCGCATACATCGAGCCCCATTAACGGCACGACGGCGAAGCGAACTATACCCCAGTTCCTCTAATTACTCAGCTAAGGGTGTCCCACTCCACCCTCATGGTTGCACTGTTTTCCCGAGCAGTTATCCAACGAACTAGTCCTTATGGAGAGGCACTCCAGAAACAGCTCAAGCCCCCTTAAATGTCACAGTACCATCATCATAATCAAAAGGGAAAACAGTGTATCATAGATAATCTCATCATGTTCATTGATTAATGTGAAGCACTAACATGTAGATAAACCAAAATAACCCAACCAGAATAGGTAAACAAGGACAAGATAAACAAAAGCTAGTCAATCCTTAAGTATAAATTGTATAAATGCGGGGAGTGAATTATAAGAATGAGTAGGACATAGATGGGTCAAGAGACACTTGCCTTCACCAACCGATTGCTGCTCAGGGTCTTCACCTGCAATTCCTTCGGACTCCACCAACTGACCGTTATCTATACGAGTTTAAACATATATTCCATACATTTAATACAAAAGAACAGTACACCATACAATAGAATGCAATAAATAAACAAATGTTCGACGCAGGGCTCACACCTACGACTAAACGAGAAAGGGAAAGTAACGGTGGAGGCTACAGCCGACGAGCGATCATGTTACGTGATTATAAATCAGAGTACCCGTCTAAACAGAATAGTATTAATTTGGCAACTGAGCTAAGCATAGGATAAAGTCATGTTCCGTATTTAATCATCATAAGCAGATCAAAGTAGAATTAAAACGATTATCGCACGGCGAAACGCGCGACACAACACTTAAATTGAATTAAGACATAAACGACTCGTCGCGTGACGGAGCACGCAACGAGACACTTGCATTAATTATAAAGAGACGTTAAGCGTCGCGTGACAGAACGCACAACGGCATAAGCCACACATTAAATAATCTAAAATTAAGATGAATCATCGCACGACAAAGCACACGACGCAACACATTAATAAAATCTGAAATCAAGCTAATTCACCGCGCGGCGAAGCGTGCGACAGCATATTAACAAGGTATGAAGTTAAATCGATCGCCGCGTGACGAAGCGCACGACACAGCACGCTAAATAACCAAAATTAATCCAACTTGTCGCGCGACGAAGCGTACGACGCACCACATTAATAAATCTGAATTTAAACTCATTCGTCACATGACGAAGCGCGCGACGCAGCACGTTCATTAAACAAAATTCAAAACTAATTAAACTGAAATTCGATCGCCGCACGCGCTAGGGCTGCACGCGCGGGAACGCGCTAGGCAAGCCGCCAGGGGCCGCGCTACCGGGGCAGGGGCTGCGCGCCGGGGCCGAGGCCGCGTGCCGGGGAGGGGGCTGGGCCACGCCGCCGGGGGGGCAGGGGCCACGCCGCGGGAAGGGCAGGGGCCATGCCGCGGGAAGGGCAGGGGCCGCGCAAGGGAGCAGGGGGCCGAGGCCACGCCACGGGGGAGCAGGGGCCCGCCGCTGGGGGGCCGCGCCGCCGGGGGGAGCAGGGGCGCGCTGTGGGGGGAGGCCGGGGTCGTGCCACCGGGGGAGCAGGGGCGCACCACCGAGGGGCAGAGGCCGTGCCACCAGGGGAGCAGGGGTGCGCCGCTAGGGGGAGCAAGGGCACGCCGCGGGGGGGCCTGGGCCGCACCGCCAGGGGAGCAGGGGCGTGCCGCCGGGGGGCTGAGGCCACGCCGCCAGGGGAGCAGGGGGCCACGCCGCCGGGGACCAGGGGGCCGCGCCACCGGGGGAGACAAGGGGCACGCAGGGGAGAAGAAAGGGGAGGGGGAGGAGAAGAGAGAGAGGGAGAGGGGAGGGGAGCTCACCTCGGAGTCCAAATCTAGCGATCACCGTCTCCAAAACCTAGGGCACCACGGGGGAGAGAGAGGTGAAGAGGAGGTTACTGTGTGGGAAAATCAGATGAGAGAAAGGGAGAGGGAAGAGAGGAGGGGGCGCGCATGGGAGAGGGGCAGGGCGCCGGGGGCGCGCCGGGCCGGGCCAGGCCGGACCGAGCTAGGCTAGGCTAGGTCGGGCTGGGTCGCGTCGTGGGGCAAAAACCCACGACACACACAACCACCGATCGGAATCTGATCGCGAACCGAAATCCGAAACGAGACGAGACGAACACGCGATTAAACACGACATCATACAAAAGAAATATGCTTTGGCATGATGCAACACTCATGTCAACTTAGGTTTTTGTTTACACATGACACGGACACTAGTCGCTATACTGCTTTGAAATTGGGAAGAAGGAGCGAAACGGGAAGAGAAAAGAGAGTAACGCCTGAATTTGGTGAGTAAAAAGAAGAAAAAATTCTACCCCCAAATTCAGGGCGTTACAAACCTATCCCCCTTAAAAGAATCTCGCCCTCGAGATTCAAGGTTGGCTAGCAAAGAGCTCAGGATATTTAGACATCAGATCATCCTCACGCTCCCAGGTTGCTTCTTCCTCAGAGTGGTGACTCCACCTGACTTTGCACATTCTGATAGTTTTCCTCCAGGTGACTCTGTCTGCAGTCCCAAGAATCTGCACTGGCTTCTCTATGTAAGTCAAGTCCTCCTAGACCTCCAGACCTTCCACTGGCAACTGCTCTTCTGGCACATGCAGACACTTCTTCAACTGAGACACATGAAAGACATCATGCACTGTGGACAAACCTTCTAGCAGACTGAGCTGATAGGCCACGTCTCTACGCCTTGCGAGAATCTGATACGGACCAACATAGTGGGGTGCTAGCTTGCCTTTGACTCCAAATCTTCTGACTCCTCTGATCGGTGATACTTTCAAATAAACAAAATCTCCGACTTCGAAACTCAGCTCTCTCCTTCTTGTGTCTGCATAGCTACGCTGCCTTGATTGCGCTATCTTCAGGTTCTCTCGAACCATCTTGATGTTCTCTTCAGCTTCGAGCAGAATGCCTGGCCCGAACACTTGCTTTTCTCCAGGCTGATCCCATTGCTATGGAGTTCTACAACTCCTTCCATAAAGCGCCTGAAATGGTGACATCTTCAAGCTAGCCTGGTAACTGTTATTATAGGAGAATTCTGCGTACGGTAACCTCCTGTCCCATCCAGACTGATCTTGTAGCACATAGGCTCTCAACATATTTTCGAGGATTTGATCGGTTCTTTCAGTCTGACAATTTGTCTGTGGATGGTAAGCTGAACTGAAATTCAGATGTGTACCCAAAGCTTCATGCAACTACTGCCAGAAATGAGAGGTGAACTACGTTCCTCTGTCTGACACTATCTTCTTTGGTACACCATGGAGACAAACGATCCAAGACATGTACAACTCTGCCAACACTGCACTGCTGTAGTTAGTCTTGATAGGTATGAAGTGGGCTGACTTGGTTAAGCGGTCCACCACTACCCAAATGGAATCATAGCCAGCACGAGTGCGAGGCAATCCGACTATGAAGTCCATACCGATTTCGTCCCATTTCACTGGGGAATCCGCAACAGTTGCAACAATCCAGTTGGCCTCTGATGCTCTGCCTTGATCCTTTGACAACTGTCACATATAGCCACATGTTCGGCGATCTCCCTTTTCATTCCGTACCACCAGAATTTCTTCTTTAGATCTTCATATATCTTCTCACTTCCAGGGTGTATAGAATAAGCTGACTCATGAGCTTCCTTGAGGATCAACTCCCAAATAGACTGGACATTGGGAACACACAAATGGTCCCTGAACCATACCACACCTTCTGCATCTTCCCGAAAGTCTTTAACTCTTCCTTCCAGAATTAGCTGCTGAATTTCACTGATCTTCTCATCATTCCTGAACGACACACATGCCTCATGGCTAAGGAGAAAAAGGTACATATACGAGATACACCTAAGTACACTTCTTCTAGTGATGAGAAATCTTCTGACGATGAAGTAGATTATAGTGATCTATTTAAGGGACTAGATAGATCTAAGGTAGATAAAATAAATGAATTGATTGATGCTCTTAATGAAAAGGATAGGTTGCTAGAAAAGCAAGAAGATATTCTGTATGACAAACATGATAAATTTATTAATGTTTAAAAATCTCTTGCTCTAGAAATTAAGAAAAATGAAATATTATCTTCTGAGCTGTCTACCTGCTATGATTCTATTTCTAGTCTCAAAAATTTGAATGATGATTTAAATACTAAGCTATAAAAGTTTAATGTGGCTAGTTCATGTGTAGAGCATGTTGTAATCTACAATAGGTGTAAAGATTTTAATATCGATGCTTGCAATGAACATGTCTCTACCATTCTCAATTTAAACAATGATGTCGCAAGTCTTAATGCTCAACTTAAGACTTGCAAGGATAATTATGAGAAATTAAAATTTGCTAGAGATGCCTACACCATTGGTAGACACACCTCTATTAAGGATGGACTTGGTTTCCAAAAGGGAACCAAGAACTTAACAAGCCAAAGGACTTCCAATCTCAACAAAGAGAAAGGGAAGGCTCCCATGGCTAGTAGCTTTAAAAAGAACCATGCCTATCTTTATGATAAGAGAGTTACTAGTATTGCTCATCATGATAGGTGTCATATTCATGTTGTTTCTCCTGTATGTCATGATGCTGCATTTAATTATCATGCCATGTTTGCATGTAGCTCCTAATATGCTCATGGTAGAAATAGGCCTAGGTGCCATCATCTTGCTTCTCATGCGCCTAGGAGAGCATCAAATGGACCAACTATGCCTTATCAAACATGTGATGCTTCATTTGTCCTTATATGCAAAAATGATAAAGTAGTTGCTAAAAGGTTGGGACCTAAGTGTAAGAGAGACAAAACTTGCATCTGGGTTCCAAAGTCTATTGTGACTAACCTTGTAGGACCCAACAAGAGTTAGGTACCTAAAACCCAAGCTTAATTACCTTACAAGTTTATGCATCCGAGGGCTCAAGCTAGATCATTGATAGCAGATACACAAACCACATGACGGGGGAGAAGAAAATGTTCACCTCCTACGTCAAAAACCGGGATTCCTAAGACACTATCATCTTTGGAGATGGGAACCAAGGCAAGGCTAAGGGCTTAGGTAAAAGAGCCATCACAACCGAGCATTCGATTTCTAATGTGTTTCTAGTAGAATCGCTCGGATACAATTTATTGTCTGTAAGCCAATTATGTCATATGGGTTATAATTTCTTATTTACGAATATTGATGTATTTGTCTTTAGAAGAAGTGATGGTTCATTAGCTTTTAAGGGTGTATTAGATGGCAAGCTCTACTTAGTTGATTTCCGAAAAGAAAATGCTGATCCAAATGCATGCTTAATCGCTAAGACTAATATGGGCTGGCTCTGGCACCACCGTCTACCACATGTTGGGATGAAGAACCTTCATAAACTTCTAAAGGGAGAACATGTGTTAGGACTAACCGATGTTTGTTTTGAGAAAGACATACCATGTGCAGCATGCCAAGCAGGGAAGCAGGTGGGAAGTAATCATCAAAGCAAGAACATGATGTCAACATCAAGACCACTGGAACTCCTACATATGGATCTCTTCGGGCCTATTGCTTATCTCAGCATCGGGGGAAGTAAGTATGGTCTTGTCATTGTTGATGATTTTTCCCGCTTCACTTGGGTGTTCTTTCTGCAGACAAATCTGAAACCCAAGGAACTCTAAAGCGCTTCTTAAGGAGGGCTCAAAATGAATTCGAGCTAAAGGTGAAAAAATAAGGAGCAATAATGGATCTGAGTTCAAGAACCTGCAAGTCGAAGAATATCTTGAGGAGGAAGGCATCAAGCACGAGTTCTTCGCTCCCTACACAGCACAACAAAATGGTGTGGTAGAGAGGAAGAACAGGACGATAATTGATATGGCAAGGACAATGCTTGGGGAATACAAGAGACCTGAGCGGTTTGGTTGAAAGTTGTTAATACAGCCTGCCATGCCATAAACCGGCTCTATCTGCATCGCCTTCTCAAGAAGGCATCATACGAACTTCTAATCGGTAACAAATCCAATGTTTCCTACTTTCATGTATTTGGGAGCAAATGCTACATCTTGGTAAAGAAAGGTAGGCATTCGAAGTTTGCTCCCAAAGCTGTAGAAGGGTTTTTACTAGGTTATGACTCAAATACAAAGGCATATAGGGTCTTCAACAAATCAACTGGATTGGTTGAAGTCTCTAGCGACGTTGTATTTGATGAGACTAATGGCTCTCCAAGAGAGCAATTTGATCTTGATGATATAGATGAGGATGAGGTTCCGACGGCCGCAATGCGAACAATGGCGATAGGTGATATACGACCACAAGAACAACAAGAGCAAGGTCAACCCTCTTCTTCTACATTGGTGCATCCCCCAACTCAAGATGAGGAACAAGTAGCTCAAGATGAAGGGTTGGATCAAGGGGGAGCACATGAAGAACATGATAAGGAAGAAGATGTGTTACAAGTTCCTCCAACTCAAGTTCGGTCAACGATTCAAAGAAATCATCCAGTAGATCAGATTCTATGTGATATCAGCAAGGGAGTTACCACTCGCTCACGTTTAGCTCATTTTTGTGAGTATTACTCGTTTGTTTCTTCTATTGAGCCTTTCAGGGTAGAAGAAGCCTTGCAGGATCCGGACTGGGTGTTGGCCATGTAGGAAGAGCTCAATAACTTCAAGAGAAATGAAGTTTGGAGCCTGGTTCCACGTCTGAAGCAAAATGTGGTGGGAACCAAGTGGGTGTTCCGCAACAAGCAAGATGAACACGATGTGGTGACAAGAAACAAGGCTCGACTTGTGGCAAAAGGTTATGCCCAAGTCGCAGGTTTGGATTTTGAGGAGACTTTTGCTCCTATAGCTAGGCTAGAATCAATTTGAATATTATTGGCCTATGCTGCTCACCATTCTTTTAAGTTGTTCCAAATGGACGTGAAGAGCGCCTTCCTAAATGGACCAATCAAGGAGGAAGTGTATATGGAACAACCCCCTGGCTTTGAGGATGACAGGTATCCCGATCACGTCTACAAGCTCTTTCTAAGGCGCTCTATGGACTTAAGCAAACCCTAAGAGCATGGTATGAATGCCTTAGAGATTTCCTTATTTCTAACGCTTTCAAGGTTGGAAAAGCTGATCCTACTCTTTTTACCAAGACTCTTAATGGTGATCTTTTTGTATGCCAAATATATGTTGATGACATTATATTCGGTTCTACTAATCAAAAGTCTTGTGAGGAGTTTAGCAGGGTGATGATGCAAAAATTTGAGATGTCAATGATGGGCGAGTTGAACTACTTCCTTGGATTTCAAGTGAAGCAACTCAAGGAAGGAACCTTCATCTCCCAAACGAAGTACACTCAAGATTTGCTCAAGAGGTTTGGGATGAAGGATGCAAAGCCCGCGAAGATGCCGATGGGAACGGACGGACATCTGAACCTCAATAAAGGAGGTAAGTCCATTGATCAAAAGGCATACCGGTCTATGATAGGATCTTTGCTTTATCTTTGCGCTAGTAGACCGGATATTATGCTAAGTGTATGCATGTGTGCTAGATTTCAATCCGACCCCAAAGGAGTGTCACCTTGTGGCCGTTAAGCGAATTCTTAGATATTTGGTTTCTATGCCTTGCTTCAGGATCTAGTACCCAAAGGGGTCTACCTTTGACCTAATCGGATACTCAGATTCCAACTATGCTGGGTGCAAGGTTGATAGGAAGAATACATCAGGGACTTGTCAGTTTCTGGGAAGGTCCCTGGTGTCTTGGAGCTCTAAGAAACAAACTTCCATTGCCCTATCAACCGCTGAGGCCGAGTATGTTGCCACAAGACAATGTTGCGCGCAATTGCTTTGGATGAGGCAAACCCTCTAGGACTTTGGCTACAATCTGATCAAAGTCCTACTCCTTTGTGATAATGAGAGTGCAATCCGCTTGGCAGATAATCCTGTTGAACACAGTCGCACTAAGCACATAGACATCCGACATCACTTTTTTGAGAGACCATTAGCAAAGGGGAGATATCGATATTTATCATATTAGCACCGAGAACTAGCTAGCCGATATCTTCACTAAGCCTTTAGATGAGAAAAGGTTTTGCAGGTTGCTTAGTGAGCTAAATGTATTAGATTCGCGTAACTTGGATTGATCTATAGCATACATGTGTTCTATGCCTTTAATCATATTACTTTAAGCATTAATGTCTTTAATTGCTTATTTTTGGTGCTCAAGTTGTATGAGCCATCCCCGGACCTCACAAGTCCCTATGCAAATGATGCACATGTTTAGGGGAGGATATGCTACAACTTGACTCCCTTGAGACTAACTTGTTTGTTGAGTACTCTTGAAATAGTCTCAAAGGTATATTGAAAGGGAAAAGTGAACTTGGACAAAGAAAGGGCTTCCACTGCATTCCAGTATAAATGTATCTTGTCCCAAGCTCGTACTTGTGTTCTCATTGCCTTTTGCGCTTATTCGACATTTTGGTGAGGCAATGCGGTTAAAGGGCCAAAAGTTCTCCTGTTTTAGTGCTTAATGCCAAAGGGGGAGAAATTAAGGCCAAAGCAAATGGATCAGCCAACCACTTGTGAATTTCAAAAATTATAGAGTTAGAATCTTTGTGTTTGTGAACTTCAAAAATTGTAGAGTTAGAATCTTTGTGTTTGATCAAAACCCTCTTATTGCAAAATTGTTCTCTTATGGGGGATAATTTTTGTTATGGAAAAAAGGGGGAGTTTGTGGCATTTGATCAAATTTACTCTTGGAAGATCTCTCGATTTGCCAAAAACAAGTGTGTTGGACTTAGAGATAGGAAAAAGAATTTGTTTTGTGAAAATAAACCAAGTGGTGGCAAAAGTGATCCAAATATGCCAAAATCTAAATTGGTCTTAAAATTGCACTTTTGAGCTCTTCTAGATATGTTAGTTCGAAACGAGTTGCTTTTTAATGTGTTGGCATAAATCACCAAAGAGGGGGAGATTGAAAGGGAAATATACCCTTGGGCTATTTCCATATTGTTTTGGTGATTAGATGCATAACACACTTGGTGAGAACTAACAAATGGATATCTAGATGGATCAAGTGTGAAGGTGAGTTCTAGACACTTAGTCAATTATTTTATGTGCTAAACATGCTTGTCAAACTGCCAGGAACTCAATTAATTCAAGTTCAAAAGGAGCAAAAGGAGTTGTTGGGGACTTGTTCTCAAATGCTAAGAGTTAAGAACAAGGCAACATAGAAGATGTTAAACATTAAGGTCCTTCGTCCTTCGAAACATTACGCCCCTTCGGGAAATAATGCTTTAGGACGAAGGTCACAAGAGACGTACCTTCGTAAATATAATAAATAATACCGAAGGATTCATACAAAGCGTGAAATATAAATATCAACATAGGATCATTTCTATTTTATTAACATGGAGAAATAGAAATGATTTCAAATTACAAATGTACCTTCGGTCCTGAGAGAAGGTAGAAGTACAAACGTGACGCAAAAGCCAATGCCAAGTCAGCGTGAACAGTACGGGAGCACTGTTCATCTATTTATAGACGCGGGACGCAGCCCACGTAAAATTACATCCATGTCCATTACATTTGTCAACGGTTTATGGAAATCTGTCGAGGCCCCCGAAGTCTTTTCATCTTTAAGTCGGTTCCCCCTTATGCCATCGCGCCGAAGCTTCCCTGCGCACAGCTTCGGCTGCCCTCGACCTTCGTCTGGTTCAGGCTTCGTCCTGGTCGTGCTCCATATCCATAATTCTGAATCCGAAAATACCTGTTCATATAATCCACTTGGAAAACATTGTGAAATCATGTTTTTGAGGACCTTCGGAGGACGAAGGCCCCCAACAGTAGCCCCTCGCAATATTAATTTGTAAATAATAAATTCAGATTGCGATATGGACGAAGGCCTTGAGCCGAAGGTCCGAAAAAACACCTTCCCTTTGCTAGAATAGCAACATTCACTGACAAGCGGGGCCTTTCAATTTTCAACGCCCTAGGCGTATAAATAAGATCACATCGCGAACTCATTTGGTACGCACACTTGCCTTTTGCTTCGGCCCACTAAAATTTTTAGCTCTTGTTCGTTAAGATTTGCTGGTCTTTTTGATTTCGAATCTTCGGCCTCGGGAACAATTTTTTAGCGTTCCCGAAGATGTCTGAAGGCAAGAAGATCCCTGCCGAGACGAAGCTGAAGATCCCTGCTGAGACGAAGCTGAGTCTCGAGGAGGAGAAGAATCTGGGGTTCCTGATAGCGATGGCAGAGACCAATACAGAGAAAATCACGAAGGAGATTCTCGAAGGTTTGTCCGAAGATACTGATGACAGCGACAGCTATGATGTGGAAAGTGGTGGGGAAGAGGCCGAAGATCGACCGTGGCGACCAAGCCACACAGTTTTTGGGAAAACGACCATCAAGCAGAGTCACATTGATAATATGAGGGGGCGATATTTCCGAGACATATCTATTGTGAGAGCTGATGCCGGGGAAAAAACTTCTCCCACCCCCGAAGAAGATGAAGTTGTGATTTTCCGAAGCTTCCTCAAGGCTGGGCTTCGATTCCCCCTGAGCAACTTTGTTGTTGAGGTACTAAAGACATTTCAA
This sequence comes from Zea luxurians, assembly GCA_029449295.1. NCBI lineage: Eukaryota > Viridiplantae > Streptophyta > Magnoliopsida > Poales > Poaceae > Zea > Zea luxurians. Next base: position 1,702,548 of record JAOPSE010000108.1, on the reverse strand, counting down.
GTCTATCTGCATCAAATCACTCCCGAAGCCATCATAAGAATGGGAGTGTTTGTCTGGGCTGCGAGGAGCCAAGGTTTGGAACCGAACGCTAAAAGCTTCTGCAACATTCATGAGTTATTATACGAGACGAAGCCCTGGGGAAAGGAGCAATACCACAACAACTTTGGGTGCTACAGCTTCGGCGCCCGCTCCGGGTCAAGCTGCCCTGTGCCGACCTTTCGGAAGAGGTGGCCCGGAGCCTGGATGACTGAATGGTTTTATGTAAAGAATGATCTAACAGCTCAAGAGAATGTGAAGAGTATCATTATGCACCCAATCTGGCAACGCTTCGGTCTTCGAAGGCCGAAGGTCGAAATGGACGAAGCCGCCGAAGAATGCCAAAGAGCCTTCGGGGTAGTCTGCTCGTTTATTGGGACAAGGGACTTGGTCCAAGAACACATTGCCTTCAGGGTATGGCCACTTGCAGAAAAGTGGGAAATGCCGAAGGAAACCATCAAAGAGTCCGACGAAGGCGGACTAGTCAGATTAAAGTACACATTCAAATATGCAGATAAATTTATTGAACCTGATGATGACTGGCTGAAAAGCATTGAAACATTAAGTGATGAATTACTTGGGGCATATTCGAAGGCTGAAAATACTGCACTATCAGCAGCCTTCGGAGGCCGAAAAAAGAAGAGACTCAACCGAGTGTTTGATGCAGTCGGGTTCTTCTACCCTGATTATCGTTATCCCATCCGAAGGCAAAAAAGGAAAAACATAACCTCTGAAAAAGAAGAAGCTGCAACTGCTCCTAGCGAGCCAGAACCGAAAGGAAAAAGGTTGAAGGTCCTCACACACCGACCACGCCATATTGAACCAGCTTCGGTGCCTGAGTTCACCGGAGAAACTTCTTCGGCCGCCGAAGCTGAACAGCCAACCTTGCTGCCAGAAATTGCAGAGATGGCCGAAGCGCCATCCACAGAAAAAATGGAAGAAACGAAAAATCCGACTAAGGAAAAAGCATCAGAAATTTTGAGTCCTGTAGCAAATGTCGAAGCAGCAAAAATCCAAAAGGGTACAATGGTGACCCCAAAAAGGAAGAGAATGGTAAATGTACTAGATGTCTTGGAGACAATTAAGTCTTCAAGCACAACTCCAAAAAAGAGTGTTGAAATTGCTGAAGCTTCTTCTGAAGCTCCGACGCAACAAGCTGAAGCTGAAGCTGGGCCTTCAGAGCCCTTCAAGGAGCAAACTTTGGAAGCCGAAGCAATAAAAATACCAGAACCAATTTTAGTTGAAGAAACTGACACTGCCATCCCCGAAGCGCCTGCCAGCATATGTGATTACATCATACGACATGCTTCGGGGAAAAAACTATCTGAAGAAGAAACTCATGAAGCTAACCATTATGCAAAGGAGCTAAAATATCCAAAGGGGGCAGTAATATTCAATGGGACAAATGAAGATGATTTCTTATACTGCCTGCCTGACAACAAAGAGCTATCTGTCTGCCGAGAGATGGCCAGGAGTATTGGTTTCCCGAAGCTTGAATCTGGATTAAGCGCCATGACGAAAGAAGATCTCGCACACAGTCTTGCGTACAACAGCCTGAAGGTACGAGAATTAAACGCTTGAAAAAACCCCCTTATTATATATATATATATATTTTTTTTACGCAACTCATTCCTTTTTTCTTATATGAATTTTTTTTTTGTATAGGGCCTGATCCTAAGCAACGCGCTAAGGGCGCAAAAGAGCGCCGAAGATGAAAGTTATGAAATTGCGTTTAATAATTTACGCTCCGAAGTTATCAAACTGAGAAACGAAGCTTTGGAAAAAGATAAAATTCTGCTTACACTGGTAGACAAAGTGAAAAGAGACGAAGCTGCTTCAAAGGCCCAAACCGAAGCTCAAAAACGCGAGATTAAAGATCTTCAAAAACAGCTGGCTAGAGCTAAAGAGGAGCGCGCGCTTGAGGAAACGAAACGAGAACTTAGTGATTTTATGGTCAGCAAATTGGAATCAAGAGTTAAGGAGCTTCGCACATCTCAGGGGAAATGCTATGTTAAATCTATAGAATGTGTGAATAAAATTAAAACCAGCTTTGCTAGCGTCGGCGCCTTTTCCAGCGAAGAGAATTTTTCTCGAGGCAATCCCGAAGATCCGCTGGAATGGATTAGCCACGAAGCAGAGGCCTTCGAAGAGATTCTGAACAGTCGTGGCGACATATGCGCTTTTTCGGGCGCCAGAGGAATTGCTTCTGTCTTAGAGAAGAAAGGTTGCGGGCATATAAAATTTTTAGCTCAGTCCGAAGCTACCTTATCTTCCGAAGATATCAAGGACCCCTCGGCCGAAGCAAGCGTGGTTGGTGGCAAATTTTTTACTGATATCTGGAACGACGGCGGCCGAGGAATGGCACAAGAGATCATCCAAAGAAGCGAAAAAGGCATTCATGATGCTAGAAAAGTAGCAGAAGCTGCCGAAAGGAGTTCGGAGCCCGAAAGACAATTAGGTACCAATTAGTCGCTCTTGTTGCGTTGTAATTTTCATTTTAAACTTTGCTCGCGATTTGTAAAAGTAATGAAGAAGTGTTCTCTTCGCTCAGAAACTGTTGAACCAACTGCCGACCCCCACACAAAAGGGGATGAAGAAATTAAACAGATGGCCGAAACTATCATGGACAAGGTTGTTGACCAACTTCTGAATGAAGCCGCCGAAGCAGTATTAAGAGAAGATTAGATACTATTTGGAAAAAACATTTAAAGTGTAATCTATGCAACACTTTGTACATTTGAATGTAATATACAAGTCTCTTTTCATTATTGAATTCTTTACGATGCATGAAACTTTAAATACATACCATTTTTGAGCCTTCAGCGAAAAAACACCTTCCCTTCTTTTCATGCTTCGTGAAGAAGACATTCTTCGTTAAAATTACTCTGATGAATGATATTCATGCTTCGTGAAAACATTCTCCGAAGCTATATTCCGAAGCTATACAACTTTGATATTGATTTGATAAAATTCGCCCATGTTTCGTAAAAATATTCTTCGAAACTGTATTCCGAAGCTATACAATTTCGATGTCACTTTCTCAAAGCATCCTTTCGAAGGTTGAGAGTATCCCCTTCTCTTGCCAAATGCAATATGATGTATGATGCTTATGCTATGCAAAATGATGTGATGATGTTATGCTATGCATGTGTCATTTGTTCCGAAGATACACATAAAATATATTCGTAAGCTCTGCATTCCCTTAGGAACGTCTTTGGAGCTTCTTCGTCTTTTACTTAGACGGTTTCAGCGTTGACTTTTCGCTGTAAGCCTCCCTTAGGAGCTTCTTCGCCTTTTACTTAGGCGGTATCAGCGTTGACTTTTCGCTGTAGGCTCTGCATTCCTTTAGGAACGACTTCTGAGCAGAAAACTTACACTGCGCTCCCTTTGGAACGGCTTTTTGTGACTTCATAAACTTACTCTGCGTTCCTTAGAACGACTTTCTGCTACTCCGAAGGATTTTTGATCCGAAGGTCCTCCTTGGTAACGGAAAAAGTTTTAGGCTTCAGCAACTTAGGCTTGTGGAGCAAATAGATCTTCCTCGTAAGAAACAACGGAATTATTACATGAAAACTATCAATGTTTTTTGCTTCACAGAAAATAAAACTGAATAGAAAAGACTGCTATCAAAGGTAGGATATGTCAATAAATGTGCTTCGACTCTGGCACGGTGCTGTTGACTGTGCGAGCTTCGGACTGTTCTCTAAAGTCCCTCTGATGTGGAGCGTATTGACTCCCTTCTGGCTGTTGACCTTGCTGCAATGGAGGTGGAGGCGGAAGCTGCTGCCAGGAAGCTTGAGGTTGACTTGCCGAAGCTACAGAAGCTGCAGGGTGGTTGTCTATGTATTGTGGGATATAAGGCGGATGATACGAAGCAGTATGCACGACCTGCTTCGGCTGAGCTTGTTGAGATGCAGCTTCGGCTATTTCCTTTTGCTTCTGGATTGTAACATGGCACGTTCTAGTGGTATGGCCCTTGCCTTCTCCACAGAACAAGCAAAACAGTCTCCTTGGCTGATCTCCGAATCTTCCGCCGAAGCCCCTGGCGCCTCTGCCTCTTGGAGCTGGTGGCCGGAAGGAGGTTTGTTGTTGCCCCGAAGCCTGTGAGGAGCACTGCGGCCTGTTTTGCTGATTCCCCTTGTCATCATTCTGAGTGTTGTGGATGGAACGAACATGCCTCGGGTAGTATCTTCCTCCGAAGCCCCTGGTCATTTCAGAAAATCTGAAGGCCTCCTCCCTTCTTTGGCGAAAGTCATTGTCAGCACGAATGTACTCATCCATCTTTTGGAGCAATTTCTCCAGGGTCTGAGGAGGCTTCCGAGCAAAGTATTGAGCTGCAGGTCCAGGACGAAGCCCCTTGATCATGGCTTCGATAACGATTTCATTGGGCACCGTTGGTGCCTGCGCCCTCAATCGTAAGAACCTTCGGACATACGCCTGAAGGTATTCTTCGTGATCCTGAATACACTGGAAAAGGGCTTGAGCTGTGACCGGCTTCGTTTGAAATCCTTGAAAGCTGGTCAGTAACATATCCTTCAGCTTCTGCCATGAAGTGATTGTTCCTGGCCGAAGAGAGGAATACCAAGTCTGAGCAACATTCCTGACGGCCATAACGAAAGACTTCGCCATGACTGCAGCATTGCCCCCGTACGAAGACACTGTTGCTTCGTAGCTCATCAAGAATTGCTTCGGATCGGAGTGGCCGTCAAACATGGGAAGCTGGGGTGGCTTATAGGATGGAGGCCAAGGTGTAGCCTGCAGCTCAGCAGACAGAGGAGAAGCATCATCGAAAACAAAATTTCCCTGATGGAAATTATCATACCAGTCATCTTCGTTGACGAAGCCCTCCTGATGAAGGTCTTTCTGATGAGGCCTTCTGTTCTGCTCATCGTGAGTGAGATGGCGAACCTCCTCAGAGGCTTCGTCTATTTGCCTTTGCAACTCAGCTAGGCGGGCCATCTTCTCCTTTTTCCTCTGCACTTGTTGATGTAGCATCTCCATCTCTCTGATTTCTTGGTCTAGCTCTTCTTCCTCAAGCGTCGGGCTGACGGCTTTTCTCTTCTGGCTTCGGGCCTCCCGAAGAGAGACGGTCTCCTGGTTGTGATCCAGCGGTTGTAGCGCTCCTGCCCCAGTCGCTGAAGCTTTCTTCGGCGCCATAGCGAAGGTCTATAGCTTCCGAAGGTGTTCACAAAAACTCGAAGTGGAAGTGAGTTCACCGGAGGTGGGCGCCAATGTTGGGGACTTGTTCTCAAATGCTAAGAGTTAAGAACAAGGCAACATAGAAGATGTTAAACATTAAGGTCCTTCGTCCTTCGAAACATTACGCCCCTTCGGGAAATAATGCTTTAGGACGAAGGTCACAAGAGACGTACCTTCGTAAATATAATAAATAATACCGAAGGATTCATACAAAGCGTGAAATATAAATATCAACATAGGATCATTTCTATTTTATTAACATGGAGAAATAGAAATGATTTCAAATTACAAATGTACCTTCGGTCCTGAGAGAAGGTAGAAGTACAAACGTGACGCAAAAGCCAATGCCAAGTCAGCGTGAACAGTACGGGAGCACTGTTCATCTATTTATAGACGCGGGACGCAGCCCACGTAAAATTACATCCATGTCCATTACATTTGTCAACGGTTTATGGAAATCTGTCGAGGCCCCCGAAGTCTTTTCATCTTTAAGTTGGTTCCCCCTTATGCCATCGCGCCGAAGCTTCCCTGCGCACAGCTTCGGCTGCCCTCGACCTTCGTCTGGTTCAGGCTTCGTCCTGGTCGTGCTCCATATCCATAATTCTGAATCCGAAAATACCTGTTCATATAATCCACTTGGAAAACATTGTGAAATCATGTTTTTGAGGACCTTCGGAGGACGAAGGCCCCCAACAGGAGTTCAGCTGAAACAACTAGTGGAGCACCAGCTGCGGGGGCACCGGACACTGTCCGGTGCACAGGCTGCTCAGTGATGAACTCGATGCTCTCGGGAATTGCCGAGGGTGCTGCAGCTAAAATTCACCAGACTGTCCGGTGTGCACCAGACTGTCCGGTGAGCCAACAGCGCCCACACCAACGATCGGCAGCGCGATCAATGGGCGATGCGTGTCCAGAGCCAACGGTCACTTGGCCGCACCGGACAGTGTCCGGCGTGCCAAGGCAACTGAGGGCTCAATGGTCGGCTTCGCCAAAGAAGGAAAGAAATCGAGCATTGTTCATGTCCGGTGGTGCACCAGACTGTCGGGTGCGCCAACCGATAAAAGGTAAGAATTGCCTACCAAATGGAGATCCAACGGCTCCTAGCTGCCTTGGGGCTATAAAAGGGACCCCTAGGCGCATGGAGCAGTACACCAAGCCTCCATTGAACATCTTAAGATGCCTAGACACCGCAAACACGCATCCGGATCACTATGATTAAGATTTGAGCACTTATTGAGTTGTAAACTCGCTGCGCTGTGTTTGTGTGCTCGTTTCTTGACTTGTGTGCATGTCATTGTTGCGACTCTAGCTCTTGCGTGTGTTTCTTTCCCTCCCTTACTCTTGTGGCTCTAATTGTGATCAATATTGTAAGGGTGAGAGGCTCTAACTTGTGAAGATTCCTCACAAGGGAAACATCAACTATAAAGAAGAAAACTGTGGTATTCAAGTAGATCATTGGATCACTTGAAAGGGGTTGAGTGCAACCCTCGTCCATTGGGACACCACAACATGGAAGTAGGCAAGTGTTCTACTTGGCCGAACCACGGGATAAAAATCGTTGTGTCACCTGTTGCTATTCTTGTGCGATTTTCTACTCACTTGATAATTGCTCTAAGTTTAATACTCACTTTGTAAAGAGCAATTAAGTGAAGAAGTCATCTCTCTCTAGACATAGCACCTTGGTTTTGATTTCACTAACATTTCATAATCCAAGTTTGTGCTATTTAGTATTCACCCCTCCCCCTCTAGGTGCTCTCACTATCCTGGTGTAATGTAGAAATCTATACTCGGCATCCTGTAATTAGCCTGTTGTATAGTGCATGCCAGGAATATAGTTGGTAGTCAAGGGTATTACGGTACTTGGTTTACCAACTCCTCGGTTACCCCTATAAATACACCGGTCCTGTAGCACCTAGGACACACTTAGCAATACAATTGCTCTTGTTGTCTAATATCACGCTATGCTACTTGCTTTCCAATTCTCGAGCATTTGGTCCATGGTTCTTCATCCCAACATAATACCCATGAGATGTACATGCACTGCACAACTCAATATAACTCCTCTTCAAACAAGAAAAAGAATTGTCTCTTAAGGCCAGCCATGATAAGAAGGGCAAAAGCAAAAAAACAAGATATTAAGAGCTCAAGTGACGATTAAAATGTTGATGTGAAGCTATCTCTTATGGTAAAGAAGGAAACAAAGATGTTCAAGATGCTCAACAAATAAAGCATCAAGCTTGATTAAAAATGAAATTCTTCACAAGTAGCAAGAGAAGGCCCATCTCAAACATGAATTGCTTCAATTATGGTAAGATTGGTCATCTTGCTCATCAATTGCTTCAAGCTTAAGAAGAACAAATTCAATAGCAAGAAAGACCATTCAAGTTATGACAAGAAGAAAAATAATAAGTCATATAATAGAAGGGATGGCAAGAAAAGAAGAATCACTTCCAAAAGAACAAGAAAGGTGGTGATGCTTACATTGTTAGTGATTTGCTCACCGACATTGAGTCCTAAGTAGCTAATCTTCATGTGATAGTATGTTGAAGAAGACAAGTTGGTCGTGCTTGCTATTGGGGATTATCTTCCTCTACCATCACAGACATCATCCTTTAAGTACCTGGGCCTTATAGATAAAGGTGATCAAAATGTATTGTGTTTATTATTTAGTATAGATGGAGAATGGGCACATCACTTCTGTAGCAGTACCACTCCTAAACATGCACACAAAACGAAAATATATAAATCATGTAACCACCTATAAATTCTTCCACAAGCCAATGCGAAACGTTTCTATCCCAACCACAAATCTATGCATCATATGATGTCACCGCGTCATGAAACCAGGCAGACATGTAGCCATGAGCTTTAGAAGATAGCCACATCAACGAACTGAAGGGTCAACAAAATAAGATATATGTTTTGTCCAAACCCGATCCATTTGTAATTGTCATTATCATTTGTGGGCTTCATCAATAAGCCATCGGACCCATAAATCATAAACACCAGTCATAGACGCAGGATGGCATAATAACAAGAGCCAAAAATAAGAGTGGCAAAATAGCAAAATTTTCAAACCTACCCCCCCACACACACACACACATCACCACACCCGCACGAGAAAGTTGGAATTTTGTCATTATGAAAAGGTTTCACCACTTTGCCATCATTTTGAGAGATTTCACCTGAATGTCATTATAAAATATGTCGTGCAACCACACCCGCACGAGAAAGTTGGAATTCTGCCATTATGAAAAGGTTTCGCCACTTTGCCATCATTTTGAGAGATTTTACCTGAATGCCATTATAAAATATGTCGTGCACTCTATAATGTCATTTAGTAAATAAAAAAGAATGTATATATTTACGTGGACATTGAGGGCCAATTTTATAAGGCAGCGCATCAGGTGCAAACCAAGTTTCCGTGCAAACTAACAAAAGTTACACAAAAATCTCAAAAAAAATTATAGATGTACTTTATTGTCTACTCTAACACTATAAAAAAATCAAATTCAAATTTATCATATGTGAAAAGATACAAAAAATTTCTGATATACAAAAAAAGTGAAAATTATCTTTTTGTATTTTTTAACATATGGTGAATTTGAATTTGAAATTTTATATACTGATAGAGTAGGCAATGAAGTACATCTATAATTTTTCGAGAATTTTTTGCGGCTTTTATTAGTTAGTTTGAACGAAGTTTACACGAAAACTTAGTTTACACCTCATATGTTGCTATTTTATAAGGACATGTAGACACAACATGGATGGAGACGAATAACATCAACGACCAAAGTGAATGCACGAACAACAATAGAGGCAAAACCATCCCTCAATATCCCTATAAATATATTCATTCATTTTGTTTTGTTTTATCAAACAACTAAACGGCATTATAGTGTTTACGGCATGTTCCATAATAGCATTTGGTCGAAGCCAATTAAAACGATGTCATAATGCCAAAGCCCACTTCTCATCATGACAAAATTCAAAATTTATCCACCCACACATGCAACAATGCTTCCTCAAATATTAGGGGTGGAAACGAATCGAATACACATATGGTGATAGCAAACCATTTTTACAATGGCACATAGCTGGCTTCTATCTTCTATCCTATCTTATTATGCCGACGCCTTTCTCGGCCAAATGATAGAGGCGCTTCGGACAGGCAGAAGGACTAATTAAGTCTATTGGTGTGGCTATCGAAACTTCTTCGTCTAGTCTAGATTGGTTGTACGGGTTACAGTTCTTCTTTGTTATTGGAGTCGAGGTAGCCACCACCGAGAAAAGGAAATAGGTTTATTGCCTAGAACTGGCCAATGAGGTTGATCCAAACAGATCCATGGAAGTATCACAATAAACAGATGCAAGAGAGAAATCGAACTAGGAAATCCACAGAAGGGAAGATAGCCACCTCGAATCCTGAGACCTATTAGACTCACAAACCTTCCACTAGACTAGGAAATATCTCAAAAGATCCTCGGCATGGTTCCTTGCGGCAGGGTTGATACGGTTTCTTGGTCAGGTTGGTAAAACTAACGAATAAAGACTGGGTTTTGTGTTGAACACATAGCACGATGGGCCTCGAATGTCACAGTTTACCATATTTTGTCCGAATTCGAATATCTTCGGATACGAATACAAAACGGATAGTCGAATCTGAATTCTTATTTGGATATTTACTCAATTCAAATCAAACAGCATATTCTAAAATTTAACATATGTAAATGTGAATTTTTATTTAAGTACAAGTTTATATATAGTCAATAGATAGTCAAAACAAATTTAAATTAAAATTGATTTCTTGTGATCCTCCATATCCAAGTCAACAAAACTATATAAATAATATTTTTAAACTATCGAAGCATGTAACAAAAGATAAACAATAACAGTGATATTTAACAAGTGTCATTTGTACAAATACAAGTAAATTAGAATTGATATAAAATAGTAAATGTACCAAGAAAAACAAATTTTTCGTTCTAAAATGAATGAATGTCCTATATAAATGTGTACCAAAACTTAAATGAAAACATGAAGAAATTTATCTATATATTGTAAAGTGGAGAATTATAGTTAAATGTTTATGGAACTTCGTTGGGATGTGTTCACTATATAGATAAAGTGGAGAGCTATAGTTGAATGTTTATAAAACCTATTGAATTTTATTATTGGATATCACTAAAAATATAAGGTTGATATATTTATTTATTTATTATATAATTATTTTTAAACATTTTAAATGATATATATCATTTTTCTAGTATATTGTTAAACTTAAAATAATTTTTAATTAGTAATTAGTGATCAAGTTATGTTTGAAATAGTTTCATAAAACATATTTTTTCATTAGTACGGATAGTATCGAATGTTTCATGGTTTTTTCGAATACAAATATGAAATCGGATAGATTAAAGTACTATAAAACGAAATTGAATACATCCATTTGACATCCATCCATATTGAAATCGAATACGGATATCCATATTAGCAGATATCCATATAAGCAGTTTTAACGAATACGAATACGGATAATTCAGATCTCAGATCTCCATTTCCAGCCCTATCAAATATAACTCGAAGGGAAGTTCAAAGAAACTGATCAATAACTCCAGATATTGTGCCAGCTAGCTTATTCTCGATTGTGAGTGTACGCTCCGGATTCTGAATCGAATCATGGTTCAATACTTCATTTCTTATTATCAAAAGTAATGCCCTAAAACTACCGTATTTCAATATTACATTTCGTGCAACAAATGACAAGACTCTGGATAACACAGGTAGACCAGCAACGCAATCTCAAAATTGCAGTGACAAGGATAAAATAAAGTTATAGGTTATGATGTTTGTTGAATGATCCTTGTCCACAAAAGGTATTATCCCCAATAACGAAACAGCAAGCCACCCAAATCTCAACCTTGCTGACTGGTTAAGCTCCACTGCCAAAGAAGCCGCCATCTGCAGGCCGCGGCTATTGGAGAAAGAAAGCTACATTCGATGTTCTACTGTATTGACTTAGCTAACTTGAACCTTGTTATAGTGATCGGCGGCCACAGATAGTGATGGTATGGTAACAGGAAGTCCGGGTCCCATCTGCAACAAGTTACTCCATTAAGTAAAATATATGAACAATTTAAGTTCAACACCTGTCAGTAGGTTTATGCACTAGAAAAAGCTTGCACAGAAATTAAAGATAGCAAATCAATAAATTGCAACATCTGGTGCGAAGCCTGCTATTGAGCATGCTTCCAAATATCAAAAGTTTTCTTTTTAGTTTAGGTCACTCAACGTCTAGCCCAAGAATGTTTTTCCATTCCTCACTAGTTCTGAGAAGATATCGTAGAGGATAAGCCTACATGCTAGGAATAGCTGTTGCCATCTATATATACACAGCAACAACAAAGTCTTTAGTCCCAAACAAGGTGAGATGAGCTAGAGTTAAAACCCTAATAGAAACCAAAGTTTAGACACATGGTTAGCTGTTTTTTATGCACTCCTATACAAGGCTAATTCTTGGCGTATAGCCCATCCTCTCATGTCTCCTTTTGCTTAGCTGACTTAACCTTGTTATCTTCAGTCTTTCCCCGCCTCTTTTCTCATTGCTACAGTGTCTTAGAATTTCAGTACGCGCTGGTGCCTATGAAGGTCTCCCTTTAACATGTTCAAACCATCATATATATATATATATATATATATATATATATATATATATATATATATATATATATATATACACACGGCGGCACTAAAATGCACCTTGGTGCATTCTCTATATTGAATGCACCCATGTGCAATAACACCCAGAGCACGCCTCCCTATAAGAGCACGTCCTCGGCCCTCCTGTACGCGCGCCTTCCTACCCCCACCGTGGGTATCCTCTAATTACAAACTTGAGTCTCTGTTTTTACTCCTTGATTACCATTGCATGGTGTGTTGTTGCTCCAGTTGCAACGTTTGTTGCTTGTTGATTGCAACTATGGGTATCCGCTAATTGCAAACTCATGATTGTGTGTTGTTCTGCAGGATGCAAACATACTTGATGTGTTTGTCCCCAGGGTGCGGCAAACATTTGATACAAGTGAAGAAGCCTACCTCTTTTACCTTGACTATGCAAAGTTGGCTGGTTTTAGTGTCACGACAAAGAGGTGCAATTGCAACTGCTGGTGTGATGTGATTGCAACCGCGTATTAGGTGTGATTGCAACTGTTGTATAATTCTACCCAAATATCTGTTAAAAAATGTAAACAAAATGATTGCAACTGCTGGTGTGTTGTAATTGCAACTACTGGTGTGGTGTGGATGCAACTGCTGAGTTGCTCTGATGTGATTGAAAGTACTGAATAACTCTGAGAAATTTTGTTAAAAAAATATGATTGCAACTGCTGGTCTGATGTGATTGCAACCCCGTATTAGGTGATTGCAACTGCTGTATAATTCTACCCAAATATCTGTTAAAAAAATGTAAACAAAATGATTACAACTGCTGGTGTGTTGTAATTGCAACTACTGGTATAGTGTGGATGCAACTGCTGAGTTGCTCTGATGTGATTGCAAGTACTGAATAACTGGGAACTTTTGTTAAAAAAATATGATTGCAACTGCTGGTCTGGTGTGATTGCAACCCCGCATTAGGTGATTGCAACTGCTGTATAATTCTACCCAAATATCTGTTAAAAAATGTAAACAAAATGATTGCAACTGCTGGTGTGTTGTAATTGCAACTACTGGTGTGGTGTGGATGCAACTGCTGAGTTACTCTAATGTGATTGCAAGTACTGAATAACTCTGAGAAATTTTGTTAAAAAAATATGATTGCAACTGCTGGTTTGGTGTGACTGCAACTTCTATATAACTAGATGCAATTGTTGATCTGGTTCAAAAATTATAGCATTCTGTCAGGAGCGTGCGGGAGGGACGAAGACGAAGCGTCGATTCGGCCTAGGTGGGGCGGTTGGCTTATATATATATATATATATATATATATATATAGAGAGAGAGAGAGAGAGAGAGAATCTATATCATAGCATTTAATAAGACATATCATCTCTTTATACACTTCATTTTGATCAACTGCACATGTACTTAGAAGCTTGGTTGCAGTCACCAAGGAGACATTTCCCTGTACACAGTACAGACCACCAATTTTACAACATTTCTAGTCATTAACTTAGCAACTTTGATCCCAACCATTAGCAACATTATATCAAGTGGTAGTATATCTCTCTTCACTGTAATGAACTGTGTATTCTGGACTATGGACTTACAAACATATATCCAATCTGAATTCAATAGAGTACTTGACCAAGCAAAGCCCATGACTCCAGTACAACCCATTACCCAAATGCTTCATTAAGTCCTAACAAACTTCCATTTTTCATGCACACTCAGTCATAACAAACGTCCACTGTATGGATGATTGAGAAGTACACATCCTCAAGAAAACTATGTACATGCGTGGTTTGTTTAGCACATGCATGAAGTAGCTAGTAATAACAACAGGCAGCCAAAAGAAAACGAAAAATCTAGTTAAAGATCTCACAATTTATTTGTGTGATGTATTTCATGTCATCTCTAGGGGATGTAAAAAATGCATGTTTGACAGTAAAGAGATGGTAACTCACTGTGCTACTCAGTGTGAACTTCTTCACATATCCGACATATTTTGAAGCTGCAAGGAAAAGAGAACGTTAACAGCTTGGACTTCATAGTGTTTCATCACAATAATCGAATGGAAATGAATTATTAAAATGTGTACATATCCATTTTCAAAGGTGGCATGTTACTATCAAAATCACAAAACCAGATAATCTTTCAAAAAAATCAAAACAAGCTTACATGAAAACACATTTGACACTACAAGAATCCATCCAGTCCAAGGACAGTTGTATTCAAATTCTAGTTTCTGAAGACCTTATGCTCCAAACATATATATAAAAAAACTCAACGGGGGGTAAGACAGCCCCTAGGCATTATATTAAAAAGACCTCATGCATGTTGATAAAACCCCCAAACCCCTGCCTCACCCATACACGCAGCATCGTAGCCTATGTGAGAAACGACCGCGACCGGAACAAGTCCTTAGACCTATGCTTTAGCGTGGGACAGACGAGAGGATTTTTTTAACCAGAACCTGAAATTCGCTCCCCACAGGAAGTCGAACCCATAACCTGAGGAGTGCTACTCAGACCACCTAACCAACTCAACTAGAGTCCCTTTCACCCAAACATATATATATATATATATATATATATATATATATATATATATATATATATATATATATATATATATATATATATATATAGATATCACACTTTTGCACTAAACGACTACTACATCTGATTCCAAGTGCATGTTGTTTTAGACTTGTGCACAAGGATCAAGGAAAAAAATTTCGGAAATGCAGGACTGTGGGACATTATATTAAGAATAAAAATAGAGGTCCCAACGAACCAGTACAAAAACAGAGGCCTCCTGCGTACAATCAAGGATCAAGGAAGTAAATATGACCTTAAGGTTATTCATTTATTTCCTAGGGAAGATGATTCATTCATTCTAAGTAGGGGCAAAAAAGTGCCGGAGGCTCCCCCAGATGAGTTGGGTCTACAGAAGAGATAAATCGAGGCAACTGCGCAGAGGCTGCTTCGAACCAGTGGAACTGATGACTCAATAAAAACAGTTCTCACCATTGCACTAGGAAGGAAGAAAATGTTAAATATGAACATAAGGTCTAAAACAACATACATTTGGGAAAAAAAATTGAAGGCTAAAATCGACTTATATTTGGAATCAAAGGGAGTAGAGAGAGAAGGGTCAAAAGCAAAGCAAGTATTATGAAAGAACTGGTACTGAAAATTCCAATGTAGGAGGTATAAATGATACTCATTTTGCTCAAAAATGTAGGTCATTTTAGTTTTGTTGTAAGTCAATCTCCGACCAGGTTTATAGAAAATAATATGGTAAAATGCATCAGGGGTCTATTAACTTTTGAGGTGTCATCTAGGACCATTGCACTTTCGGGACCCAACATTTTTAAGTGGTTCATCGAAGGCCCATGTCCCTTTGTTTTGCCCTTAGAACTGACATGACATGGCATGCTCATGGGGCAACTCCAGGCTGAGGAATTTCGTCAAACAGGTCCTGGATGCAGAGTATGGCCATGATGGCCACACACAGTCCTTACTGGTCATGCGCCGCCCCATGATCACTGGCCACCACCCTTCACGCCATCCCTGTAGCTGCTATAGTTGGTCGGCCGCAAACCACATACCTTCATGCTTTCCACCTCCGCCCCTATCATCGTTGGTTGCTGCCCCTCACCACACTCTGCAACTCAACGTTGTTATCAACATGCAAAACAATCGGTGGCGCCGGCAAGCCCAAGGTCACGATCCATCCACCCCTCACGAGCCACTCAAAGATAACCACCCAATTTTTGTCAATCTCTCATAACGCTCTCTGCTAACACCACCAACGGCAAGGACCCCTGCGCGGCGCCAGCTGCACAGTGCTCCTGCTCCGACCATTGTGCTTGCCAGCCGCCACAAGCATGTCGTGCCGCGCTAGCTACATACCGTCACAGCAACCCTCGCGCCACATGCCCCCACTACGGCACTACCCCACCGTCCCCATGCTACACCAAGATGATGTGCCATCCCTAAAATTTCGTGACCCCACCAAGGCATGGCTCGGCTTGTCAGTTGGCCCATTGTACCTAGGGGAGCTATTGTACCCCCATGCAGCAGCGCCTTGCCAACCAGCATAGTCGTGAAGTCGCCAAAGATGGCCATACCAGGTTTATTGCATGTCATGGTTTTGACCTGAGGAAATTTGATCACCTGCATGCGGGCTACATGTGTGGGGAGCAACTAGAAAGAGAACATGAGCTCAGTCATACTAACAGGACCGGCAGGCAGCTTTGACGACGAAAAATTCCAGAAGCATTGCGCAGAGCAGGACACTGACAACGGACAGCAGGGCTAGACATTTGGGAGAGAGCTGGTGAGGTGCAGCATGCGGTAAAAGCGTGTGGCCGGCAAGCAAGCACAGGGCCAGCTTGTTCCGCGAGCGCATGGGGCTGGCAGATGCGAGCGTGGCCTGCGAGCGAACAAGACATGAGGATTGGAGATGCACGCAGGTGACACAGGGATGGAAGGCGTGACAACAGCGCACACCTAGACATGCCACATCAGATCTAAGGGCCAAACGAAGGGGTGTTAACCTCCGATGAACTACTTAAAAGGTTTAGAAAGCCAAAACCCCATCTGAAGTAAATGGGCCTTTGGTGCCTTTTAGTCAAAATAATATTAACATCTACAGTACCAAATACATGCATTTGCCACTATCAAGAGTATTTCATGCTGGATTTAATGAAACTAATTCGATGTTGAAGAGTGTAAATATTGGTGTGTTTTCTATAAATGTTAGAGAAGTTAGACTTAGGACAATAAAATGACACATTTTGGAAGAGAGGGGGTACTAGTAGTACTACACAAGAACTACATGATAATCATGCCTAGAGTATTCAAGACTAATACAATATGTTCTCTTGAGCTAAAAGGGAGAGCATTAAAGGAAACAAGACAACATCTGACATTGAGTCAAAAGAAAACTAGCAATTTTCTCAGTGTTGCACTAAACATACCACATAAAAACTGTTTAGCAATCATGTCGGGAGTTCACAAATAACAAATTATGACTAACGTACAACAGAATGTTGCCATAAACACTTAAATAGTGTCAGCGCGTCACTTACTTTTCTTTAAGCCCACTGGCTTAGCAAGTAAAAGTGCATGCACAAAAGCACCAATATTTTCACGTAAACTCTCCTCAGTAAAGTTTACCTGCCAATAACACAAACAATGATAATATAAGAAAATAAACGAAAAAGCTTGCAATTGCTCAGCTATGCAATATAATGGTAATATCACTAGGACTATACTGATCTTCCATACCTTCCCAAGGCCAACATGCACTATAGCAGTTTTATCTATTTTGAAATCAACACGTCCTGATTTTGCCGCTTTGACCGCACCAGAAACATCATTTGTCACAGATCCTAGCTACATACACCAAGTGTCACTAACAGCAGAACATTGAGCCTGATTCTCCAATAAAGCTAGAGACCATTCTTACCTTAGGATTAGGCATCAAACCACGTGGACCCAATATCCTAGCAACCTGAAAATGAAAAACAATTATGATGTTAACTTATATCATTCAGAAACAGATTAATGTTAATAAGTTCAATCAGCTATTGTGCTACCTTTGACAATCGGGGCATGAACATTGGGGTTGCTATGCACTTGTCAAAGCTTAGTTTGCCTCCTCCTATATGCATATAAATGGAAATAATAAATCAAACAATATCAAATATTGACGCTGCAAACTAAAGGATCAATGGTTGAAAAGATATCGTACAATAGGGTACCAAACAGTGAAAAGATAAGACAAGTGAATGGGTGATAACTTAATAAAAATCTCTACTATATTTAAGTATGAGTTTTCTTGGTGCGTCGCGTGCGCCCTGCCTGTCCCCGCGCCTGAAATCACGCTTCCCGCAGGCAGCGCCAAATTCACAATCCCGCATCCAGCCCCTGCTCTCACGAATCCGCTCCGGCCCACGCGCTGCCCGGCCCGCCTGACGTGCATTCCCACTCCTGCCCACGTGCTGCCCAGCCAAAAAAACCGCGGTGGCTGAGAGGGTTCGAACCCAACACCACTTAGTGGAAGTAGCACCTTCAGCCAATTGAGCTAGTGTTTGCTTGTGATATTAAGAGGAGAGATATTATAATAAGGAAGATCTATCTATCTGATGTACAACACCCATAACAATGTGCGGCCAACCGACTAGGGTAATGTATTCTTCAACTTCTTGGAATTATTCCTCAAACATACAACACATAATACACAAGAAAACATTCATGTAGATGGAAAGTGAAGGACTGAAGAAAGCTTTAAAAACAACAGAATAAAATAAAGTACCTGTGCGGATCTCCTCAATCAACTCATCACCACCAACAACATCTGCTCCGGCAGCTCTAGCTTCGTCTGCTCCAGGACCTTCAGCAAATACTGCTACCCTAACAGTCTTAAAGAGTAAAGTAAACAAAAAAAAACTCATTACAAAGTACCATAAGAAACTAGTATTAAAAAATATACCATCATACCTTGCCAGTGCCATGAGGCAATGTTAAGGCGCCACGAACCATCTGTAACCCAGATAGAAGTATAGTCAGTACATCAGACGATAAGTTTCCAATAACCAATCAATCAAAACTAGATCATCTGTAACCCAGATGGAAGTACAGTCAGTACGTCAGACAATAAGTTTCAAAATAACCAATCAATCAAAACCAGACCATTCGATCAGAATATCATCTAGGCTATCAAACTTCTGAGGCACCGGTAAAGCATAATTGCTTAGCATTTCTTAAAGCTTCTTGACTTCTGTGCCAGAGGGTTTGTGAGTTGTGACGACATTTATCATGCATCTGGCATACATGCCACAAGGGAGATAGCATAATCATAAGTTCACAAAGTGGTATTAACAATATTCTTCATTTATGTGACTTCTACCCTGTCTTCAAAGACCCATGACTCATGGAAGGTATGGTGGAGCGAAGAGGTATTGTTGCTACCGGTAAATTACCTCAAGTAATAGTTCTCCGTGCATCATTAATTTGTTGACAACTAACCGAATAGAACCAATTTCTCAGGATTTTGTGAGTACATGGGCATGACTGAAAATCACAAGTGCCACAACAGCTGCAGTTGAAATAATCAAATAAATCTTAAGTACAATTAAGAGAAAACTGCACCAGAGATCCACAAATTTGTTTGGGTGTCATTAACTCATTATAGATAGCTTAAATGTGTTGTATCAGTTCTGGGCTAGCTTAATTATGCCATTTATATACATCAAGTAACAAAGTGGGAGCATTAGGCCGTATTTGGAACCACGTCGCAGCCACTGTGTGGTGTGGTGTGGTATGGTGACCATGGCTTCCATCCACAAACGAAAAACACTAGAGCTAGTTCAAGCTCACGGTCTTTGTGTCTCCGGACTCCGGTGGTGGAAAGAATCGTCGATTCTCACAAGGCGTTGGCGTGGTTTTACTGATTCTCACGGTGACACAGAAGTTGTCCCAGACACGCCCTTACAGGGACCCGCATAATCTCTTTACTTGCCAAACCCCATGTCTCATGAACACATCACCTTTTTTACCTATCAAACAGCTTGTAGTTGTACCTAACAAGAACAATTCGTCATAAAGACATGCAAAACTAAAGTTCAAGGATCTCACTGGCTCTAGCCAAGAACATCTTTATTCTTTAAGAATAAAAAGTCCAAAAATCCTTATTTGATGTTTCCATGCAGTGAAAATTTATAAAACTAAATGAGTTAAATGCACCAAAGGTCCATTAAGTTATGCGGCGGTTTCAGTTAGATCCATCAACTTTTTTTATCGAACATACAGGAGAGTTGCGCATCATTTTATGGTCCTGTTTGGGATAGCTCCAGCTCCAAAAAAATTGGTAGAGCTGGTGGAGCAGGTCATTAGGTGCTCCAGAAAATCGTAGAGCTGGAGCTGTAAGTCATTAGAAGACATTTAGATAAGTCATTTCGTTTATTATTTAGATTAAAAATATTTTCAAACTATTTAAATTGATATTATAAACTACAGCAACACACTAGAGCTGGAACCTGGAGCCATCCCAAACAGGGCCTATAAAAGAGGAAAAAAGGGGAAAAGAGTCCCTTACAAATAACCCACTTCAATCCCCAACCTGGGAGATCTGATGTGGCATGCGGAGTCAACAACCAGCATGGCATGAAATTTACAAACAACCCCTCTTTCCTTCTCTTTCCTTGCTCTGTTCCCTGAGCATGCAAGGTGGTGAGAACAAGCACCGGCAAGTGACACGAGTGCAGGAGATGGTGACGCACGACTAAGGCCTGCTAGGGCAATGGCCGCTAGGGCACCTTGAGCAGACGTAGCGGCGCACATATCCCACGAGTCATCTCTTTCATCTTCTCTATTCACCTAATCAACATAGGCACATGTACGGCGGGGAGAGCCAATTCGGCCAAGGGAGCACTTGTTGGCTATTATAGATGGGACCGCGAGCTTCACCACTCACCTGTGCACCCAAAAATGGTTTAATTTGTCGGATAGAGGCCAACAATAGGTTGGCCACGAGTGTGCCTGCCCAGCGGTTGACAGCAAGCAGAAGGTAGAAGACAACGGTGGAAATGTTGGGTTTGGCATATACAGACTTGCCTCGAATGCATGTGCATAGGGATGAGTGGACCACGATAGACTCAACCACGACTTGTTGAAGTAGTAATGGCTTGCACCAACAGAAATGGTGGCACGCGGGCTCAAACCTCAGCCGTGGCAGCTGCAATACAGCAGGAATCTAACACATTTTTTGTGTGCCCAATGAGGCAACGGGTAGAGGAGGCAGAGATGGACTCAATAGAGCTCATTCTAAGGACATGGTGCAGCACAGGGCGAGGAACAACTATGATAGTAGAAGCTCCATGGTCGGTAATGGTGGTGACAAGCAATGGAGTAGAGATAGAGCGTAAGCACATATGCCAGGCTTGATGGAGTGGGCCGAAAGGCAGCACGATCAGGGATAAGCATGGGCTCAGCAATCTTCATGCCATGTTGATTGCTGCCTCCATGTGCCATGTCAGATTTAAGGGCCAAACAAAGGGTGTAAGGACCAGCGATAAACCATTTAAAAATGTATGGATCTAGAAGTTGAATCTAAGGTCCAAATGAAGGGGTATGGACCTACAGTCAACTTTTAATAAACCTAACTGAAACTCTTGCACAAGTTAATAGACATCAGGTGCATTTAACTCAAACTAAATTATCAATACGTTAAATATCAAGCCTGCACAAGAAATGCATACATAAGACTTCAAAATACATTTTGTAATCATGTAGTTTAATTATATTATTATTTCAAAGTTATAAAAAAATATTAGTCAGAGAGAGAGAGAGAGAGAGAGAGAGAAAGTATTAATAACATCAAATAAAAGAGAATGGAGGGAGTAGCATGAACTCAGGAAATAATAAGTGCATCTACGTAATTTATAAAGAAACACATCATACCTGGTCACCACGACGAGGATCAACACCTAATATCACATGAGCTTCAACAGTTTCAACAAAATTCCGCTTCTTCTCGTTTGCACTAGTCTGGAAAGCAAAAAGTAAACAAATTGAGATTCAATCATTGACCCAAGAAAAATAAAATAGGAAAGATGCCATGTCAGATTCAAGTCCATTATTATGATAAAGCAAGAACAAAATGGAGAAAAAAGTGTGTTGGGGCGAAGGCTGACTGTCCCCCTCACTCGGTTCATTTATAACGAGAACAGGATAAATCATGACGGAGGGAAAGCGAAGCCTACTCCAACCAAGCGAAGGCCCTAGAACGGAGGGACCGTCCAGGCCAAGCGAAGCCTACTCGATCGGCCATGTGTCAGTGAGTTCCAACAAAGTGTCAAGTTATTGACTAGATTTTTTAGAGCCGATAATTACAACGACCCATGCATTGTACACACATTTTCTCAGAACCCACTACATGTCCTATGAATTAGAAGATATAGGAAGTTGAGGAGGTTACAAAATTGGAGGCTAAGTGATTAAGTTCTGCATTTGGGCTACCATATGTTTAAATAACCAAACTATCACTATTCTTTTTATAGTGGAAACTACAGCAGGGGAAACCCCCACTGTTAAACTTTTATTGATCAAAAAGAAACTGTACAAAAAAGAAGAGCCAAAACTATGAACAAAGCCACAAGAGGGGGGAGATAGGAGAAGTTGCTAGGCTGAGGGAGCCTAAAGAACCAAACAGCTATGCAAGAGAATATATAGTAAGAAGAAAAGCAACATTTTTGTCTTCATTCAATCTGAAGGTTGAAGTCTAGCCTGCTCACAAAAGAAAGACTTTCAGGTAGAAAAAGATGGTCAGCCTCTGTCAAAACCATCACTATTCTCGCAAGCACTATTACATGGTGCTCTGGAATTGGAAGTGACATCATTCTCAAAAGGCGCTAATTACAAACTATCTTCACAACTAAAACTACAGACCATTTTTCCCACAACGGAAGCTTCCAAACTTGTTACAGGTGTGAACGACCCACCATAGCAGACTTCAAGCACAATACATCACAAGCTATGATGGCAATAAACATGAGAGGAATTGACTTTTGACACTTCCAGATCATCTTCGATCACATGCAACCCAAAAGTACATGCCAGGCGTTTGGGCCATGGGATATGTTATTATCTTAAACCAGGAAGGATCCATGCAAAATCACAGTACTGGGGTCATGAAACAGTCAATCCAACTGACTGTTGTGGGTCAGCAGTACAAATTATATGACTCTAAAAATTGCAGTTCAGGTTTCATTCACCCAGTGCAGCATTCAATGATGCCAAAATCAAAGATTGTAGACTAAATCAGAGACTCAATGGTAGGATCAGAATAGTAGAATCAATGTAAAATCTAGAAAAAAAAAATTCTCTTTATTTGTTTCCTCAGAAATTACCTCAGGCAGTCGGCACTGCCACAGCAGATGTGCGCTCCTTGGAGCATGTGAGCACAGGAGCTGTGAAACAATTGGGGATGGTGACACTTAACATCTCAAGGGTGAAGCAGCTTAGAGCACCCAGGTGGCCACATAGCTCCTAGGAGCAGGTGATATCGCAACACGACAATCTGGAGCATGATTCTAATGGGTTTTACTACTTGGAGAGCAACTCTTCAGAAACTATATCAGATATGACTCAATTCTTTTAATCAAAGTGGGGTTCGTAAGCCATGTGATTCTATGGCCTAGCCACGGTTTTAACAACCATAGTAGCATGTGAAATGCATGAGACACGTCCTATTTGACTTTACGTGAAAATATAAGCTAGAGCTACAATCAGAAACCTAGTTCTGCCATTACAAAAATCACACAGTTCATTGTTTTCTAATTCCAATTCTTAGCATGCCAAAATGAAACAAAGTCAGAGGGAATCCTCCTCTCAAGGTCAACATTATGGACACTACTTGAATTGTGGAGATAATCAAAATCATAACAGACCTTAACTAGGCGGATGGCGTCGATTAAATCAATGGCGACCTTCTGCGGCCGCTTGACGACGGGTATGACCGTCGGGTACGGCAGCCTATCCTCCTCGAGCATCCCAAAGACGCTCCTGGTGGGACGCGCCGCGTTCATCTGGATCCGCTCCGACTCCCCCTGCAGCCCCCCGTCCTGCACCTCCTCCACCTCGCCGCCGACCGGACGGTCCTCCGGCAGCGGCGCGACCCTGGACGGGTACGAGACGGGCGAGATCGCGGGCGCGTCCTTCACGTACCGCATATCCTGCCGCGTCCACTCCCGCGGCGGCATCGGCTGATGAGGCCGTCGTGGCAGTGGGGATTGGTCCCTAGGGGCAAAGCCTGGGGTTGTCGGGGCGGCAGACTCCTCGGGCGGGGCCTGCTGCTGCGGCTTCGGAGCGTAGGAGACGGGCTTGATGGGAGGAGGCGGCGGCGAGGCGGAGCTGGACTTGGCGTCGGAGGAGAAGTGGAAGAGTGAGAGCAGGCAGTGGCGCTGCGGGTTCCGCCGCGAGTATGAGAAGAGGAGCCGGAGGTGAGCCATCGGGGGCGTAGCGCGTGGTTGCGGCGGTCGGCGGCGACTCGCGAGGCCTGGGGTTTTAGTCTGGAAGAAGTAGGAAACGGTGGGGGGGGGGGGGGGGGGGGGGGGGGGTTTCTCGCGTTAAGCAAGTGGGCTGTGTCTACTTTGTTGGGTAGTTCCTATCATGGTGGGTCGGTTGCCCGAGTGTTTGTCTATCTCGGGCTTATTTCGTTGATGGAGAGAATGTTCCATCTTGAGACGGCCCAGCCTGAAAGTATGAGCGGAAGACTAAAGTCAATTTGGCCTACTGCTACGCGTGCAATTTGGCTATGGTTAGGCTGGTTGTCCTTTTTTTTCCTCAGGTGTCTTTTCTCTATCGTTGTTTTTGCTATTATAAAGCACTAATTTTTATGGTTTAATGGTTCCATGGTCGCAATTTAAAAAAAACTTCTCAAATTTGAAACACCAATTTCCATGGTTCAACCGTTCCACGGTCCCAATTTTACAAAAGCACTCCTCAAATTTGCTTCAATCAACCCGCCTCCCGGTGACATAGTCGTCATCGCCCTACCATGCGTGCGTGCTCACGGCGTAACTTTATAAAAATCCTCCTCAAATCTTCAATCAACATGTGGTCCTCCCACCTCCACGGATGTGCATCCCTCCTAACCGCCCCAGCTTCTGCCTCTTCTTCCTCACAACCCTCAGGACACAGCTGTCTCGCAACCGTCGCCATCCAACTTGCATCTCCACAAACGTCGTCCCGTCCAACCTCCGCTTTCCGCCTAACCAACAAGGATTAGCTCACTCAAGCCACGCTCCTCTACGGTGCGCTCCTCCTGGTGGGATTCCTCTTCATCGCGGTCGCTCGACGAGGCCGATGAAGCAAACCAACAAGGATTAACTCAAGCCACGCTTCTCTACGGCACGTTGCTCCTAGTGGGATTCCTCTTCATTTCAGTCGCTCAACGAGGCTGCAGAAGCAATGGAGGCCTACCGCCGAGTCCCACGAGCCTGTCACTCTCAATTATTCTTCAATCAACATGCAGTCCTCCCACCTCCACGGGTGCGCCTTCCTCCCAACCGCCCCCGCTTCTGCCTATTCTTCCTCACAACCCTCTGCGCCCAACCGTCCAGCAATCAATGTCGTCCACCCCGCATCTCCTACCCCAACCCGCCTCTCCGCAAACGTCATCCCATCCAACCTCTGCTTTCCACCTAACCAACAAGGATTAACTCAAGCCACGCTCCTTTACAGCGTGCTCCTCCTAGTGGGATTCCTCTTCATCACGGCCGCTCGACGAGGCCTCGGAAGCAATCGAGGCCTTCCGTCAAGTCCAACGGGCCTGCCGCTCTCAATTATTATTTAATCAACCTAAGGTCCTCCCACCTCCACGTATGTGCCTCCCTCCCAACACTCCTACTTCTGCCTCTTCTTCCATACAACCATCTGCGCGCAGCCGTCCCGCAACTGCCATCGTCCACCAAACATCTCCTGCCCCAATCCGACCCTCTATGCCTAGCCATCCCGCAACTGTCGTTGTCCACCCCGCATCTCCCGCCTCTCTGCAAATGTCATCCTGTCCATCCCCCGCTTTTTGCCTAACCAACAAGGATCAACTCAAGCTGGCACATCTAGTTTTGGAAGGCAAACTAAATGCGAACTATGTACATGACAGGATTAGAAACTTACGTACACAGCGATTACATAGTTGGGCATCATTACACATTGCTCAAAATAAAAGCAGAAATAAGTACTTTATTACATCAAGATGTCCAAGACATCCAAAGAGTCATTAACTTAACATGGTCATTATCATAATCAAAGTGCGGATACGAAACGTAGAAAGATAAGGCCTTCACAGGCAGCTGACTAGGGTTTGCCACTATACACGACTAAAACTCATCGAAGCCCTAAAACTCCTGAAAGTCCTCCATGTGGCCATCATCTTCTCCTGAGCACTGATTGCAATGGGGGCAACCTGGGGTTGGGTGGTTTTTAAAGCAAGGGTGAGTACACATCAACGTACTCAGCAAATGTCTCGTTTGGCTAAAGTGGACTAGTTGTATGTGGGGTTAAGCTTAAAGCAGTTGCTTTTAGTTGGTCAGATATTTATTACTAGTAGAAAAGCCAAGTTTTAGTAATAAATCCAAGTTATTACCCAAATGGTACTCCCTCCAAGAGAAAATACCAAAAACCATAGTTATAATCATCATCATTAACCATCAACATAAAAGTATCCATAGTTATTCTAATCAAAGAGGATCCCAAGGCTGCTCTTAACCATGAGCATGGCTGATATACCAGTTTCTAACACTCTTCAGATGTTGCACACTTTACCCACGAGTCGTGATCCCTTCCCAGCCTGGGTTGTATAGACCCAATCTTCACTACTGAGGTGAATCGTCAGGGATTCACTATGTAGCCTTTACAAAGATTCCCCTGATGTGCAGTTGCTCGTTAGGTTTCGCCAGTCGTACAAACACGGTACTCCCCCCTAAGGTGGGTGACTAACAAAACCAAATCGAATGGACCTCGACATCCCCTAGCAAAGCAAGCACTATGCCTCGGCCCCCATTGATGGCCCTACGGCAAAGCCAACTACACCCTCAAATTCATCTAATTAATTAGCTAAGGGTGTCCCATTCCACCCTCATGGTTGTATTGTTATCCTAGGTGGTCTCTCAACGAACAGGTCCTTACGGAGAGGTACATAGAAAATAACCTGAGTCCCCTAAAGTATCATAAGTTCATCATCATAATTAGGATAATGTCATCGTATCATAAATGTTCTCATCATGTTCGTTGATTGAAGTAAAGCAATAGCATGAAGCTAACCACAATAACCCAAAAGGCAATCAAGAACAAGGTAAATACAAAGATAGTCAATCCTTAGGTTTTAATTATGTAATGTGAGATGGTGAATTATAAAGTAAATAGGACATAATGGGACAGAGGACACTTGCCTTCACCAGGTTGCTGCTCAGGGAAGTCTCCTACAACACACTCGGAAATCTCAAACTACTCGTTGTCTACGGAAAGCAATCATTCATTCAACACATTTAGGAAATGGTAAAGAAACAGTACACCAAACATGTGCAACCAAGTGAACACAAGTTTAATAGAAAAGTACAAACACTAGAGTGAAATCTAGGTTCTAGGGTAGGTTAATACACCTAGAGGTTGGTGGTTCTCTAAGTACTATCTATCTCAGTGGATTATATTACTTAACTTCATTTATCTTAATGAATTAATTACCTAATTAAAGTTATTCTACAGATGGGATCATACATTACATGGGATTAATTTCACAAGGTTAACCATTTAACTATTCATTAGGGTTTTGCTTTTTATTTTCCTTTTAATAGATAATCCATTACTTTAAATAAACCTATAGCCTATACATAAAATTAATACATGCAAACAGTGAAAGATAATAATTTAAACAGGTAGAGAGTAATTTTATGAACATTTTGCAATTTGAACCACCCAATTTGGAGTTCATATGCAAAAGATATGAGATAAACAAGTTTTGGAATTCAAAATACTGAATTAGACCTATTTCTGTGATAAAAATAAAGTCCAGGGGCTTTTCTGCAAGAAATCAGGGCCTAAGCGCATTAAAACAGGAGCGCGGGTTATTTTCTAAGAAATTGGGGGTCTCTTTAACAAAAAGACCACACAAAAGGGGTACGAGGCGTCCTCAGCCATCCTATCACATATCAACGACCGAGATCAGCCCTGAGTGCGAGTGCGTGAGCACGGGCTGACAAGCGGGCCAGGGGATGTCAGCAGCGCTGGGGTGGCGCTAGTTGACCGGCTGGGCCCAGCTGTAGGGGCGCGAACGTGGGAATGCACCCGAGCGGCCAGATCCCCATCGGACGGTTAAAATCAGATCTCATTTGTTTAAACTCAGGCCATCAGATCTCAGATGGACGCCTGAGATCTAATGGCAAGCTCGGGCTGGGTTCTTGGGTTGCCAGCGGGGATCCTAGGGCACTAGGAAGAGCCCAGGTGGGTTTGGGGTGACACGGCGAATGAGGTCGTGGGCACGACACCAGCGTAGAGGCACTGGAGGGTGGCGGTCTACAGCAGAATGGCTCAGTGGCGGCGTGGATTTGCTCCGGCGAGCAATTGCGCACAGGGGCTGGGAATGGGAAATCAAGGGCATAGTGAGGTTGGTTACCTTGAGTGAGGGCTCTAGGGCGCTTGAAGGGCGACAGGGACTCAGGGAAGCCTCGGGTCGACAGCGGCGGGGCCTCGGCTGCACGATGGACATCTGGTGAGCACAAGCAGCGAGAGACAAAGGGAGAAGGGGCGAACCATGGGGTGTCCCAAGCTACTAGCATTGAGGTGGAGCTCACTAGGGCATCGGAGACGGCAGGACTCGAAGGCGGCCGCGGAACAGGCCCGAGACCACGGCGGTGGAGCTCCTCAGGTGTGCGCTTGGTGCGATGCGGGTGCTAGGGCTCTGCAGAGGGGCGTACTAGAGGAGGAGAGTGAGTGAGTGGGGGCGCAGCTTCAAAAGGGGGTCGGGTGTCACACCCGGATTTTAGGGGTCCAAAACTATAACACTATAAAAACCATCAACTAAAATAACATATTTAAGATTATGATAATTAGGGTAATAAATTTTCTTTCTAAAAGTTTGATTTTTATTTCGCATCTAGAATAATTTTTTAGTTTTATTCATGTTTGATTTTGGATGTTAGTAGAATTTCCTTCTTAATGAAAATCCAATTAATTAATCTAATTATTATTGGTCCAAAAATAAATATTCTAGTTATAAATAATTTTGGTATAATTATTATGATTTGTAAATTATTTATAAATATATGTATTTACATTTTTAATTAGAAAATAAAAGGAAAAAAGGAAATTTCTAAAACCCTAACCCTAACCACGGCCCACTAGGGGCCCATTAAGCCACCCGCGCCCTCCCTGCTCTCCCAGCCGCCGCCGCCAGGGATCCCTTCCCCCTTTCTCTATGGCGTGCGGGCCCCATTGGCTAGTGCCTATGGCCCTTTCTCCTTCCCCGCGCGCTGGCCGCTGCCAGGACGCAACCAGCCACCGCGCCCCGCGCCTGCCCCACACCCGTTCACCTCCTCGCATTATGGAGCATCAACGCGTCCGTTTCTCCTCCCCCCATTCCTCTCCATTGATGTCATGGGAAGAAACCGTCGCCATTAATGGCCCTTGAAGGACCGTCGGCCGCCTCTTCCTCTCCCCCGTGGTGTCTCTCCCTCTCCCCTCCCTCTCTCTATAAATACCAGCCGCGCCATGGAGCTTTTTACCTCCCTACCCGAGCTCACCCCCCCTCTCTCTCACTCTCCTTGCTCTCCGTTCGCCCACGCCGTCGCCGGAGCTTCGTATACCGCGCAGCACCCGCCCGACGCCGAGCCCCTGCCCTTCTCCACTCGGCCGAACACCCCCCCGGTCGAGCTTTCCCCCTTCACACGAGCAAGCCCAAGGTCGAAGACAACTCGAAATAAATTTTATGTATTTTCGAAATCACTTTTTGATTTAGTTTATAAACTTTATAATTATTGTGTTGTAATATGAGAATGTTGTGATTTGGAATTCATGCGTATGTGCACTATTGATTTTTGGTAGATATATGCGATGAATTAGTGACTTGATTTTGGTTTGCGATTCATTTAGAATTTAGGGATTTGAAATAAAGTATGACAAAATTGGTAGACGAATGTTAGTAGTAAGAACACTAGATAAGTAATGTCATAGTTAATTTTGTTCACAAGGAATTTTGAAAGTTATTTGGAAAATTATAATCATAAGTTCATTTTAATAGATAATAGAAGCTTTTCTTAACATGGAATTAGTAAATGGTATAGAATTCATGACAATATAAATGTTATATGTTATTAGATAATATATCTCCGATTATTATTAATGATACTTTCTTTTAGGAAGAAAATATAAAACTAAAAGAATATCGCTAGTTATAACAAAAATAGGTTTTTACTAGCCAAAATAAAGGTGTCCATAAGTATAGCACTTAACTTCTTAGAATTAGTAAAATACTTGTTTATGTCAAAATAACCATGATTATGTTGTAAAAAGCCCAATTAGTGATTTATATTGATTCTTAGAATATTAATGTTAGTAGAATCATGAATGAACCATTTTTATCTATACACATAAGTTCTGTTTAGAAATAAAAGGAATAAAATTTATTTGTCTATTATTAGTAATAAAGAAAATAATTAGCCTTTATTTTCATAAAGAATGTTAATACATATTAATACTAGATAAAACTATTATTATAGCCACCTACTCATAATTTCATCAATAATGACTCGCAGTAATAGTCATAATGAATTAATAAGTATTTACGCTTTAAGACGTATTTATGAGTGTGATAAGTGTGATGTATGAATGTAATGGTGAATGATTACCCCTGTACTGGTGTATGTTTATTTATTTGGCATACGTATTCTTTTATATGTGTGATATGCAAATCGATGCTAGAAGTGGACTGTGAGGTAGACGAGCCAAACACGTTTGAGGACGACCCACAGGAAACGTTCAAGTAAGGCAATGGGATTTTCCCTCTGTATATTTTATTTGTACCTAATTAATGCAAATAATAATGTTTACTTTTTGGATATACTGCATAATTTGATGGGTTTTGCCTAATTAAGGATTTCCTAGATTTACCAACTTAATTCCTTGATTACCCTGGGAAAATACTATGCTTTGCAAATTTGTGCTACCGCTCAACTTGATAATTTTGATGTCACTCATTATTTGATATTAATGTTCCGGAAATGAAATTGGCATTATGGTGTTAACCCGATGGTTAAACAAGATTATTTTATATTATTTGGAACATGGAGTGACCACCCAGGATAACAGTGCAACCACGAGTGTTATCATGGCTCTGGCTTTAGTAATTAGCTTTTATATGCTTAGTACCTAGCAACCTTACATGAAATATGGGCAAGAGGGGAGTGGCAGTGGTGGCAGCTCACATTAACATGGGGACATATTCTTGGCTAAGGTACCTCGCCCAAAGGGCCACCACACCGACTTGGAAACCTTAGCAGGTTGCTTTGTATTAAGTAGAGATGGCAATGGGTACCCGCGACCCGATACCCGATGGGTATTTACTCTATTAGGGTATGTATGTGGGCTAAATATTCTACCCGTGGGTCTATTATTGGGCCAAAATCTTCACCCAATGGGTAAACAGGTACTAGAACGTTCCACCTTCACCCATACCCGTTAACCCGTGGGTATAAAATACCCAATATAAACTTAGCCCAAGCATGAACTTTGACTTTAGTCATCCATCTTTTTTACTATTTAACAATTGTCGGTGTTTTGGGTTCGACCGCGCACCCAGGGTTGTCCCTCAAGGTGCTTTGTGGAGTAGGAAGGTGTCACTAACTGTAGCTCGATGGTTCGTGCCAGATGCACGAGAAACGGTGGACGGCCTTGTACAGGTTCGGGCCGCTTGGAGATGCGTAATACCCTACGTCCTGGAGTGGATCTTTTATGTGGCTGATTACAAGAGAATTCTCTAGCATGAGGAATACCAGAGAGTCGAGTGAATGGCTAAAGGTGACATCTGTCCCTTGAAGGGGTGCTCCCTAGACCTTATATATTCGACCGTGGAGCTTTACATGTGGATATGATAACTGCGTATGCCTAAGTAATAGTGAACCGACCGAGCTTATCTTCCTATAATTCCGCCGACCTATCCCTATTCAGTTCCGCGGTAGGAGGGCACCGCGCGAGAAAGTAGGATCGGTGCTGTAGATAACGCTTAAGCTCGGCGAACTATACAGGCTTAAGTCGATCCATCTTTGTGTTGATCCGTTCTGTTGAAAACTCCTCCCCTGGCCCACGAAGGGATGGCCTTGCGGAATAATGGGCCTGGGGCCTTCCGTGAGGCCTTCTTGCCTTCTAGTGGACCCGGGAGATATCCGTCCCCCACAAGCCCCCAATCTTTGTGTTGATTTTGAAATAATCAGCCCAAAGATTCTAGGTCCAGCTTGTGATTTTTGAAACATGTCTAATAAGTTGTTACTTCCAGCTCCGAGTAACTTGATTAGAATGTTCTTCTGCTATCCTTTTCTGACCTCGTTCTTCAGTTTTTTGCTTTTAATCTTCAGTGATCGATACTCTGCTCGCGCCTTAGAAGTCGACGCTTTGCTCTCAGGGGTTAAGGATTCATTGGGTGCACCGAAGGGGTGTAGCCCCCGAGCTTCGAATGTATTACTGGAAATAATCCATCCGAAGGTCCCCATCTCATGCTTCTTAAAGAATCGTAGTTTCTGGCTTAAACAGATGCCTTAGAAATTAACCTTTTTGTTAACAGCCCGTGCTTTAGAGGTCAGCATTTGTTCTTCAAGATCCTATGATTCATTTGGTGCACCGAAGGTGCTCCCAATGGGTGTAGCCCTCGAGCTTTGAGTGGATTACTGAAAATGATCCACTTGGAGGTCTTCATCTCAAGCCTATTCAGAACTCATGCTTTAGAAGTCAGCATTGTTTTATTTTCACCTTTATGCTTTAGAGATCAGCATTCTATCGTCTACCTTATGCTTTAGAGGTCAGCATACAGTTGTCCTTGGAGTTGTGTGTGCGATCTGCCCATATCTTGCTAGGTTCGAAATTTATTTGATCTACGACAGATTGGACATCCGGTAGATGGCCCCCTAGCTAGTCGTTATTTCACTTTGTGCTTCACAGCTCCTGTTGATTAGACTTGTATCTCGTCGGCTATTTTTGGCTTTCCTTTGATCTTCCGTCGATATCTTCTTTTTGTCTTGATGTATTCATTGCACATACTGTATGGATGTGACTGCTTGGGAAAATCTATTGAAAATTCCTAGGCGTCCCCCAATGGGTGTGGGCAAGGGACGGCTTGGTGCACTGAGCGTTTAGCAAATTGCTTCTGAGTAGTAACTTGATGTGACTGCGGGTGTAATCATATCGTCCAAGCAGTTTGACTTGAGTCCCAATGGGTGTCGTATTACGTGAAACGGGGCGCCAGCCGCCTGACGTGTTTCCAGATGATTTGAATTGCACATTGAATTTTTGCGACTGTTCAATGGCCATGGTAGGAGGTGAGCGGTTGCCTTCTTCTTCTATAAATAGTGTGCCTGCTTCTCCATCATCTTCACACATCTTACTGCCACTTGTTGCTTACTCCTTTTTCTTCTTCTTCTACTCCACCATGGGCAAGAGCAAAAAGGGCGGGAGTTCTTCTCACCACTCCGGTGATAAGCGGAAGCGCGAGCCGACCCCCCCATCGGAGGACTTCGGTGACTCCGAGTACTCGGAGGAGGAGTTCTTCATCCGGGTCCTATGGATCGCCGACCCCCGCTTCTCCCCCGGCGTCGTCTGATGACTCAGACAACTCCCAGGGGATCGCTACAGAGGTATGGACCTACATCCAGGCCGTCGAGCGCGCCGGGCTCGAGGGCTCAGATGAGTCGGAGGACTCCTCAGACTCGTCTGAGGAGAGCGGTGGGGGCGACGAGGGCGAGGGCGACGACGGCGGCAGAGGCGGCGGCGATGGTGACAGCGACAGCGGCGAAGGTGGCGACGGCGGCAGCAGGGGCGGCAGCAGCAAAGGCAGCGGTGACAGCGGCAGCGGCAGGGGCAGCAACAAAGCCAGTGGCTAAGCGCCACTGGTTTAAATGTTAGTATAGATAAGTAGTAGTAGAAGTAGTATTAGTAGAATAATGTAGTGGTAGTTAGTAGTGTAATGTAGTTTAATGTAGTAATGTAATGTAGTAGCGTAGGGAAAGAAGCCAACTCATAATGAGTTGGTTTTTAAGTTTGCGAGAACACTTCCCTTATATAATGAAGAAAGCTTCGGTTCACTTCTGTGTGCATTTCTTGCTTTTTTTCACTATTCCTTTTGTGATCGGTTGATTGATCTGGTTTTTGTGTAACCATTGCTCTTTGAAAGTAACGACTTAGACTCGTTGGGCCACATTTTGGATCTGCCTGCGTATTTGTAGAGAAAAACAGCGGACTTATTGTTAGCGTCTTTGGAGGTAGCAGCCGAGTGAATTTTTGCAACGCCGGCGTTTTAGAGGCAACGACCGAGTGATAATGGGTCACATCGATGTTTTAGAAGTAACGACCGAGTGAATACTGGTAACGTCAGTCGTTTTTAGAAATAACGGCTGAGTTATATAGAGCCGCGTCGGCATTTTGGAAACTACTGCCGAGTGATGAATGGGCGCTTTTTTGGACATGGCTCCTGGCCCGAGAAAGCCCCATTTGTGTCGCGCCATTGTATGCTTCTGCATTCCAAGCCCTAGTTCTGCTTTTTTGCCTCCAAGCCTTCTCTGCTTCCTTGCAATCTTGCTCCCGCTCAGTTCGTCAGCGAGATTGAGATGGCGCCCAAGCGGAAAAACCAAAATTCGTCTGCTGCGATCATTCCTCCTATCGACCCCAACAGTCAGTTGGCTTTCGCAGGTAACCACATGTCTGTTATTTCTAAATCCGACCTTCTTCACCTTGTCTCCATCGGAGTTCTTCCTCCGAAGGAGCTTTGTTCCTGGCGGATCTGCCGTGGGGCCACTGTCCCGACGGAGGACACCCACGAGTCCGTTATTTTCATTCCTTTCCTCATCCGCGGCCTTGCTCTTCCTATTTCTCCTTTTTCCGCGGTCTCCTTGATTTCTATCATCTGAACCTAACCCATCTGAATCCGAATTCTATTCTGCAAGTTTCTGTTTTTGTTCATCTTTGTGAAGCTTATCTTGGTATTCTGCCGCACTTTGGATTGTGGAAATACTTGTACCATTGTTGGCCCAGGATGGCCGGGGGGCAGCACTAGCTCGTGGGCGGCGCGAGTCTGGAGATGTGCCGTGGGATAAAAACAGATTATCTCGATATCCCACTCAAGGACAGCATCAAGGGATGGCGCTTGGAATGGTTCATCGTTGAGAATCATGGAAAATCCCTCCCCCCTCAGTCAGGGAGACAACCTGATGTTCGCGCTTCGAGTTGGATTGAGTCTCCCACGGATTTGGAGGTAGCCGAGGCCAGAGTTCTGCTTGCTGAAGTTGGTTTGCTGAAGGAGAGGGGTCCAACTACTGAGGCTGTAGTTGCAGATTTTGTATTCAAGAACATTCAGCCACTGAAGGATAGAGCGTACCTGACCTACCTGTATCGTGGCATTGCTGACTCAACCCGGGTTACCAACAGAAGGATTCCTGTTGTGGATCTGGTGAGCCGGCTTGAGATGATTCTTAGGGGCAAGGTATCGAATGTTGGTGCTCCTATTGTATGTTCTGCATGGAATCTGCCGCCTTCTAAAACCTTCATCAGTTTTGTGTCAAACCCTCATGCTGAAGGCAACAGTTCGGGTCTTAGAGTGCGACCCTCCCCCGAAGAGGTTGAGGCATTGGTTGCTTTGCTGGGTGATATCCCTGATGATGAAAGGCAGGTTCATTTTGAGATTCCTATCAACCCCAGTGATGCAGAAATAAGTGCTATGCTGGATTTGTTGGCCGATGATTCCTCTAACTCGGTCCTCGCTGAATCACTAGCTGTGGCCGTCATTCCGGAGCCTGAAGAGACCCTAGACATTCAGAGACTCGATAGCACTCGCCCAAAGCGTCCTCGTCGAGCTAATCAACCAACTTCTCCTGCTAAGGGGAAGAAAAAGAGACGGCTTCGGCGAGTGTCATGTTCGAATCAGGATGCCGGCCCTTCTGTTCCTGCTGCTGAGGGAGTGCATGTGAAACTTTCTTTTGGAGCTGATCCCAATGGGTGTGACTCAGCTGATGCTGACCCCAATGGGTGCAATCCGGCTGACCTTGATGATGCTGAACCCAATGGGTGCGGTGTTCGTATTGTCGACGAGGATGAAGAAGAGGAAGAGGAAATCCCCTTGATTCAAAAGAACAATCGGCGTTATGTAGTCAGTGGGGAGAGTAGTGAAATTCCTTCTCCAGCTTTGTCTGCCCTTGTTGGTCTGCAGGAATTGTCTCTGGCAAATTTTGACCAGGCTCTTGAAGATGTGATCCCTGAAGATCTGCTGTCTGAGCCGATAGATGGTGGTGTGATGGACGCTTGCGCTGATTTGCATGATGTCGGGTTAGAGTTGTCCCAATCAGCATCTCGCGCCTCATCGACCTTAGAGCGTGGTCTTCAAAGTCAGGAAGCTGATCCAGATTGCTCCGTTCCCATGGAAATGGCCGAGAACCCCCTAGCCTTAGAGGTGGCGGAGCGAAGAGTCCGGTCCTCAAGGATGGCGCCAGCGTTTGCCCAGCCCCCGAGGGTGTTGCCGGTAATGATCCGGCTCAGGTGGGCAGCGCGAACTATGACCCAGCCCCTGAGGATATCCGAGCGGGCTCTCCTTCTCACACTTCCCTGGAGGTTCACGTCGGGTCCTCACCTCTGCATTCTGATTGCATGGCAGCAACACGTGTTTTGAACCAGGAAATCACCTTAGAGGCCGGCATACCTGATACCAGAGCTTTAATTCCTGTCGGTGACACTGTGTTAGCTCCCAATGATGCTCCGCAGATTGCTTTAGTTGATGATCCTTCGTCAAGTCACCAACAGGCTTCCCATGATTTGGGGCTTCCTTCTTTCTTCTCCAATCTTTTGGTAATTGGCTTTTCTTGATCTGGCTATGTTCCGGGCGAAATATTGTCTTTGCACTCATTTGCTTTCAATTGTCAGGCCTTGGTTGACGAGATGGCCGGTCAGCTGAAATCTCAAGGTGCTTCTATCCCGGAAAGAGATCTGTCTCTAACACATTGGAATCCAGCACTGCTTCAGCGGCGAATATCTGAGTTAGAATTGACGAACGCTAGTTAGTGCCTTTTGCTTCCTCCCTGGCTGCTTGATTATTCTACTTTCTTACTGAATGTCCTTGTTTCACTGTTTCTTGCTAGATATGGCTCGGCGATACTCTGCCCTTGAGGAGAAGTATTCTCAAGGCCGGATGGACTTGGCCCAGGTTAAGGATTCCTTAAATGATGCCAACGTGTTGAATTCTTCTCTAAGTGCTCAGCTTGACTTCGAAAAGGTGGACAATGAATTAATCTTTGCCTGACTTTCTCTGCTGTGTTTTTACTGCCTGTTCGATGTCTGAGAACTGATTCTTGTATGCAGGAGGAGAAACGTGCCCTTGCCACTTCTCGTGATAACCTTGACAAGCTGTATCGTGACGTCAGTAACTCTTTAACTACCTTAGAGAGGAGCCATAGCTTCACCATGGAGGACTTGAATAACCAACGCTACAAACTGCAGGAGTCCTTGGATGAAATGATTCGCCTTAGGGAGTTGGTGTCGAGCAAAGATTCTATTATCAAGGATCTGCGTGCTTCCAAAAAATCAATTGCCCGGGAATTAGAGACTGCCCGGCTGGCTGTGAAGGCTGTGGAAGATACTTCTGCTATTTTGAAGGCTCAGCGCGACAGAGCTATGGACAAAGCTATTCGCGCGGGTCGAACCTTGATGAGAACGCCTGGTGTGGTTGTTCCTGATGACATAACCGCTGATGTCAACGCTGCTCCTGATTCTTTGAGTCATCCTTCTTCGTTAGTTGCTCCTGAGAAAAACACTGCCAAGTAGAATCATCGAGATATTTTATGAGTCATATGTGTGTATGCTCGAGTATCCTGTCGGAAAGTGTTTTCACTACTGAATGCTATTATTTTTTTTGTTGTTCGAATTCAACAGTTGTAATTTCTTCTTGGCATAGAGATCGAGTAAACGTGAGCATGTCGTGCCGATTTAAGTTACTACCGACTTAAACCGACTGCTCTGTTAGTAGGATATAGTGGTCACCCTGAGTTAAGTAAGCGTAAGCATGTCCCACCGTCTTAAATCATCGCCGACTTAAGTCGATTGCTCCGTTAGTAGGGTATAGTGGTCACCCTGAGTTGAGTAAGCGCGAGCATGTCACACCGCCTTAAGTCATCGCCGACTTAAACCGATTGCTGCGTTAGTAGGGTATAGTGGTCACCCTGAGTTAAGTAAGCGCGAGCATGTCACACCGCCTTAAGTCATCGCCGACTTAATCCGATTGCTCCGTTAGTAGGGTATAGTGGTCACCCTGAGTTAAGTAAGCGTGAGCAGGTCACACCGTCTTAAGTCATCGCCGACTTAAGCTGATCGCTCCGTCAGTAGGGTATAGTGGTCACCCTGAGTTAAGTAAGCGCGAGCATGTCACACCGCCTTAAGTCATCGCCGACTTAAGCCGATTGCTCCGTTAGTAGGGTATAGTGGTCACCCTGAGTTAAGTAAGCGTGAGCAGGTCACACCGTCTTAACTCATCGCCGACTTAAGCCGATCGCTCCGTCAGTAGGGTATAGTGGTCACCCTGAGTTAAGTAAGCGCGAGCATGTCACACCGCCTTAAGTCATCGCTGACTTAAGCCGATTGCTCTGTTAGTAGGGTATAGTGGTCACCCTGAGTTAAGTAAGCACGTGGATTGATAATAAACAACTCGAGTGCCTTTGAGAATGAGGTCTTTTATTGATGATGCACTTTCCATTTTACAGAATACAATGCTGTCCCAATAGCTTTTGAAATCTAGCTAAGGGTAGAACTTCCTGAGATGCTCTATATTCCATGAGTTCCCTATTTCCGTGCCATTCATTTGAGTGAGGCGATATGATCCAGGCCGAGTGACTTCTGCTACTATGAACGGTCCTTCCCATAGTGGTGACAATTTGTGTCGTCCTTCCCCCGTTAGAATTCGGTGGAGGACGAGGTCTCCTACTACGAAGGATCGATGTCGTATAACTTTGTTATGATAACGCCTTAGAGTTTGTTGATACCGAGCTGACTGAATCACCGTATTTAATCGTTCTTCTTCTAGTATATCAACGTCCTCTAGTCTGGTGGCCTCAGCTTCTGCTATGTTTTCAAAGATTAATCTTGGTGCCCCGAACTTGAGATCAGCAGGTAGCACTGCCTTCGAACCATAGACCATAAAGAAAGGAGTGTTCCCATTCAAAGCTCGGCTAGGTTGAGTTCTGAGGCTCCAGACCACGTATGGCAACTCTCTGATCCATTTTCCTGCGAACTTTTCATTCTTATCGAAGACCTTCTTTCTGAGTGCTTCTAATATCATTCTGTTGGCTCTTTCTACTTGCCCATTTGCTCTCGGATGCGCCACTGAAGCGTATTTTATCTTAATGCTTTTTTGTTCACAGAAATCAAAGAATTCTGAACTAGTGAAATTGGATCCCAAGTCAGTTATAATGTTGTTCGGTATTCCAAATCTAAACATTATGTCTTGTATGAATTCCACTGCTTTAGCTGAAGTTAGAGAAGCGATGGACTTATATTCTATCCACTTAGTGAATTTGTCAATAGCAACCAGCACATGAGTATATCCTCCCTGAGCTTTCTTGAAGGGTCCAATCATGTCCAGTCCCCAGCATGCGAATGGCCATGTTACAGGGATGGTTTGCAGTTGCTGTGCTGGTAGATGTTGCTGCTTTGACAGGTATTGACAAGCTTCACATCTCTGGACTAGCTCGGCGGCGTCACTCTTTGCTGTCGGCCAATAGAAACCAGATCTGAAAGCTTTCCCAACCAGAGTCCTGGATGCTGCGTGTATCCCGCATTGCCCCGCGTGGATTTCTTCTAGCAGATATTTCCTGGTGGCTGAAAGAATGCATTTCATGAGAACTCATGTTGCACCCCTCCTGTATAGTGTTTCCTCGATGAGAGTATAGTGAGCTGACTGCCTTGCAATGCGCTCTGCTGCATTTCTGTCATCTGGTTCCTCCTCATTCTTGATATACCTGATGATTGGCTCTCTCCAGTCATCAGGGTCTGGCTCTGGTCGACATAGAATATTGCACTCTTCTATCCGATCCACGGGAATACTCGGCAAGGTATTTCTTGGATGAAAACTCCAGACGGGACCTGAGCCCGACTGGATCCCAGTTTTGACAACGCATCTACCGCCGCGTTGCGATCTCTCTCCACATGATGGAATTCTAGCCCTTCGAATTTGTCTTCTAGTTTTCGGACGGCGGTGCAATATCTTCCCATTGAATCATTTGAGCAGTCCCACTCTTTGTTTATTTGACTTATGACCACAAGTGAATCTCCATATACCATCAACCTCTTGATGCCTAGTGATATGGCAATGTTCAGCCCATGAATCAGAGCCTCATATTCTGCTGCGTTGTTGGATGCTGAAAATAGTAACTAAAGAGCATATTTGAGTTGTTCACCTCCTGGTGCAATGAAGAGTATTCCCACGCCTTCCCCCTGCAGTTTCAGTGATCCATCAAAATACATCCGCCATACTTCTGCAGTCTCTAGGTTATCTGGCATTTGTTGCTCGGTCCATTCCGATACGAAGTCAACTAGCGCCTGAGTTTTGATTGCAGTTCAAGGTCTAAACTCCATGTCATGAGCTCCTAGCTCGTAGGCCCACTTGGCTATCCTTCCGATGGCTTCCTTGTTGTGGAGAATATCCCCTATTGGAAATCCAGTGACTACTATGACTTTGTGATCATCAAAGTAGTGACGGAGCTTGCGTGCAGTTAGAAGTACTGCATACAATAGTTTTTGAACTTGAGGATATTTTTTCTTTGAAGGTCCCAGAACTTCACTGATAAAATAGACGGGGTGCTGTACTGGATAAGCATGTCCTTCTTCCGCTCGCTCGACTACCAACGTGGTGCTCACCACGTGAGTCGTGCAAGAGATATATAACAGTAAATCTTCGGCTGATAGACTCGGCGTGCCTCGACGCGGCGGTTTTAGTACTGGTGGTGTTGTTAAGAATCTATTTAGTGCATCTAGGGCTTCCTGAGCCTCTAAAGTCCATTGGAATTTGTCCACCTTTTTGAGCAATTTGTAGAATGGCAGTCCCTTTTCTCCCAACTTCGATATGAATCTGCTTAGAGCCGCCATGCATCCAGTAAGCCTTTGTACTTTCTTCTGTGACCGTGGTGCTTCCATCCTCATGATAGCCTCGATTTTTTCTGGGTTAGCTTCAATTCCTCGGTGGCTGACAATGAATCCGAGTAATTTTCCAGTCGGTACTCCAAGGACACATTTTTCAGGATTGAGCTTCCATCGATATCGTCGCAGACTGTTAAAGACCAGCTGTAAATCTTCAATGAAATTGGCTGAGTTTTCTGTTTTGATCACCACATCATCCACATATGCATATGCTTCCACACGCTTGTCCCAGTGATTGGCTAAGCATGTCTGAATGGCTCTCTGGTAAGTCGCTCCAGCATTTTTGAGACCGAACGGCATGGAGGTATAGCAGAAAGCTTCAAATGGAGTGATGAATGCTGTTTTTTCCTCGTCTTCTTTTGCCAGGCTGATCTGATGATACCCGGAGTAACAATCCAAGAAAGATAACATAGAACAACCGGTGGTCGAGTCCACAACTTAGTCTATTCTAGGAAGTCCGAAGGGATCCTTCGGACAGTGTTTGTTGAGATCTGTATAGTCGACGCACATGCGCCAATCCACTTTATTCTTTTTGAGTACAAGAACAGGGTTAGCCAACCACTCGAGATGTAGTACTTCTCTAATGAATCCTGTCGCGACCAAGCGAGCCAGTTCTGCACGGATGGCTTCTCTCTTGTCGGGCGTGAAACGTCGTAATTTCTGTCGGATCGGCCTTGCCTGGGGATAAACCTTCAGTTTGTGCTCGGCCAGTTCTCTCGGGACTCCCGGCATATCCGCAGGTTGCCATGCAAATACGTCTCGGTTATCTTGCAGGAACTGGACGAGCGTGCCTTCCTATTTGTCATCCAGGCTGGAGCTGATGATGGTGGTCTTGCGTTCATCAGCAAACCCGAGGTTGATCCTTTTGGTTTCTTCAGTCGGCCGTATAGAGGTCACGACTTGAGCTTCATTCGTGGGTACCGCGAGGTCTTCCTCAGGCTTTGAGTTCGCCTACGCAGAAGAGGTCGCCGACGGCTTGGTGGTGAGGGCCGCTTGGATGGCCACTCGGAAATACTCTGCAGCGCCTTGGAAGTCGGCACGCACAGTCATGATTCCTTGCGGTCCTGGCATCTTCAATATCATGTATGTATAATGTGGAATGGCCATGAACTTCGCCAATCCAGGCCTGCCGATGATGGCATTGTACCCGCAGTCAAAGTTCGCCACCTTGAACCTCAGGTACTCGGTTCTGTAGTTCTCCAGAGTTCCGAAGGTGGCCGGCATGTAGATGTGTCCGAGCGGATACTCTCCTTCAGTCGGCACGATGCCGAAGAAAGGAGTGTCTGACTCGTGGAGCTCTTTGAGGTTGACTCCCAAGCCTTGAAGCGTCCCGGGGAAAGTGACGTTGATGCTGCTTCCCCCGTCCACCAGAACCTTCTTCACCCGGCTTTCTCGGATCACTGGGTCGACGAGGAGCGGGTACTTGCCTGGGTGATCGAAGTTGAGCCACTAATCTGCTCGAGTGAAGGTGATCGGGTGTTCGGACCATCGATACGGGGCAGGGGGACCAGTGGTCGCCACCAGTATCTGACGGTCGTTGAGCTTTTGTTGCCTCTTGCTTTCCGACGACCCATGTCCACCGAAGATGACGTTGACTTCTCTGTCGACGCGCAGGAAGGCTCCGCCTCCTCCCCCTTCCTGTTGTTGAGGTTGTCGAGGCTCCCCTGGCGCTCCTCGAGGTGGGGGAGGCGGTAGAGGTTGGAAGGGTGGACCATGCCCGACGGAGTGCTTGAAGTCCCTGCAGTTCCGGAGGGTGTGGCGCATGTCTTTGTGGTACGGGCACTGCGCGTCGTGGATGTCGTCCAGTGTTTGTTCGCCTCCGCGGGGTCCTCCTCGGGCACGAGAGGCGGTTGGTCCGGCGGCATGGACTTCTTCGCGAGGCTTCTTATCCCAACGTTTGTCGGGTTGTTGGTTCGTGTCGCGTCGTGGTACTGCCGGTGCGGGTTTCGCTCCCCCGATGAGGTCCTGAGCTCGCTCGTCCGCGGTGATGTAGAGGTCGGCTTCCCAGAACAGTTGCTCGG
The DNA here is from genome assembly GCA_029449295.1 of Zea luxurians. Lineage (NCBI taxonomy): Eukaryota > Viridiplantae > Streptophyta > Magnoliopsida > Poales > Poaceae > Zea > Zea luxurians. The sequence continues at coordinate 1,659,689 of JAOPSE010000108.1, read as the reverse complement.
AGGTGGTTGGCGCTTTTTGCAGTATGGTCCGGACGAAGGCTGAGTCATTGGATCCCTGGTAGAAGTCCTCAATCACTGCTGCTTCCGCGACTTCAGGGATTCGATTCCTCATGGTCTGAAATCTTTTGAGGTACGATACGAGATTTTCATCCCCTGGCGCTTGATAGATTTGAGGTCCCATGGCTGCGCCGGCTTATCGGAGAGGGATTGGAAGTTGGCGGTGAAGCATCGACTGAAATTGCTCCAGTCGTCGATGCAGTGTCGGGGTAGGTGTTGCAGCCATTGCAGAGCATCCTGCCCGAGGACGATGGGTAGGTATGTAGTCATCACATCTTCGGTTGCTCCAGCGGCTCGGGCGGCGGTGGTGTAAACAGCCAGCCAGCCTCCCGGATCCTGCTTGGGCTCGTACTTGTTGACATTAGAGACCTTGAAGTTGGGGGGCCACTGAATGGCCCTAAGACATGGAGTGAGCACCAATACCCCACATGTGTCTTCCTGTCGGTGATGATGATGTCTATCCTGGGGAGGGGAGCTGTTATCGGGGTGCCTCGACCGTCCCCGGGTCGTGCCGCCAGTGGAAGTCGTTGCCGACTCAACCCTGATGGCCTGACTCCGTGTAGGGACACCATGGTCTCGATCATACTCTTCTCAGCGTTAGATTTTGTTCTCGTGCCATCATTCGCGCGAGGCGTTGATGGAGCGCCGCGCGTCTCACCGACTGTTGATGGCGTGTCTTAGGTCGCTCGGTGGATGAGCGAGAGGTAGGAGATGATTGGCCGCCCGAGTGAGCAGTCGTCGATAGCCCTTGGCGTCTGGAGTTCGAGGAAGACCGTCGGCTATCTGAGCCAACACTCCACCGACCTCACTCGGCGTGTTCATGGCGCGGGCGAAGTCAGGGTTTAGGTTCCGCCCGAGGAGAGGATTCTCTCTGTGTTGCCTTGCCTCCTGTTCAGCTTGTTCTTGAACTCGTCGACGATCGCGTCGTCGGGAATTCCTTCTCTCCCTAAAGACCCGTTCTTCTGGAGTTTCTCCTATCTCTGAGGCCTTGTCTCGTGATACGGGCTGCGCCGAGTCCCGTTCTCTAGCCTTGTGATGTCGCCGAATATTCCGGCGCCGGTTCCTTCATCGGCGAGATTCTCGCTGAGGTGGTTCTTCCCCAGGCGCGGTTGGTTCATCGTCGGAGACGGGGGTGATTCCACTCTCCCGATGAAGAGGACATCGGGGTAGAATGGAATTGTCCTTGCAATGAGCTTCTTTCTGTTATCCTTTGAGGGCAGAGGCACCAGAAGAGCAGTTTGACGATCCTTCTTCCTTGTGATCCATGTCCATCTTTCTGTTGGAGAGGTGGACAGTGGAGTTCTCTGGGTAGTTGGACTCTCGGCTCCTAGCTCGCTGAAGGTGGTCTTTTCTCGGGGCATTGGAGGTTGTGCTCTTTCCAGCTTCGCTCCGACTTTTCTAGAGATTGTTGAGGAAGACCTTCTCTCTGGCGGGTCCGCGATGCGGTGTAGAGTTCCTTCTTCGTCTGCCACAGATGAAATTATTCTGAAGCAGAACATGGACCCAGGGCGGAGGATGATCTTGTGTTGGAAAGTGACAGCTGTCGGTGTTTTGGGTCCGACCGCGCACCCAGGGTTGTCCCTCAAGGTGCTTTGTGGAGTAGGAAGGTGTCACTAACTGTAGCTCGATGGTTCGTGCCAGATGCATGAGAAACGATGGACGACCTTGTACAGGTTCGGGCCACTTGGAGATGCGTAATACCTTACGTCCTGGAGTGGATCTTTTATGTGGCTGATTACAAGAGAATTCTCTAGTATGAGGAATACCAGAGAGTCGAGTGAATGGCCAAAGGTGAGATCTGTCCCTTGAAGGGGTGCTCCCTAGGCCTTATATATTCGACCGTGGAGCTTTACAAATGGATATGATAACTGCGTATGCCTATGTAATAGTGAACCGACCGAGCTTATCTTCCTATAATTCCACCGACCTATCCCTATTCAGTTCCGCGGTAGGAGGGCACCGCGCGGGAAAGTAGGATCGGTGCTGTAGATAACGCTTAAGCTCGGCGAACTATATAGGCTTAAGTCGATCCATCTTTGTGTTGATCCGTTCTGTTGAAAACTCCTCCCCTGGCCCACGAAGGGATGGCCTTGCGGAATAATGGGCCTGGGACCTTCCGTGAGGCCTTCTTGCCTTCTAGTGGACCCGGGGGATATTTGTCCCCCACAACAACCTTTTAGGCCATAATGTCATAGAAGGCTTAACGACAATTTAATGACCACGAAATGGAACATGTAATGTGCTATGTAGTACTATCCTAGTGTTACTACTTTATCCAATTATCTTTGGTGTGTTGAATGGATGGTTAAATGATGCTAGAAATTTTGTAAAGGTATTTAGATGTATATACTTGACATTTGTATAATATAATATTTTGATAGATGTTTAGCTTTTGTGGGTACGGGTGACCCGATGGGTGACCCATACCCACATGGGTATGGGTATGGGGGTAAATCCATACCCGCTAGTGTATATGGGTGACCGATGGGGTTATTTTTGTGTCGTGGGTATGGGTATGGGGTAGTAATACTCGGTGGGTATTTACCCATTGCCATCTCTAGTATTAAGTGTATTTTGTGAAAGCCTCATAATGGATCCCTAGCCATTCACCTCGGCAGTGTTTATGGGTCCGATCAACCCAGGCTAGATGGGATACATGGCTTGTGGGTAAAGTTGTACCACCTCTGCAGAGTGTAAAACTGATATGTCAGATGTGCTCACGGTTAAGAGCAACCTGGACCCTCACATGATAATTGAACTTAAAGATAGACAATAAATCAAGATCTGATGATCTGCCAATGGTTTGCTTAAGTGGTTTCACTTAAGTGTTTTTGATATACTCTTATAACTTTGTTTAAATAGGATACTTGGATACACACTTATTAGTAAAACAGGTGTTGTTAATAAAATATTGACCAACTAAAATGCTTACTGCTCAACCTTAGCCTTATCTTGTTAAACTTGCATTAATTTTTCCCCCACTTGCTGAGCCCCGACCATAAGTGAGCTCACCCTTGCTAATATTTTGATCAGAGGGTGATGAAGAAGACCTTGATGGAGATTTCGATGAATACTGAGTCTAATGATGCGCCGGTTATCTTCCTGTGGGAGATTACCCATGTTATTTCCACTTTACTTTGATGATACATTTTAAGATACTATTATCTGAATGTTGTAATAAAGACTATTCTACTCTCTTTATGCCCTTATTGCATTGTCTTTTGATATACTACACTTGTGACGTTAACATATGTATAGAAAATGGATCTTGGCACACATATGCTATGCATTCGGTTTTGCCCCCAGAACCGGGTGTGACAGAAGTGGTATCAAAGCTATGCTGACCCTAGGTCGTTAGACTAGTTAGAAATGGAAAGCCTAGTTTGTTCAAAACTTGCTAATTTCATTTTTATAAAATTATTTTATCAGCCTTACCTCTTTAAAATTCAACTGAGTTGACATTTCTATTGTAGATGGTTCGTACTCTCCAAACCACCCGAGTCAACACCAACTACGCCCCTCCGCCACGACAAGCTCCTGACTACCCAGTGGTAGTGGAGGAAGTTCCGGTGGATCTCCCTTGCATTCGAGTGGAGCATGGAGTCATCCTGGAGGACAACTCGGAGGAACTTCTGCCGACGCCCACCCCATTGGCAGAGTCACTAGCCTTCACAGCTAGGTCATCGACCTCAGCATCGCTTGCACTAGCCGTTCAAGCTCCTGCACCCGGAGGCGACGACCCAGACGACTCTGGGGACGATGATGAGGATGACAACGACAACGAGGATGACGAGGAAAACGTCAACGAGGAGGCCAACGATGCTCAGCAGGACTACTCATGGGGTTTGGGTCTGTCACCGAACATTACACATCAATGTTTGAGACGGGGCACTTCCCCAACCTACAGCAAGATGTGCTGCATGTGTTGGGAACCTACGTCCGACCCTTGTACGAGATAAGGCGAGTGTGCGAGCCTCCCCAGGCTTGCTACTACATCACTCGCATCCACGTCAGGGTGATGGATGCAGGGGATAGGGGGTTCAGGACTCTATCAACTCATGAGTCCCTGACACCGCTATCCACCTACGCTGCTTCGGTCAGCGATGCTGCCAGACGGACTCTATGGTCTCTCAGCCACACCTTCCGGCAACAGCTGCATGACACGAGGTTCAGGCATCTTCCTCTGCGTCTGAGTGGAGGAAGCCAGACCAGCATCGTTCCAGGTGGAGCTTGTGAGGATCGCCTCAACACCCTAGCTGGTGTAGTGGCCGGTCTTAATACCAACTGGATAGTGCCACCTTGGATCTCTTTAAGGTGCACTTGGAGCTGGAGGATGCCCACGCTAGGATTGCAGCCTTGGAAGCCCTACTTTAAGGACGGGATCCGCCTGAAGCCCAGGTCCCCGCCATGGCGTTGTCCCCTCCCCGCAAGAGGATTCGCCATGGGGAGCCTGGATCCGTCACCAGGCTGCATTGAAATTTTAAGTATTAAGTTGTAATAAGATAGTTTTCGCGTCAGACGATGAAATACTCTTTTATAAGTTATCCTTATAATAATAACAACCATGTGATGGTGTTGGTTGCAATGTTTGAGTTGGATTTTTGTTTAAGTGCAATGGTCTTATGGAATGATGGCCATAAGAGCATACAAAAAAAATAAACTTAAGCTATTCCCCTCTAGAATCTTTATTACTCCTCACTCCTCTAAAGAATTTCTCTTTCTAACCAATCAGATGGTGAACGCTCGTTTAGGACCCAACAACAACAGGAACCAGCGTGGTCAGCAGATACCACCACCACCAAACCCTAACATAGAGCAGTTTATCGCAGCTCAGATGCAGCTTCTACATGGACTCACTGCGTCTGTCCAACAGATTCAGCAAAACTAGCAGAACCAACAACACCAGCAGCAACAGCAAAATGCACCCCTGGCTAGAGATAAGCATCGGGATTTTATGAGCCATCACCCGCCAACTTTCTCTCATGTTGTTGATCCTTTGGATGCCGATGACTGGCTCAAGGTTATCGGAAAGAAGTTGGATATCACCCAGTGCAATGACCGGGAGAAGGTCTTGTATGCCTCGGGAAGACTCGAGGGAGCCACGTCTGACTGGTGGGATGCCTTCACAGCGGCACACACCAATGCGAACACTATAACCTGGTAGGAGTTCTAAGTGAACTTCCACGCTCATCATAATCCCTTGGGGATTATGAAACTAAAGAAGAAGGAGTTTCTTTCCCTTACTCAAGGGAATATGGCCGTTAGTGAGTACCTTGATCGCTTCACCCAGCTTTCACGCTACGCACCGGAAGAAGTAGATACTGATGAGAATCGCCAAGAGCGTTTCTTGGAAGGATTGATTGGACCACTAAACTATCAACTGCAGAGTCACACTTTCCCTAACTTACAGACTCTGCTGAACAAGGCAATTGGCCTTGAAAGCAAAAGAAGGGAACTGTCTGACCATAAAAGGAAGTTCCAAGGTCAATCTAGCAGGAACACCCACCCGAACAACTCGCAGGGTTCTTAGTTTCGCTCTAGAAATCAGGGTGGAAACAGTTATCAGATGCAACACTCTGGACAACAAGGCTAGAGAAGCAATCAAAGTCAGAACCACTAGACGAACAACTCTCAGACCAACCAAAGGTTTGGTGGGAATTCGCAGACTCGTCAAGGTGACGCCGTGAACACGCAGGCCAAAAGCAACAATGCACCAGTCCAACCCAATGGTTGTTTCAAGTGCGGTGAGCTTGGTCATTATGCTAACAACTGCCCAAGGCGCAACCAACAGACACCTTAGAAGAACAGCGGACAGAGAATGGACTAGAACACCCCCGCTCGTGGATCTACGCAGAACAAAACGCCGCAGAACCAGAATAGAGGAAGGGTCAATCACGTCATAGCTGAATCAGTGCCTGAGGATGCCGACATGGTGTATGGTATGTTTCTTATCAACTCCATACCTGCTTCAGTTTTATTTGACTCTAGAGCATCGCATTCATTTATAACTGAGTCATTTTTGGAAAAACATAACATCCAAAGCACCCTCTTAGGAAGATGTTACACATTAGTTCACCAGGAGGTGACATGAAGGCCACACATTCATGCCTCCATGCTAATCTCAAGATTCAAGGAATAGATTTTCCAGTCAACCTAGTGGTCTTAGGATCCAACGATATTGATGTGATTCTTGGATGCGACTGGTTGAAAAGTTGTGATGGAATGATACAATGTGCCAAAAGAACAATTATCTTGACAAGTCCACAAGGTGAAAGAATCCAAGTTAGCATAGATATGTCAACAGATACAAAAGGAAAGGCAGTGGTGAATCACTTGGAAGAAAAGCCCCTAGAAAATATCAAGGTAGTGTGTGAATACCCAGACGTATTCCTGGAGGAATTACCAGGTATGCCACCTGACCGTGATATAGAATTTTCTATTGAATTATTACCCGGAACTGCACCTATCTCAAAAAGACCTTATAGAATGGATGTCAAAGACTTAGTTGAACCAAAGAAACAAATAGAAGAATTACTAGAAAAAGGTTTCATTCGCTCAAGTTCATCCCCTTGGGGAGCCCCCGTTCTATTTGTGAGCAAGAAAGATGGTTCGAGAAGAATGTGTGTTGATTATAGAAGTTTGAATGAAGTAACCATCAAGAATAAATACCCATTACCTCGGATTGAAGATTTATTTGATCAGATGAAGGGAGCTAAGATATTCTCGAAGATAGATCTAAGGTCGGGATATCATTAGTTAAAAATTCGAGCAGAAGATGTACCCAAGACAGCCTTCACTACGAGATATGGATTATATGAGTTTTTGGTCATGTCGTTTGGACTGACTAATGCACCGACATACTTTATGAACTTGATGAATAAAGTATTCATGGAATATCTGGATCAGTTTGTGGTCATATTCATTGATGACATACTGATATACTCTCCGAATGAAGAAACACACGAAGATCATCTAAGACTAGTCCTACAAAAGCTTCGTGACAATCAATTATATGCAAAGTTCTCGAAGTGTGATTTTTGGCTGAAGGAAGTTGCTTTCTTAGGACATATTGTTACTGATGGTGGAATTAAAGTAGACCTAGGAAAGATAGCGAAATACTAAATTGGAAGCAACCAAAGGATGCGTCCAAGATCAGGAGTTTTCTTAGATTGGCAGGACACTACAGAAGATTCATTGAAGGTTTTTCCAAGTTAGTGAAACCTCTTACCTCACTACTGGAGAAAGGTTAAGAGTTCAAGTGGGATGAAGCATGCCAGAATTGTTTTGAGGAACTCAAGAAAAGGTTAACCACTGCACCAATATTGGTAATGCTAGACATTCACAAGGGATTTGATGTGTATTGCGATGCATCACACCTTGGACTTGGATGTGTGCTAATGCAAGAAGGAAAAGTAATAACTTATGCCTCAAGATAGTTGAGAAAGCATGAGAAGAATTATCCTACGCATGACTTGGAACTAGCTGCCGTAGTGCATGCTTTGAAGATTTGGAGGCACTATATGATTGGAAACAAGTGCAAAATCTTCACGGATCACAAAAGCTTGAAATACATATTCACTCAGAAAGAACTCAACCTAAGTGTCACACTCGGTTTTAGAAGGCAAACCAAATGTGAACCATGTACGTGCCAGGATCAGCAATTCACGTACACAACAGTTACATCATGATGTCTGAAACATCCACATAGTCATTAACAATTATCAAAGTGCGGAAATGAAACGTAGATAAACATGGCCTTCACAGGAAGCCAACTGGGGGTTTGCCGCTAACCCACGCCTAGAACTCATCGTACTCTTGGAACTCCTGGAAGTCCTCCTCCATGGCTTCATCTTCTCTTGAGCAGTGGTTGCAACGTGGACAACCTGGGGGGTTTGGTGTGTAAAGTAAGGGTGAGTACACATCAACATACTCAACAATTGTCCCGTTTGGCTGTAGTGGACTAGCTTTATGTGGGGTTAAGTCAAGCAGTTGCTTTTAGTTGGTCAGGTAATTATTACTAGTAGAGAGACAGGTTTTAGCATTAACCTAAGTTATTAACCCAAAAGTACCCTTTCCAAACGGAAAGAATACCATAAACCATTACCATAATCATAATCAAAACAATCATCCTCATTATCACCTGTAAACAAAACATCTCTGATCAATGTGTCTCTAATTAATGGAGCTTCCTTGGCTGCTCATAACTGCGAGCACAACTGATATATCAGTTTCATAACACTCTGCAGAGGTTGCACACTTTATCCATGAGCCATGATTCCCTTTCTGCTCCGGGAGAGCTACTCCCCATTGACCACTACCTAGGTGGCCTGGCAGGGTATCACTATGAAGCCTTTACAAAGATCCCCCGAGGCTGTAGTCGCCCGTTAGGTTTCCTAAATGTACCACACTCCTCCCCAAGGGGTAATCCACCCTTGGCAGAGCGAGCCGCATACACCGAGCCCTATTGACGGCACGACGGCGAAGCAAACTACACCTCAGTTCCTTTAATTAATTAGCTAAGGGTGTCCCATACCACCCTCATGGTTGCACTGTTTTCCTAGGCGGTCATCCAACGAACAGGTCCTTACAGAGAGGCACTCGAGAAACCGCTTGAGCCCTCTAAAGAATCACCAGACCAACATCATAATCATAATGACAACATCGTATCATAAGTGTTCACATCATGTTCATTGATTAAAGTAAAGCAATAGCATGAAGCTAACCATAGTAACCCAAAAGGTAATCAAGGACAAGGTAAATACAAAGCTAGTCAATCCTTAGGTTGATCATGGTATGCGGGTTGATGAATTATAAAGTAAATAGGACATAATAGGTCAGAGGACACTTGCCTTCACCAAACAGATGCTCGGGATCTTCAGCCTCATATAACTCGTAGAGTTTGATCTCTTGGTCGCCAAAGCTTGACTGACGATTCCTCGAATCTCGAAAATGGATCGTAGTCTATTCGCGACGCGCAACGAATACAAACAGGCACAAGCAAACATATACACACATAAGAACATTACACCATGCAAAGGAAAACATTATAAAAATATATAATACGGAATATAACTCGCTTCTACGATCACGTGAGGAAAAATGAACGCAACAGTCGGAGCTATGGTCGAGAAGTTATAACGTTTACGTTATGCAAGTAATAGTCAAGATATTTATAAAATATAAATTATCGCCACTGCTTAGTTTCAATTAATTTGATATTCTAATAGTTAACAGCTACACAGGTGATTAATTAACGTGAGTGATCATAAGAGAAAATAATTTAATAACGCGCGCGACAACACGCCAAAGACGCGTGACGACACGCGACCCTGTGTGAAACAGCGCGTGGATGGCACGCGGAACAACGCACACGACAGCGCGTGACACGCGCGAGTCAGCGCGACTACGCGCGCGAACAACACGATGACGCGCAAGACTCACGAGAGTCGCTAACAGACATCATGTTTATAATACACAAGTATTAAATAAAAAGCATTTGAGTTGGTATTAATCAAATTAACATTTATATTTATAAATGCGCGAGTTGAAAACTATAAACTAGTTTTAATTAGAAGGTCGTCTTTGAATAATTATCGAATACCGAAATTATAGATAATTAGTTAACCAATTAAACTTGCGACATAACTAGATAACATTACTACTACAAAATCGACATTGCTACAGAGTTGACGTGACTGAAGCAAATAGAAACGGGTTTACGACACATTATATATTGAATAGCTAGCAATTCGCAGCTAATAAACAATTTTCTTAAAACGCGCGAATCGTGACTCACACGAACGACGACACGTGAACAATACGCGTGAACGTCATGTGGATAGAACACACAGTACGCGTAGAACAGAGCACGCGACACACGCGGAATGGGCGATGACAGCGTACACGAACAGTACAGGCGAGTAGCGCGCAGACAACACACGACATGCGTGAACGACGCGTAACACGTGAAGCAGCACGCGAACACGCGAGAATCATTAACTAATTGTTGTTTTTATACTAAACACTAAATAGATATTAAATATAACATCCAAGTTGTTAAAATCACATTACCACGTATTTACAATCGCATAATTAAATTGTAAATTGATCCGATTGAGTATTCAATTTAATGACTGACAACTAAGTAGGAAATTAATTAGCGCAGGGTAGATGCGGGATTCTCACCTTGCGATGACGGCGGACGGCGAGGCGAGTCGACAACGTGCTGCGCGCATGACGTACAACACGAGCGACGGCAAGGCCGCTGCTATGCCATGGGCCCCGGGATCCATGACCTAGGGCTCGCTGGCTGAACAGGGCCACAAGCCGCGCTGCCGCGGGCTAGCTGGCGTGTCGTGCCACCATGCAGGCAGGCTGTTGGCCGCCGCGTTGGCTGGCTGAGGGCCGCCGAGCCGGGCGAGCTCGTGGGCAGAGGCCGGGATGCGAGGCAGGCGCATAGGGGCCGACGAGCAGGCTGTCCTGGCCGCTCGGACGCCATGGGCGAGCCTCACCCGCGGCTGGTGCGCGACGCTGGGACACTAGGACACCAGGAGGGACGCCGGGACCTGGGGCTAGGGTGGGAATGAGGCAGGGCTAGATGCACTGGGCGGGTGGCCGGAGCTGGGCGAGAATGGGCGAGAGGAGCGCGTAGTGGGCGGTTCTAGCAGAGATAGGCGCGTGCACAGCTGAGAAAAAGGAGGAGGCGGTTGAAAGAGATGACATGTGGGGCCAAATTGCAGCGGCACCAGGCCAGCGACGCTCGGCTGGGCGTTGCCCACGCGCGCGCGGGCCACTGCGGCACAGTAGCGCGGGCGCCTGGAGTGCGCTGGCGAGGGGCACCGCGGCCTAAGTCAGCCGGGCCGAATGGAAGCGGGAGGGGTGGCTTGGGCTGATGCGGGGCAGGGCGAAGGGGTGAAGGCGCATGGGCTGCGCTGGGCCAGCGAGAAGGCCAGCCAAGGGGGGAGGGCACATGTAACACTATAAAAACCATCAACTAAAAATAATGCATTTAGTTATTATGGTAATTAGGGTAATATATTTTTATTCAAGTGTTTATTATTTATTTGCATTTGAAATATTTTTTGATTACTCATGATTGATTTGTGGATATTTAATAGCATTTCTTCTTATAGGAAAATCCTAGTAAATAATATAATAATTGTTAGTCCAAAAATAAATATATTATTTATAAATAGTTTTGGTATAATTATTATGAATTTTAGGGTTATTTAAAAATGTATTTCGAATTTAGAAAAGAAATAGAAAAAAAGAAAAAAAACCCTAACCCTAACCCTAAGGCCCACTAAGGCCCATCAAACTCCCGGTCACCGTGCCCCCTGGCTTTTCTCCAAGCCACCGCCGCCCTCTGTCTTCCCCCTCCCCTATTCTCTCTCTCCTATCATCTCTCTCTCCCCTTGCTCCCATGCGCGCGCCGCCAGGAAGCCGCCGTGACACCCGCGACGCCGGCGCCCCCTCGCTCTCTTCCCTGACCGCGTGCTAGGATGCAGCCGCCACGCCAGGAGCCCAGGAACTGACGCCGTGACCCCGCCCCGTGCACCAACCGCACAGCCACGCCAAGACCCCCGACCGCGCCTTGAAGACCCCGTGCCCCGCACGTCTGTTTCTCCCTCCCCATTGCTCTCTCCATTGACGCCTTGGGAGGTAACCGACGCCATTGATAGCGCCATGAATACCCCGGCCGCCTCTCTCCCTTCCCCAGCCGCCCTTTCCTCTCCCCTCCCTCCTTCTATAAAAACCGAGCTACTATCTCCCTCCTCCCTACCCAAGCTCGCCCCCTACTCTCCCTCAAGCTCCTCGCCATTAGAGCCACCGCCACCGTCGCTGGAGTTCGCCACGCCGTCGCCGAAGCCCGTGGAACTCGCCGGAGCTACGCCACCCGTCGTACTGAGCCTTCACCTAGACGCAAGCCCAAGTCGTCCACCATTCATCGCGAGGTTGAAGACGACCCAAATTAATTTTTGTATTTTTGAAATTACTTTTTGATTCGGTTTATGAATTGTATATTTATTGTGTTGTAATATGAGCATGTGTGATTCGGAATTCATACGTATGTGTACTATGGAATCTTTGGTAGATATATGCGATAAGTAGTGCACCATGATTATTCATGTTATTCGATGAGATGACTTTTAGAATGTTGGATTAGAGAGAAATATGACGAAAATTAGTAGTCGCACGTTTGTGATAAAAACACTAGATAGAAAATTTTATAGTTAATTTTGGGTCACAATGAACTTTGTAAATTATTTGGAGGATTATAATCATAGGTCCATTTTAATGGAATTAGTAAATGGTATAGAATTCATGACCATATAAACATTATAGGATTTTAGATGATTTATATCCGATTATTTTTAATAATACTTTCTTGTAGAAAGAAAGGAGAAAATACCACTAGTCATATGAAACTAGGTTTTATTAGCCAAAATAAATGTGTTCACGAGTATAGCACTTAAATTCTTAGAGTTAGTAAAATACTTGTTTATGTCAAAATAAACCTGCTTATGTTATAAAAAGCCCAATTGGTGATTTATGTTGAGTTTTAGAATATTAATGTTAGTAGATTCATTTTTAGCTATACTCAATAATTCAAGTTAGAAATAAAAAGAATAAAATCTATTAGTCTATTTATTAGTGTTAAAGAAAATAATTAGCTTTTATTTTCATAAAGGATGTCAATACGTATTAATACTAGTTAAAACTATTATTATAGCACCTACTCATAATTTCATCAATAATGACTCGCATAATAGTCATAAATGAATTAATAAGTATTTACGCTTTAGGACATATTTATGAGTGTGATAAGTGTGATGAATGTAATGGTAAATGATTACCTCTGTACTGGTGTATGTTTATTTATTTGGCGTGCGTATTATATTGTATGGGCGATACACGAATCAATGCTAGAAGTGGACTGTAAGGTAGACGAGCCTAACACGTTTGAGGACGACCCGCATGACATGTTCGAGCAAGGCAAGTGGATTCTCCCTCTGCATATTCTATTGCTACCCAATTAATGCATATAATAATGTTTATTTTTTGGATATACTGCATAATTTGATGGGATTTACCTAATTAAGGATTTCCTAGGTTTACCGACTGTATTCCTTGATTACCCTGGGAAAATACTATGCTTTGCAAATTTGGCTACCGCTCAACTTGATAATTTTGATGTCACTCATTATTTGATATTAATGTTCCGGAAATGAAATTGGCATTATGGTATTAACCCGATGGTTAAACAAGATTATTTCATATTAAATGGAACATGGAGTGACCACCCAGGATAACAGTGTAACCACGAGTGCTATCATGGCTCTGTCTTTGGTAATTAGCTTTATATGCTTAGTACCTAGTAACCTTACCTGAAATATGGTCAAGAGGGGGAGCGGCAGTGGTGGCAGCTCACGTTAACATGGGGACATATTCTTGGCTAAGGTACCTCGCCCAGAGGGCCTCCACACCAACTTGGAAACCTTAGCGGGTTGCTTTGTATTAAGTGTATTTTGTGAAAGCCTCATAATGGATCCCTAGCCATTCACCTTGGTAGTGTTTACGGGTCCGATCAACCTAGGCTAGACGGGATACATGGTTTGTGGGTAAAGTTGTACCACCTCTGCAGAGTGTAAAACTGATATGTCAGCCGTGCTCACGGTTAAGAGCAGCCTAGACTCCTCACATGATAATTTAACTTAAAGATGAAAAATAAATCGAGATCCGATGATCTGCCAATGGTTTGCTTAAGTGGTTTCACTTAAGTGTTTTTGATATACTCTTATACCTTTGTTTAATGGGAATACTTGGGATACACACTTATTAGTAAAACATGTGTTGTTAATAAAAAATTGACCAACTAAAATGCTTACTGCTCAACCCTAGCCTCACCTTGTTAACTTGCATTATTTTTCCCCCACTTGCTGAGCCTCGACCATAAGTGAGCTCACCCTTGCTAATATTTTGATCAGATGGTGATGAAGAAGACTTTGATGGAGATTTCGACGATGAATTCTAAGTCTAACGATGCGCCGGTCTTCTTCCTGTGGGAGATTACCCATATTTAATTCATCCTTACTTTGATGTTGATACTTGTTCAAGATACAATGATTTAGATGATGTAATAAAGTACTCTACTCTCTTTACGCCTTTATTGCATTGTCTTTTGATATATTACACTTGTGACGTCAACATATGTGTGGAAATGGATCTTGGCACACATATGCTATGCGCCCGGCTCTGCCCCTAGAACCGGGTGTGACAGAAGTGGTATCAAAGCTATAATAACCCTAGGTCGTTAGACTAGTTAGAAATAGAAAGCCTAGTTTGTTCAAAACTTGCTAATTTCATTCTTATAAAATTATTTTATCAGCCTTACCTCTTTAAAATTCAACTGACTTGACACTTTCTCTTGTAGATGGTTTGTACCCTTCAAACCACCCAGGTTAACACCAGCTACGCCCCTCCGCCACGGCAAATTCCTGTCTACCCAGTGGTAGTTGAGAAAGTTCCGGTGGATCTTAATATATTCGTTTTATTTAACCACTGGGCTAGGCCACTATTTCTGAAGAGTTCAGGGTGCACTTTATAAAAACCAGGGGCCTACTTTCAGTGTTCTTTAAACTATCCTGGACTGCGGGTTTGTTTATCAGAAATAGAAGGTCTCTTTAGCAAAATGTGCACATCAAAGGGGTATCGGGTACTTAGAATCGCCCGATCCAAATCCGGCGGCCCGGATTAGATCGTGTTTTTAATGAAACGATATGCAACCGTGATCCTCGGATCTTAGATCAATGGTCGGCACAACCCATCAATTCCTAACTCTCGATTTCGAGATCCGCGGTCACGATTTAACACACTAAAGTGTTTTCCTGCGATTAAATCTAGATCGCGCATCAGGAGATCAACAGCCCAGGTTGCCCCGGCCGAATCGGTACCCAAGTTCTAATCTCGTTTGTTCATTGGAAGATCAATGGATGGCGTGTTTTCTTCTTCCTCCCAGTCATCCAAGCAGCAAGGCATAGATCCCGTGCGGCGGAGCCATGGCTGGCTTCACCCAAACGTGGATCCAGAGCATGAACTCCGACCGGAGCTATGCGATCCTTAGCACAAACCGCATGGTAGGAAGGTGCTCGTACCAGAGTATCAGATGGCACAGAGGCCCGGTGTTGACGAAGCGTGGATCTCTCTTCCTTTCTTTGATCTCCCACCTTGTCTGTGAGGCGAACGTCGATGAAGCTTGTGACTTAGATGGCCAGGGTGGTTCGCGGTGGACGGTTTCTTTTATAGCCCAGATGCAAGGCTGAGGGCCTGCAATCTTACCGACTCGCCCAAAAACCATGGCAGACGCAGAGGAGATAGGGGTTGACATGGCTTCAGGCTGACGATGTGGGGTCCATATGGAAGAGGCGAGACGGAAACCGATGTGCGCGAGGCTCGACTTACTAAGTGGGGCCCACACGTTAGCGGCTGCGTCGTTGCAACGGGAGCGTGCGCGTACTGGGCCGATGATGGGCTGAGCTGAGAGGATTCGGCCCAAGCGCCTAGTGAAGTCTTCCCTTTTATTTTTATTTATTTATTTATTTATTTATTTATTTATTTATGTTTTTCATTTTCTTCCCTAAATTTCAAACTCTAGTATTTGAATTCAAACTTGTTCGTGAGTTCACACACTGGTTAAATGCCCAAATAAAGTACTAGCATGAATAATTATAATTATTTATATATATTTTTCTTTATAGTGTATATTCTATTTTTATTTCATTATATTTTCTTATTTCTCTTTCCATTTTCAAATTCTATTTTTCAAACTTAAGTTTGTCTGATAAATTTGAATAACAAATGCAAAAATATAAGAATTCCAGCATGATATGCATATCTCTATATTTATTTATTTGTTATTTGCTCAATATAATCTCATTAATTAAATATGGACAAGGAAAAGAAAACCAAATAATCTCCAAAGGTTCCATAATCCAAAACACCGACTTGTAAATATATTTATTTATTTATTTTATTATTTTTTCTTATACAAAATTTGGGCTTTACAAATCCTACCCCCTTAAAAGAAATATTGTCCTTGAGATTATTAAGAAAATTTGTATCCCAATCTTGTCTGAAAACATATGCATAAGCAAGAAATGATGCATAACTTGTTAATCCAAACATAGGTCCAAATAGACTTTATTATTATCTATATCTATACTATATTTAAAGCACCAGTTTCAACGGTCGTCGTGCGTCATATTTTTACAAATAACCCCTTATAGCTATTTCAAATTAATCCGCTGCACGCCTATAGATGGCCAAACGGCGGCCCAGCACGGGCCAGACACCCGCGGGCCACAACTCTGGCCCAGACACATCATGCCGGCCTGCTGACTGTGCCGGGCCAGCCCATTAGCCCGTCGGCCCATTGGATTAAATCAGCGTAAAATGTTAAAAAACGGTGCAAGAGGTGGGGTTCGAACCCATGGCCTGATGGAAGAAGGGCGGGAGACACTGGGTGAAGTTGCCTAACCAGTAGAACATCATGCTCAAATATTTTTTAATATTGAATATAAATTATATATATATACGTTTTTTTGTAAAATTAAAAATTATAATCGTGTTAGGCCGAGCCAGCACTACGGGCCGAGGCTACAGCCCAAGCACGGCACGACGTTCTTGGCTCTTCCAAGCATTAGGTCGTTTCTGAGACCATATTGGCGCAATGGACTCCATGGTGTTTGAGGTTGCTGAATTGGATAGAGCAACAATGATTTGTCACACTAACAGTAAAATAAAAGGTTATTTGTTGGTTTTAAACGTTAGTAATTGCTATGAAGTAGCATAATTTATATGAAGTGCATCCAATTTTTATTGATGTCTGACTTTAGCAATCACTCCATATTTTGATCTATCTTTTTTATAAGTTTGAGTTCATGTGACTTATTTTTGAAACTTGAGCGCACAAACTTTCTCTTATTTGGTCTACGTATGGTGGAATTATGTCATTTTATAATATCTATTCGTTCAGTCAGTTGTTGTGAACTCTTCTAATCGCTCACTTCATTGGTCGTGTTGTACCAAGACATATTGTATGGAGTAAACAATAACATCAGTTAGCCAAATTAAAAAAGTATTATATGAAGAGCGGAGACAATCAATAAAAAATTTTGAAATTTTTTTAGTGGATAGTTTACGTGGGTATTGTTGTAAGCCGTCGCAACGCACGGGCAACCGACTAGTTATTTCTAAACTAATAAAGAACTAGATAGTACCTAAGGTATTATTTAGGTCTTACAAACACTACTACAATATATATATACTCTAATCTTGTGGCTCATTACCCTCTACTTTGGCTTCTTCACCCTCAACCGGCACCTCTTCCAGGTTTTCGGGTTCTTCGGGCTCAACTTCTGCCTCCACGTGGTTGACCTGACCCTGATTAACGGATAAGGCCTGACTCTTGCCTCCTGAGGCTTGTCCTTGCTTCATTGGAGCTGGAGTGGTAATGGCAGCCTTGTTGGGACAATAGTTGGCATAATGTCCAGCCTGTCCACATTTGAAGCATGACCTGTTTGTGGATGTATTAGGAGCAACAGGTCTCGTTGGAGTGTTTGCTTGAGGAGTAGCAGATTGGGTCTATTGAGTTTGTTGCCAAGAACTGCCATGAGCAGGTGTACTTTGAGGAGAGTATAATGGGGATGGGTACTACTTCCAGCCTATCCTTGGTTAGTAGCCCTTCTCTTCTCTCCAAACTCAACCCTCTTGTTTTTCAGAGAAATAACTTTGTCTAGTAGTCTCTGGAAGGACGAGAATGTGTGTGATATCAGCTGTTATTATAGCAGCCCGATCAAACCTTCCAGAAATAGCTCCTGCTTTTTCTCATCATCATCGACCTCCCAGGAGCATATCGAGATAACTGGATAAATTTGTCCCTATGTTTGCTTACGAACATGTTTCTCTATTTAAGGGATAGGAACTCCTTTTTAATCTTCATAAGACCAGCATGAATATGGTAATTCCTGAATTGAGTGAAGAATTCTGCCCAGGTGATGGTGTTGGTAGCAGCGTGAGCAGCGCAATATGCATCCCATCAATCTGCAGCGGGGCCAGTAAGGCGACCCGATGCATAGAGTACTTTCTCCATGTCGGAGCACTGAGCTATGTTGAGCATCTTGTCCATGGACTTCAACCAGTAATTAGCTTGTAGTGGGTCCGAGGAGTTAGAGAATGCCAGTGGCTTGTGACTCATAAACTCCTGGTGCTTATCCCTGAGCAGAGCTGGTGGTGGTGGAGGTGGTAGTTGCTATCGTTCCTGCCATTCTTGGTGCATATCTTGGTTGTTGGGGGCCTTCCTCTTTCGAAGGTCCTAAAAAACGTGACTAATATGTTTTTCAGTGTAACATAGACTACTACAGGAGGCTTGGGCTTTGAGATAAAGATATGCGTGGCATGAAGATGCGACCTGAAGGCAGGATGAACGGACACCAAAGCTATGGCTAAAAGGGCTTCAGTTTAGTATAATGACGAAGGTGGAAGATGGAACCGACCTAAAGGAGAAAAGACTACTTAGTCCTTGATAGCTCGCCTTATGATTAGCAGTAAATGTCAGGGACATGAATGTAATTTTGACCGGACTGCGTCCCGTGCCTATAAATAGATGAACAGTAACACTGTACTATTCACGCTGAATGGTAATCACTCAGGTGTCAGTCTCGCTTTTCACCTTCTGCTGAACCGAAGGTATTAATGTAATGTTCACATTGTTGGTGTTTGTTTATGTTTATAAAATAAGAATACAAATAATCTAACAATTCCTAGTGATTATTTATATTCTTTTGTATTTTGTGTATATTCATTTATATTTGCTGAGACGATGAAGGTACACCCTTCATGTCCTTCGTCCGAAGGTCATTATATCCAAAACGAGGTAATGCTTCGAAGGACGAAGGTCTTTTATCATTAACAATTGTGTTGCCTTGTTCTTAACCTGTAGCATTCGAGAACAAGTGAACAACATTAGCGCCTACCTCCGGTGAACTCATTCGACCACCTTCGACAAGCATCGACTTTCACAATGCTGCCAAAGAAGACAACGGTGCCAGGGGCTGCCCTGTAGCCACTGGACACTAACCAGGAGACGCTGCGAGAAGCTAGGAGCCAGAAGAGGAAGGCTACTAGCCCAACACCTCAGGAGGAGGAACTGGATCAAGAGATCAAGGATCTGGAGGCTATCCATCAACAAGTGCAAAGGAAGAGGGAAAAGATGCTTTGGCTCTCCGACCTTCAGAAGAAGATCGATGAAGCCGCTGAAGAAATGCACCATCTCACTCAAGATGACCAAGACCGAAGGCCTCAACACAGGGAGCTTTGCCAAGAAAGTCCATTCAATGATGATGAATGGTATGGTGACTTTCCTCAAGACAATTTTGCTTTTGACGATGCTTCTCCCTTGGCAGCAGAATTGCAGGCTACCCCATGGCCACCGTCATACAAGCCACCTCAACTCCCCATGTATGACGGCCCCTTAGACCCAAAGCAATTCCTGATGAGCTACGAAGCAACCATATCCTCATATAGGGGCAATACTGCAGTCATGGCGAAGTCCTTCGTCATGGCAGTCAAAAGCGTAGCTCAAACTTGGTACTCCTCTCTTTGGTCAGGGACAATCACGTCATGGCAGAAGCTAAAGGATATGTTAGTGACCAGCTTTCAGGGTTTTCAAACAAAACCAGTCACTGCCCAAGCTCTTTTTCAGTGTACACAAGACCAGGAGGAGTACTTGCATGCGTATGTCCGAAGGTTCTTAAGGCTGAGAGCTCAAGCACCTACATTGCCCAATGAGATCGTCATTGAGGCCATGATCAAGGGACTTCGGCCAGGACCCATGGTGCAATACTTCGCAAGGAAGCCACCACAAACCTTGGAGAAGCTTCTCCAGAAAATGGACGAGTACATCAGAGTCGACAATGACTTTTGGCAAAGAAGGGAAGAAGCCTACAGATACTCTAAAATGGCTAGGGGCTTCGGAGGAAGATTCCACCCTAGGCATGTTAGGTCAATCCATAATGCTAGCTCAAGTGATGATAGGGGAAACCAAACCCAAAGGCAGCAGCACAGCTCCCAATCATCAGGGGCATAACAAAGTTCCTTCAGGCCACCAGCTCAAAGAGGTAGAGGGGGCAAAAGCTTCGGAGGAAGATATGGAGATCAGCTCAGGAAACTCTTTTGTTTGTTCTGCGGCGAAGACAAAGGGCATACCACAAGAACATGCCAGGTTACGATTCAAAAGCAGAAAGAGATTGCCGAAGCTGAAGCACGGCAGAATCAGCTGAAGCAGGTTCTACATACCGCTTCATGCTACTCTCCCTATGTCCCAGATTATGTAGGCAATCAACAGCCTACGACTTCTGTTGCTTCGGCAAGCCATTCTCAAGCTTCCTGGGCCCAGTTGCCACCACTACCACTGCTAGCACCTACTTTGGTTCGCAGTCAGCAGTCAGAAGGGCATCACCACGCTCAGCAACAGCGCGACTTTCGGGAGGAGTCCGAAGCTCACACAATCAACGGCACTGTGCCCGAGTCGAAGTACATTTAATAAAGGATATTCTAACCTGATGTATTTTTGTTTTGTTTGTCATTTTATCTTCTTGCATGAAAAATAGTTCACGGAGGTTTAATCTCCAGCTTGATGTAACAATATTGTGGTCAAACTATTGAGTGTAGAATGCCGCCCCTCAATAACACTTCCAAAGCTACAAAGTCATTCCTAAGGGAGCGCAGAGTAAGTTCCGAAGCTACAAAGTCGTTCCTAAGGGAGCGCAGAGTAAGTTCCGAAGCTCAAAAGTCGTTCCTAAGGGAATGCAGAGCCAATATGCCACCGAAATAAAAGGTGAAGAAGCTCAAAAGTCATTCCTAAGGGAATGCAGAGCTTAAATACCACCGAAATAGAAGGTGAAGAAGCTCCAAAGTCGTTCCTAAGGGGATGTAGAGCTTAAATACCACCGAAATAGAAGGCGAAGAGACTCAAAAGACGTTCCTAAGGGGATGCAGAGTCTGGGTGTGTTATCGTGTGGGTATGTGTCTTCGACATAAATATAATGCTGCATCATATTATCGCATCATTTCGCATAGCATTACATCATACATCATGTCGCATCAGCAGCAAGATTGTGCAAAAGGAAAGTTGCTTCTTTCAAAATATGCGATGAATGAAACAGTGTGCTGGAGCACAAAGTACACCTTCGGCAATTATAATTTTGCATACCAAGAAAATTTTAGTTGACAACAATATTATACAACAGCTATGTTATAGAAGGGCTCTTTCTTTATGAAGCATGAAAAGAAGGGAAGGTGTTTTTTCGCCGAAGGCTCAAAAATGGTATGTACGCAAATTTTATGCATCAAAAAGAAATATATTACATTAATATACACATAGATATACAATGTTTAACTCATGTACAAATATCATGTTTCCCAAATACTACATTTCTTAAGTACACAAAAATTTAGTCTCTTTTAAGATCTTCTCGGCAGCTTCGTTCAGAAGTTTGTTGACAGCTTCATCAAGAGCTTCTTCGGCAATCCTTATTGTTTCTAGTGCCGCTTTCATGGCTGGATCGGCCTCGAGATCATATGGTTTGGGTGGCGGTGAAAGTTCAGCTACAGTGAAGTAGCGAGTTGTTAATCCGAAGCCAGAAAAAATACTGAAGCTAAGATTCAATAAAAATACCTATACGCCTTGCGCGCTCAGGAGCCTCTTCGGCTCGCTTGGCTTCTTCTCGAGCATCATGGGATTCTTTTTCATTTTTCTTTATAGCTTCATCGGCTATCTCCCGGCCGCCCTTCATCCAAACGTTGGAATAGAATTTCCCACCCATCATAGTAGCTTCAGCCGAAGGATCCTTCATGTTGTCTACGGAGAAGACGGTTTCCGTCTGGGTTGTAGCTTTAACATGTTCACAACCAATTTTCTCTAAAATTGCTACAACCCCTCTGGCACCAGCGAAGGTGCAAAAATCCCCATGATCGTTAAGAATTTCTTCAAAAGCTTTAGCTTCTTCGCCGATCCATTCAATGATTCCTTCGGGATCGCCTCTAATAAATTTTTGCTCCGAAGAGTATACACCCACTTTTGCAAAACTATCTTTCAATTTTTTAGTACAATCCAAGGATTTCTCATAATATCTCTCCTTCAATTCACGAAGCTCATCCACATTCTTTTGTAATCTTGAACTAGTCCATTCTCTTATTTCTTGTTTGGCTTTCGCCACTTCGAAATCCTCATTCTTTTCAGCAAGCTTTTTCTTTAGATTTTCAACTTTGGCTTTATGAGCTTCGGACTGTGCAGTAAGTTTGGCTTCGCTAATCTTTACTCTGTCCACCAAGGAAAGCAGAATTTTATCCTTTTCTAGGGCTTCATTCCTTAGTCTGATAACCTCTGTCCAATGGTTCTAAAGGGCTATTTGGCAGCTTTCGTCTTCAACATTCTTTTGTGCCCTTAAAGCATTGCTCAAAATTAAGCCCCACAAAAAAGAGGGGGGATCAACATAATAATAAAAGATGCAAAAATAATATGTTTATAAGTCAAAGCATCTTTACCTTAAGACTGTTTTAAGCGAGGCTGTCTGTAAGGTCATCCTTTGACATTACGGAGAGGCCAAGCTCGAGCTTCGGAAACCCTATGTTCCTTGCGATCTCCCGGCAAACAGATAACTCCTTGTTGTCTGGAAGGCAGTACAGAAAGTCATCTTCATCAGTGCCATTAAACACCAAGGATCCCTTTGGGTATTTCAAATCCCTGGCATATTGCTTGGCTTCGGCAATCTGCTCTTCCGACAACTGTTTCCCCGAAGCATGTCGTATAATAAAATCTAGCTCTTCAGTAGATACTTCAGGGGCAGGAGTTTCAACCTTCCTTAGTGCGCCTTCTTTTTCCAAGTTCAGAGCAGCATCCGAAGGTCCTTGATCAGTTTCAATAGGCCCTATTTCTGCGGAAACTGAGGGTCCAACTTCAGCTTCAACACAAGTTGTAACAGCTTCGGCGACCTCCTTTATATTTTCTCGCTCATGCTGGCCACCTCTATAGAGGCAGAAGTTGGTACCCTTGTCGACTCTAGGACAGCATCCAGCACGCTAGCCATCCTCCTCCTCTTGGGAGTTATTGCAGGAACTTTGGACACCTTCAGCAACTCCGGCTCTGGTGGCGGGCTCAGGATTTTTGGCAGCCCTGCCGACTCCTCTGTTTCTAGTTCTTCGACCGTTTTTTTCCTTGGCTTCGACAGGATGCTTCGACACTTCGGCCAACTCGGCTTTCTTCTGTCCCATTGTTTTTGGCACTTTAGCCGATTCTCCCTTGGCACCGGCAGGGGTGGGGTATTCCGGCTCAGAGGCAGAAGAAGTCCCCTCGACAAGCTTCGGCACCCTAGCCGTTTCAATGTACCTAGGCCGGTGGGTCAAAACCTTGATCTTTTTTACCCTTCGATGTAGCAGAAATGGCCGAAGCAGCAGCTTATCTTTTCTTTCCTTGCTTTCGCGAGGGATAACAGTAGTCCAGGTATACAAAGCCAATTACATCAAAAACTCTGTTTAATCTTCTCTTGCCTCATCCTCCAAAGGCTAGTGTCATGGCATCATCTTTGGCCCTTGTGTAGGCCCCAAGCAATTCGTCACTAGTTGCCTCAACACAATTCAGCCAGTCATCGTTTGGCTCATCAAATTGACTGGACCCGGTAGTAGCTTCTTTCGGCATTTCCCAGTCACTAACAAGAGGCCACACTCTATAAGCAATATGCTCTTGGACTAAGTCTCTTGTGCCAATAAAAGTGCATACACTGTTAAAAGCCTTCTGGCATGCTTCAATTTCGTTTCCAAGAGTAGTGGCTGGCCTTCTGATGCCGAAGAGGGACCAAATAGGGTGTTGGATGATCCCCTTGATATCTTCTCTTTCAACTAAGTTGTTCTTTACATAAAACCACTCTTCCATCCAGGCTCCCGGCCACCTTTTCCGAAACGTCGAGACTGGGTAGCTCACATCATAGCGAGGCACGAAGCCATAACAACCAAAGTTATTATGATATTGGTCTTTGCCAGTAGCCTTCGTCTCATAGGACAGCTCATGCATATTGCAGAAGCATTTTGCACTCGGCTCTAGCCCCTGGCTCCTCATGGCCCAAATGAAAATCCCCATTCTGATAATAGCTTCAGGGGTAATCTGATGAAGGTAAATCTCAAAAGTCTTCAGAACTTCAACTAAAAATTTGCTCAAGGAAAACTGAAGCCCTGCCTTCATGAAGCTCATGTAGACAACAACTTCGTCTACTTCGGGCGCAGGGGTGGTGCTATCTCCTCCAGCCCTCACAATAGAGATATCGCGGAAATATCTCCCTTTCATAGCATCAATCTGACTTTGCTTGATAGATGACTTTACGAAGATAGTATAACTCGGCTGCCTGGGCTGATCTTTGGCATCTTCGTTTCCACTCTCCAAATCAAAGCTTTCGCTATCACCGGAATCCTCAGATAACCCAGCCAACATTTCATTGGTGATTTTCTCTGTGTTTGTCTTCTCCATAGCTTCATAAAACCCAGCTAGTGCAGGGTCAACAACCTTCTTCTCTTCAGCCATTTAGTCAGCGCTTGTGCAAATGCCGAAGCTTACAAATTAATCAAAACTTAGCAGAGCAAAAAAATTCAGAATGGCAAAAATAGCGCAAGCAGTTGAAATGGCACATCAAACACTATCAATGCGAGTCCCTATTTATATGCCCAGCGCATCACAACTTGGTGGGCCCTACTTGTCATTGTCTTTCGCTATTCTAGCGAAGGGAAGTTGTTTTTTCGAACCTTCGGCTAAAGGCCTTCGTTCACATTGCAGTCTGAATTTGTTAATATAGAAACAAATTAATACTGCGAGGGGCTACTGTTGGGGGCCTTCCTCTTCCGGAGGTCCTAAAAAATGTGACTAATATGTTTTTCAATGTAACATAGACTGCTATAGGAAGCTTCGGCTTTGAGATAAAGATATGCCTGGCGTGAAGATGCGACCTGAAGGAAGGATGAACGGACGCTGAAGCTGTGGCTAAAAGGGCTTCGGTTTAGTATAATGACGAAGGTGGAAGATGGAACCGACCTAAAGGAGAAAAGACTACTTAGTCCTTGATAGCTCACCTTATGATTAGCAGTAAATATCAGGGACATGAATGTAATTTTGACCGGGCTGCGTCCCGTGCCTACAAATAGATGAACAATAACACTGTAGTGTTCACGCTGAATGGTAATCACTCTGGTGTCAGTCTCGCTTTTCACCTTCTGCTGAACCGAAGGTATTAATGTAATGTTCACATTGTTGGTGTTTGTTTATGTTTATAAAATAAGAATATAAATAATCTAACAATTTCTATTGATTATTTATATCCTTTTGTATTTTGTGTATATTCATTTATATTTGCTGAGACGATGAAGGTACACCCTTCATGACCTTTGTCCGAAGATCATTATATCCAAAAGGAGGTAATGCTTCGAAGGACGAAGGTCTTTTATCATTAACAATTGTGTTGCCTTGTTCTTAACCTGTAGCATTCGAGAACAAGTGAACAACATTGGTGTTCTTGCCTCATTTACTGTCGTATTTCCTACCGATCCTGGTGCATCTCCTGACGTTCTTGTCACATTTGTGCTTGCATTTTCATCATGGTGTTTGTCATTTGCTACAGCAGCTGCATCTGAGCGGCAGCAACGGGATCAGTTCCAGCCGGTGGAGGGTTTGGTGGAGGATTCATCTCTGGTTGTGGTTGGTTAACAATCCTCCTGCGACGGTTGTTAGTAGGTAGATCGATACCGCCTCCCTTCCTGGTATTGACCATTTGGATTAGAAATATATGGTAAGATAGTTTTGCAAGGAAAATTATTTAGTGGGCAAACGATAGGCTAGTAGCTGGTCATAGACTGAAGGATCATGGGTAGTGCTTGATCTGTTGTTTTATGTCTATGTCGGGATAACTATGCTTGTAAGATGAATCTCCATAGATAAGATAGAATCTGTTAAGATACGATAGATATGTGAAACTATATATTTTTTACTAGGAAATAATCTAGGTTGTCTTTTATGCCTATATGTATATGTAGATGCAATTGTGGACATTACTCCACAACTCATCACACTCAAAAAATGAACCGAATCAAGCAGTTATCATTAGAACAAACACTCAAGCATATAAATATATACAAAAATAGTTTTGGTTTAGTTCCTGTTGGGGGCTTTCCTCCTCCGAAGGTCCTCAAAAACGTAACTAACCATATGTCTTCAGCATGGCATAGATTATTGCAGGAGGCTTCAGCTTCGGAATAGAGGTCTTCTTCTATGACAAGAGTAGAGGTGTAACCCGAAGGCGACAAAAATGGGCGACGAAGCTATAGACAAGGGACTTCGGCTCGGGTTGATGACGAAGACCAAATACAACAGTGACCAAAAAAGGATAAAGACTATTTAGTCCTTAATGTTTCATATTATAATTGTAGACGAATGAGAAGGACATAAATGTACTTTTACCCGGGCTACGTTCTGTGCCTATAAATAGATGAATAGTAGCACCGTACTGTTCACGCTAGATTGTAATTGCTCTCCTGCATCTTCACCTTTGAGCAAGCCGAAGGTATCAATGTAATGTAAAATCTGTTAATATTCACACATGTTTTGTGAGATGCAAACATAGATAAATCAATGACATACAATCATTGTCCACATAGTTTACATTCTTATTCATATAATAGATGAGAAGGTATGTCCTTCTTGACCTTCGTCTAATGAGTATTATACCCATGAGGAGATAATACTTCGGAGGACGAAGGTCTATTATAATCAACAGTTCTGTTGCCTTGTTCTTAATTCACATCATTTGAGAACAAGTGGCCAACATTGGCGCCCACCTCCGGTGAACTCACTTCCATAACCTTCAGCAAGCATTCACCTTTGTCATGCCGCCGAAGAAGGTAACAGTGTCGGGGGCTGCCCTGCAGCCACTGGACACAAATCAGGACACACTCTCCCTGCAAGAGGCTTGGAGCCAGAAGAGGAAGGCCACTAGCCCAATGCTTCATGAGGAGCAGCTTGACCAGGAGATCAGGGATTTAGAAGCAATCCACCAGCAAGTACAGAGGAAAAAGGAGAAAATGCTTCGGCTGGCCGACCTTCAGAAGAAGATTGACGAAGCAGCTGAGGATAAGCGTTATCTCACTTAAGATGACTAGGACCGAAGGCCTTATCATAGGGAGCTTCGTCAAGAAAGCCCATTCAAGGAAGATGAATGGTATGACGACTTTCATCATAGTAACTTTACTTTCGATGATGCTTCTCCTTTGGCAGCAAAATTGAAGGCTACCCCGTGGCCACTGCCCTACAAGCCACCTCAGTTACCCATGTATAATGGGTATCCGTATCCAAAGCAATTTCTGATGAGCTACGAGGCGACAATACCCTCGTATGAGGGCAACACTGCTGTCATGGCAAAGTCCTTCATCATGGCAGTCAGAAGCGTGGCCCAGACATGGTATTCCTCTCTTCGGCCAAGGACAATTACATCGTGGCAGAAGCTGAAGGACATGCTAGTCACTGGCTTCTAGGGCTTTCAGACGAAGCCAGTCACTGCTCAGGCCCTGTTTCAATGCACGCAAGACCATGAGGAGTACCTGCAGGCGTACGTCCAAAGGTTCCTGCATTTAAGAGCTCAAGTGCCTATAGTGCCTAATGAAATTGTTATTGAGGCCATGATCAAGGGGCTTTGGCCAGGATCTACAACCCAATATTTTGCAAGGAAGCCACCATAGACCCTGGAGAAACTCCTTTAGAAGATGGATGAGTACATCCGAGCTGATAATGATTTCTGTCAAAGAAGGGAGGAAGCATATAGGTATTCTTAAATGACTAGGGGCTTTAGAGGAAGACTTCACCCCAGACATGTCAGGACAATCCATAATCCCAATGCCAACGATGAAAGGGCTAACAATGCTCAGCAGTCACCACAGCTCACAGTCTTCGGGCACGCATCAAACTTCTTACAAACCACCAGCTCCGAGAGGCAGAGGGGGGAGAAGCTTCAGTGGAGGAAGGTACGGTAATCAGCCCAGGAAATTGTTCTGCCTTTTCTGTGGCGAGGACATGGGACACACAACGAGGACGTGCCAAGTCATGATCCAAAAGCAAAAAGAAATTGCTGAAGCCGAGGCACGATAGAGTCAGCCAAAGCAGGTCCTGCATACTGCTTCGTGCTACTCTCCATATATCCCGGAATACGTAGGCAATCAACAGCCTACGCTTCTGCAGCTTCAACAAGTCACTCTCAAGCTTCCTAGGCTCAATTACTACCACCCCCACCAATGCCGCCTGCCCCAAGTCATGATCAGCAGCCAGAAGGCATTCTTCGGCCTCAGCAACAATGTGACCTTCGGGAGCAGTCTGAAGCTCGCACAGTTAATAGTACTGTGCCTGAGTCTAGGCATATCTACTGAAGATGCCACAATGCTTTGGCCAAAAGAAAGCCCCGATTTGTTTTATTTCTACTCTTTTTTTTGCTTTAATGTTTCCTTCACAAAAGACAATACAGGAAGGTTTAACCTTTAGCTCGATGTAATAAACCTATGGTTACACCATCGAGTGTGACAAGACCAAGTTCCGAAGCTCCAAAAGTTGTTCCTAAGGGAGCGCAGAGTAAGTTCTGAAGCTCCAAAGTTGTTCCTAAGGGAATGCAGAGCTAACATACCACCTAAATTAAAGATGAAGAAGCTCCAAAGGCATTCCTAAGGGGATGCAAAGCTTAAATACCACCTAAATTAAAGGTGAAGAAGCTCTAAAGTCGTTCCTAAGGGGATGCAGAGCTGAAATACCACCTAAGAAAAAGGTGAAGAGACTCCAAAGTCGTTCCCAAGGGGATGCAGAGTCTGGGTCTATATCTGTGTGCTTTCCTACTTTCGGCGCAAATAACATTCCGCATCATACCATCATATCATATCGCAAAGCATCACATCATACATCATTTTGCATCACCAAAAAAGTGTGGAGCAACAAAAGAAAGTTGCTCTTTTGAATGAATTGATCGGATTATGAAAAGAAGCACTACAACACAAGTCATGCCTTCGATAGATATTTACTCCTACACGAAGTAAATCTTCGTCAGCAATGGCATAATGAGAATCTCTTTCTTCGCGACACATGAAAAGAAGGGAAGGTGTTTTTTCGCCAAAGGCTCAAAAACGGTACGTACAAAGGTTCCATGCATCACAAAGAAATATATTACATTAATGTACATATAAATACTTGATGTTTGTTTCTTACACAAGATGACAGCCATACACAAGCATTACACTTTCAAGCATACAAAAAATTTAATCTTCCTTCAGCACTTTTTCGGCAGCTTCATTTAGTAGTCTGTCGATGGCTTCGTCAATAGCTTCATTAGCGATTCTTATTATGTGATAGGTAAATAGGGTTAACCATTTCCTATAATTAATTTTGGTGGTTGATAGTCAACACAAACACATGGACTAACTAGTTTGTCTAGAACTCATGTATTATAGGTGCATAAGATTCAACACAAACCAATAAAAGATTCAAGTTAGGGACACAACTTTAAAGGAGCAAAAGGACTTGAGTGTGTTGAACAATGGCGCACCGGACTGTCCAGTGTGCCACTGGATAGTGTCCAGTGCACCAGGACCATATAGATGTCAACCAGCCACTCTCGGGAATTCTAGGGCACACTCTGCTATAAATCACCAGGACTGTCTGGTGCGCCACCAGACTGTCCGGTGTGCCAGTGGAGCAATGGCTAGCCAGCACCAACTATCGACTCTAACGGATGAATAGTGCAGCACAGTACTGCGTAGAAGTCAGAGCAGCGAAGTCAGAGGGGCACCGGGCTGTCTGGTGTCGCAAGAGGACAAAGCCTCCAACAGTCGACCAGCTCCGAACCCTAACGGTTGGCTGTCATGGCAGCGCACTGGATAGCGCACAGTACCTGTCTGGTGACGCGCCGGACTGTCCGGTGCGCCCATCTCCAGCAGCCTTGGCCAACGGCTACAAAGGTGGTTGGGGGCTATAAATACCCCCCAACCACCACAACCTTTGGCATCCAAGTTTTTCAGAGATCACATTCAATACAAGAGCTAGTGCATTCACTCCAAGACACATTTCCAAAGATCAAACCCTCTCCAAGCCTAGAATTCAACTCAAACATTTAGTGACTTATGAGAGAGAGTGTTCGTGTTCTTTTGCGCTCTTCTTTCTTGGATTGCCTTTCTTCGTTTCTCATTCTTGTTCTTAAGTGACTTGTAATCAAAGCAGGAGACACCTACGTGTGTGGTGGTCCTTGCGGGGTCTTAGTGACCCGATTGATTAAGGAGAAGGCTCACTCGGTCTAAGTGATCGTTTGAGAGAGGGAAAGGGTTGAAATAGACCTGGTCTTAGTGACCTCCTCAACAGGGACTAGGTTCTTTGGAACCGAACCTCGGTAAAACAAATCATCGTGTCACTCGCCTTGATTCCTGTTTTATTTGTTTTCCCCCTCTCTTTTGGACTTGAATTTAACTCTAACGCTAACCCTAGCTTGTAGTGTGTGTTTAAAGTTATTAATTTTAGGTTTCGCCTATTCACCCCCCTCTAGGCGACTTTCAATTGGTATCGGAGCCAGTGCTTCATTAAGAGTCTAACCAACTCGAAGTGATGTCTGGAGATCACGCTAAGAGGGAGATCATGACCGGCGAAAAGGTCGCAAGCTCGGGGAGGACTCTCTCAAGGGAGTCCGGCAACAAAAACAAGGAGGAATCCTCTTCCTCCATCAAGTCGCATCGGAGAGGTGACAAGAAGAAGAAGATGAAGAAAGTGGTCTATTACGAGACCGACCCTTCATCACCCTCCACATCAAGCTCCGAGTCGTCCACCACTTCTAAGCGCCATGAGCGCAAGAAGTATAGTAAGATGCCCCTACGCTATCCCCGTATTTCAAAGCGCGCTCCATTACTTTCCGTTCCCTTAGGCAAACCACCATATTTTGATGGTGAAGATTATTGTATGTGGAGTGATAGAATGAGGCACCATCTAACCTCACACCATGAAAGTATTTGGGATATTGTTGAGTATGGAGCGTAGGTACCTAAGGTAGGGGGCAAAGACTATGACTCGGACGAGGCCGCCCAAATTAGGCACTTTAACTCCCAAGCCACATCTATACTCCTCGCCTCCTTGTGTCGAGAGGAGTATAACAAGGTGCAAGGGTTAAAAAGCGCCAAAGAAATTTGGGACGTCCTCAAAACGGCGCACGAAGGGGACGAGGTGACCAAGATCACCAAGCGGGAAATGATCAAGAGCGAGCTCGGTCGATTCGTCCTCAACAAAGGAGAAGAGCCGCAAGCAATGTACAACCGGCTAAAAACAATGGTGAAGCAAGTGCGCAACCTTGGAAGCACCAAATGGGATGACCATGAAATGGTCAAGGTTATTCTAAGATCCCTTGTTTTTCGTAATCCTACTCAAGTTCAATTAATATGTGGGGATCCTAGATATAAACTAATGTCTCTCGAGGAGGTTATTGGCAAGTTTGTGAGCTTTGAACTTATGATCAAAGACCCCAAACACATTGTCAACTTGGATCAAGGCGCCACCTCAACATCCGAGGTGCAACCCGTCGCATTCAAAGCGACGGAAGAGAAGAAGATGGAGTCTACACCAAGTAGGCTTCCAATTGACGCCTCCAAGCTCGACAACAAGGAAATGGCGCTCATCATCAAGAGCTTCCGCCAAATCCTCAAGCAAAGGAAGGGGAAGGACTACAAGTCCTACTCCAAGAAGGTGTGCTACCGGTGTGGTAAGTCCGGTCACTTTATTGCTAAGTGTCCAATCTCTAGTGAAAGTGACAGGGACGAAGACAAAAAGGGGAAGAAGGAGAAGAAGAGGTACTACAAGAAGAAGAAGGGCGGCAATGCCCACATATGTCGGGAATGGGACTCCGACGAGAGCTCCACCAACTCCTCCTCCGACGAGGACGCCGCCAACATCGCTGTCAACAAGGGCCTCCTCTTCCCCAATGTCGGCCACAAGTGTCATATGGCTAAGGATGACAAGAAGAAGAAGGTACACTCTAGAGCCACTCCCAAATATACAACATCTAGTGATGAGGGTAGCTCTAGTGATAGTGAGGATAATTTAATGTCTCTCTTTGCCAACCTTAGCATGGACCAAAATAAAAAATTAAATGAATTAATTGAAGCCATTAATGAGAAGAATGAACTCTTGGATAGCCAAGAGGACTTCCTCATTAAAGAAAACAAAAAAATTGTTAAACTGAAAAATGCTTATCCTCAGGAAGTAGAAAAATGTGAAAAAATTAACTAAGGAGCTTAGCATTTGTCATGATTCAATTTCTAGTCTTAGAAATGAAAATGCTAGTTTAGTTTCTAAGGCTAAAGAATTGAATGTTTGCAATGATTCTATTTCCTGTCTTAGAGATGAGTGACGGAACCTCCAAGGTATTAGGCCCACCTATAGTTGTCCTTGTCCTAAGGACCTTGGACAACCCTATAGATGCACATAATCACTTGACAAGTTCGGTAATTGTATCCTCATCCTTTCGCCCAATAGCGCTTCACCTGTCACGTAGATATTACATCACATCGGAGGAGGGAATAAGCGGAAGCAGATTACAATACTTAATTTACATTCATAAAATATAGAGAGGTTATTATGATTATTACAATACAGTGGTACTAAGAGTGCATAAGTAGTATTATTATTACAGACCAGGGAGGCAAAACACTCTCCCGCACACAAGTTTATTGTTTTCAAAGTGGGAGGCCAACATCCTCCCGTGACTGACTTCACTGCTGGGGCTCGTCCTTGGGTACCACCTTTGAATAAAAACAGCAAAAGTCTGTTGTTTCCTCACCTACAACAACATGGGTTCGAAAACCCTGAGTATGGAGTGTACTTTCGCAAGTCTTACCCGACAAAAGAAAAGACTCTCAAGGATATGCTAGCTTGAGGGAGTCAAGGTAAGGCTATTTAAAAATCAAAGACTCTGTTTGCAGAAATGCTTACTAATAGTGGATCCTTAAAAATCCAATTTTATTAGTAGGTTAAGTCACTACCTGTAGCTAGAGTTCTTTCTATCCTAGTTCAAGCACTTGGCCAGCACTAGCCGTCTTTTATCACCCTTTTACTTTACTGGATTGCTACGTGTAGGGCAGTGACCAAGTCTTCATATCCGAGAAGTAACGGCGATCTGAATTGATTAATACCTAGCTGGGGATCTCCATCCACACGACATATGTAGCACTTAACCCTTGCATATGCAACTCGCCACCGGGTTTCTTAAGACCAGACCGGGTTCACGCCAACTGAGAGTACACCATCGTCCAGCCTCTTGCCACGGAGGGTACACGCTACTCTCGCCATCTCTCCACTCCCATTATGTGTTGGCCCTTCTGGTATTAGTCTGCCAGAGGCAAAGCATACCCATGACGAGGCATGTGGATAGTTAAAAGGTCCTCAATCAGCAAGCCTACATCGACACGGTCCTTAATCGACTCAGACGGAGACACTACATCGAGACTTCCTTCTCGTGTAAGTCACCCATCCGGTCTTGTCTTTATCATTTTCAATCCTAAAATTTGGTACCTGACAGAGGTACATCTTGTCCGATGTTGAACCCATCATGGCCATGATGGATCCACCATCAAGTTTTATTTTTGAAAACATCCCATTCCATCTGAAGCATCATCTTTGGTTTAAAACAAAACCTTTTTGTTTTCTAAAGCAAGACTAAGCATCAGAAAACCATTTAATAAAATAGGTAATCAAGGAATGGTAAACAGTTCCAAGGAAGGAAATGCAAGCAATTGGTTTAGCACCCAACTCCTATCACCTAATGCATCATTAAAGTGATAAATAGTTTAAAATCACAAGGAAAGGATAAATGCACCGAGGCTTGCCTTGTGTTGTAGGGGATTCGGGATCTGTTCCACAGATATCAAAATAAAAACAACTCCCAACAGGTGGAGTCTCAGTTGGTGGTGCAGTCTCTTCTTCTTCAACACTTACTTCTTCTTTGTTTTCTATACATAACCATATATAAACATGAATGCTCATGTGATGCTATGAACATGCAATTATAATAGAGATATAACAAGTTGTATCTTGAATACAACTTTCCTTCATGGTACACCAGTGAAACTAGGGTTTTCTGAGTCAGTACTCTACTAGAATAAGGCAAATATTACCTAGAAAGCTAGGGTTTTGGGTTTGGGGATCAAACAATGTCCAAAATATGTTAAACTTCTCCCAAGGGCTCTAATTATCAAATTAAGCTTACCCAAAAAGTTTTATGATTTTTGGAGTTATTTGGTAATTTCTAAAATTCCAAAAGTCTAGGTTTAGGCCCTTTTAAATACTAAACAATTCATAGTTGGGACTAAAAATCTTGGAACTATTTTTATTAAATACTAGAGGAATTTATGAGTCTAGTAAAATAAGTCCCATGATTTTATCATTTTTCTATTATTTCCTACAATTTTCAAGTCTGGCAGTAAAAAGAAAAGGGAAAAGAAGGAACAGTGATGGGCTGAAACTAGCCCGAACCGGCCCACGCCCAGGTGAAATGCGCCCGCAGCGCACATCCGCGATGTCATCTTTGCATAGAGGACCCCAATAGTTTGAATAACTGGTTAAGAATCCTTAGCACTATTCATCTGTGTCTCTGACGTTTACACCGAGGCCCCTCCCTTTTCTTTTCTTCGCAGGATTAGGTCCCCGACCACGGACGGAAGAGCGTCTGCTCTAGCGAGCTTGTACCGGCCAGAATACGCAAAAGCTAAGCTTCTTACTTGGTCGACACCTAATTCTACCCCTGGCGACCCTAATCCCTCTACCAATTGCATAGTTCTAGCTCAAAATCTCTCTGTCCACGGTGATGGCGCAAACTGAGGACAACTCGAGGTGTTCCCGGTGATCTAACGTGGTCTAGTTCAATTGGCTAGGCCAATAAGCATCCATAGCACACAAGGGTGCTGAAACAAGGGTAAGGAGGGTATGAACGGACCTCAAAACGGCGGTTCACGACGCGGTGGTTCACGACGGCGCGGAGAACCAAATTAGGGGGAAGTTTAAAATTCGCGAGCTACGGTGGCTAATCGGAGGCGAGGGCGGGTGCTCTGGCTTCATGATAACCTAACGGAGCTAGCAGCACACTCAATTTATAGTGTCCGAGAGCAGTGGCTCCGAATTTTGGAAGGGAAAGCTGGCGGCCGAAGAGAGGAGGTGAGTCACTGGCGCAGGTTATCGTGGCTTTCACCGTGGCTAAGCCTTCGACGATGGAAGGACGTTCTTCAATGGTTTCACTGCGACATGTTGAAGCCCCTAGGCATGTGGCGCATGGTCAGTAAGCGGCCAGCGCCGGCGAGGGTCATCTCGGACGGCCACAGAACAAGTGGGTACGGTGGCCAATCTGATGACCGCGCCCGAGCTTATCCTGGCGCCAAGATCTTTTCACCGCGGGCCGATATCTGCAAACAGAGCGTACGAATCACGACGCCGGCGAGGATCACGGCGCAGAGTTCACCGGTGGCACATTCACTGCATCTGCTGATCTTTTTTAGTACTGTACCATGGTGATCATCATTAGAGCGTCTGACAGAGCAAGTTAGAGGCCTTGGTTCTCCAATTTTTGTGTGGCAACTTGATCATCTGTCTACAGCAAAAATGTTGTTCCATAATCCATCTTTGTTTTTGTTATAGCAACCATAACCAATCGATCACTGGATCCCACTCAAAATTGATCTCCAAGTTCTTCCAAGTTCACTAGTAACCATAATTCAGTCTGTAGTAGCGACTGATAGCCCAACTTTGTGTCCATTTTACATCAAATTTTGTATGTGATCAAAGCTTAGTTACTTAAGAAAAGTTATACTCCTATCATAGCTCTAAAAATTTGATGTGTTGACCTAGTGCAAAATCCTTGTAGATTTAGAGATATAGAGCTCTAAAGTTGACCTCATTTCACTGAAATTCAGACTTAACCCTATAGTGTTCATGGGGTACTTTTGCAAAAAGTCCAAATTTCTCCACACTACTTCAAAATCCTCCAATGTAAAAGTCACTTAGTTTGTGGTGTTATATCACTTTGATATTTGCACTTTGGTACAAAAGTGCCTAGAATTTACATTTACCCCCCTAGGGTTCCAATTAGGGTTTTCTAGGGTTTCTTTTAGGGTCTTGAGTAATTTAGAGTTTTTGTGCCACTCAAACTCAACACTCTAGGTATCTTATGAACATTTCTAATGACTCTTGAGGTTTTCTCATTTTGGGCTTACTACTACCCTCATGCCCTAATCCCAGGGTTAAGTACCCTACCCTAGGGTTGATTCACACATCAAGTCACCTCATCACAACTTCTTTTGAAATTTTTACCTAGTGAATGCATTCTAGGTGTGATAAGCAACATGAAATGTCAATGCACATGATGTTATGCTCAAGTTTTGAGTGCCAGTAACACCAGGGGTGTTACATCCTTCCCCCATAAAAGAATCTTGTTCCGAGATTTAAGGTCCTAGGGTAAGTAATGGAAAAGGTAACGCGTCACATCTTTATTTCCTTACTTGTCTTACTGAGCAGGGGGTGGTATGGGGTTATTTCCACTTTACAGTCAAATGTACACATCTTACTAGATTACATGAAGCTAAAAACCTAGGAAAATTCTTTTCCAAGAAGTCTTGAGTCTCCCAGGTAGCTTCTTCTTCAGTATGCTGGTTCCATTGCACCTTATAAAATTTAAGAGTCCTTTTTTGAGTGATCCTGTCCTTCTGGTCCAAAATTTGAATGGGATGTTCTAAAAAAGTTAACTCTGGTTCCAAGGTAACATCTACCACGTCGATGGTTCGATCAGGAACCCGAAGGCACTTCTTCAATTGAGATATATGGAACATATTATATACTGCAGACAATGTTTCTTGCAGTTGAAGTTGCTATGCCACTGGTCCACATTGCTCAAGAATGGGAAACGAGCCAATATATCGGGGTGCTAGCTTTCCTTTTGCCCCGAAACGGTTTACACCCTTCATTGGTGATACTTTCAGGTACACATGTTCTTTGACTTGAAAGAACAAGGGTCGGCGTCGTTTGTCTGCATAACTTTTCTGACGAGCTTGAGCTTCTTTCAAGTAGTGCCTTATTCGTTGAACTTTTGCTTCCGTTTCTTTGACTAAGTCAGGCCTGAAATACCACCGTTCTCTAGGTTCTGACCAATTCAAGGGTGTCCAACACCGGTGCGCGTACAGTGCTTCAAATGGTGCCATCTTGATGCTCTCTTGATAGCTGTTATTATAAGAAAATTCTGCCAATGGCAGACATTCATCCCATTTTTGTGGAAACTCCAGAACACATGCCCGCAACATGTCTTCAAGTATTTGATTTACTCTCTCAGTTTGTCCACTTGTTTGAGGATGATAGGCCGAAACTGTGGAGCAGCTTAGTACCTAGAGATTTGTGGAGCTCCTCCCAAAATTTGGATACAAATTGTGGTCCGCGGTCTGACACTATTGTTTTTGGAACCCCGTGCAAACTGAGAATACGAGCAATATAAAGTTCTGCATATGTGGCCACTATATACTTTACTTTGACGGGAAGAAAGTGGGCGATCTTTGTAAGCTGATCAATTATAACCCATACAGAATCAAAACCTTTGACTGTTTTGGGAAACCCCACAATAAAATCCATGCTAATGTCTTCCCATTTCCAAGTTGGGATGGGTAAAGATTGCAGTGGTCCAGCTGTCTTCATATGCACTGCCTTGACACGTCTACAGGTGTCACATCTTGCCACATAACGTGCAATCTCAATCTTCATTTTTGTCCACCAATAGTGTTGCTTTAAGTCTTGATACATCTTAGTACTTCTAGGATGAATGGAATATCGACTAAGATGAGCTTCATCCAAAATTTGTTGGCGGACTTCAGCATCTTTAGGCACAACTATGCGATCATTGAACCATAGTATTCCTTAGTCATCTTTTCTGAAAGCAATTAGCTTTGCCGGCTTCTATTTTCTCATGAATGTGTTTCATACCCTTGTCGGTTCTTTGGGCATCAATAATTCTTTGTAGAAGAACTGACTCAAGCTTTAATTGTGTCAAAGTTCCATGTTGTACCATTCCCTAGGTTTAACTTTTCCATTTCTTGGCATAGTGTGGTGTCAAAGGTCCTCACTGTAAGACAATGACAGAAAGCTTTGCGACTCAGTGCATCTGCCAGCACATTGGCTTTTCCTGGGTGATAGTGGATTTCTAAGTCATAATCTTTAATTAGCTCAAGCCATCTTCTTTGCCTCATGTTCAATTCTGACTGGGTAAAGATATATTTCAGACTTTTATGATCTGTATATAAATGGCAAGTATTTCCCAGTAGGTAATGACACCATATCTTAGGGGCATGAACAACTACAGCTAGTTCCAAGTCATGAGTTGGATAGTGCTCCTCATGTCGACATAGTTGTCTTGAAGCATAAGCTATGACTCGGCCCTCTTGCATTAGGACACACTCGAGTCCACTTCCTGATGCATGCACAATATACATTAAAAGGTTTTTCTATATCTGGTTGAGCCAATACCGGAGCAGTGGTCAATAATACCTTCAGCTGCTCGAAGGCTTCATTGCACTTCGAGGACCAGTCAAACTTGGTATCATTCTTCAATAAACCTATAATAGGTTTAACAATCTTGGAGAAATCCGAAATAAACCTGCGGTAATATCCAGCCAATCCAAGGAAGCTTCAAACTTGATGTACTGTTGTTGGCGGTTTCCATTCTAGAATATCTTTAACTTTACTAGGATCGACCGCAATTCCTTTTGCATATAATACATGTCCCAGAAACTAGATTTCTTCCAACCAAAACTGCGCATTTGCTGAATTTAGCATACAGCTGATGCTCCCTTAAGCGCGTTAGCACGATCCGTAAGTGCTTAGCATGCTCCTCTTCATTTTTAGAATAGATCAAGATGTCATCAATGAAGACCACCACAAATTTATCTAGCTCGGGCATAAATACTGAGTTCATTAAGTATGTGAAGTGGGATGGAGCATTGGTCAATCCGAAAGACATAACCAAATATTCAAATAATCCATATCGTGTAGTGAATGCGGTCTTGGGTACATCTTTGGGTCGAATATGGATCTGATGATAACCTAATCTGAGGTCAATCTTGGAGAATACCGAGCTCCAGTAAGTTGATCGAATAAGATAACGATCCGAGGAAGAGGGTACTTGTTCTTGATGGTGACCTCATTAAGGGGTCTGTAGTCCACACACATTCATAATGTCTGATCCTTCTTCTTGACGAAAATTGCTAGACATCCCCATGGTGATGAACTAGGCCTAATGAACCCTTTCTCAAGCAAGTCTTGGAGTTGAGTCTTGAGTTCTGCCAATTCATTAGGTGGCATTCGGTACGACCTTCTAGAAATAGGAGCCATACCGGACTTTAGTTCAATCACAAATTCCACATCCCTTTCTGGTGGCAACCCAGGCAAATCTTCAGGAAAGACATCCGGGAATTCACATACCACCAGGGATATCCTGGATTTCTTGTATAACAGTTTCATAAACTCATCCAAATGGTTTGGCTGGGACAGCTATAGGGATGGACAATTGAATCTCCTCATGGCCATGACTCAATTTGATGGTCCTTAAGTCGGTATTGATGATAGCCTTATGCTGGGCTAACCAGTTCATGCCCAGAATTACATCTATGTCTTGCCCTTTTAACACAATCATGTTGCTAGGAAATTCCCATCCAGGCCAACGTTACTGGTATGTGGAAGGCTACTTCCTTAGTAAATATCCGCCCCCAGGTGAGTGGATAATAAATCCTTCCCTCGATTCAATGCAAGGAATGCAATGTTTTTCCACAAAATTCTTGCTTATGAAGGTATGTGATGCACTAGAATCGAAGAGAATAACTGCTAGGTAATTGGCAACAAGGAACGTACCCATCATTACTGGCTCGCCCTCCAGTGTTGTAGCCACTTGGGTATAATAAATCCGTCCAGTTTTCTTGAAATTGTTGCCCGTTGAAGTATTAGCCGTGTTCCCCTTTCCTTGGTTGGAGTTCCCAGAGTTCTGTTGGAAATTAGTTTTATTTTGCTTCGGGTATGGGCAGTCCTTGATGAAGTGTCTAGACTTTCCACAATTGAAGCAACCAGTGTAAGAACTGGGGAGAGTAGGGAAACGAGTACCAGGGGCACTCGGCTGATTGGTAGGAGCGGGGGCAGTAGTGGGACGAATAAAAACAGGCTGCTTGAAGAGATAGGAAGGTGGGCGAGATGAAGAACGATTTTGATTAAAAGGTCGGATCACCAACCTGGTTCTCTTCTCAGGTCCTTGATTTGACCTTTCACCTCCAAACCCCTTTGATTTTCCATGCCCGGTATTTTTGGCTTCCACTGCCAATGCTGCACTGATAGCCCTACTGTAGGTAAGATCCAGACATGTTGCCATTTCCGGTTGAAGCCTGTCATTAAGTCCCCTCATAAAACAATTCTTTTTCTTTAGATCTGTATTCACTTGGTCAATAGCATACTGGGATAGATGGTTGAATTTGTTGAGATACTGCATTACAGTATCTCCCCCTTGCTTTAACCTAATGAACTCTTCTTGTTTCATATGGAGCACTCCCTCTAGAACATAATATTCTCGGAATGCTAGCTTGAATTCCTTCCAAGTGATCTAATGTCCATCCAGTTGAACTGCTACAAAATTTGCCCACCAAGTACTGGCAGACCCTCTCAGCTGTTGTGCAGCAAACAGTGGCTTCTGCGTCTCTGTGCAACGAATCAACCCAAACTTCTATTCCATAACTCTTACCCACTCATCAGCTTCTAGAGGTTCTTTTGCTTTAATAAAGAGCGGGGGTCGAGTCTTAGAAAATTCCAAATATGTAGTTTCACGCTGGTCCTTGCGGAGGAGCTCTGCCTCCGTGCTTTTGGAACTAATTGCCCGCCATCTCACGCAAGAAGCGCGTATTATCTGCAGTGGCATTGACCAAGGCAGTGATAGCCTCGGCCAAAGTCGATGGTACTGGTGGCGGGTTGGGAGTATCTTCCCGACCGCGGGAAGTCCCCGCACCATCATGTGCGCGAGTGCGTGATGGCATCTGAGGCAAAGAAACATTTGGAAAAAATTTAACATGCCAGCACACACCATCATATTACATTACCAAAATGTAATAATTATACAGACTCCAGCGTACAACTTGACTTCAGTACTTATTTTACATAAGTATAACATCTAGACTATACTATTCTAGTCTTCGTCATCTTTTGTTGCATCATTTCCTGCTGTAGGAGACCGTTCGTTAGCAAGGTTCATGGAAGGAGGTGCCTAAAAAGGTCCAACACCCCATCAGGTCCTTCACTTGCTGTCCCTGATGGTCCGGCTCCCATTGCAGCAACGTTGGAAGGCATGTCCGGGTGCAGTCGAGCATACAATACATGTACTTCTTCATGTAGAGTATTACAGTACACTTGCAAGCTATCGAGGGCCGCACTAAGCTCTACCACACAAGCTCAAGCTTTTGCTTCACGGTCCCAAGCGATTGAACGCGAGTTAATGGCCCAATCAATGGCCGAATCCCGTTCTAAAATCTCGTACTGCAAGCGGCTGAACGTCAGCTGACAATTCAGCTATACGTTGGCTGTCCTGCACCCATGCCCTATTCCGGTGACGTAGCTCTGACCGAAGTTGTTCCACCTTGGCTTCCAGGTCTCCAATTGGGTCATTGCTGCCACTACTACTTCCTTCATGTATGGGGGCTAGCTGATGGCGAGGCACGCCAAAAGGTCCAGTA
Source organism: Zea luxurians (assembly GCA_029449295.1). NCBI lineage: Eukaryota > Viridiplantae > Streptophyta > Magnoliopsida > Poales > Poaceae > Zea > Zea luxurians. The sequence goes on along the minus strand of JAOPSE010000108.1, from coordinate 1,617,749 downwards.
GATTTGCGTGTTGTTTTTCTTGTACGTGCCATGCCTCCATAAGAGAGGAAGATTTATTAGTGTATTTTTAAACATGATGCATGCATAACCTAATAAATATGGAATAAACCTTCGTTGATCCCCAACTTCCTATTTATTGCATTCTGTTACCCAATTCTACAATATAAGGGATTACCAGAAAGTGGTAAGGTAAGAATGAAAAATATTTCTAGGTGAGTATTTGAAAATTCTTTTGAAGTACGACGTAATATCTGGAGAGATGGGTTTCGCTCCGATACTAGTTGTGATGGAACCTCCAAGGTATTAGGCCCACCTACAGTTGTCCTTGTCCTAAGGACCTTGGACAACCCTGTAGATGCACATAATCAATTGACAAGTTCGGTAATTGTATCCTCATCCTTTCGCCCAAGAGCGCTTCACCCGTCACGCAGATATTACATCACATCGGAGGAGGGAATAAGCGGAAGCAGATTACAATACTCAATTTACATTCATAAAATATAGAGAGGGTATTATGATTATTACAATACCGGGGTACTAAGAGTGCATAAGTAGTATTATTATTACAGACCAAGGAGGCAAAACACCCTCCCGCACACAAGTTTATTGTTTTCAAAGTGGGAGGCCAACATCCTCCCGTGACTGACTTCACTATTGGGGCTCGTCCTTGGGTACCACCTTTGAACAAAATCAGCAAAAGTCTGCTATTTCCTCACCTACAACAACATGGGTTCGAAAACCCTGAGTACAGAGTGTACTTTCGCAAGTCTTACCCGACAAAAGAAAACACTCTCAAGGATATGCTGGCTTGAGGGAGTCAAGGTAAGGCTATTCAAAAATCAAAGACTCTGTTTGCAGAAATGCTTATTAATAGTGGATCCTTAAAAATCAATTTTATTAGTAGGTTAAGTCATTACCTGTATCTAGAGTTCTTTCTATCCTAGTTCAAGCACTTGGCCTGCACTAGCCGTCTTTTATCACCCTTTTACTTTACTGGATTGCTACATGTAGGGCAGTGACCAAGTCTTCATATCCAAGAAGTAACAGCGATCCTAATCGATTAATACCTAGCTGGGGATCTCCAAGCACACGACATATGTAGCACTTAACCCTTGCATATGTCAACTCGCCACCGGGTTTCTTAAGACCAGACCGGGTTCACGCCAACCAAGAGCACAGATACACCAACGTCCAGCCTCTTGCCATGGAGGGTACACACTACTCTCAACATCTTCCCACTCCCATTGCGTGTTGGCCTTTCTGGTATTAGTCTACCCGAGGTAAAGCTTACCCATGACGAGGCATGTGGCCAGTTAAAAGGTCCTCAATCAGCAAGCCTACATCGACACGGTCCTTAATCAACTCAGACGGAGACACTACATCGAGACTTCCTTCTCGTGCAAGTCACCCGTCCAATCTCAGCCTTATCATTTTCAATCCCAAAATTTGGTACGTGACAGAGGTACATCTTGTCTGATGTTGAACCCATCACGGCCATGATGGATCCACCATCAAGTTTTATTTTTGAAAACATCCCATTTCATGTGAAGCATCATCTTTGGTTTAAAACAAAACCTTTTTGTTTTCTAAAGCAAGACTAAGCATCAGAAAACCTTTTAATAAAACAAGTAATCAAGGAATGGTAAACATTTCCAAGGAAGGAAATGCAGCAATTGGTTTAGCACCCAACTCCTATCACCTAATGCATCATTGAAGTGATAAATAATTTAAAATCACAAGGAAAGGATAAATGAACTGGGGCTTGCCTTGTGTTGTAGGGGATTCGAGATCTGTTCCACAGATATCAAAATAAAAACAACTCCCGATAGGTGGAGTCTCAGTTGGTGGTGCAGTCTCTTCTTCTTCAACACTTACTTCTTCTTCATTTTCTATACATAACCATATATAAATATGAATGCTCATGTGATGCTATGAACATGCAATTATAATAGAGATACATCAAGTTGTATATTGAATACAACTTTCCTTCATTGGTACACCAGGGAAATTAGGGTTTTCTGAGTCAGTACTCTACTAGAATAAGGGAAATATTACCTAGAAAGCTAGGGTTTTGGGTTTGGGGATCAAACAATGTCCAAAACATGTCAAACTTCACCCAAGGGCTCTAATTATCAAATTAAGCTTACCCAAAATGTTTTATGATTTTTGGAGTTATTTGGTAATTTCTAAAATTCCAAAAGTCTAGGTTTAGGCCCTTTTAAATACTAAACAATTCATAGTTGGGACTAAAAATCTTGGAACTATTTTTAATAAATACTAGAGGAATTTAAGAGTCTAGTAAAATTGGTCCCATGATTTTATCATTTTTCTATAATTTCCTACAATTTTCCAAGTCTGGCAGTAAAAAGAAAAGGAAAAGGAGGAACAGTGATGGGCTGAAACCAGCCGAACCGGCCCACGCCCAGGTGAAACGCGCCCGCGATGTCATCTTTGCACTAGAGGACCCCAGCTAGTTTGAATAACTGGTTAAGAATCCTTAGCACTATTCATCTGTGTCTCTGACGTTTACACTGAGGCCCCTCCCTTTTCTTTTCTTCGCAGGATTAGGTCCCCGACCACAGACGGCGGAGCGGCTACACCGGCAAGCTTGTACCGGCCGAAATATGCAAAGGCTAAGCTTCTTACTTGGTCGACACTGAATTCTACCCCTTGCGACCCTAATCCCTCTACCAATTGCACAGTTCTAGCTCAAAATCTCTCTGTCCACGGTGATGGCGCAAACCGAGGACAACACGAGGTGTTCCCGGTGATCTAAAATGGTCTAGTTCAATTGGTTGGGCTCATAAGCATCCATAGCACACAAGGGTGCTGAAACGAGGGTAAGGAGGGTATGAACGGACATGGAAACGGCGGTTCACGACGCGGTGGTTCACGGCGGCGCGGAGAACCAAATTGGGGGAAGTTTGAAATTTGTGAGCTATGGTGGCTAATCTGAGGCGAGGGCTGGTGCTCTGGCTTCGTGATAACCTAACGGAGCTGGAGGCACACTCAATTTATAGTGTCCGAGAGCGATGGCTCCTGAATTTTGGAAGGGAAAGCTGGCGGCCAAAGAGAGGAGGTGAGTCACCGGCGCAGGTTATCGTGGCTTTCACCGTGGCTAAGCCTCCGGCGATCGACGGACGTTCTTCAACGGTTTACTGTGATGTGTTGAAGCCCTAGGCATGTGGCACACGGTCGGTAAGCGACCAGCGCCAAGTGAGGGTCATCTCGGCCAGCCACAGAACAAGTAGGTACGGTGGCCAATCCGATGACCGCGCCCTGAGCTTATCCGGGCGCCAAGATCTTTTCACCGCCGGCCGATATCTGCACACAGAGCGCACTGAATCGTGATGCTGGCGAGGATCACGGCACGGAGTTCACCGGCGGCACATTCACTGCATCTGCTGATCTTTTTTAGTACTGTACCATGGTGATCATCATCAGAGCGTCTGATAGAGCAAGTTAGAGGCCTTGGTTCTCCAATTTTTGTGTGGCAACTTGATCATCTAGTCTGCAGTAAAAATGTTGTCCCATAATCCATCTTTGTTTTTGTTATAGTAACCATACCCAATCGATCACTGGATCCTACTCAAAATTGATCTCCAAGTTCTTGCAAGTTCACTGGTGACCATAATTCAGTATGTAGTAGCGACTGACAGCCCAACTTTGTGTCCATTTTACTCCAAATTTTGTATGTGATCAATGCTTAGTCACTTAAGTAAAGTTATACTCCTATCATAGCTCTACAAATTTGATGTGTTGACCTAGGGCAAAATCCTTGTAGATTTAGAGATATAGAGCTCCAAAGTTGACCTCATTTCACTGAAATTCAGACTTAACCCTATAGTGTTCATGGGGTACTTTTGCAAATAAGTCCAAATTTCTCTACACTACTTGAAAATCCTCAAATGTAAAAGTCACTTGGTTTGTGGTGTTCTCTTTGATATTTGCACTTTGGTCCAAAAGTGTCCTAGAATTTACATTTACCCCCTAGGGTTCCAATTAGGGTTTTCTAGGGTTTCTTTTAGGGTCTTGAGTAATTTAGGGTTTTTGTGCCACTCAAACCCAACACTCTAGATATCTTATGAACATTTCTGATGACTTTTGAGGTTTTCTCATTTTGGGCTTACTACTACCCTCATGCCCTAATCCCATGGTTAAGTACCCTACCCTAGGGTTGATCACACATCAAGTCACCTCATCACAACATCTTTTGAAATTTTTACCTAGTGAATGCATTCTAGGTGTGACAAGCAACATGAAATGTCAATGCACATGATGTTATGCTCAAGTTTTTAGTGCCAGTAATACCAGGGGTGTTACATGAGAATGCTAGATTAAATGCTAAGATAGAAGAATTAAATGCTTGCAAACCATCTACATCCACTAGTTGGGCATATTTCCATTTGCACTAGATGTAGAGATATAAATGTTGAAGCTATTGATGATCAACTTGCCATGATTAAAAATCAAAATGATCACATAGCTAAGTTAAATGCTAAAATTGCTGAGCATGAACTAGAAATGAAAAGTTTAAATTTGCTCGTAGCATACTTTATAATGGGAGACGCCCTAGCATTAAGGATGGCATTGGTTTCCAACAGGGAAGCAATGTCAAGCTTAATGCCCCTAAGAAATTGTCTAATTTTGTTAAGGGTAAAGCTCCCATGGTTCAGGATAGTGAGGGTTACATTTTATATCCTGCAAACTATCCCAAACATAAGATTAGAAAGATTCATGCTAGGAAACCTCATAATGTCTCTCACCATGCTTTTATGTATAAAAATGAGGCTTCTAGTTCTAGGCATACCACTCACATTAAAATGCCTAAAAAGAAAATTCCTGCTGCATCAAATGAACATAATGTTTCTTTTAATACTTTTGATGCTTCATATGTTTTAACTAATAAATCAGGCAAAGTAGTTGCCAAATATGTTGTGGGCAAACACAAGAGCTCCAAAACTTGTGTTTGGGTACCCAAGGTGCTTGTTTCTAACGTCAAAGGATCCCAAGACTATTTGGGTATCTAAGAACAAGGCCTAAAATTGTTTTGTAGGTTTATGCATCCAGTGGTTCAAGTTAGATAATCGATAGCGGGTGCGCAAACCACATGACAGGGGAGAAAAGAATGTTCTCCTCCTATGAGAAAAATGAAGATCCCCAACGAGCTATCACATTCGGGGATGGAAATCAAGGTTTGGTCAAAGGTTTGGAAAAAATTGCTATATCACCTGACCATTTTATTTCCATTGTTTTTCTTGTAGATTCCTTAGATTACAATTTGCTTTCTATTTCTCAATTATGTAAAATGGGCTACAACTGTCTATTTACAGATATAGGTCACTGTCTTTAGAAGAAGTGATGATTCAATAGCATTTAAGGGAGTGTTAGAGGGTTAGCTATATTTAGTTGATTTTAATGAGAACAAATCTGAACTTAACACTTGCTTAATTGCTAAGACTAATATGGGTTGGCTCTAGCATCGTTGACTAGCCCATGTTGGGATGAAGAATCTCCACAAACTTCTAAAGGGAGAGCACATTTTAGGACTAACAAATGTTCATTTTGAGAAAGATAGGGTTTGTAGCGCATGTCAAGTAGGAAAGCAAGTTGGCACTCACCATCCACACAAAAACATAATGACGACGGACAGGCTGCTCGAGCTACTCCACATGGACCTATTCGGCCCGATCGCTTACATAAGCATCAGCGGGAGTAAGTACTGTCTAGTTATTGTGGATGATTATTCTCGCTTCACTTGGGTGTTCTTTTTGCAGGAAAAATCACAAACCCAAGATACATTAAAGGGATTCTTGAGATGGGCTCAAAATGAGTTCAGGATTAAGAATAAAAAAGATAAGACGCTGATAATGGGACGGAGTTCAAGAACTCTCAAATTGAAGGATTTCTTGAGGAGGAGGGCATCAAGCATGAGTTCTCTTCTCCCTACACACCTCAACAAAATGGTGTAGTGGAGAGGAAAAATAGAACTTTACTGGACATGGCAAGAACCATGCTTGATGAGTACAAGACACCGGACCGGTTTTGGGCGGAAGCAATCAACACTGCTTACTACTCCATCAACCGGCTCTACCTTCACCGAATCCTCAAGAAGACATCATATGAACTCCTCACTGGTAAAAAGCCTAATGTTTCATATTTTAGAGTCTTTGGGAGTAAATGCTTTATTCTTATTAAAAGAGGTAGAAAATCTAAATTTGCTCCTAAAGCTGTAGATGGTTTTTTACTTGGTTATGACTCAAACACAAGGGCATATAGAGTCTTCAACAAATACACTGGATTAGTTGAGGTTTCTTGTGACATTGTGTTTGATGAAACTAATGGCTCCCAAGTGGAGCAAGTTGATCTTGATGAATTAGATGATGAAGAGGCTCCGTGCGTCGCACTAAGGAACATGTCCATTGGGGATGTGTGTCCTAAGGAATCTGAAGAGCCTCCACAAGCACAAGATCAACCATCATCTTCCAACCAAACATCTCCACCTACCCAAGACGAGGATCAAGCTCCAGATGTTGAAGATGAAGATCAAGAGGATGAGCCACCTCAAGAGGAGGACAATGATCAAGGGGGAGATGAAGATAATGAAAACAAGGAAGATGATCAAGAAATTCAGGGTCAAAGACCGCCACACCCTAGAGTCCACCAAGCAATTCAAAGAGATCACCCCGTCAACTCCATACTTGGTGACATTCACAAGGGGGTAACCACTAGATCTCGAGTTGCTCATTTCTATGAACATTACTCTTTTGTGTCCTCTATTGAGCCTTACAGGGTGGAGGATGCACTAAGAGATCCGGATTCGGTGTTGGCAATGCAAGAGGAGCTCAACAACTTCACGAGGAATAAGGTATGGCATTTAGTTCCACGTCCTAATCAAAATATTGTAGGTACCAAATGGGTATTCCGCAACAAGCAAGACGAGCATGGTGTGGCGACAAGAAACAAAGCCCGACTTGTGGCCAAAGGTTATTCACAAGTTGAAGGTTTGGACTTTGATAAAACTTATGCACCCGTAGCTAGGCTTGAATCAGTTTGTATATTACTTGTCTATGCTACTTACCATGGCTTTAAGCTCTATCAAATGGACGTGAAAAGTGCCTTCCTCAATGGACCTATCAAGGAAGAGGTCTATGTTGAGCAACCTCCCGGCTTTGAAGATAGTGAGTACCTTAACCATGTGTATAAGCTCTCAAAGGCGCATTATGGGCTCAAGCAAGCCCCAAGAGCATGATACGAATGCCTAAGAGATTTTCTTATCACTAATGGCTTCAAATTCGGAAAAGCCAATCCTACTCTCTTTACTAAAGCTATTGCAAAAGACTTGTTTGTATGCCAAATTTATGTTGATGATATTATATTTGGGTCTACTTACAAGTCAACTTGTGAAGAGTTTAGTAGGATCATGATACAGAAATTCGAGATGTCTATGATGGGGGAGTTGAAGTATTTCCTAGGATTTCAAATCAAGCAATTCCATGATGGCACCTTCATCAGCCAAACCAAGTACATTCAAGATATACTTAAGAAGTTTGGAATAAAGGATGGAAAACCCATCAAGACACCCATGGGAACAAATGGGCATGTCGACCTCGACACGAGAGGTAAATCCGTATATCAAAAGGTATACCAGTCGATGATAGGATCATTACTCTATTTATGTGCATCTCGACCGGATATTATGCTTTCTGTATGCATGTGTGTAAGATTCCAAGCAGATCCTAAAGAAGTTCACCTTAGGGCTATAAAGAGAATCATGAGATATTTAGTTTACACTCCTAAGTTTGGGCTTTGGTACCCCAAGGGATCCACTTTTGATTTAATAGGATATTTTGATGCCGATTGGGCAGGGTGTAAAATTGATAAGGAAAAGAACATCAGGGACTTGTCAGTTTCTAGGAAGATCCATGGTGTCATGGGCGTTAAAGAAACAAAACTCCGTAGCTCTTTCCACCACCGAAGTCGAGTACATTGCCGTAGGCCATTGTTGTGCGCAATTACTTTGGATGAGACAAACTCTTAGGGACTATGGCTACAAATTGAGCAAAGTCCCTCTCCTAGTGACAATGATAGTGCAATCCGCATGGCGGATAAGTCCCGTTGAACACAGCCGCACTAAGCACATAGACATCCAGGTATCACTTTCTGAGAGATCACCAGCAAAAGGGGATATCGAAATTGCCTATGTTAATATCCAAAACCAATTAGCCGATATCTTTACCAAGCCATTAGATGAGAAAACCTTCAGCAAACTTAGGAATGAGCTAAATATACTTGATTCTCGGAACTTTGATTGAAACATTGCACACATAGCTCAATTATATACCTTTGATCATATCTCTTTCATTTGGTACAAATGCATATTTCTTATTCTTCGTGTGCCAAGACTACCACTAATGTGTTTCCAAGTGTATTTCTATACTAAGTCGTAGATTAAAAGGGAAATGGAGTATTCGGCAAAGATAAGGCTTCCACTCCAACTCTGACGGTATCATTTCCCTTTGCCGATATTCCACAAATTCTCAATGGTATAACCCTTCACTTATATTTATATTACCTATTGGAACCTTCCTTCCTAGGCAAGTTGATCCAACGGGAAGTGGAAGTCGTGTTTGCAAAGTTTAGCACAGAATGCCAAAAGCTTCGTTAATCTGCCCATGCCTGGGCACTGTACGGGGGTATTTATAGGTACTCGAGGGGCCGCCTATCCCCGCCAAAGACGTTTAGACCCTCGAGTACCCGGTTTATACCTAGAATATTCCGAAGAGGGGAGGTTACAGATAGTCATTATGGTAAGCCTTATTACAGACACAACCCTTATCACACTTGTCCTCACGGGGCCCATCACTATGGGCCGAATCACATATGGGCCTCCCCGGTGGTGACGGAGCGGGTGGTCCATAGACATCAGCAGGGCCTCTCGTCTTGCAACACGAGAGCGAAGGGGGTCATGTAGGCCTCCGTCTGATCGGTGCCCTCGGCTTGCTCTGGTGCGTTCTATGCATTTAGCCTTCATCTGTGCAATGAGAGGACGAAGTCAGAGAGCGAAGGGTGGCATGTTCACCTTTGCCCCAACATTTGCCCTCCGAGGGACCAGTTCGACTAAGTGAGCTGTACGAAGATCGCTGTTAGATGGTGAAGACGCTGCCCTCACTCGAAGTGGTCTCGCGGGGGTTTTTGAAATGTGACCGTTGATGGACGTGTTACTGTTGGACTGCATGTTTCCCGAGGCATCACGTCGCGCCTATAAAACTCCAACCGCGGTCGGGCCTATTTTTGGCTTCCATTTGCGCAGTAGAAACCCTTAGCATTTGTAAACTGCTCGCCTGCCCTCCTTGCTCTCCTTCTTCGGAAATCTAGCCCGCATCAAGTAGTCCGAGCTCTCCTTGCCGCCGATGGTACGTTGCAATGTCTTCTTCGTCTGCTGCAAGTGCGTCGCCGACCGTGCCATCGTCCGAGGAGACTTTGAGCAATTTGGCAGTGATGGAGTTGCAGCCTAGCCATACTGTGGAGTTCGGTACTTTGAGGATTTCCTTGGTCCACGTGCTGGAGATGCAACGGCTTGGTTAATTTGGTGATGGCATCGGGCGGGCACCGGGTGCAGAGGAGATCCCTAAGCCTGAAGGCGAGTTGGTTGTTTTTAGGCCTTTTTGTCGCCGGTCTTCGCCTCCCGGCACATCGATTCATGGCGTAGGTGTTGCAAAGGTTTGAAGTGCAAGTCCACCAGTTGACGCCTAACGCCATGGTTGCCCTGGCGAAGTATGTTTGGGCAGTTACTTCCTACAGCTGGGCAGCCGTCTGTGGAGGTCTTCGCCAAGAATTATTGCTTGCATTGGCAGAAAAGGAAAATTAGGAAATAAGATAGCACAATTTGGGTCGTGCACCTTCACACCGAGGACTGGGAAGACTTCGGCTGAAGTCGTGGAGATAGTCCCTTGTGCTTAGGAACAAGTGGGGCAACTGGTGGGATTTTTTGTTCTATGTGGCCCCTGGTGATGTCGAAGACCTGCCTGGCCTCCCTTCGGCCATTCAGTGCTCACACTGCTATGTGGCGTTACCTTGATTCGAGGTGGCAGGAGGAAGACGAGGACGAAGGGGCCCTTCGACATGCTGCCCATTTGAGTAGCGAGCGCGACTTGGTTGAGGAATTTATCGCCTATGGAGTGTGGCCCTTGGCTCGGCTGGGTACTGGGCGAAGTGTGCCCCCGTTGGATGCCAACCCTAGGAGTCCAGTTGGTGCAAAGTCCTGCCTTTGTGGTGGATTTACGCGGTCAGAACCGGGTCGCATTTGTGCGTGAAGTGGAGGCCGAGGCCGTGAAGATTGTAGGAAAGTATGTGCTGAAGACGGAGACCCTAAGGAGTTGGGATATCCGCGGTTCAAATGTTAGGTTGAACCATGTTTTTGAGTTGAACCGTTTGCCGTATGTCGGCTACTCGGAGATGACTGATGCCGATGCTGCTGTCGACCGGGGAAAAAAGGTGGTGACAATGGCCGACGAGGGCCCTTCGCGAGGAACATCGTCGAGCGCGGCCGCCAAGAAGAGGAAATTAGGTACAACAGCTAAGGGGTTGAGGGCTTCCAGTCATTTTGCTGCGGAATTTGTTGGAGACCTGCACTGGTTCCCGGGGAGACGATGTCTTCGCCCGAGCTCCGAGAATCTTCCGCGCGAATGCTGAAGGTTACCGGGGGTCGCTGGCCTAGGAATGTTCTGATTCCTCGGGCAGCCAGCGAGGACATGTTTACATCTCGATTAGCTTGTGAGATGAAAATTTTCCCTTACGGATAGAATATTGTTGCTGTTGTATCAGCAGTGATGGAGAAGGATCAGTCAAGATGCGCCACGAAAATGCTAGGCATTCGCTAGGGTTGGGGACCCGCGGCGCGAAGTCAAAATGGCGCAGGCGAGCGTGAAGACTGCTGCCCCGGTGCCAGCATGCCTTCGCCTGGCGCGTCCAGTGCCAGCATGTCGCTGCCTACCGTGCCCACTCAAGAGTGAAGGCCTCCCTCGCCACCGCGCGCTGCTGAGGCAGCGGTGGGTGGCTCTGAAGTCTCCATGGATATTTCCGTGGACGACTACCTTATGGGTGAGGTCGCGATATTCGACACCCACACAGGGCGGGGACCTGCTGGTGAGTTTTTTTCCCCTTTTTTCTCTTTTTTTGAGCGGACTCTGGGTTTCTAACGTGACCGTGGTGCAAGAGTGGAGTCCGGGCAACTAGCTGTTATCCCGGCGCAGGTGGTAACCGGGGTGAAGGGGTCCTCACAGGACCCATGGTCCAGGTTCTGCACCAGCGGCGAAATTGCCTCAGCCGCCGTCACGAAGGACGTGGCTGGCTCAGTTGCACAGCAGCTGAATCACGTGAGTAATCTTTGCCTCTGGAGTTTGTTTTTCTTCTATGGCTTTGAATTTGATAGCCTTTTGAGCTAGGTGGCCGCCTTCGCCGAGCACATTGCGTTGGGGGCGTTGACCTTGGAGTTTGCTGTCGAAAGGCGACGGCTCGAGGGGAGGATTGAGCGCCTCCGAACGTAGCATACTGAAGCTGTGCGAGACAAGTCGGGCCGCGAAAAACAAGAGCCGCAATCTACTGGAAAAGTTGTCGACGGCGGAGGCTGAGAAAGAGGGCCTCGACTATCGGCTTACGGTGGAAAAGGAAGATGTGGACAAGGCCCGCGCAGAGGCCCAGGCCGCCTGTGCTGAGGCTAACCTCGCCCTCAAGTGCACCACTGACGTGGAGTCGGGGCATAGGAGTCTACGTGGCTATCTGGACAAAGCGAAGGCCTCCACCCGCACTGGGGTCGACCGAGCACACGCGTTGCTCGTGGACGTGTACCAGCAGCTTGGTGCGCGTACCGCCCCCTTCGACATGTCCGGTGGGGAGGTGGGCCTCCGCTTCCTCGGATGGCTGCAGGAGGAGCTGGAGTTGCTCCCATCCATCGTGACGGGTCTCATGTCCTTTGCCTCGCTCATTACCTGTGAGGGGGCTGCGAATGCTTTGTCCCATGAGGGATGTAGGCATTTCGAAGTCTTTGACTGGGCGAACGAGGACTTCGACCGTGGAATCTTCCAGGTCAAAGATGAGGTGCTGAAGCAGTCTGCTGGGACACTTTATGACAGGATGTGGGGCCCTCATGGCCGCGATACTATCCGGAAGAGGTCTGACCGAGCGCTGGAGCAGGTGTGTGACGTTTTTTACATTTTGTGTTGTTTCTGTAGACGATGAATGATGAAGAAGTCAACGACTTCGGTGGCCTGGAAAGCTCAGTGACCCGGGCAGAAGATGCGAGGACTGGGGATGAAAATGAACTGGCGTCACTAGCCGGCCCATGCGAGGACCCTGTAGCGGTCGCTATGCCGGCTAGCAAAGACACTCCAGCGACAGCTGCGCTGGCTGACGAAGACCCTGCAGCATCAACTGCTCCTTCGCAGGTGGTGGGGTCATGTTAGGGGCGTTGGGTTTAGGACTTTATTTTTGTGATACTGAAAGTTGGTTGCTGCGCAGGTTCTGACGTCTTGGCCTGCGTAAGCAACCCCTACTGATGATATTAATTTTGTGGCGGCTGTGAACGCAGTGCCTGTTAGTGAAAATTTGTCTGGTTCTGAAACTGGGTCTTGGTCATCTGATAGGGGTGAGTTTCGTAGCCTATTTTCATGGACTGAGGAGTCTTCGGATGAGGATTTAGATTATTTTGCTACGTTGGATGTGGCCACAACGGAGTCCTTGCCGTAGCCGGAAGTGCGTGAAGCGTCTGCTCCGACGGCTGGGGCGATGACCGAAGAGCACCGCCAGCGAAAGGTGGTGTCAAAGCATAGTGTTGTCAAGATGTCGCGAAGTGGTAGGCGTCGACGGATGGGTATGGAACGATCCCGTCTTCGGGTAGATCGGGGTGGCCAACGAGATTTACTGTTCGCTGACGTCCGGGACGTGTATTGGGGAGGGGGATTTGTGAAATCTTTTTGAAGGTGAGGAGTTGAGGATGATGTTGTTTAATTTTTGTGAGGCAGGCCTTATCCCGAAGGCTGAGCCGATGTAGCATGTTTGCTGCCCTCACTTTCATGTTGCGGTAGTGAGTGAAAACGCTGCCCTCCCCCGGCTCGCAATAGAGAGGGAGGGCAACAAAATGCAATTTGTGTTATTTGTGCAATGTGGCCAGTGGCCCTTTGCTATGTGTATGTAAACTATGACGACATTGCTTGATGTGAAATGAGATGGGGACTTCGCTTGCCACGACGACGTGTGGATGCTTATGACGCGTACCTGGTTGCGTCCTTTGGTGGTTTTTGCTCGGCCATGTCAGATAGCAGAGACTTCACACTTTTAAGGTGATCGTAATAGACTTTGCGCCATTAGGGTGATGTCGCGTATTTGCATATCCGGCTGCACCCTTAGGCGGCCTTTGCTCGGATGACTTATAGTAAAGACTTTGTATGATGCACTTCTTGTGCATATCCGGCTGCACCCTTGGGCGGCTTTTTGCTCGGATCCGTCTTTTAGTAAAGACTTCGTATCGTGCACTTGTTGTGCTTATCCGACTGCACCCTTAGGCGGCTTTTGCTCAGATCTATCTTTTAGTAAAGACTTCGTATCGTGCACTTGTTGTGCTTGTCCGGCTGCACCCTTAGGCGGCTTTTGCTCAGATCTGTCTTTTAGTAAAGACTTCGTATTGTGCACTTTTTGTGCTTGTCTGGCTGCACCCTTTGGCGGCTTTTGCTTGGATTTGTCGCACGCGAGTGTAGTCTAGGCTACCTGTCGCGGTGACTGCGTGTAGGTCGAATGTCGAAGGCCATCGATGCGGTCTTTTTCGACACTTATGGTAGTGATGCTTGCTGGAGTTTTTTGTGGGGGCTTTTCGTTGGTATATTACATGGCACCGCCTCATTAAAAACCTCACCCCCCGGGAGGAAAAGAGTGTGGGCCTGAATGACATTGTTTGAAGAATTACAATGGCGCTTGGGCCTTGGATCTTAAATGAATTTTTTTTGGAGATTGTCGATGTTCCATGAGTGCTCTAGGTCTTCGCCGGATGACGTTGCTAGTCTGTAAGCATTTGGGGATGCCTTTGTCTTGACTATGTACGACCCTTCCCACTTCGGCTCTAGATTGCCCCGGGACTCCGTCCTGGCTGTCCTTACAAGTACTAGGTCCCCTTCGATGAATTCCCTTGGGACGACAGTGTTGTCATGCCATGCCTTGGTCTGGACCTGATACTTGTTGAGGGCCTGCAGGGCAAGGACGTGGTCCCCGTCGATGAGATCTTTGAAGGTTGGTTCATCGACGCCGGGGACGACTGTTTCACTTGTTTGGGGGACCCGTGCTTTAACTCTTGCGGTGTCATTGCTTCGGATCCGTACATCAGGCGGAAAGGTGTGAACCCGGTTGCTCGGCACTCTGTCATATTTAGCGCCCATATGACCTCGGGTAATTGATTTGCCCATTTGCCCTTTTTGTCGTCAAGGAGCCTTTCCTCAACGGCGCTAAAAATCTTGCCATTAGCGCGTTCGACGATGCCGTTGGACTGTGGGTGGTAGACAGAGGCAAAGACGGGCTTTGTGCCGATGCAGCTGCAGAATTCCCTAAAGTCTTGGCTATCGAACTGTTTGTCGTTGTCGACTGTTAGTTTGGACTGGGACTCCGAAGCGGCAGACAATGTTTTGCCAGAAGAATTTTTGGGCAGTCTTCGCTGTTATCGTGGAAACTGCCCTAGCCTCGATCCACTTTGTAAAATATTCGATGGCGACGAAGGTGAACTTTAAGTTTCCTTGAGCCGTGGGCAGTGGCCCGACTATGTCTAGCCCTCAACGCTGAAGTGGCCACGTGTGGGCAATGGGCTTAGTGAATTGCGAAGGGTTGCCTGAGCGAGGAGAGAACTTTTGGCATGCCTCGCATGACCTAGTGACTTAGTTGGCCGTGCAAATTATCATGGGACAGTAAAATCCCTAACGAATCACCTTGGCTGCGAGGGCCCTAGGTCCTGAGTGTGAGCCGCACGTTCCACTATGGACTTCGCGGAGGATTTCTAGGCCTTTGGTTTCGGTTATGCATTTCAGCTTTGGTTAGTTGATGCCCTTTTTGTACACTGGCCCTTGACTATTGCGAAATCCCTGCTCCTGTGTTTCAGTCGTTTAGGCCTCATTGCGATCGGTTGGGTGGTAGTGGCCCTGCAAGTATAGTGTTATGGGGGGCCGCCAGTCTTCGGCCATGATTAGGTTGACGATTCGGTGGCCTTCGGTGTCTTGAGTTATTTGCAAGCCTTCGGGGTTACGGACGGCTGATGTGCCGATGACATGGTAGAACACGTTAGAAGGCAGGGCCTCGCCTTTGGCTGCTGCCTTGGCCAACGCATCGGCCTCTTTGTTCTTGTTGCGGTCGACATGCTGCAGGGTGAAGCCCTTGAATTGTTTTTCGAGGCCGCGGATGGCGGTGAGGTATTGCATGAGCATAGGCTCTTTTGCTGAATAATCTTTTTCGATCTGGCCAGCGACGACCTTGGAGTCTATCTTGATGATGCATGTGGTAACGCCGAGGGCCCGTAGTTTGCGAAGTCCCAGGATGACGGCTTTGTATTCTGCAATGTTGTTGGTGCACCTGTTGGATTCTAGAGCAAAGCTGAGGCGAGCGGTGTATCTATACTTGACACCGGCGGGTGATGTGACAATCACCGTAGCATCTGCCGCTGCATGGCACCATGCACCGTCGCAGTGGATGGTCTAGAATTTTTTCGGTTGCTCTTGTTGTGGCCCAACAGGTCCTGTCCAGTTGATGATGAAGTCCGCCAAGACTTGTGACTTGATTGCCGTTCTGGGCTAAAAAGGGGATGTCGTACCCGGAGAGTTCGGCTGCCCATTTTGCAATTCTGGTGGATGCCTCTGGGTTCTTGAACAATTCTCCTAGACCCATGTCCGAAGTGACCCGTACTTTGAATGCCTCGAAATAGTGTCGTAGTTTGCGTGAAGCCATGACCACTGCGTATGAAATTTTCTCGAGTTCGGTCATGTTGCACTTGGAAGCCGTGAGGACTTCGGAGACGTAATACACTGGGAATTGCTGACTTTTTCCATCTTTGTCCTGCTCTTGGATTAATGCTGCACTGACTGTGCATGGTGAAGCCGCAATGTAGACAAGCAGTGGCCATGAAGGGTTGGGGCATGTCAGAGTTGCTAAGTCAGATAGGTGCTGTTTGAGCTATTCGAAGGCCGCTGCCTGCTCTGGGCCCCAAGCAAAGTCTTTCGCACCACGCAATGTTTTGGGGAAAGGTAGGCTTCACTTAGCAGACTTTGAGATGAATCTGTTCAGTGCCGCCAATCTTCCTGTCAGCCGCTGGACGTCCCTGGTGGACTGCGGAGGTGCCATGTTGATGATCGCTTGGATCTTGGTTGGATTGGCCTTATTCCCTCAGTGCAATACTAGGTAACCAAGTATTTTCCCCTGGCAAACTCCGAAGACACACTTCTCAGGGTTCAGCCGGAGTCGTGCGTCGCGCATGTTTGCGAATGTTTCTGTGAGGTCGGCCAGGTGGTCCTCTTTGCTTTTGCTTGCGATGACAATGTCGTCGACGTAAGTGAAAATGTTGCGGTCGACTTGGTTTTCGAGGACCTTCTTGGTGAGGCGAGAAAAGGTGGAGCCGGTGTTCTTGAGTCCCTCGAGCATCCGTACGAAGCAGTACATGCCGAAGGGTGTAATGAAGCTTGTGCTTGCCTTGTCCACCTCTTTCATGTAAATTTGGTGGTACCCCGAGAAGCAATCAAGGAGGGACATGACTTCGCAGCCTGCTGCGCTGTTGACAATTTTGTCGATTCGTGGCAAGGGAAAGTTTTCCTTGGGACAAGCCTTATTGAGGCTTGTGAAGTCAATGCACATGCGCCACTTGCCACTCTTCTTCTGCACCAAGACCACGTTGGTGAGCCATGTTGGATAAGCGCTTGGCTCGATGAATCTGGCCACCAGCAGACAATGCACCTCAGCGTTGGCTGCCTCAGTTTTCTCATCGGACATTTTTCGCAGTCGTTGCTTTTTTGGGCGCACCGAGGGGTCGATGCCCAGGCTGTGCTCGATGATGGAGCGGCTGACCCCAACCAGGTCGATGGTGGACCAAGCGAAGACATCCTTATTTTGGGAGAGACAAGAAATGAGTTTTTCCTCGTCTCGCGAGGTCAGGTCTTCGCTTATTATTACCATGCCTTGGTGTTGCCAGATCGAGGGGTACCGCCTTCGTTCCGTCGTTGCTTTGGAGTTGCGCTTTGACTTTTTCGTCTTTGACCGGGCGATTGCTTTCGAAACCTTCGCGCTCTGCCGTGAGGCAGTGTATGTTTCGTTGCCTAGGAATGAAGTCCCTTTCGATGTTGCGCGCTGCCTGTTGGTCGCCATAAACGGTGATCATGCCTTGGGGGCCTAGGATTTTCATACAAAGGTAGAGCCCATGAATGGCCGCCTCAAACTTGTTGATTGAGCCCCAACCCGTTATGGCATTGTATGGGTAGACCATGTCGACAATGTCGAAAGTTACCTGCTCACTTCGCGCATTGGGTGCTACACCAAATTACAGGGGAGCTTTATCTTGCCGACGGGGAAGGTGCCCTTACCGTCGAAGCTGTAGAGGGGATTGTCCGCAGGCTTGAGGAGGCTATGGCTTATTCTCATGCGGTCAAAGGCGTGTAGAAAAATGATGTCAGCTTGACTGTCGTTGTCGACCAGCACCTTATGTAGGTCCTAGGCTGCTACCTTGCAGTTGATCACCATGGCGTCTGCGTGAGGAGCACTGCACAAATCAACGTCTCTAGCGTTGAAGGTGAGCGGTACATGGGACCACTTTGTTTGCACCACTGGGCCAGCCAGAGCGACATGGTTCACACTTCAGTAGTGGTCCCTTTTCTGCCGTTTTGTGTCAAAGTCCATGCTTGTTCCCCCAGTGATCATGTGGATGACTCCGCGATAAGGTGGTCCAGCGAAGTCTTCTTGTTTGGATGCTTGTGGGGGGTGGTTGTGGTGCGGAGGATTTGGGTGATGCAGAGGTGGTGGTGGTAGAACCTGCACCTCTTGATGGTGCTGGTAAGCATGGTTGGGTGGATGCTGGATTTGCTTGTTGTGGTAGGGTTGCTGTTGATGGTATGTGTGCGCGACGACCCTCTGTTGTCGGCTGGTTATGCTCTGGACATTCTGTCCCTGGTGGCCTTGGTCTCCGGACAATCCCTTGTTGGGTGCGCACAGACAGTGCACGTGGACCGGCCGACTCCGACCATCCCCGACGGCGACCCACACATCGCCGTGACCCTCAGGACCGCCCCTACACCCTCGGCCACCTCACCGGAGCAATCTCGCCGCTGGTAAGCCCCTCCGCCCTTTTCTCCGCCGCGGGTACTGTTTAATTAGGGTGAAGGACCTCGGGTTAGGTTTAGTGGAACCCGAGGGGGTTTTCTGAACTATCAGCGACACATTTGAATAGTAGCCCAAGGACTAGTCTGTAAGGAAATTTGAAAACACCTGCCAGGGACCCCGTTGCAAAGTCGTTTCCCATTTAATCTTTTATGTTTAACCTTTTTAATGAATAGAGAACTTAGGAAATTCATAACTTGAGAATTATTTAACCAAAAATTGTCAAACCAATTTTGCTGGATTCTAAATATTATGGACTACCAATTAAAAATACTAAACCCCATGCTTTCTGTTTTAAATTTTAGAGTTTGAAATTAATTACAGAAACTGACCAAACCTTATTTAATTAAAGAAAATTAGTTATGCTTCTGTGCTGAACATAAGAAAATTTGTAGATGTTTAAACCCCATTTAAACACTGTTTAAAAATAGTGAGAACCCTAGCATTGAAAATTTCAGTAAAGATATCTATTAAAAGTCATTTTTGCCCAAAACTTAGGAAAACTAGAAAGGCACTAGAAATTAATGAATAGTGAGTGCAATTATTTTTCCTAGCCTACTTAAGTCACAAAGAACCTAGGAAAAATAAAAGACTTCTAGTCCAGAACAGAATTAAAGTGAAATGTTTTATTTAGCATTATTCCAACTAGAAAACAATTAGTAGAATTATAAAAACAATTTCAAAACTTGTCATAAAAATTAAGTGGACTTGTGACCACTAAAACCCCACTACAAAAATGATAACCACCCCAACCCATCATTTTAAGTAGGGTAAACAAATAAAACTTGATATTGTGTCATATTTCAATTAAATCATGAACAACCCAAAAATGGTGCAATAATGTGCAAATAAAATTTTGCTAGATCACTAATGAGATAGGTCACCAGAGAAAAATGCAAACCCAATTGAAAGATGCAAAATAATACCTATTGCCAATACTTCATGAAAAAAGGCCATTTAATCCAAATAATTCCTACCACCCCTCCCTTAAGCAAAAAGATGCCAAACTTCAGAATGATTGCTCTTGCACAAAGAAAAAGCTAGGAAAAATCAGAAATCTGTTGTTTGATATTTTTCAAATATAGTGGTAGTAGAAAGCACCCCTTTGGCTAGAAACTTTAGAAAATCATGACAAAATAACTAATGAGTATTAATGGCTAGAAATTTGAGCAAAGTCATGTTATAACACCCAAATGCCAGCAAAAATAAGTCTTAGGAAATAACCTACTGTTAAATGGTGGTTGTAGTTCAAAACACCCCTTCTGTCCTAGCATTTGATAATTTTATACAGAGAGAACCACTCACTTTTTAAACCCCAAATTTTGAGACAGAGAATTATACACCAGTGAGAAGCCACTGTAATTTTTGCAGAATTTTTGGAAATTTATTAAGACAACTTATGGTTCAAACCCACTCTAAAAACATAAAAGAAATAGAGGGAAAGAAATGAAAGATAAACCTCACCCTAATAAGTTCAACTAGAAATCTTGACAAATTCTCACTAAGGCTTTAAAAAGAATTCAGTGGAACACCAAATTGGACTTACCACTTAGTTTAACTTAATGTGATCTAAATTACTAAGTATACCACCAAAAAATTTTAATAGCAAGATTAAAACTCTATCTGATTTAAGTGGATCATTCACCATCAAAGTTAAATTGCTAAAGCACATACCATATCATGCATGTATCTTACTCATTGCATTCAATATTTTGTAATCTCGCTGACGGAGAGTACGTGCTCATCCCTGAGCAAGGAACTGTCCAAGAGGAAGACCAGGAGCAAGCTCCCGAGGCTACCATCGAGGATCTCCCCGTAGCCCCAGCTATTGAAGGCAAGCCCCGGTTTTATGCATAACCGTTTATATATGCTATTTTACTACACTTAATGATTGTAGGCTTGTAATGTGCACTTAAGTGTAGGAGTTGCTTGAAACCTTTAGTTGCATGAACTTAGGATTCCTTTTTGAGATGAATACTAGTATGCTAGGTCGAGTAGCTGCTTTGCTAATCAGGATCTCGGTAGAAGTCGAGTGATTTTTCTAGCACTCGCGCGAGATCAGGAAATTGATTGTATTCATCTTGATAACAGGATCTATGTTAGTCTATGGACTTGGATCCAAGGAGGATGCCTTGTCTATGAGACGGGAAAAAGGAATTAAGGATTAATGTGTGGATACCTGAGTCAAGCTTTTGAACGTACTAAACACATGTCGGGAAATATGGTAACCGGTAAACCTAGTACCTGAGTGAAGCAGGGCGCATACTTTACTCCTCACGCGACCTAAGACTGAGTCTCCCATGCTAGCTATGGTCGGTACAAGTGCGGCCACTGCACGGCGGCAGCCGGGGTCAGTGGGGCATTGTATGCCAAGGCGGTGAGGCCTGGACGCGAATGGGGAATCGATGGGGACGGTTGACATGAGTGGGGACGGAGTGCCCTTACATGTCGTGTGTTTAGGTTTACCTTGCAAGGATAAAACTCGATTCGAATCGTCTACTTCTCGTAGCTAATGAGACTGCTTGACCCCCTGTACTACATCGAGTAAGAAGTGAAATGAGGTTTACATGAGAAACTTGTTGATTGCACTAAATGCTTGCTACCATGTATGCTTGGAAGGAGCAAACTTAGCTAAGATAATGATACTAGAAACTGAAAAGCTAAAAACTAATTTTTAGACTCATGCTAGTGCTTTTGGCAAACCAAACCCCTCAGCCAAACAGCTGCATGGTCTAGAGGTAGAGGAGTAGTTTCCTCACACCGGTTAAGTCTAGCTGAGTATTAGTATACTCAGCCTTGCTTGTGGCATAATTTTGCAGGTACGCTTCAGGATATGGTTGATGGTGTGACTTGGCCTACCACCCTGCCACCGGGTTGGACGGTCGAGTGGGATGCTGCTCCGGCAGGAGAGGAGCAGGAGGAGTAGTGGGCTAGGCCTTGCCCATTTCCTCGCTATCGACGATATCGATTATCCGCTGCATCTTATTTTATGAACTTATTTCAGCTACTTGAGAAACTCTGATTTATATAATAACTCTAGTACTCCAATTCGAGGTTTCCTGTTTTATTGTATTTATTCTGTGACTCACCTTCGAGTGAGATTGTGGTATTTGATCCTAGTTAAGTGGCTCTATCAGACTAGATCTGAGGGACTGACGGGTTATTCCGATTTAAGTGTGTTACGGCCCCTGAGGCGTGACTTAGGCACTTAAGCTGGAATAATTCGGGCGGTTCTGCCACAGCTGGTATCAGAGAAAATACCACCATAGAAAAGGGCAATAAACAATGAATACCAATTTTCAAAATTTAAAACTTGCTTAGAAACTGTTAAGAATCGTCAGGACTAGACCGCTAGACCTAGGACGAAAGGCCTTAGGGATAGTGGGAGAAATAGGTGGCTAAGTAAGTAGGCCCTGTGGGCCAATCCTTAGCTTTTGAAGGGTGCCCTAGGAGCCCCTTCTTTTATTTCCTTCGGAGAGGAAACGTTGATTTCAGCATGCATGCATTATAAAAACTAAAAGGAATTAAAAATTGAGCTAACCCGCTTTCTTTTAAAATCACCCAGGCTCTTTTATTTTTTTCTTCCTTCCATCATAATCTTTTCATCTGATCCCCTTCCGCAGATGAATTCACCCACCCCCGCCAGTGGAGGAGACACTCGTTTCAGCTCTGACTTCCTTTCTCACCATGGTTTTCCTTCCATCTTATGGGAAGTGCTTAACTTCACCGGTTACCCTACGCCCCCTTTGTACACAGTGTAGTTGTATGAGGAGCATCGGGTACCCCGTTGCCGAGTCTGGCTAACCTTGGAGGCTCATCCCCTTCAGCCGGGTTGGCGTTCCCTTGACTCCAAGACGATTGGATTCAGGACGGACGACACCACTGAAGCAGCAGCCATGAAGACTCTGACAACTTTCTATGGCTACCATCCCCTGGAGATGGTGATGCACCCCTTGGGACTCTTCCCTGCTGAGAAGAAGGATGACCCCATGTGGTGTAACCATGTGAGCCATGTGAAGGATGTGTGGGCGATGTATCCCGACTTGGTTGGGAGGGTCACTGTGTAGTGCATGAGTGCGCTGTACTGCCTTTAGGCCCTGTAGAGCGACGCTATGGCACACCTTGCTAACATCACTCAAACCACCAAGCTCACCCTTGACAGCCGAGAAGACTTTGTGGTCGACTTGTCCTCCGAGTTGGTGGAGAAGGATTTGCAGGTGGAAAGGCTGAGCCAGCGCATTACTACATTGGAGCAACAGGTGGAGATCCGAGACAACACTATTGATGTCTTGGAGAACTAGCTCCATGATGTGCAGCGGGAACTCGAAGAAGGTAATGACCACCTGGACATGCACCACTTAGAGATGGAGGCCAATGAGACCAAAAGCGAGGGAGAAGAGGCTCCCGAGGAGTTAGGACCAGCCCCTGGTGCCAATGGGACTACCTCCGCGATGCCCCCTTCACCCGCATCCAGTGTCGCTTCCACCGCTCAGGGTTGATCAGTCACTTGGACGCTTTAGGCGGATAGAAACCTATGCGAGCTTAGTTAATGTCAGATTTTGGACTAGGCTTACGGGTACTTTCCCCTAATTGATGTAACCTTTGAAAACTTTTGAGATCTGTGGGATGATGTAACCATGTTATATTCATTTCGAACTTAATGTTATGATTATGGCAAATTTCTTTCCATACGAGACAATAGCATGACGTTTGAACTGGTGAATTGAGATAACATTAGCGACACTCTCTGTTTTCAGATGGCAGCTAGGCAGCATCGCGGGCATAACGAGCAAGTTCCCCCGCCACCTCCTCCAGCTCCCACAGTGCAGGAGCTGATGGCCCAGCAGAATGAGATTCTGCAACAGCTCTTGCAGTGCTAGCACCACCCTCAGCAGTATGGTGGAGGCCAGCATCAGCGACCCCCAGCAGTGGCAACCTACCAGGAGTTCCTGAGTACGCAGCCACCCTTATTCACTAAGGCAGAGGATCTGTTGGATGCCGACGTGTGGCTACGCGTTGTGGAATCTAAGTTTCCCCTCCTCACGGGAGACTGCCCTGATGCTACCAAGACTCGCTTCGCTGCGCAGCAGCTTCGTGGATCTGCTCGGACTTGGTGGGACCACTTTCGTGCTATGCTCCCTGCTGATCATGAAGTGTCTTGGGAGGAATTTAAACTGCTTTCAGAGGGCACCACATTCTAGCCAGAATTCTCGATCGCAAGCTGAATGAGTTTCTGGCACTTAATCAAGGAACCCGCATGGTATTGCAATACGCCCAGGCCTTCAACGACTTGTGCCAGTATGCAGGTTACCATGCTGATTCTGATGAGAAGAAGAGAGACCGCTTTCGTAGGGGTCTCAACACCAAGCTGCGGGAACGTCTCAACACTGTCCGGGCTGATAGCTTCAATGAGTTGGTCAACCTGGCCATCTCCCAGGAGCATTGTATTGTAGCACACCGAGCAGAGAAGAAGAGAAAGGCACCAATGGCAGCACCATCCGCTCAGGCCCAGAGATTCCGGATTGTTTCTCACAATCAGAGCAGGGGTTTTCAGCAGCAGGCAGGCAGATGGGTGATCAGGCCACCTCAGCAGCAGTAGCAACCGGCACCCACTCGTTTCCTAGCTCCTGCTACGAGGAGCAATCAGCCTTCGCAGCAGCAGCAGTTCCGCCAGGGCAATGGGAACAAGTGCTTCACTTGTGGCAATGTGGGTCACTATGCCAAGAATTGTCCAAGGAATCAGCAGATGCAGATGCCAGCACCAAATCAAGACAAGGGAAGAAAGCAGAAGGTACAAGTCAGGCAAGGGAAGCTCAACTTCACTACTCTAGAGGAAGTACCTGAGGGAGCCCCAATCATGACCGGTATCTTTTCAGTTTTAAATCAACCTGCTTTAATTTTGTTTAATTCTGGTGCGTCTCATAGTTTTATTAGCCAGCAGTTCAGTGCAAAATGTCAATTGCCTTTCTGTCATGCAAAAGGGTCATTCATGATAGCCACACCTGGGGGTAAAGTTGCAACTAATCAATTAAACCAAAATGTGCCTATTCAACTGGGAAGCCACATTGTCAAGAACACCCTCCTTATTTTGGGTTTGGAGAGTGTGGATATTATTCTGGGAGCCGATTGGATGACTAGACATTGAGTAATGCTTGATGTAGCCAGCTGCATCGTCGAAATCAATTCCCCAACCTGTGGGAGTTTCATCTTGTTTCTGCCCAATCAGAATTCTACTCAGTCATGTGCTTTTGTTATGACGGAGTCACCCCTGAAGGAGATTCCAGTGGTCTGTGAGTATGCAGATGTTTTTCCTGATGAATTGCCAGGAATGCCACCAGACCGGGATATCGAATTCGACATCAAATTGCAACCGAGAACAGCACCAATTTCCAAGAGGCCCTACCGGATGCCACCCGCTGAGTTGGCAGAATTGAAGAAGCAATTGCAGGAATTGCTGGACAAGGGTTTTATTCGCCCAAGTACCTCGCCTTGGGGATGTCCAGCCCTGTTTGTAAAGAAGAAAGATGAAAGCCTGAGGCTATGTATAGATTACCGCCCTCTCAATCTGGTAACTATCAAGAACAAGTATCCTTTGCCTCGTATTGATGTTCTTTTTGACTAGTTGGTCGGAGCCAAAGTGTTTTCCAAGATAGACCTTCGCTCCGGCTATCATCAGATCAAAATACGGGCAAGTGATATTCCGAAGACAGCTTTCTCGACTAGATATGGGTTGTATGAATTCTTGGTGATGTCATTTGGGCTGACCAATGCACCAGCATATTTCATGTATCTGATGAATTCTGTGTTCATGCCTAAACTAGACAAATTCGTGGTGGTTTTCATCGATGTCAACCTGGTGTACTCGAAGAACGAAGAAGAACATGCCAGGCATTTGCATGTAGTGCTTCAACGTCTGCGAGAACACTGTCTCTATGCCAAATTGTCAAAGTGTGATTTTTGGCTGAAGGAGATTAAATTCTTGGGTCACACTATCTCTCAGGCAGGCATAGCTGTTGATCCTGAAAAGGTACAAGAAGTGATGAACTGGAGGCCACCCACGACTGTCCATTAGATTCAGAGTTTTCTGGGATTAGCTGGCTATTACCGAAGATTCATTCCAGATTTCTCCCGAATTGCGAAGCCCATAACTAAACTGTTGAAGAAGGAAGCCAAGTTTGTTTGGGGTCAGAAGTGCGAAGATGCCTTCCATGCATTGAGGCAACATCTGACCACAGCACCGGTGTTAGCGCAACCCGACAGCAGCAAGCCATTTGATATGTATTGTGATGCCTCTGGCACTGGACTGGGTTGTGTCTTAATGCAAGATGACCGAGTCATTGCTTATGCATCAAGAGCACTCAGGCCTCATGAGCAGAATTATCCCACTCTTGACCTAGAGTTGGCAGCGGTGGTTCATGCATTGAAAATGTGGAGGCACTATTTGATGGGAACCCACTGCAACATCTTCACTGATCATAAGAGCCTTAAGTATATCTTTACTCAGGCTGATCTCAACATGAGGTAGAGAAGATGGCTAGAGCTGATCAAGGACTATGACCTGGAGGTACATTATCATCCAGGAAAGGCCAATGTGGTAGCTGATGCCTTGAGTCGGAAGTTGTAATGCAATTGTTTTCTGATGGATTCTCGCATTAACACCTTGTGTGATGAGTTGAGCAAAATGAAGATCGAAGTGATTCCTTCTGGTGCTTTGTCTCACATTTCCGTTGAGCCAACTTTGCAAGACCAGATCATCATGGCCCAGCTCAGTGACAAGGGAGTGCAAATTATCAAGGAGAACCTCCATTAGAAGACTGAGAAGTATAAATGTTTCTGCCAAGATGGAAAGGGTATATTGTGGTTTGAAAGCAGATTGGTGGTTCCTAAAAGCAGGGATCTCAAGAAGAAAATCTTGGATGAAGCCCATCTCTCCAAATTCTCTATGCATCCGGGAAGCACCAAAATGTACCATGATCTGAAGCCCTTGTATTGGTGGACCAGAATGAAGAAGGAGATAGCCTAATATGTATCAGAATGTGACACCTGTCAGAGGATAAAGGCCAGCCACTTGAAATCAGCTGGAGCCTTGCAGCCCCTGTCTATACCTTCATGGAAATGGGATGACATCAGCATGGATTTCATCGTGGGTCTGCCCAACACCTCTCGTCATCATGATTCGATTTGGGTTATTGTGGATCGACTGATGAAAGTGGCACATTTTCTCCCTGTGCACACCACTGATAAGGCTCAAAAGTATGCAGAGTTGTACATTGACCGGATCGTGTGTTTGCACGGATTGCCCCGATCCATTGTTTCGGACCGAGGAGCCCAATTTGTTGCCAGATTTTGGGAACAACTGCAAGAGTCTTTGGGAACCAAGCTAATCAGAAGTTCAGCTTACCACCCACAGACTGATGGTCAGACTGAGAGGGTAAATCAAATTCTCGAAGATATGCTGAGAGCTTGTGCAATCGATTGTGGCGAGAACTAGAATAAGCTCCTCTCCTTGGCAGAGTTTGCTTATAACAACAGTTATCAATCCAGCCTAAGGATGGCACCTTTCGAAGCTCTCTATGGAAGAAGGTGTAGAACACCACTCAATTGGTCTTAGCCTGGAAAAGAGAAGTTTTCGGACCTGGCTTAGTGACTGAAGCCGAAAGGAAGGTCAAACTAACCAGGAAAAATCTAGAAGCTGCTCAGGCCAGGCAGAAGAGTTACCATGATAAGAAAAGGAAACCTCTCCAGTTCAAGGTGGGAGATTTCGTGTATTTGAAAGTATCACCCACCAAGGGAGTGCAGAGGTTTGGAATCAAAGGCAAGTTAGCCCCTTGTTACATTGGACCTTATGAGATCATAGAAGCATGTGGACCCGTGGCATACAAGTTGAAGTTACCTCCAAAAAAGTCTGCCATCCACAATGTGTTCCATGTATCTCAACTGAAGAAGTGTGTTCGATTGCCGACCGAGAACATAGCAGAACCAGAATTGGAGATAGAGCCAGATCTATCGTACCAAGAGTACCCTTCCAAGATTCTGGATTGCAAGGAAAGGTCAACTCGGGCTAAGTCGATCAAGATGTATAAGGTCTAGTGGAGTAATCACTCAGAGGAAGAGGCTACTTGGGAGACTGAGGAATTCTTGCGATCCAACTTCCCCGATTGGTTACCTAAGGAAATTGGTATGTAATCATACCCAACCCCTCCTCCTGCCCTTCGAATCTAAATTTCAGAAATATAATCCTAAAACAGAATGAAGTAATTATGAAACAAAATTTAAAAAGGACTTCCTTCTGAAGTTGGAAAGAGAATGACATTCGAAGAGCAGTTTGCCCAAATAATAGAGCACCCACTTCCTGTGAGTCTCACCCTTCACTTCACCCCTGGAGGACTCTGACCCGAATCTTGAGACGAGAGTCCCTTAAGGGGGGAAGGCTGTGACACCCCAGTGTCACCTAGGGTTTCTCTCAGTACTAACCCAAAAATCAACATTTTATGTGAGCCAAATTGAGCATGAAGCATCAAAATAACTTAAGAATAAAAGATCTACTAAGTATATCTAAAGAATCATGCTCAAAGCAAGTAAGATTTTTCAAAAAGGGAAAAAAGTGTTGAAACCCTAATACCAACCCTAATTGAGCTAATTAAGTAGAATTGAAGAAAAGGGGTAAAAGGCCAGGAAAAATATAAAATCATGGCCTAGGCCAAATATAAACATTGAAGTATACTAAATAAGCTACAATAAAGATTATGGAAGCTTGGCCAAAATAGTTTAATAAAAACTCCAAACAAGCTTCTCAAGTGGGGATTCAATAGGGATTTCTGAAATTCAGATTTCTAAATTTCAGCCCTTGAGCCAAAGACCGAGCGTGTTCACCTTGATCCCTAGCTCAAATCCTAATGACCCCATTGACAAAAATGTGCCTAACTAACCCCTCTATCTCATGCCAGAAGATGGCATCGGGACACGTGCCTTCGACACGTCAAACCCAGGATCTTCTCCCTATGCGCGGTAGTGAGACAAACCCGATTTCTCCCCTCTCTATCTCTTGATCCAGTCAGCAAAACCTGCAAGCCTCCACACACAAACTGACAAAGGAATGTCAGAGGAAGAGATCTCTCAATGGGATCATGGCCATAATCTCAAAGATTTGGAGCCAATCCGCGCTTGAACTCGACCTCTCTCTGCGCTGCCTCGTGCTTGACGCCGTGCCAGGCACCAGAGCGCGCACTGGCGTTCGCTCGTGCATGCCTCGAGCGCTTGTCAGAGCCCCGCCCTCGGCCGTGCTCGCCCGCGCCTATAATGCCTCCCCGGGCGTGCCTCACCTCACCTCGTGCTCACCTTCGCCGGCCAGGCGCCCCTCCTTAGCTCCTGGCGAGCTCTCTTCCGTCCGCCATTGCCACCAGAGCCTCGGCCACCGTGGCCAGCCCACTCCAGTCGCTTCCAAGCCGCGCTAGCCGCTCGGATAGCTTCGCCCAGAGCTTGTGAAGCTTCCTAAGCTCTCGGACCCAGCAGAACTTCACCGGAGAACCAAGATCGTCCTCGCCAGACTTCGGCCGCCCGCCTGCACGCGTAGACCGAGCAATCCAGTGAGCCGTTCTTCAATTCCTCGCACACACACCTTCCTTAATCCATGGTGAAGCTCTCTAACCCATTTGATTGGTCAATTGTGCCCTGGATAGGCCGAACTCCCCGCCACCGACGAGCTCGCCCGCCTGCGCACGTGGACCGGCCGACTCCGACCAGTCCCCGACGACGACCCACACATCGCCGTGACCCTCTGGACCTCCCCTACAGCTTTGGCCACCTCACCGGAGCAATCTCGCCGTCGGTAAGCCCCTCCACCCTTTCCTCCACCGCGGGTACTGTTTAATTTGTGGGAAGGACCTCGGGTTAGGTTTAGTGGAACCCCAGGGGGTTTTCTGAACTGTTAGCGACACATTTGAATAGTAGCCCAAGGACTAGTCTGTAAGGAAATTTGAAAACACCCGCCAGGGACCCCATTGCAAAGTCGTTCCCCATTTAATCTTTTATGTTTAACCTTTTTAATGAACAGAGAACTTAGGAAATTCATAACTTGAGAATTATTTAACCAAAAATTGTCAAACCAATTTTGCTGGATTCTAAATATTATGGACTACCAATTAAAAATACTAAATCCCATGCTTTCTGTTTTAACTTTTAGAGTTTGAAATTAATTACAGAAACTGACCAAACCTTATTTAATTAAAGAAAACTAGTTATGCTTCTGTGCTGAACCTAAGAAAATTTGTAGATGTTTAAACCCCATTTAAACACTGTTTAAAAATAGTGAGAACCCCAGCATTGAAAATTTGAGTAAAGATATCTATTAAAAGTCATTTTGCCCAAAACTTAAGAAAATCAGAAAGGCATTAGAAATTAATGAACAGTGAGTGTAATTATTTTTCCTAGCCTACTTAAGTCACAAAGAACCTAGAAAAAATAAAAGGACTTCTAGTCCAGAACAGAATTAAAGTGAAATATTTTATTTAGCATTATTCCAACTAGAAAACAATTATTAGAATTATAAAAACAATTTCAAAACTTGTCATAAAAATTCAGTGGACTTGTGACCACTAAAACTCCACTACAAAAATGATAACCACCCCAGCCCATCATTTTAAGTAGGGTAAACAAATAAAACTTGATATTGGGTCATATTTCAATTAAATCATGAACAACCCAAAAATGGTGCAATAATGGGCAAATAAAATTTTGCTAGATAAATAATGAGATAGGTCACCACCAATTGAAAGATGCAAAATAATACCTATTGTCAATACTTCATGAAAAAGGCCATTTAATCGAAATAATTCCTACCACCCCTCCTTTAAGCAAAAAGATGCCAAACTTCAGAATGATTGCTCTTGCACAAAGAAAAAGCTAGGAAAAATCAGAAATCTGTTGTTTGATATGTTTCAAATATAGTGGTAGTAGAAAGCACCCCTTTGGCTAGAAACTTTAGAAAATCATGACAAAATAACTAATGAGTATTAATGGCTAGAAATTTGAGCAAAGTCATGTTATAACACCCAAATGCCAGCAAAAATAAGTCTTAGGAAATAACCTACTGTTAAATGGTGGTTGTAGTTCAAAACACCCCTTCTGCCCTAGCATTTGATAATTTTATACAGAGAGAACCACTCACTTTTTAAACCCCAAATTTTGAGATAGAGAATTATACACCAGTGAGAAGCCACTGTAATTTTTGCAGAATTTTTGGAAATTTATTAAGACAACTTGTGGTTCAAACCCACTCTAAAAACATAAAAGAAATAGAGGGAAAGAAATGAAAGATAAACCTCGCCCCAATAAGTTCAACTAGAAATCTTGACAAATTCTCACTAAGGCTTTAAAAAGAATTTAGTGGAACACCAAATTAGACTTACCAATTAGTTTAACTGAGTGTGATCTAAATTACTAAGTATACCACCAAAAATCTTTAATAGCCAGATTAAAACTCTATCTGATTTAAGTGGATCATTCACCATCAAAGTTAAATTGCTAAAGCACATATCATATCATGCATGTATCTTACTCATTGCATTCAATAGATTGTAATCTCACTGATGGAGAGTACGTGCTCATCCCCGAGCAAGGAACTGTCTAAGAGGAAGACCAGGAGCAAGCTCCCGAGGCTACCATCGAGGATCTCCCCGCAGCCCCAGCTATTGAAGGCAAGCCCTGGTTTTATGCATAACCGTTTATATATGCTATTTTACTACACTTAATGATTGTAGGCTTGTAATATGCACTTAAGTGTAGGAGTTGCTTCAAACCTTTAGTTGCATGAACTTAGGATTCCTTTTTGAGATGAATACTAGTATGCTAGGTCAAGTAGCTGCTTTGCTAATCAGGATCTCGGTAGAAGTCGAGTGATTTTTCTAGCACTCGCGCGAGGTCAGGAAATTGATTGTATTCATCTTGATAACGGGATCTATGTTAGTCTATGGACTTGGATCCAGGGAGGATGCCTTATCTATGAGACTGGAAAAAGGAATTAAGGATTAATGTGTGGATACCTGAGTCAAGCTTTTGAACATACTAAACACATGTCGGGAAATATGGTAACCGGTAAACCTAGTACCTGAGTGAAGCTGGGCGCGGACTTTACTCCTCACGCGACCTGACACTGAGTCTCCCATGCTAGCTATGGTGGGTACAAGTGTGGCCACTGCACGGCGGCAGCCGGGGTCAGTGGGGCGTTGTATGCCAAGGCAGTGAGGCCTGGACGCGAACGGAAAATCGATGGGGACGGTTGACATGAGTGGGGACGGAGTGCCCTTACATGTCGTGTGTTTAGGTTTACCTTGCAAGGATAAAACACGATTCGAATCGTCTGCTTCTCGCAGCTAATGAGACTGCTTGACCCCTTGTACTACATTGAGTAAGAAGTGAAATGAGGTTTACATGAGAAACTTGTTGATTGCACTAAATGCTCGCTACCATGTATGCTTAGAAGGAGCAAACTTAGCTAAGATAATGATACTAGAAACTGAAAAGCTAAAAACTGATTTTAGACTCAGCTAGTGCTTTTGGCAAAATAAACCCCTTAGCCAAACAGCTGCATGGTCTAGAGGTAGATGAGTAGTTTCCTCACACCGGTTAAGTCTAGTTGAGTATTAGTATACTCAGTCTTGCTTGTGGCATAATTTTGCAGGTACGCTTCAGGATATGGTTGATGGTGTGACTTGGCCTACTACCCTGCCACCGGGTTGGATGGTCGAGTGGGATGCTGCTCCGGCAGGAGAGGAGCAGGAGGAGTAGTGGGCTAGGCCTTGCCCATTTCCTCGCTATCGACGATATCGATTATCCGCTGCATCTTATTTTATGAACTTATTTCAGCTACTTGAGAAACTCCGATTTATGTAATAACTCCAGTACTCCAATTCGAGGTTTCCTGTTTTATTGTATTTCTTCTGTGACTCACCTTCGAGTGATATTGTGGTATTTGATCCTGGTTAAGTGGCTCTATCAGACTAGATCTGAGGGATTGATGGGTTATTCCGATTTAAGTGTGTTATGGCCCCTGAGGTGTGACTTAGGCACTTAAGCTAGAATAATTCGGGCGGTTCCGCCACAAAAGATTTTCCAAAAGAATTTACAAAACAAGAAATGTGGTGCAAAAGTGGTCCAAAATGTTAAATAAAAGAAAAAGCAATTCATTCATATTTAGTGAGATTTTCAATTGGTTTAACTCCAAGTAACCTATGCACTTTCCAAATGCAAACTAGTTTCATTTCTGCATTTATTATTTGCTTTGGTTTGTGTTGGCATCAGTCACCAAAAAGGGGGAGATTGAAAGGGAAATAGGGTTAACCATTTCCTATAATTAATTTTGGTGGTTGATAGTCAACACAAACACATGGACTAACTAGTTTTTTCTAGAACTTCATGTATTACAGATGCATAAGGTTCAACACAAACCAATAAAAGATTCAAGTTAGGGACATAATTTTAAAGGAGCAAAAGAACTTGAGTGTGCTGAACAATGGCGCACCGGACTGTCCGGTGTGCCACCGGACAGTGTCCGGTGCACTAGGACCGTACAGATGTCAACCAGCCACTCTCGGGAATTCCAGGGCGCGCTCTGCTATAATTCACCGGACTGTCCTGTGTGCTAGCGGAGCAATGGCTAGCCAACGCCAACGGTCGACTCCGACGGATGAACAGTGTAGCATAGTACCGCGCAGAAGTCAGAGCAGCGAAGTCAGAGGGGCACCGGACTGTCTGGTGCCGCAAGAGGACAAAGCCTCCAATGGTCGACTAGCTCCGAACCCTAACGGTTGGCTGTCGTGGCAGCGCACCGGACAGCGCACAGTACCTGTCTGGTGGTGCACCGGACTGTCCAGTGTCCGGTGCGCCCATCGCCAGCAGCCTTGGCCAATGGCTACCAAGGTGGTTGGGGGCTATAAATACTCCTCAACCACCATAACCTTTGGCATCCAAGTTTTTCAGAGATCACATTCAATACAAGAGCTAGTGCATTCACTCCAAAACACATTTCCAAAGATCAAATCCCTCTTCAAGCCTAGAATTCAACTCAAACATTTAGTGACTTGTGAGAGAGAGTGTTTGTGTTCTTTTGCGCTCTTGTTTCTTGGATTGCCTTTCTTCCTTTCTCATTCTTGTTCTCAAGTGACTTGTAATCAAAGCAAGAGACACCTAAGTGTGTGGTGGTCCTTGCGGGGTCTTAGTGACCCGATTGATTAAGGAGAAGGCTCACTCGATCGAAGTGACCGTTTGAGAGAGGGAAATGGTTGAAATAGACCCGGTCTTAGTGACCTCCTCAACGGGGACTAGGTTCTTTGGAACCAAACCTCGGTAAAACAATCATCATGTCACTCGCCTTGATTCTTGTTTGATTTGTTTTTCCCCTCTCTTTCGGACTTGAATTTAACTCTAACGCTAACCCCGACTTGTAGTGTGTGTTTAAGGTTATAAATTTTAGGTTTCTCCTAGTTCACCCCCCTCTAGGCGACTTTCATTATGTCTAATGCTTCCTTCATGGCCGGGTCAGCTTCGAGATTATACTGGCTCCGGTGGTGGTGAAAGTTCAGCTGCAATAAAAAATATGTTGGTTAGTTTCGAAGCTAAAAACAAACTCCGAAGCTGAATCTCAGTAAAAGTACCTATAAGCCTTGCGCGCTCAGCAGTTTCTTCGGCTCGTTTAGCTTCTTCTCGAGCGTCATGAGATTCTTTTTATTTTTTCTAATTGCTTCATCAGCCATCTCACGACCGCCCTTCATCCACACATTGGAGTAAAATCTACTGCCCAACGAAGAGGCCCCAGCCGAAGGGTCCTTAGTGTCTTCCACCGAGAAAACAAACTCCGGTTGAGCTACAGCCTTAACATGCTCACAACCGGCTTTTTCTAAGGTCGCCGCGTCCCCTCGTGCGCCAGCGAATGCGCACAAGTCTCCTCGATCACTTAAGATTTCCTCAAAAGCTTCGACCTCTCCGGTAATCCATTGGACGACACCATCGGGGTCACCACGGATGAATTTTTGCTCGGAAGAATAGGCTCCTACCTTTGTAAAACTGTTATTTAGAGTTTTGGCGCATTCCAAGGATATCTTGTAGCATCTTTATTTGGAGTCGCGGAGCTCTTTGACATTCTTTTGCACCCTTATTCTTTCAGTTTCGCTTATTTCCTGCTTCGCGTTTACAACTTCAAATTTTTCATTCATTTCTGCAAGCTTCTTCTTCAAATCTTCAACTTCGGCCTTGTGAGCTACGGCTTGTGCATTAAGCTTGGCCTCGATGGTTTTCACCATGTCC
The DNA here is from genome assembly GCA_029449295.1 of Zea luxurians. NCBI lineage: Eukaryota > Viridiplantae > Streptophyta > Magnoliopsida > Poales > Poaceae > Zea > Zea luxurians. The sequence goes on along the minus strand of JAOPSE010000108.1, from coordinate 1,583,063 downwards.
ACTAAGGAAAACAATATCTTATCCTTCTCGACAGCTTCATTCCTTAGTGAAATGACCTCTGACCGAAGATTCCCAAGAGCTATCTGACAGCTCTCGTTTTCTGCTTCCTTTTGGGCCTTTAAAGCCTTACTTAGAATTAAGCCCTAATAATAAAAATATATGAGAACATAACGATAGCAAGAAATGCTACAAATTTAGTTAATTTTACAATAGAAGTATTTATACCTTCAAGCTATTATAAGCAAGGTTATCTACAAGATCATCCTTCGACATTGCAGATAGGCCAAGCTCAAGCTCCGGGTACCCCATGTTCTTCATCATTTCTCGACAGAAAGAGATCTCTTTATTGTCTGGTAGCCAATAGAGAAAATCGTCCTCATCATTGCCGTTGTACACCAAGGATCCTTGCGGATACTTCAAATCCTTGGCATATTGCCTTGTTTTGGCAATGTGCTCCTTCGATAATTGTTTCCCCGAAGCATGTTGCACAATAAACTCCAACTCTTCGGCAGGTGCTTCGGGGGCAGGAGACTTGGACTTCTCAGGGGCACCTTCTCTTTCCAAAATTAGTGGTGCAGCCTCCGAAGGTCTTGCTTCAGCAAGAACTGAGGGTCCAGCCTCGGAAATATCTTGCGACGTGCCAGTTTCATTAGATTTCTTTAAACTTTCGCCTTCGATGCTAGGTGCTTCAGCAGAAGCAGGAGTTGATGCTTTTACAAATTCCATGACAGCGTCTAGCACTGCTGGCCATTCTCCTCTTCCTCGGAGTTGTTGCAGGGATTCTTGATGCCTTTGGCAATTTCGTCTCGCGCCGTGGACTCAGGGCCTTCGGCTGTTCTGCCGGCTTCTTTAGTTTTGGCACTTCAGCCGGCCCTATCTTAGCTTCAACAGGCACAGAGCGACTTGGCTCAGGAATAGAAGTAGACCCTTCAATCAGCTTCGACACCTCGACTGTTTTAATGCGCTTGGGCTGGTGCGTCAAAACTTTAACCTTCTTTGACCTCGACGAGATAAAGGTCGCCGAAGCAGCAGTCTTTCTTTTCTTTCCTTGCTTCCGCGAAGGATAACAATAATCTGGATACACAAATCCAATGACATCAAACACCCTATTCAGTCTCTTTTTGCCTTGAGCCCCGAAGGCCGTTGTCATGGCATCATCTTCAGCCTTCCAGTAGGCCCCAAGCAATTCATCACTAGTTGCTTCAATGGCATCTAGCCAGTCATCATTTGGCTCATCAAATTGATTCCTGTATTTGAAGGTATACTTTAGGTAGATTAAACCACCTTGGCTAGAGCCAGCAGCAGCCTCCTTTGGCATCTCCCACCCATTCGTGAGTGGCCATACTCTATAAGCAATGTGCTCCTAGACTAAGTCCCTTGTGCCTATGTAAGTGCATGTTGTATTGAAAGCCGCCTGGCATACTTGTATATCATTCCCAAGGGGCAGTGGATGGCCTCCTAATGCCGAAGGGAGACCATATAGGATGTTGAATAATCCCCTTAATATACTCTCTTTCACTCAGATCATTCTTCACTTAGAACCATTCCTGCATCTAGGCCCCCGGCCATCTCTTCCGAAATGTGGGAACTAGGTAACTCGCCTCAGAGCGAGGCACGAAGCTGTAAACCGAAGTTGTTGTGATATTGTTCTTTACCGGTAGCCTTCGTCTCATAATAAAGCTCGTGGATGTTGCAGAAACATTTTGCATTTGGCTCCAGTCCCTGGCTCCTCATGGCCCATATAAAGATCCCCACCTTGATGATAGCTTTGGGAGTAAGTTGATGAAGGTAAATTTCGAAGGTTTTTAGGACTTTGACCAGCAATTTATCTAGAGGGAACCGAAGCCCTACCTTCATGAAGCTTTTGTAAACTACCACTTCATCAGCTTCGGGCAGCGGGACATTATTTTCCCCTCCAGCCCTCACAATTGAGATATCATGAAAGTACCTCCCCCTCATTGCATCAATTTGCCCTTGCTTAATAGTTGATTTCCTGAAGACAACATGGCTTGGTCTCTAGGGCTAATCTTCAGCATCTTCATTCCCACTTTCTACATCGAAACTTTCACTATCGCTGGAGTTCTCAGATATCCCAGCCAACATCTCGTTTGCAATCTTCTATGCATTAGTTTTTTCCATAGCTTCATAAAACCTGGATAGCGCCGGATCAACAATCTTCTTCTCATCAGCCATTAGGTCGATGGTCGTTGAAATGCCGAAGCTTGAATCCAATTAAACTCAACAAAGCAAGAAAGTTTAAAAAGACGAGCGCAATGCAAGCAACTGAAATGGCACAAGAAATGCTCGCAATGCAAGCTCCTATTTATATGTCCAGAGCCCCACAGTTTGGTGGGTCCAGCAAGTCAGTGTCATTCGCTATCCTAGCGAAGGGAAGGTGTTTTTTCGGACCTTCGGCTAAAGGCCTTTGTTCAAGTTGCAGTCTAAATTTGTTACAAATAGACAAATTAATACTGCAAGGGGCTACTGTTGGGGGCCTTCCTCCTCCGAAGGTCCTCAAAAATGTAACTAACCATATGTCTTCAGCATGGCATAGATTATTGCAGGAGGCTTCAGCTTCGGAATAGAGGTATTCTTCTGTGACAAGAGTAGAGGTGTAACCCAAAGGCGGCAAAAATGGGCGACGAAGCTATAGACAAGGGACTTCAACTCGAGTTGATGACGAAGACCAAATACAACAGTGACCAAAAAAGGATAAAGACTATTTAGTCCTTAATGTTTTGTATTATAATTGTAGACGAATGACAAGGACATAAATATACTTTTACCCAGGTTGCGTACTGTGCCTATAAATAGATGAACAGTAGCACCGTACTGTTCACGCTAGATTGTAATCGCTCTCCTGAATCTTCACCTTCGAGCAAGCCGACGGTATCAATGTATTGTTAAATCTTTTAATATTCACACATGTTTTGTGAGATGCAAACATAGATAAATCAATGATATACAATCATTGTCCACATTCTTTTACATTCTTATTCATATAATAGATGATGAAGGTATGTCCTTCTTGACCTTCGTATAATGAGTATTATACCCATGAGGAGATAATACTTCGGAGGACGAAGGTCTACTATAATCAACAGTTGTGTTGCCTTGTTCTTAATTCATAGCATTTGAGAACAAGTGGCCAACAGTTCCTAAGATTAGGTTTCCTATTCCTAAAAGTCACATTAGGTACAGGATTTCAAAGTGTGAAATCCACTTTTGTCCTTAGAAGAGAAAAGGTAAGAGTAATCAGAGTAAGGCAATAATAAATGGGAAAAGATTAAGACAAGTTTAGAAAGAATCAGAGTAGCAAAGGTAAGTAGGTAAGGGTTGTCCATTTCTATCTAGGTTATGTACTACAGTCAACATTGCTCTGATACCACTTCTGTCACACTCGGATTTTAGGGGTCCAAAACCCATGTGCGAAATAATCACCAATTGTGCTAAGATCAAGTCTCACACATATGATGACTCATGGTACAGAAATGAATGCCACATCATTAATATATATAACAAAGTTCTATACAAAATAATTACATCATATAAAGACAATGATCCAGCAACCAAAGTTGACTGGGAGACGATGGCCTAGACCTCTCACGATCTCATCACAGTATCCTTCATGCGCCTCATCCTGTGGTACCTGCTCTTGACCTAGGGGATGTGAGTACAACAAGGGTGAGCTCACATACGTTCATCGCTCAACAAGTTGTGGGGAATAATATGCATGAACTCACCAAAGGTGAGAGCTCATGTGAAGTGTAAAGCTTACCAAAAGAAAACGGTTAAAGCTGAGCATTTCTTTTAGAGTTGGTTAAAATTTTATTAGCAGTTACTAAGTATAAGTAGATACCAACCCAATTAAGTAAGAGATTAAAATTAATAATAACACCCACGATCGTGAGGGGGATTGGCGCCGATAGCTCGGTCCCACCAGCCAGAGAGAGAGACAGAGGGAGCGGGTGCGTGAGCGAGTGCAGACAAAGGAAAAGGTGCCGACAGGCGGGGCCTGGCTGTTAGGGAAGGGTGGGCGCATGCGCACGGCTGGCTGGCTAGGCCGAGCTGGGCTGCTTTGGGCTGAAATGGCTTTTCGTTTTTACTTTGAATTTCTAATTCCTTTTCTTTTTATTTTCTCTAGGGAATTCAATTCAAACCAAACCACAATTCAAATTTCAATATTTCAAACATGTGCATCAACCAAAAACAAAGTCTAGGCTTAGCATGATGCAAACATTCATATTTTCCCTAGGTTTTAATATTCCCAAGAAAATAATACATCTCCCCCATAATTAACCCAAAATCATATTAAAGAGAATAGAAAAGAAAAACTATAGAGGTGAGAAATGGGGTAACACTTGAATTTGCTAGGTATTAGAGAAGAAATTTTATACCCCCAAATTAAGGGTGTTACAAACCTATCCCCCTTAAAAAGAATCTCGCCCTCGAGATTCAGGGTTGGCTAGAAAGAGTTCGGGATATTTGGATTTCATATCATCTTCTCTTTCCCAGGTTGCTTCTTCCCCTGAATGATGGCCCCACTTGACTTTACACATCCTGATGGTGCTTCTTCGAGTGACCCTATCTGCTGTCTCCAGAATCTGAGTTGGCTTATCGATATATGTTAAATCTTCTTGAACTTCGACGTCCTCAGTTGGCAATTGCTCTTTTGGTACTCGCAAACATTTCTTCAGCTGAGACACATGGAACACATCATGCACGGCTGACAGACTTTCTGGTAAGCTGAACTGATATGCCACTTCTCCACATCGTGCCTGAATCTGGTACGGTCCGATGTATCGAGGTGCTAGCTTGCCCTTGACTCCGGACCTTTTGAATCCTCTAATTAGTGACACATTCAAGTAAGCATAGTCTCCAACTTCGAAACTCATCTCTCTTCTTCTGGTGTCAGCATAACTTTGCTGTCTGGACTGTGCTGCCTCCAGATTCTCGAACCATTCTGATATTCTCCTCGGCTTCAAGCAAAATGTCTAGACCGAACACTTGCCTTTCGCCGGGTTGGTCCCAATACAACAGAGTTCGACGATTCCTCCCATAGAGTGCTTGGAACGGTGACATCTTCAAACTGGCTTGGTAGCTGTTGTTGTAGGAAAATTCTGCATAAGGTAGCCATTTATCCCAACCTAAGCTATCTTGCAAAGCACAAGCTCTCAACATGTCTTATAGGATCCGGTTGGTCCTCTCAGTCTAACCATCTATCTACGGGTGATAAGCTGATCTGAACTTCAAATGCATACCCAAAGCTTCGTGCAACTGCTGCCAAAAATGAGAAGTGAATTAGGTTCCTCGGTCGGAGACTATCTTCTTTGGTACTCCATGCAAGCATACAATCTGGGACATATATAACTCCGCCAACACAACACTATTATAGGTGGTATTGACTGGTATGAAATGAGCCACTTTCTTCAAGTGGTCCACCACTACCCAGATGGAGTCATAATCGGCTCGAGTGCAAGGCATACCGGCTATAAAGTCCATCTCAATCTCATCCCACTTCCATTGAGGAATCTACAACGATTGTAACAAACCCGTGGGCCTTTGATGCTCCGCCTTGATTCTCTAACAACTGTCGCATATGGCAACATATTCTGCTATCTCCCTTTTCATTCTGTACCACTAGAATCTTTTCTTCAGGTCTTGGTACATTTTTTCACTGCCAGGGTGTATGAAATAAGCTATCTCATGAGCCTCCTTAAGAATCAGCTCTTGAATCGATTTGATGTCAGGAACACATAGCCTATCTTTGAACAATATTGCGCCTTCTGCGTATTCCCGGAAATCCTTGCATTTCCCATCTAAGATCAGTTGTCGAATTTCATTGATCTTCTCATCATTTTTCTGCACATCCTTGATATCTTGTTCTAGAGTGGGTTCCAGCTCAACTGTTACTCCCTAGGTGCTGTTTAGAAATCCAAGACTCAGCCTGTCGAATTCCTTTGCTAGATCATATGGCATCGGATGAGCGATCATCATGTTGACTTGACTTTTTCGGCTCAAAGCATTTGCAACCACATTAGCTTTGCTTAGGTGATAATGTATCTCCAGCTCATAGTCTTTGATTAATTCCATCCATCTTCGCCATCTCATGTTCAACTCTGACTAGGTGAATATGTACTTGAGACTCTTGTGGTCTGTGTAAACATCACACTTCTGCCCATATAGGTATTGCCTCTAGGTCTTTAGTGCATGAACCACTTCTGCCAATTCCAGGTCATGGGTGGGGTAATTCTCTCATGAATCTTTAACTGTCGGGATGAGTACACCACTACTCTCCCTTCTTGCATTAGCATGCATCCTAGACCAGAGTACAAAGAATCACAATACACTGAGAATGGCTTGTGAACATCAGGTAGAATCAACACCAGTGTTGTAGTCAGCTTCTTCTTCTATGTTTCAAAAGACTCTTGGCACTCTGGGGTCCACTTGAATTCAACTTTCTTTGCCAGCAAGGCTGTCATTGGTCTAGGAATCTTGGAAAACCTTCAATGAAACGTCGATAGTATTCAGCCATTCCAATGAAACTCTTGATTCCCTGGACATCTCTTGGTGCTTTCTAGTCTAGAATATCTGCTACCTTCTTCGGATCCATAGCTAATTCGTCGCATCTAGTCCAGAAACTCTTGATTCCCCGCATCTCCCGCTCCTACCCGCCTCCTCGCAAACATCGTCCCGTCCATACCTTGCTTTCTACCTAACCAGTAGAGATTAACTCAAGCCACGCTCCTCTATGATGTGCTCCTCTTGGTAGGATTCCTCTTCATCGTGGTCGCTCAACGAGGTCGTGGAAGCAATGGAGGCCTTCCACCGAGTCCCACGGGCTTGTCGCTCTTGCATAGCCTGCCGTCTCTAAACCGATAGCTGCAAATCTACTTCACGTGCCTCGGGGCAGGTACGGCCCTAACATCCCCATCGACTTAATTTTATAAAGACTCCCCTCAATTACTCTTCAAACAACCCACGGTCCTCCTAACTCCACGGTTGTGCCTCCCTCCCAACCGCCCTTGCTTCCGCCTCTTCTTCCTCACAACCCTCTACACCCAGTTGTCCCACAACCACCGTTGTCCACTCTATATCTCTCGCCCAAACCCGCCTCTCTGCAAACATCATCCCGTCCAACCCCCGCTTGTCACCTAACCAACATGGATTAACTCAAGCCACACTCCTCTATGTCGTGCTCCTCCATGTGGGATTCCTCTTCATCATGGCCGCTCAATGAGGCCACGAAAGCAATGGAGGCCTTCCGCGGAGTCACATGGGGCCTAGCACTCTTGGGCAGCCTACCATCTCTAGACTCACAGCTACTGGTGACGGAGTCGCCATCCCCCACCATGCGCACTACAATAGCCTGTCATGACATAATTTTATTAAAAAATCTCCTCAATTATTCTTCAATCAACATGCGGTCATCCCACCTCCACGGATGTGCCTCCCTCCCAACAGCATTCGCTTCTGCCTCTCCTTCTTCACAACTGTCTGCGCCCAGTCATCCTGCAACCATTGACTGAAAGTCACCTAAAGGGGGGTGAATAGGCTAAACCTAATAATTATAAACTTTGAACACAAACTTCACTCGAGGTTAGCATTAGAATGAGTATTAATGTAATCAGAGTGTGGAAGATAGTTCTTCTTGCCATGATGTAAAGCCAAAATTGGTAGAACAAAACTATAAAATAAAGAAATAAAATTATCTATAATAATGTCCCTAGAAATTGTTTTTTTAATCTTTGGAATTCTTTAGGACCTTTCCTCTCCATAATCAATTGAGAGTACTAAATTAGTTAAGAGACCAAATAAATGGATAAAGAAAGGTCGATCTCTTGATGGTAATTTTGGTGAGGTATTTTATGAGAACCATAAACTTGATCTTCAAATTTAAATAAGAAAATATAAAATACAAAATGAGAAAATGGGGGAAAGTAAATAATATTAAAAACAGTACAAATAAATAAATAAATAAATAAAATATAAACTGGTGCCAAAAACATGTTGAAACCCTAGTCTGAGCTATATTCGAAATTTGAAGTTGAAGTCTTGAATCAAAATTGGATTTGAAAATAGAAAAGAAAAGAAATAGAAAAGAAAATGTAAAAAAAGAAAAAGGCTCACCAATACCTACCTGGGTTGTTTTCCTCCATCCTCGGCCCACTTACCCTTTTCCCCCACACGTCCAGCCCACTGCCAACTCTCGCCGACTGGTGGTCCCATTGGCTGCTCCCTCACGTGCACACGGTCTTTGGCCGGTGGCCCACTGGTCAGGCTCTGCTATCGCATGCGCCCATGTCACACTCACTGCTGGGTGGGGTACTGCGGTCAGGTACGTTGTCTTCACCATGCCGCAAAGCACGAACTCCGCAGGTGTGGCTTCCGTGATTCTCGATCAAATCCACAGCACCAGGAGAAGATTAGGATCTAGCCGTGGGGTATAAGATCCTCCCCACCTCGTCTGCTCCTAGTCTCCGGGGATCATCGTTGCGGCTGAGAGAATCACCCTGGCCGCCTGAAGCTAACCCCAGCCCGTGCCATCGATAGTGCTTCTACCGTCGACCTGCCCTCACACCTCCGTTCGGTGCCGATTGGATGGCACGGGATAACCACCACGAGGCGGGGGCACCGTGTGCTACCTCAACTCGCGCGGATTTGGCCCACGGTGGGCACAATTCCTTACCGGAGTCGAGGTTCTTCCATTGATTTGGGTGCGGCCGCCTCCATCGTTGAGAGATTATGTGCCTCCATCTCGGGTAAGCATCTATTCATAGGGTTCGCCTTTGTCTTCGCTGTGGGTTGGGACTTCCATTTTAGGAGATCATGAACTAAGTCGCTAGCACAGTATGACTCGCCAGACAGCGCCGCCACGTGGGGGGGGGGGAGTTGCCTTCGCCGCGACGGGTTTCCAGGTTGAGAAGAGGGTCTTCGAACCGTTAGATCATTGTTGGATAGCCGAGATTAGTACAGGTGCGGAGGACAAGTTTCAGTAAGGCAGAACCATTGGATCTCCGGCCTACGTTTGGGATTGGAATCGGGCATACCTCTTCGTACGTTAGATCTTGACCATTGATTGCTCGATCGACGGTCCTCTACGCGTACTAGTTCATCAAGCGCCCGATTTAATCCAGACCATGGGGCGCTCATCTAACGGCTATCATGCAAAGATACCCTTTCAGCCGTGTCGATGTGCAGAAAAACCCCTCCATTTCTATAAAATAAACCCGCAGTCTGTTCCGGTGGTAACCTGAGTCTTAGTTTCTTTTGCGCCTGAGCCCCTGGACTTTCCAGTAATTGATGCGCTGTCCAGAGTGCTGTGAAAGTAGAGAAATAATTATGGAAATTGAATTTCTAATACAAAAATAAATCTAGAAACTTGTATAATTCATATAAAATTCATATGAACTCCAAATTAATCCATTCCAGTTCCTATAATTTTGTGATAATGTTGTTTATCACATAGTGTCTCTGTTTTGACATGAAAGCCACATTAAAATTGATTTCTTAATTAATCTTATGCTAAGCACATCAAACCTTCGGAAATTCACAACTCCTCCGTTTTAAATCCGAATTGGCTCGTTCCAGTTGCGTTAGTTTTGTATAAGTATTTACTACGCAGTAACAACATTAATTATACTATATTGCATAATTTTATAGTTAGATATTTATTTATCCTATGTCTACTAGAATAGCTCTTCTAAAGCAAAACTAACCTGGCCATAATTATAATGTGGTTAAAACACGATCTCTAAACAAGTATAATCTGGAGTAAAGTTGAATTGATTATTTAAGAGTATATCTTCTCATACAATGTATATTAATCAATTTATAATATAGTTTAAATCACATAGATCTTCCATAGATCATAACTTCGTAACCCTAACTCCGATCTTAGTAGTTCTCGATCCCACGAGCTCGAAGCTTCGCGTAGATTATTATTATTCAGTTTGTACTTGTGTTTGATGTGATGTTAATTTTTCCTATACCATGTTTGTTTGTATTGATACGACTAGCAGTGAGGTCACGAGGATCTGAAGAATCATCCTGGTACCTGGAATCTAAAGTGCCAGGCAAGTTGTGCCCTTGACCACTTCTATTACCCAATAATGTTCTTTATTATCACTATTCAATGCATAGGTTTAATTTTGATGGGACCCAATAGGTCACCCTAGTCTGATTATCTTTGACCTTATTTACCCCTGAATCACTTGGGTAGTTTTGCTATTGCTTTATATGTGTTGGGGACTTGCTCTCAAATGCTATGAGTGAAGAACAAGGCAACACAAAATGTTAAAGGTTAATGCCCTTCGTCCTTCGAAGAATTATCTCCCTCAGGATATAATGATCTTCAGACGAAGGTCATGAAGGACGAGCCTTCATCATCACAGAGAATACTAATGAAAGGAGAAGCATATGAAATATAAAAGACAACATGAATAAACATATAATCTTTTTTAATATATATATTCCTTTTTAGTTATCATGGATAAACAGAAACAATATTGAATTACATTTATACCTTCGGCTTGACAGAAAGTAAAAGTCCAAGCGTGGATGAACAGTACGGGTGTACTGTTCACCTATTTATAGGCACGGGACATAGCCCGGTTAGAATTACATTTATGCCCCTGATGACTAGTTACAATCGTGACACAAATCATCATGGACTGAATGATCTTTTCCTCTTCAAGTCGGTGCAGCCCTTCGTCTTAAGTCATGTCGCTATGCCGAAGCTCCCTGTAGCTTCGTGTGTACCTTCGCGCTGAGTTTGATTATACACTGATCTTTCGAAGGTACTTCTTAAAGGACTTTCGGCGATGAAGCAGGCCCCAACAATACGGTTTTAGGTTAATATTTCATTATATCCATGTTCCAATTATTCTGTTATGTTATTTATGTTCATGTCAAGATCATTATATTTTTAATTGGAACATGGAGCTTAACTTGAGAAACACGTGCCACCACAAGGGTGGAATGGGACGCCCTTGGCTGACTAATTAGGAAAACTAGTGGAAGACTACCTTACCCGAAAGGGGCAAGGGCAGTAGGGGAGTTGCATGCAGGGAGGTTCTCGGGTTGATTTTGCTGTGATGGCAGCCAGACGAGGGATTCTTGCAAGTGCTCTTCCCATAAACTGTAGCGGGTTTTCGAAAGCTAGTGGAACTTTGTAAAGGCCTCATAGTGTTACCCTGCCTCGCTTCCTTGGTAGAGGTGTATGGGATTCATGACCCCTTAGCAGATGGGTAACATGACTTGTGGGTACAGGGTACAACGTCTACAGAGTGTAAAATTGGTATACTAGCCGAGCTCACGGTCATGAGCAGCTCAGGACTCTCGCATAATTAATTTATGTAACTTAAATTCAATTTTTCATTTGCATTGCATGGGAATTATTTATTAACTTTGTTCTATTATTTACTATGGTTTGGTACTTACTTACATTTAGTAATTGCTAATAAAATTTGACCAACTTATTAAAAGCAATGCTTAGCTTTAACCCCTATTGTTGATCAGCTTTACACATCACATAAACTCCCACCTTTGGTGAGTTCATGCACATTATTCCCCACAACTTGTTGAGCGATGAACATGTGTGAGCTCACCCTTGCTGTCTCACACCCCCCACAGGAGAAGAATCGGTGGTTTAAGAGGAGCCACACGACGAGGAGTTCGATTTGATCTAGGTGGCGTCTCCTAGTTGACTTTATGGCGCCAAGGATGGACTTTAGTTCGTTTTATATTTATCTTTTATCCTTTAATACTTCCGCTATGTAATAAGTACTCTAATTATATTGTGACATTTATCTCTATACATTGTTATTATATGTGTTGTCTTCTTTGACGCATATATGAGATGCACCCGGCTTTGTCCCTTAAATCCGGGTGTGACACATGAGTTGCTCAATCAACGTGAATAACTTTGGGAGCCGACTCAAATCAATAGCAAGCAAGAGAACTATTGAGAGAGAGGAGAGGAAGAAGCAAATCACAAAGAGTGATCAACGCAAAACATGGTGATTTGTTTCCCAAGGTTCCACCCCGAAGAGTGTACATCCCTGTTGAGGAGCCCGCAAAGGACGGGTCTCTTTCAACCATTTCAATAACACCCTTGGTGTTACGAGAACTAAAACTTTGACATGTCATCATATGCACTGGCATTGTTTTGCTTGTTACACCTAGAATGCATTCACTAGGCTAAAATTTCAAGAAAACATGTGATGTGATGTTTACTTGAGTGTAGGATCTAGTTTAATAATGTTGCTTAAGATAAGTGAATCAATCCATGAGCTAGCATTAAGTTGGTTTGTGTCTTAGTATCCACAAGGGATCTTATTTAAGAGGCAACCTTGTTCCTAGGTGAAGGTTAGAAGGGGTAAGCACTCGAAGGTGATTAAGAGCTCCAAAAACCCTAATTAGGTGTCCAAAAGAGAATTTCAAGATCTAGCATAATTTTGCCAAAAGTCTATATACCAAAGTTGTGTAGTAACAAAAACTAAGCAACTTTTATATTTGAAGATTTTCAAGTTTGTGAAGAAATTTGGAGTAAATTGCAAAAGTTCACAAGTGACTCAAGATTTAAAACCCTAAAAATAGTGTTAAGTAACTAACTTTGGACCCTTGCAACTTGGAATCCAGGAGTCTTTAGGTAATGATCATTGTAGCAAGTTTGTAGAGCTATTGTAGTAGTACAAACTTAATTAAGCCATTTGGCCCTAAAACTATGGTTGTCGTACAAGGGGGTGGCACTGAAAATGGAATGCAGTGTTGATCACCCAACTTTGGGGCTGTTTTGTGGCTAATCCAGTAATCTAATGACTATGATCATTGCAGGAAAGTTAGAGCTCTTACATTGGTGAACAAATCCCTTATAAGGAGTTGGACCTAGTGTTGTGCAGAATTTGGAGTAAAACGTGTCCAAAGTAGCTTTGTCAGATGGCTCAGATGGGGTATTCAGTCTATACAATAAACTAAAGAAGATTAGGTGCAGTGCACCTCACCGCCGGTGATCTTGCGCGGTGATTTGATCTCACCGTGATGATTTGTGCATGGCTTGGAGTGGATATTACCAGAGGGGTGAAAAGATCATGCAGGGGATGAATCCGTGCGCTGGCTCCACCATACCCACTTGCTCCGCGGCCGGCCGAGCTGTCATTGTAGGGAATCGCCGTTCACTTCTACAGTGACATGTGATAGTCGATTCTACCACGTCGTTATGGTCGTGGCAGGCAGTAAGTTACTGCCCCAGAGTCATTGCACTGCCGCGCGCGATGGTGATTGAGTCTCGATGAAATATCCAGTCGCCAGCATCCGTGCTCTCATCCAAAATTCGCGGTACTTGAAGCCGATCCATTTAAATTAAGTACCACGCCAGTTTCGCCCATCCCTTGCGAACCTAGTCCAGCATCTGCTCCTCCTTTTCCTCTGTTATAGCCTGAGAACCTCGATTTTCCCTGAGATTGGCCATGAACGCCTCTGTGGTGCACCTCATCGTGGTTAAAACTCTGAGGTAACCCCAGCCGAACCATTGTGTGTTCTGAGTTCCTTTTTGTACTGTGATGCTCACTGGCCCGACCGATTGAACGCTACTACAGAGAAGCCCCTAGAATATCATGTCGTCGTTGTTGGGCGTCGCCGCATACCGGCTCCACGTCGACTCACTTCTTCGATTAACCACTCATCTTCTCAGTCATTGTTCTGAAGTCCTAGTGAGTCACTGATGCTCGCCATACCTTGTTATTGAATGCTACCACACTGTACTGCTAGGAACAGCCCCGCCAGAGCTTTAGCTCCGTTGTCGTCGAGGGCATACACGAGTTAGAGACAGATCAATCAAATTGACTTAAGGTATGTGCTTGAGTAGCCTCAGGGATGGATCCCGCGTGCTTGTTACCATCGGGGAGGATCGCCGGTGACGAGCTCACGCGGCCAGAGCCAGGTGCTCGACCGGAGCATGTCGGGGACCTAAGTTTGTGAAGAAATGAAAAGGGAAGACGTCAGTGACACAATGAACAATGGTGTGTACTTGTCTCTAGTTGTTTGAACTGTCAGGGGTCTCCGTGCAAAAGTAACACATGGGCGCGGACGCGCGCGTTCTGCGCAGGTCTGGGCCGGCTCGGGCTGGATTCAGCCCAGTCCTGTTTATAAGTTTTCCTTTTTCTGGTAGCTTGCAAAGCTATTAACAAACGTAGAAAAAATGCAAAAATCATGGGACCAAATTTGCTAGACTCCTAAAATCAAGTAGTTTTTAATAAAAATAATTTTAGGATTTTTAGTCCCAAAAATCAATTATCTAAGATTAAAAGATGCATGTGTAAAGCCTATTAAGAATTTTAGAAATAGAGTTTGAACTCCAAAAATTACGAAAACTTTTGGAGGAACTTAATATGTTAATCCTAGTCACTGGTTGAAGTTTGAACTTGTTTCAAAATTATCTAACTAGAGAACAAAATATAACCCAAAATAATAACCCTTTTAATATAAGAAAAGGATGGGGGTTGATTTTAAAAGCAAGACTTGTTAACTTGAGAAGATTAGTTGAGCTAGCCTTAGCAAATTAGATGTATAGAGGTTCTTATGGTTGTTGAAACCCATGAAGAAAAGTTGTATTCAAGAAGATTGTTTGCTATTTCATCCTTTACAAGTTTGCAAATTCATGATATAACATAAGCATTCATATGCATTATTACATGTAGAGCACGAAGGAGACTTTGAATTATAAGAAGTTGTCCCTCCATCAGAAGATCCTCCTTGTGCTAGTGATTTTTATTTTGACATCTGTTGAACTGAACCTTGTCCAGAATCTCCTGTAACACAAGGCAAGCTCAGGTGCATTATCCCTTCCTTGCTTTTACAAATTTTATCACCTATGAATGATGCATAGGTGATAGGAGTTGTGTGACTAAAAAATTGATGCATTACCTACCTTGGTTTATTGGAAACTATTCCTTGTTACCTGATTTATTTAAATTTTTTTAATGATGCTTAGGACTGCCTAGATGATTAAAAGCCTTTTGTTTTAAAACATGATGTTTCACTCTGGATAAGGGGTTTTTTATGAAAAAGAACTTGTGGTGCTGAATCCATCATGGCCATTATCACAACAAGAGCTACAGTCATTTTCGGCGGCCCCCACTATTTTCGGCGGCCAGGGAAGGGCCGCCGAAAATAAGTTGCTATTTTCGGCGGTCTGACACAGCCGCCGAAAATAGTCCGATTTTCAGCGGCCTCTGACACAGCCATCGGAAATAGGGTGCTATTTTCGGCGGCCCTACCCTAACCACCGAAAATAGCGTTTTTAAAAACTGTTGGGTCCCTTCTCCATTGTTTCTCTCCTCTCTCTCACCCGAACAGAACGCCGCCACGCGCGCCTCCTCTCGCCACCGCGCCGCCGCCTACTCCGCCACCACGCCGCCGCCCACACCCGCCCCTGCGCCACCGCGCGCGCCAGCCTCTGCGCGCGCCGCTGCACGCCCCACACGCACGTCGCCGACCGTCCCCTGCGTCGTCCGCCGCCCTGCACGCACCTCGCCGACCGTCTCCACGCCGTCCATCCCCGCGCTCCTCGTCCGCCGGCCTGCCCGCCACTCCAACGCCGTCATCGAGCCGCCGCATCGAGAGAAGGTAATTTTTTTGCGTATTTTATTTCTTATTTTCGGTGGTTGTTATTTAGGTGCCGCCGAAATTATTATATATTTGTAATTGTGTTTGTTTGATTACTGTTTGTGATTTTTATTGTTTAATTTGATTTCATTAATGTATTAGTGAATATGTGATTTAGGGATTAGGGGCATATTGTATTTAGGAATTAATTTCATATTAATATGTTGTACTATTATATTATTAGCTTTAATAGTATATTATATTGGTACGTAGAATAGTTGCATAATTATTGTATGTGGTACTTAGTTTGATTTGATTAATATTATATCATTGTTTGTTTTGTATATAAGTAATATTATTTAGTGGCAGCGAAGTTATGCTGCCAAATTTTTTTTGGGTCCAACTAGGTTCATGTGGGTTTAGAACCTATCCTTGCCTATGCATGTAGAACCGATACCCTTAACAAAGTAGAATAATATTTTCACGATATGGTTCGGTTTAACAGTCTCAGGAATGGCTAACGATCGTGCATGGATGTACAATGGTTGGAGTAGGAATGGACGTCATTATGATGATTGGGTAGCCAAGACCAAAGATTTTGTGGACTACGTATTCTCCTTGTCATTAACCGACACTGTCAGATGCCCTTGTAGGCGGCACGAAAACAGTATATTTCTTAATAAGGAAAGAGTTAGTTTAGATCTTTGTCAGTTGGGATTTATGCCTAGATATGAGGTGTGGGAACATCATGGTGGGGTAGTACCCAACCGGAATGTAGAAGAGGAGGAGAACAATGATTGGGCTGGCGATGATGCGATGCATGAGATACTAGATTCTCTACGTCCAGAATTAAACCTAAGCTCCGAGGATCCTGCCACACCAGAGGTTTCCAGATTTTTCAAACTACTAAAAGACTCTGAAGAGTCGTTGCATGAACACACAGATGTGAGTATACTCGCTTTTGTGACTCGGCTCATGGCCATTAAGTCCAAGTACTTTTTCTCGAACAATTGTTACAATGAGATTTTAAAGTTATTAGGAGATGTGCTCCCAAAGCCCAATAAGTTGCCTAAAGACATGTACCATTCAAAGATAATTATCAAAGGTCTCGGTATGGATTATGAGAAGATTGATGTGTGCAAAAATAATTGTATGCTTTTCATGAAGGAGCATGTGGAAGAGAAAAAATGTCTGAAATGTGGACAATTTAGATTTGTGGAAGTTGTTAATGATGAGGGTGAGAAGGTGATGACAGATGTTGCACATAAGCAGCTCCGCTACTTGCCACTAACTCCTCGAGTGAAACAGATGTTTCTATCTAAAAAACGCTATACACATGCGATGGCACAAAGAAGGTGTCCGTGATAACGATGACCTAATCATGCACCCTTCAGATGGGGATGCATGGAAGGCTCTTGACACGTTTGATCCCGACTTTGCAGCTGATCCGAGGAATGTTCGAATCGGCCTCGCGACCGATGGCTTCACACCTTTTGGTCAAATGGCATCATCATACTCATGCTGGCCCCTCTTTGTTATTCCATACAACCTTCCACCTTCTCTTTGTATGAAATATGAATTTATATTTCTTTGGTTAATCATTCCTGGCCTAGACTATCCTGGAAAGAACCTCAATGTCATGTTAAAACCCTTGATTGAAGAGTTGAAGGAGCTTTGGAAAGGTGTTGAAGCATACAATGTTTTTAAAAAACAGATATTCAAACTTCGAGTGGCGTATTTGTGGTCGGTGCATGACTTCATGGCGTATGCTATTTTTACCGGTTGGAGTACACATGGTAGATTGACATATCCATATTGCGGTTCAGATACAGATTGCTTCTGTCTTGCTCATGCTGGAAAGATCACTTACTTCGATTGTCATCGACGCTGGTTGCCCAGGAAACACCCCTTTAGGAGCGATAAGAAAAACTTTATAAAGAACACCGTGGTCACCAAAGGACCGCCTAAACGTCTTAACGCAGCAGAAATATATGTTCAGCTGAACAACCTTGTCCTAAATGAAAAGGGGGACAAGTACGAAGGATTCAGAGTGGACCACAACTGGACACATATATGTGGTCTCTTGGATGTCACACCCGACTTTAAGGAACAAAGCCAGGTGCATCTCATACATGCGCCAAGAAGACAACATATATAATAACAGAGTGTATAGAGATAAATGTCACAATAACAATCAGAGTATTTATTACATAGCGGAAGTCTTATTACAAAATAAAAGAATAAATATAAAATGAACTAAGGATCGTCGTTGGCGCCAGTGTCAACTGAGAAACGCCACCTAGATCAGATCAAACTCCTCGCCTTGTGGCTCCTCCTGAACCAACTGTTCTTCTCCTGTGGGGGTGTGAGACAGCAAGGGTGAGCTCACACATGATCATAGCTCAACAAGTTGTGGGGAACCAGTGGACACGAACTCACAAAGGTGGGAGTTCATGTGATGTGTAAGGCTAATCAATGACAGGGGTTAAAGCTGAGCATTGCTTTTAAGTAGTTGGTCAAAAAATTATTAGCAGTTACTAAATGTAAGTAAATACCAAACCTTAAATAAAGTAATAGAACAAAATTAATAATAATCCCATGCAATGCAAATGACAAAATTGAATTTAAGTTTCATAAATTAATCATCAGAGGGAGTCCTGAGCTGTTCATGACCGTGAGCTCGGCTAGTATACCAGTTTTATACTCTGCAGAGGTTGTACCCTTTACCCATAAGTCATGTTACCCATCTGCTAAGGGACCGCGACTCCCATACACCTCTACCTAGGAAGCGAGGCAGGGCAACACTACAAGGCCTTTACAAAGTTCCACTAGCTTCCGAAAACCCGCTACAGTTTATGGGAAGAGCACTTGCAAGAATCCCCCGTCTGACCGCCATCGCAGCTAAATCAACCCGAGAACCTCCTTGCATGCAACTCCCCTACTACCCTTGCCCTTTTCGGGTACGGTAGTCTTCCACTAGCTTTCCTAATTAGTCAGCCAAGGGCGTCCCATTCCTCCCTTGTGGTGGCACGTGTTTCTCAAGTTAAGCTCTATGTTCAAATTAACATTAATGATCTTGACATGAACAGAAATAGAATAACAAAAGAATTGGAACATAGATATAATAAATGATTATCCCAAAACCATGTAAAGCAATAGCAAACTACCCAAGTGATTCAGGGGTAAACAAGGTAATGAGATAAACAATCTAGGGTGACCTATTGGGTCCCATCAAAATTAACATATACATAAATAAGTGATATTAAAGAACATTATTGGGTAAAAAGTGGTCAAGGGCACAACTTGCCTTCAATGAGCTCCTGCTCAGCTACTTCTATCTGCTGCTCACCAGGATCCTCAGTCACGTGCTCTTCTACTCGCGACAATACAAACAAGCACAGTATACAGAGAAAATTTAACATCCCACCAAACATATAAACAAAATACACAGTGATAATCTACACATTAAAATAAAAACCTAGGAATAGGAATCATAATTTTTGGAGTTATAGATTTTAAGTTATGAATTTTCAAAGGTTTTATATGCTTGGAATAGGATTAAATGAGAATTAAATTTTCTTACTGTTTTCATGACAAAACAAGGACTCTAAGTGATAAAGAATAATATTACAAAAATTTAGAAAGTGGAATGGCTCAATTTGGACCAAGTATGGATTTTCTATGAATTTATCAAGTTCTAGTAATTGTTTTCATATTAAAAATCTATTTTCAATTCATTTATTCAATTTTAAGTCAGCTCTGGACTTGGCCTCAATTCCTGGAGAGTCCAGGGGTCTCTGCGCAAGATAAACTAGACTCAGGGAATAGTACCGGTGGTCGGCGGGTTGGTTTATAGAAAATCTGAGGACTCTTTAGCATAATGCCATCGCAAAGGGGTAAGTTCTATTCTGGACCGTTTGATCAACAATGTGTGGCGCAGATTAGATATTACTTAACCGAAACGGTAAGCGCTATTAGCCGCTGGATCCAAGATCCATGACCACGGTTTAATGAAACTAGATCTTGTCTGAGCCAAGGGATGGCAGATCTACGGTGCCCGTTTGATTACGCGAACGGGTAAGGGAATACCTAATCTCGGCCGTCCACAACCCATCTGACGGCTCGCACCTTTCTTCCTCCCCTCGACATCTTGCGACCGTGCCGCACCCAACCGAGCACCACGGCGGTCCGCCATGGACGGAACGCCAATTGTGCTCCACGGTACCCAATCCCCTCGTATCACGAGTGCGAAATGAAATTGAGAAGGTAACAAACATGGGAGGTGTGCTTTCACAGAGATTCTGGCCGTCACCTGGTCTGCCCGCGACGACCCGCGGCCTTGCGACGGCGGCGATGAATTGAGTGCCCCCCTGGTCACCTTCCGAGCCCACAATCGCCACCCAACCGGTCCAGGGACTTGGGCGAAGCCTTCTGTCCGCACACGAGGCCCCAATTTAGCGTCGAGCACAAACGACGATGGTGAGGTCGCCAATCTGCCCGCTCGGTCACCACAGGTTCTGGCTCCCTCCTCTCTCTCTCTCTCTCTCTATCGACCCCTCCGATGGACGTGAGCTGGGTTAAAGGATAGGAGGGGCGAGGCGCGACCCATTTTTATGCACAGTCGGTTGGTCAACAACGGAATCCTCGACCGACGGTAAGCTCCGCCATGCTCGGGATTTCAGTTGCGGATGGAGCTGACGAAGTCGGCCCAATTTTCAGACACACCGGAGTGTCGTGCGCGATCGACTAGCGGCTGGAGTGTGGGTCACACAGGTTAGTGAACAGAACGGGCGCGAGCGCATCGAGACTGACTGCTGGCCCCACTGTGTCGGCACGCGCGTGAGATGGGGCAGCTGACACAGAGGTCCCACATGTCAGCGCCGGTAGGTTAGTTGGGCTGTGCTGGTGAGTGGGGTAATGGGCCAGATTGGTGGCGGTCGGCCCATTCAGTGCATAGTTCTGTTTTTCTTTTTATTTTCTCTTCCTTTTTCCTTTCCTTCTTTTTTCCAAATTCAAATTTAAATTCTAGTTTAAGTTTAAACTTGTGACAAATTTATCCTTATTTTATACTGTGTCATGACAAGTTTCAATTTGGAGCTATATATTATTTATATTTTTATATCACGTAATACTTGTTTGCTTCTCTTCTCTAAAGTCTAAAATCTCTTTTAGGTTTTGAATTCCACTTTGGACTCTTTACTATATTCCTTGTCACAAAATGCACACACAAAAACAATATCCAGCATGATGCATAATTTAGTGGTATATATATTTTTATTAATTGTCTTTAAAGATGGTGTTCACATGTGATGATAAACATTGATAACACATATCGATATAAAGTACTATAATTTCTCTTTTTAGACTTTTCTTACAAAGTGGGTATTACATGGGAGCTCCCTTATATGTCGTCATTGATTCTTGTGCACAACATTGATGTCATGCACCAAGAAAGTAATGTTGCTGAAGCCCTCATACACACCTGCATGCATTTTGAAAAAACAAAGGACAATCTGAAAGCTCGAAGAGATCTAGCAATGCTTTGTGACCGACCAACCCAAGTGCTCAATGACAACGGTAAGCCGCCACGTGCCTTGTTCTGTCTTACCTCTAAATACAAGATCGAGGTAATGAGATGGATGAAAAAAATTAAATTTCCCGATGGTTATGCTGCGGGCTTGAAAAGAGCTGTGAATTTGAAAACGGGAAAACTAACTGGGTTAAAGAGCCATGACTTCCATATATTAATGGAGAGGATTATCCCTTTCATGTTTCGTGGTTATATGCCCGACGCCATGTGGCAAGCAATAACTGAGCTAAGTTATTTCTATAGGCAGATCTGTGCCAAATAAATAAGTAAAAATATGATGGAGAAGTTGGAGAAAGAAATACCAGGGTTGTTATGCAAGCTAGAAAAAATATTCCCACCTGGATTCTTCAATTCGATGGAGCATCTACTTATTCACATTCCATATGAGGCAAATGTTGGTGGACCTGTACAATATAGGTGGATGTATCACATTGAACGTGCACTCAAAAACCTGCGAGGCATGGTTCGAAATAAGGCTAGAGTAGAAGGATGCATTGCTGAAGCTTTTTTGCTAAAGGAGGTTTCATACTTCACGAGTCTGTATTTCGCAGAGGAACATAATGTCTATGCTGCTACCATGTGATACAATGTCGATGAGGAACCTCCTATCAGTGATCTCGACATTTTCCAATGGAGAGGCACAAGTACTAGTAAGGGCACGTTCTACCACCTTAGCATGGATGAAAGAATGTCCGCATTGCTATACATGTACTCTAATATGGAAGAGATGGAGCCATATTTCATGTAAGTCTTTATTTTACCCCTTAATTTCTTTACCAAAGGAGCATATTTAATTACTTCTTTGTCATACAGTAAGTTCGACGAGGAAAATTGGACTTATTCCCATCAGCCTACAAGCAAACAACTAGATACGATGCGACGACATGGGAGGCAAGGAAGACCTAATTTTGTTGACTGGTTTCACGAGCATGTAAACTCTTTATATTCCTTACTTTCATGTCATTTAGCCTTTTACGCAAGGTAGTCATTTTAACTGTATATTATTTGCAGTGCACAAAGACTCCTAACATACACGAAGACTTGAGATAGCTATCTTATGGGACGGTGACTTGCAGAACCTTTAGTCGATACGATGTGAACGACTTCTGTTTTCGTTCAGACCAATTTGAAAAGTCTCGTCCTCGTGCAGCCACACGTAACACTGGAGTTCTGACTAGGGCACTCGATGCACTCGACAGAGAAACTAATTATTATGGCATCATTCAAAACATCCTAGAGTTTAATTTTGCAGGGAACAAAACTTTGAAATTAGTATTCTTTCTATGTGATTGGTTTGACAACACTAATTGGATTAGACAAAGTCAATATGGCATAACTGAAGTAAAGCACAAGGAACGACTTCAAGGCCATGATAATTTTATCCTTGCACACCAGTGCGAGCAGGTCTACTATATGTCGTACCCAAATCTGAAGTTTAAAGCATGGTGGGTAGTTCATAAGGTGAACCCTAGGGAACGTTTACATACTCCTTGCACTGCTGGTTATCAATTCGAAGACGAATAGGCCGATGATGTTTATCAAGAAGAAGAATTGCCAACCACTTTTACTATCGATGAGGGTGTTGGACTGAACTCACTAGTCGGAGACCGTAACAATGTCACTGCTGATGAGTGTGTTGCACCGAAACGAAAACGAAATCCACGGAACAAAAAAGCCACATTGCGAGCTTTGGATCGAAGAAGACTCCTTGATCGTGATTCTGATGAATTTTGATGTGTAATGCATAATTTAATTTTATGGGATGTATTATTTGATTTTTTATTAATCACTTAATTTTATGGAGCTAATACCTTTAATGTTTTTTATTAAACAGGATGAGTGGTAGGAAAACAAAGCGCACTGCTAGGGGGTTTCTTAATGCGGCTAGCAGGATACTCCCTGGTGCACGTTCCCTTTTCCAAGGGAGTTCTTCTAGCCAGAGCAGACAGGAGGCGTTGCTGAGACACGCCCAGCTAGAACTGCGTGATACACCTATCACTCTACAATGGAGTATCAATGTAAATGTTTATGTAATTGATCTTATTTGTCAGTCACTTATATATAAATGTGTCTTACATGTCTCTATTTCATGTCCATAAGAAGAGGAGGATGACGAGGAGGAGGTGCAACACCATGAGGAGGACGAGCAGGCCCATGAGGAGGAGGAGGTGCAGGCCCATGAGGAGGAGGAGGTGGTGGGCGTAGATGCTGAGGCGGATGACGATACCACCGAGGCTCCTGTCGTTCGACGAAGGGGCACTCGGAAGGGCCACTTTGTCCTACCTCCGTCAGCGCCTGCACAATCTGAAGCTCGGGTACTGATCATCCCAGTTGGTGATAGGTACTCACGTTTGGCCACTTTGTTGTTACTTATTTGTTTATTGTACACTATATATATGACATGACTTCCTTGTTTTTTTGTCATGCAGCCAATGGGATGACACGTCATTCGACAGTCGAGGTCACCATAGACAGGTTAATCAAGTCTTAGGTAACCTCTGTTGTCTACATATTCCAGGAATTGTCACCGACCCGAAAGGTGTGGTGGTTCCTTGCACTAGCTGGTCGCACTTCGCACTAGCTCCATATGTTACGTATGGAACAGCTCAAGGCGCCGTCAAGCACGACTTTTGGGTAAGAGTAATGTTCCAAACTAACATTTATTAGTTGTTTTCAAACTAATTTTATTTTCGATGTTGGACAGAGATGCTATCGTGTGGAACCTGAGGCTCAAGAGCATGCAGACCGAGTATTAGAGAAAAATGCGAAGAAGGTGTGCAGGGATGCATTTTCCAATGCCCGTCTATAGGTTGTGAACGCGTACATGAAGCACCGAGGTCATTCTATCAACAACTTTCGACAATATTTGGATGTCTACTTGACTGTAGACCAGTACATGGAGGTAAAAATCTAATTTAGCAGCTCATTCAAATGTGAATGTAATTTTGAGCTAACGCTTTATATGCAGGTAACTATTCCATGGATGGAACACCGGCCGCAGGCTTACAAGGCTTTGTGTGAGATATGGGCTTCGCCCGAGTGGATTGAGAAGTCTAACAGGAATCGACATAGGCAGCGCCATCAGCAGGACGAGGACGATGATGAGGTCGTAGTCAACCATACCTATGGGGCTGATGGACACATTCGGTTGGCGAAGCGAATTGTGAGTATGTAGTATTATGTTTTACTCAGAAATGAAATCGGATTAAACTCATATATTTGCAGGAGGCTCAAACTGGAGTTGTCTCGAGCCTAATCGATGTTTATAGGAGAGGGCATAGAGCGAAAATAGTGAAATCTCCGATGAGCTGTGTAGTCAAGCGACCGTTGAGCGTATGGTTAGTTGTTGTTAGGATTAATATTTTCTTGCCATATAGCTATAAATTACATGTGTGCTGAACCTTCGTATTGTATTGCAAGAGACATATGGGCAGGAGATGGTTAGGAAGTATGGAGAAGACTACGATTGGCGAGGAGTGTTGGGGCGAAGGCAAAGGCGCCACCCTTCGCTCGAAGCCTTCGCTGCGGCAGCTGAACTGACAGAAACAAGACAGGCGGGGATACCCTTCGCTCCTTCCGCTCCAGGCGAAGACTGGCGACGAAGGGCATCCCACGGCGCGGCCTCGCCCAGCTCGGAGGCCCACGTACAATCCGGCCCGTCGCAACGGGCCCCGCTCGGCCTCCCTGTGTTACGGGCCTATGTTGTAAAAGCATTTCTGTAATTACGGTCTGTAACCCCGCTTTATGGGAATATTCTTGGGATAACCTAGATACCTGAGGGCACATGCGTCCTTAGGTCGAGGTGCTGCGCGCCCAGGTACCTATAAATACCCCTGTACAGTGCCCGTGAGAGGTCGGATTAACAGAGCTTTTGCCATCTAGCGCGAGTGCCCTGTTGTCATCACTGTTCACCCTTGTTGGATCCCCTTGCACTTGAGAGCAAGTTCCAACATTTGGCGCCCACCGTTCGTGCTACGAGAAAACCACCCGCGATGGCACCCAAGAGAGCTAACCCGAAGGCCGACGAGGCTGCGAAGGCAGCACTACTCGCCGCAAGAAAGGGCAAGGCCCTCGCCCTCACCCAATCCACCCACCAAGAGGCCACTGAAGACGACACCCTCCGCACCTGCGACCCCGAGGGACAACCCTCAGGCTTCGCACCACCCTCAGACTTCGCACCACCGGAGGACGCGGACCTCGCCGAGGACGGTGAGGTCCTCGGCGTCTCAGCAGAAGAACAGCTACAGCTGCGCGCCCTGCGCCTCAAGAACCGCAACCTCCAGAGGCAGAAGGAGATACTGGAGGCCAAGCGCCAACGTGTGTCCGCACTCGCCAAAGTGCGGCAGATGATACGCGACGAAGAGCACAAGGCCCAGGAACTCGAGCGGGAGATTGCGCTGATGCAGCGCGAAGGCCACCTCGGCCTGCAGCACGAGTCACCCCTCCAGCAGCGCGCACAAGACGAAGACACGCGCGAAGGCCACCCCGGCCTGCAGCATGGGCCACCCCTGCAACACCGCGCGCAACCGGAGGACCCGCGTCTCCCTCAGCGCGACTACACCTTCCCGCACGCCGCGCCATTCCAAGGGGTCAACTATCTCGATGAGCGAAGTCCCCTGGCGCCTCACCTGCAAGTGACGCTGTGGCCAGCCAATTTCCGGGCAGGGACCTATCCCAAGTACAACGGCAGCACCGACCCGGCTCAATACATAATGAGCTACCAGGTCGCCGTTGCATCGTTCGGGGGGGACGACGCCACAATGGCGAAGTCTTTCATCATCGCCCTCGAGGGCCCCGCACTCACCTGGTTCACCAGGTTGCCTCCGTTGTCCATTGATTCCTGGAGAAGCCTCCGGGACAAGTTCCTGCTCAACTTCCAAGGGTACCGCCCAGACACCGACGCCTTGGCCGAACTTTCGCTCTGCAAGCAGCTGGAAAAGGAGACCCTGAGGGAGTATTACCGCAAATTTCTAACACTCAAGTCACAGCTACCCTCAGTCGACGACCAGATTGCCATCCACTATGCTATCAGTGGTCTTCGCGCCGGCGTACTTTACAGCCAATGCATCAGAGATCCGCCAAAGAACCTCCAAGAGTTATATCAGCTGTTCGAAAAGTACGCCAGATCCGAAGACCTCCACCAGCGCAAGGTTGAGTCCCAGCGGAAGCCAAAAGATGCTCCACAGTCCAGCCGCACGTGGACAAGGACTCCGTAGCCAGACTCCGGTCGAGACGGAGGCCGCAATCAGCAGCAGGTGCACAACATCGCCAACCAGCATCTCGCTGCCGACCCCCCTCGTCGCCAGGACTATCCCCCCCAGGGCCGCGGAAACGGCACTCGTGGCAGGGGCCGAGGGCGTGCGCAGCAGCCGCGCCGATTCTACTGCCTGTTCCATGGCGAAGACTGCGCCCACCCAACCAAAGACTGCCCCGAAACAAAGGCTACCAGGGACAGAATGGCACGAGCGCAGCCAGCCGACAACCCCAGAATTGTCGCGCACAATTACCAGCAACCCCCTCCGCCATATATCCACGCTCCCGCCCCGCATCCACCGCACCACGCTTACCAACACCATCAGGAAGTACAAATCGTACCTCCTCCACCCCCACCACCACACCAGTAACACCAAAACATCCCTCATGCCCCAAAGCAGGAAGACTTCGCCGATCAACCATATCGCGGAGTCATCCACATGATAACTGGGGGGTCCAGCACCGACTTCGACACCAAGCGGCAGAAGCGGGACCACTACCGCAGCATCAACCATGTCGCCGTCACGGGCCCAGTTGTGCAGACAAAGTGGTCCCATATACCGCTAACCTTCGACGCACGGGACGTCGACTTGCGCAGCGCCCCCCATTGCGATGCCATGGTCATCAATTGCAGCGTGGCAGGCTGGGACCTGCACAAGGTCCTCGTTGACAACGGTAGCCAGGCCGACATCATCTTCCTCCACGCCTTCGATTGCATGGGCATAAGCCACAGCCTGCTGAAGCCTTCGGACAACCCATTGTATGGCTTCGGCGGCAAAGGCACCTTCCCCGTCGGCAAAATAGAGCTGCCTCTCTCCTTCGGTGTAGCGCCCAATGCCCGAAGTGAGCAAATAACCTTTGACATTGTGGATATGGTATACCCTTACAATGCCATCATGGGCCGGGGCTCCATCAATAAGTTCGAGGCAGCCATTCACGGACTGTATCTATGTATGAAGATACCAAGTCCGTTAGGCGTTATCACAGTCTTCGGCAATCAACAGACTGCGCGTAACATAGAGCGGGACTTCGTGCCCGGTCAAAGAAACATGCACTGCCTCACGGCCCAACGCGAAGCCCCCGCGCCTGCCAGCCCAACCAATAAGCGACATGACAAGGCGCAGCTGCAGAGCCACGACGGGACCAAGACCGTCCCCCTCGACCAGGCCACGCCCAGGCAGACAGTCATTATCAGCGAAGACCTTACTTCGCATGAAGAAGAAAAGCTCCTCTGCTGCCTGTCCAAGAACAAAGATGTCTTCGCCTGGTCGGCCCTCGATCTGGTCGGGGTCAGCCGTTCAATAATTGAGCACAGTTTGGGAATCGACCCTTCGGTACGGCCAAAAAAGCAGCGGCTTCGCAAGATGTCCGACGAAAAGACGGAGGCCGCCAAGGCAGAGGTGCACCGTCTCCTGGAGGCCAAATTCATCGAGCCGGTGGCTTACCCCACATGGCTCTCCAATGTCGTAATGGTGCAGAAAAAGAGCGGGAAGTGGCGAATGTGCATCGACTTCACCAGTCTCAATAAAGCCTGCCCCAAGGACAATTTCCCGTTGCCGCGGATCGACAAAATAGTCGATAGCGCGGCCGGATGCGAGGTCATGTCCCTCCTCGATTGCTTCTCCGGTTACCACCAGATATACATGAAGGAAGAGGACAAGGCTAGCACCAGCTTCATAACACCCTTCGGCACATATTGCTTCATCAGAATGCCGGAGGGACTCAAGAACGCCGGGTCCACCTTCTCCAGGCTCACCAAAACAGTGCTCGAGGGGCAGGTTGGCAGAAACATATTCACCTATGTAGACGACATTGTCGTCGCCAGCAAGAGCAAGGAGGACCACCTCGCCGACCTCGCCGAAACATTCGCGAACATGCGGGACGCACAGCTCCGCCTAAACCCGGAAAAGTGTGTCTTCGGCGTTCGCCAGGGCAAAATATTGGGCTACCTGGTATCCCACCGCGGCATCGAGGCCAACCCAACCAAGATTCAGGCTATCTTGGACATGACGACTCCGCAGTCCGTCAGGGATGTCCAGCGCCTGACAGGCAGATTGGCCGCTCTCAACAGATTCATATCCAGGTCCGCCGAGCGAAGTCTCCCCTTCCTCAAGACACTCCATGGTGCAAAAGACTTCGCCTGGGGACCAGAGCAGGCGGCGGCCTTCGCCTCACTAAAACAGTACCTGACAGAGTTGGCCGTCCTTACCAGCCCTGACCCCTCGCTCCCCCTGCTGCTCTACGTCGCGGCTTCGCCACATGCGGTCAGCGCGGCACTAGTGCAGGAGCAGACTGTCGAGGGCGTGATCCGGCAGTGCCCCGTGTATTATGTCTCCGAAGTGCTGACACCGTCCAAGTGCAACATGACAGAGTTGGAGAAAATTGCCTACGCAGTCGTCATGTCGTCGCGCAAACTGCGCCATTACTTCGAAGCATTCAAGGTCCGAGTCACCTCAAACAGGGGGCTCGGAGAATTATTCAGAAACCCGGAGGCGTCGGTGAGGATTGCCAAGTGGGCGGCCGAACTCTCCGGCTACCACATATGCTTCGAGCCCAGGACAGCTATCAAGTCTCAAGTCCTGGCAGACTTCGTCGTCGACTGGACTGGGCCAACAACACAGCCAGATCCGTCCGCAGAGAACACTTGGACGATCCATTGCGACGGTGCATGGTGCCATGCGGGGGCAGGCGTCGCTGCAGTCATAACTTCACCAGTCGGGGTCAAGCACAGATATGCAGCACGATTCCGCTTCAATCTGGAATCCGACAGATGCACAAATAATATAGCAGAATACGAAGCAGTCATCCTCGGCCTCCGCAAGCTAAGGGCCCTCGGAGTCACCACCTGCATCATCAAAACAGACTCCAAGGTAGTTGCCGGCCAAGTTGAGAAAGACTATGCAGCCAAGGACCCCGCACTCATGCAGTACCTCGCGGCCATCCGAAGTCTCGAGAGGCAGTTCAAGGGGTTCACCTTGCAGCATGTGGATCGGGCCAAGAATGAGGAGGCCGACGCATTGGCCAAGGCTGCGGCCAGGGGCGAAACTCTGCCCTCCGACGTGTTCTTTCACGTCATCGGCACGCCAGCAGTCCGCAGCCCCGAAGGGCTCCAAATAACCAATGACAGCGAAGGCCACCGCACAGTCAACCTCATCATGACCGAAGACTGGCGGGCACCCATAACCCTGTTCCTGCAGGGGTATTATCATCCAGCCGACATCAGTGAGGCCAAGCGTCTCAGACTTCGAAGCCGAGACTTCGCTCTGATTGAAGGCCAACTCTACAAAAAAGGGGTCAGTCAGCCAATGCTTAAGTGCGTCACCGAGGCCGAAGGCATGCAGATTCTACGTGAGGTCCACAGTGGCACGTGCGGCTCACACGCGGGGCCGAGGGCCCTCGCTGCTAAGGTGATCCGCCAGGGTTTTTACTGGCCCGTAATGATCTGCGCCGCAAATCGGGTCACTTGGTCCTGCGAAGCCTGCCAGAAGTTCTCTCCTCGGTCAGGCGGCCCTTCACAGTATACAAAGCTGATCGCCCATACATGGCCTCTCCAGCGTTGGGGTCTCGACATTGTCGGACCCCTGCCCACCGCTCAGGGGAACCTTAAGTTCGCCTTCGTCGCGGTCGAGTAGTTCACCAAATGGATCGAGGCACGGGCTGTTTCCACAATAACATCAAAGACTGCCCAAAAATTCTTCTGGCAGAACATCGTTTGCCGCTTCGGAGTACCGTCCGAATTAACCGTCGACAATGGCAAGCAGTTTGACAACCAAGACTTCAAGGATTTTTGTTTCTCCATCGGCACCAAGCTTGCCTTCGCCTCAGTCTATCACCCGCAGTCCAACGGGGTCGTGGAGCGCGCCAACGGGAAAATCTTCACAGCTATCAAGAAAATGCTCCTCGATGAAAAGAAGGGCAGATGGACCGATTTCTTACCTGAGGCAGTCTGGGCACTAAACACGACTGAATGCAGGGCGACCGGGTTTACCCCTTTCCGACTTCTATACGGATCGGAGGCCATGACCCCGCAAGAGCTAAAGCACGGGTCCCCGCGAACAGTTCCGTCAGCCGTCCCCGAGGTGGACGAGCCAACTTCAAAGGATCTCATCGACAGAGACCGTGTCTTCGCCCTACAGGCCCTGAACAAATATCAAGCCCAGACCAAAGCATGGCGCGACCACTCAGTCATCCCGAGGGAGTTCAGCGAGGGGGACCTTGTACTCATTCGAACAGCTCGGACGGAGTCCAAGGGCAAGCTGGAGCCCAGGTGGGAGGGCCCTTTCATTGTCAAGACAAAAGCTTCCCCCAACGATTATAGGCTCACAACGCCAAACGGCGAGGACCTGGAGCACTCCTGGAACATCGACAACCTCCGCAAATTTTTTGTTTGATTCCTCAGGGCTGTCTTCGCCCTTGTAATTCGCAAAAACAATCTTGCACCGGCCCGCACTCTTTTCCTCCCGGGGGTGAGGTTTTTAACGAGGCGGAGCCATGTAATATATGCGTGAAAAATCCCCCGCAAAGACATGCGTCGAAAAAGACCGCGATGACGGTCTTCGACATTCGACCACCACGAGGTCACCGCGAGGCTAAGCGCTAGCTACCCTCGCGTGCGACAAATCCGCGCAGAAGTTGCCTAAGGGTGCAGCCGGATTAGCACAACAAGTGCGGAAAAAAATCTAAGTCTATCGCGAAGACTATCCGCGCAGAAGTCGTCTAAGGGTGCAGCCGGATTAGCACAACAAGTGCGGAAAAAAATCTAAGTCTATCGCGAAGACTATCCGCGCAGAAGTCGCCTAAGGGTGCAGCCGGATTAGCACAACAAGTGCGGAAAAAAATCTAAGTCTATCGCGAGGACTATCCGCGCAGAAGTCGCCTAAGGGTGCAGCCGGATTAGCACAACAAGTGCGGAAAAAATCTAAGTCTGTCGCGAAGACTATCCGTGCAGAAGTCGCCTAACGGTGCAGCCGGATTAGCACAACAAGTGCGGAAAAAAGTCTAAGTCTGTCGCGAAGACTATCCACGCAGAAGTCGCCTAAGGGTGCAGCCGGATTGGCACAAGTGCGAAAAAACCAAAGACTATCTGTACGGAAAACACCTAAGGGTACACCCAGACTAGCACAACAACGGCTGAAACGACAACATCAAACCATCCACGCCAAGACCAACTATAATCACGCCAACACAGCGCAACAAAACAAACCAGACAGAGTACACAACGCCTTCGCACACACATATGCACGCGAGGGCACACAATTTCATCATACAAGCCCCTACATATACAAGCGAGGGCACCACACTCTACATCGGCTCAACCTTAGGAATAATTCCCATCTCCCTATAATTAAATAACATTATCCTGAGCTCCTCACCCGCAAAAAGACTTCGCAGTTCCCCTTCACCTATACTCTCGGCGGTCGGCAAAGACAACAGTTCCTGCCGACCAGCCCCACTCACACGAAGCCGAGCCCCCTCCGCCCCACTAACCACACGTTTCGCAACTGCCCTTCGCCGCCGTCGCCCGATGCAAGGACCAGGCGCATCTCCTGCACCCGCGGCGTGCGGCGAGGCCTCCATCGCAGCCACATCCAAGGCCGCAAAGTAGTCCAAGTCCTCCGACGACTCCGTCCACTCAACCGAGCTCCCAGAGTCAGCACAATCAAAAAACCCAGATGAAGAACCACCACATTCATTACCATCTTCCGCGGTCGTAGCCGCCAAAAATTTAGTAGTAGCGGTTGCGTGCGCAGGCCCAAAATCTTGAACCTGCGCAGCAACCAAAATTCAGTAACATGTACAAACTTCCCCAACCCTCTACACCTATTATGCCACCTGCGACGGCCCTGACGTTGCGGGTGCCTCCGCTGTTGGCTCTGCCGCTGCCTCCGTTGTTATCTCCACCGCTACTGCTGCGAGATCCTCAGCACTCGGCGCGGCAGCTGCAGACGCATCAGGCGCGCCTTCGGCGACTTCCGGGGGCAGGCCTTCACCGGCCGCAGCGGATGCGGCCGGGGTCAGCGCCAGGGCGACCTCGGACACAGCCTCCGCCGGGGCCGACTCCGGGTCAGCCAACATGCTGTTCAGCGCCCCGAAGTCGTCGACCCTCTCACCACGCACCGCCTAGGCCAAAACACACAAAATTCATCAAACACACACACAACCCACGTCCAACAAACACCAAACAAGCGAAAACGTTACCTGAGCCCTCGCCGTCGCGGCGCGCTCCCTGACCACCTCGCGACCGTGTGGACCCCACATCCGGTCGAAAATAGCTCCAGCGGATTCCTTCACAACGGGGTCCTCAACCTTGAAGATATCTTGCTCAAAATCTTCTTCCATTTGGTCGAAGACCTCGAAGTGCCGGCACCCTTCGCGGGAGAGCGCGTTCATCGCCCCCTCGCAGGTGACCAGGGAGGCATACGCCATAAACCCCTCCACGACGGTGGGGAGCGCCTGCAGCTCCTCCTGCACCCACTCCAGGCACCGAAGTCCGGGCTCTCGGTCCGGTACTTCGAATTCACCGGTCCCCGCGCCCAGGCCACGGTATGTATCTACGAGCAGCTGGCGCGTCCGCTCTGCCTCCGCTCGTGCCGCGGCCTCGGCCCCCTTCACGCGGCTCTCCAGGGCGGTGAGCCGCTCCTGCAACTGCTCGGCGCGCTCCCTGGCAAGGTTGCCCTCCGCCCGTGCCAGGTTGGCCTCCGCCTGCGCAGCCTGCGCCTTGACAAGGGCTTCATTGGCCTCCTTCCTTTCCCCCGCCAGCTGGCGACGGAGGGCGGCCTTCTCGTCCTCCAGTGTGGCCACCTTCTCCGCCAGCTTGTGGCACTTGCTGTCGGCGGCCGATTTTTCACGGACGGCGTCAGTGTGTTGCGTCCGAAGCTTTTCGAATTCGGCAGCCACGGCTGCCGTGAGGGCCCCCGACGCAGTGCGGCTAGCGAAGTCAGCCACCTGCAGAACAATCGTAAGACTGGGATAAAAAAAAAGGGGGGGACGAGGTCCAACTCAGCGGACCTGACGTAGCGCCTCTGCCGCCTCCGCCAGCCGGCGGGACGCAGCGCCCGCCTCATCCATGACAACCGCGAGGGCCGACGCCTCGCCACCGGCGCTCAGAACCCCGCCCTTCGCCTTCGGCACTGCGGCAGCCGTCGTGGCCGCCGCGCCAGGCGCAACCACAGCAAGTTGGCCTTCGCCCAACCCTGCAGCATACCAATGAAACGATAAAAAAAAGGAGGACCTACCACCGAGATAGTGGTCCACGCTAATATCGGTGGTGAAGTCGGCGACGCGTTTGCCCGCCAACGGCAACGCTCGGGCCGCCCTCGCGACCTCCGCCACTCCGCCAGTCGGCGGCACCGCCTTCGCCGACTTCGAGCCTTCGGCGCCTGCCGTTGCCTCCGGCGCCTTGCTAGATGCAGGGACGCTTGACTTCGCCGCCAGCGGCGGCCGGCCTCCGCCGGAGGCCGCAGCCTTCGCCGTCCCTCGCTGCCTTTTCGGCCTGGCTTCAACGAGCCTGATAGCCGCCTGGCGCTTTTGCGCAGCTCCCTGGCGATCCTTGTCCATCACTGCTGACACAACAGCAGCAATATTCCGCCCGTAAGGAAAGACCCTCCATTCACGAACCATGCGAGATATAAAAAAGTCCTCGCCAGCCGCGCGGGGGACAGGAACATTCCTAGGCCAACAACCCCCGGTAACCCTCAGCATCCGAGCCGAAGACTCCCGGAGCTCGGGCGAAGACATCCTTTCCCCCGGGGCCGCGCACGTCTTCGTCAACTCTCTAGCAAAATGATCAGAAACCCCAAGTCCTCCCGTAGCAGTACCTAATTTTCTCTTTTTAGAGGACAGGGCGGCCGCCGGCGCGGGGTCATCTCCGGTCCCCACCGCCGGTCTCTTCCCACGGCGGTCCGCATCGTCTTGACCAGGGTAGCCGTCATACGGCAATTGATTTAATTCAAACACCCTGTTCAAGCGGTCATTCGACCCACGGATATCCCAGCTGCGCTGGCCCTCTGTCCTCGGCACGTAGCGTCCAACAAGCCGCACCGCCCCATCCTCCGCCTCACGCACAACGGCGGCCGGATCGCGACTTTGCAGATTCAGGGCGAAGGCGGGACTCCGCACCACCCTTCCACCATGAAAGGGCATCTGGCGAGGGCATACTTCGCCCAACGCCCAGCCACGCGCCAATGGCCACACCCCATACGCCACAAACTCTTCAACCAAGTCGCGCCCACTGCTCAAACCGGCGGCGCACCGAAGAGCCCCTTCGTCCTCATCCTCCTCCGCCACTTCAAAGGGCGGATACGCTGAGTAAAAATGAGAACACATCGCGGACACGGGAAGTCCCTCATGGCCTTCGATGGTACCCTCAGTGACATAAAACCAAAATTCATTCCAGTTGCCCCACTTGTTGCGGGCGCAAGGAACCAACTCAACCACCTGCATCGTGGTTTTGCCGGTCTTCGGCGTGAATGTGCAGGATCCAAACTGAGCGACTTCGCCTCCAATCATCCTCTTCTGCCAATGCAAACAATAATACTTCGCAAAAACTTCCACCGACGGCTGCCCACCGTACGAAGTCGTCGCCCAGACATACTTCGACAGTGCCACTATGGCATTCGGTGTCAGCTGATGTATTTGAACGTTGAACCTGCGCAGGACTTCGCCAACAAACCGGTGCGCAGGCAGGCGGAGCCCGGCGGCGAAGAACGCCTCGAAAACGACCAACTCGCCCTCTGGCTCGGGGACTTCCTCCGCCCCCGGGACTCGACCGACTCCGCTGCCGAAGTAACCCAACTGCTGCATATCTTGCACGCGGGCCGACGAGATCCGTGATACGCCGAAATCAACAGAGTCGCCGGCGCGCAACTCCTCCACCATTAAGCTACTCGGCGTCTCCTCAGACGAGGCAGCGGCCGGCGGCGAGGGAACGGCCGGCGGCGTAGCGGCAGCGGAAGAAGACGAGGACGGCATCGCAACGTACCGTCGGCGGCGGCGGGCGGTCTGCTTCACTCGAGCCAGATCTCCGGCGAACAAGACCGCGGCAGGCAGACGAGCAGCAAGTCGGCGGAAAAAGGGCGGCTAGGGTTTTCGTGGAGCGCGGAAAAGTCAAGTTCAAAAAGCGCCGACCCCCGCCCCCTTTTATAGACAGGACGCGGCGCTTCGGGAAACCCGCAGTCCAACAGTACGCCGTCAATCAACGGTCACATCAAAAACCCCCGCGGAACCACTTCGAGCGAGGGCAGCGTCTCCGCCATCTAACGACGTCTTCGGCACCAGGTGACTTTGTCGAACTGGTCCCTCGGAGGGCAAATGTTGGGGCGAAGGCAAAGGCGCCACCCTTCGCTCGAAGCCTTCGCTGCGGCAGCTGAACTGACAGAAACAAGACAGGCGGGGATACCCTTCGCTCCTTCCGCTCTAGGCGAAGACTGGCGACGAAGGGCATCCCACGGCGCGGCCTCGCCCAGCTCGGAGGCCCACGTACAATCCGGCCCGTCGCAACGGGCCCCGCTCGGCCTCCCTGTGTTACGGGCCTATGTTGTAAAAGCATTTCTGTAATTACGGTCTGTAACCCCGCTTTATGGGAATATTCTTGGGATAACCTAGATACCTGAGGGCACATGCGTCCTTAGGTCGAGGTGCTGCGTGCCCAGGTACCTATAAATACCCCTGTACAGTGCCCGTGAGAGGCCGGATTAACAGAGCTTTTGCCATCTAGCGCGAGTGCCCTGTTGTCATCACTGTTCACCCTTGTTGGATCCCCTTGCACTTGAGAGCAAGTTCCAACAAGGAGCGCCTACCATCGATGCTGAAGTTGTGCATTCTATTGAAGGAAAGGCGCATGGATGTTATTAACTTATGAATTTTTTTAATAATATTGGAACTATGACCGAATAGCTAATTTTATTGTTTTCAAGATATTCTATGTTTACCGGTGTGATCGATTTGACGGAGTTGCGTTCTCGTGGCAGCTCTTCGTTGTAGGCGGGCTGTGGTAGTAGCAGCTGTAGTCGGCGCTCTGTATCTAGCATGGAGGACGCTATGAGGGAGCAGCAAGAAAAGTTTCGTGAAGAGCTGCGGCAACAACAAATGACATTCCTCCAACAGCAATCAGAGTACATGGCTACTTACAACGCACAGGCGCAACAAGCAATGAACGTGAGTGTCTTATTTATTCTCAACACGCTCGTTATTGGTTCTATAACTAATATATTATATTTGCAACAGTCTTGGTTTCCACAACAGGCACAGCAGCAACCATTTGTTTTCCCTCAACTTCAGTCGTCGATGCCTCAGTGGGGATTACATGCTCCGCCACCTCCACCTCCACCTCAGGTGCTTCAATTTAGTTAAGACTTGCCATTTGTATCAACCTAATTTCAAATCTTTACTAAAATTGATTTTGTAGGGATCCGGGGTCATGGGCCACAACACGCCACCACCGGTGATACCAGCACTAGGAGGAGCTTATGCAGGGGAGGGAGCTACTTCAGGAGAGGTTAGTTTGACAAACAATTTGTTTGAATAGTGGTCATGCATGTAAACACTACCGTTATTAATGTCTTCTTCTTTTCTTTAGAATCCAAACCCGTTACACGACTTCGTCAACGAGTTTTTCGCTTCTGGAGGTAGTGATTACAACTCCAACGACCCCGATATTTGATGGTTTAGCTTTGTGCCGAATTGTGTGTTGTAATGTACTACTTGTGAACGTTATGTTGTATGGACTATTTGTGAACTCGGATGTTGTAATAGACTCCAACTTTATATTATGGACTATTTGTGAATTGTGCAATTGTGGTTTTAATGTTTATGTTATTTTATTGTGATTATATTGTTGATGAATTTGCTGTTATTTTTGCATTTTTCTCAATTTTTTTCTCTGAAATTAGTAATTTTCGGCGGCCTCAGGGGACCGCCGAAAATAAAAAATACTATTTTTGGCAGACCATTATTTTCGGCGGCCAGGGACCGGGCCGCCGAAAATAATCTATTTTCGGCGACCACGCGATAGCCGCCGAAAGTCAACCTTTATTTTCGGCGGTTGTTCTGGCGGCCGCCGAAAATAAAGGCTTATTTTCGGCTGATTTTTTCTGGCGGCCAGGAACCGCAGAAAATAAGCCTAAGGCCACCGAAAATAGCTTATTTTCGGTGGAAAGCCTTATTTTCGACGGTTCCTGGCCGCCGAAAATGACTGTAGCTCCCGTAGTGGATGGGTTCAACATGCGAAAAGAGTACCTCTCTCAGGTACCAAACTTTGGGTAATAAATTGAAGTGGAGACGTGTCACACCTGGTTTCAGAAGGCAAACCGAATGCGAACCATGTACATGTCAGGATCAGAACTCATGTACACAACGATTACATAAATTACTAATCATATCACAATGCTTCGTATAAACATAAAGGGTAAGTAATAATTTTACATACTAGAGTCATTTACATTATATAGATCTAAGTGCACATAATAGAACCATAGCCAATGTAAATAAACCCACCACATGCAGCTGACTAGGAGAGGTCGCTAGCCTAATCCTCATCGTTGAAGTCCTGAAACTCATGGAGATCCACCTCGACACCTCTTATTTACCTAAGCATAGGTTGCACCAAAGACAACCTAGTGTTTTGTGAAAAGGGTAAGTACACATCAACATACTTAACAAATGTCCCGTTTGGTTGAAGTGTACTAGATTTATGTGGAGTTAGGCTAATAGCAGGTTGCCTTTACTTCGTCAAGTTTTAATCATAAATATAAGCCAAGTTTTATCATAAAACCCAAGTTATTATCCCAAACGGTACCTCCTCATAGAGGAAATGCCAGAATTCATAGTTATAGTCATCATCATAATCATAATCCATCATCTGAAACCATAATATCTCTAATCAAAGAGTATCTCAAGGTTGCTCTTAACCTTGAGCATGACTGATATATCAGTCTCTAATCCTCTACAAAGGTCGCACACTTTATCCACGAGCCGTGATTCCCTTTCTAGCATAGGCTTGCAAGACCCAATCTTCACTACCGAGGTGAATGAGTAGGGATTCACTATGTAGCCTTTACAAACCCTGGTGTATAGCCGCCTGTTAGGTTTCACCGGTCATACAAACATCGTACCTCTCCCTAAGGGGGTGACTAGCTAAACCAAATTGAATGAACCCCAACACCCCACCCTAAGCAGAGCAAGCACTATTCCCCATCCCCCATTGACGGCACAACGATGAAGCAAACCACACCATAGATTCCTCCAATTAATCAGCTAAGGGTGTCCCATACCACCATCATGGTTGTACTATTTTCTCGGGTGGTCTCTCAATGAACAGGTCCGTACGGAGAGGTGCTTGGGAAATAGTCCAAGCCCCCTTCGGTGCCATAAGTTCATCATCATATCTAGAATAAAATCATCGTATCATAAATGTATCTCATCATGTTCATTGATTAAAGTAGTAGCATAAAGCTAACTATAATAACCCAAAAGGTAATCAAGGATAAGGTGAATAGAAAGCTAGTCATTCCTTAGGTTTTAATTATGTAATGCGGGAAAATGAATTATCATATGAATAGGACATGAATAGGTCAGAGGACATTTGCCTTCACCAAATAGATACTTAGGGTCTTCAACCTTGTGGAACTTGAAGAGCTTGATCTCTAGATCACCAAAGCTTGATCGTCGATTCCTCAAAGCTCGGGAACAGATCACGTTCTATTTGCGACATACAGCCAACACAAACAAACACAACAAAAACATACATGTATAAAAACTTTACACCATACAAGGCAAAACATTATAAAAACATGTAATACCCAATGGAGCTCGCTTCTACGGTCACGAGAGGAAAAGAAACGCAATAGTCGGAGCTACGGTCGAGGAGTTATCGTGTTTACACTAAACAAGTATTAGTTAGAACATTAATTCGACTTAATTATATTAATTGGCATTTATCAAATATAAATTAAAACTTCTACTTAGTTTTAACTAACTTACTATTTTAATAGTGGATGATTAAACAAATAGTTAATTAACTGACATGAGTGATTATAAATAAATGATTTAATATCGCACGCAGACAGCCGTAATACGCGCGGCAAGGTGCGTGCCACACGAAAATGGTGTGTGTGACACACATGAATGACGTGTGACAACGCGTGAACAACATGCGTCAACAACGCGCGAATCAGCACGACGACGCACAAACGACGTCGCACGCGAACAACACAACAACGAGCACGACGACGGCGAGCGCAACACACGCGAACAACATGTAAACAGAGCACGTGACACGCGAGAACTACTAAATTGATGTCGTGTGCGTGCCACACGAAAATGGTGTGTGTGACACACATGAATGACGTGTGACAACGCGTGAACAACATGCGTCAACAACGCGCGAATCAGCACGACGACGCACAAACGACGTCGCACGCGAACAACACAACAACGAGCACGACGACGGCGAGCGCAACACACGCGAACAACATGTAAACAGAGCACGCGACACGCGAGAACTACTAAATTGATGTCGTGTTTACACTAAATAAGATTAACTAAAAAACATTTAAGTAGGTGTAATCATATTAACATGTATTTATAAAGCGCAACTAAGAATATAAATTAGTTTAACTAGATTGCCACTTTAATAATTGTTGGATAAATAAATAAATAATTAATTATAACATGCATCGTGATAAAATAATGCTACTAACAATGCTACTAACACGTAGTCGAGGTTATTACGAAGTTAACATGACTAAAACGAGGCGAAACTAATTTGCGACGCAAAAGATATTGAATAAATAATAAAACACTAGACAAGTAGGGAATAAAAATATTTGAGTTGATATTAATCACGCTAACGTATTTTTAATAAAACCGAACTTAAAACTATAAATTAGTTTTAACTATATTGCCATTTTAATAACCAACGGACAAACTGGCAATTAATTAAATACATAAAACATGTGTCATGAAAAATAATACTTTTAATGTGTACATGACATTATTACGAAGTTAATAAATCAGACATCTAACGTAAAAGTTAATATATAAAAGTTAATATATATTTAATAAACCCTATATTAACGACGATATGGCACGACCCTATCGTCCGGCAACGACCCACATGCAGTGTTGCACGGACGGACACAACCATGAATCAGAGACATGGGATCTCGCCTGGCTACACACTTTCTTCAACATACTGCATGACGGTTTTTTATCCTCCATAAGTCCATATGCGGACGCACAAATCGGCCATGGGGCTCGGCGAGTGAGGCCTTGCCGACCTGCACTGGGGTTGCCGGAGCCAGAACGCGCTGCCAGGAGCGCATGCATCGGCGCGCAGCGGCGCTCAGCCACGAAAGAGCGGGTGGTGGCAGCGGCGAGGCGGCACTGTGGCACCATGCGCGGGAACAAGGCACAACCGCCGTCCAGCAGAGGGGCTCTTGTTGCCTGTGCCTGTGCGGATGAGAGGATGCGTCCACACGAGGAAAAAGAAAGATTTATAACGTACGCGCAACAAGGAAACGACATAATCACCTGCTCCACGGTCAGAACTGGCCAGCCTAAAGCCTAGAGACAAATCTTGTAAATACATACTAGCATCTCGCAAGCGTAGAGAAAAGCACTAGTGTCTGGTAAGAACAGTGACCAACTGCACCCTAGGAATTGCATTCGATACAAGGAAGGAAACAAGGTACTAGATTAAACAAAATCCGTACATAGGATTGGAGATTTGAAGGCACCGTTGTGTAGGTAACGAAGAGAGGAACACAACAGTACCTTTAGATGAAGCAGAGGAGAGACAAATCTTGAAGTTGCTCACGTGTTTGGCGTTATTTTGATCAGTTTTGGGGAAAAGCAATCATGGATGGCTGTATCACATATATGTGTGTGTCCTAGGGTTCGGTTGTGTTAGGGTTGAGTTAATTTTAATCCAGAATTTTTCAAATTTCAAAATCTTAAAAAACACGGGAATTCCACATGCCGTTTTCTAGCCCCAAAAATGCTTGAGAAGCTTCGAAAATTCAGGAAAAATCTGAGAGATATTTTGGAACATTAGGAACCCAAATAAAAATTTTAGAGTAAATAGAAAGATTCTTAAGAGCCTCTAATAAATAGAATGTGTTTTTGGGAGAAAGGGAACAAATACTCAAAGAAATATGGAAAAACTATTGGATACTTTTACGAGGTATATTAACATATCTCAAACATATTTTGCACTTAAAAACTATGCAATGACATGAATGCAACAATCAAATTCAACCTTATGATATATTTTAGTTGATTTAATAATAAAATAAAATTACCTAAAATCTTGTTGAATGAATGCGAATCACTCAAACCATATAAAATTAAACTAAGTTTTGAAAAAAAAATGCTGCTTAAAAATCAGGGGGTTACAAGACTGGCGGCTGACTTGCACGAGAATGGAGTCTCGGTGTAATGTTTCCATCTGAGTCGTTTAAGGATCGAGCCGGTGTAGGCTTGATGATCGGGGACCTTTTAACTGACCACATACCTCGTCGTTAGGGATGGCAATCGGACGGGTAGTACATGGATATATAGTTCGCGAATCCATATCCGTTAGATAAAACTCAACCCATATCTGTACCCATAAACGTTTGTGGTTATGGATGTGTATCCATACCCGTACCCGCCGGGTATCCGCTATCCAGTGGATACCCATTACCCGTCCGCCCACTACAATTTTAGCATTCAACACTAAACAACAATTTTATCACATTTAAAAATAATTATCATTCCTGCAGCATCAAATGATAATTTCAGCACTAAACAAAATGTCATGGATAAAAATTAAAAAATGAGAATTAATGATAATATATTAAATTTAGTTGACCCACATGTCAGATATCCATTGGGTAACGGGTATGGATACTGGATATCCATACCTGCGAAAAAATTATCCGCGGATACCTTATTATATCCATAACCGTACCCGCGGATACCAAATTCCACTATACCCATATCCAATGGATAATTATCCGCAGTTATTTACCCATACCCGTACCCATTGCCATCCCTACTCGTCATGGGTAAACTTTGCCTCGGCTAGACCAATACTAGAAAGGCTACCACGTAACCAGAGTGGAGAGATGGCGAGAGTAGCGTGTACCCTCCGTGGCACGAGGCTGGATGGGAGAGTATCTGTGCTCTCGATTGGTGTGAACCCATTCTGGTCTTGAGAAACCCGAGTGGGGGGTTGACATTGTTGGAGGTCTCCTTCTCTGCTGAAGGTCCTCAGAATGATCAAGCTGCTTTGATTCATCTTACCAGACATGTTGCAGGACCAAATGCCGAAGCTAGAACATCGCAGCAAGGAACACGAAGAATACAACAGGGCTTCAGCAAGTACCAGAGCTTCCGCTTAAGGTGGTTCCGAAGGTCACACAAGGAACCAAATCAAGAGTAGAAAGACTCATTTGTCCTTAGTATTTGTATTAAGACACATGTATAGATATTAGTGTCATAATTGTACTTTTACTTGGGCTACGTCTCATGCCTATAAATAGGTGAACAGTACTCCCGTACTGTTCACACATTGATTAAAGATTATTCTTGCATTCTCTCATTCAAGTGAACCGAAGGTATAAATGTAATGTAATGTAATGTTTTATGAGTGTATAATTCAT
The DNA here is from genome assembly GCA_029449295.1 of Zea luxurians. Taxonomy (NCBI): domain Eukaryota; kingdom Viridiplantae; phylum Streptophyta; class Magnoliopsida; order Poales; family Poaceae; genus Zea; species Zea luxurians. Next base: position 1,539,971 of record JAOPSE010000108.1, on the reverse strand, counting down.
ACCATAATCTTATTTAAATATGCGAATGAAATAAATGAGTATTTAATATTGTACTACACTGTAATATTGTCTTTGTATACAATAAACCCTCCGAAAGGGTTAAATGAGAGATGAAGATTCACTTTTCATCACCTTCGTCCGAGAACCATTATCTGTAAGAGAAGATAATGCTTCGAAGGATGAAGGTCCTTAATGTTTAATATTTGTGTTGCCTTGTTTTTGATTCACAACAATTGAAAACAAGCAACCAACATTGGCGACCACCTCCGGTGAACTCACTTCCACGACTACAACAATGACTTCGCATAGTCATCAAGCTACGTCACGAGCGGCGATGAAGCTTGTACTTCCGATCACAGGCGGTTCAAGCTTCGAACCAGCCAACAAGAAGCAGAAGAAGGAGGCCCAAAGAAGGGTACAACATGTTGGAGTGCGAGGGCCCTATATCAAATCCAAATGGTCTCATGTGCCAATCACTTTCTCTCAAGAGGACCTTCATCTCAGAGACTACCCACACAATGATGACATGGTTATATCTTATGTCATAAAAGGATTTTTGATCCACAATGTTCTAGTAGATAGAGGCAATGCAACAGACATCATCTTTGCAAAAGGTTTTAGGCAAATGCAAGAGCAAGAAGATAAGATACATGATGCAAAACAACCTCTATGTGGCTTTGGAGGGAAACAGATAGCAGCACTCGACAAGATAACAATTGTAACACCCTGAATTTGGGGTTATAAAATTTCTTCTCTAATGCCTACCAAATTTAGGTGTTATCTCTTCTCTCTCTCTAGACTTCTTCTCTCTTCCTTTTGATTAGAATTATGTTAATTAGGTGAGAAATTAATTATTTATTTGTTATATCAAAATCAATGTGAGTCATGAAATGTTGCATCATGCCGCGCCAAATTATTCTTTGTTTGATGCACATGTTTGAAATTGTTTAAATTTGAATTTGGTTTGAATTTGATTTGAAATCCATAGAGAAAATAAAAAGAGAAGCGTTTAGAAATTCCCTAGAAAAAGAAAAACGGATTTTGGCCCATTAAGCCCAGTCCAGCCCAGCCAGGCCACGCGCGCGTGCGCATGCTTCGCCTGATAGGTGGGTCCCATCTGTCAGCGACGGCCGCGTCCATGCTCGCTCTCTCCCTCTCCCTCCCGCTGCCCGGTCGAATTGTCGGCGCCGGTTTCCCTCGTGCACGCGCCTGCTCTCTCTCGGTCTTGCGGGCCCCGCATGTCAGCTCTGGTTGCCGTTTGTACGCCCACTCTCACAGGTCCGTGGGTCCTGTCTGTCGGATCCGTCCCTCCTGAACCGCCCGCGCGCACACCCGCGCGTTGCCGTGGACTCCACACCCACGACGCACGCCGAGGCCGTGGCTACCTTTTCTAGCTGTCCAGTACCCCACTCGCTCTACTCCTCCCTCATTCGCGCACTCACACCACCCCCCGCACTCGCCTCTCACCGCGAGCGCACCCAGGGAGCTTCACCGTCGTGGTTTTAGACCTGTTCCGTGGCCACCGTTGGGTCCCGCCATGTCCGTTGCCCCGGTGAGCTTCGTCTCGATGCCCGCAACTCGGGACACCCGTCGGTGAGCTTCGTCTCGATGCCCGCAACTTGGGACACCCCTCGGTTCGCCCCTTCCGCCTCTGTCTTTCTCTGCTCGCGCTCACCAGACTCCTCACCATGCAACCGAGTCTCCACCGGCATCGACCAAGGTCCTCGGGGTGTCCTCGCTGTTGCTCAAGCGCTCCAGAGCCGTCTCTCGAGGTAACCAACACACCCATGACCTGAATTTCTCATTTAATGTCGTGCTGTCCGCGCAATCACTCGCCGAAGTCGAGATGCACCGCCATTGGGCTGCTCCGCCGTTGACCACGCCCTTTGGTGTTGTCACACCCGGGTTTTGGGGGCACCAAGACCCAAGCGTGAAATAATCACCAAGTGTGCTAGGACCAAGTCTCACACATATGATGACTCATGGTACATAAATGGATGTCACATCATTACTATATAATTGGAGTTCTGTACAAAATAGTTAAAGAATTACATCATATGAAGACAATGATCCAGCAACCCAAAGTTGACTGGGAGACGACAGCCTAGACCTCTCACGAACTCATCGTAGCATCCTCCATGCGCCTCATCCTATGCTACCTATTCTTGACCTGTGGGGTGTGAGACAGCAAGGGTGAGCTCACATACGTTCATCGCTCAACAAGTTGTGGGGAATAATGTGCATGAACTCACCAAAGGTGAGAGCTCATGTGAAGTGTAAGGCTTACCAAAGAGGATGGTTAAAGCTGAGCATTGCTTTTAAAGTTGGTCAAAATTTTATTAGCAGTTACTAAGTGTAAGTAGATACCAACCCAAATAAGTAATAGATCAAAATTTGATAACAACACCCTCGATGCAATGCATATGACAAATTAAGTTTAGTTCCATAAATTACTCATGTGAGTGTCCGAGCTGCTCATGACTGTGAGCATGACTGATATACTAGTTTTACACTCTGTAGAGGTTGCGCATCTTTACCCACAAGTCATGTTACCCATCTACCAAGGGGTCATGAATCTCATACACCTCTACCAAGCAAGTGAGGCAGGGTAACACTACGAGGCCTTTACAAAGTTCCAGTAGCCTCAGAAAACCCGCTACAGTTTCTAGGAAGCTCTAATGTAGGGATCCGTCGCCTGATCGCCATCGCAGCAAAGTCAACCCAAGGACCTCCCTACAGTGACCACTCCCCTACTGCCCTTGTCCCTTTTAGGTAAGGTAGTCCTCCACTAGCTTTCCTAATAAGTCAGCCAAGGGCGTCCCATACCACCCTTGTGGTAGCACTGTTTTCCTGGGTGGTTCTCCATGTTCTAATTAACAATATGATCTTATCATGAACAATAATTAAACAACAACATAATTGGAACATGATCATAATGAACATTAGTTTCCCAATAATTCATCTGTTTGCAAGGTGGGGAATATCCAATGCAAGGTACCAGGATGATCTTCAAGATTCTCAGACCTCACTGCTATTCGTAGCAATACAAACAAACATGGTATATGTAAAATTAACATCACACCAAACATAGGAATAAACTGCATAAGAATATTCTACGTGACATAACGAGATCGTGGGTTTGAGAATCGCTAAAATCGGAGTTACAGTTATCGAGTTATGATATACTATAGATTTAAGCGTTGGATACAAAAGAAATTAAGTGCATAATTCCTACCAATGTTTCATAACAAAATAGGGTTACCAGATGATAAACAATATTAATATGAATTTATCGCAACTGGAATAGATCAATTTAGAGTTAAAATGGATTTAATATGAATTAAACAAGTCTTTAGATTTATTTTTTTTGCTAGAAACCCCTTTTGTTTATTAATTCTACCTATTTTATTAATCCTTGGGCTGCATGTACTACTTCCTAAAAGCTCGGGATGCGATATATAAATTCTAGGACTGATCTGAAAAGGTTTTTGAACTTGTATGGACCACGGGTTGTTTTCTATAGAGCATAGGGGCTCGTATGCAAAATTCCTCGGTGAAGGGGTACAAGACAAGATCGATCGTCCGATCTAACTCTTACGCCTCGGATTAGATCTATACTGATTATAAACCTGCATCCTCTCTCAGTCGTTGGATCCGAAATCTACGATCCTCGGTTCTTGATCCACACGCCCTCACTCTCAGCCGCACGATCAAGCTTGACGAAACAGATTGGACTGCACCCACACCGAAGCGGTACACAAGGACGGCCATCAGATCACGATCTCACGACCCGGGTTTAATGAAATCTGGACTACTCACCACCCTCCGATCTAAGATCTGACATGTCAGATTCAATGCACGAAGAGATACGTGATTTCTCTAATCTACACCGTTCTCTTCTAATCCAACGACCAGAACACTCCCTCAGCCCTCCGGCCGCCTAGGCACGGTGGCGCCGCTCGAACTAATGGTGGCGCCATGGCTAGAGCTAGCATCCCTTGATCTTTTCACACAAAACTTTATCCAAGGGTTTCTACACGATCGAAGAACGAAACCGAGCTGTTCGGTGGTGTTCTTACCGGATTTGGTGGCACGGAGACCCCTGTCCACGGTTCCTCGCGGTGCAGCAGCCCTATCTCAAATCCGACGAGCAATCCACCCAGGTACAGTGCGATTCACCGACCCGGGATGCAATGGGTATGTTGCACAACCACAGGCACTATTCCAACCCACTTTTCTAGGAGCAGAACAACGATGAAGCCGAGGTACGACGGTGGCGGTTGATTTCGCCTGGTGGAGCTTTTCCTCTCCCCTTTTCCTGTCTATTTGTTTGCCCTGTGATGTCACACGATGGTGGCGCTCGGGTTCGATGGAGGGGGAAGGAGGGGTACAGAACTTCGGCTTTTATGCACACGGGCGAAGTCCGTGCGGGGGAAACCAAACGGCAAGCACCGCGGCGAGGATCACATGTGGTCTGCGCCGGTTGTTATGGTGAGGAAGAACGGTTTGGCAAGGAGGCCCCACACGTCAGTGGCATCAGGCTCACAGATCGCTAGTCCGCGCAAGCAAGAGTGATATGACCACACCATTAAGCAACACATTACAACCTCCAAGTCATACTACATCACCAACCCAAGTCTTTGATGGACCATTTACACGTAGCCGAGCTAAGAAGCTACAACAAGAGGTTCACCAAAGAGGAAGGACAAAACATATCAAGGACGAGTCAGCAAGAAGAGCTATGTCCGAGTCAGTCCAGCGCAACAGAACCGTCCAATAGAAATAGTCATATCTTTTGATTCCCAAAAGCTATGAAGGCCCATAAGTACTTTTTGGAAAGCTCTTGAAGTCTAGTTTCCAATGCTTCTACAGCCGACTTAATCAAATCTACCAGAACGGCAGCCGACCTACTTTAGTGCTGACTGGTCAGAAGGTCAACAGTCTTCTTGATGACCAAGTTTTCGTATTAAACTGCATCATTCTATGAAGTTTCATTAAGCATGCTATATATGGTGAGAAAGCTTATCAAGTTAGCTTTCCAATGCAACCAGTCCCACGTCATTTGAAGATTCCTAGAAGAAGTTATTGTCAAAATACTGAAGGCTGCGTAGAAGTCAAACAGCCACACGGAAATCAGCTCTGCAGATCTCCCGAAGAGGCTCCTTCACATTAGCACGTGAAAATACTTTTGTTTCGTGTTTATACCTCGCTAAGGCTGGTTGTTACTAGTATAAATACCCCCTATGTCTATGATGTAAGGCAGCTTATGATAATCTAAAACAGAACCCTTTTGTTCAGCTATGTGCTAACAAATATTGAGAGTGATCTCTACCCCTTTGCTCTTGTGAATTCCTTCGCGGGATTGCAGAAGCGGCGGCTTCATCCGCTCCCAATTGGTGCTCCTGCTCCCTTCGAGGTCTCCTCGATTGATTGTAGGTTGTGTTGGTTGGTTCTTTGAGAGTGTGGTTGGGCGAATCCTCGATTCAGGCTGCCGGTTAAAGACGGTGGTTGGCTTCAAGTTTTATTTGTGAGGTTGCACTAGTTATCGCTGCTTGCATCAAGTTATCTTGGCTTCTTCGAAGCTAGTTATCTGAAGATTGATCCTACGTCGTGAAGATCGGGCATCGTGACGCATCATCTGGTATCAAAGCCTCAGTCGCCACGGTAGGATTCTTTACCCTTAGCTACATATATTTTGTGTTCGTCCTATCCACCAAAAAGCCATAAAATATTTTATCATAGCCCTTTGTTTCAATTTGTTGTTCCAGTGAGTTTTATTAAGTTTCAGTCCTTAGAGTCTTTGTTTAGTTGCTGGTCACTCTATCCTTTGTGTTCCCTTTGAGCCTCTTATATATATCTGAAAATATCCACAAAAAGAAAATTTTGAAAACCCTCATCATTTCCTTCGCGTTAACTTTGATCCTATTTACGTTATAGCTGCTGGTTGAGTTCTTTGTTAATTATTATAAAGTGTGCAATATCATATCAGATCTCTGTGTTTAGTTCTATAAAAAAAGAGTATCAAAAAAAGAGAAGAAAGAAAAGTACCAAAAAAGTGTTGAGCAAGATTGTGAAAGAAAAGAAGAACAATCAGTTTGTTTATGTGCACAAGTGTTGAAAGTTCATCAAGTTGTTCAACCAGTTTGCTATTGTCATTTGGTGTAAAATTTTGGTTGGATCTGATCGCAACACTTACATTCCAATCATACTCCTTGATTTGCATCAAATTTGAAATTTCTTTGCGCGTGTGTTTGATCTACTTACATCACTCGAATCTTGTGGTCAGCACTAGGCAGTGAACTTTTAGTTGGATTGTTATTTAACTTTACAACAACTAGGATTCAGATTTGCATTCCTTGTTTACTATTCTCCACCCAGCTCCACATATAAGCCATCATAATCGGTACTCTGGTCTTGTATTCGCTTAACCATCACTTTCTTGTTACCACCACACATTTTTCTTGCAACCCGCAAGGACCTCATAAGAGCTTTGGTTGGTAAGAGTGGTGAGGTTGTGAGATTCTATATAGCTTCATATTCCACCTATATTTGTTGCCTTGTCGCCACTAATTTCGTAGGAAGATGAATCCCAACGCTGAGATTGAAGACTGTGTCACCATGATACAATTCAATGAGCTCAAACAAAGCATAGAAGCCAAGCAAGATCTGTTGGCACAAGATCTTTAGACACTTATGGCTAAAATCAGAGGTCGTCGTTGACTCCCTGATGGTGCAAGAAACCATGATGAAGATGGGGAAGAAGGTGAAGGAAATTATTCTAGAAGAGCAAGTGAACATGGGAGGAGAAATCAAGGTGCTGCACATGGTAGAGGAAGAGGCCGGAATCAAAGAAATAATGACAATGAAGAATCTGAATTTGGGGATGATGATCAGTCCCAACGTCACTATCGTCGTCATCATAGAGGCGTCAACCAAGAAGAGAGATTTGGGAAACTTAAGTTTACCATGCCAAAATTTGATGGTAGATCTGATCCTGAAGATTATTTCACATGGGAATTGAAGGTAGAGAAAATCTTCCGCCTACATAATTGTTCAGAGGAGAAGAAACTTGCAATGGCATCTCTTGAGTTTGAAGGATATGCTCTGATTTGGTGGGAGCAACTTCTTCGTGATCGTGAAGAAGATGGAGAGGACCCTATTGTTACATGGCAAGAGATGAAGCGAGAAATGAGAATTCGTTTTGTGCCAAAGCATTATCGACGTGATCTTTTTGATAAATTGCAGAATTTGAGGCAAGGAAGTTTCTCTGTTGAGGAGTATTATAAGGAGATGGAGAAGGCCATGATTAGAGCCAATGTGTATGAAGACGAAGAGCAAACCATTGCACGTTTCATGGCTGGGTTACACCGCAACATTCAGCGTATTGTTGAGTTTCAGCCATACCAAAGTCTTATTGATTTGGTACATCAAGCCACCAAAGCTGAACGCCAGCTGCAACAAGATGCTAAGAGTAGCAAGCCCTTGCCATATGGTGCACAAACCATGACTAGAGGAAGCAAATCAATCTCAAGGTTTACTGTTGCATCCTCAGCAACAAAAAGTTCAACTGGGGCCTGAGATCCAATATTCAAGGCAATTCTAGTGGAAAGAACGATGTTGCTCCAAACCCGAGTTATAAACCAGCAGCATCCACTTCAACATCAGTGGGTTCAACAGCCAAGAGTAGTGGTATTCAGTGCTTCAAGTGTGGAGGTCGTGGTCATGTCATAAAGGAGTGTCCAAATAATCGTGTGATCCTTGTGACTGATGATGGAGAATATACATCAGCTAGTGAAGAGGAAGCTGAAGCAGGAAATGAAGATGACATTGATAAATCTGAAGAACATACGGGATGTGAATTTGAGCATGGTACTACTCTTGTGGTTACACAAATCTTGAGTGTTCAAATGAAAGAAGCTGAAATTGGACAGCGACATAATCTTTTTCAAACGCGAGCCAAAGTGCAAGACAAAGTAGTAAAGGTGATCATTGATGGAGGGAGCTGCCATAATCTTGCAAGTTGTGAGATGGTTGACAAGCTTGGTTTGACGTTGCAGCGACACCCTCATCCATATCATGTCCAATGGTTGAATGAATCGGGAGATATCAAGATTGGTTATAAGGTGAAAGTTCCGTTCAAGATTGGAGAGTATGTTGACACGGTGGAGTGCGATGTTGCACCCATGTCTGTTTGTCACATGCTACTAGGAAGACCTTGGCAATATGACAGATATTCTCAGCATTGTGGAAGAACAAATCAGTACACGCTAGATCTGAAAGGGAGAAAGTTTGTACTCAAGCCTATGACCCCTCAACAAATCATGGCTGAACATTTACAAAAGAAAACTGAAATTAGTACAGCAAGTAGAGGAGGAGAAGAGCAAAAGAAATTGAGTGCCATCCACAATTCGGTGAGCGAGTGCTACAAGCCAAATTCAAGAGATAAAAAGAAGGAAGAGGGAGAACATCTAGTTATGCTAGCCACAAAATCTGAGCTGAGAGAAGTGAGGAACAACCCATATCAAGTGCTCTTTGTACTTGTGAACAAAGATGTTTTGATTTCTCCTAACGACATAACATCTCTTCCTAGTGTTGTGGCTGATCTTTTGCAGGACTTTGAAGACGTGTTTCCACAAGAAACACCGGCTGGACTACCTCCAATTCAAGGGATTGAGCATCAAATCGATCTTATTCCAGGGGCTGCACTTCCTAACCGTCCACCATATCGAACCAATCCTGAAGAAACTAAGGAAATACAAAGGCAAGTGCAAGAACTTCTTGATAAAGGTTTTGTTCGTGAAAGCTTAAGCCCTTGTGCTGTTCCTGTGATTTTAAGCTTAAGCCCTTGTGTTGTTCCTGTGATTTTAGTACCTAAGAATGATGGATCTTGGAGGATGTGTGTTGATTGTAGAGCTATAAATAATATTACCGTTCGCTATCGCCATCCTATTCCACGACTAGATGATATGCATGATGAATTAAGTGGTTCCACAATTTTTACTAAAATTGATTTGAGAAGTGGATACCATCAAATAAGAATGAAAACTGGAGATGAATGGAAGACTGCATTTAAAACAAAATTTGGGTTGTATGAATGGTTAGTAATGCCCTTTGGGTTGACTAATGCTCCTAGTACTTTTATGAGATTAATGAACCATGTCTTAAGAACTTTCATTGGAAAATTTGTTGTTGTCTACTTCGATGATATTCTAATTTACAGCAAGTCTTTTGATGAACATGTGAAACACATTCGACAAGTTTTAGATGAGTTAAGAAAGGAGAAATTATTTGCTAATCTTGAGAAGTGCAGTTTTTGCACAGACCATGTTGTGTTTCTTGGCTTTGTTGTTTCAGCAAAAGGAATAGAGGTGGATGAATCCAAGGTGAAAGCCATCAAGGATTGACCAGCTCCAACGAATGTAAGTCAAGTAAGAAGTTTTCATGGTCTTGCTGGTTTTTATAGAAGATTTGTGCGAGATTTCAGTACCATCGCTTCCCCTTTAAATGAATTGACAAAGAAAGGTGTTGAATTTAAATGGGGAAACTCACAAGAAGATGCTTTTCAAGAATTGAAGAAACGTTTGACTGAAGCACCTGTACTTATTCTTTCTGATTTCACTAAAACTTTAGAAGTAGAATGTGATGCTAGTGGGATTGGGATAGGAGGAGTTTTAATGCAACAAGGAAAACCTATAGCATATTTTAGTGAAAAATTGGGAGGTGCTCAATTAAATTATTCTGTATATGACAAAGAATTGTATGCTTTGGTCCGAGCGCTTGAAACATGGCAGCACTACTTATGGCCAAAAGAGTTTGTTATTCATTCCGATCCTGAAGCTTTGAAGTATTTGAAAGGGCAAGCCAAACTGAACCGTCGCCATGCCAAATGGGTTGAGTTTATCGAAACATTTCCATACATTGTGAAATATAAGAAAGGTAAGGACAATGTGGTCACTGATGCCTTGTCTCGAAGGAATGTGTTGTTGAATCAACTAGAGGTAAAAGTTTTGGGGCTTGAAAATTTGAAAGAAATGTATAATGATGATCCTGAATTTTCAGAACCATACAATCATTGTAAAGATGGAAAAGGTTGGGAAAAATATCATATACATGATGGATTTTTGTTTAGAGCTAACAAACTTTGTGTACCAAATTCTTCGGTTAGATTGCTTTTATTGCAGGAGTCACATGGAGGAGGTGTAACAGGACATTTTGGACAAAAGAAGACTTACGAAATGCTCAGTGATAATTTCTATTGGCCCAAGATGAGGAGAGACATCATCAGATTTGTGGAGCGTTGTGTCACCTGTCACAAAGCTAAGTCAAAACTGAACCCTCATGGTTTATATACTCCTTTACCCGCTCCTAAAATTCCTTGGGAAGACATAAGCATGGATTTTATTTTAGGGCTGCCGAAGACTCAAAAAAAGAGAGATTCTATTTTTGTTGTGGTTGATAGATTTTCAAAAATGGCTCATTTTATTCCATGCAACAAGAGCGACGATGCTTCACATGTTGCTAATTTGTTTTTTAGAGAAATTGTGAGACTACATGGAGTGCCCAAGACCATCGTGTCTGATCGTGATGTGAAGTTTGTGAGCTATTTTTGGAAGACATTGTGGGCAAAGCTTGGGACTAAACTTTTGTTCTCCACCACATGCCACCCCCAAACTGATGGCCAAACTGAAGTAGTGAATCATACATTGTCAATGCTGTTGCGAACAATGGTAAAGAAGAACTTGAAGGATTGGGAGGAATATTTGCCACACGTGGAGTTTGCTTATAACAGGGCAGTACATTCTACAACTAATTTATGCCCCTTCGAAATTGTATATGGGTTCAAACCTATTGCTCCCATAGATTTGTTGCCCCTTCCATTGCAGGAAAGAACCAATATGGAAGCTTCCAAGCGTGCTGCATATATAAAAAAGATACATGAGAAGACCAAGGAAGCAATTGAGCTCAAAGCAGTGCGCAAGGCTGCAAGTATGAACCAGCATAGGAAGAAAGTGTTATTTGAGCCGGGGACTTGGTCTGGATTCACTTGCGTAAGGAGCATTTTCCTGATCAGCGCAAATCCAAATTGATGCCACGAGGGGATGGTCCATTTCGTGTTCTTGCCAAGATCAATGATAATGCATACAAGATAGATCTTCCACCAAGCTATGGCGTGAGCAATACGTTCAATGTTGCTGACCTCTTACCATATACAAGCGAAGACACTTCAGAGTCGAGGACGACTCCTTTTCAAGGGGGGAGGATGATATGACCACACCATTAAGCAACACATTACAACCTCCAAGTCATACTACATCACCAACCCAAGTCTTTGATGGACCAATTACACGTAGCCGAGCTAAGAAGCTACAGCAAGAGGTTCACCAAAGAGGAAGGACAAAACATATCAAGGACGAGTCAGCAAGAAGAGCTATGTCCGAGTCAGTCCAGCGCAACAGAACTGTCTAGAAGAAATAGTCATATCTTTTGATTCCCAAAAGCTATGAAGGCCCATAAGTACTTTTTGGAAAGCTCTTGAAGTCTAGTTTCCAATGCTTCTACAGCCGACTTAATCAAATCTACCAGAAGGGCAGCCGACCTACTTTAGTGCTGACTGGTCAGAAGGTCAACAGTCTGCTTGATGACCAAGTTTTTGTATTAAACTGCATCATTCTACGAAGTTTCATTAAGCATGCTATATATGGTGAGAAATCTTATCAAGTTATCTTTCCAATGCAACCAGTCCCACGTCATTTGAAGATTCCTAGAAGAAGTTATTGTCAAAATACTGAAGGCTGCGCAGAAGTCAAACAGCCACACGGAAATCAGCTCTGCAGATCTCCCGAAGAGGCTCCTTCACATTAGCACGTGAAAATACTTTTGTTTCGTGTTTATACCTCGCTAAGGCTGGTTGTTACTAGTATAAATACCCCCCTATGTCTATGATGTAAGGCAGCTTATGATAATCTAAAACAGAACCCTTTTGTTCAGCTGTGTGCTAACAAATATTGAGAGTGATCTCTACCCCTTTGCTCTTGTGAATTCCTTCGCGGGATTGCAGAAGCGGCGGCTTCATTCGCTCCCAATTGGTGCTCCTGTTCCCTTCGAGGTCTCCTCGATTGATTGTAGGCTGTGTTGGTTGGTTCTTTGAGAGTGTGGTTGGGCGAATCCTCGATTCAGGCTGCCGGTTAAAGACAGTGGTTGGCTTCGAGTTTTATTTGTGAGGTTGCACTAGTTATCGCTGCTTGCAGCAAGTTATCTTGGCTTCTTCGAAGCTAGTTATCTGAAGATTGATCCTACGTCGTGAAGATCGGGCATCGTGACGCATCAAAGAGCGAAGGGATCTTTGACTGGGGCCCACACATCATAGGGACCAGGGTTGGCGCGCGCGTGGTGGATGTGTGAGGCTGAGCAGAGGGGCCCGCGTGTAAGCGACAGTGGCAAGGAAACATGAGCGCATGGTGAGGATGGCTTGCGGGTCCCACCGGTCAGTGTGTCCACACCGGCGCACGCACAATCGACCTAGGATGCAGGGAGTTTGGCCGGCACGCGGATTCGGCCTAGGCGCTGATTCCTTTTTCTTTTCTTTTTTTCTTTATTGTTTCTATTTTCTTATTTTGTTTTCAAAATCTGAAATTTAAATTCAAATTTGTCACAGGAATCAAATGCATAAATGAAGTGCTATCATGAAGAATTATAATTATGTATATATGTATATATTTTTCTTTGTATTGTATATGCTTTTCCATTTCTATTTCATTATATTTTCTTAATTTCTTTTCTATTTTTAAATTCTATTTTTCAAACTTAAACTTGTCTCATACATTTGAATACAAATGCAACATACAAGAAAACTTTAACATGAGATACTTATTTCTGTTTTTTTATTTATTTGACCAATATAATTCCTTTGATTGAATATGCACAAAATCAAGTAATCTCCAATGGTTCCATAATCCTAAAACCTTACATAATAATATTTCTATTTATTTATTTTGTTATTATTTTTTCCTATACAAATTTTGGGTTTTACAGGTGCCTCTGCACCGGTGTCGTGCCCACAGTTGAGCCCGCCGTGTCACCCGGAACTCGCCTCAGCACTTCCCCAGTGCCCTAGAACCTCGCCGTGGCCTCGCCCTCGCCTCCGACGAAGCTCCACCGCGAAATCGGACGGTGCCGCCACGGGCAGCTCAACAATCCCGCCCAAGCTCGCCATCAGATCTCAGGCGTCCATCTGAGATTTGATGGTCTAGCTTCAATTAAACCCTATCTGATCCCAGCCATCCGATGGCGATCTGGCCGCTCGGATCCGCCCCCTCACCCGTGCCCTGCAGCTGGGCTCGGCCGGTCAGTCCGCCTCGCCCCTAGGTCACTGACTCCCCTGGCCCACTAGTCAGCCTGCGCTCGCGTCCTCGCGCGCGCTCATGCTCAGATCTAATCCTGGTCATTGATCTGTGATCGCGCGGTCGAGATCAGCCGATACCCTTCGCGTGGTAGTTTTGTTAAAAAGACCCCCGGCTTTCTAAGAATCAACCCACCGTCCCTTGGTTTCACGCGTAGGCTCCTATACTTTTGCAGAAAGACCCCTAACTTTTCAATTAATCGCAGAATTAGACCTTGTTTCGTATTTTGAATTCCAAAACTTGTTTATTTCATATCTTTTGCATATGAACTCCAAATTAAGTGATTCAAATTGCAAAATGTTCATAAGATTATTCTCTACCTGTTTATATTATAACCTTTTACTATATGCAAGTGCTAATTTTATGCCTAGACTATAGGTTAGTGTAAGTGATAACTTTTTTATTAATAAGAAAGATAAAAGGGAAACCATGATGGTGATTAGATGTTTAACTTTGTGAGGTTAATAACATGTAAAAGTATGAACCTATCCCTGGTATAATTCTTGTGTCTCACTAAAATAGATGAAATTAAGTTATGTAATCTATTGAGATAAGTAATACTTATAGAACCACAAACCTCTAGGTGTATTAGTCTACCCAGATCATAGACTTTGTTGAGTTTGTTACTTTCTTTTGAATTAGTGTTCACTTGATTGTACATGTTTGGTGTATTGTTTCTTTGTCATTATCCAAGTGTGTTGAATGCATGATCGCTTTGCGTAGACAACGAGCAGCCCGTGGTTCCTGAGTGTGTTGCCGAAGATCTTCCTGAGCAACAACCTGGTGAAGGCAAGTGTCCTCTGTGGCAGCAGTTGAATATTTCTCCAAATGGATCGAAGCTAAACCACTAGCTACAACAACATTGGCCACAATTCAAAAGTTTTCTGGCAAAATGTTATCTACCGCTTTGGAGTGCCGAAGGCTATTACAGTGGATAATGGAGCTGTAACGCCCTGAATTTGGGGGTAGAATTTTTTCTTCTTTTCTCTCACCAAATTCAGGCGTTACTCTTTTCTTTTCTCGTTCCCCTCGCTAGACCTTGATCTTTTCCAAAGTTAGCGGGATTCGGTTTGGAATTCCCGTGTAAAGAAAAACCCTAAAATTGTTTTATGTTGTTTGATGCACCATGCCGAACTATGCATTCTTTGATTGTTTGAAAGTGCAAATGCATTCATCTAGGAAGATCGGATTTCGAAAATAAGGAGAAAACCTTTTCTTTCTTTTTCTTTCTTTTTCTTTCTCTTTCTCTCTCTCCTCTTTTTCTCTCTCTCCCGTGCCGTGGGCAGTCCCTGGCCGGCCCAGCCGCCCCCGCGCGCCCCCTTTGGGCCCAATTGGCCCAACCGCCCCTCCCCTTTTCCCCCAACTCCCTCTCTCTCCCTCCCATTCTCCCTCTCCCCACCCCAGCAGCCGCCGCCCCCTGCCCTAGCCCCGCCCCTGCAGCTCGGCCGCTGCCCCCTGCAGCTCGGCCGCCCCCTGCCGGTTCGGCCGCCCGTCCCCGGTGAGCCCTCCCCCTCTCCTCTCCTCTCCCCTCTCCCCTCCTCTCCCTCCCCAGCCCAACCGCCCAGCCGCCCTGGCCAGCTCGGCCGCCTCCATGGCCGGCTCGGCCGCCGCCGCCCCTGCGCGCCCCCGGCTCGGCCGCCCTGGCTAGCCCGGCCGCCCCAGCCCAGCTCGGCCGCCCTTGGCCGGCTCGGCCGCCACCGCCCCCGCGCCCCTGCCGGTTCGGCCGCCCGTCCCCGGTGAGCCCTGCCCCTCTCCTCTCCTCTCCCCTCTCCCCTCCTCTCCCTCCCCAGCCCAACCGCCCAGCCGCCCTGGCCAGCTCGGCCGCCTCCATGGCCGGCTCGGCCGCCGCCGCCCCTGCGCGCCCCCGGCTCAGCCGCCCTGGCCAGCCCGGCCGCCCCAGCCCAGCTCGGCCGCCCTTGGCCGGCTCGGCCGCCACCGCCCCCGCGCCCCTGCCGGTTCGGCCGCCCCTGTGGCCGCCCAGCTCGGCCGCCCCCTGCGCGCCCGCGCCCAGCCAGCCGCCCCTGCCCCAGGCCGGTTCAACCGCCCCCCGGGCCGGTTCAACCGCCCCCCCTTTTTTTATTATTTTTTTATTTTATTTTATTTTATTTTGTTTTACTTTCTGTGACCATAGTTATTTTATTTTAGGTAGGCTAATCATTGTTCATGCTATTGAAATAGGAAGCTCAATTTAGAATTCCGTTACGCTAGTTGATTCATGTAATTAATTGTTTATCTCGTTCAATGTTGATCAACTAAAAATGACTAGGTTTCCATTAGTGCATATAACAGAATTCTTTTGCTAAGAACCAATTGTAACTAATCATTAGTGCATAAGCTTTAACCCCCTGCGAGACCTTTCCCCGTTTCTTTCTAACCATAACAAATGCGACATCGAATGTCATACTTGATGCATATTCACTTTACTTGTTCCCTTGTATGGTGTACTGTTCTTTTGTATTAAATATATGGATGTATGTATGCTTGCAATCGCATAGAGAACGATCCGGTCAAAGAGCCCGAGGAATTCGCAGGAGAAGCCCCTGAGCAGCAGTCGGTTGGTGGAGGCAAGTGTCCCTTGACCTATCTCTGTCCTATACATTCTTTAATTCACCTCCCGCATTACTCATTTATACCTAAGGATTGACTAGCTTTTGTTATCCATGTCCTTGTTTACCTATTTGGGTCGGATTATTACTGCTTAGTCTAATGCTATTGCTCAACTCTAATCAATGAACATGATGTGATTATCTATGATACGCTGTTTTCCCTTCTTATTTATGATCATATTTGTGACCTTCAAGGGGACTCGAGCGGTTTCTCGAGTGCCTCTCCGTAAGGACCTGTTCAATGGATGACCGCCCGGGAAAACAGTGCAACCATGAGGGTGAAATGGGATGCCCTTAGCTGAATAATTGGAGGAACCGGGGTGTAGATCGCTTAGCCGTCGTGCCGTCAATGGGGCTCGGTGTATGCGGCTCGCTCTGCCAAGGTTGATTTGTCCCTTGGGGAGGAGTGCGGTACATTTAGGAAACCTAACGGGTGGCTACAGCCCCGGGGAATCTTTGTAAAGGCTTCGTAGTGAATCCCTAGCCATTCACCTCGGGAGTGAATAAGGGTCTTGCAAGCCCGGGCTAGAGAGGGAATCACGGCTTATGGGTAAAGTGCACAACCTCTGCAGAGTGTTATGAAACTGATATATCAGCCGTGCTCACGGTTATGAGCGGCCAAGGGAGCTCCAGAGATTAGTGATACTTGATCAGAGATACTTTGGTACAGGTGGCAATGAGATTGATGGTTCTGATTATGATTATGGTATTGGTAAGTGGTATTCTTTCCGTTTGGAAAGGATACATTGGGCTAATAACTTGGGTTAATGTTAAAACCTGGCTCTCTACTAGTAAGTAATAACCTGACCAACTAAAAGCAACTGCTTGACTTATCCCCACATAAAGCTAGTCCACTACAGCCAAACGGGATGCTTGCTGAGTATGTTGATGTGTACTCACCCTTGCTCTACACACCAAATCCCCCCCAGGTTGTCAGCATTGCAACCACTGCTCAGGAGAAGATGAAGCTGTGGAAGGAGACTTCCAGGAGTTCCAGGACTACGACGAGTTCTAGGTGTGGGTTAGCGGCAACCCCCAGTCGGCTGCCTGTGAAGGCCGCGTTATCTACGTTTCTTTTCCGCACTTTGATTTATTGTAAGAACTATATGGACGTCTCAGACGTATGATGTAATCGACTATTATTTTCCCCTTTTAATACTATTTGAGCACTGTGTGATGATGTCCATGTTATGTAACTGTTGTGTACGTGAATAACTGATCCTGGCACGTACATGGTTCGCATTCGGTTTGCCTTCTAAAAACCGGGTGTGACATAAGTGGTATCAAAGCCGTGCTGACTGTAGGACCGCTAACCTAGAGTAGAATGGTCGTTCTAAGGATTATAGACCTCTGTCCCTGCCTTGACTTTGATATCCCATCAAAAGTTGGTCATACCGACCAAACCTATGTTCTACTATACATTATACCTTGCTGAAAATTATGTTCTATTCTGATCCTTCGTTTATTTATGATTCATTACTTGCTGGTCATATTAATTCTGTTCTCACCCTTTTGCTTGCGATGTCTTTTGTAGATGGCTCGACTTAGACACACTGCACGAAAGTCTGTCATCCCCTTCTTACCCTCCCGCCTTGCTGAGCGTCCGCTTCGCCGTCCCGTGGCCGGACAGTCCAGCCACTTGGAGAGACTGCACCACCGCCTGCATGAGGAGCAGGAACGTCGACGACAGGAGCAGCAGGGCTCTTCTTTCTCGCTCCAGCAGGAGATAGAGTCTGTGAGGAGCTGCTCTCCTGTGCTTCCCCTGGAGGCGCCCCCTGCACCACCACTGGGCGCCCCAGCTTCTGGAGTAGCTGTTGGAGGAGATCCAGACAACAGAGGTGGCGACGACAGCTTGAGCCACGACATCGACTTCTCTGCTGACCATGAGCCGGAAGGATGGGTTGCTCGACCCATCACTCGCGACGCTGCTCGCGGGTGTCACTTCCACGACGCGCTCGACACCCTGCTACGTCGGGCACTTGACCGGCGTACTTGGTCCATCGAGTATCGCTGTGTGGTCTACCAGCATAGTCGCGGGGTCTACCCGGACCGCTGGGAGGCGACCTGCTTGGTGCGCCGTCCGGAGAACAGTCTCCAGGGTGCGGAGGCTTGCTCAGAGCACTATTCTATCTCTGAGCGGGACTCAGCTGAGGCAGCCATGCAGGATGCTGCACGGCGTGCGCTTTCGCACTACTGCTCGGTTCTCGGTGGGGTAGCTGACGGTCTCGACCTGAAGTATTACCCCCGCCGTCCATCTGGCAGCACAGGAGGCGTGATTGTTTCGCCTGCTGGTGAGGACAATCCTAGGTTGAGCAGCACAGTCAACCTAGCCGCCGTGCTAAACACGGAGCTGGACCATGCATTAGACGAGCTGAGTAGGGCTCGTGCTGAGATCGCCCTGCTGCGGGCTAAGCGCGCGGAACGTCGTCACTTGGATGATGGTTCCCTCGCTCCCGTTGGGACTCAGCACCCGTACCGCTCACCTCGGCGTGGACTCCAGTCTTATGGCAATCCCGACTGCAAGACCAAGATAAATCTAGAACCATAGATCGTTAGAGTTGGATCTTGTAATTAATACGAAATATATATACATAGAAGCTTCAGTCTTAGCGTTAATCTCGGTCTTAGTTAGTCTTAGTTAGACAGGGTAGTTTGCTATATCCTGTGCATTTATGTTTGTCATGATGAACTATGTTTGGTTTGGATCTTTGTAATGATTGTCACCAGAGTGTGGGTATCCCCTGCATTTTGGTTTACATATTATGTTAATGGAGTTAGTTATATAGTTGGGAAACCCTTTATTCTACTTTCCTCTTTATCTGAGAAGCTGCGTGGTCTGTGTTGGAGATCAGTGAAGATGCTCATCTGTTCAGTGCTGTTGGAGAATTCTATACTCTTTTCTTATGCTGCAAGATTTGCCAGATCAGTTCTGATGTGTGGTCGCATTCTGCAGATGTCAGAGAACAGGCGCAGAGGAGGAAGGCGTGCTCAGCAGGAGCAAGCCGCTCCGCAGGATGAGGCGCCCCAGCAACAGCAGCTGCCGCCCCCGCCCCCGATGTCGATCGAGCAGATGTTTCTGATGCAGACTCAGGCAGTTCAGGCCATCGGTCAGACTCTGGCCGCCATTCAGCAGCAGCAGCAGCAACAGCAGCAAGCACCACCCCAGCCTCAGATGCCCAGAGACAAGCGTGCTGAATTCATGAGAGGTCATCCCCCAACGTTCGCTCACTCTTCTGACCCCATGGATGCTGAAGATTGGCTGCGCACTGTGGAGCGGGAGTTGCATACCGCTCAGTGTGACGACAGGGAGAAAGTCTTGTATGGTCCCCGTCTGTTGAGAGGAGCAGCCCAATCATGGTGGGAGTCTTACCTCGCCACCCATGCCGACCCTGATGCCATCACTTGGGAAGAGTTCAGAGGTAGCTTTCGTCAGTACCATGTGCCTGCAGGTCTGATGACAGTAAAGAAGGAGGAGTTCCTGGCCCTTAAGCAAGGGTCATCATCTGTCAGTGAGTATCGAGACAGGTTTCTGCAGTTGTCTCGCTATGCTCCTGAGGATGTCAACACTGACGCCAAGCGACAGTACCGTTTTCTGAGAGGCTTGGTTGACCCTCTTCAGTACCAACTGATGAATGATACCTTCCCGACATTCCAGCACTTGATTGACAGAGCAATCATGACAGAAAGGAAGCGTAAGGAGATGGAGGATCGTAAGCGCAAGATCAGTGGACCCCAGCCTGGAAGCAACAGCCGCCCTCGTTTTTCAGGCAATCAACCTCAGCAGTTCAGGCAGAACCAGCGTCCACCTCAGCAGCATCAGCAGCGTCAGCAGTATCAGCAGTTCCAAAGGCAGTATCCTCAGTATCAGTACCAGAATCGTTAGAGCAACCAGTCAGGAGGAGGTCAGCTTCAGAGGCAGAATCAGCAGACACCTCGTCTTCCTGCCCCCACAACTCAGCAGAGCAATCAGGCAGCACCAGCTTAGGTTGGAAACAGAGCATGTTTCCACTGTGGAGAGCAAGGCCACTGGGTGATGCGATGTCCGAAGAAAGCAGCCCAGCAGCAGTCAGGCCCCAATGCCCCAGCGAAGCAGAATTTGTCTCAGCCTGGATCAGGCAACCGCCCTCAGCAGCGCTATAATCATGGAAGATTGAATCACTTGGAGGCTGAAGCAGTTCAGGAGACTCCCGGCATGACAGTAGGTATGTTCCCAGTCGATTCCCATATTGCAGAAGTGTTATTTGATACTGGAGCAACGCATTCTTTTATTACTGCATCATGGGTGAAAGCACATAATCTTCCAATTACTACCATGTCAACCCCCATTCAAATTGACTCAGCTGGTGGTAGAATTCAAGCTGATAGCATATGTTTGAATGTAAGTGTGGAAATAAGGGGGATAGCGTTTCCCGCTAACCTTATAGTAATGGGTACTCAGGGAATAGATGTCATTCTAGGGATGAATTGGCTAGATAAGTATCAGGCAGTTATCAGTTGTGATAAAAGGACAATCAAGTTGGTGTCCCCACTAGGAGAGGAAGTGGTGACCGAGTTAGTCCCGCCTGAGCCGAAGAGAGGAAGTTGTTATCAGATGGCTGTCGATAGCAGTGAAGCAGACCCAATTGAGAGTATCAAGGTTGTGTCTGAATTCCCAGATGTGTTTCCAAAGGATTTACCGGGTATGCCACCAGAGCGGAAAGTTGAATTCGCTATAGAGCTTCTTCCTGGAACCGCCCCCATCTTTAAGAGAGCTTACAGAATATCTGGACCAGAGTTGGTTGAGCTTAAGAAGCAGATTGATGAGCTGTCAGAGAAAGGTTACATCCGGCCAAGCACCTCGCCTTGGGCCGCCCCTGTCCTGTTTGTGGAGAAGAAAGATGGCACCAAAAGGATGTGTATCGATTATCGAGCTTTGAATGAAGTCACGATCAAGAACAAGTATCCCTTGCCCAGAATAGAAGATCTGTTCGACCAGTTGAGAGGAGCCAGTGTGTTCTCCAAGATTGATCTGAGGTCAGGTTATCATCAGCTCAGGATCCGACCTTTGGACATTCCGAAGACGGCATTCATTACCAAGTATGGTTTGTATGAGTTCACAGTGATGTCTTTTGGCTTGACCAATGCACCAGCCTTCTTCATGAACTTGATGAACAGTGTATTCATGGATTATCTCGATAAGTTTGTGGTGGTATTCATTGATGACATTCTAGTTTATTCTCAAAGCGAAGAAGAACATGCAAATCATTTGAGGATGGTATTGCAGAGATTGCGAGAGCACCAGTTGTATGCAAAGTTGAGCAAGTGTGAGTTCTGGATCAGTGAAGTCCTGTTCTTGGGTCACATAATCAACAAGGAAGGATTGGCTGTGGATCCGAAGAAAGTGGCAGACATTCTGAACTGGAAAGCGCCAACAGATGCCCGAGGAATCAAAAGCTTCATTGGAATGGCCGGATATTATCGGCGATTCATTGAAGGGTTTTCGAAGATTGCGAAACCAATGACAGCGTTGCTAGGCAACAAAGTTGAGTTCAAGTGGACCCAGAAATGTCAAGAGGCCTTCGAAGCGCTGAAAGAGAAGTTGACAACAGCGCCTGTCTTAGTCTTGCCTGATGTGCACAAGCCCTTCTCGGTGTATTGTGATGCTTGTTACACAGGTTTGGGATGCGTGTTGATGCAAGAGGGAAGAGTTGTGGCTTACTCGTCCCGACAGTTAAAGGTTCATGAGAAGAATTACCCAATCCATGACCTAGAGTTGGCAGCAGTGGTTCACGCACTGAAGACATGGAGGCACTATCTGTATGGACAGAAATGCGATGTTTACACAGACCACAAGAGTCTTAAGTACATATTTACCCAGACAGAGCTGAATATGAGGCAACGAAGATGGTTAGAATTGATCAAAGACTATGAGTTGGAGATTCATTACCATCCAGGCAAAGCAAACGTAGTGGCAGATGCTTTGAGCAGGAAGAGTCAAGTCAATCTGATGGTCGCTCGTCCGATGCCTTATGAGTTGGCCAAAGAGTTTGACAGGTTGAGTCTCGGATTTCTGAACAATTCGCGAGGAGTCACAGTTGAACTGGAACCTACCTTGGAGCGCGAAATCAAAGAAGCGCAGAAGAATGATGAGAAGATCAGTGAGATTCGGCGACTGATTTCGGAAGGCAAAGGCAAAGATTTTCGAGAAGACGCAGAAGGCGTGATATGGTTCAAAGACCGCTTGTGTGTTCCCAATGTCCAGTCTATTCGGGAGTTGATTCTCAAGGAAGCTCATGAGACAGCTTATTCGATTCACCCTGGCAGTGCGAAGATGTATCAGGATCTGAAGAAGAAATTCTGGTGGTACGGAATGAAGAGGGAAATCGCAGAGCATGTGGCTATGTGCGATAGTTGCCGAAGAATTAAGGCAGAACACCAGAGACCTGCTGGATTGTTGCAACCGTTGCAGATTCCTCAGTGGAAATGAGATGAAATCGGCATGGATTTCATAGTCGGATTGCCTCGCACTCGAGCCGGCTACGATTCTATTTGGGTAGTAGTGGACCGTTTGACCAAGTCAGCCCACTTCATACCTGTCAAGACCAGCTACAACAGTGCCGTATTGGCAGAGTTGTATATGTCTCGGATCGTTTGTCTTCATGGTGTGCCAAAGAAGATAGTGTCAGACAGAGGAACGCAGTTCACCTCTCATTTCTGGCAGCAGTTGCATGAAGCCTTGGGCACACATCTGAATTTCAGTTCAGCATATCATCCGCAGACAGATGGTCAGACTGAAAGAACCAATCAAATTCTTGAAGATATGTTGAGAGCCTGTGCGTTGCAAGATCAGTCCGGATGGGACAAGCGATTGCCTTATGCAGAGTTTTCCTATAACAACAGTTATCAGACCAGTTTGAAGATGTCACCATTTCAAGCGCTCTATGGAAGGAGTTGTAGAACTCCGTTGCAATGGGATCAGCCTGGAGAGAAGCAAGTGTTTGGGCCAGACATTTTGCTTGAAGCCGAAGAGAACATCAAGATGGTCCGAGAGAATCTGAAGATAGCGCAATCAAGGCAGCGAAGCTATGCAGACACAAGAAGAAGAGAGCTGAGTTTCGAAGTCGGAGACTTTGTCTATCTGAAAGTGTCACCGATCAGAGGAGTCAGAAGATTCGGAGTGAAAGGCAAGCTAGCACCCCGCTACATTGGTCCGTACCAGATCCTCTCAAAGCGTGGAGAAGTGGCTTATCAGCTCAGCCTGCCAGAGAATTTGTCTGCTGTGCATGATGTCTTTCATGTGTCTCAGTTGAAGAAGTGTTTGCGTGTGCCAGAAGAGCAGTTGCCAGTGGAAGGTCTGGAAGTCCAGGAAGACTTGGCCTATGTTGAGAAGCCAGCTCAGATCCTTGAGATTGCAGATAGAGTCACCCGAAGGAAGACCACCAGAATGTGCAAAGTCAGATGGAATCACCACTCTGAGGAAGAAGCAACCTGGGAGCGTGAAGATGATCTAATGGCTAAGTACCCAGAGCTCTTTGCTAGCCAGCCCTGAATCTCGAGGGCGAGATTCTTTTAAGGGGGATAGGTTTGTAACGCCCTGAATTTGGGGGTAGAATTTTTTCTTCTTTTCTCTCACCAAATTCAGGCGTTACTCTTTTCTTTTCTCGTTCCCCTCGCTAGACCTTGATCTTTTCCAAAGTTAGCGGGATTCGGTTTGGAATTCCCGTGTAAAGAAAAACCCTAAAATTGTTTTATGTTGTTTGATGCACCATGCCGAACTATGCATTCTTTGATTGTTTGAAAGTGCAAATGCATTCATCTAGGAAGATCGGATTTCGAAAATAAGGAGAAAACCTTTTCTTTCTTTTTCTTTCTTTTCCTTTCTCTTTCTCTCTCTCCTCTTTTTCTCTCTCTCCCGCGCCGTGGGCCGTCCCTGGCCGGCCCAGCCGCCCCCGCGCGCCCCCTTTGGGCCCAATTGGCCCAACCGCCCCCCCTCCCCTTTTCCCCCCAACTCCCTCTCTCTCCCTCCCATTCTCCCTCTCGCCACCCCAGCAGCCGCCGCCCCCTGCCCTAGCCCCGCCCCTGCAGCTCGGCCGCCGCCCCCTGCAGCTCGGCCGCCCCCTGCCGGTTCGGCCGCCCGTCCCCGGTGAGCCCTCCCCCTCTCCTCTCCTCTCCCCTCTCCCCTCCTCTCCCTCCCCAGCCCAACCGCCCAGCCGCCCTGGCCAGCTCGGCCGCCTCCATGGCCGGCTCGGTCGTCGCCGCCCCTGCGCGCCCCCGGCTCGGCCGCCCTGGCCAGCCCGGCCGCCCCAGCCCAGCTCGGCCGCCCTTGGCCGGCTCGGCCGCCACCGCCCCCGCGCCCCTGCCGGTTCGGCCGCCCGTCCCCGGTGAGCCCTCCCCCTCTCCTCTCCTCTCCCCTCTCCCCTCCTCTCCCTCCCCAGCCCAACCGCCCAGCCGCCCTGGCCAGCTCGGCCGCCTCCATGGCCGGCTCGGCCGCCGCCGCCCCTGCGCGCCCCCGGCTCGGCCGCCCTGGCCAGCCCGGCCGCCCCAGCCCAGCTCGGCCGCCCTTGGCCGGCTCGGCCGCCACCGCCCCCGCGCCCCTGCCGGTTCGGCCGCCCCTATGGCCGCCCAGCTCGGCCGCCCCCTGCGCGCCCGCGCCTAGCCAGCCGCCCCTGCCCCAGGCCGGTTCAACCGCCCCCCGGGCCGGTTCAACCGCCCCCCCCCTTTTTTTTATTATTTATTTTATTTTATTTTATTTTATTTTGTTTTACTTTCTGTGATCATAGTTATTTTATTTTAGGTAGGCTAATCATTGTTCATGCTATTGAAATAGGAAGCTCAATTTAGAATTCCGTTACGCTAGTTGATTCATGTAATTAATTGTTTATCTCGTTCAATGTTGATCAACTAAAAATGACTAGGTTTCCATTAGTGCATATAACAGAATTCTTTTGCTAAGAACCAATTGTAACTAATCATTAGTGCATAAGCTTTAACCCCCTGCGAGACCTTTCCCCGTTTCTTTCTAACCATAACAAATGCGATATCGAATGTCATACTTGATGCATATTCACTTTACTTGTTCCCTTGTATGGTGTACTGTTCTTTTGTATTAAATATATGGATGTATGTATGCTTGCAATCGCATAGAGAACGATCCGGTCGAAGAGCCCGAGGAATTCGCAGGAGAAGCCCCTGAGCAGCAGTCGGTTGGTGGAGGCAAGTGTCCCTTGACCTATCTCTGTCCTATACATTCTTTAATTCACCTCCCGCATTACAGATTTATACCTAAGGATTGACTAGCTTTTGTTATCCATGTCCTTGTTTACCTATTTGGGTCAGATTATTACTGCTTAGTCTAATGCTATTGCTCAACTCTAATCAATGAACATGATGTGATTATCTATGATACGCTGTTTTCCCTTCTTATTTATGATCATATTTGTGACCTTCAAGGGGACTCGAGCGGTTTCTCGAGTGCCTCTCCGTAAGGACCTGTTCAATGGATGACCGCCCGGGAAAACAGTGCAACCATGAGGGTGGAATGGGACGCCCTTAGCTGAATAATTGGAGGAACCGGGGTGTAGATCGCTTAGCCGTCGTGCCGTCAATGGGGCTCGGTGTATGCGGCTCGCTCTGCCAAGGTTGATTTGTCCCTTGGGGAGGAGTGCGGTACATTTAGGAAACCTAACGGGTGGCTACAGCCCCGGGGAATCTATGTAAAGGCTTCGTAGTGAATCCCTAGCCATTCACCTCGGGAGTGAATAAGGGTCTTGCAAGCCCGGGCTAGAGAGGGAATCACGGCTTATGGGTAAAGTGCACAACCTCTGCAGAGTGTTATGAAACTGATATATCAGCCGTGCTCACGGTTATGAGCGGCCAAGGGAGCTCCAGAGATTAGTGATACTTGATCAGAGATACTTTGGTACAGGTGGCAATGAGATTGATGGTTCTGATTATGATTATGGTATTGGTAAGTGGTATTCTTTCCGTTTGGAAAGGATACATTGGGCTAATAACTTGGGTTAATGTTAAAACCTGGCTCTCTACTAGTAAGTAATAACCTGACCAACTAAAAGCAACTGCTTGACTTATCCCCACATAAAGCTAGTCCACTACAGCCAAACGGGATGCTTGCTGAGTATGTTGATGTGTACTCACCCTTGCTCTACACACCAAATCCCCCCCCCAGGTTGTCAGCATTGCAACCACTGCTCAGGAGAAGATGAAGCTGTGGAAGGAGACTTCCAGGAGTTCCAGGACTACGACGAGTTCTAGGTGTGGGTTAGCGGCAACCCCCAGTCGGCTGCCTGTGAAGGCCGCGTTATCTACGTTTCTTTTCCGCACTTTGATTTATTGTAAGAACTATATGGACGTCTCAGACGTATGATGTAATCGACTATTATTTTCCCCTTTTAATACTATTTGAGCACTGTGTGATGATGTCCATGTTATGTAACTGCTGTGTACGTGAATAACTGATCCTGGCACGTACATGGTTCGCATTCGGTTTGCCTTCTAAAAACCGGGTGTGACAGGAGCACAGTTTAACTCCGAAGCATTCAAGACCTTCTATGATCAGATTGGAACAAAAATACATTTCACATTAGTAAGGCATCCAAAATCCAATGGTCTGGTGGAATGAGCAAATGGTATAAATGGTAAGATCCTCATAGTGGTACTAAAAGCATGACCATGTGATCACCATTCCACCTCTACCACCATCCTGTCACTCACCATGCTAGCACCATTAGCTACCTTTACTTTGACTAGGGAACAAACAACCACTGCGAGCCCCAGTTGCTTCACCAAATGCTCACTGATGAAATTAGAGGAACTACTAAAATCAATCAGCATCACAAGCATCTGCTTATTCATAGTGGACCTGATCACCATGATGTTTTCATCATCTCTTCTAGATATAGCCTATAGTGACATCTTACAGCACACCTCTTCCTTCTCATCCTCTTGTTCTAATAGCTGCAGTATCTCATTAGTGAGCACTACTGGTGGATCTTCAACAACCACTGCATTCAACTGCATAGGATTTCTTTTGGTACATTTAGCCAAGTGTCTCGGCTCAAACTTTTCACCACATGCATAGCACAATACATTCACCTTACGATACTCCCTCACTTTCCTCTCCTTGGATAAATCCCCTCCACCTGCATGTATCTTTCCTTCACCTTTGTTAACACCCAGGCCTAACTTATTTCCAGCAAATACTAGTGTTCCTTTCACCCTACTCCTCTCCAGTATTTCCTGCTGTGTCTGGGCTAGGAGGATTTCCTTATCCACAGTGTTAGGCAATTGGACTTCCACAACACTTTGGATTTCAATCTTGAGTCCTTGAATAAACTGTGTCACAAAAAATGTTTCTCCTAACATCGGATTATGAACAGCTGCTCCATACCTTGCCTGTTCAAACTCACTGATATAAGATTCCAGACACTCGGTTTGTTTCGGTGACATCAACCTCTTCAACGCTTTGGGATAAGCGGCAACACCAAACTTGGATGTCACTGCAGCTAAGAATTTTGTCCAACCCACCACACCATTTTGCAATTTAAAGAATTTCCACCATTGAGCTGTAGCATGTTCTAGATTCAAAGCAGCCATAGACACCCAGATTGCATGTGGAACCTGATTACATGGAAATATTCCAAACACTTGTCAATCATAACCACACGGTCACCCTCTGAGAACTTGGGAAATAACAATTTGGGCAACTCTTGTCGATGATGACCTATTGGTTGTCGTGCTTCTCCTCTGAATCCTTTGCTACTTTTAGCACGATCATGACCACCAGATTGTTGGAACTTTGAGCTAGGAACACGATCACCACTTAACTCCTCGGATCCTCCACTGTCTTCACCTAAAGTCTTCCCCATTAGTTCCAACCAAATTTGGCAACCACTTTCCCAGTTTCCTCCACCTTGCGGTACAACTCCATCCTCTCCACAGCGGCATTTTCTGCCACTGTTGCTGCCAACTCGGTTTGAATCTGCAACTGCTGGTGAGAATGCTCCACCTCCTTCAGTCTTTCCTTCACTTCATCCAGAGACTCGAACGAATGAGCCCAATTCTCCTGCAACGCTCGATCTCTATCGCCCATCGCCTCCAACCGAACCTCGTTTGCACCAAAGGACGTGTAGGCGCTGTCGTGACGAAACCACCTCCAACTCTGATGGCACAGACCGACTTTGATACCAGATGTGATGACCCCTAGCTGGAGAGGATGATCCTCCTGACGTGAGTCACATCAAGCAGTGAAATCACCATGGCAAGGCACCTTGGAGAAGACACCAAGTAAGAACTCAGGTAAGAATAGTTGTTGGGATTTCAGTTATTATTTCTGTTATCCTTTTCAATCACTAAGTACAAGTATTTATAGGAGTGCTTCTCCCTTAGAGGGTGTTTGAATGCATTATAACTAATAGTTAGTTGGCTAAAAATTGTTAGTGGAATTAGCTAGCTAACAAATAATTATCTAACTATTAACTAATTTACCAAAAATAGCTAATAGCTAAGCTATTTTTCGATAAAGGAAGCTTATATTAAAGTTACCAAGTACATTACATCAAGAGGATACAAAGCCTTGGTACAAAACTTTCGGCTTCTACCTATAGCACGCAGTCAACTAAAGTACGAAACCACAGTACCGAAGCAAAACCTAGTGGTAATCAATACGAAGACTAGATCACCACCCATGTGCTAGAGAAAAAAAAGCCATGGCCGTCTGCCCCAAGAGTCGCGACCCCGCAGCAACCAACGGCTGAACCTCCTCTCGCTAAAGTATAGCCTAGCTCGAAAGCCAGTGTGTCACCGAAAGGATAACCTGCAAAGGAGAACAAGAGAGTTTTTTTCTTGAAAACCAAGTCGTCCCTACAAATTCAAAGAGCCCAGCAAAAGACTGCCGCTCCTAGTAGAAACACAGTTTTCAAAGTTTTATTAAAGCCTTGAAGCCAATCCCCAAACATATGTTCCACATTATATGGTTGATTTATGCTAGTGGCCATCTGCAAAACACTCCAGACTGATCGTGCTAAGCGGCACTCAAAGAACAGGTGGTTAATGGTCTCTTCTTTATGGCAGAAAGCGCAAGTCAAGCTTCCTTGCCAACTACGTTTAGCCAAATTATCTTTTGTTAGGATTACACCCTTTCTCAAATACCATAAAAAGATTTTGATTTTCATGGGGTCTTCAACTTCTAGAGGTCTTTATTTATATTAGGTATATCTCTGAGCATCAACGCGGCATAGTGTGATTTTACCGAAAACCTACCATTTGGTGTTAGGTTCTAGTGGAAGGCGTCTTGCTCTTGGGACAGAACCAAACCCTCGATGCGTGACAACACGGTGTTCCAATCCTCCATATTGGCCCCAAATAGTTGTCGCCGCCAAGATAGGTTAGGAGGGGAAGAATTCATAGCTTCTGCTATTGTTATGAATTTGGGTCTCGCAATGTTATATAGAGATGGAAAGTGATGTTTCAATGGGGCCCCATCCAACCAATTATCCTCCCAGAATCTTACTTGTGATCCGTCCTTTACAATAAAGGTTCCAAAACGTAGGAAATCTAGCTTTACCTTCATGAGACATGACCAAAAGTGAGAGTCTCCAATTTTCCATTCCACTTGAGCCAAAGGTTTTGAGCCTACATATTTGTTACAGAGAATTTGTTGCCACAGTCCATCAGAAGTGAGTAGTTTGTACAACCATTTACTAAGCAGGGTAGTATTCTTAGTGTTCAAATCTAAGATCTCAAGGCCGTCTTGATTTTTATGTTGACACAGAATAGTCCATTTAGCAAGCTTGTATTTCTTTTTGTTTTCATCCCCCTGCCAGAAAAATCTTGAGCGGAAGTAATCCAGCTTCTTGAGTACGCCTTTCGATATGGAGAAGAAAGACATCATATACATCGGAAGGCTACTAAGTGCTGAATTAATCAATGTTAGGCGACCTCCAATTGAGAGATGTTTCCCTTTCCAGCTGCTTAGTCTCTTCTCAAAGCGTTCTTCTACTTTACTCCAATCATAATTTCTTAGTTTTCTAAAGTGGATTGGGATACCAAGATAATTGATTAGGAAATTTCTAGCTTTGCACCCAAAGAGTTCCGTATATAAATCTACATTTTCCTCGGTTGCTCCAAAGCAGAACAACTCGCTCTTGTGGAAATTGATCTTTAGGCCAGAAGCTTGCTGAAATGCAAATAGTAGAAGCTTCATATTGCGAGCTTTGTCTAGATCGTGATCCATGAAGAGTATAGTATCATCTGCGTATTGGAGAATCGAGAGCCCACCATCGACTAGATGGGGGATAACTCCCTCTAACTGCCCATCTATTTTTGCTCTACTAATAAACACTTTTAGCATGTCTACCATATGTTGAACAAGAGAGGTGATAATGGATCTCCTTGCCGGAGTCTTTTTTTGTTTGAAAGTAATGTCCGACATCGTTGTTGACATTCACTGCTACACTTCCACCTGAAATGAAGGTCTTAATCCAAGATATTCATTTGGACGAGAAACCTTTCATCTAGAGCGTTTGGAATAAAAATGGCCACCTCACCTTGTCATATGCTTTCTCAAAGTCAAGTTTCAGTATTACTCTGCTTTGTTTTTTTTGATGTGGTTCATGAATTGTTTCGTGAAGGACCACTACCCCTTCAAGTATATTTCGACCCTTAATAAAGGCAATCTGTGTTTGACTTACTACCTTATCTGCTACCAAGCTCAACCTGTTGGTAGCCACCTTGGTGAAGATCTTATAACTCACATTATGTAGGTAGATTGGTCTATATTGTTGAATGACATTTGCCTCTTGGACCTTAGGTATAATGGGAATGACTCCGAAGTTAAGGCTGAATAGTGGGAGTTCTCCTTTGGATAAATCCTGAAACATTAACAATAGGTCACCCTTGATGGTATCCCAAAAATGCCGATAGAATTCAACATGGAAGCCATCCGGTCCTGGAGCTTTATTGTGCTTCATTGAAAAGATAGCCTCCTTAATCTCGCTCTCAGAAAAATTAGCTATGAGGTGGCTGTTCTCCTGACTAGAGACCTGAGGTATGTCTAGATTTACAGATTCATCTAAAGTGAAGGAATTTTCTTCCGGGTCACCAAATAAACCCTTGTAGAACTCAGTGATAAAGTTCTTTAGATTAGCGTGCCCTTCTACTTTTGAACTTCCATTCTCCAATGAAAAGATTCTCTTTTTCCTATGTTTCCCATTAGCAATCATATGGAAATAACATGTGTTGTTATGTCCTAGGAGGATATCCTTTGCTTTCGCCCGTTGGTAATACTTTATCTCTTCCTCTCTAAGGAGTTTGGTCAGGTGATCTTAAGACCGAGACAAGCATTCTAGCTCGTCTTCGTTCAGATCTCTGACTTCGGCCTCGATGTCCAATGTGGAAATTGTATTTTGAAGTTCTGATTTCTTTTTCATATATTCCCCATTTGTTTGAGCCGCCCATCCTCGTAGGGACCTCCGTAGAGCGCTCAACTTGTTGTTCCATCTTTGAACCGAGTTACGACCTTTATTTGTTTTGTTTCAAATTTCCTTGACACGTTCGTCAAAACCCTCTCTCTGAAGGCAATGCAATTCAAACTTAAATTGCCTATTACTTCCAGAAAAGCAAGGGTTCTAGTATCTAGGAGCAGTGGGGTGTGGTCAGAAACTCCTCTGTCTAGCGCTTGTACCATGACTAGGGGGTATTTAAATTCCCACTCGGTTGACATGAGGGCTCTATCTAGCTTCTCATACGTTGGTTTAGGTAGGGAGTTTGCCCAAGTATATTGTCTTCCCGTTAAGTCTATCTCTCTTAAACCAAAGCTGTCGATCATAGCATTGAAAAGAAAAGAGGGCATAAAAGAGGGTAGGATTTATCGTGCATAGATCCTTCGCTGCCGGGGAAGCACTCCCTGTACCAGCCCCCTTCTCCTGGTGATCCTCCACTTTTGAGTTCTCATCCTTCCCCTGAAAAACAGCAGCCTAGAGCATCTCATTCGTCCAGAGATCGTTCGCTGCCAGGGGAGCACCCCCTGTACCTTCATACATGTTGAAATGGACTTCCGCAGGTAGTGTAGCAGCTCCTGCCTCCAACTCGCCTTGCAAGGTTAGATACTCTAAAATTTTTTGCAACGGCTCACACCGATTAGCCTCTACCCTAACAGTAGCATTCTTTCTGCTAACATGGAGTGGGCCGGCTACATCTGGTTGTCTTTTCTGCAGCTTAAGATCCTCTCTTGTTCGGGCATGCTTGTGGGTGCACATGGGTGTGAGTGCAATCTTGTGAAGCAATGGAAGATCCTTTAGGCTAAAAGGTAACTGTCCCTTAACTGGCGATGTGGGAGGAAGGATAGCAACACCAAGCATCAGTGTATCATCCCCATCCCTGAGTCCTCCCGAGAGAGAACTAGACCCTCCCTCCTTCTCATCCTTCTTTTGTTTCTTGTTTGCATGTGTCACACCCGGGTTTCGGGACACCAAGACCCGGGCGCGAACATAATCACCAGGTGTGCTGGGACCAAGTCTCACACATATGATGAATCATGGCACAGGATCGAATGTCACATCTTTACTACATAACAGGAGTTCTGTATAAAATAATTACATTATAAGGAGACAACAGTCCAGCAACCCAAAGTTGACTGGGAGACGACGACCTAGATCTCTCACGAACACATCGCAGCATCCTCCAAGCGCCTTATCCGGTGGTACCTGTTCTTGACCTGTGGGGGGGTGTGAGACAACAAGAGTGAGCTCACATACGTTCATAGCTCAACAAGTTGTGGGGAATAATGTGCATGAACTCGCCAAAGGTGGGAGCTCACGTGAAGTGTAAGGCTTACCAAAGAGGATGATTAGAGCTGAGTATTGCTTTTAAAGTTGGTCAAAATTTTGTTAGCAATTACTAAGTATAAGTAAATACCAACCCAACTAAGTAGTAGAACAAAAGTAACAACATCACCTGCGATGCAATGCATATGACAAATTGAATTTAGTTCCATAAATTAATCATGTGAGTGTCCGAGCTGCTCATGACTGTGAGCACGACTAGTATACCAGTTTTACACTCTGCAGAGGTTGCGCATCTTTACCCACAAGTCATGTTACCCATCTGCCAAGAGACGGCCAATCTCATACACCTCTACCAAGGAGGCGAGACAGGGTAACACTACGAGGCCTTTACAAAGTTCCACTAGCTTCAGAAAACCCGCTACAGTTTATACGAAGCTCCAATGCAGGAATCCCTCATCTGACCGCCATCGCAGCAAAATCAACCCAAGGACCTCCCTACACTGACCACTCCCCTACTGCCCTTGCCCCTTTCAGGTAAGGTAGTCCTCCACTAGCTTTCCTAGTTAGTCAGCCAAGAGCGTCCCATTAAACCCTTGTGGTAGCACTGTTTTCCCGGGTGGTTCTCCATGTTCCAATTAACATAATGATCTTATCATGAACAGTAAATAACAACTGATAATAAAAGTATAATCATGAATATCTCAATGCCCAAATCCACATAAAGCACTAGCAAGTACTACCCAGAAGTTTAGTGGTAAACAAGGCATAAAGATAGACAAACTAGGATAACCTATTGGGTCCCATCAAAATTAACCTATGCAGATCATTATGATTAATTAGAACATGAGTGGGTAAAAAGAAGTGATCAAGGGCACAACTTGCCTCAGACTTGAGATTCTAGGTACCAACTTGCTCTTCAGATGACACGTGTCCTCACTGCTAAACGTAGCAATACAGACAAACATGGTATAGGCAAAATTAACATTACACCAAACATAAGAACAAACTGCGTAATCATAATCTACGCATTGCTACGAGATCATAGAAACAAGAACCACTAAATTCGGAGCTACGGTTATTAAGTTATGAATTTCCGAAATTATTTAGTGCTTATAATAGATTAATCCAAATGAACAATTTTAATTCAAGTTTCATGGCTAAACACTATTTCTAGTTGATAGACAATATTAATACAAAATTATTGCAACTCGAATGACTCAATTTGGAGTTAGAATGAATTAAATATGATCTATACAAGTTTCTAGAATTATTTTTGTATTAAAATTCAATTTCTAATATTAATTATCTGGTTTTCTCTGTTGTCTGGACTGGGCGTCAATAGCAGAGAAACCTAGGGGCTAACTCGCAATTTCTCCCTAGACTCAGACTAACCCCCAAATGGACGGCGGGCTTAATTTATAAAAGCGCAGGGACGCTTTTGAAAAGCTGCAACCACGAAGGGGTATGGTTAACTCTCGGCCATTCGATCAAAAAACAATGCTCCAGATTAGATCTGTTATTGATTTCAATCGGTATGCTACCAGAGCCGATAGATCCGCAATCTACAACCTAGATCTGCACGCGTGAAGGTACACGCCAGATCGAATCTCCACCACACAACACCAGATCAACGGTCCGCCCAATATCTAATCTTAACCACTTGCTAAGGAATCAACGGCCATTGGCCTGTCATCAACCTACGACGGCCCGACGCGGCGGTGCCCGCACCCATACGGTGGCGGGGCTCACCGGCATACACAGACTCGGCTCCTCGGGGCCCCAGTTCCAGATTGGACACGCGCGAATCCAGGAGGGGAGCTAAGCAAACACCAGGAGATACTTCATACCGTCAATGGAGGTGTAGAGGGTGCTGTCCATGAAGAGGGCGGCTCCACGAAAGTGACGGCGATCCGACGAGAAATTAGCTGAGCCCCGCTCGGCCACAGCCCCCAATTCACCCACGCAGACCACCAGTGCACCGAAACGATCCCCCAGAGACACCCGTCGAGGCCCCGCCAATGGTGATGCGCGAGATGGGTAGTGGCAACCCAATCACGGCATGATGCGATCCAGAGCCGCGACCAACATAGCGGGGCGGCGCCCCGTCGAGATGACGACGGCGAGCACGAGTGCCCAGGCGGCGTGAGCGCGGACAAAGGGATGGAGCCGAGCTTGTGGCGCTCAGGCTGCCCTCCAACAGCATCGCCCTGCCGTGGGGTCCCAGCGGCCGACCGGTGATCCCATGGCGGACCTCCGCAACACGCACATCCTCCCACGGCAGTCAGGTATGGATGACCCGAAGTAGGTGCAAGCTCGCACCTTATAATGCCGAGGATCGAGTTCGTGGCGGCGGGAGGTTGCTAACCACCGGCGAGATTTACCAAACCCAGCCGACGCAGATCACGGAGCTCCGCCGTGGTATTCGGTTCCAGCTCCTACACGTTTCTGTTTCAGCCTGGAAGAAGTCCCCGACTAGTTGGACCCACACGCCAGAGAGAGTGAGGGTTTGGGTGAGCAGGGCCCACATATCATCCATGAAGAGCTACGGGGCAAGTCGATGCTGAGGAGTGAGGAGCGCGCAGCCGACAACCAGGCTGTGGGGCTGACCACTAGGCCCCGCAAGTCAGTGTCAGCAGGTGGCTAGGTTGGCACGGCTGGGCTGGTTGAAGCTAGTGGGCCGTATTTCAGGACTGCAGCCCCATACAGGTGATTCCCTATTTTTTTTCTTTTATAATTTCTGGTTTATTTTCCAAATTCAAGGATTCAAACAACATTTGAATTACTGTTCCGAAATCAAGATTTCCATATACACACAAAACTCACAATGTGAATTTAACACTCATGGTTTGCCTTAACATTATTTGATCATTTTTCTACTTAATTATGGAAGGAATAAATGCTTTTATTAAGATTCCTTTGATGTCTTATATTTTTCATTTATAATTTGAGATCAATTTTAAATTATGCTTTCTTTATTTCAACAAAATGCCTCACAACAGACTCGTTAGCATGAGATACACATTTCCTAGCTTTTACTCTCTTAATTAATTATGATAGTGGAAGGAAAATAATAATTTCTAAAGGTTTCAAACATTCTCAAAACACCCTTATAAATATATATATTTATTTACTTTATTATTATTATTTTCTTCTACCAATTTTTTTGGGCATTACAAATCCTACCCCCTTAACAGAAATCTCGTCCTCGAGATTTGTAAGGACAGGGATGTAAAAAGCTTTATTTATAGTTTAGCTTTTAACTTCTAAGAAGTGTCATGTTATTTAGAAAGTGGTTATGAAAGCAAGGGTATATATATGTATGGTCACCTTATTGTGTAGGATGAAAGATAGGTTAGGGCAAGCATAGCCTAGGGTGAGAAAATTTTTAGTGGGAAAGAATTCTGTATTGAGTGGTAATGCATCTGAAGATTGAGTTTGACTTCTCTCCTTCCTCGACGAGGTTGATCTTCTTTGGCCTTCACCCTTAGAGTTGCCATCTGTGTTAAGGACATATGGTTAAGATAGTTGTCGGTACTTGGGATGGGTAGGCCCAACAAGGTTTACTTTGCTTTTGGGATAAATGGGTTGGACAACATATAACATAGGCTAGGTTGTGGTGGTTCCACAGACGAGTTGGTCTGAGACACCAATTTAGGTTTAGCACTCATTTATAGGAATATGATCTAATCTATGTTACCAATATTAACTAACTTGTTTAAGTAACTTACATTAGATTAGCTCAACTTAAGGTTAGACTTCGTTAGGTTAGATTAACCTGTCACATTAGATCAAATCTAGGAATGACTAGCTTCGACTAGATAAGACCTCATTATTTTGGATTAGATCCTGGTGGTTACTTTAGGATCAGATAAATATAGTGGTTAGGATAAAACAAATCTTTCATGATAAGATGAATATATTAGGATAAGAGAGAGTCTTCTAAGATAAGATGAATTGGTTAGAATGGGATCTTTTAGGATAAGATAAATCTCTTAAGCTAGATGTATTCCAATGGGGATAATCTAGGTTGTCTAGTTATTTTATAAATATATTTTTTATACCTATGTGTATATACAGACGCAATTGTGGACATTACTCCACAACTCATCACACTCAATCAAAGATCCAAATCAGGCAAGTATCATAAGAACAAGCATTCAAGTGTATTGATACTTACAAAAATAGTTTTTTTGTTTTTGTTCCTAAGATTAGGTCTTCCTATTCCTAAAGTCACTTTAGGCACAGAATTTCAAAGTGTGAAATCCACATTTGTCTTTAGAAGGAAAAAGTAAGAATAATCAGAGTAAAGCGAAAATAGATGAGAAAAGATTAAGAAAAGTTTAGAAAAGAATCAAAGTAGCAAAGGTAAGTAAATAATGGTTGTCCAGTTCTATCTAGATTTCGTCCTACAGTCAACATTCCTCTGATACCACTTCTGTCACACCCTTGTTTCGGGGCACCAAGACCCGGGCGCGAACATAATCACCAAGTGTGCTGGGACCAAGTCTCACACATATGATGAATCATGGCACAGGATCGAATGTCACATCTTTACTACATAACAGGAGTTCTGTATAAAATAATTACATTATAAGGAGACAACGGTCCAGCAACCCAAAGTTGACTGGGAGACGACGGCCTAGATCTCTCACGAACACATCGCAGCATCCTCCAAGCGCCTCATCCGGTGGTACCTGTTCTTGACCTATGGGGGGGTGTGAGACAGCAAGAGTGAGCTCACATACGTTCATAGCTCAACAAGTTGTGGGGAATAATGTGCATGAACTCGCCAAAGGTGGGAGCTCACGTGAAGTGTAAGGCTTACCAAAGAGGATGGTTAGAGCTGAGCATTGCTTTTAAAGTTGATCAAAATTTTATTAGCAATTACTAAGTATAAGTAAATACCAACCTAATTAAGTAGTAGAACAAAAGTAACAACATCACCTGCGATGCAATGCATATGACAAATTGAATTTAGTTCCATAAATTAATCATGTGAGTGTCCGAGCTGCTCATAACCGTGAGCACGGCTAGTATACCAGTTTTACACTCTACAGAGGTTGCACATCTTTACCCACAAGTCATGTTATCCATCTGCCAAGAGACGGCCAATCCCATACACCTCTACCGAGGAGGCGAGGCAGGGTAACACTACGAGGCCTTTACAAAGTTCCACTAGCTTCAGAAAACCCGCTATAGTTTATACGAAGCTCCAATGCAGGAATCCCTTGTCTGACCGCTATCACAGCAAAATCAACCCGAGGATCTCCCTACACTGACCACTCCCCTACTGCCCTTGCCCCTTTCGGGTAAGGTAGTTCTCCACTAGCTTTCCTAGTTAGTCAGTCAAGGGCGTCCCATTAAACCCTTGTGGTAGCACTGTTTTCCCGGGTGGTTCTCCATGTTCCAATTAACATAATGATCTTATCATGAACAGTAAATAACAACTGATAATAAAAGTATAATCATGAATATCTCAATGCCCAAATCCACATAAAGCACTAGCAAGTACTACCTAGAAGTGTAGCGGTAAACAAGGCATAAAGATAGACAAACTAGGGTAACCTATTGGGTCCCATCAAAATTAACCTATGCAGATCATTACGATTAATTAGAACATGAGTGGGTAAAAAGAAGTGATCAAGGGAACAACTTGCCTCAGACTTGAGATTCCTGGTACCAACTTGCTCTTCAGATGACACGTGTCCTCACTGCTAAACGTAGCAATACAGACAAACAAGGTATAGGCAAAATTAAAATTACACCAAACATAAGAACAAACTGCGTAATCATAATCTGCGCATTGCTACGAGATCGTAGAAACAAGAACCACTAAATTCGGAGCTACGGTTATTAAGTTATGGATTTCCGAAATTATTTAGTGCTTAGAATAGATTAATCCAAATGAACAATTTTAATTTAAGTTTCATGGCTAAACACTATTTCTAGTTGATAGACAATATTAATACAAAATTATTGCAACTGGAATGACTCAATTTGGAGTTAGAATGAATTAAATATGATTTATACAAGTTTCTAGAATTATTTTTGTATTAAAATTCAATTTCTAATATTAATTATCTGGTTTTCTCTGTTGTCTGGACTAGGCGTCAATAGCAGAGAAACCCATGGGCTAACTCACAATTTCTCCCTAGACTCAGACTAAACCCCAAATGGACGGGGGGCTTATTTTATAAAAGCGCAGGGACGCTTTTGAAAAGCTGCAGCCACGAAGGGGTATGGTTAACTCTCAGCCGTTCGATCAAAAAACAATGCTCTAGATTAGATCTGTTATTGATTTCAATCGGTATGCTACCAGAGCCGATAGATCCGCAATCTACGGCCCAGATCTGCACGCGCGAAGGTACACGCCAGATCGAATCTCCACCACACATCACCAGATCAATGGTCCGCCCAATATCTAATCTTAACCACTTGCTAAGGAATCAACGGCCATTGGCCTGTCATCAACCTACGACGGCCCGACGCGGCGGTGCCCGCACCCATACGGTGGCGGGGCTCACCGGCATACACAGACCCGGCTCCTCGGGGCCCCAATTCCAGATTGGACACGCACGAATCCAGGAGGGGAGCTAAGCGAACACCAGGAGATACTTCATACCGTCAATGGAGGTGTAGAGGGTGCTGTCCACGAAGAGGGCGGCTCCACGAAAGTGACGGCGCTCCGACGAGAAATTAGCTGAGCCCCGCTCGGCCACAGCCCCCAATTCACCCACGCAGACCACCAGTGCACCGAAACGATCCCCCAGAGACACCCGTCGAGGCCCCGCCAATGGTGATGCGCGAGATGGGTAGTGGCGACCCAATCACGGCACGGTGCGATCCAGAGCCGCGACCAACATAGCGAGGCGGCGCCCCGTCGAGATGACGACGGCGAGCACGAGTGCCTAGGCGGCGTGAGCGCGAACAGAGGGATGGAGCCGAGCGTGTGGCGCTCAGGCTGCCCTCCAACAGCATCGCCCTGCCGTGGGGTCCCAGCGGCCGACCGGTGATCCCATGGCGGACCTCCGCCACACGCACATCCTCCCACGGCAGTCGGGTATGGATGACCCGAAGTAGGTGCAAGCTCGCATCTTATAATGCCGAGGATCGAGTTCGTGGCGGTGGGAGGTTGCTAACCACCGGCGAGATTTACCAAACCCAGCCGACGCAGATCACGGAGCTCCGCCGCGGTATTCGGTTCCAGCTCCTACACGTTTCTGTTTCAGCCTGGAAGAAGTCCCCGACCAGTTGGACCCACACGCCAGAGAGAGTGAGGGTTTGGGTGAGCAGGGCCCACATATCATCCACGAAGAGCTACGGGGCAAGACGATGCTGAGGAGTGAGGAGCGCGCGGCCGACAACCAGGCTGTGGGGCTGACCACTGGGCCCCGCAAGTCGGTGTCAGCAGGTGGCTAGGTTGGCACGGCTGGGCTGGTTGAAGCTAGTTGGCCGAATTTCAGGACTGCGGCCCCATACAGGTGATTCCCTATTTTTTTCTTTTATAATTTCTAGTTTATTTTCTAAATTCAAGGATTCAAACTACATTTGAATTACTGTTCTGAAATCAAGATTTCCATATACACACAAAACTCACAATGTGAATTTAACACTCATGGGTTGCCTTAACATTATTTATTCATTTTTCTACTTAATTATGGAAGGCATAAATGCTTTTATTAAGATTCCTTTGATGTCTTATATTTTTTATTTATAATTTGAGATCAATTTTAAATTACGCTTTCTTTATTTCAACAAAATGCCTCACAACAGACTCATTAGCATGAGATACACATTTCCTAGCTTTTACTCTCTTAATTAATTATGATAGTGGAAGGAAAATAATAATTTCTAAAGGTTTCAAACATTCTAAAAACACCCTTATAAATATATATATTTATTTACTTTATTATTATTATTTTCTTCTACCAATTTTTTTTTTGGGATTACAGCATGCTCTGGCTTTTATCATCAGGCCTAGTTTCTTTGTCCGCCCCACCCTCACCATCGTTGCAAGGGCATCCTTAAAAATCACAGGGACTGCAGGAATAAAGTTCTCATCTTCCGCATCAAAGGTAATCCCATATCCCTTTTTGCCGAAAACAATGTCAGTGGTAAAGGGGAGAGGGTCCCTGCTCATCATTCCAATAAGCAACCGGATCACCCCCATCTTTTTGTATGTGTACATGTCCACATCAAGAGTAACTCCAATGACTGATCCGAGAGCCCAGAGGCCCAGGTAATGTCTCCAGGCGTGAGGCACCCCCTTCACATGGACCCAAACCTCGTCCAATTGCTAATTTGGTTCAACATCATTGGCATCCTTCCATTCTGAGATAGTGAGGGTCACTCCATGATTTTTGAGAGTAAAATCCACATCTGCCATCCTTTCCAGTTCCTCAACCGAGGGGAAGACCACCAAGAAAGAATCATCACTATGGGGCAGAACCTCCCAAACCCAATCCCCTGTGACGAACCTAGCGAGTTCAATCTGAACTGCTTCGGCCGTGAGTTTTCCCCAGCCACTTTAATTAGAGCAGTCGGGGCTGGATCCGGTGTTCTAGCTTATAGTCAAATTCTGGGACACGGAAGAATCCTAGCTCATTGTTTTTTTTTTTTGTTTTTTTTTTTTTTTGAATGGGAGGGGCAAAAGATTTGCCGCTCCAATATATTAGAGAGGAGAAACATTTACAAGACACTCACACGAAGACAAAGAGGAAGAAAAAAGAGAGCAGAAGGGCAAAAACTCAAAACGCCTACTGAGGTTAAACACAACACTGAGCCCAACAGGCCCCAACTAACCCAAAATGGCACCAACTAGATCTTTCACTAAAGAAGCGACCTGATCTGGATTCTTCTGTTGATTCCTGAAGATCCTGTTGTTTCTTTCTAACCATAAGCTCCACCAAAAATAAATCAGAAGACCGTCGAATTTTTTCCGGGATTGCCTATTACAGAGCCCTCTTAGCTTCCTCCACCAACCATACAGCGACCACACGTGAATTTTTCTTATTGCAGATCATTGTTACCAAAGCCAAAAAAGGATGCATCGGGCCTAGGCAGTTTCAAAAGAGGGCACTTTGCAACCACACGTGAATTTTTCTTATTGCAGATCACGCAATCTAGAACTGCTCTGCAATCATCATTCACATGGCCACCCAACTTGCAACGAAAACAGAGAGGATTTTCAGTTTCTTGGCCTTGACACTTGTACCTAAGGCTGTCGTTGCCGGATGCAACTGATCTGTAGCCCTTTCATCACTCGTAGCACCATCAGCAAGGTCCACCTGGGGCAATGCCACCTGGTTGACCGTGTGGCCCTCCACGCGCTGTTGGTAGCGAGGTTGTGGTGGGAAACGTGGCCACGCCCCGCCACACCACGCCCAGGCTCCCATGTAGGATCGCGAGGAGCGGCCATGGG
Source organism: Zea luxurians (assembly GCA_029449295.1). Taxonomy (NCBI): domain Eukaryota; kingdom Viridiplantae; phylum Streptophyta; class Magnoliopsida; order Poales; family Poaceae; genus Zea; species Zea luxurians. Next base: position 1,497,763 of record JAOPSE010000108.1, on the reverse strand, counting down.
AGCCGTCGTGTCTCGACCATGGAAGCCACCTCGTCCCGGCCCTTGGCGATGTGGTGGTGCACCATATCCACGTCCATGGCGCGAGGGGGGGGGGGGGGGGGGGGGGGGGGATCGCCCACGCCCACCCATCACCTGCCTGGGCACAACCATTGTAGGGTTTCTGTTGTTCGGGATGATTGGACGGTGATTCGCATCATGGGCGCTCTGGTTAAGGGGAGACGGACGAGCAGAGCGGGATCGAACAAAGTTCTAAACCCCCGTAGCACTGGTTGCCTTAGGGCTTTTTTGGGTAATTTTGGATTAGGGTGGATTGAGGCGGTATAAGGTGTATTGAAGAGTAATATAAAGTAATTTCTCTTTCAATCCTTAAAATCCACTTCAATCCCTCCTTATCAAACAAGGCCTAAGGTGGAGAGCTTCACCCCTGCCTTGCCAAGATTGTGGCGGATTAAACAGGATCTTGATCGTCCAAAGGCCTTGGCTCTCTTGATTAGATCGGCTGTAGCAGGGACCGAGGCGATTTCTCGTGAACTCCTCCCATAACTGTCGAGCCGGCCGTTCCCGAGGGGAGGCGCGCATGTCGCTTCGGTTGGCGCCGCCCCCGGGTCCTTTTCGCCCGCAATTACCACGTTGTCTCCCGATGAATTAGACTTGTGGGCCCAGTTGAAATTCGATGGCAAGAAGGCTTCCAACGTTAACCACGTCGCCGGTCTCGGTCTCGGCAGCGGGCCACGCCATGGACGGATCCTGCAAGCTCTGCGTGGGAACGGCTTGCTGGAGACCATATGTTGGGTCTTTTCTCCCTTCCGTTCTTTAGGACTGTGGTACCGTGGGTCCATATGGTTTGGCTCAACTATCGTGCTCAGAATGTCATTATCGGTAGGGCATCCAAGGTGATTTGCTACAAGAACAGGTTGTTCAGCCAAACCACCGGATTCTGCATGAGAGAATGACAGATCATCAATCTGAGTTCGATTCCCTTGCTCCATCCATCGTAACCCACATAAAGTTTCTCCATCAGACCGAAATTGATCATTAACAGGCTCCTTAGCCACACGATATGATATATCAGGGGGGATTTGTTGTCAGCATTTCTAGAGCAAGCACGCTCGCTCAATGTTGGTTCCCCAAGAGCAGAGGAATAAGCAAGATCAGACACACTTACATTGCGTCTTGTAATCACCGTGGAGCCATCCTTGGGATGGTCTCCAATGTCGAGGTCAGCATCCTCCGCAACCACTTGAGTCTCAGCTCGCTCGGAGCGGCCCAACGTCGAGCACTGCGCGGTGGTAACTCTGTTTGCTTCACGAGCTCTAGGTTCTCCCGCCGGTCTTTGGTCTCGCAGGGGCAAAGGGTCACTAGCGAAGCTGCTAGCAGATCCTCCACCCCCACCAAAACCGCCATGAGCAAGGATTTCCCCTTCTTCAAGGTCGACCTCCTCCGTCGCCGTTTCTCCGGCGGGATGTTCCCTGGCGACTGGCGCGCGGCTGGCACCTGCCAGCAACTCGGAGACAGGCAAAGGGGGCGTCGCGCACCATAGGGTCGACGGGTCGCCGCGAGCAGGGGCACAGGTCGCCGGAGTCGTCGGGCCATGCCGACATGCCCCAACGCGCCGTGGTAAAACGTTGGAGAGGCGGAGCATCAGTTCTTTCTGACCAGGCCCACCTAGCCACTAACTATTAGTTTTATTGCATTCAAACACCTCCTTAGAAGGTTTATTAATCAGGCTAAAGCCCAGCTTACTGACAGCTAATCCTTCTGACAGCTCACTAACAACTCATTACCCAAACCCACATACCCCCCAAAGCATATGCATTACTTACACTTGTTACACCACGCAGCGCCGCCAGTCCCTTCCCCTCCCCAGCATCCGCTTGTCTTCCTGCTCAGTGGAGCATGCCGCCAACAGCCTCACGCATGTTTCCCTTCCCATCCATTGCCGACAGTTTCTTCTCCTACGACCATTAATGGCGATCGCTCTAAATTCCTCCCTGCTCGGCGCCGTTTGCTCTCCCTCGCGGCATCCGTTCCCCTCTCGCCTCCCCCCTATAAAATCAAGTCGTGGTCAAGCTCCTAATCTCCCTGCTTTCTCGCCTCTTCTGTGCACTGTCTCTGATGCCGTACAACGCTTGTTGCAGGCCCAGTCGAGCTTCCCTTCACATCTCCACCCAGTTTCTCTACTACGCTGCTCGCTCGTCTTCAGTGGAAGCCGCCAATCGCTGCCATCCTCTTCGCGACGCTCTACACAGCCGTGTTGCCGTCGTCGGAATGTCTGCATGCCATCTCGTTGGAATCCGAGCACCGCCCAGCACCCCGCTGCTGTTTTCCCGCACCTTGCTGGCTCCTGAACGTCGTGTCTCTGCTCGCGCTACTGCTCGTGGTGCACCAGCACCTTGCTGACGATCCCAGCGCGCCATCTTCCACCGTCTGCGCCCGTCGGAGCTCGCCGAAGTCACTCTGCTCTGCATCTGCAGCTACTGAACGCCATGACTCTCCTAATTGCGCGCAACCACTCTGCTGTCGATGTTGACTCCTCGTCCCCACGCCCGTACATGGTTATAACGTCGTCGGAGCTTCGCCAACATCTCTTCTGCTTGACGGAGAACCTCGCCAGCTCCGTGCCTTCGCCACGCTGCCAGATCCCCTCCCCCGCGCCGTTGTTTTCAGCACGCGTCATCGCTTGCCGTCATCCTGCTGACATCAGATATTTGCCGTGATGTCGCATTGCCGTGGCCAAGACATCCTCCCCTGCATCTGCTGCTGCCGAACGCCATGACTCTCCTAACTGCGCGCACAGCCACTCTGCCGTCGATGTTGACTCCTCGTCCGTGCGCCAGTACATGGCTATGACGTCGTCGGAGCTTCGCTAACATCTCTTGCTGCTTGACGGAGAACCTCGCCAGCGCCGTGCCTTCGCCACGCTGCCAGATCCCCTCCTCGCGCCGTCGTTTTCAGCACGCGTCATGGCTTGCCGTCGTTCTACCGACATCGGATATTTGACGTCGCACCACGGTGGCCAAGACCTCCTCCCTTGCGTCGAGTCCGAAGCACGTCTGCTATCTACCCCTTTAATTTTGCTCTAACCTCAAGCTAATTTATTTTAAATAAATAATATTTAGTATACTAATCATTATTTTGTTAAGTTTTGTAAGTATGTGATAAACCTCTTTAATTATGTGTTTTTAATAGTTTGCGTGCTCTCATAAATTAATTTAAATTATGTTTGTTGTAGTCAATTTATGTGTAGTTTTCTAATTATGAAGTTAAAAAGAATTGTAGTTCATGTTTTCTTAATCAAACTTACTAGATAAATAATTATATAACTAGTTATATGCCCATGCTTTGCAACGGTATACAAAATATTCGATAAAATTATTTACTAACAAATACTACAATTACAACCAGAGACAGGATGTCGTTGTCGTAGTTGGCAAAGCTCCTTTGCGGCCACAGATGGGGGCCACCTCTCCTCTCATAAACCGCCGTTGCGCATAAATAGACCCCAGAACAGTGCCTGCAGTACAGACAAGAATTCTGATCATGCTCCAGCTAATTGAATTGTTGGTCTGCTCGACTCTTTCAGCTGAAGCAACCAGCTGCCCTTCACTAGTGAGGAAAAGAATCAGCTAACAATGGCATCCCCAACAGCCTTGTAGCGAGTAGCGACTGCAGGAGATCGCGTGTAGCAAATGTCATCACCAGGCAGACACAGACAACCACTACGCTTGCCAAGCCACCGCAATAAGAAGATTTGGAGCACGAGCAAGAAAAGAGAAATGCAAGAGGCAAGAAGCAGCAGCTAGCCTTTGAAGCTCTCACCTATCACAATGTACACATGGGCTTGTCATTAGCAGGAGTTGAGTTTCTCTTTTCCGACCTTGTTCTTGCTTCCTTCTCCTTGTCAAACAGAACACATGGCTAACTGGTATGTGAGAGGATTAGTGTGAATCAAGGGCCATATATAAAAAAAAGAATATGGCACATGGTAAATATCTGGAAAACGAATAATTTTAGTAACATTTCATTCACTCAAGAAAAATAAAACGATGAACACTTAGGATTACATTACATTTTATAGAAGTGCATGATGAATATCTTGGATATTACTGAAGGTCCACGTACTTTGGACCTTGAGAACACTGCATTGGATGGTCAATAGCGGTACCAACAAGCAAATCAATGAACTGGGGTCAAAACCTGTGAGCCATGTAATGGATAATTCGACAGAATCATGTGCAAGTACCAAGCAAACGACACATAATAAATAGGTATATGAACAGCAAAAAATATCAGCACGAATAAGAAATAGTTATATAAAGTATGAACTCCCATTTTGTACCGCAATCCATCTGATCCTAATTCTATTGAGCTGGATCCATAAAACCATATTGTTCTTCGAAACCCACCACTATATGCTACTAAAAATAATAAGAAAATTCTAGTAACACATGCATCATATATTGTATATATTCACATGTATAAACTAACAGGCAATATACGCTTCGCATGTGGTTTTGTGGCTATTGTCCAAAAAACACGCTTTTAACGCGTCATGACTTAGCAGAGAAAATGAGGATGGAAGTTGCTTGATGTGTGCTGAAAAACAGACAATGTGCAAGGGTGGACACACTTTGTTCGTTATTTCAGCTTGCAATGACTTTTAAGTCAAAAACATATATAATATGCTAAACGTCCATTATACTAATTCGGAAGTACATTCAGGCACTTTCACAACTATCTATGACTCGTAGTACACTTGTAATTGTGTAAGCGAAAACACTCTATAGTTCAGACTGTTTTAGACCCCGTTTGGTTTGAGGGACTAAAGATTAGTCTCTCTATTTTAGTCTCATTTAGTCCCTAAATTGCCAAAGTGTGGGACTAAAACTGGGACTAAACTGTTTTAGTCTCTAGTCCCTCAAGGGGTGACTAAAAGGGACTAAACCATATAAATTCCACTTTTGCCCCTCCTTTATTTTAGCTGCACTTATGGTGGGAGAATGCTAAGGGGTATTTTAGTCCCCTTATGATTCATTTAATGTTTTGAATAGTTTTAGTCCCTAGAACCAAACATGGTAGGACTAAACTTTAGTCTCCTAACTAAACTTTAGTCCCTGGACTAAAGGAACCAAACGAGACCTTAGAGTACAGTGATGACTCTGGATGTAACAATTCGATAAAAAGAGTGATAAAACGATCACACAAATTACAGCCCTTACCTCGACATTCTTTTATCACTCCAACTCTAAAGGGCACATGCAGTGGCTTTCAACTTCATCTTAAGAGTCAGGAATGGGCAAGAGCTACCACCACTCGATGCCCACGCTTCCTGGGCTACTTCCTGGAATCCCTCCAATTTTGGCCAAAAAGACTCAAAATGAAACCTTTTTACCGTAGCAGTTGCTTTTGGAGGAATGGAATCTTGTCATCAATGTCTCGAAGCCCATAGACACCGGATAACCACCAAGGTTGGCCATTTGACTGCTGGAATTGGACAGAATAAGGGCCCACTCTGTTATGCCCTGTTGCTTGCACATGCCTTTTCCAGGCTAAAAGAATACCACCGCTAGCCCCAGAGGAAGGTAAAAAGAGGAATTCTTCAAAAGTCACTCCAAGAATAGCAAAGAAAGTTCCTCTAGAAATATTTTGTATTTTGGTTTCTTGCAGGCATACAATGTCTGCTCCAACGGAATCAATGAAAGTTCGTACAGATTGTTGATTGGATGGAGAATTCGAACCCCGGACATTCCATATAAATATTTTTTTTGGATGGTTACAAAATTTACCTATCAGATTTAGAATCCAAAGATATTCTTATCGGGCAACTGCAGAATGAGTTACTGGGTAGTTATAGGTCCCTTGAGCTACAAATAGTGGAGAGTTGGGAAGCTTTGATATTTCTTACTGTTGTACTAGGAAAATTTCATGAGTCCTGCTCATTTGTTGATACTGCTAAACTGAATATGCAGCATCATTGTCAAGAAATTGAAAAGGAAATTGGTTCTGCCAAGAGACATTTAGAAGAACAATCTTGCATTATTATCCAGTCTCAAGCTGAACAGAAACAGTCAAGAAATTTGAAGAATTTTATGGAATAGCTCAAAGCTCGTACTGCTTCTGAAATTTCAGAAAAAAGGCAAACAGATGTCCATTGTGCATGATAGAGTTTATTATCTGAATGTGTTTGTGTACTGATGGCACACATGAATACCCCCTCCATTCTTTCTAGAAAAAACATGTGGTGCCATTGTGTAACTGTGGTTTTGAAGGATATACGTAGCTTCATACCCAGTGTTGTTATTACCCAGGTATCTCCTAGCAAGCACTTTTGTTCCAAAAAGGGTCTGGTAGTGACAGTGTTGTTATTACCCAGTTCTACACAAAATTAGAGGAGAAACATAAAGCTTTGGAAGCAGAGAAGGACAAGGCTGAGGCCAGGAAAAAGGTAAGAAGAACTTGCTTCTGAATTCTGATATCTATCTTGGAAGCAACCAACTGTAGGTCAGGTCACTTGAGTTTTATATATTCTTCTTTTGATGGATTTTGTAAATTTTGCTTTGAAAATAATAGCAATAAGAGCAGTATTCAAATTGAATTGTTTCTGGGACCACTCAACTACTAAGGGAGCTTTATGCCACCCTTTCTTTAAAAAATTTATGGAAGATTCAAGGTTCTTCCTCAACACATGATACTTCATTCTGTTTTTCTTACACACCAGTCTTATCTCTTCCTTTTCCTTGTTCTTTTCCAATTTCCCTACTTGTAGTACCACCGTGTATTAAACAAAGCAAATAATACTGAAACAAAGCAAATATTGCCTACTTGTAGTACAGTGAAAGCACTTGTAGCAACTAAAAACATGACTCCCAATAATATATCCACAAAGAAAGCAAATTACTTGCTGCAAAATGGAACTACGAGACAACATGGGAACAATGTACCTGGGAGAAATTGACAATGACTGGAAAATGTGAGCTACACAATCTTGTGGCTCCAACAATTTACCAAGAGCAGCACAACCTTCAACAGCCAATAAACGCACTGAATTTTGATCTGAAAATAATAGACAAACGACGTCAGCTTCCGATCTTAAAGCTGAAAAAATGATAGAATGAATGCGCAAAGCAGTTAATTCACAAATAAATTACAGAGGCCCGCGGAGTTGGCAGCGGTGAAAGGTAGAAGACAAAACTGTTCGGACAAAGAAAGGTAGGACATGAATTCAGATTCAGATTCAGACATGAATTTAATTCTTTTACACAGATTCAGTCCAGTTTAATACACGGTGATACTTTTAAGTCACAACTAGCAATATTGTGACAGTAAGCGTTCATATTACAAGTGCAGTTCCAAACAATAAAAGAAATATTCGGACAAAGAAAGGTAGGACATGAATTCAGATTCAGATTCAGACATGAATTTAATTCTTTTACACAGATTCAGTCCAGTTTAATACACGGTGATACATTTAAGTCACAGCTAGCAATATTGTGATAGTAACGTTCATATTACAGGGAGCGAGGAGGGAACACGCTTGCGATGGCAGGCGGGGCAGCGCATGGAGAAGATGACATTCCATCCATGGTTTACGGGAGCGCGTGGAGAAAGGCAGAAAGCGCGGCGTGCGGGCGGGATGCAGTTTCGGCAGAACAGTGCACCATCCGGGGGTGTGGACGCCTACATTAGCCACTTAAGTAGTAGTAGAGATTATCTTCCATCAATGCTAACGCAAGGTTCAGCAATCTAAGATAATAATTTTGCACCGGTTTAAGATTGAAAAAACTGAGCAAAACACAATACAACCATCTAGTGTGAAAATGGTTATTACCAAGCACTTGGTGAGCTGTCAATCATCATTTTAGGTCCGGATTCAGCATTCCTCTGACAAGGTCTTTGGCGTTATCAGACACCCTTGGCCATGGATCTCTTTTGAAATCAATGACAGATCGAATGATTGCCTGAGCAACACCCTGTTCTGTTTCTGCATTGCAACATTGAAACACACAAAAAAGTCAAAAACATTTAACAACAAAAAAATTAAGATGCATTTTTATCTTCTACAGCCCCATCTCCCAATCACCACACCCAAATTCGATGTCAAGAAAATGAGTATCAGTCCACAGCATACCATATTGAGCATTTGAATTTACAAGTGATTAGAACATATTTCTTTTCTGTTATTCTCAACATTCTAAACAATCTTAGAAAACCGTTCGCCTACACAAATTCAAATTCGGTTCTTCAACATATGCCATGAAACCAAGCAGCAAAAGGGATAAGACATACCACCACAGTCGAGTGATCATATTATCAACAAGATGACATTATTGACAATGACTAATGAAGAAAAATGACAAATAGATAAAGGAAAACAAACTACACCTGGAATGAAAAATACAGACAAGCCAAAATCAATGGCCTCCTTGAACGGCCGTGTTGGTGCACTCCTGCCCCTTGAACTGCCTCGCGAGCTGCTCGGCCAGGCACGCCGCGTTCTTGTTCTCGGACAGTGCCGGGACCTTGAGCGAGGACCTATAGCTGTTGATGCCCTTGAGGAGCTACGTCATTGCCTGAAAAGGGGAGGAGTTCGGTCAATTTCCTACCAGAACAGCGCTAGATTTCGTAGTCAGAAGGTATGAGAATTACGAGCGATAGAGCACTTAGAATGGAACATGTGCGAGAGATTTTAGGTTCAAGCGAAGCCTGTATAAAAATACACTGTGTTCCCATTCTTAACGACACCTCTGCTCTGGGTGTAGATCTTGCAGCAAACGCCCGAGCTGACTCTAGGCATTGGATATCAATCATACTTGTGGTTAGCAGCAGATAGAACAGCCTAAGCTCGTGCGGCTGCTAAAACAATTCCCGGCAACAGTCCAAGCCACGAGACCACGTCCACCCGATTCGTACGTAGCTGGTGCACATTGCTAGATCACCAGAAGGCGAGAACACAGTGCGGCGCACCAGATCCGCGGGAACCCAGTCAGGAGAAGGGAGATGAAGAAGCTTACCGTCGGATCTGGCGCAGTGCAGGAGGGAGGAGGTGAGGACGAGGGCGTAGAGGAGGGAGATCCTAGAATCCATCCTCTTCGTAGATCACCAAGGTGCTCTGCTGCTGCCTGCCTGCCTTGTTGCCTACCGCAACAGGTATAGGCGAAGGCGCCAAGAGCGAGGAGGAAGGAGGCCCGCGCCCGGATCTAAGCACGGGACGGGGCCGTCCATATGGAAGCGACCGAGCGACGAGCTTGTCACCTGGGGTGAGCAAGCGGAGCGGGTGGAACAGGAGGGGCACGGCGGAAGGGAGGACGGCGACCCGGCGGTAGTGGATGGGATCTTCTCTTGGTGGGAGGTAGGGGAGGTATTGGGGCGGTGGCGAGGCGAGAATTTCGGGGGCGCGACGAGATTTCCGAGGATGGGGACAACTTGTGGGGCAGGGATGGTGGAGGCAGGGGCATGGAGCATGGTGGGATGGAAGGGGTGCGGGAGGAGTATGGAAGGGGCGGGGGAGGCGGCGCAACGCACGACCTTCCATCGATGCGAGATTTCGGGGGCGAGGCGGAAGGGCGTAGACGCGCGGGGCAGAACCGTGCACCACCCGGGTGTGGACGCCTACGGTAGCCTCTTAAGGAATAGTAGAGATTACCTTTTTAAGATTTGGATTCAAGTATTTTATATTAAATGTGTATGCTAGATAGAGATCTCTAATATAGCATAATTAAGTGGCCACAGTTAAATGATAGATTAAATTTTGTCGAACATAATTCCCTTTTTAATGAATTAAATCATTTGTTCCTAAAATAGAACTAAAGATAATTAATAGATTAATTATCCTTTCTTATAATTTATTAATCAAACTTATAGTCAATTTGTTCATAACTAGATATATGGCATGATTAATCATTTCATAGAATTTAGTCCACATTATATATAAATCACTTAGTTTTTCCTAAAGGATAAAATAAAGAAATTAGTGTTCATGTTCTTTTTATAATTAAAATGTTAGTTGACTCAGTTTTGGGTTTTTGATGGGCCTCAGAGTCAAAAGCCCATCAGGACACCTATGTAATGAAGGGTAGGGACGCGGTTAAGGTTAACCTAATTCGATCACTAGCAAACCAGCCACCGCCCCTCTTGTCCTTGCCACGCCGCTGTCGTAGACCTAGCAGTCTGGTGTGTGGCGCTTCATCCCTGCGCATGTAGATACCTCAGAGGTACTGCATCTGGAGCACTAGGACGAACCACGCATGGACATGAAGGACATCGGCGACTGCATGACACTGCTCGACGCGTTCGTCTACATCAAGATGACTTTCGCTATTCTGCATGTCTAATGGTAATCTCGTGACCTATAACAGTAGTAGATCTTGGCTTTATGAGATCGAAAATTTTGTTTTGCGCTAGTGTAACCTCTCCATAATCCTAGACAGACTTTTAATCTATGGTCCATGTATGGATCTTCTTAAAATATTCCATACAATTTAACCGATCGACACACTAAATCATTTCCAACAAATATTGGTTAACTTTGTGAAAATTTTAAAATATTTTAAGGTCTTGTATTTTAAGGTGGGGTCATGGATCTAGCTACACCATTACATACAAATTAGGAAATTATCGTTCTTACTCATTTCCAAAAAATAATTAATTTTGTGAAAATTTTAAGGTGTGCACGCGATGTCTTAATTTTAAGGTACCACTTCTAAGGTGGGACTCAAACATGGATCTTGCTACACCGTTACACATGAATTAACATATTATTATTTGTTGGGGGCCTGCTTCGTCGCCGAAGGTCCTTTAAGAAGAAGCATCTTCGAAAGATCAGTCTATAATCAAACTCAGCGTGAAGGTACACTCCGAAGTTACAGGGAGCTTCGGCATAGCGACATGACTGAAGACTAAGGGCCACACCGACTTGAAGAGGAAAAGACCGTTCAGTCCATGATGATTTATGTCACGATTGTAACTAGTCATCAGGGGCATAAATGTAATTATGACCGAGCTGCGTCCCATGCCTATAAATAGGTGAACAGTACCCCCGTACTGTTTACACTGACTTGAATTCTCTTATGCGTCACGCTTGGATTCTTACCTTCTATCAAAGTCGAAGGTATAAATGTAATTCAATATTGTTCCTCTGTTTATTCATGATAACTAAAAAGGAATATATATTAGAAATGTCATATAATTATCCATGTTGTCTTTTATATTTCATATGCTTCTCCTTTCATTAATATACTCTGTGATGATGAAGGTTCATCTTTTACGACCTTCGTCTAAAGATTATTATATCCTAAGGGAAATAATGCTTCGAAGGACGAAGGGTATTAACCTTTAATATTTTATGTTGCCTTGTTCTTAATTCATAGCATTTGAGAACAAGAACCAACATTGGTGCCCACCTCCGGTGAACTCACTTCCACTTTTGAGCTGATGGCTTCCTTCAGTAACCAAGCCATAGTATCTTCGGCTACGAAGCTGGTGCTCCTGATAACAGGTGGTTCAAGCTCAGAGCCAGCTAACAAGAAGCAGAAGAAAGAAGCACAGAGAAGGGTGCAACATGTTGGGGTGCAGGGACCCTTCATCAAGTCCAAATGGTCCCATATCCCAATCACCTTCTCCTAGGAGGACCTTCAGCTCAAGGATTACCCCCACAATGATGCTATGGTTACATCTTGTGTCATCAAGGGGTTTCTGGTCCATAATGTTCTGGTTGACACAGGCAGTGCATCGGATATCATATTTTCTAAGGCCTTCAGACAGATGCAAGAGCCAGAAGACAAGATTCATGATGCTACACACCCTCTTTGTGGCTTTGGGGGAAGACAGATTGTGGCACTTGGCAAAATCACGATGCCAGTTACCTTCGGCTATGTCCACAATACAAGAACTGAGCAAGTAGTTTTTGACATTGTTGACATGGAGTATCCATACAATGCAATCGTTGGTAGAGGGACACTTAATGCTTTCGAAGCAATACTTCATCCATCGTACTTATGTTGAAGATACCTTCGGAACAAGGGCCCATCACTATCCATGGAAGTCAAGAAGCTGCCAAAAAGGCTGAAGGAAATTGGACAGATTCAAAAGCAATCCATAACATAGACGAAGCCAAAGCTTATCAATAGTTTAAGCATAAAAGAGAGAAGGCTGCTTCGGCAAATCAGTCGAAGCCTATGCTACTATGAGAAGACATAGCAAAACAAAGGGTGCTGCTGGGATCTCAGCTATCTGATGAGCAAGAGAATACTTTGATAAGATTTTTATTCAACAACAAAGATGTCTTTGCTTGGTCAGCCAATGATCTCTGTGGTGTCAACAGAGATGTTATCGAACATTCACTCAATGTGAATCCATCCTTCAGGCCAAGAAAACAAAGGCTTCGAAAGATGTCTGAAGACAAAGATGAAGGTACTCAAAACGAAGTAAAGAGACTTCTTAGTGCTGGTGTCATCAGAGAGGTGAAATATCCAGAATGGCTAGCCAATACTGTTATGGTGAAGAAGGCCAATGGTAAATGGAGAATGTGCATTGATTTTATAGATCTTAACAAGGCCTGTCCAAAGGACGAGTTCCCATTACCAAGAATAGACTCTCTTATAGATGCAGTAGCCTCTTTAGAGCTCATGAGTCTATTAGATTGTTACTCAGGCTATCATCAAAATTGGATGAAGAAGGAAGATGAGCCAAAGACTAGCTTCATAACTCCTAGCGGCACATATTGCTACCTTCAAATGCCTGAAGGGCTCAAGAATGCTGGAGGAAGATTCAGTAGAATGACAGCCAAGGTCCTTCATTCTCAAATAGGCAGAAATGTACTGACCTATGTTGATGATATCATAGTGAAAAGCACAAAGCAAGAAAATTACATTGCTGATTTGCAAGAGACATTTGCCAATTTCAGGCAAGCTGGCCTGAAGTTGAATCCAGAAAAGTGTGTTTTTGGGGTAAAGAAGGGCAAGTTCCTTGGTTGTTTGGTATCAATGAAGGGAATTGAAGCCAACCCGAGCAAGATTGAAGCTATCCTTCAGATGGAGCCGCCAAGCACAATGAAGGGGGCCCAACGGCTGGCAGGAAGACTGGCATCATTAAATAAATTCATATCTAGATCAGCAGAAAGAAATCTACCATTCTTTGAAATACTGAAGTCAGCAGAAGTTTTTCAATGGGGTCCGGCCCAACAAAAAGCTTTCGAAGAGTTGAAACAATACTTGATCGATCTAACAACACTAACTCCACCTTCGCTAGGGGCTCCATTACTCTTATATGTGGCAGCTTCGCACTCTGCAGTTAGTGCGGCTCTAGTACAGGAGAAGATAGATGGCCAAATCAAAAGGCAGGCTCCAGTGTACTTTGCCTCCGAGGTTTTAAGCTTATCAAAGAAAAATCATACAGAATTGGAGAAGGTGTTGTATGCTGTGTTAATGGCCTCCAGGAAGCTTCGGCATTATTTTCAAGCATATCACATAATTGTTCCTTCGTCACAGCCTCTGAAGGACATAATGAGGAACAGAGAAGCTACTGGAAGGATTGGAAAATGGGCTGCAGAGCTTAATGAGTTCATTATTGATTATGTACATAGATCCTCAATTCAGTCCCAGGCGTTAGCAGACTTCATTGCTGATTGGACACCAGGGGCTCAGGAAGAAGAAACCAATAAAGACATCGAAGCTTGGACAGTATTCTACGATGGTTCTTGGGGAACCTTCGGCACAGGAGCAGCTGCAGTCCTAATCGCGCCTTCAAAAATCAAAACATGCTATGCAACAAAGCTTGACTTCAGTTGTACAAACAATATTGCTGAATATGAAGCACTCCTATTGGGACTTGGGAAGTTAAAGGCAATGGGAATAAGAAGAGCCATCCTTAAAACTGACTCTCAAGTCATTTCTGGTCATGTAGACAAAAGTGGTAAGGCGAGGGATCCGAAGCTTGAAAAATATCTAGATACAGTTCGAAGGCTGGAAGCATCTTTCGAAGGTTTTTCTGTCAAAAATATTCCAAGAGGAGAAAATGAGCATGTAGATTTATTAGCCAAATCAGCGGCACAGGGGCTCCCTTTACCTTTGGAAGTGTTTTTTGAAACAATAAAAGCACCTTTGGTTGAAATTATGGAGAGGGTAGTGCTAACAATTTCCCCTGTACATAGTGAAGACTGGAGGATTGAAATTATACCTTTCCTCCAAGGCAATTGTCTTTCGGATGATGAAGCTTATAATAAGAGAATGGAAGCAAGGACAAGACCGTATGTGATAATAGAAGGGGAATTGTATAAACATGGAGTCTGTTCTCCGCTCCTCAAGTGTTTATCCAGAGCTGAAGGTATTGAATTAATGAAGGAGATACATGCAAGTCTGTGTGGATCTCATATTAGGTCCAGGCCCTTGCTAGGAGAAGTGTTTAGACAAGGTTTTTATTGGCCGAAGGCAGCTTCGGATGCAGCAGAGCTAGTACAAAAATGTGAAAATTGTCAAAAATGTGCAAGAGACCAGAAGCAACCTTCGTCTCTCACTCAGCTAATACAGCCTACATGGCCATTGCAAAGATGGGGATTGGATTTGTTAGGCCCACTTCCACCAGCGCAAAGTAATTTGAAATATGTTGTGGTAGCTGTAGAATATTTTTCTAAGTGGATTGAAGCAAAGCCTTTGGCTACAATAACTTCGGTTACAGTCTAGAAATTCTTCTGGCAAAATATTGTTTGTCGCTTCGGCGTGCCGAAGGTCATAACTGTGGACAATGGAACACAGTTTGATGCTGAAACATTCAAGGATTTCTATGACCAAATTGGCACAAAAATTCACTTTGCATTAGTTAGGCATCCGAAGTCGAACGGGCTGGTAGAAAGAGCAAATGGCATTATAATGACGGGAATAATGAAGCTAATCTTCAACCAGCCCAGAGGAAAGTGGCCTAACGAGTTGGTTAATGTAGTCTAGAGCCACAATACAACCACATCAGGATCAACAGGTTTTACACCCTTCAAACTATTATTTGGTGATGAAGCTATAACTCCAGAAGAAGCTAAAGCAGGGTCAATAAGAACATGAGCTTCGGCAGAAGACGAAGCTGATTATCACATAGCAAAAGATACTATAGAGGGGACCAGACTTCAAGCTGTGGAAAACATCAACAAATATCAAGCCGAAACAATAAAATGGCATGACAGAAAAGTTCGGTTGAAAAATATTAAGCCAGGACATTTGGTGCTTCGGAGAGTGGCCAATCCGGACACGGTAGGCAAATTGCAGCTAAAGTGGGAAGGGCCTTTTCTGGTGGTATCTTCGTCGAGGCCCAGTTCTTATAAATTGAAGGATATGGACGACAACGACATACCTAGATCTTGGAATGCGGACGAGCTTCGGCGATATTATGTATAATTTGATGTAATCTTTTTTCATTTTTTCTATGGCACCCTTTTCCTTTCCGAAGGGGGAGGGGGCCATAGCTTGTAATTTTTTCTTTCTTATTTAGCTCCATGAGAGCCAAATCCCCCAAAAGGATGTAAAATGTAAAATTTGAGCATGCACCATCGAGTGCATAGAAAAAAGAGAGAGAGAGAAAAAGCAGGGAGAAGCTCAAAAGTCGTCCCCAAGGGGATGCAGAGCATGACGAAGCTACAAAAAGTCATTCCTAACGGAGCGCAGCGTAAGTTTTCTGCTCAAAAGTCATTCCTAAGGGAATGTAGAGCTAAATACCGCTGAAATATAAGGCGAAGAAGTTCAAAAGTTGTTCCTGAGGGGATGTAGAACTTATACCGCCGAAATATAAGGCGAAGAAGTTCAAAAGTCGTTCCTAAGGGGATGCAGGACTTATACCACCAAAATAGAAGGTGAAGAAGCTCAAAAGATGTTCCTAAGGGGATGCAGAGCTTAAGACTCGAAAGACGTTCCTAAGGAGATGCAGAGTTCGGATGTGGCATCGTATTCGTGTATTTGGACATTTATTTGCACATTACATCGCATCATTCATTGCATTCATACATATTCATGTAGACATTCGTAGAATCATCATCATCATAACGTAAACTATAAACAGATGCTTCGACTTTGATGACAAGGCTCCGATGAGTATAAAGAAGCAAAGATATGCTTCGTTGTGTATGAAAAGAAGGGAAGGTGTTTTTCGCTTTCGGCTCAAAAGATACGAGTTTCGTCCACATCAAAGCAATTCACGCACGGATGAAAAGGTAAAAGTATATTACAAGGTATAGACAAGTTTACAGAGTAATGTTTCATTCCTAAATTACAATATCTTTTACAAGGGTAATTTGAATCTCTCTAAAAGATTGGTGCAGCTGCTTCATCAGTTTTCTGTCAAGCTTCGGTTTGTTGACCTTCAGCATCGTCATCCTATACACAACAAAGCGGTATAAGGTAAAACAGTAATCTCAGGAGAAAGTAAGAAATAGGTACAAGCTTAATACCGGCTTAAGGTGACTTCGAGCTTCGTCACTAGCTAAGTCCCGCCCACCCTTCCTTCAAATTTGTGTTATAAATCTATTTCCAATGCTTCGGGCTAGGATGGGGATATCATTCAAGTCCGCTGGTGATAAGCTAAAGTTTGGTCTATTGACAATCTTTCCGTGTGTGCAACTAGTCTTCATAAAAGCTACAGCTGTGCCGCGAGAAGCTAGTAGGGCACAGAAGTCACCATGCCCAGCTATTACTTCGTCAAGCGCCTCAACTTCGCTCTCAATATGTTCGAAGGTGCTTGGCAGGTCTTCAGCCGAAGGTTCAAATTTGTCAGAGCTAGCTCCCACCGAGTTGAAGACCTATTTCAGCCGTTGCGCGCTTTGGATGCCGAAGTTCAAGCATCTGTCCTGAAGCTCTTTTAATAATTTTTGCAGATCAAACTTTTCTCGATTTCGGCTTCAAGCTTCGCATCGAAACTCTTCTTTTCTTGCTCTAAAGCTTTCTGATTTTTTGAGGAGTTCATCATTTAATTTAGCAACTTCGGCTTGGGCTTCCGCCAATGAACCCTCCATTGTCTGAAGGAGAATGTCTTTCTTCTCTAAAGAGGCTTCTTGATCTTTGATTTTCTTCTCTAAATCTTCAATTATAATCTCATTCTTTTTATCTTCAATATCTTGTTGCATTCTCAGCGCCTTGCTTAATAACATACTCTATACAAAATAACCTTCATTAGAAATCTATGCTTCATCGCAAAACAATAAAAAGTTGAGGAAAAAACTTTACCTTAAAATTAGAATAGAATAAGCTGCCAACGATATGCTGTCGTCGGTAGATGCTGATGTCAGCTCAAGCTTTGGAAAACCAACACTCTTCGATAGAGTACTGATAATCTTCGCCCCAGTTCGATCTCGAATACATCCTAAGACTTCTTCATTAATTCCACCGAAGAGCATGGCTCCTGGCTGGTAGCCACAGGATATAGCATACTCCTGCAGTTCCTCCTTTTCAGCCTTGGATAATTCTTGACTAATTAAATTTTGAAAGTAGAAGCCTTGATCTTCTGAAGTATCTTCGACAATTTCTTTTCCTTTTCCAAGCACTGCGGCCATGGCTTCTATAACTGCAGCAGTTTTCTCTGCAGCCAGGACTCCCTCTGTAGCCACAGTAGCTTCCTCTGCGGCAAAATCCAAGAGTACTTTATCGATATCAGATAACGTACTCTCTAGATTGGTAGCTTCGGCAGGTGTGGCCTCAGCCGAAGTCGCAGCTTCGGCAGCGGGTGTCATTTTTGATGATGAGGCCGGTGGTGGTGTTTCCTCAATAGCTTGCATGACAGTAACAATTCTTCGCTTTTTTAGACCAGCCACCTTTTTCACTGCCGAAGGCTCGTCCTTCTTCTGTAAAAGCTTCGTCAAATCTGGCCCCAGAGGACTTAGCAGCTTGATAGGTAAGGATTTGGTCATTACCTTTAAAATTTCTTCTACTTCGGCAGCAGAAGGCGTCGATGGAGTTTCCTCTTCTATTTCAGCCACCTTCGGCTCTAGAGTTGCGCTTTTTTCTTTTCCTCGACGTTGCCATCTTCGGCTCAGGACTGGACTTCTTCTTTTTCAAGGCTTTTTCGTCCTCTTTTATCATCCTAGCAGCCTAGTCTGCTCATAATACTGACAACCCTTTTTCTCTTTGACCCTTCGGCACCTTTGTTTAACCGTTCATAGTCTGGGTATTCAAAATTTAAAGCATCCATTACTTGATTCAACCTTCTTTTTGGTCGGGTGCCGAAGGCAGCAGTCATCAATTGATCTTCCTTTTTGGTATAATTGCCTAGAATCTCATTACACATAGTCTCAATCATCTCTAGCCATTCTTGGCAGGGCTCTTTGAATTGTTTCTCAAACTTGAAATGATAGGGCAATCGAACAAGTTCACCCTTCTTCTTCTTCTTTGTTCCTTTCAGCTTCGGCATACTCCATTCACTCAATGTTGGAGATACCCTGTTCGCCAAGTATTCTTGCACTAGATCTCTGGTGCTGACATGTTCAGCCACCACTTTGAATTCTGCTACGGCTAGCTGGCATGGTAGCCCTGGCTTCATGTTGCACAAAGGTTGGGTCATCCCGAAGCTTAAACTCAGCGGGCTCATGACCAGCGTCTTTAGTTTCTTTCTCTTTTTCTCGTTAGCCTTGATATAAAACCACTCACTTTTCCAGCCAGTTGACCATTTGGTCCGATAGCTAAGGACCGAGGCCTTTGTATCCTTGCGATATGCGAAGTTATAACAACCAAAATTTTATGAAGCCCATCTTCTCTGGCCTTTGTTTGGTAGTGTAGTTCATGCACTCGGCAAAAAGCTTCAGCATTTGGGTCCATTCCTTGACTGCGAAGGGCCCAGATAAAAATGCTGAGCCTAACAATAGCGTTAGGGGTCAGCTGATGAAGATAGATTTCATAATTATCCAAAACTTCTCCAATCATCTCGTGCAACGGAAACCGTAATCCAGCTCTAAAAAAGCTTTTGTAAACTACTACTTTGTCATCCTTCGGTGTTGGAGTGGCTTCTTCCCCGGCAAAGCGAATAAGCTTCTTCTCAGCTTCTCTGAAGTAGCCCAGCTTTATCATCATGGCCATATCAGCCTCAGACACAGTAGATTTTTCAAAATCCAAGTGGCTGGGTTTTGATGGGATTAGAATGCTATAATCTTCTTCTTCTTCATCAGCATTTTCTTCCTCAACATCAGCTTGTTCAGCTTCGACAGTAGGCACACATTCTTCAATGGCCCCCTCTATCACAACTAACCCCGATTGCCTCATGACTTCGGAGATTGGAGCTGTCTCGGTGGCTTCAGCATCCTCTCCTTCACGGGTTACCCTCACAGTCGAGCGTACTTTGGCCATCTGAATAGATCTTTTTGTGGTTTTTATGAAGCTAATGTTTTTATAGTTTTGACGAAGCTCCCTCTTTTGACGAAGCTAATTCAATGTGACAGGATTCGCTAGAGAATGCTAGTGAAAAAGCTTCGGCTACGGTCAAATTTTTCAACAGCACAACAGTGCAATGGCAATGAATGCTGTGGTAACTTCACACCTACCCGTTTGTTTATATAGTGATGCAGGTGGGAAGGTGAATCGCCAAGGTGGCCCGCACCCGTCGAACAGTCACCCGCACCCGCTGAACGGTGGACCACTTCCCGCTGTGTAGTGGGCCACCTTGCGCCTGGAATATTTTAATCATTTCTCGGCAACGAAGCTCGGGAAGGTGTTTTTCGGACCTTCGGCATTCCGAAGCCTTGATGATTTTTCACGGATCAAGCTCATTACGAAAAACGATCTAGCACCGCGAAGGGGCTACTGTTGGGGTCCTGCTTCGTCGCCGAAGGTCCTTTAAGAAGAAGCACCTTCGAAAGATTCAGTGTATAATCAAACTCAGCAGCGAAGGTACACGCCGAAGTTATGGGGAGCTTCGGCATAGCGACATGACTTAAGACGAAGGGCATGTTGGGGACTTGTTCTCAAATGCTAAGAGTTAAGAACAAGGCAACATAAAAAGTGTTAAATGTTAAAATCCTTCGTCTTTATAAACATTATGCCCTTTCGGATATAATGAATTCTGGATGAAGGTTACGAAGGAAAAGACCTTCGTAAGATTGATAAATGGTAAAAAAGAACACATATATAAAACACGAGTAATGATATGAGTATTATTATTATTAACTTATTTTTATTACCAAATTCATAAAAACAAATTACAAATGTACCTTCAGATTGATGAAAAGTAAAGGCACAGACGTGATGCAAAAAAGTGTATGCCAAGTCAGCGTGAACAGTACGAGAGTACTGTTCATCTATTTATAGGCACGGGACGCAGCCCGTGTAAAATTACATTGATGCCCTTTACATTTGTCAATAACTTTATAGCAATTCTTCGAGGTTTAATTTGACTTTTCATCTTTAAGTCGGTTCCTCTTTTCTGCCGTCATGCCGAAGCTTTTCTGCACATAGCTTCGTGATCGTCTTATCCTTCGTCGTGGTCGCTTTCCACCCCAATCAAGCTTCGTCTTAACCATGCTCTTGTACACCAGGAACCTGACTCCGAAGATACCTGTTCACATGTTTCACTCGGAAAATATTGTCAAATCTTGTTTTTGAGGACCTTCGGAAGCCGAAGGCCCCCAACAGTAGCCCCTCGCAATATTAATTTACTGTAATGATAAATTCATATTGCGACATGGACGAAGGCTTTAAGCCGAAGGTCCGAAAAAACACCTTCCTTCTGCTAGAATAGCAACAGTAATTGACAAACGGGGCCCTCCAGTTTTCGACACACTGGTTGTATAAATAAGAGCTCACCAGCAAGTTTATTTGGCACGCTCTTTTGCCATCTGCTTTTACTCACCCAACTTTTTAGCCTGCGCGCAACAGCACTTGCTCGGTTTTAAATTTTTAAGCTTCGGTTTCGAGTGTGTTTTGTCAGCATTTGCGAAGATGCCTGAGGATAAGAAAGTTGTTGGTGCTTCGAAGCTAAGCCTTTCTGAGGAGATGCACCTGGGCTTTCTTGAATCAATGTCAAAGACTAATACGGAGAAGATTACCAGGGAGATTTTGGAGGGTTTATCTGAAGATACTGGCGACAGTGAAAGTTACGATGTGGATAGTGGTGGTGAAGATTCCGAAGATCGACCCTGGCGACCAAGCCATGTAGTTTTCGTTAAGTCCAGTATTAAGGAAAATCATCTTGTCAATATGAGAGGGAGATACTTTTGGGACTTGTCTGTTGTGAGGGCTGACGAAGGGGAGAAGACCTGTCCGACTCCCGAGGAAAATGAGGTCGTGATATTCCGAAGCTTCTTAAAAGCTGGATTACGATTTCCCTTGAGCAGTTTTGTCATGGAAGTACTGAAGACATTTGAAATCTACCTTCACCAACTTATTCCTGAAGCAATCATAAGGATGAACATCTTTGTGTGGGCCGTGAGAAGCCAAGGTTTGGAACCTAACGCAAAAAGCTTCTGTAATGTACACGAGCTAATATATGAGACAAAACCCTGGGGCAAAGAGCAGTATCACAACAACTTTGGCTGCTACAGCTTCGGTGCTCGGTCTGGGTCAAGCTAGCCCTGTGCCAACCTTTCGAAAGAGGTGGCCCGGCGTACTGGATGACAGAATGGTTTTACGTGAAAAATGACTTGAAATCACGTGAAGATATCAAGGGTATCATTATGCGCCCTATCTGGCAGCGCTTCGGCCTCCGGAAGCCTGAAGGTGGAAATGGATGAAGCAGCCGAAGAATGCCAGAGAGCCTTCGGCGTGGTTTGCTCTTTTATTGGGACAAGGGATTTGGTCCAAGAGCATATTGCCTTCAGAATATGGCCACTTGTAGAAAAGTGGGAAATGCCGAAGGAGACCGTCAAGGAACCTGACGAAGGTGGACTAGTTAGGCTAAAATACACATTCAAATACGGAGATAAGTTTGTTGAACCAGATGATGACTGGTTAAAAAGTATTGAGGCCATAAGTGACGAATTGCTTGGGGTATACTCGAAAGCCGAAGATACTGCATTATCAGCGGCATTCGGAGGCCGAAAGAAGAAGAGACTTAACCGAGTATTCGATGCAATTGGGTTTGTCTACCCCGACTACCATTACCCAGTGCGAGGCCAAAAAAGAAAGAATACTTCTCCTGCAAAGGAAATTGCTTCAGCCGCTCCTAGCGAGCCATCGCCGAAGAGAAAAAAGGTAAAGGTTCTCACACACCGGCCATGTTATATTGAACCGGCCACAGTGCCTGAATTTATTGGTGAGGCCTCTTCGACCACCGAAGCTAGAGAACCAACTCTAGTGCCAAAAATCGAAGAAATGGCCGAAGTACCAGCAACAGAGAAAACAGAAGAACCGAGGACTGAAGAAACAAAAACATTAGAAATTTTAAGTCCTTCTACAAAAATTGAGGCAACAAAAAGCCAAAAGGGTCCAGCAGCGACCCCGAAAAGAAAAAGGATGGTTAATAGTGCTGGATGTTTTGGAAACAATTAAATCTTCAAGCATAACTCCGAAGAAAACTGTTGAAA
The DNA here is from genome assembly GCA_029449295.1 of Zea luxurians. Taxonomy (NCBI): domain Eukaryota; kingdom Viridiplantae; phylum Streptophyta; class Magnoliopsida; order Poales; family Poaceae; genus Zea; species Zea luxurians. The sequence goes on along the minus strand of JAOPSE010000108.1, from coordinate 1,475,289 downwards.
CTCCTGAAGTGTCTACTGAAGCCTTTGTTGCTGAAGCTTTGAAGCAACAATTTGAAACTGAAGCTGGGCCTTCAGAGCCCACCAAGGTAAAACCTTTGGAAGCTGAAGAAACAAAATTGACAGAAGCAACTTTGGAAACGGAAAAAACAAAAATGACAGAGCCGATTTTGGTTGAAGAAATTGACACTGCCGGCCCCCGAAGCGTCTTCCAAAATACGTGATTATATTGTGCGACATGCTTCGGGGAAGAGATTATCTGAAGAAGAGATTTTTGAAGCTAATCACTATGCCCGAGAACTGAAGTATCCGAAAGGGGCCCTAGTGTTCAATGGGACAGACGAAGATGACTTCCTATACTGTCTCCCAGATAGTAAAGAATTATCTGTCTGCCGGGAGATGGCTAGAAGCATGGGGTTCCCGAAGCTTGAAGCTGGCCTTTGCGCCATGACGAAGGACGATCTTGCGGATAATATTGCATACAATAGTCTGAAGGTACAAAAATTGTGAACTTTGAAGTTTATGAATTTTGAATTAGTCTTTTGTTCTTATGTTAATGCATTCATTCTTTTGAATAGGGCTTAATACTCAGCAATGCCTTAAGGGCACAAAAGAATGCTGAAGATGAGAGCTGCACTATTGCTCTCAACAACCTTCGATCAGAGGTTATCAGGCTAAGAAACGAAGCCTTGGAAAAAGACAAAATTCTGCTTACATTGATGGATAAGATAAAGGAAGACGAAGCTAGTTCTAAAGCTCAAGCCGAAGCTCAGAAGCACGAAACCGAAGATCTTCGGAAACAATTAGCCCGAGCTAAAGAAGAACGCATACTTGAAGAAACAAAACGAGAACTTAGTGATCAATGGGCAAATCATTTGGAAATAAATGTTGAAGAGCTTCGTGCTTCCAAGAAAAGGTGCTATGATAAATCCATAGAGTGTGTTAAGAAGATAAAATCCAGCTTCGCCAGCGTTGGTGCATTCTCTAGCGAAGAAAATTTCACAAGAGGGAATCCAGAAGGCCCGATTGAATGGATCAGTCACGAAGCTGAGGCCTTTGAAGAAATCTTGAATAGTCGCGGGGACATTTGTGCTTTTTCGGGCGCCAGGGGAATTGTTACTATTTTGGAGAGGAAAGGGTGCGAGCATGTGAAATCTTTAGCACAATCTGAAGCTGCTTTATCCTCTGAAGATATTAAAGACCCTTCAGCCGAAGCAAGCCTGGTCGGTGGAAAATTTTTCACCGACATTTGGGACAATGGCGGTCGAGAAATGGCTCAAGAAATCATTCAAAGAAGCGAAAATGGCATCCATGATGCTAGGAAGGTAGCGGAGGCTGCTGAGAAAAACACAGAGCCTGAAGGGCAAATAGGTATTAACTAGTGGTTTTTATTCTGTTGTAATTTTTGATTTTAAACTTTATTCACGGTTTGTAATAGTAATATAGCCATATCCTCTCCTCCCTCAGAACCTGCTGAGGCATCTCCGGGCCCCCACCCAAAGGGAGATGACGAAATTAGAAAAATGGCCGAAGCTATCATGGACAAAGTTGTCGATCAGTTACTGAACGAAGCTGCAGAAGTAGTTCTTAGGGAAGATTAAATGCTATTGTAAAAATATTCGGAATGTGACATGTGTAAAACTTTGTAACTTTGAGTGTAATATATAATCTATTTATGGTTCAATTCTTTACGATGCATGAAATTTTGCATACATACCGTTTTTTGAGCCTTCGGCGAAAAAACACCTTCCCTTCTTTTCATGCTTCGTAAAGAAAATCTTTTATATATTACAAGAATTTCCATACTTCTCTGATGAAGAATATCCAAGCTTCATGAAAACATTCTTCAAAGCTATAAAAAAGTTTTATGTTGTCTCTCTAATGAAGCCACATTTCTTCTCAATTTATCTTGTGCCTTAGCACGATTTTCTCTTTTTCAAAACATTCTCCGAAGATCAATACTGTGTCCCCTTCTTGTTCTACATGCAATATGATGTATGATGCTTATGTTATGCAAAATGATGTGATGATGTTATGTTATGCAAAATGATATTTGTGCCGAAGATACACACATCCCTGCAACAGAGCACGCAATCTTTTTATATCAGCGCTGACTTTTCGCTGTAAGCCTCCCTTAGGAGCTTCTTCACCTTTTACTTCAGCGGAATCAACGTTTATTTTTCGCTGTAAGCCTCCCTTAGGAGCTTCTTCGCCTTTTACTTTCAGCGGAATCAGTGTTTATTTTTCGCTGTAAGCCTCCCTTAGGAGCTTCTTCGCCTTTTACTTTCAGCGGAATCAGCGTTTATTTTTCGCTGTAAGCTCTGCATTCCCTTCGGAACGACTTTTGAGCAGAAAACTTACACTGCGCTCCCTTAGGAACGACTTTTTACTACTTCGAAGAAGTTACAGTGCGTTCCTTAGAACAAGTTTTTGATAATTCGAAGGTTCTCCGTGCCACCATAAATTCTTATGCTTCGGCAACTCAAGCCTATGGAGAAGATATATTTTCATTATGATAATAAGCTAAACTGTTACAAGAAATTGAAAAAACGATAAAAGACACTTAAACTTCCCATAATTGTTCCTTACTACAAAGAAAGTAAAACTGAATGCGAAAATGCAAAAAGCTGCTGTCGAGGTAGGATATTTTGTCAGTAAATGTGCTTCGACTCTGGCACAGTGCTATTGACTGTGCGAGCTTCGGACTCCTCTCTGAAGTCCCTCTGGGGTTGAGAGTGCTGGCTCCCTTCTGGCTGTGGACCTCGTTGTATTGGTGGTGGCGGTGGAAGCTGTTGCCAAGATGCTTGGGGTTGACTTGCCGAAGCAACAGAAGCTGCAGGGTGATTGCCTACATATTTGGAATGTAAGGCGAATGGTACGAAGCAGTATGCATAACCTGCTTCGGCTGGCTCTGTTGCGCTGCAGCTTCTGCTAGCTCCTTTTGCTTCTGGATGGTAACATGGCACATCCTGGTGGTATGGCCCTTGCCTTCACCACAGAATAGGCAGTAAATTTTTCTTGGTTGATCTCCAAATCTTCCCCCGAAGCCCCTGGCGCCTCTGCCCCTTGGCGCTGGTGGCCAGAAAGAGCTTTGCTGTTGCCCCGAAGCTTGCGAGGAGCACTGTGGCCTTTGCTGTTGACTCGCTTTGTCATCACTTTGAGTAGAATTGTGAATTGACCTGACGTGCCTCGGATGGAATCTTCCTCCGAAGCCCCTAGTCATTTCAGAGAACCTGAATGCTTCCTCCCTTCTTTGGCGAAAATCGTTGTTAGCTCGAATATACTCGTCCATCTTCTGGAGCAACTTCTCCAAAGTTTGAGGAGGCTTTCTGGCAAAGTATTGAGCTGAAGGTCCCAGCCGAAGCCCCTTGATCATTGCCTCAATGACAATTTCATTGGGCACTGTTGGTGCCTGTGCCCTCAGACGCAGGAACCTTCGGACATACGCCTGAAGATATTCTTCGTGGTCCTGGGTGCACTGGAATAAAGCTTGTGCAGTAACTGGCTTCGTTTGAAACCCTTAGAAGCTGGTTATCAACATGTCCTTTAGCTTTTGCCATGAAGTGATTGTCCCTGGCCGAAGAGAGGAGTACCAGGTTTGTGCAACACTCCTGACAGCCATGACGAAAGACTTTGCCATGACCGTCGTGTTGCCACCATACGAAGATATGGTTGCTTCATAGCTCATCAAGAATTGCTTCGGGTCTGAATGACCATCGTACATGGGGAGCTGAGGTGGCTTGTAAGACTGTGGCCAAGGTGTAGCCTGCAGTTCTGTTGACAGGGGAGAAGTATCATCAAAAGCAAAATTTCCATGATGGAAATCTTCATACCAGTCGCCCTCGTTGTAGAAGCCCTCTTGATGAAGCTCTCTGCGCGAGGGCCTTTGGTTCTGGTCATCTTGAGCAAGATGTCGAAGCTCTTCAGAGGCCTCGTCTATCTGCCTTTGAAGATCAGCTAGACGAGCCATCTTTTCCTTCTTTCGTTGGACCTGTTGATGGAGCATCTCCAAATTTTGGATTTCTTGATCCAAGCCGTCTTCCGGAGGCGTTGGACTGGTGGCCTTCCTCTTCTGGCTTCGGGCCTCCCTAAGAGAAACGATATCCTGATTGGGGTCCAGCGGCTGCAGAGTGGCAGCCCCTGTCGCTGAAGCTTTTTTTGGCGGCATGACGAAGGTAGTTCAAAACTCAAAAAATGGACGTGAGTTCACCGGAGGTAGGCGCCAATGTTGGGGACTTGTTCTCAAATTCTAAGAGTTAAGAACAAGGCAACATAAAAAGTGTTAAATGTTAAAATCCTTCGTCTTTATAAACATTATGCCCTTTCGGATATAATGAATTCTGGATGAAGGTTACGAAGGAAAAGACCTTCGTAAGATTGATAAATGGTAAAAAAGAACACATATATAAAACACGAGTAATGATATGAGTATTATTATTATTAACTTATTTTTATTACCAAATTCATAAAAACAAATTATAAATGTACCTTCAGATTGATGAAAAGTAAAGGTACAGACGTGATGCAAAAAAGCGTATGCCAAGTCAGCGTGAACAGTACGGGAGTACTGTTCATCTATTTGTAGGCACGGGACACAGCCCGTGTAAAATTACATTGATGCCCTTTACATTTGTCAATAACTTTATAGCAATTCTTCGAGGTTTAATTTGACTTTTCATCTTTAAGTCGGTTCCTCTTTTCTGCCGTCATGCCGAAGCTTTTCTGCACATAGCTTCGTGATCGTCTTATCCTTCGTCGTGGTCGCTTTCCACCCCAATCAAGCTTCGTCTTAACCATGCTCTTGTACACCCGGAACCTGAATCCGAAGATACCTGTTCACATGTTTCACTCGGAAAATATTGTCAAATCATGTTTTTGAGGACCTTCGGAAGCCGAAGGCCCCCAACAGGGCCGCACCGACTTGAAGAGGAAAAGACCGTTCAGTCCATGGTGATTTGTGTCACGATTGTAACTAGTCATCAGGGGCATAAATGTAATTCTGACCGGGCTGCGTCATGTGCCTATAAATAGGTGAACAGTACCCCCATACTGTTCACACTGACTTGAATTCTCTTGTGCGTCACAGCTTGGATTCTTACCTTCTGTCAAAGTCGAAGATATAAATGTAATTCAATATTGTTCCTAGTTTATTCATGATAACTAAAAAGGAATATATATTAGAAATGTCATATGATTATCTATGTTGTCTTTTATATTTCATATGCTTCTCCTTTCGTTAATATACTCTGTGGTGATGAAGGTTCGTCTTTTACGACCTTCGTTTGAAGATCATTATATCCTAAGGGAAATAATGCTTTGAAGGACGAAGGGCATTAACCTGTAACATTTTATGTTGCCTTGTTCTTAATTCATAGCATTTGAGAACAAGCCCCCAACATTATTCTTATTCATTTCCTAAAAATCAATTAATTTTGTAAAAAAATTTAAGGTGTGAACGCAATGTTTTAATTTTAAGATCCGAATTCTAAGGTGGGATCCACACATGGATCTAGCTTACACACAAATTAGCAGATTATCATTCTTACTCGTTTTCAAAAAATCAAAATATTTTGTGAAACTTTTAAAGTCCAAACACGATAGTGAATCCACTATTCTGAACATGAATCTTCCATATGCTTATGTAATGGGTTTAACCCACTAGCTTGGGTACAACAAATACAGATAAGAGTGGGACTGAACCAACTGGAACAACTTTTGTTGAGTCCCTCTACGCGTACCCTTCTTCTGGCGGCGGCAGCGACCAAAGCTCTAACCATCTAAATGGTTGTCCCTAAGCATGAGATGAGTTGAACTGAATTTTGGTTATGCATGATGGATGAACTCGTGCTTTTATTTTGGTTATGCATGATAAATGTGTTGAAAAAATTTCATGTGGTTTGGTGAACAAATGACTTAACTTATGAAGTTATCATGATTTGAAATGGATATGTGCGCTATGTGTTGGTTTGAGGAATTTGTAATGTGAAGTATGTTGTGTATGTGATGTATATGAGTTGTGAATGATGTATATGATGTATGCTAATGGACATGTATTATGTGCATGTTGTTTTGTGTAAATTGGATGGGGAAATGAGAAAATAGGCTGCATGTTTGTAGTAGCACAGATTTACAACTACCGACTTGACCGTAGCCGAAGAGAGTTATTATGTTGCTATAACAAGACAACTCCTATCAGCTATGATCAAGCCGATGGGAGTTATTGCTCGGACACATAACTCTTGTTGTTTCACTGTAGCCAACTGAGGATTATTTAATTACCATCGACAGCCAACAAGAATTAATTAATCTTTGTCCAATAACCCCCGTCGGTCAGGAACCGACGAGAGTTAACCCTATACCGATGGGAATAGCTTCCTGTCGGTATAGGATTAACTCTTGTCATTTCCTTGCTGATAGGAATTCCCTGATTTCTTGTTGTGATAGGAGCAGACTATCCCTAATGTTGGAGTGTATATCACTGAACCAATATTCTCTCATGTCCAATTGCGTGTTGCATTATCCAGATCCACCGCTAGATAGAACATCAGGATCCTTGTCATCCCACACAGCGATACGAAGAATAAGAAAAATTATAACAATTAATGGTACACATATAAAAAATTGTGTACAAAAAGATTTTAACACCATAAAATAATATCGTCTTCTATTTTGTACAAGTATTATATATCTTACATTTGTGACCTTTGTCACTGACATTTATCATATCCATTTGTATTTTATGTAATAGAAGAAGTTTAAGAACAATAGAAGACGTGTTGCATATGATGATTTATGGACGTATTACCGACTAAAATATGAATTATATATTAATATATTTTTTAATAATTACATGAATTTATGTTTAATTTCTAATGTCAAGGTTATTTTTTCTGTTGTGCCTCTTTTTTCAATGGTTGATATTTTGCATTATATTAAATAAATTATTAATAAATGAATGGTCTTGAATACTACGCAAGTAAGCCTTAGAGTTTTACTAGTTAGCTGACCATGCGTTGCTACGGTTTCTATATACTATATAGATAAACCTTATTTAAATGAGATAGTTCTTCAAACACATTTCAAATATTTATAATGATTTGTGCTTCATTTGAATTGGTCGTTGTGTCCGATATCAACACATCTAACATATAATCTGTATAAATTCATTTCATAAGCCGAGTGAGAAACCACACTTTCAATACTCGCTCTTGTGAGGTGGCTTGGGTGGCAACAAACCTTACCGCTGCCCTTCTCCCCCCTCCGCCTTGCCGCCACTAGAGTAAGCATCTGAAAGTCCTGAATGGCTTGCGAGAATGAATGTGGCGGCATCCTCCTCACATTTTCATGCCTGACATATCTCCTTGTTCAGCAAGTATGTTTCTTTCAGTTCCCCATCATGGTCTATATGAACCATGGTTAAACTTTTGAGTAAAAAAATTGTAAGCAGAATCTATCAAATAATGAATCATCGTTTCTAGATTATTGGGAACTAAAGATTTTCTAACAACCCCACCCCTTTCAAATGCTCATATAAACTAAGACCTTGTTTGGGATAGCTCCAGCTCCAAGAAATTTAGTGAAGTTAGTAGAGCAGGTCATTATGTGCTCCAAAAAATCGTGGAGCTAGAGCTGTAATCCTTTAGAAGACATTTAGATAAGTCATTTTGTTTATTATTTAGATTAAAAATATATTTTTTAAAATTATTTAAATTAATATTATAAACTACAGCTTCATACTGTAGCTAGAACCTAGAGCCATACCAAACACCCTCTAAACCAGAAACGAATAACGATGAAAAAAGGTTATTAAACTAATAAGAAAAAACATCTAGGCTGAGAAGAACGGAGTTGCGCCAACCTTGCCAATTCATAATTGGGCAATAAGGATATGCAATTAGGACAACAAAATGGTAGCCCAATCAAGCATCGAGTAAAATTAGCTAAATAATCTCGACAGTTGGACATGGAGATAGTCGATGTGGATGGAAAGCTCCTACTGGAACTACACGAAGAGGAGCAGGTTGTGATGGGTGGAGCGGGAGACGAACTGGGTCGGAGCCGCCCTTCGCGAGGTGCGCCTATGGGAGGTACACGAAGCCATCACTGCATAGTGCCACCCCCACACGGCCGCACCTACACATGTGTGCCATAGTTCTCTAGGTTGGTGAGGGGCAATGGCGATGGGTGGAAACAAATAGGCAGTTAAATCAGCGGAGGCTTGAGGCGCAAAATAGGATGATGACACACATGACAACAGAGGCCAGAGCGGCAACGAGACAGGGCTGGGGATGGAGCAGACGACGAGGGCTATAGGTGGCGGCACGACGACGTTCATAGCTCAACTCGACATCCATATGTGTGTTCAAATTTATCAATATGTCTAACTTTAATAGAAACTCTGGTAACTCAACTGAAAGAACACTTCTCGTACATGAGCATCAGCTCTGCTTTTGTGGGTTTAATCCACAAAATAACAAATTGCCTCTCCACTCAAACATTGTGTATCACCTAGGAGTATGTACCAGCTACATTCAAGTAAATATCCACCTTTGTTTCAGAACCCATTCATAGACCTTCTGCATGGGCTCTGGAGTGCTAACAAAAGCATGCTATTCCATTTGGCAGGTTCAGAAGATATGATGGATATTCTTAGGCTCAATCATGCCAATTTGTAAAAAGTATGGCAAGAGCGCTAACAAGTGACAAGCTCACAATGTTTGCAACATATTGGGACCATGCAAGCATTCTCGAGGGTTGGCATAGAAGTAGTCCTCTTCCTTGGGCCTGTTAGGGATTGCTGCCCTGGAGGCTACTAATCCATACGGTTTCGATGGACAACCTTGATCAATAAACATATTAAGTTGAGATTATGGAAATACCTCTGGTGACCTTCGACAACCTTAACCATGTTGCCATCATATGTGGGAACAAATATATCACCTTCCAGTGCTACCAAGTAATCAAGTGCAGCCATTTGCGAGGAATGGTTGTAAAAGAACATGAGATCAGAAGGTTCCAAAAGTGTCTCATTTATCACTTGCGCACATTGTCCAAACAACCCATTAGTGAAAACAGGAAAGAGACAAACTGATTAATGTTAGCACAATACATCAGTGGTGTCACAACTTGCAAGTAAAGTCATTTGGCCCATACCACGTTAGCATAAGCCAAGGTAAGAGAAGCCAACCATTTTGCATTTTCCGACATATATCTTCCCAACTGCAATGTAGAATTGCATACTTTTTTCAATATTCAACGCTCTAAGAACAAGAGCACTGTAACACCCTGAATTTGTGGTATAAAATTTTTTACTAAATATCTACCAAATTCAGGTGTTACTCTTGTCTCTCTCTAGTCTCTCTCTTTCTCTTTTGGCTAGAATTAGGTTAATTAGGAGAGGAGTTAATTATTAATTTTGTCAAAACAATGTAAGTCATGAATTGTTGCATCATACTGAGTCCAAAATATTTTTTTGAATTGATGCACATGTTTGATTTGGTTTGAATTTGAAACTTGGTTTGAATTGGAATTGAAAACCCTAGAGAAAATAAAATAGAAAAGCAATTAGAAATTCTAGGAAAATAGAGAAAAACCAATTCGGCCCAGTCAGCCCAGCTCAGTCGCGTGCCCGCGCGCCCGCGCAGCCTGACAGGTGGGTCCCACCTGTCAGCAGCGGTTTCTCTTCACGTGCGCTCTCCCCCCTCTCCCTCTACGCAGTGGGGCCGGTCTATCGGCACCAGCTGCCCTCGCTCACTTGCCCGCTCCCTCTCTCTACGCTAGTGGGGCTGCCCTGTCAGCTCCGCCTTCCACAGCGAACCATCGTGGACCAGCGCGCACGCACGCCGAGATCTCCGACCACATCGCCTGCCGATGCATCCCAGCTCCCTTTTGAGCACCACCCGCACCCTCGCTCGCTCCCCTACCTCATTTCACGCAAGCTCACTCTCTCGCGCGCCCTGCTCTCGCCGCTCGCGCTCGTCGGAGTTCTGCGCTCAGCTGTGCCGGCCATACAGCCCATCGAAAGTCACGCCAAGCCACCCCGAGCTCTGCCCCGAGGTGAGACGTCCGTTCCCGTGCTTGGTTTTCCTTATTCACGCCTAACCGTAGCCAATTTGATCTCGCCGGTTTGCGGCCGCGTTTGCTCGCCGCGGCATGCGCGTTGTCTGGCCAACCTAGCCCCATCCCATGTCCTGGTGTAGGTCCATATTACTCCCCCACCTCCACCGATACTAGACTGAGCCCTATCGCGGTCGATTGCCTCTCCACGTGGTCGGAATTCCTCACCGGAATTGCCCCGACCCGCCCAGCATTCTCTCTCTGCCATTCTCCCCTCTCTGACCCCGATCTCGTGGCCAGAACCACACCAGTGTGTTCACCGAGTCCTCCTCGATAATTCTAGCCAACCCCGGCGACCTTGGAATCGTCGTAGCCCGCACCCACCCTAGCTCTGGTGACCTCACTGTCGTGAGCAAGAGCGGTGCCGCCTGCAGCCATAAACCCTCCCGATGTTGATCTCCACTAGTTCGATCCAGATCGCACAACCCAGATCATGGGATACCGCTTCGCGCACGCGTGCCCTACGCCTGGACCCATCTATCGGCCGCCTGTGCCCCTGGCACTGGGCTCGACCGGTCAGTCCACCTCCCCGCCCTCGATCGTCGACCACCCTAGGTCCGCTGGTTAGTGCGTGCCCGCGCCCGCGTCCGCACGCTCGTCCGTAGGATCTGTTTTTAGCCGTTGATCTCAGATCCGATGGTCGAGAAAGCCCGATACCCCTTCGCGCGGTGGTTTTAAAGAGACCCTCGGTTTGTTTGGAATCAACCTGTCGTCCCTAGTTTTTGCGCGTAGGCCCCTGAAATCTTGCTGATTGAACCCTAGGCTTGTAAATAATCACAGAATTAGACCTAATTTTGTATTTTTAAACTTCTAAACTTGTTTATTTCATATCTTTTGCATATGAACTCCAAATTTAGTGATTCAAATTGCAAAATGTTCATATGATTATTCTCTGTCCAAATAAATTATGATCATTCAATACCTGTGTATTCTAATTTTATGCCTAGGCTATAGGTCAATTTAGGTGATAGTTTATTTGTTTAATGAGATAAATAAAAAGGAAAACCCTAGTAGTAAATGGATATTTAACCTTGTGAGATTAATAATATGTAGTATAAGGACTTATTCTTGGTTTAACTTTTATGTCTCATTAAAAAGAGTAGGATCAGGTTAGGTAATCATGGAGATAAACAACACTTAGAGAATAACAAACTACTAAATGTGATTAGTTCACCATTATAGCTTAAACTCCCTTTTGAGTTATACTTCTCCTCTTGTGATGTGTTCCATTGTTTGTACATGTTTGGTGTGCTGTTCATTTGTCATTTTCCAAATGTATTGAATGCATGATCGCTTTATTTAGACAACAAGCAGCCCGTGGTTCCTGAGTGTGTTGCCGAAGATCTTCCTGAGCAACAACCTGGTGAAGGCAAGTGTCCTCTGACCTATTATGTCCTACATACTTTATAATTCGTTGTTCCGCATTACATTATTGAAACCTAAGGATTGACTAGTTTGTATTTATCTTGTCCTTGCTTACCTTTTTGGGTTATCATGGTTAGCTTATGCTATTGTTGTACTTTAATCAATGAACATGATGTGAACATTTATGATACGATGATGTTATCCTGATGATAATCTTGTGATATTTTAGGGGACTCAGGCCATTTTCCTGAGTACCTCTCCGTAAGGACCTCTTCATGGAGTGACCACCCGGGATAACAGTACAACCATGAGGGTGGAATGGGACGCCCTTAGCTAATTAATTAGATGAACCTAGGGGTGCAGTTGGCTTTGCCCTGAGGGCCGTCAATGAGGGCCAGGGCATAGTGCTCGCTCTGCCAAAGGGGGGTGCAGAGGTTCATTCTTGGTTTTGTTAGTCACCCACCTTGGGGTGGTGTATTGCGTTTGTACTACAGCGAAACCTAACGAGCAGCTATGCACCAGGGGAGTCTTTGTAAAGGCTACGTAGTGTATCCCTGGCCATTCACCTCGGTAGTGAAGATTGGGTCTGTACAACCTAGGCTGGAAAGGGATCACGACTCATGGGTAAAGTGTGCAACCTCTGTAGAGTGTTAGAAACTGGTATATCAGCCGAGCTCACGGTTAAGAGTGGCCTTGGGATCCTCTTTGATTAGAAGAACTTTGGATACTTTTAAAATGATGGTTAATAATGATGGTTATAATTCTGATCTCTGGTATTTTTTCTTGGAGGGAGTACATTTGGGTAATAACTGGGTTTACTACTAAAACTTGGCCCTATTGATAGTAATAAATACCTGACCAACTAAAAGCAACTACTTAACCTTAACCCCACATACAGCTAGTCCACTTTAGCCAAATAGGATAATTGCTGAGTACGTTGATGTGTACTCACCCTTGCTATACAAACCACCCCCACCCCAGGTTGTCCCCATTGTACTCAGTGCTCAGGAGGAGATGTTGGTAACATGGAGGACTTTAAGGAGTTTCAGGATTATGACAAGTTATCTTAGTGGCAACCCCACATTCAGTTGCATGTGAAGGCCTTAGCTACTACGTTTCATATTTTCGCACTTTGATGATGTTAATGTTAATGACTATGTATTAGACTCCGTGGATGTCTTGGACATCTTGATGTAATAAAAGTACATTTTCGCTATTTACTTTAAGCAATGTGTGATGATGTCCAATTATGTAATCGGTGTGTATGTGAGTTTCTGATCTTGGCACGTACATGGTTCGCATTCGGTTTACCTTCCAAAACCAGGTGTGACATAAGTGGTATCAAAGCCTTGCTGACTGTAGGACCGCTAACCTAGACTAGAATGGTTGCCCTAAGGACTATAGACCTCTACCCGTTACCTTGATCTTTACTGTCATTTCAAAAGTGGTCCTCTTGACAAATTCTATGTTATTACACATCTTACAAAATTTTGTCTCACTTCTGTGACGGAACCTCTCAAGGTATTAGGCCCACCTATAGATGTCCTTGTCTTAAGGACCTCGGACAACCCTGTAGATGCGCATAATCACTCGACAAGCTCAGGTCATTTGTATCATCATCATATCGCGCAAGAGCGCTTCACCCATCATGCAGACATTACACACAGCATCGGAGAAAAGAACAAGCGGAAGCGGATTACAATAACTTAATTTACATTCATAAAATATAGAGAGAGTGTTTATTACAATACTAGGTGTCTGAGTGCATAACATAATATTACATATCAGGGAGGTAAAACATCCTCCCACAGATAAGTTCACTGATTTGCCTCCTCCTTTGGCACCACCTTCGAGCAGAAACAACAAAACTCGGCTGTTTCATCACCTACAACAACATGGGTTCGAGAACCCTGAGTACGGAGTGTACTTTTGCAAGTCTTACCCAACAAAGGAAAAAGACTTCTCAAGGATATGCTGGCTTATGGGATTCAAGGTAAAGCTTATCAAGAATCAAAGACTCTGTTTGCAGAATGCTTACTAACAGTGGATCCTTAAAATTCTAGTTTTATTATCAGATTAAGTCATTACCTATATCTAGAGTTCTTTCTATCCTAGTTCAAGCACTTAGCCTATGCTAGCTGTCTTTCATCAGCCCTTCACTTTACTGGATTGCTACGTGAAGGGCAGTGACCAAGTCTTCATGTCCGAGAAGTAACGGCGATCCGAATCGATTAATACCTAGCTGGGGATCTCCAACCACACGACATATGTAGCACTTAACCCTTGCATATGTCAACTCGCCACCGGGTTTCTCAAGACCAGAATGGGTTCACGCCAACCGAGAGCATAGATATACCACCATCTAGCCTCTTGCCACGGAGGGTACACGCTACTCTCGCCATCTCTCCACTCCCATTGCGTGGTGGCCTTTCTGGTATTGGTTCGACCGAGGCAAAGCTTACCTATGACGAGGCATGTGGCCAGTTAAGAGGTCCTCAATCATCAAGCCTACATCAACATAGTCCTTAATCAACTCATACGGAGACACTACACCGAGACTTCCTTCTCGTGCAAGTCACTCGCCCGGTCTCGTCTTTATCATTTAAAACCCAAAGTTTGGTACCTGGCAGAGGTACATCTTTTCAGATGTTGAACCCATCACGGCCATGATGGATTCACCATCACCAGTCTTTTCTTTATAAAATCCCCATCCCATATGAAGCATCACCTTTTGTTTAAAACAAAACATTTTGTTTTCTAAAGCAAAGCTAAACACCAGAAAACTTTTAAGTAAAACAATTATCAAGGAATGGTAACCAGTCCAAGGAAACTCCGGACTTGATGTACTATAGTAGGTGGGTTCCATTCCAGATTTCTCCAAAATTGCTAAACCCATTACGGGGTTATTGAAGAATGATACTAAATTTGTTTGGTCCTCTAAATATAATGAGGCCTTTGAGCAGCTGAAAGTATTGTTGACCACTGCACTGGTGTTGGCCCAACTGGATATTGAAAAGCCCTTTGATGTATATTGTGATGCGTTAGGCAACTCGGATGTGTCCTAATGCAAGAAGGATGAGTCACAGCTTATGCTTCGCGACAACTACGCCGGCATGAGGAGCACTACCCGACTCATGATCTGGAATTGGCTGCAGTCATTCATGCCCTTAAAATTTGGCATCATTATCTACTGGGAAATATATGCCATTTGTATACGGATCACAAAAGTTTGAAGTATATATTTACCCAGTCGGAACTAAACATGAGACAAAGAAGGTGGCTCGAGCTAATCAAAGATTATGACTTGGAAATCCATTATCACCCAGGAAAGCTAATGTGGTGGCAGATGCTTTAAGTGGCAAAGCTTCTTGTCATTGTCTTACAGTAAGAACACCTGACACCACTCTATGTCAAGAAATGGAAAAGTTGAACCCTGGGTATGATACAACAAGGAACTTTGACACAGTTGAAGCTTGAGTCAGTTCTTCTGCAAAGAATTATTGATGCCCAAAGAACAGATAAAGGTATGAAGTATATTCATGAGAAAATAGAGGCTAGCAAGGCAAATTGTTTCAGGGCTTGTTTGGGATAAAGGGTAATGGAGGGGATTCAGGGGGCTAGAATCCCTCACTATTCAAAATTGAGTAGTGAGGGATTCTAGCCCCCTCAATCCACTCCATTACCTTTGATCCCAAACAAGCCCTTAGGAAAGATGATTGAGGAGTAAGATGGTTTAAAGATGCACATAGTATGCCAAAAGATGTTGTAGTCCACCAACAAATCTTGGACGAAGCTCATCTTAGTCGATATTCCATTCATCCTGGAAGCACTAAGATGTATCAAGACTTAAAGCAACATTATTGGTGGACTAAAATGAAGATTGAAATCGTAGGCTATGTGGCAAGATGTGACACCTGCAGACGTATCAAGGTAGTACATATGAAGGCCGCTGGACCATTACAATCCTTGCCCATCCCAACTTGGAAATGGGAAGATATTAGTATGGATTTCATCGTAGGATTGCTCAAGACAGCCAAAGGCTTTGACTCTATTTGGGTCATAATTGATCGGCTTACAAAGATTGCCCATTTTCTTCCCGTCAAGGCAAAATATCCAGTGGTTGCATATGCTAAACTTTATATTGCTCGTATTCTCAGTTTACATGGGGTTCCGAAGACGATAGTGTCAGACCGAGGGACCACAATTCGTATCCAAGTTTTGGGAAAAGCTGCACAAATCCTTGGGTACTAAATTACTCCACAGTTCGGCTTATCATCCTCATACAAGTGGACAAACTGAGAGAGTAAATCAGATACTTGAGATATGCTATGGGCATGTGTCCTAGAATTCCCGCAGAAATGGAAGATTGTCTGCCCTTGGCAGAATTTCCTTATAATAATAGTTACCTAGAAAGCATCGTTTGAGGCACTGTACGGGCGATGATGCCGAACACCCTTAAATTGGTCTGAACTGGGTGAATGGTGGTTTTCAGGCCTGACTTGGTTAAAGAGATTGAGGAAAAGGTTCAATGGATAAGACACAACAAGAAAACTATGCGGATAAACGGCACCGACCTTTGGTCTTTCAAGTTAAGGATCATGTGTACCTGAAAGTATCACCAATGAAGGGTGTTAGCCAGTTCGGGGTAAAAGGAAAGTTGGCACCTCGATATATTGGCCCATTTCCCATTCTAGAACAACGCGGACTAGTGGCATACAAACTTCAACTACCCGAATCATTATCTACGGTGCATAATGTGTTCCATGTATCCCAGTTGAAGAAATGCCTTCGAATTTCTGATCGAACCATAGATGTGGTCGATGTTAATTTGGAACCAGACTTGACTTATTCAGAACATCCTATTCGAGTTTTGGATCAAAAGTGTAACACCCAAAACCTATTTTAGGATATATGAAGGTTTCTCGAGAAGAGTTAAACTAAAATATCATTCAATAAAGATTTTTGAAGTTACTCATCCTAAAAAAGAATATATTTTTTAAAAAGAATAATAAATCTCTATTAAAGTACCCCTGTATGATTTTAGCTATCCATATGTTAAAATATATATACACATTTATATTTATTCTCTAAAGAATTTTATAAGCTAGAGAATTTATTCCTTCAATTACCTATTCCCTATTTCTAGTGTGTATGAAATGTGCATATAAAAGCATTGACAAAAATAAATAGGAATACGCATCATGCTGATAATCTCTTTGATTGTGTATTTAACTAGATTTTAAAGTATCCGCTCAACTATAATTTGGGATTCTAAGATTGAAATTGAAGTTGAAAATAGAAAAGGAGGAAAGAAAGGGGAAACAATATACACTAAGGAACTATACATATATATAGGAATAAATATATCATTTTAGGCTAGTACTTTTATTTGAGCACTTGATCCCTGAGTGAAACCTATAAACAAAATTGAAATCAAAATTATGAATTGAGTAGGAATATGAAATTAGAAGATAGAAATAAAAAAGGGAAATAAAAAGCAAAACCCGCTTTGGGCTGAATCCGTTGCGCCGGCCCATTTTCCCCCTGAGTCGCGCGGCCCACCAATGCGCCCGCACTCGCGCCCTGGTGCCCACTGTCGGGTGGGACCTACATCCCAGCCGCTCCGCTCACGCTCACGCACCGTAGAGGACGCGCGGGCCCCATCTTGCAGTCCCTTCCGTCCTCTGCCGGGTGGGGCCGCCGCGTCAGGGTCGTCCCCCTTCTATCTCCGCGCTCGGGTGAAACGGAACTGCACCATCACTGATTGGTGGGACCAGGGTGTCATGTCCGTCTTCCTCGCACGGACCTAATGGACATCGTCGAACCCGCCGGCTGGGAATCGTAGGGAATAGGCCGGTCGGACCGTTGCTCCTCGGGTTATAAAAGCTCAACCATCGTAACCCTATCCTCATCCGTGTGCGCCCACATCCTCTGCCCCAGCGTCGTAGTCCGTCGTTGGCAAGGAAGGCGCAAGTATTCGTCGTCGTAGATCCCAATGTCAGCTGCCATAATTCAAACTCCTCTGCGCATATACACTGACCACAGTTTCCCCAGGGTGTCGGTGCCCATACCCCTGAGTCTCATTACCAAGAGGGAGAGCAAGCTATATCACCAGGAGTAGGAGAGAGTGCTGTCGTCTGGAATGCCAGTGGGAGCCGCTGTCAGGCGTCTTGCGCGTATGTCGTCGTCGAGTCCTTGATGATCGCACTATGGGGTTCGCTAGGACCTAGGGAAGGCATTCATGAAATAACCAGCGCCGGGCGGCATGCCTGGACCGACCAATCGCTCGCCGGAGGACAACTTCCACCGTGGTGTGTGGTCGAGGGGTTCAGCGTCATAATCCCAGGTAAGAGGCTATCCAAATGGTCTGTTCTCGTCTCTAGTTCCATAGGACTGATTAGTGTGAGCTTGGAGTTTTGGCTCGACGGAGGGACCTGCGCCAGTGATGGTCTGCCGCGGGCTATCGTGGGCAGTGCGACTTAGCTCGGTCTCATGGGGAAGAAGGATGTGGGGCCTGTTAGATCTGTGCAGACGGCTGTGATTAAAAACGCAGATACCCTTTCGGTTAAGTAGAACGTGACCGTCCATCTATAAATCGACGATCGGGGTCGGGTCTTGGCCTCATTAAATCTGAAGCGTAGAATCGGGAATGGACGGTTCGGGTTCCACACCGATTCTAATGTAGCAAGATGTAATCCTGATCGTTTAGATGGGATCTGACAGCTCTAGTAGGCAGATACCCCTTCGGCCATAACGTGTTTTACAAAAGAGCCCCTGAAGTTCATTAAAATCAACCTGCCATCCATGTGGGGTGAATATGAGTCTTGGGAGACATTGCGAGTTAGCCCTTGACTCTTAAGAAATATTGTGCCCAGTCCAGAACCCCTAGGAAATTTAGAATTAATAAAGAAAATATGTTTCTAGTATAAAAATAAATCCATAAACTTGTTTAATTCATATTTAATTCATTCTAACTCCAAATTGTTCCATTCTAGTTGCAATAATTTTGTATTAATATTGTCTATCAACTAGTAACACTGTTTAGCCATGTAACTTGGAATAAAATTGTTCACTTGAGTTAATCTATTCTAAGTGCTAAATAACTTTAGAAATTCATAACTAAATAACAGTAATTCCAAATTTAGTAATTATTGTTCCTACGATCTCGTTACACAGCATAGAATATTATTATGCATTCCGTTCTACTATTTGGTGTCATGTTAATTTTGACTATACACTGTTTGTTTGTATTGCTATGTTTAGCAGTGAGGTCACGAGTCACCTGAAGAGCAAGTTGGTACTTGGAATCTCAAGTCCCAGGCAAATTGTGCCCTTGATCACTTCCTTTTTACCCAATCATGTTCTTATTGATCATAATGTTCTACATAGGTTAATTTTGATGGGACCCAATAGGTTACCCTAGTTTGACTATCTTTATACCTTGTTTACCACTGAATTTTTAGGTAGTACCTGCTATTGCTTTATGTGGTTTTGGGTATAGAGATACACAATATTCATGATTATACTTTTATTATTAGTTGTTATTTACTGTTCATGATAAGATCATTATGTTAATGGGAACATGGAGAACCACCCGGGAAAACAGTGCTACCATAAGAGTGGAATGGGACGCCCTTGGCTGACTAACTAGGAAAGCTAGTGGAGGACTACCTTACCCGGTAGGGGCAAGGGCAGTAGGGGTGGTTAGTGTGAGGAGGTCCTTGGGTTGATTTTGCTGCGATGGCGGTCAGGCGAGGGATCCCTGCACTAGAGCTTCCTATGAACTGTAGCGGGTTTTTCTGAAGCTAGTGGAACTTTGTAAAGGCCTCGTAGTGTTACCCTGCCTCGCCTCCTCGGTAGAGGTGTATGGGAAATCGTGAACCTTTCGAAGATGGGTAACATGACTTGTGGGTAAAGATACGCAACCTCTGCAGAGTGTGAAATTGGTATACTAGCCGTGCTCACGGTCATGAGCAGCTCGGACACTCACATGATTAATTTATGGAACTAAATTCAATTTGTCATATGCATTGCATTGCAGGTGTTGTTATCACTTTTGTTCTACTACTTAATTGGGTTGGTATTTACTTATACTTAGTAATTGCTAATAAAATTTCGACCAACTTTAAAAGCAATGCTCAGCTTTAACCATCCTCTTTGGTAAGCCTTATACTTCACATGAGCTCCCACCTTTGCCGAGTTCATGCACATTATTCCCCACAATTTGTTGAGCTGTGAACGTATGTGAGCTCACCCTTGCTGTCTCACACCCCCCACAGGTCAAGAACAGGTACCGCAGGATGAGGCGCATGGAGGATGCTGCGATGTGTTCATGAGAGGTCTAGGTCGTCGTCTCCTAGTCAACTTTGGGTTGCTGAATCGTTGTCTTCATATGATATAATTATTTATTTATTTTATATAGAACCCCTATTATGTAGTAAAGATGTGACATTCGATCCGGTGCCATGATTCATCATATGTGTGAGACTTGGTCCTAACACACCTGGTGATTATGTTCGCACCTGGGTCTTGGTGTCCCGAAACCTAGGTGTGACAGAAGTGGTATCAGAGGAATGTTGACTGTAGGATGAAACCTAGATAGAACTGGACAACCATTATCTACTTACCTTTGCTACTCTGATTCTTTCTAAACATTTCTTAATCTTTTCTCATCTATTTCCGCTATACTCTGATTATTCTTACCTTTTCACTTCTAAAGACAAAAGTGGATTTCACACTTTGAAATCTTGTACCTAATGTGACCTTTAGAAATAGGAGACCTACTCTTAGGAACAAAAACAAAACTATTTTTTAGGTATCTATATACTTGAATGTTTGTTCTTATGATACTTGTCTGATTTGGATCTTTGATTGAGTGTGATGAGTTGTGGAGTAATGTCCATAATTGCATCTGCATATACACAGTCAAAATAATAGTAATAATAATAATTGTGTCTATAAGGTAACTAGACAACTTAGATTATCCCCCACTAAAATATATTAAGCTTAATAGATTCATCTTATCTTAAAAGACTCTCTCTTATCTTAATAGTTCCATCTCATCTTGAAAAGATTTTATGTCATACTAATAGATCTAACTGACCATAAAAGATTCTACTATATTCTTAGAGATTCATCTTGTCCTAATAAGCATACCTATCCCAACCACTTTGTTTATCTCATTATAGTGTAACAACCATGATATATTCCAAAATAAATTAAGTAGATCTTATCTAGACTAATCTTGTCATACAAGTATAACCTAGATTTGATCCAATGTGATAAGATTAATGTAACCTAACGAAGGCTAACCTTAACTTGAGCTAATCTAATGTAAGTTGCTTAACAAAAAGGATAATACTGATGAAATAGATTAGACTCTACTCCTATTGAACATGTTTTAATTTAGTTCACTCTGCACTAAATTAAGAACGACAGACCAACTTGGCCAGATACAACTACCTTAACCGTCCGATAGTTGCATAACCCCTCTGTGTTAACCTAACAGAGATTCTGACTTACCTTCACCATATAATCTATCCTATCTCAAAAGATTCTAACCTATCCTAATAATATATATCCTACCCTAGTAGATCTATCCAACTTAAACTAGTCTAATCTAGTTATATTCAATCTAATCTAGACCCTACCTAATCTAATATGATCCAATCTAAAGTGAGTTACTCAATGCTGGTACAAAAGATAAGGCCATACTCCTAATTTACATACGCCTAAGTTGGTGACTTAGATCAACTCGGCCATACCCAACAACTTGACCTACATAATAGGTTACATAACCTATCCAAACCATTCAGAAGCAAAACAACCAAACCAGATTCTGACTCACCTTATTTAACTCATAGCCACCTACTAAACTAGCGGCTCTACCTATTTGTCACCTATAAATCTGCCTTAACTACATGTCCCTAATTCAGATAACAACTTCAAGAACAAAGATCGAAGATGATCGCCATCATCAAATCAAGGAAGGATAAGATTCAAGCCGGATCTTCAAAGGAATCGAGATCCACAATCTTGATGGAGTCTTTTCTTACCCCACTCCTTCTTACCCAAACCTATATATGCTTTAAAAGATATCTTTTATCCTGCATAATAAAGTGGCTATACCCATATATACCCAGGCTTTCCTAATCATCTGATAAATTGTGATATATAAAAAAGGAATTTTGGTATTAAAATAAATTAGAAACTAACCCATAGACTACAAACAATTTCTTCTACAAATCTCGAGAACGAGATTTCTGTTAAGGGGGTAGAATTTGTAACTACCCAAAATCTTATTTTAGGATTTATGAAGGTTTCTCGAGAAGAGTTAAACTAAAATATCATTCAATAAAGATTTTTGAAGTCACTCATCCTAAAAATGAATATATATTTTTTTAAAAGAATAATAAATCTCTATTAAAGTACCCCTGTATGATTTTAGCTATAAATTTGTTAAAATATATATACACATTTATATTTATTCTCTAAAGAATTTTATAAGCTAGAGAATTTATTCCTTAAATTACCTATTCCCTATTTCTAGTGTGTATGAAATGTGCATATAAAAGCATTGACAAAAATAAATAGGAATATGCATCATGATGAGTATCTCTTTGATTGCGTATTTAACTAGATTTTAAAGTATCCGCTCAAATATAATTTGGGATTCTAAGATTTGAATTTGAAGTTGAAAATAGAAAAGGAGGAAAGAAAGGGGAAACAATATACACTAAGGAAATATACATATATATAGGAATAAATATATCATTTTAGGCTAGTACTTTTATTTGAGCACTTGATCCCTGAGTGAAACCTATAAACAAAATTGAAATCAAAACTATGAATTGAGTAGGAATATGAAATTAGAAGATAGAAATAAAAAAGGGAAATAAAAAGCAGAACCCGCTTTGGGCTGAATCTGCTGCGCCGGCCCATTTTCCCCCGTCAGCCGCGCGGCCCACCAATGCGCCCGCACTCACGCCCTGGCGCCCGCTGTCGGGTGGGACCTACATCCTAGCCGCTCAGCTCACGCTCACGCACCATAGAGGACGCGTGGGCCCCATCTTGCAGTCTCTTCCGACCTCTGTCGGGTGGGGCCGCCGCGTCAGGGTCATCCCCCTTCTATCACGCACTTAGGTGAAATGGAATTGCGCCGTCACTGATTGGTGGGACTAGGGTGTCATTTCCGTCTTCCTCGCACGGACCTAACAGACACCGTCGAACCCACCGCCGGGAATCACGGGGAATAGGCCGGTCGGACCGCTGCTCCTTGGGTTATAAAAGCTCGACCATCGTAACCCTCTCCTCATCCGTGTGCGCCCACATCCTCTGCCCTAGCACCATAGTCCGTCGTCGGCAAGGAAGGGGCGAGTATTCGCCGCTGTAGATGCCAATGTCAGCTGCCATAATCCAAACTCCTCTGCGCATATACACCGAGCACAGTTTCTCCAGGGTGTCGGTGTCCAAACCCCTGAGTCTCATTACCAAGAGGGAGAGCAAGCTATATCGCCAGGAGTAGGAGAGAGTGCCGTCGTCAGGAATGCCAGTGGGAGCCGCTATCGGCGTCTTGCGTGTATGCCGTCGTCGAGTCCTTGATGATCGCACCATGGGGTTCCCTAGGACCCTAGGGAAGGCATTCATGAACTAACCAGTGCCGGGCGGCATGCCTGGATCGACCAATCACTCGCTGGAGGACAACTTCTGTCGTGGTGCGTGGTCGCAGGGTTCTGCATCATAATCCCAGGTAAGAGGCTATCCAAATGGTCCGCTCTCGTCTCTAATTTGCATAGGACTGATTAGTGTGAGCTTGGAGTCTTGGCTCGACAGGGGGACCTAGTGATGGTCCGCCGCGGGCTATCGTGGGCGCGCAGGCTTTGCTCGGTCTCGTGGGGAAGAAGGACGTGGGGCCGTTAGATCTATGTGGACGGCTGTGATTAAAAACGTAGATACCCTTTCGGTTAAGTAGATCGTGACCGTCCGTCTATAAATCGACGATCGGGGTCGGGTCTTGGCCTCGTTAAATCCAAAGCGTAGAATCGGGAGTGGATGGTTCGGGTTCCACGCCAATTCTAATGTAGCAAGATGTAATCCTGATCGTTAAGATGGGATCTCATGGATCTAGTAGGCAGATACCCCTTCAGCCAGATTGTTTTACAAAAGAGCCCCTGAAGTTCATTAAAATCAACGCGCCATCCACACGGGGTGAATATGAGTCTTATGAGAAATTGAGAGTTAGCCCCTGATCTCTTAAGAAATATTGTGCCTAGTCCAGAACCCCTAGGAAATTAAGAATTAATAAAGAAAATAGGTTTCTAGTATAAAAATAAATCCATAAACTTGTTTAATTCATATTTAATTCCTTCTAACTCCAAATTGTTCCATTCTAGTTGCAATAATTTTGTATTAATATTGTCTATCAACTAGTAACACTGTTTAGCCATGTAACCTAGGAATAAAATTGTTCACTTGGGTTAATCTATTATAAGTGCTAAATAACTTTAGAAATTCATAACTAAATAACAGTAATTCCAAATTTAGTAATTTTTGTTCCTACGATCTCGTTATGCAGCGTAGAATATTATTATGCATTTAGTTCTACTGTTTGGTGTGATGTTAATTTTGCCTATACACTGTTTGTTTGTATTACTACGTTTAGAAGTGAGGTCACGAGTAACCTGAAGAGCAAGTTGGTACCTGGAATCTCAAGTCCTAGGCAAGTTGTGCCCTTGATCACTTCCTTTTTACCCAATCATGTTCTTATTAATCATAATGATCAGCATAGGTTAATTTTGATGGGACCCAATAGGTTACCCTAGTTTGACTATCTTTATACCTTGTTTACCACTGAATTTTTGGGTAGTACCTGCTATTGCTTTATGTGGTTTTGGGTATAGAGATACACAATATTCATTATTATACTTTTATTATCAGTTGTTATTTACTGTTCATGATAAGATCATTATGTTAATGGGAACATGGAGAACCACCCGGGAAAAAAGTGCTACTACAAGGGTGGAATGGGACGCTCTTGGCTGACTAACTAGGAAAGCTACTGGAGGACTACCTTACCCGGTAAGGGAAAGGGTAGTAGGGGAATGGTCAGTGTTGGGGAGGTCCTTAGGTTGATTTTGCTATGATGGCGGTCAGGCGAGGGAATCCCTGCACTGGAGCTGCCTATAAACTGTAGCAGGATTTTCTGAAGCTAGTGGAACTTTGTAAAGGCCTCGTAGTGTTACCTTGCCTCGCCTCCTCGGTAGAGGTGTATGGGAAGTCATGATCCTTTGGTAGATGGGTAACATGACTTGTGGGTAAAGATGCGCAACCTCTGTAGAGTGTAAAACTGGTATACTAGCCGTGCTCACGGTCATGAGCAGCTTAGACACTCACATGATTAATTTATGGAACTAAATTCAATTTGTCATATGCATTGCATTGCAGGTGTTGTTATCACTTTTGTTTTACTACTTAATTGGGTTGGTATTTACATATACTTAGTAATTGCTAATAAAATTTTGACCAAATTTAAAAGCAATGCTCAAGCTTTAACCATCCTCTTTGGTAAGCCTTACACTTTACATGAGCTCCCACCTTTGGCGAGTTCATGCACATTATTCCCCACAACTTGTTGAGCTATGAACGTATGTGAGCTCACCCTTGCTGTCTCACACCCCCCACAGGTCAAGAACAGGTACCACAGGATGAGGCGCATGGAGGACGCTGCGATGTGTTCGTGAGAGGTCTAGGCCGTCGTCTCCCAGTCAACATTTAGTTGCTGGATCGTTGTCTTCAAATGATGTAATTATTTATTTATTTTGTATAGAACTCCTGTTATGTAGTAAAGATGTGACATTCGATCCTGTGCCATGATTCATCATATGTGTGAGACCTTGGTCCGAGCACACCTGGTGATTATGTTCGCGCCCAGGTCTTGGTGCCCCGAAACCCGGGTGTGACAAGAATGATAGAATCACTTGAAAAAGGACTCTTAAATTCTATAAGGTACAATGCAACCAACACGCTAAAGACGAAGCTACTTTGGAAACTCAAGAGTTCTTAGAGAAAAATTTTCCTGGGTTTTTAGCTTCATGTAACATGTAGAGATTTGTACCCCTTATTGTAAAGTTGGAACAAGCCCCAAACCACCCTTTGCTTTGTAAGATAAATAAGGAAATAAAATTGTGACGTGTTTTCTTTTCCATTACTTACCCTAGGACCTTAAATCTCGGGACGAGATTCTTTTATGGGGGGAAGGATGTAACACCCCTGGTGTTACTAGAACTAAAATTTGAGCATGGCATCATATGCACTGACATGTAATTATGTTTGTTACACCTAGAATGCATCCACTAGGAAAAACTTCAAAACAAGTGTGATGTGGTGATTTGAAGTATTCTTAACCCTAGAGTAAGGTACTTAACCCTGGGATTAGGGAATATGGGTAAATGTGAGACCAAATTGAGTATGACCTCAAAAGCTATTGGAAATGTTCACAAGAGATGAAGTTTGATGAATTTGAGTGGCACAAAAACCCTAAAGCACCCCAAAACCCTAAATGGAACCCTAGAAACCCTAGTTTGTACCCTATATGGTGATTTCAATTTCTATACACTTTTGGACCAAAATGCATATATCAAAGTGGTAGAGCACCAAAAACCAAACAACTTTTACATTGGAGGATTTTCAAGTAATGTGGAACAAATTGGACTTAAGTGCAAAAGGCCTCAAGAGCACCCATGTGGTTAACTCTGAAAATTTAGTGTAATTAGGCCAAGTTTGAGGCATTATATTTCTTAATCCATAAAGGTTTTGCTCTAGGTCAATACATCAAACTTGTAGAGCTATGTTAGGGGTACAAGTTTGATTAAGTGACTATGCATTGGTGCTGTACAGAAATTAGAGAAAATTGGGTCTAAAGTCGGGCTGTCAGACAACTTCAGTTCTAAAAACTAAAGTTCAGTTACATTTGGTTAACTTTGGAGGCAGTTTGTGTTTAATTCGATGAAGTTAAGGCCAGAGTCACTGTTGCAAAATTGAAGCCCTAACATTGGTGAACAAATTTGTTGTATTAACCTTGGCCTGGTGCTTGTATGATTATTGGAGTAAATCACTCCCAAACTTCGGTCGTCACGCACTTGGGAGGGTGGTGTTCAGTGATGAACAGTAACCTGACGAAGATCGCCAGGTTTAGTGCACTGCTATGATACCCAATTTTCAAAAAAAGAGAAGTTGAAGTTTATCCTTTTTTCTTTTTTTCTTCCGGGTCCTGTGCAATTGGGGTTTGGAGTTTTAGGAGGCATACTTCAGTAAAACAGTAGAATTTTGTTTGAGTTGTACGCTGGGGTCGGGAGCACAGGCGTGAGAGCGGATTTGGGCCGTTGATCTCGATCCGACGGAGGGAAGCCCACTCCACTTCCCCCCAAAACCCTAGCCGACCCCCTCCTCCCTCTTTTGGTTTTGGCTGCCGCCCCCTCCCCCTCCCTCTTCTCCTTTCCCAAGATCTTGTAGCCCCCAAGTTCTTGCAGCTGCCCCACACAACCCTAGGCGCCACCTCCCATCTCGTCCTCTCCAAGGTGCAGCCATTTCCCGTTTGGATCTTCTTCGTGTTGGTGCAAGCTTTCAAGTGGAGTATTGGCGGGAAGAAGGAAGGAGGGAAGGAGAAACTCAAGGTGATCTTGAGGTTATTTATGTATTTGTGCTGCAATTCATTTGGTTATATGTTTACCTATGCGAATCGGTAGATGTGCTGTCTAGAATTTTTGTTGGTGGGCGAACAACAGTAGTATTATTAGTTTCTGGGATTTTTCGGGGATAATTAGTGGTAAACATTACAATATTCATGTAGAGCTTTGTCATATCTTTCCAACGAGTACTTATGCGCTCGTTTCGGAGGTATATTTTAGGAGATAACGATGTTTGAACCCCGCCAGGTTGCTGTCCAAAAACAGATTGCAGGGTGTGTCTTGTGGGCTGTTTGGGGTCATTTAGATGTTGGAATTTAATTATCATTTTAATACAAAACTTGTGGGGAATTTTATGTAGATGGTTCTGGAGTTTTTTTGTTTCCACTGCTGTCATAATTTTAAAGATATGAAATTGTCAAGCAGCGCCGCTGCAGTTTGGTGGGTGATGGGGAGAGATGTCGCTCACGATGTGTTTGGAGTTGTGCGTAGGTGCGGCATCGTTTATGAGCATTTGTTATGTGGATTTGTGCACTAAGTTGTGTGTCAAAAACAGGTGGTGGACTCTCGAATCGTACTTAGGATTTGTCCAAATTCCCCAGTGAAGACAAGTAAAATAGTGATGGTTTATACCGTTGGTTGAATTATGTGTCTTATGCTTGATTATATCCATGTCAAATGTGTTCATCCTCGTGATCCATTTTGAGAATTGTTGCTTGAAGTTATTCATGTTCTATTATTTACATATGTGAGAATGTTGTTCGAGCATGTTACACGTGTTGATTATTATATTGAAGTAGTGGAAGTATATGTTTAACACCTGTTAGTTGGGGTGGTCTCATGTTGGTGTCATGCATAGTGCATCCATCATCTTTTGCATGGAAGTTTCGTCGCGATCTTATGGTCCAACCAGTATCGGTACAATAAGCATCATACGTTGCCCGAGGAGGGGTATGATGCAGCTTCATATCCTTAGAGGTATGAAGGCAGAAGTCATTACTGCATCTGTAGCCATGTGCATTCAGTGGGAGAAACGTGGAACCTGTTATGGTTGTGTGGATATTGTGGATCTTCACTTTGTGTTTCATTTTGGAACTGAGTAATTGGATATCTTGTTTACTTGCTACATTTTATATTCAAGAAGGGAGTTGTGAACTTCGTGGTTGTTAAAAACACGGTTTGTTTACATTGTCAAATTGCTATTTGATCTTTTTACTTGCTAAGATGTGTCACCTCACTCTTGCATTTTTTGATGCAGGCTCTTGATCTTTGCTTGGGGAAAGGAGGGAAGTAGCAGAACGATCACTACACCCTTAAATAATTATACCACTACTTAGTAATGATGTTAAACAGGGGTTTTAGGACAAGGGGGTTGATTGTTATGAAATAGTGTGTGCCAGAGAATTAATATGTTCTAGTCTTCATGGTGGTCAAAATTTTTGGTTGGCTGATTTCATTTTATTTTGGTCTTGATTGTTCATTTTTACCTCTGCATCCTGATTATACACTATGAATTACCTTTATTTTTACATCATGTATAAACTCTTTGTTCCTCTCGTTATGCTTACTTTCAAGGGAGGTGCTGCTAGATTTTATTTTACTTTCTGTTTCCATTTCTTTTCTTATGTTTTTTTTAAAATTTGTGGGAAGGGTCTTTGGTAACACTCATTGTGTGGGAGCAACTGGGGTGTTACAGTTGGTATCAGAGCTATAGGATGTAGGTCCTAGCAAGTGAAATAATGATAAATTGACACACTGCACATATAGGATGGGTTTCCTGCTTTACTATTGATACATTATGATATTGTCAGTGTTGGTTTGACATTATTTGATGAGGTGCTATGCCAATCTTATTTACTTATTTACTTACCCCTGTGGCTGTAGTTATGCCGCCTCGTAGGGCTCAGTGGCAGCCCGCAAGTTCCTAGTCGGGGATTCTATGAGTCCGGCGACAATGTTAGCCGCGATGCAGGCTAGGGCCCGTAACCCAAACCTAGAATACCCGGGCCCGAACCCAAAATACCCGAAACCCGAAGTTTGTTCGGGAATTTCGGGTAGCAACTTGCAAAACCCGAATTTATTTCGGGTAATTCGGGTATCACAATCGGGTACCCGAAATACCTGAATTACCCGAACTTTCATGTGTCATGTACTCATGTCATGCTTAATTATTAATTTGTACATCTATAATTATATGTAAGGGTGCATAATTTGTGATTGTAGATTGCTTGTGTTTTATATGTCCATGTATATCATTATTCAAATTGTATTTTTATACTAATTTAATAGGGTGTATGTGTTTTTATGAAGCCAACACAACAATTCGGGTAGTTCGGGAATACCTGAACTCGAACCCAAAATTTCGGGTACCCAAATTTTCGGGTATTGTAAAACCCGTTGTAATTTTGGGTATCGATTCTCAAAACCCGAAATTGTAAATACCCGAATTACCCGACCCAAAATTTTTGGGTAACCCAAGCACCCACCCCTAATGCAGGCCATGCAGCAGGAGTTGGCCATTCTGAGGCAAGCTATTCCTGTTGCCCCTGCGGGTGCTACTCAGGGTGTTGGAGGTGGAGGAGTGCCTGGGGCGCTGTTCCCGCGGGTGCTGCTCCAGGTGGCGGGGCTGAGGTGCCCCTTCCAGTTAGTGACCTTTCTCTGATGCAGTGGATGGGCATGAAGCTGGACACCTTTGATGGCAGTGGTACTCCGCTCGAGGCGGCGGATTGGCTGACTTATGTGGAGGATAGGATGGATGTCTTCGAGATTGTGTATGGTGATCGTGTCCGTTTTGGCACACAGCTCTTGAAGGGAGAGGCTCAAATTTGGTGGAAAGGCATGCAGGCAGCTCACTCTTCATCACCAGGAGTCCTGTCCTGGGATGTTTTCATCAGGTAGTTTGAGAGGAGGTTCCACCTAGTCACCTTCCTGGAGAAAATGAAGATTGATTTGCAGTCTTTCAAGCAAGGGAAGAAGTCCATCACAGAGTATGAAGCGGGCTTTAACAAGATGGTCCGCTTTGTTCCTCATGTGGCTTACAATGAGTTGGAGAAGGCGAGCCAGTTCCTGTCAGGGCCTGAAACCTTCTATCAAACATGCTCTAGGCACCTTTCCATTGTTGGATTTTCGTACTATGGTGGAGCAGGCATTGGGTGTGGAGATGCAACACCAGTACACCATGGAGTCACTAGAAGTCTTCGGGTGTTGATCAGCCTCGTGGCCAGGACGTGAGCAGGGGCAGCATTAGGGGTCCAGCTCACAAGAGGGTCAAGTCACAACACCAGCATCACCACCACTATCGTGGTAAACCCTCTGAATCGGGTACTTCAGGAGGAAGTACTTAGAGGTATCGGGCTGTTCCTAAGCCCGGGCTGGGGCTGGTATGTTTCCGTTGTGGTGAAGCGCATCGCCGTGCCGAGTGTCAATGGAGTGGCAGGTGCTCTATCTGCAGCCAAGATCACAAGGATGTGGTGTGTAGGAGGAATCCCAACTGGGAAGCTCAGATGGGAGCCAGTGACTTCTTCCTCTTCTCAGGGCAATGTCAACATGATGTCAAGCGCTGAGCAGCAATTTTCAGCACCACCCCCCGCAGCAGTTTTATGTGCCTGGGACTCCTCAGTTTGTGCCTATGCAGGGTTTTCCTTAGTATCTGGCCGCGCCTACTCCTGCACCGACTACTTCTATACCATCACAATTTGGAGCTCCGCATCTGCCTCATCCGACGACTCCGTGGGGTTCGTCTGTTAACTTCACTCCCGGAGCTTCCTCTTCTGCGGGTATTTCCGGAGCATATGTGCTACTGCTCTAGGGATGGCAGAGAGTAGGAAGACATGGTGACAGGTACGATCTCAGTTTATTTGTTTGTGGCCTATGCTCTTTTTGACTCTGGCGCTAGCTATTCGTTTATTTCAGAGAATTTTGTGTCGTGGGCTTGTCTTTCGATGCAGAGGTTGGGCCACCCAATTATGGTTAGTTCTGCTAATGGCTCCATTATTAGCTGTTCAGTTTGTCAGGGTTGTTCTATCATTCTTGCTGATGAGGTCTTTTCAGCTAATCTTGTGGTGATTTCCTTGGGGGCATTAGATGTTATCTTGGGTATGGATTGGTTATCTCAGTATCGTGCAGTTATATCCTGTTTTTGGAAGACAGTGTTATTGCAGGCGCCATCGGGTAGGGAGGTGGTATTCTTGGGAAGTTCTCCAAAGTTCACGTTATCCTTGTTGTCGCAATTGCCTTCCAGATCATCGGTCAAGGAAGTCGGGAATCTTTTTCTCCATGGTGGAGGAGGGAGATGCTGCCTTGCGGGTGCAAGACATCCGTGTGGTGTGTGACTATGCCGACGTGTTTCCAGTAGAGCTTCCAGGCATTCCACCGGAGCGTGATGCGACTTTTGAAATCAAACTGATTCCGGGTACTGCAAGCCTATTCATAAGGCCCCGTATCGGATGGCTCCAAAGGAGCAGGTTGAATTGAAGCAACAATTGGATGATCTGCTGGCTAAGGGTTTCATTAGGCCTAACAGGTCACCATGAGCTTCTCCAGTATTGCTTTGAATCAAGTGACAATCAAGAATAAATATCCACTACCCCTCATTGAGGTTCTCTTTGAATAGTTGAGGGGTGCCCAGGTGTTCTCTAAAATTGATTTGAACTCTGGTTATCATCAATTGAGGATTCGTGAGGAGGATATTGAGAAGACAAGCCTTTTGCACCAGGTATGGGCATTTCAAGTTCATAGTCATGTCCTTTGGCTTAACTAATGCCCCTGCTGCTTTTAATGGAAGCAATGAATAGGATGTTACATGAGTTCTTGGATGATTTTGTGGTCATGTTTCTGGATGATATTATGATTTATTCAAAAACTAGAGGAAGAGCATGAGCGGCATCTCCATCTCGTTCTAGGTGCTCTTAGGAAGAATCAGTTTTATGGCAAATTGAAGAAGTGTGCCTTTTGGCTGTCGGAAGTGGCTTTCTTGGGTCATGTGATTAATCAGTAGGGCATTGCGGTTGATCCCAAGAATGTCGCGGTTGTGGTGGAGTGGAAGAGACCCTCTAGTGTCTCTGAAATCCAAAGTTTCTTGGGGCTTGCTAGATATTATCGGTGTTTCGTACCAAATTTTTCCAGCATTGCTAAGCCTTTGACCAGACTCTTGGAGAAGGGAGTTCTTTTCGTCTGGTCCAGCGATTGCGAGGTCAGTTATTAGACATTGAGGAACAAGTTGGTGAACGCCCCTATCCTAGCTTTGCCTGAGAGCGGTAAGTGTTTCACAGTTTATACAGATGCTTCTCGTATTGGTCTTGGCTGTGTATTGATGCAGGAAGGCAGAGTGATTGCTTATGGCTCCAGGCAGTTGAGTAAGCACGAGGGGAATTATTCGACTCATGACCTCGAGTTGGCCACGGTGGTTTTTGGCCTAAAATCATGGAGGCATTATCTTTATGGCGAGTCTTGCGACATCTACATCGATCATAAAAGTCTCAAGTATATTTTCACTCAGAAGGAGCCTGAATTTGAGCAGCGTCGGTGGCTCGAATTGATAAAAGATTATGATCTATCCATTCATTATCACCCGGGGAAGGCAAATGTGGTGGCTGTTGCCCTTAGCAGGTCTGGGGTTCCCAAAGTGGCCTTGTCTTTGATCGCAGATCTAGACTGTATGGGGGTCCGCTTTGTGCTATGTCGGCATCGCTAGTGAGGAGACTCGGATGCTCATTCAATCCTCCCTTCTAGAGAGAGCGCGTGTGGCTCAGCAGCAGGATCATTTGTTACAGGAAGCTCAAAAGAGGGTCAGCGATGGTAAACCCCGTGAGTTCACCATTGATGAGAATGATTTGGTTCGTTTCAGGGGCTGTCTTTGTGTGCCTCAGAAATCAGAGGTGAAGATGGATATCTTGAGAGAAGCTCATAAAATGCCTTACACCGTTCACCCTGGCGAAAACAAAATGTACAGAGATTTGAAGCAAAACTTCTAGTGGAAGAGGATGAAGGTTGACGTTTCTAAGTATGTGGCTGCCTATGAGGTATGTCAGCACATGAAGGCCGAGCATAATAGGCTTGCAGGTTTATTGAAGCCATTGGAAATTCCTAGAGTGGAAGTGGGAGCATATCACCATGGATTATGTGGTGGGCTTACCTCGTTCTCCTTGAGGCAGGGATGCTATATGGGTGGTAGTGGATCCCTGGACTAAGTCTGCGCACTTTATTCCCATGAAGACCACAAATTTAGCTTCAGAGTTGGTTCCCTTGTGTATGAAAGAAGTAATCAGGCTTCACGGGGTGCCTAATGTCCATTGTTTCAGATCGAGACTCCAAATTTTTATCCAAATTCTAGGAGAGTCTTCACAGTGCATTGGGTACCAAGCTCTCTCTTAGTGTCGCTTTTCACCCTCAGACTGATGGTCAGTCAGAGCGAACTATCCAAACCATGAAGATATGTTGCGTGCTTGTGTTCTATCTTGGAAGGGTAGCTAGGAGGATCATCTCGCCTTGGCCGAGTTCGCTTATAACAATAGCTACCAGGCTAGCATCAAGATGGCACCATATGAGGCTTTATATGGCAGGCGGTGTATCTCCCCTCTGTGTTGGGAGACTATGGAGAGAGATCTCTGGTTGGTCCTGATTTGGTTCAGCAGACATCTGAGAAGGTTCGGGAGATTCGTCAGAATATTTCCCAAGTAGCCTCACACTCGGACTTATTAGTCCACAAGACTTTAACATACTTAATGGATCTCCTTCTCATAACACGTTTCGAGGACTCCAAGATATGCACCGGACAACACTCCAGAGTCAAATCCTGCTGCACAGCAATCGGTTCCAACTCGATTTGATGGTCCGGATCCCGCAAAAACTTTCTCAGCATAGAGACATGAAATACTGGATGAAGAGTTATGCTGATGTGAGGAGGTGGGACTTGGAATTTGTAGTGGGTGATCAAGTCCTTCATCAGGGTATCATCCTACTAAAGGAGTTGTTCGGTTCGGTGTCTCTGGAAAGCTTAGCCCGAGATACATTGGACCATTCACTATCTTGGCCCAGGTTGGCAGCTTGCTTATCGCTTGCAATTGTCGGATTCCATGGCAGGGGTACATCCAGTATTTCATGTCTCTATGCTGAGAAAGTTTTTGCGGGATCCGGACCATCAAATCGAGTTGGAACCGATTGCTGTGTAGCAGGATTTGACTCTGGAGTGTTGTCCGGTGCATATCTTGGAGTCCTCGAAACGTGTTATGAGAAGGAGATCCATTAAGTATGTTAAAGTCTTGTGGACTAATAAGTCCGAGCGTGAGGCTACTTGGGAACTTGAGGAGCTGATGCGGCAGAAGTACCCCGAACTTTTCGTTATGGGTGAGCTTCTTTGTTTTCGCTAATCTTTCTGTTGTCGTTCCGATAGAAGCAGTGGAATTCGAGGTCGAATCCTTTTTTAGAGGGGTAGAGTGTGATACCCAATTTTCAAAAAAAAGAGAAGTTGAAGTTTATCCTTTTTTTCTTTTTTTTTTCTTTCGGGTCCTGTGCTATTGGGATTTGGAGTTTTAGGAGGCATACTTCAGTAAAACAGTAGAATTTTGTTTGAGTTGTACGCTGGGGTCGGGAGCACAGACGTGAGAGCGGATTTGGGTCGTTGATCTCGATCCGACGGAGGGAAGCCCACTCCTCTTCGCCCCTAAAACCCTAGCCGACCCCCTCCTTCCTCTTTTGGTTTTGGCCGCCACCCCCCCTCTCTTGTTCCATTTAGCCGCCGCCCCCCTCCCTATTCTCCTTTCCCAAGATCTTGCAGCCGCCCCCAAGTTCTTGCAGCTGCCCCACACAACCCTAGCCGCCACCCCCCATCTCCTCCTCTCCAAGGTGCAGCCCTTTCCTGTTTGGATCTTCTTCGTGTTGGTGCAAGCTTTCAAGTGGAGTATTGATGGGAAGAAGGAAGGAGGGAAGGAGGAACTCAAGGTGATCTTGAGGTTATCTATGTATTTGTGCTGCAATTCGTTTGGTTATATGTTTACCTATGCGAATCGGTAGAGGTGCTGTCCAGAATTTTTGTTGGTGGGCGAACAACAGTAGTATTATTAGTTTCTGGGATTTTTCGGGGATAATTAGTGGTAAACATAGTGAGAATCATGTAGAGCTTTGTCATATCTTTCCAACAAGTACTTATGCGCTCGATTCGGAGGTATATTTTAGGAGATAACGCTGCTTGAACCCGGCTAGGTTGCTGTCCAAAAACAGATTGCAGGGTGTGTCTTGTGGGCTGTTTGGAGTTATTTAGATGTTGAAATTTAATTATTATTTGAATACATAACCTGTGGGGAATTTTATGTAGATGGTTCTGGAGTATTTGTTTGTTACCACAGCTGTCATAATTTTGAAGATATGAAATTGTCAAGCAGCGCCAGCTGCAGTTTGGTGGGTGATAGGGAGAGATGTCGCTCGCGACGGGTTTGGCAGTTGGGCGTAGGTGCAGCGTCGTTTATGAGCATTTGTTATGTGGATTTTGTGCACTAAGTTGTGTGTCAAAAATAGGTGGTGGACTCCTAGATCGTACTTAGGCTTTGTCCAAATTCCCCGGTGAAGGCAAGTAAAATAGTGATGATTTATACCGTTGGTTGAATTATGTGTCTTATGCTTGATTATATCCATGTCAAATGTGTTCATCCTCGTGATCGATTTTGAGAATTGTTGCTTGAAGTTATTCATGTTCTATTATTTACATATGTGAGAATGTTGTTCGAGCATATTACACGTGTTGATTATTATATTGAAGTAGTGGAAGTATATGTTTAACACCTGTTAGTTGGGGTGGTCTCATGTTGGTGTCATGCATAGTGCATCCATCATCTTTTGCATGAAAGTTTCATCGCGATCTTATGGTCTGACCGTACCAGTACAATAAGCATCATACGTATGATGCAACTTCATATCCTTAGAGGTATGAAGGCATAAGTCATTACTGCATCTGTAGCCATGTGCATTCATGGGAGAAACGTGGAACCTGTTATGGTTGTGTGGATATTGTGGATCTTCACTTTGTGTTTTATTTTGTAATTGAGTAATTGGTATCTTGTTTACTTGCTGCATTTTATATTCAAGAAGGGAGTTGTGAACTTCGTGGTTGTTAAAAACACGGTTTGTTTACATTGTCAAATTGCTGTTTGATCTTTTTACTTACTGAGATGTGTCATCTCACTCTTGCATTGTTTGATGCAGGCTCTTGATCTTTGCTTGGGGAAAGGAGGGAAGTAGCAGCACGGTCACTACACCCTTAAATAATTATACCACTGCTTAGTAATGATGTTAAACAGGGGTTTCAGGATAAGGGGGTTGATTGTTATGAAATAGTGTGTGCCAGAGAATTAATATGTTCTAGTCTTCATGGTGGTCGAAATTTTTGGTTGGCTGAATTCATTTTATTTTGGTTTTGATTGTTCATTTCTACCTCTGCATCCTGATTATACACTGTGGATTACCTTTATTTTTACATCATGTATAAACTCTATGTTCCTCTCGTTATGCTACTTTCAAGGGAGGTGCTGCCGGATTTTATTTTACTTTCTGCCTCCATTTCTTTTCTTATGTCTTTTTAAAATTTGTGGGAAGGGTCTTTGGTAACACTCATTATGTGGGAGCAATGGGGTGTTACAACTGCCGCCGGTGATCTCGCGCTGAGATTCGAGTTCGCTGGGGAGATTCGTGCTTGGTGCGAACTGGATAACCGCGGGGGGGGGGGGGGATAAAAGATCTGGCGGGGGGTGGATTTGGTCGGGGGTAGGAGCTTATCGGTTGCACTTGATGGCCGTGCGATGTGGCCGGGCGGCCGGTGTCGTCGTGGGACGCCGGCGATCTCAATTGCGCCACGCCGTGACCCTTTCACCACATAGCTTTAATCGTGGCACGCCAGGGATTACCATCTTTGAGCCCTTGCACCGGCAGGCGCCACAACGAACTCGCCAGTGAAATATCCCACCGCTGCCTTGTTCGTCTTCGGCCAAAATTGGCGTGACGCAGTAGCCGATCCCTTTAAATTGAGTGATGCCCTCGCTCCGCTTCTCTGTTAAGCCTTCATTCCACCCCCAGGTAGGCGTTCTCATGCACCGTAGCCCCCAGTCATCGGATTTCCCCCAAATTGGTCATCCACGGCGCCGTGAGACGCCGCGCTATGGCTAGCCACCCATAGGTCCGTTTGTGTCCTTCTCGTCCGTGTTTCTACATCCTCTTGCGTCTGTGATGCTCATCGGCTCAACCGAATGGACTCTATTGCGCCGTAGCATTGTGAATGTGACGGTATTGTCCGGGAACGCCGCCACGGACATGGCTTGCATAGATCAGTCGTTCTAGGTAGTCTTCGTCCAAGTTTACGCAAGCATGGTAGCCCTAGCTGGCCACTGATTCTTCCCTAGTCGCTTGATTGAACGCTAACGACTCTTATAACCTAGGACGAGCTCGCCGGAACATTTGTGCCGTGGTTCTCATAAACAGACCTGATTGAGCGACGGAGTAACCAAATTAAGTATAGAAAGAGGTTCGGTTAGCATCTGTGATTGATCTCTTACGCTTGGCGTTGTCGGAACGGGTCCCTGCCGGTGAGTACGCTCGGTTCCTGGCCAAGTGTTCGACCTATGCGTGGTCAGGGACTCGAGTTGTGAAGAGATGGAAGTGTGAGGGGTTTTGCGCGAATGTCAGAGAGACATATGAATAGTGCCATGGATTCTTTACCAGTTATTCAAAAGGCCGGGGGCCTCCACGCAAAACCACCAGCACGGGCACGCGTGGTCGTGTTTCCTCCGTTCCCGGGCTGACTTGGGCCGATTTGAGCCCAGTACTATTCATAGTTTTTCCTTTTTCTTTTTCTGCCAGACTTGGAAAATTCTAGAGAATTCTAGAAAAATGGTAAAAATATGAGACCAATTGTATTAGACTTAAATAGTTCCAAGATTTTTATCCCAAGCCTGGAATTATTTAGCATTTAAAGGTACCTAAACCTAGCCTTTTAGAATTTATTTGGTAGCTCCAAAAATAATAAAACTTTTTGGGCAAGCTTTTTTAATGATTAAAGCCCTTGAGTAAAGTTTGGCATGCTTTGGACATTGTTTGGTCCCAAACCTAAGACACTAGCTTCTTAGGATGTAATTGCCTAACCCTAATAGAGTACTAACTTAGGAAACCCTAGTAACTAGTGTGTACCGTGAAGGAAAGTTGTATTCAGGATACAACTTGGTGTATTTCTATTATAATTGCATATTCATAGCATCACATGAGCATTCATGTATATGTATTATTTTGTATAGAAAACGAAGAAGACGTGGTAGTCAAAGAAGAAGTTACCCTGCAAGTTGAAATTCCACTTGTCGAGAACAACTTCTACTTTGAAATCTGTGGGACAGATCCTGAGCCTCCTACAACAGAAGGCAAGCCCCGGTGCATTTACCCCTTTATTGTTATTTAAAACTCTTTATCACTGGAGATGATGCATTAGATGATAAGAGTTGAGTGCTAAACAATTGCTGCACTCCCTTCCTTGGAACTGATTACCATTCCTTGATACCTTTTTTACTTAAAGTATTCTGATGCTTAGCCTTGCTTTGGAAAACAAAATGTTTTGTTTTAAACGAAGATGATGCTTCATATGGGATGGGAAGTTTCAAAGAAAAGACTTGATGGTGAATCCATCATGGCCATGATGGGTTCAACATCAGAAAAGATGTACCTCTGCCAGGTACCAAACTTGGGGTGTAAATGATAAAGACGAGCCCGGATGAGTGACTTGCATGAGAAGGAAGTCTCGGTGTAGTGTCTCCGTCTGAGTCGATTAAGGACTTTGTCGATGTAGGCTTGCTGATTGAGGACCTTTTAACTGGCCACATGCCTCGTCATGGGTACGCTTTGCCTCAGTCGGACCAATACCAGAAAGGCCACCACGCAATGGGAGTGGAGAGATGGCGAGAGTAGCGTGTACCCTCCATGGCAAGAGGCTGGACGGTGGTGTATCTGTGCTCTTAGTTGGCGTGAACCCATTCTGGTCTTGAGAAACCCGGTGGCGAGTTGACATATGCAAGGGTGAAGTGCTACATATATCGTGTGGTTGGAGATCCCTAGCAGGGTATTAATCGATTCGGATCGCCGTTACTTCTCGGACATGAAGACTTGGTCACTGCCCTACACATAGCAATCCAGTGAAGTGAAGGGTTGATTAAAGATGGATAGTGTAGGCTAAGTGCCTGAACTAGGATAGAAAAAACTATAGATACAGGTAATGACGTAACCAGATAATAAAACTGGATTTTTAAGGATCCACTGTTAGTAAGCTTTTCTACAAACAGAACCTTTGATTGTTGATAAGCTTTACCTTGAATCCCACAAGCCAGCATATCCTTAAGAGTCTTTTCCTTTGTCAGGTAAGACTTGCGAAAGTACACTTCATACTAAGGGTTTTCGAACCCATGTTGTTGCAGGTACTATATTTGTGCTGCTGTGGATGGTGTTAAGCGCCAGTGGGCATGGCCTTCTTATAGGTTAAAGTAGCTCTTCTATGCTTCTTATTGAGGATTGTCATTGAGCTAGCATATATTTCAACTTATAAATAATTTATAACATTTCAAAGTATATTTCTTTGAATCACTTCTGTAATCACTCTGATAAATATAATGTAAATTCGTTGTAACTTGTAACTTTTTGTAATAAAGAAATTCCGCTGCAAAATGTTGGTGTGTGATTTGTGTTTACTTAATTTTGTGGTCCTGGTTGTAAGTGGTTTATCTGGGGTCCTTAGGACACTCGAACGGATCCTGTTAAGTTATCTGGTGCACAAGCATAGCCGTCTGAGGTCTTTGAGACAAGGGCAGGTACATGTGGGCCTAATAACTTGGGAGGTTCTGCCATAGCTTCTCTTCCTGTTCACTTGCTGGTCATATAGTTCTACTCTCACTCTTGTGCTTATGATGTCTTTTGTAGATGGCTCGTATTAGATGCACTGCACGTAAGTTAGTAATCCCCCTTTTGCCCTCTCGCCTAGCGGAACGCACTGTGCGCCACATGGTGACAGGTCAGTCTAGCCACCTGGGGAGACTGCGTCGTTGCCTGCACGAGGAGCAGGAGCGTCGACGTCGGGAGCAGGAGCAGCAGGACTCTTCCCCCTCGCCTTAGCAGGAGGTGGAGTCTGGGAGGCAGCCTTCCCCTGCACCTCATCCAAAGATGCCCCCTACACCACCACAGGGCATCCCGCTGCTGGAGGAGACCCTGACGGAGACAACGACGACGCCGGTGGCAGTTCGAGCCACAGCACCGAGCTCTCGGAGGAGCAGGAGCCAGAGGGATGGATCGCTAGACCCATCACTCGCGACGCCGCTCGCGGGTGTCACTTCCACGACGCTCTCGACACCTTGCTATGTCGGGCCTTCGACCGACACACTTGGTCTATTGAGTTTCGTTGTGTAGTCTACCAGCACCGTCGCGGGTTATACCCAGACTTGTGGGAGGCTACTTGCTTGGTGCACCGTCCGGACGATGATCTCCGAGGTGAAGAGGCCTTCTCAGAGCACTATTCTATCACTGAGAGGGATACTACCAAGGCAGCCATGAAAGATGTTGCATATCGTGCGCTTTCGCAGTATTGCTCGTTGTTCAGCGGGGTAGCTGACGGCCTCGACCTAAAGTACTACCCTCGCCGTTCGACAGGCAGTGCTGGAGGTGTGATTGTCTTGCCCGTTGGTGAGGGCAATCCCAGGTTGAATAGCATGGTCAACCTGGCCGCCGTGCTCAACACCGAGATGGACCACGCCCTTGATGAGTTGGGCAAGGATCGGGCCGAGGTTGCGGAATTGCGTGCTGAGCGCGCAGCACGCCACTACTTGGATGGTGGTTCTCCCGTCCATGTCGGGATTCAGCACCCTTACCGTTCGTCGCCCCGTGGTCGTTTTGATTATGGTACCCCTGACTACAGGACCCAAACAGATTTGGATTCATAGATCGACAGAGTCAGAGTTTGTAATAATGCTTAATTCAGTGTCTTAGTCTCAGTAGTCTTAGTTAGAGTTAGGTTGCTTGTCATATGCCTTGATGTTTGTCATGATGAACTTGTAATTAAGTTAAATCTTTGTAATGATTGTCACCAAGGTGTGGGCATCCCGTGCAACTTGGTGTAGTTAATATTAAAGTCAGTTATTTAGTTGGGCAACCCATTTATTTCCACTTTCCTCCTTATATGAGAAGTTGTGTTGGGAGTGAATGAAGATGATCAATTATTCAGTGCCATGAAGATTTCCATATATCTTTTCTTATGCTGAAAGACTACAGAATCAGATCTGATATGTGCGTGCTTTCTACAGATGTCTAAGAATAGGCGCAGAGGTGGAAGGCGTGCTCAGCAAAAGCAACAGGCACCCAGGAGGAGGCAGCTCAGCAGCAGTTGCCACAGCGACCCCTGATGACCATTGAGTAGATGTTCCTGATGCAGACCCAAGCAGTCCAAGCGATTGGTCAGACCTTAGTAGCAATGTAGCAGGTGCAGCAGCAGCCACCCTCACCTCAACCTCATGTGCAAGTTCAGATGCCATAGGTGCCCGAAGACAAGTGGTCAGAGTTCATGAAGGGCCATCCCCCTGTCTTTGCCCATTCTACAGATCCCATGGATGCCGAAGATTGGCTACGTACTATGGAGCGTGAGTTGCACACTGCTCACTGCAACGACCGTGAGAAGGTTCTGTATGGTCCCCGACAGCTAAGGGGAGCAGCACAGTCTTGGTGGGAGTCTTACCTCGCCACCCATGATGACCCTAAAGCCATCACTTGGGAGGAGTTTAGGGATAACTTTCATTGTTGCCATGTGCCCAAAGGACTGATGATAGTAAAGAAGGAGGAGTTTCTAGCCTTGAATCAAGGTCCGCTGTCTGTCAGTGAGTACAGGGACAAGTTTCTGCAGCTATCACGTTATGCGCCAGAAGATGTCAATATAAATGCTAAGAGGCAGTACCATTTCCTAAAAGGTTTGGTTGATCCCCTTCACTACCAGCTGATGAACCACACCTTCCCTACCTTCCAGCATTTTATCGATAGAGCCATTATGACTGAAAGGAAGCACCGGGAGATGGAAGATAGGAAACGCAAGATTGGTGGATCTCAGGCTGGGAGTAGCAGTTGTCCCCGCTACTCAAGCAACCCACCTCAGCAATTCAAGCAAGGTCACCAGCACCAGCATCAACGCCAGAACCACCACCAGTAGTACCAGAGGCAGTTTCCTCAGCAGCAACAGTACCGTTAGAACAACCAGTAGGGAGGAAATCAGTATCAGCGTCAGAGCTTCCAGGCACCTCGCCTTCCTGCCCCAGCAACCAACCAGAACAACCAAGTAGTTTCAGCCCAAGGAGGAGGCCATTCATGTTTCCACTGTGGGGACCAAGGCCATTGGGCAAATCATTGCCCAAAGAAAGCAGCTCAGCAATAGCCAGCTCCCAATGCCCCTATTAGGCAGAATGCATTGCAACAAGGAGGCAACAACCGTGGGCAGCCTCGTGCCCAGTATGGAAAGGTGAAACCACCTGGAGGTCGAGATAGTCTAGGAGACCCTAGGAGTCGCACTAGGTACGTTCTCAATCGAGTACCATTTTGCAAATGTGTTATTTGATACTGGAGCAACGCAATCTTTTGTGACTGCATCATGGGTAGAATCACACAATATACTAGTAGCACCCATGTATCCACCTATGAGGGTTAGTTCAATTGATGGGAGAACCCAAACAGATAGATTTTGCCCTAGTGCAAGCGTTCAAATAGGGGGGATAGAGTTCCCCGCTGATCTAATAGTTATGGGTAACCAGGATGCGACTATAGATGTCATCTTAGGGATGAATTGGCTAACCAAGTATCAAGCAAGTCTTAGCTGCAACAAGAGAACGGTGAAGTTAGTATCCTTATTAGGATAGGAAGTGTTAGTAGAGTTGGTCTTGTCTAGACCAAGGAACGGAAGCTGTCACCAAGTCACCGCCCATAATGAGGAAATTGAACCATCGGAAGCTATCAATGTAGTATCAAAATTCCCAAATGTGTTTCCCGAGGAGTTACCAGGCATGCCCCCTGAAAGTTGCCTAGAGGGGGGGGGTGAATAGGCGAAACCTG
Source organism: Zea luxurians (assembly GCA_029449295.1). Taxonomy (NCBI): domain Eukaryota; kingdom Viridiplantae; phylum Streptophyta; class Magnoliopsida; order Poales; family Poaceae; genus Zea; species Zea luxurians. The sequence continues at coordinate 1,432,033 of JAOPSE010000108.1, read as the reverse complement.
AAATTTATAAACTTAGGCACACACTACAAGCGGGGGTTAGCGTTAGAAATAAAGTCAAGTCCGGGAGAGAGGGAAAAACAAATCAAATGGAAGTCAAGCGAATGAACACAGTGATTGAACCTCTGTTGAACCTTTATGCACATGTAGAACATATATTCTAGAGCAAGTCCCAAATGTGTTGAACCTTTATGCACCTGTAGAACATATATTCTAGAGCAAACTAGTTAGTCCATATATTTGTGTAGGGCATTCAACCACCAAAATTAATTGTGGGAAAAGGTTAACCCTATTTACCTTTCAATCTCCCCCTTTTTGGTGATTGATGCCAACACAAACCAAAGCAAATATATAAAGTGCAGAAATGAACTAGTTTGCATATGGTAAGTGCATAGGTTACTTGGAATTAAACCAATTGATAGTCTTATTACATATGAATAAGAGCGAATGGATTGCTTTCTTTTATTTAACATTTTGGACCACATTTGCACCACTTGTTTTGTTTTTGCAAATCCTTCTGGAAAATCTTTTCCAAAACTTTTTGCAAATAGTCAAAGGTATATGAATAAGATTGTAAGAAGCATTTTCAAGATTTGAAATTTCTCCCCCTGTTTCAAATGCTTTTCCTTTGACTAAATAAAAGCTCCCCCTGAATGAAATTCTCCTCTTAGCTTTCAAGAGGGTTTTTAAATGGATACCAATTTTGAAATCTTATTTTCATAAGCATAGACACCAATTGATATCAATTGAAAAACAAACATTTGTGAAAACCAATTAAATCTTCATTTCGAAAATTTTGAAATGGTGGTGCGGTCCTTTTGCTTTGGGCTTAATATTTTCTCCCCCTTTGGTATTAATCGCCAAAAATAGAGAACTTTGGAGCCCTTTGTATATTTTCTCCACCATTGATAAAAGAAATAAAAGTGAAGGATTATACCAATGTGGAGAGATGGCGGAATAACGGCAAAGGGTAAGTAATACCGATGAAGTAGAGTGGAAGCGTTATTCTTTGCCGAATACTCCAATTCCCTTTCAATCTACGACTTAGTATAGAAATACACTTGAAAACACATTAGTCGTAGTTTTGGCACAAGAAAAATAAGAATTATGCACTTGTACCAAATGAAAGAGATATGATCAATGGTATATAAATGAGCTATGTGTGCAATGTTTCAATCAAAATTCCGAGAATCAAGTATATTTAGCTCATTCCTAAGTTTGCTAAAAGTTTTCTCATCGAGTGGCTTGGTGATGATATCGGCTAATTGATCTTTGGTGTTTACATAAGCTATTTCGATATCCCCCCTTTGTTAGTGATCCCTCAGAAAGTGATACCGAATGTCTATGTGCTTAATGCGGCTGTGTTCAACGGGATTATCCGCCATGTGGATTGCACTCTCATTATCACATAGGAGAGGGACTTTGCTCAATTTGTAGCCATAGTCCATGAGGGTTTGCCTCATCCAAAGTAATTGCGCACAACAATGGCCTGCGGCAATGTACTCGGCTTTGGCGGTGGAAAGAGCTAGGGAGTTTTGTTTCTTTGAAGCCTATGACACCAGGGATCTCCCAAGAAACTGACAAGTCCCTGATGTGCTCTTCCTATCAATTTTACACCCTGCCCAATCGGCATCGGAATATCCTATTAAATCAAAAGTGGATCCCTTGGGGTACCAAAGCCCAAACTTAGGAGTGTATACTAGTTATCTCATGATTCTCTTCATGGCCCTAAGGTGAACTTCCTTAGGATCGGCTTGGAACCTTGCACACATGCATATGGAAAGCATAATATCCGGTCAAGATGCACATAAATAGAGTGAAGATCCTATCATCGACCGGTATACCTTTTGATCTACGGATTTACCTCCCATATCAAGGTCAAGATGCCCATTTGTTCCCATGGGTGTCTTGATGGGTTTGGCATCCTTCATTCCAAACTTCTTAAGAATGTCTTGAATGTACTTGGTTTGGCTGATGAAGGTGCCATCCTGGAGTTGCTTGATTTGAAATCCTAAGAAATATCTCAACTCCCCCATCATAGACATCTCGAATTTTTGAACCATAATCCTACTAAACTCTTCACAAGTAGACTTGTTAGTAGACCCAAATATGATGTCATCAACATAAATTTGGAATATGAAAAAGTCTTTTTTAATAGTTTTAGTAAAGAGTGTAGGATCGGCCTTGCCGACTTTGAAGCCCTTAGTGATAAGAAAATCTCACAGACATTCATACCATGCTCTTGTGGCTTGCTTGAGCCCATAAAGTGCCTTTGAGAGTTTATATACGTAGTTAGGATACTCACTATCTTCAAAGCCGGGAGATTGCTCAACATAGACCTCTTCCTTGATTGGTCCATTGAGGAAGGCACTTTTCACGTCCATTTGATAAAGCTTAAAGCCATGGTAAGTAGCATAGGCAAGTAAAATACGAATTTACTCAAGCCTAGCTATGGGTGCATAAGTTTCATCAAAATCCAAACCTTCGACTTGTGAATAACCCTTGGCCACAAGTCTGTCTTTGTTCCTTATCACCACACCATGCTCATCTTGCTTATTGCGGAATACCCACTTGGTACCTACAACATTTTGGTTAGGACGTGGAACTAAATGCCATACCTCATTCCTCGTGAAGTTGTTGAGCTCCTCTTGCATAGCCACCAAACCCAATCCGAATCTCTTAATGCATCCTCTACCCTGTATGGCTCAATAGAGGAAACAAAAGAGTAATGTTCACAGAAATGAGCAATTCGAGATCTAGTGGTTACCCCCTTATGAATATCACCAAGGATGGAGTTGACGGGGTGATCTCGTTGGATTGCTTGGTGGACTCTTGGGTGTGGCGGTCTTTGACCCTGAATTTCTTGCTCATCTTCCTTGTCTAGATTATCTTCATCTCCCCCTTGATCATTGACCTCCTCTTGGGGTGGCTCAACCTCTTGATCTTCATCTTCATCATCATGAGCCTGATCCTCATCTTGGGTTGGTGGAGATGCTTGATTGGAAGATGATGGTTGATCTTGTGCTTGTGTGGGCTCTTCAGATTCCTTAGGACACACATCCCCAATGGACATGTTCCTTAGCGCGACGCACGAAGCCTCTTCATCATCTAGTTCATCAAGATCAACTTGCTCCACTTGGGAGCCATTAGTCTCATCAAACACAATGTCAGAAGAAACCTCAACTAATCCAGTGGATTTGTTGAAGACTCTATATGCCCTTGTGTTTGAGTCATAACCGAGTAAAAAGCCTTCTACAGCTTTAGGAGCAAATTTAGATTTTCTACCTCTTTTAACAAGAATAAAGCATTTGCTCCCAAAGACTCTAAAATATGAAACATTGGGCTTTTTACCAGTGAGGAGTTCATACAATGTTTTCTTAAGGATTCGGTGAAGGTAGAGCCGGTTGATGGAGTAGCAAGCAAGGTTGATTGCTTCCGCCCAAAACCAGTGCGGAGTCTTGTGTGGCGGAACCGCCCGGATTATTCCAACTTAAGTGCCTAAGTCCCACCTTAGAGGCTAGACCACACTTAAATAGGAATAAGCCGTCAGTCCCTCGGATCTAGTCTGACTAGGCCACTAACAGCATCAAGTACCACATACTCACTCGAAGGTGAGGCACAGAGCAAATACCAGAAAGCATAAAACCATACTTTAAAGCAGTACTTAAGGTTATTACAACATCATCGGAGTTTTGCAAAAGTAGTGATCATCGTTCTTGATTGCAGCGGAAAATTAACTAACGGTAAATAAAAGGGAGGATGGGGAAGCCTGTCCCATCACTCCTCATGCTCCTCTCCTGCTGAAGTAGGGTCCCACTCGACTGTCCGACCCGGTGGCAAGATGGACGGCCAAGTCACTCTAGCAACCATATCCTCCAGAGAACCTATAAAAAATTATGCCACAAGCAAGGCTGAGTATACTAATACTCAGCTAGACTTACCCGGTGTGAGGAGTCTACTCCTCTACCTCTAGACATGCAGCTGTTTGGCTGAGGGGTTTGGTTTGCCAAAAACACTAGCTGAGTCTAAATCAAGTTTTAGCTTTTCAAGTTTTAGTATAGTCCCTTTTAAACACGACGTGGCGAGGCACTCCATCCCCACACACATCAACCGTCCGCATCGATTCCCTGGCAACAGAACAGGGCTCACCGCCTTGGCGTACAATGCCTCACTAACCCCGGCTGCCGTCGTGCAGTGACCGCACTTGTACCCACCATAACCGGAATGGGAGACTATGTCTCAGGTCGCGTGAGGGATAAAGTCTGTGGGCAGGTTCACTCAGGTACTAGGCTTTCCGATTTACCATATTTCTCGGCATATGCTTAGTACATTCAATCGCTTGACATAGGTATCCGCACATCAATCCTTATTTCAATTTCTCATCTCGTAGACCACACGTCCCCATGGATCCATGTCCATAGACTATCATCATTCTGTTATCAAAAATGGATACAACCAATTCCTGACCTCGCGCGAGTGCTGGAAAAATCACTCGACTTCTACCGAGATCCTTAATTAGTAAAGCAACTACTCGACCTAGCATACTAGTATCCATCTCAAAAGGAATCCTGAGTTCATGCAACTAGGGTTTCAGTCAACTCCTACACTTAGGTGCACAGTACAAGCCTACAAATATTAAGTGCAGTAAAATAGCATATATAACGGTTATGCATAAAACCGGGGCTTGCCTTCAAAAGCTAGGGCAGGCAGGTCCTCGGTGGCAGGCTCTGGTGCTGGCTCCTAGATTACCTCTTGAGCAACTCCTTGCTTCGGAATGAGGACGTACTCTTCGTCAGCAAGATTACAATCTATCGAATACAACGAAAAAGATACATGTATATTAATAACAGGTCAATTTAGTAATTACTATGTATGGTGAAACAATATTAAACAGTGGATAAACTAGGGTTTCTTTATCAGATGGTGTCCTAAGTGTGCCATACACACTTATCTTAGGGTCTTAAGGGAACTTAAACTTTTAATCATCTCATTTATGTTTTATTGGGCTCTTGGGAAGATTTAGTTGTATGATATTAGTTTCTTCTACAATTCCCTTTTTACTTGCCATTTATGCTTATGTGGAGTGTTCTTGAACTACCATGGTGATTTAGAAAATTCCAAAAATGTTGCAAAATTACAGTGGGTAAACATTGGTCTTTGTAGTTCATTCTAACATTTTGAGGTTAGAATTAATTAAGGTAAACCTTGGACAAAAATAACAGAAGTGAGGGTAGATGGTCACTTTGCACTATAGCTCTCATTTGGGTGAGGGTTTTGTACTAGAATTTATTTTTGCTAAGATTTATGGGTGATAATAGGTCTCTGTGCCAAAAATCACAGAAAGTGCTCCACTGGTTATTAGTGGTGATTTTCCAAAATTTATTGTCAAAAAGGCACTTATAACTAACTTGTTGTTTGAAAAATATCAAACAACAGAACTTATATTTTTCCTAGATTCATACTAGCATATTATTAGTTATCCCAAGGATTGGGGTGGTTTCTTCTTAGGGTTATTTTTCTAAGATTTTTGTAAGTTCTCGCTGTTTTTAAGGAATAAAATGTGGTGCATTTCTTTTGTACTAACAGAGGGTTCAACATAATTTTCTTAGGAACTATGTTACTTAAGTAAGCTAGGAAAAATGTGGTTCCTCTCTGGTTCTCATTTTTCATTCCCTTTTCATTTTCTTAAGGTTTGGACCAAACCAAGTTTTATTGGTTAACCTCTTCCTATCTTGGTATACTAGGGAGTTTAACATTTTTAAACAGGGTAATTAGTAGTCAAGCATGCCTCTAATTTTTCTCATCCTTAGTCCAAAGGTATTTCTATTTTTCCTCTATTTAATTAGTTTTGGGCAGAATACTGATTTAATTTAAAACTCTAAAAGTATTGCAGGAATTAGGGGGTTTATCATTTTTTCGAAGTAGTTCAAAATATTTTGGACCTAACAAAATTGGTTTGACCAAATTTGTAACACCCTAGGTGTTACCCAAGGCCCTGGCCAAAGGAGCACACTTGTGTCCTACTTACCCTATATGCTAAATTGGAAAGTGAAGGCACTAAAAGCTTTAGAATCATGGTGAAGCTAAGTATTGATCATAACAAGAAAGAAACCCTAGCCTTCATCCATTCTCACTCATGAAAAAGATTCTAAAACCCTAATTCCCCTCTTAAGCCATTAAACCCTAAACATGGGATTAAAGGGCAAGGAGTGGGCAAATGACCAAATCATGAAAGGAAACCTTTACCAAAGATGAAGTATATTAGAAAATATACCAAATGTATTAAGGAAGATATTACAAAAAGGCCCAACAAAAACCCCAAATCAGTTCACTAAGTGGAGAGCACAATAGAGCCATCAAAAATGTCTCTAAGTCTCAAAACCAATCCTAGCCTAAAGATCAGATGTGTTTGCCTTTGTGCTAGCGCCAAAACCACTTGGACCAAATAGCAAAAAGTGGCCAAATTACCCAAGGCACAACCCTGAAAAGTTTCAAAACAAGCCAAGGTCGTTTGACATGGTTTGGCATCATTTTTGTCGCTGGTGAACAGTGCAGACAGACAAGACTTGGCACCCACATATCTTATAAGCTAGGGCAAATCTTCCATTGGAACTTACACAAACTAGCTAGCCCTAGGTGCCAGGAAGAAATCTTGCACAAGACCTTTGGCGAGATTCGCACGGTTGTGATCTCTACAGGCGCAAGAACTTGGGCAGATGAACACGGCCACGTGTTCGACGTGCCCTAGCAACGCCAGAGCATGCCCTCGGCGCTCGGCCCACGCGCGCAGCCCCACGCCATGCCAACCCCGCACCCACACCCGCGCCCGTGGCTATAAAACCCACTTTGGCCTCGACCGTTGTAACACCCTAAAGTTCAATTTTGTGAAGACAAGGAAAAAAATTCTCAAAAATTTTAAATCAAAACACCTTTCCTTAAAGATAATCATAATTTAGAAGTTTCCACTCATGAATATGTTAAAAATACATAATTAAAGATACTTAGATAATTTAAATTGCCTTTGGGTTAGGTTATAAAGAAGAATTATGATTAAACTATTTCTTAATATATATAGTCTACAATATAAATTTGATTTCCCTAGAATTAATAAGGTAGGAATTATTCTCTACTATATGATTAAAAGCTTGTCTAAAAGAACTAAAATAAATAAAGAAATATATAAAATATGTTTTTGCACATTATGCTGAAGTTCTAAATGTGTATCCAAATTAAGGGTTTGAACTTTAAACTTGTGTTGATTTGAAATTCAAATGGAAAGGGAAATAGAAAAAAAGGGAATAACAGAAAAAGAAAAGAACAGGATGCTACATGGGCCGGCTAAACTCAATTCTGGCCCAGTTAAGCCATACCGGACGCGCAGCCCATCTTCTCTCCTTCCCTTTATTCTTTATTCCGGGCGCCGACATGTGGGCCCAGCCTGTCGGTCACATGTGCACGCTCAGCCATTCCACCTCCCACTTCCATGCGGGGCCGCGTTGTCAGGGTCTTCCCCCTTCCTTCGCCGCTCGGCTCGGGCGAGCTCGGTCGCGGCGGGCGATGTGAAATCCGGGGAAGCGCGGTCACGCAACAACCGGGTCCTGTTGGGATTCGCCGTCATCTCCTCGGCCGAACTTCACAAGATCTGCGCGGACCCGAATAAACAACCTCGCGCGCACAGGAACAACCCGCTCATGGCGCGCGGAGTCCGTGGTCGTCCTCCGTCCGAGATCCGCGGGACTGACCCAATAGAACCCACCGCGCATGCCGCAATCACCTATATATATGGTTGTGGAACTCTTTGCTCCCTTAATCGTCCCTCGGAGCAAGCCCTCGCAACCACCTAGACACAAATCACCGGAACCGGGCCGCCGCGGGCTATCCTCTGCTGGCAGTCGATCCATCCTCGGTGAGGTGTCCCTGGGATTCATCTGACCTGGTGGAGGGTGGTCGTGGCCGGGCCACTCGGAATCGGTCGCCAAGATCACCGGAATTGCTCACCATACTTCGTACTCCGCCGCGGATCTGCACCACACCGTGGCCAACACCGACGAGTCAACAATTCGAGGTAATAAGCCCCCGATCGGTTTCGCCTTGACCTCCTGTACGCGTAGCGCTAGGGAATCGGGAAATGATCGGCTAGGCACGTAGTTGGGGAGCTCCGGCGAAGTCCGCCGCCGCGTCCCTGTGCGGCGCCGCCGTCGGGACGACCTGGGTTGGGAGACAAGCGCCCGACCGTTGGATCCCAGCCGACGGTCGAGATTAGATCGTAAGGATACCCCTTCGCGCGTTTGGATCGGACGGATCCCTGCCGTTAGATCATGATCGAACGAACCTGAGTGATCCCCCGCATTTTAAAATCTGTGCCGTTGATCGTGGATCCTGCGGCTGTAGATGCGTACCAGTTCGGGTAAGGCGTGGATCTAATCCGAACCATCCACGTTTGATCGAACGGTCCAGATTAGAAGATACCCCTTCGCGGGTCATTTTTGTTAAAGAGCCCCTGAACTTCATGAGAATCAACCCGCCGTCCCTCGGGCACTGTTGACTGAGTCTCGGGTTTCTTGCGCTGTAGCCCCTGAGTTTCTTTTTATTTGACGCGCAGTCCAGATAACAGAGAAATAAGATTATTAATATTAAAAATTGATTTTTAGTATAAAAATAAATCTTAAAACTTGTATAATTCATATTTAATTCATTTTAGCTCCAAATTGGGTCATTCCAATTCCTAAAATTTTGTAATAATATTCTCTATCATTTAGAATCACTGTTTTGACATGAACTCTGTTAGGAAATTAATTTATCATCTAATCCTATTATAATCACCTTAAATCTTAGGAAATTCATAACTTGAATTCTATAACTCAAAAATTAATAATTCTTTTTCCTGTGATCTTATTTTAATATGTAGATCATTAATATGTATTTTGGCATACATGTTTGGTGTAATGTTAATTTTGCCTATACACTGTTTGTTTGAATTGCTACGACTAGCAGTGAGAACACGAGTCACCTGAAGATCATCCTGGTACCTGGATTCTCAAGGCCCAGGCAAGTTGTGCCCTTGATCACTTCTTTTACCCACTCATGTTCTAATTAATCATAATGATCTGCATAGGTTAATTTTGATGGGACCCAATAGGTTACCCTAGTTTGTCTATCTTTATACCTTGTTTACCACTGAACTTTTTGGGTAGTACTTGCTAGTGCTTTATGTGGTTTTGGGTATGAAGGTACATTATTCATGATCACACTTTTATTATATGTTTATTATTACTGTTCATGATAAGATCATTATGTTAATTGGAACATGGAGCGACCACCCGGGAAAACAGTGCTACCACAAGGGAGGAATGGGACCCCTTGGCTGATTAATTAGGAAAGCTAGTGGAAGACTACCTTACCCGAAAGGGGCAAGGGCAGTAGGGGAGTGGTTAGTGTAGGGAGGCCCTCGGGAGGATTTTGCTGCGATGGCGGTCCTGCAAGGGATTCCTGCATTGGAGCTTCCTATAAACTGTAGCGGGTTTTCTGAAGCTAGTGGAACTTTGTAAAGGCCTCGTAGTGTTACCCTGCCTCGCCTCCTCGGTAGAGGTGTATGGGGAGTCGCGATCCCTTGGCAGATGGGTAACATGACTTGTGGGTAAAGATGCGCAACCTCTGCAGAGTGTAAAACTGGTATACTAGCCGTGCTCACGGTCATGAGCAGCTCGGACCCTCACATGATTAATTTATGGAACTAAAATCAATTTGTCATATGCATTGCATCGCAGGTGAAGTTGTTACTTTTGTTCTACTATTTAACTGGGTTGGTATTTACTTATACTTAGTAACTGCTAATAAAATTTTGACCAACTTTAAAAGCAATGCTCAGCTCTAACCATCCTCTTTGGTAAGCCTTACACTTCACGTGAGCTCCCACCTTTGGCGAGTTCATGCACATTATTCCCCACAACTTGTTGAGCGATGAACGTATGTGAGCTCACTCTTGCTGTCTCACACCCCCCCACAGGTCAAGAACAGGTACCGCAGGATGAGGCGCTTGGAGGATGCCGTGGTGTATTCGAGAGAGGTCTAGGCCGTCGTCTCCCAGTCAACTTTGGGTTGCTGGACCGTTGTCTCCTTATAATGTAATTATTTATTTTGTATAGAACTCCTGTTATATATAAAGATGTGACATTCGATCCTGTGCCACTATACATCATATGTGTGAGACTTGGTCCCAGCATACCTGGTGTTTATGTTCGCGCCCGGGTCTTGGTGCCCCCGAAATCCGGGTGTGACAGAAGTGGTATCAGAGGAATGTTGACTGTAGGACGAAACCTAGATAGAACTGGAACAACCATTATCTACTTACCTTTGCTACTCTGATCATTTCTAAACTTATCTTAATCTTTTCTCATCTATTTCCGCTTCACTCTGATTATTCTTACCTATTTATTCTAAAGACAAATGTGGATTTCACACTTTGAAATCCTGTACCTAAAGTGACTTTTAGGAATAGGAGACCTATTCTTAGGAACAAAAACAAAACTATTTTTATAGATATCTATGAACTTGAATGTTTGTTCTTATGATACTTGTTTGATTTGGATCTTTGATTGAGTGTGATGGGTTGTGGAGTAATGTCCACAATTACATCTGCATATACATCTAGGTATAAAGGATAGCATTTGTAAGATAACTAGACAAACTAGATTATCCCCTTAGAAAATATATGTAGTATTCCGTATCTATCTCATCTTAACATATTCTATCTTACCTTTGGACATTCACCTCGTACAACTAATTACCCTAGTCTTGACATAGAATATCTGGCCCAGCCCTGCCAAAGAAAATTCCAGTACATAACCAACTATTAGCTTATTCATTCTGTCTACTAAATGATTCCCTTGCAAAGCTATCTTACCATATGCTTCTAACTTAGATGGTCAATACCAGGCGGGGTGGTGGAATTGATTTACCTGCTAACCGACAACCTCAACCACAGTCAGCAGAGATGAATCCTCCTAATCCTCCACAAGGCGGAGTTGATCCACTAGTCGCAGCTCAAATGAGAATGATGCAGCAAATGGCGGACACCATGGCAGATATGCGCACCCAAATGCAGCAAGAACGCCAAGAAATGCACCAGGAAAGAGAGGATGCACGTCGGGAAATGCGCCAAGAGCGGGAAGAGATACGTCAGGAGAGAAGGGTACAACAACAGCAGCTGCAACAACAACTTCAACAACAGCAGCAACAACAACAAGTGCCATTGCCTCCACCTCCACCACCAGTTCCACCCCGGGACAAGCATCGGGAATTCATGAGCCACAAACCACCAACCTTCTCCAACTCCGCAGATCCACTGCAAGCAGATGACTGGTTAAAGTCCATAGAGAAGATGCTCAACATAGCCCAGTGCTCGGACCGAGAGAAAGTACTCTATGCATCAGGTCGTCTTGCTGGTCCCGCTGCGGGTTGGTGGGATGCGTACTGTGCAGCTCATGCTGCTGCAGATACAATTACCTGGGCAGAATTCTCCGCACAATTCAGGAATTACCATATTCCCGCTGGACTCATGAAGATTAAGAGAAAGGAGTTTCTCTCCCTCAAGCAAGGAAGTATGTCCGTGAGTGAATACAGGGACAAATTCATCCAGTTATCTCGATATGCTCCTAGAGATGTAGAGGATGATGAGCAAAAGCAGGAGCTTTTCCTGGACGGTTTGATTGGACCCTTGCAATATCAACTGGTATCGCACACATTCCCATCCTTCCAAAGACTACTTGACAAAGCTATTGCTGTAGAGAACAAGAGAAGTATATTTGGAGAGAAAAGAAAGGCTGTCAACCAAGGGCAGGCTGGAAGTAGTTCCCGTCCTCGCTATACTACCACTCCAAGTACACCAGCTAGTGGCAGTTCTGGACAACAAACTCATCAGGCACCAACTGCTCCTCCAAAAGCAAGCACTCCAGTAGGAACCGTTGCTCCTAACACAACCGCCATCAGGACATGCTTCAAGTGTGGACAACCGGGACACTACGCCAACTACTGTCCCAATAGAGCTGCCTACACTACACCGGCTCCGATGAAGCAAGGACAAGCCTCGGCAGGAAAGAGTCAGCCCCTATCTATCAACCGGGGATATGCCCATCATGCAGAAGTAGAAGCTGAACCCGGTGAACTTGAAATTCAGGAAGAAGAGCCAGTTGGAGATGAAGTAGTCGGTGAAGAAGTCAACGAGCAACAAGAATAGAGAGATAAACATAGATATAGATATATAAATATATATATATTTTGTTACTATTTGTAAGACCTAAATATTAGTTTAGCTATTAGTTAGTATTATTACTATTTTAGTGATAATAGTAAGGTCTATTAAACCTATGTTTGTTAAAAGATTATGCATCATGCCGAGATTCCTTTGTTTGTGCATATGTTCCGAGAACAATATGAGTATACATCCTTTTCTTACAAATCTCGAGGACGAGATTATTTTTAAGGGGGGTAGGATTTGTAACACCCTAAAGTTCAATTTTGTGAAGACAAGGAAAAAAATTCTCAAAAATTTTAAATCAAAACACCTTTCCTTAAAGATAATCATAATTTAGAAGTTTCCACTCATGAATATGTTAAAAATACATAATTAAAGATACTTAGATAATTTAAATTGCCTTTGGGTTAGGTTATAAAGAAGAATTATGATTAAACTATTTCTTAATATATATAGTCTACAATATAAATTTGATTTCCCTAGAATTAATAAGGTAGGAATTATTCTCTACTATATGATTAAAAGCTTGTCTAAAAGAACTAAAATAAATAAAGAAATATATAAAATATGTTTTTGCACATTATGCTGAAGTTCTAAATGTGTATCCAAATTAAGGGTTTGAACTTTAAACTTGTGTTGATTTGAAATTCAAATGGAAAGGGAAATAGAAAAAAAGGGAATAACAGAAAAAGAAAAGAACAGGATGCTACATGGGCCGGCTAAACTCAATTCTGGCCCAGTTAAGCCATACCGGACGCGCAGCCCATCTTCTCTCCTTCCCTTTATTCTTTATTCCGGGCGCCGACATGTGGGCCCAGCCTGTCGGTCACATGTGCACGCTCAGCCATTCCACCTCCCACTTCCATGCGGGGCCGCGTTGTCAGGGTCTTCCCCCTTCCTTCGCCGCTCGGCTCGGGCGAGCTCGGTCGCGGCGGGCGATGTGAAATCCGGGGAAGCGCGGTCACGCAACAACCGGGTCCTGTTGGGATTCGCCGTCATCTCCTCGGCCGAACTTCACAAGATCTGCGCGGACCCGAATAAACAACCTCGCGCGCACAGGAACAACCCGCTCATGGCGCGCGGAGTCCGTGGTCGTCCTCCGTCCGAGATCCGCGGGACTGACCCAATAGAACCCACCGCGCATGCCGCAATCACCTATATATATGGTTGTGGAACTCTTTGCTCCCTTAATCGTCCCTCGGAGCAAGCCCTCGCAACCACCTAGACACAAATCACCGGAACCGGGCCGCCGCGGGCTATCCTCTGCTGGCAGTCGATCCATCCTCGGTGAGGTGTCCCTGGGATTCATCTGACCTGGTGGAGGGTGGTCGTGGCCGGGCCACTCGGAATCGGTCGCCAAGATCACCGGAATTGCTCACCATACTTCGTACTCCGCCGCGGATCCGCACCACACCGTGGCCAACGCCGACGAGTCAACAATTCGAGGTAATAAGCCCCCGATCGGTTTCGCCTTGACCTCCTGTACGCGTAGCGCTAGGGAATCGGGAAATGATCGGCTAGGCACGTAGTTGGGGAGCTCCGGCGAAGTCCGCCGCCGCGTCCCTGTGCGGCGCCGCCATCGGGACGACCTGGGTTGGGAGACAAGCGCCCGACCGTTGGATCCCAGCCGACGGTCGAGATTAGATCGTAAGGATACCCCTTCGCGCGTTTGGATCGGACGGATCCCTGCCGTTAGATCATGATCGAACGAACCTGAGTGATCCCCCGCATTTTAAAATCTGTGCCGTTGATCGTGGATCCTGCGGCTGTAGATGCGTACCGGTTCGGGTAAGGCGTGGATCTAATCCGAACCATCCACGTTTGATCGAACGGTCCAGATTAGAAGATACCCCTTCGCGGGTCATTTTTGTTAAAGAGCCCCTGAACTTCATGAGAATCAACCCGCCGTCCCTCGGGCACTGTTGACTGAGTCTCGGGTTTCTTGCGCTGTAGCCCCTGAGTTTCTTTTTATTTGACGCGCAGTCCAGATAACAGAGAAATAAGATTATTAATATTAAAAATTGATTTTTAGTATAAAAATAAATCTTAAAACTTGTATAATTCATATTTAATTCATTTTAGCTCCAAATTGGGTCATTCCAATTCCTAAAATTTTGTAATAATATTCTCTATCATTTAGAATCACTGTTTTGACATGAACTCTGTTAGGAAATTAATTTATCATCTAATCCTATTATAATCACCTTAAATCTTAGGAAATTCATAACTTGAATTCTATAACTCAAAAATTAATAATTCTTTTTCCTGTGATCTTATTTTAATATGTAGATCATTAATATGTATTTTGGCATACATGTTTGGTGTAATGTTAATTTTGCCTATACACTGTTTGTTTGAATTGCTACGACTAGCAGTGAGAACACGAGTCACCTGAAGATCATCCTGGTACCTGGATTCTCAAGGCCCAGGCAAGTTGTGCCCTTGATCACTTCTTTTACCCACTCATGTTCTAATTAATCATAATGATCTGCATAGGTTAATTTTGATGGGACCCAATAGGTTACCCTAGTTTGTCTATCTTTATACCTTGTTTACCACTGAACTTTTTGGGTAGTACTTGCTAGTGCTTTATGTGGTTTTGGGTATGAAGGTACATTATTCATGATCACACTTTTATTATATGTTTATTATTACTGTTCATGATAAGATCATTATGTTAATTGGAACATGGAGCGACCACCCGGGAAAACAGTGCTACCACAAGGGAGGAATGGGACCCCTTGGCTGATTAATTAGGAAAGCTAGTGGAAGACTACCTTACCCGAAAGGGGCAAGGGCAGTAGGGGAGTGGTCAGTGTAGGGAGGCCCTCGGGAGGATTTTGCTGCGATGGCGGTCCTGCAAGGGATTCCTGCATTGGAGCTTCCTATAAACTGTAGCGGGTTTTCTGAAGCTAGTGGAACTTTGTAAAGGCCTCGTAGTGTTACCCTGCCTCGCCTCCTCGGTAGAGGTGTATGGGGAGTCGCGATCCCTTGGCAGATGGGTAACATGACTTGTGGGTAAAGATGCGCAACCTCTGCAGAGTGTAAAACTGGTATACTAGCCGTGCTCACGGTCATGAGCAGCTCGGACCCTCACATGATTAATTTATGGAACTAAAATCAATTTGTCATATGCATTGCATCGCAGGTGAAGTTGTTACTTTTGTTCTACTATTTAACTGGGTTGGTATTTACTTATACTTAGTAACTGCTAATAAAATTTTGACCAACTTTAAAAGCAATGCTCAGCTCTAACCATCCTCTTTGGTAAGCCTTACACTTCACGTGAGCTCCCACCTTTGGCGAGTTCATGCACATTATTCCCCACAACTTGTTGAGCGATGAACGTATGTGAGCTCACTCTTGCTGTCTCACACCCCCCCACAGGTCAAGAACAGGTACCGCAGGATGAGGCGCTTGGAGGATGCCGTGGTGTATTCGAGAGAGGTCTAGGCCGTCGTCTCCCAGTCAACTTTGGGTTGCTGGACCGTTGTCTCCTTATAATGTAATTATTTATTTTGTATAGAACTCCTGTTATATATAAAGATGTGACATTCGATCCTGTGCCACTATACATCATATGTGTGAGACTTGGTCCCAGCATACCTGGTGTTTATGTTCGCGCCCGGGTCTTGGTGCCCCCGAAATCCGGGTGTGACAACCGTACACCCCCGTGCGTCCCTGACCCAGCCCGAGCATAAGTTCGCCGGCGTTTTCCTAGAGAACCCTGTGCCAATGGCCACGCAAGCCACGACCACCGTAGACCGGCCAAGCCAGCCATCCTCCACCCCGTCCGACCCTTGGGTTAGCTTCTTTGGACCCCAGTGAAGCTCCCCAAGCCGAGGATTGAACAATACCTCACCGGAGATGCCGGATCGACGCCGCCGGACTTCAACCAGCTGCCGTCGCACGTAGACCGTGCTCCACGGTAAGCCATTTGTCGATTCCTTGTGCCTAAAGCCTCCTTAGCATCCCGTGAAGCTCCATGTGCCATTTGATTGAGCCCTACCGCCGTCAGCAGGCCGGAGCACATGCCGACGACGAGCCCGACCACCTGCGCACGCGGTCAGCCCTATCCCGGCCATCACCATCGATGATCCACACCTCGACGTGACCGCCAGGATCTCCCGGACCTCACCCAGCCCTTCTCCGGACCTCCCTCACCGTCGGTAAGCCGCGTCACCCTTTTTCCTCTCCGCGGTTACTGTTGCAAGGGGGAAGGAGCTCGGGTTGAAAGAAAGAAAAGTCAGGGGGGGTGGGGTTTGCGAGGTCAGTGACTCAGAGGAATAGTTTCACAGGGGTACGGTTTAAAGGATTAATTAAGGGAAAACCCAGGGGCCTCGGCGCAAACTACTTTTCCTTAAACCTTTTAAGCTTTATTCTTTAAAATGAATACAGAACTTGCAAAATTCATAACTCGAGTTTTACCCAGCCAAATTTGGTCAAACTAATTTTGCTAGGTCCTAAATAATATGAACTACTTAGGAAAAATAACAAACACCCTGAGTACTGCAAGACTTTTTAGAGTTTCAATTTAATTAATTATACTGCTCAAAACTAAATAAATAGAGGAAAAATAGAAATACTTTTGGACTAAGGGTAAGAAAAACCAGATACATGCTTAACTACTGACCACCCTGTTTAAAAGTGTTAAACTCCCCAGTATACTAGGTTAAGGAAGGATTAACCACAAAAACTTGTTTTGGTCCAAACCTTAAGAAAATGGAAAGGGGGATGAAAAATAAGAACCAGAGGGCAACCACATTTTTCCTAGCTTACCCAGGTAACATAGGTCACAAGAAAATTTTGTTGAACCCTCTGTTAGTACAAAAGAAATGCACCACTTTTTATTTCTTAAAAATAGTGAGAACTTAGAAAAATCTTAGAAAAATAACCCTAAGGAGACACCACCTCAACCCTTGGGATAACTAATAATATGCTGATATAAATCTAGGAAAAATATAAGTTCTATTGTTGGATATTTTTCAAATAACAAGTTAGTTATAAGTCCCCTTTTGACATTAAACTTTAGAAAATCACAACTAAATAACCATTATGTCACTTTCTGTGATTTTTGGCACAGAGACCTATTATCACACATGAATCTTGGTAAAAATAAGTTTTAGTCCAGAACTCTCACCTAAATCAGAGCTGTAGTGCAAAGTGACCTTTTTCCCTCACTTCTGTCATTTTTGCCCAAGGGTTGCCTGAATTAATTCTAACCTCAAAATTGTAGAATAGACTATAGAGATAAATGTTTACCCACTGTAATTTTTGTAACATTTTTGGAAAATTCTAAATTGCCATGATAATTCAAAAGCACTCAATAATAAGCATATTAGAAAGTAAAAGGGGAATTGTGGAAGAAATTAATATTGTACAACTAAATCCTCCTAAGAGTCCAATAAAACATAAAGGAGATGATTAAAAGTTTTAAGTTCACTCAAGACCCTAAGATAAGTGTATGGAACACTTAACACACCATCCGATAAAGAAAACCATAGTGTACCCACTGATTTAATATTGTTTCACCATACATAGTATTTACAACTTGACATGTCATTAATATACATGTATCTTATTCATTGCATTCGATAGATTGTAATCTCGCTGATGGAGAGTATGTCCTCATTCCGGAGCAAGGAGTTGCTCAAGAGGTAGTCCAGGAGCCAGCACCAGGACCTGCCATCGAGGATCTGCCTACCACAGCTTTGGAAGGTGTTGGGGCGAAGGCGAAGACGCTACCCTTCGCACAAAGCCATCATCGCCCTGCTACACCTATGAAGGCGAGATGCTCGGCACGGTTGCCCTTCGTCCTCTCCATGGCAAGACGAAGGCTACACTCCGACGAAGTCTGCCAATCCCACGGGTTCATCTTGCCTAGAGGCCTACATGGAATTTGGCCCACTGTAACAGGCTCCGCGTGGACGAACGTGTTACGGGCCTAATCTGTAATAGCTTTTCTGTAATGACGGTTTGTAACCTCCCTTTATGGGAATATTCTGGGGATAACCCGGGTACCCGAGGGCATAAATGTCCTTGCCTTGGGACGTTGGCCGCTCGAGTACCTATAAATACCCCCGTACAGTGCCCTTGAGAGGCCAAATTAACAGAGCAATTGCCATCCCGTGTTAAACTTTGCTTGCACTCTTTCCACTTCCCTGTTGGATCCGCTTGCCCGGGAGAGCAAGTTCCAACATTGGCGCCCACCGTTCGTGCTACGAACAAACCACCCGCGATGGCACCCAAGAGAGCTAGTTCGAAGGCAGCCCCATCCATCGATGAAGCAGCGAAGACAGCGCTGCTAGCTGAGAAAAAGGGCAAGGCCCTCGCAGACAACATCCCCCAAGAAGCCTGCGAAGACGAAGTTCTCAGCAAGAGACAGCATAACGACCAACCCACTCCCGAAGGCACCCTACACACTTGCAGCTCCGGAGGACAACCATAAGCACCACCCCCAGGCTTCGCCCCACCAGAGGGTGAAGACGCCACAGAGGACGACGAAGTCATCGGCGTCTCAGCCGAAGAACAGCTACAGCTACGGGCCCTGCGCATCAAGAACCGCAATCTCCAAAAGCAGAAAGACATCCTCGAGGCCAAGCGCCAATGTGTCACCGCGCAAGCCAAGGTGCGCCAGATGATATGAGACAAGGAGCAGAGAGCCCGGGAACTCGAGCAAGAGATTGCACTCATGTAGAGCGAAGGCCAGCAAGACCTGCAGCACGGCTCGCCCCTCCAACAGCGCGCGCCAGCCGGAGACTTATTCATTCTGTAGTGCGGACCCTTCATCCCGCATGTCGTAGCTTTCCAAGGCATCAACTACCTTGATGAGCGAAGCCCCCTGGCGCCGCAACTCCAAGTGTCGCCATGGCCTGCCAACTTCAGGGCAGGGACCTACCCCAAGTACAATGGCAGCACCGACCCAGCACAATACATCATGAGCTATCAAGTCACCATCACATCATCCGGCGGGGACGACGCCACAATGTCCAAGTCTTTCATCATCACCTTCGAGGGTCCAGCCTTGACCTGGTACACCAGGTTGCCCCCATTGTCCATCGACTCCTGGAGAAGTCTCCGAGACAAGTTTCTGCTCCACTTCCAGGGGTACCGTCCGGACACCAATGCCTTGGCTGAGCTATCACTCTGCAAACAGCAAGAGAAAGAAACCCTACGGGAGTACTACCACAAGTTCCTGACTCTCAAGTCACAACTGCCTTCGGTCGACGATCAAATTGCCATACACTACACCATCAGTGGCCTTCGGGCTGGCGTCCTATACAGTCACTACATCAGGGACCCACCCAAAAATCTCCAAGAGCTCTATCAGTTGTTCGAAAAGTACGCCAGATCCGAAGAGCTCCATCAGCGCAAGGTCGAGTCTCAGAGAAAGCCCAAGGACCCTCCATAGTCTAGCCGAACCTGGACAAGGCCTTCGCAGTCAGACTCCAGACGGGACAGCCACGGCCAGCAGCAGGTGCACAATATAGCCAACCAGCACCCCGCCGGTGAAGCCACCCGCCATCAAGACTATCCCCCTAGGGCCGCGGTAATGGCACGCGCGGCCAGGGCCGGGGACGGGCACAGCAACCACGCAGATTTTACTATTTGTTTCATGGCGAAGACTACACACACCCAACAAGGGATTACCCAGAAACAAAGGCCACCAAGGATAGAATGTCTCAGGCACAACCAGCCGACAATCAAAGAGTTGTCGCGCACACATATCACCACCACCAACCATACAACAACGTCCATATCCAGCACCCACCCAACCACGCATATCAGCACCATCAGGAAGTACAAGTCCTTCCACCCCCACCTCTGCCCCCACATCACCCAAACCCACACCACCAAAACCACCCACCAGCACCAAAGCAGGAAGACTTCGCTGATCAGCCGTATCGCGGAGTCATCCACATGATCACCGGAGGGTCCAGCATAGACTTCGAGACAAAGTGGCAAAAGAGGGATCACTACCGGAGTGTCAACCATGTCGCCCTCACCGGCCCAGTGGTGCAAACAAGGTGGTCACACGTGCCACTAACCTTCGATGCCAGAGATGTTGATCTGCGCAGCGCACGTCACGTCGACGCAATGGTAATCAACTGCAGCATGGCCAGCTTGGACCTACACAAAGTCCTAGTCGACAACGGCAGCCAGGCGGACATCATCTTCCTGCACGCCTTCGACCGCATGGGCATCAGCCACAGCTTACTCAAGCCTTCGGACAACCCCCTATCTGGCTTCGGCGGCAAGGGCACTTTCCCTGTGTGCAAGATAGAGCTAACCCTGTCATTCGGCGTAGCACCCAATGCACGAAGCGAACAGGTCACCTTTGACATCGTCGACATGGTCTACCCCTACAATGCCATAATGGGTCGGGGCTCCATCAACAAATTTGAAGCGGACATACACGGACTGTACCTCTACATGAAAATTCTGGGCCCGCAAGGTGTGATAACGGTTTACGGTAACCAGCAAACTGCGCGCAACATTGAGAGAGACTTCGTTCAAGGTCAACAAAACGTACATTGCCTTACAACACAACGCGAAGTCTCCGAGGCGACCCGCCCATCCACCAATGAAAAAGTAAAGGCACAACTGTAGAGCAACAACGATACGAAAACAGTTCCCCTTGACCCGGCTACGCCCAAGCAAACGGTTGTAATAAGCGAAGACCTGACTTCGCAAGATGAGGAGAAACTCGTCTCCTTTCTCTCCAGAAACAAGGACGTCTTCGCCTGGTCCACCCTCGACTTGGTCGGAGGAGTCAGCCGCACCGTCATTGAGCACAGTCTGGGCATCGACCCTTCGGTGCGCCCAAAAAAGCAGCGGCTGCGCAAAATGTCCGATGAAAAAACGGAAGCCGCCAAAGCTGAAGTACACCGCCTGCTGGAGGCCAATTTCATCGAACCAATCGCCTACCACACGTGGCTCGCCAACGTAGTCATGGTACAAAAGAAAAGCGGCAAGTGGCGCATGTGCATTGACTTCACCAGCCTCAACAAGGCTTGTCCCAAGGACAATTTCCCACTACCACGGATCGACAAGATAGTCGATAGTGCAGCCAGTTGCGAAGTCCTGTCACTTCTTGACTGTTTCTCCGGCTATCACTAGATATACATGAAGGAGGAAGACAAGGCCAGCACCAGTTTCATCACACCCTTCGGCACGTACTGCTTCATCAGGATGCCGGAGGGAGTCAAGAACGCTGGGTCAACCTTCTCTCGCCTCACCAAGACGGTGCTCGAGAGCCAAGTGGGCCACAACATTTTCACATACGTAGACGACATCATTGTCGCAAGCAAAAATAAAAAAGACCACCTGGCTGACCTCGCAGAGACGTTCGCAAACATGCGGGACACACGACTTTGCCTCAACCTTGAGAAGTGCGTCTTCGGAGTCCGCCAGGGGAAGATACTGGGCTACCTGGTGTCACACCGCGGGATCGAGGCCAACCCGACCAAGATTCAAGCCATCATCAACATGACACCTCCGCAGTCAACCAGGGATGTCTAGCGTCTGACAGGCAGACTAGCCGCCCTCAACAGATTCATTTCCAGATCCGCAGAGCGGAGTCTACCCTTCCTCAAGACACTGCGTGGTGCGAAAGACTTCACGTGGGGACCAGAACAGGCGGCAGCCTTCGCATCACTTAAGCAACACCTGTCAGACTTGGCAATCCTCACCAGTCCAGACCCCTCGCTGCCTCTGCTGCTCTACATCGCAGCCTCGCCATATGCAGTCAACGCAGCCCTAGTCCAAGAGCAAGACAGAGAGGGCAAGACCCGACAGTGTCCAGTCTACTACGTCTCCAAGGTCCTCACGGCCTCCAAATGCAACATGACCGAATTGGAAAAAATTTCTTACACAGTCGTCATGGCATCACGCAAGCTGCACCACTACTTCGAGGCGTTCAAGGTGCGGGTTGTGGCAGAACTGCCCGATTTATTCCAGCTCAAGTGCCTAAGTTGCACCCTTAAAGGCAGCAACACACTTAAATCGGAATAACCCGTCAGTCCCTCGGATCTAGTCCGATAAAGCCACTTATCCAGGATCGAATACCACTAGCTCACTCGAAGGTGAGGCACAGAGAAATATAATAAAACATAATACCACAAATTTAAGAAGTATCAGTAGTGATTACATTATCGGAGTTTCAAAAGCAGTAACAATATTTTTAGTGTAGCGGAAATAACTAATGGAGAAAAACCGAGTAACATGGCGAAGCCTGGCCATGCTACTCCTCCTGGTCCTCTCCTGTGGAAGCAGTAACCCACTCGATCGTCTATCCCAGTGGCAGGGATGGAGGCCAAGTCACACCATCAACCAAATCAAGGAGGTACCTGCAAAAATCATGCCACAAGCAAGGCTTAGTATATTAATACTCAGCTAGACTTACCCGGTGTGAGGAGTCTACTCCTCTACCTCTAGACCATGAAGCTGTTTGGCTGAGGGGTTTGGTTTTCCAAAAGCACTAGCTGAGTCTAAAAACAAGTTTTAGCTTTTCAAGTTCTAGAATAATAATTTAGACTAGATGAGAACCTATCTATTCATACATGATATCAAACATTATATCAATCAACATCTTTTGCCAGTAGCTCATTTCCACTTATTACTCAATGCAGTACAATGGATCAAGTAGTCTCATTAGCTGCGAGAAGCAGACGATTCGAATCGAGTTTTAACCTTGCAAGGTAAACCTAAACACGCGACATGTCAGGCACTTCGTCCCCACACATGTCAACCGTCCCCATCGATTCCCCGTTCGCGGCCAGGCCTCACCGCCTTGGCATACAATGCTCCACTAACCCCGGCCGCCGCCGTGCAGTGGCCGCACTTGTACCCACCATATCTAGAATGGGAGACCCAGTCTTAGGACAAGTGAGGGATAAAGTCTGCGCCCGGCTTCACTTAGGTACTAGGTTTACCGGTTACCATATTTCCCGACATGTGTTTAGTACGTTCAAACGCTTGACACAGGTATCCGCACATTAATCCTTATTCCAATTTCGTCTCATAGACAACGCATCCCCATGGATCCGTGTCCACAGACCATCATCATTCCGTTATAAAAAATGGATATAACCAATTCCTGACCTCGTGCGAGTGCTAGAAAAATCACTCGACTTCTACCGAGATCCTGATTTAGTATAGCAGCTACTCGACCTAGCATACCAGTATCCATCTCAAAAGGAATCCTGAGTTCATGCAACTAGGGTTTCAGGCAACTCCTACACTTAAGTGCACGGTACAAGCCTACAAACATTAAGTGTAGTAAAATAGCATATATAACGGTTATGCATATAATCAGGGCTTGCCTGGAATTCAACACTTAGATAGTGTTTGCTAGATAACACTCGCTTGGCGAGCATCCACTGGTTAAGTCCATCCTTCTTTGGGTTGTCCACCAACTGTATCTTGTGGTTGGCACCACATCACTTGCACGATCATCATCTCTCGGTCCTAAATGAGATGCAGGATGCATATGTATGAATATGATGAAATAGATCACATACAATCCTAAAATAAACGGTAGCGAACTAAACATTAATTAGTAAGACACTGCAACAACTATACGCAAGTGCTAGTTATTTATACGTCATTAGGCACAACAAGTCAACATTACTGGAAAGACGACGAACATTTCCTATATTTAACCAACACAACCACGACATCACGAGTACAAGCATTTACCATGTTCACTTTAATCGTTCATTGGCAACTTATGATTAAACTAGTTAAGTACACATAATTTACGATGACTTACACATAGACTAGCTTAGTTAAAAAGGAATAGTTACTTAATTGGGTTTTACAATTGTTCGTAATACTCTAATGCAAGCATACATCCAAGGGCACACAAGAAAGTGATAGCCTAATCACACTACTTATTATACTAATCTATTGAGGTTGGTTATTTATTAATACTCAGATTAGCAGCACAATTATTGGAATTGGTAACATCTCATTAATTTTGTTTTTGGTCCATATAGTGCCACTTGCTAAATTGACGTTGATCGAAGCTAATTTCTTACTAGACCTCAACAATTTAATTTACTACTTAGAGAGACGTGGACTAGTTACTTACACATAACCCAATTATATTAGTTACTACAATTGTTACTCATATGCACTTAAAACCAAAACAAGCAAGCAGTCACTCAAGACAAACCCAACAGAGTAGAGTAATCAATCACAATCAACATGACTAAGACAACAGCACAACCGTTACTTGTTTCAGTCATAACTCACAAGATATTTATCCAAAAATAGTGATCAAATCCTTTTTGGAAAGTCTAAGAAGTTCTCTATAACTTTGGTATTGTCATCTTAAGATGATTAGACTCTTAGCAAGGTCGAATTGTGCAAAAATAACAGCTCTGTCCAGGTTGGACAGATTCAGACTTGCGACTTCAAAAATTCATAACCAGAGACTCATGCATCCAAAACAGGTGATTCTAGACTTTCTGGAAAGCTAATAAAATTTTCTACAAATCATTTATAAATATACCAAGGTAATTCAATATGCAATTTAGGATAAAAGACATTAGAAGGCTTTGCTATCCAGAACTGGACAGATTCAGTCTTCACACTTTAAACATCCATAACTAAATCTTCAGACCAACAAAAAGAGTGATCCAAAAGTTTTTGGAAAGCTTGGCAAAAGCATTACATAACTTTTATAATCACCAATAAGTGTTTCCAGGTTTAATCAAATCAAACATTATAGTTTTCGAAATCTGTTCTGTCCGTGGACAGAACACAACAACCAGTTTGTAAAATTCATAACTCTTAAACTGTCAGGCCTATGGTTATGAAATTTTAACACGAGAAAGATAAGAAAAGCACCTACAACTTTCTTATAATGACCATAAACAGATTGTAACATTAACCTAAGCAAACAATTCAATCTCTGAAATCTGTACAGAAATTGGACAGATTCAGTTACTGAATTTGTGAACAACACAACTTCTAAACGATCAGACTTATGGCTGTCAAATTTTAACACAAGCAAGCTAATAAGGTTATCTACAACTTTTCTACATGACTTTTCTACAGAAAACATAATTTAGTTCATCAAACCTACAGCACGATGGAAACAGTACGTGCAGTTCAAAACAGCAACTAATAAATTTCAGCTCTTATTTACTTCAAGGATTGCCATATGCTAGAGACTGGAATTAATTTAACACTTTACCATTTGTTAGAGTTAAATTAATCAAATAAGGACTAACAAGTAGACTTAATAATTTTTTTTATCTATGTCATTCCGTGCACTAGAATTACTACACACGTTTAACAATTGCATTCACCATAACCATGCGCATTTCAACCATAACAAGCAATTCACCGTGACTACGAGCTTAACTAAAGCCATCTAACAAGTTGGTTAACAAGAGCAACAATATAGGCCGCTATACACCATACACATCGGCTTGCCTATTATTATCATAATCCGAGACACAACATATATATCACAATCACTTACGCAATCGACTCTTACTTAACATGAGTTGGCTAACGCAGTATAAGACTTAGCAAACCATTTTAGACATTGTAACTCGAAACATGGGTTGGAGCAGATTAATCAGTTTTTCCTAATCATTGCTCAACTTAAATTTGTTAACACACAGGTCACTTAAAATAGCACATTTTTGGAGGTCTAACATGGAGGCATTAACACATGGCATAAAACTCCATAAGACTACATTTGCTACTGAAGGACATAAAGCACTTATGTGCATATCTTACCGGATTGTTCTTCACTTTTAACAAGGACCGACTTATGAATGCTACTCGCCTCCAATAATTATTGGGCTGCGATAACGCTCATATAAGACCTCTAATCGATCAACAAGATATTTATTTATCCAATGGGCATGGAACGCAATAGTTGACAAAGCGAAGCATCGATCCGTCGTACAACAAAAATCATGACGGTGTCAATAGATGTTATCAACTAATCGTTTAAAAATATTAAACTTACTTCTCGCTTTGCCACTACACCACCCTTTAGTCACATGACCATCGTGAGCATCCTTCACACGATTATACGACAGCAAACCTAAACGTTGTGTTACACAATACATACATCTTTCCTCATCACGAGTATAGCCATATTACGACATATACCTGGACAGCTCAATCAAATATCTTACGCCACCACCACTACAATACACCACGTCACACACACACATACGTGCACTAATTCAATCCTCACATCACTTGTATTTCTAGACTTACTCATCACATAAAACAAGAACGACACATTTGTTTGCCAAAATGTGAATGCGACCTTGCCACTACATATAACCAAAACATTTTATACCCACATATATTCAAACACCAATGTACACCACATCGACCAAAACGTAATTAGACAAACTACAAATCGCACACATCAAACAACCTCTTGTTCTCCAACCGCACATGCGATCCTACCAATGCGTATAACCGAAACATTTTACACACATCCATTCAATTTATTAATCGAGTCGATCGAGAGTGGCATGCATCGGCTCACCATAAACAAACTCAATCAGTGTTTGCAAGAATGATGGTGAATCCGATTTGTGCATCGCTCCGAACATCTGACGAGCGTTGAGTGGCTTGCCTTCTCCACGCAAAACACGGGGTTCCTCCTCCACAAAAAGAAAACAGCACACATACACAATTAATCACATGAAAACAACACCGATGTGGAATCGAACAAGTATCGTCGCGGTCTCACCGGGGTGAACGACGATGACGTTGGGGCTGCGCAGCGTAATACTTCCCACGGGCATTTTGTCAAACACCTACGGCGCGTCGATGTTGTGGGGCTGTGGGGAAAACTTGGTTGCGAGGCGCTGCGCTACCGGGAGAGGGAAACAGGGGTGCCCTGCGCTGGCGATTGCTGCGTTCTAGGCGCTGAAACATGGAGAGGAGTAGGGGGAGGAAAGGGGGAGATTGTAGGGGGTGCCATGGGGCGGGGGAACAGGGAGCTCGGCCATGGCGCTCATGGCAACAACGGCTACCAAGGCCGACCGTCCGAAATGGAGGAGGCGAGCGCCTAGGGTAGGGGGCATGTGCGCCATGGGGAGCTGAGGAGAGGTGCAGGGAGGGGAGGTCGTCCTGCTGGGGGGAGGTTCGCAGGGGCGCGCGCCATGAGGAGGAGAACAGGGAGCCGATGCGTCGTGCCATGGCTGAGGGCGTAGGGAACTCAGACTGGAGTTGGACGGTGTCAAGTTCTTGGCCATGGGGGCGCTGCTTGGGCGCCATGGCTGCTAGCCGAGCAGAGGCGTCGGGGCCTAGGCGTCTGCTGCTTGCTGCGTTTGCAGAAGAAGGCATCGTGGGGAGCTTCTGTAGGGGAGTTCGGTTAGGGGCAAGCAGGGAGCTGAGGGGGAGAAGGGCGTAGGGAGTTGGGGCTGCTGCTGGGCGCCAGCTAGAGGTAGAAGAAGGGGCTCACGCCCATGGAGCAGCTCCTACACGCTGAACAGAGGGTGGGAGAGCTGTGCGTGAGAGAGGAGGAAGAAGGCTATGGTAGCTGCACAAAAGATACGGGTGGGAGTGCTAAATGCCTTCAATTGCAAGGAGAGGGCTTCTATTTGTAGAGGAAGTCCTAGTGTTAGGGTTCCTTCGTGGGCAAAATGGGCTGGAATGGACTTGGCCCAAAACACTAAATCGAGTCGCGCTAAATTATTTTCTGGAATAAAAATGTTCATGCAGAATTCATCTCTACGGAGAACATAGCGAAATAGATTTCGGAAGATCGGGCGATTAACTCGGCCGAGAGTTTGATTTGACTTCGCTCGGCAACAAATCCCTACGCATGATTCAAAAATAAATTGTCTCGGGATACGACTGGCTTTCGGATTTTTAGTCGGAGAAGGCGAATCGTGATATTTCAAATTCGCTACCGGAGTGGGTTTTTGAATTCGGTTCAGAGATAAGATACTAGGCTGAGTCGAGTAAGAATTTATTAGAGGACAACGTACCGAGTATTCCGTTTGAGAGTACGGACTCAGATAAAATAGTTAGACATAGACCAAGGTTTGAGGAATTAGACTCGGGTTCAGATCAGATAACAGCCGTCGAGAGTTTGATTTAATGAGCTTCAGATGAGATTTATAATTCAAGATGGATTTCGAGTTCGCATTTGTTCCGAGAAATAAAAGTTTTAATAGGCTCCAAAATTGACTGTTTCTCACGATCGAATGACTCCGACTTTGGTGAGCTTTCATGAATAATCCTGATAAGCAGAGATAGACATGATCGAGAAATAGGAAATTTTCACTGAGCATTCAATTTAGGGACAAATCTCCCGACATAACACGAAACTGACACCTGGGGTGTCACACGGGTCACCTCAGACAGGGGACTAGGAGAGCTATTCAGAAACCCGGAGGCATCCGTCCGAATTGCCAAATGGGCAGCCAAACTCTTCGGGTACCACATCACTTTCGAACCCAAGACAGCAATCAAGTCGCAGGTCCTGGCAGACTTCATCGTCGACTGGACTGGGCCGACACAGCAGCAAGAAGAACCCCCAGAGAAGGTGTGGACCATCCACTGTGACGGCGCATGGTGCCATGCGGGGGCAGGCGCAGCTACAATTATCACGTCACCCACAGGCATCAAGCATAGATACGCAGCATGCCTTAGCTTCGCTTTGGAATCCGACAGATGCACAAACAACATAGCAGAATACGAAGCTGTCATCCTGGGCCTTCGCAAGCTGAGAGCACTCGGTGTCATTACCTGCATAGTAAAGACAGATTCCAAAGTAGTTGCCGGCCAGGTCGAAAAAGAATATTCAACAAAAGACCCTGCACTCATGCAGTATCTCACGGTCGTTCGTAGTCTCGAGAGACAATTCAAGGGCTTCACCTTACAGCATGTGGACCGTGCTAGGAATGAAGAGGCCGACGCGTTGGCTAAGGCAGCGGCTAGAGGTGAGACCTTGCCCGCCGACGTGTTCTACCACGTCATCGGCACACCAACCGTTCGCAACCCAGAGGGATTACAAGTAACCAACGACACCGAAGGCCATTGCATCGTCAACCTCATTATGACTGAAGATTGGCGGGCCCCAATAACACTATTTCTGCAAGGATACTACCACCCAAGCGACGTCAATGAGGCCAAGCGCCTCAAGCACCGAAGCTGGGACTTAGCACTAGTTGGGGACCAGCTATACAAGAAGGGCATCTGTCAACCCATGCTAAAATGCGTCACCGAAACCGAAGGCATTCAGATCCTACGCGAAGTCCACAGCAGAACTTGCGGCTTCCACTCAGGGCCCAGGGCCCTCGTTGCCAAGGTGATCCGTCAAGGATTTTACTGGCCCGCTATAATCTGCAACGCGAATCGAGTCACAAGGTCGTGCGAAGCATGCCAGATGTTTTCTCCCTGCTCGGGCAACCCTTCACAGTTCACCAAGCTGATTGCCCACACATGGCCACTTCAATGCTGGGGGCTGGATATTGTCGGGCCACTACCTACGGCTCAAGGGAACCTCAAGTTCACCTTCGTCACCGTCGAATACTTCACCAAGTGGATCGAGGCCAGGGCAGTATCCATAATAACATCGAAGACTGCCCAGAAGTTCTTCTGGCAAAACATTGTTTGCCGATTCGGAGTCCCGTCCGAGCTCACAGTCGACAACGGCAAGCAGTTTGACAACCAAGACTTCAGGGACTTCTGCTTCTCAATCAGCACCAAGCTTGCCTTCGCCTCAGTATACCAACCACAATCCAACGGCATCGTCGAGCACGCCAACGACAAGATTTTCACCGCCATCAAGAAAAGGCTTCTCAACGACAAGAAGGGTAAATGGGTCGATCAACTACCTGAAGTAGTCTAGGCCCTCAACACGACCAAATGCCGGGCAACCGGATTCACACCTTTTCGTCTATTATATGGATCGGAGGCCATGACGCCGCAGGAGATAAAGCATGGGTCGCCCCGAACAAGCACATTAGCAATCCCCGACGTCGACGAACCAACGTCTAAAGACCTCATCGACGAAGACCGCATCTTCGCCCTGCACGCCCTCAACAAATACCAAGCTCATACCAAGGCCTGGCGCGACAACGAGGTTGTCCCAAGAGAGTTCAACAAAGGAGACCTCGTACTCATCTGGACCACCCAGACAGAGTCACGGGGCAAACTGGAGCCAAAGTGGGAGGGTCCATTCATCGTCAAGTCGAAGGCATCCCCCAGCGTGTACAGACTATCAACGCCATCTGGCGAAGACTTAGAGCACTCCTGGAACATTGACAATCTCCGCAAATTTTTTGTTTAACCCTTAGGGCCCATGCGCCCTTGTAACCCACCAAACAATATTATTCCGGCCCGCACTCTTTTCCTCCCGGGGGTGAGGTTTTTAACAAGGTGGAGCCATGTAATATACCTACAAAATCCCCCGGAAAAACAAAAACCCAGACACAACATGTCAAAAAAGACCGCATCGACGGTCTTCGGCATTCGACCACTTCGAAGTCACCGCGAGAGGCAGCGTAGACTACCCTCGTGTGCGACATTCCACGCAAAAGTCGCCTAAGAGTGCAGCCGGAATAGCACAACAAGTGTGTTAATCGAAGTCTTTTATCAAAGACACTCCGCGCAAAAGTCGCCTAAGGGTGCAGCCGGAATAGCACAACAAGTGCGTTAATCGAAGTCTTTTATCAAAGACACTCCACGCAAAAGTCGCCTAAGGGTGCAGCCGGAATAGCACAACAAATGCGTTAATCAAAGTCTTTTATCAAAGACACTCCACGCAAAAGCCGCCTAAGGGTGCAGCCGAAATAGCACAACAAGTGTGTCAATCGAAGTCTTTTATCAAAGACACCCCGTGCAAAAGCCGCCTAAGGGTGCAGCCGGAAAAGCACAACTAGTGTGTCAATCAAAGTCTTTTATCAAAGACATTCCATGCAAAAGTCGCCTAAGGGTGCAGCCGGACCAACACATACGAGCGAAAACGGCTAACAGGCCACTTTACAGTATAAATTTCAGTTACATACACACAGCGAGGGCAACACATACTACATCGGCTCAACCTTCGGGATGATACCCTTCTCCCTATAATTGAACAGCATTATCCTTAATTCCTCACCCTCAAAAAGATTTCGCAGATCCCCTTCACCTATGCTCGCCCCAATCGACGAGGACAACAATTCTTGTTTACCAATCCGGTCCACTCGAAGACGGCCACGCTCCATCCCCATACGACGGCGCCTACCACTTCACAAAAATTCACTCACATTATGTTTCGCCACCGCCCTTCGCCGCCTATACTCAGTACTCGCACTAGGAAGACCCTCAGAACCCTCCACACACGGCGAAGTCTCCGCTGCAGCCTCATCGAACGCAGCAAAATAATCCAAGCCTTCATCTGAGGACTCCTCCGTCCACAAAATCGAACTCCCAGATTCACCATCTGACTCAAAACACTCAGACACAGAGCCAAACAAAATATCATCGGCAGGCACTACGGTTGAGGCCGCCACAAAATCAGTATCGACAGCAGCGGTTGCTTGCGCAGGCCCAAACGTCGAAACCTGCACAGCAACCGAGGTTCAGTATCACAGAAACAAAAGTTTACACTTAAATCCCTAGCCCCTATTCCACCACCTGTGAAGGCCCTGGGTCTTCGACAGCCGGTTCGGCCACCACCTTCGGGGCGTCCGCACCCGTCAGCGTAGCGGCAGGCGCGGGGTCCTCGCCAGCTCCAGTCGGCACGAGGGTCGCCGAGAGGCCCTCGCCCACATCGGATGGCGACGCCAGCTCCACCCCCGATGCCTCGGGCAGCGTGCTGTCCAGATCAGCAAGGTCTTCAACCTCTTCGTCACGCGCCATCTACAAAAATAGCACATCCATTCAGCAAACCACACACACCCACACATATAATCACACAAATGCACCTTTACCTGATCCATCGCCCGGTCAGACCACTCCCGGATAGTCTCTTGGCCGTGAGGGCACCACATCCTATCAAAAAGAGCCCCAGCCGACTGCTTCATCACCGGGTCCTCGACCTGGAAGATTTCGTGCTCGAAGCCTTCGTCAGACTGGTCGAAGGCCTCGAAGTGCCTGCACCCCTCACGGGACAAGGCATTCGTGGCCCCCTCATAGGTGACGAGGGAGGCGAAGGACATGAGCCCCGTCACAATGGTTGGGAGCACCTCCAGCTCCTCCTGTAGCCATCCAATGAAGCGGAGGCCCACCTCCTGATTGGGTGCTTCGAGGGGCACGGTCCGCGCACCCAGCTCCCGGTATGCGTCCACAAGCTGAGTATGCATCCGCTCGACCTCCGCGCGCGTCGAGGCCTCTGTTTTGTCTAGGCAGTCGCGCAGGCTGCTGAGTCTCGTCTCCATCTCCTCGGCGCGCTGGCGGGAGAGATTGGCCTCCGCCCGCGCAAGCTTGGCCTCGGCTTGCGTGGACTATGCCTCAGCATAAGCTTTGTTTGCGTCCCTCCTCTTCTCCGCCAACTGATGCCTGAGGTCCTCCTTCTCGGCCTCCGTAGCAGCCAGCCTCTCCGTCAGCCTGCGGCTCTTGTTCTCCGCAACCGACTTGTCCGAAACAGCATCCAAATGCTATGCTCGGAGACGCTCGATCTTGCCCTCGAGCCGTTGCCTCTCGGCAGCGAACTCCGAAGACAAGGCGCCCAACACAACATGGTCGGCGAAGGCGGCCGCCTACCACGGAAAAAACATCAAATTCGCAACCACATCAAGACAATGAACCAACGAAGTCTAAGATGACATACATGCTTCAGCTGCTGGGACACAATGCCCGCCACGTCCCTAGCGGCAGTGGCCGATGAAATCTCGCCGTTGGCGCAGAATTTGGACCATGGGTCCTGTGAAGTGCCCTTCGCTCCAACCGCCACCGCAGGCAAAGTAGCCGCCACCGGAGACGGGACAATAGCCAGCTGCCCCGCATCCGACCCAGCACCATAATCTTGTTCAAGACCCAGTCTAAAATACTCTCACCAATGAGGTAATCATCCACACAGATGTACGTATCAAAATCGGCACCACCCACCGCCGCTTTGTCGGTGCGCACCGGCGACGATGGCCTTCACTCCTTCGTGGGTTCAGTCGATGGCAGCTTGCCTGCGCTAGAAGCGGCAGCCCTCGAACCCGCCGAGGACTTGCTAGGCCCGGGGATGGCAGGCTTCGCTCTTGGTGGTGGTTTGCTGCTGCCAGGGGCGACGGACTTCGCACCTCCCCATGCCCGCTTCACCTCGCATAGGGTCCTCGACCCTAGTGATTGCCCTGCGCTTCCGCGCCACATCTTGACGATCCTTGTCCATCACTGCCGATACAACAGCAGCAATATTCTGTCCATAAGGAAAAATCTTCAACTCACGGGCCATATGAGACGTAAATATGTCCTCGCCGGCCGCATGGGGAATCGGAATGTTCCTTGGCCATTGAACCCCGGTAACCTTCAGCATTCGCGCCGAAGACTCCCGGAGCTCAGGCGAAGACATCCTTCCCCTGAGGGCCGCGCAAGTCCTCATCAACTCCATAGCAAAACGTCCAGAGACCCCCAACCCCCCACTGCAGTACCTATTTTTCTCTTCTTAGTGGATGGGGCAGCCTCCGGCGAAGGGCCTTCCTCCACCACGACCACTGGTTTTTTCCCGCGGCGGTCAGCAGCCACAGCAGCGTCATCTCTAGGGTAGCCACCGTATGGCAAATGGTTCAATTCGAAGACCCGATTCAAGCGAACATTGGACCCTCGGATGTCCCAACTCCGCATACTCTATCATCGGCGCATACCGCCCCACAATCCTCACAGCCCCGTCCTCCACTTCACGAACAAATGTGGCCGGGTCTCGGCCGCGTAGATCCAAAGAAAAGGCCGAACTTTGCACCAGCTGCTGGCCTGTTGGGGACTTGTTCTCAAATGCTATGAATTAAGAACAAGGCAACACAGAAAAGTTAATGGTTAATGTCCTTCGTCCTCCGAAGCGTTATTTCCCTTAGGATATAACGATCCCGGACGAAGGTTATGAAGGACATACCTTCATCAACATAATTTATATTGATAAGAGGAAAAGCACATGGAACATGGAAGAATACATGAATAATCATACAACATTATTAGGTGTCATCATTATATGATTATGGAAGAATAAGAACAATATTGAATTACATTTGTACCTTCGATTTGACGGAAGGCGAAAAATGCAAGCGTGACGCGCGAGTGAATACAAATCAGCGTGAACAGTACGGGGGTACTGTTCATCTATTTATAGACACAGGACACAGCCTGTGAAGAATTACAATTATGCCCCTCATAAAAGTTTACAACATCGACTCAGACCTTTATGGATTAAAAGGTCATTCTATCTCTAAGTCGGTTTGTAATACCGAAGCTTCATGAAGAGGGACCTTCGGTCATCTCCTGGGGACAACTTCAGCCGAAGCTGCTTCTTCCTACAAGACCTTCGGCACAATGAAGCATGGCCCCAACAGTAGCCCCTTTCGCGGCGCTAGATCGTTTTTCGTAACGAGCTTGATCCGTGAAAAAAGCCTCTTAAGCTTCGGGAAGCCGAAGGTCCAAAAAACACCTTCCCTGAGCTCGTTGCCGAGAAACGATTCAGTTTCCGAGCGCGTGTCAGGCCCACCTTGCAGAGTTACTGTTTGGTCTCTGCGGTCCACCGCGCGGCGAGTGCTAGTGACTGTCCGCCTGGTGTAAAAATCCTGGCGCTTCGCCTTCTTACCTGCAGCACTATATAAACAGACGGGTAGGTGTGAAGTTACCACAGCATTCATTGCTATTTGCACTGTTTTGCTGCCAAAATTTTTAGCCATAGCCGAAGCTTGACTCTCGGAATCGAACGAAGGTCCAACTCGAAGTTTGCTTCGGCAGAAGGAAAAGCTTCGGGAGAAAAAAGTATTCAATTTCCACAAACTCAAAATTAAATGGCCAGAGTGCGATCTACTACCAGGGTTGAGCGTGAAGGAGACGAAGCTGAAGGTTCGGAGACTGTTCCCATCTCCGAAGCAATGCAACGATCCAGACTGGTGACTTCGGAGGAAATCCCCACAGTTGAAGCAGAACAAGCAACTGCCGAAGCAGCAGATGAGAACATTGAAGAAACTGATCCCGAAGATGATTATCGCATTGCCATGCCAAGTAAACCCAGCCACTTGGACTTCGGAAAGTCGACCGTTTCGAAGGCTGATCTCTCCAAGATGGTAAAGTCAGGTTATTTCAGTGAAAATCAGAAGAAGCTACTTCGCTTCGGGGGAGAAGAAACTACCCCGAAGCCAGAGAAGGATGAGATAGTCATTTTCAAGAGCTTCCTAAAGGCTGGGTTAAGATTCCCCCTTCATGGGATTATTGCAGATGTATTGAAGAAGTTTGGTATTTACTTTCACCAATTGACTCCTAACGCTATCGTTAGGCTTAGTGTTTACATCTGGGCCCTCCGAAGCCAGGCGGTGGAACCGTTTGCCGACAGTTTTTGTCGAGTTCATGAGCTACATTACCAGACGAAGGCTAGAAAAGATGGATTACATGATAACTTTGGTTGCTACAATTTTGCCTATCGGAAAACCACAAAGTTTCCTGTTATTAGCTACCGAAGTAAATGGCCGGCAGGATGGAAGTCAGAGTGGTTTTATGTGAAAGTTGACGAAGATAAAGAGAAGTTGGTACAAAGCCCACTTGAATTGATCTTCGGAGAAACAAGACCGCGATGCCACATGACATTAGAAGGTCCCACCTGGGCTGCACTGGGTGAGTTTAAAATTATTTCAGAGCATATCAGTACTAGGGACCTGGTTCAAGAGTTCTTGGCCTTCAGGGTTTTCCCTACTTTAAAAGAATGGAAATGCCGAAGCTGGAAGGGGAGAAGAAAGAAGGGGAACTTGTCCGACTTCCTTACCATTTCAAGTTCAAGAAATTCTTTAAAAAACCTTGCCAAGAGTGGCTGGACACAGTTGAAGTAATGTGCAATGAAATTCTTGGGAATTACTCGAAAAAAGAAGATCAATTGATGACTGCGGCCTTCGGCACTCGTCCGAAGCGAAGGCTCAATCGAGTGCTGGACGCCCTGGGTTTTGAGTACCCTGATTATGAAAATCTGAGCAAAGGTGCTGGGGGCCAAAAAAGGAAAAGGGGAGCCGAAGCTTTAAATGAAGATGAGGAAGAAACACCAAAAAAGAAGAATGTTCCGAAGAAGAAAATATCATCTCTGAAGCGAAAAGTATCTGACGAATAGGGGACTCCTGCATCACCCTCTACCACCGACGTGGAGGAAATCTTAAAGGTAATGACTGAACCCCTGCCCGCGAAGCTAAGTCCATTAGGGCCTCAACTGACGAAGCTTTTTCAAAAGGTGGAGGAGCCCGAAAAAACGAAGAAGATAACCAAAACAAAGAGACAAAGAATTATTGCAGTGACCGAAGTCATTAACAAGACGCCACCGAGGGCTTCAACTCGGAAAGCGCCAGCGGTTGAGGGCACAACAAATGTCGAAGTCGCACCTTCGGAGGTCGCGGCTACCGAAGCCGCTTCGGCCGAAGATTTGAACTTGGAAACTACAATTGAAGACATCGACAAAATACTGCTAGACATGGCCGCAGAAGAAGCTACCACTGCTACCGAAGAAACCATGGCCACAATGCCTGGGAAGGGAAAGGAAATAGCCGAAGATACTTCGGAGGACAAAGCCTTCATATTTCAAAATTTAGTTGGGCAAGAACTATCGAAGGCCGAAATAGAAGAGCTTAAAGAATATGCCAAATCTTGCGGATATAAGCCAGGAGCTCTTCTTTTCGGAGGTATTAACGATGAAAAATTGGACTGCATCCGGGATCAAACTGGGGCTAAGGTCATCGGTACTCTATCAAAGAGTATCGGTTTTCCGAAGCTGGAAACGGATATCAGCCGCTACCGACGACAACATATCGTTGGTAGCTTATTTTATTCCAATTTCAAGGTAAACAACTTTTCTCTGACTTTTATTGCTTTCAATAATGTAGACCTGTCTTAACGAAGGTTGTTTACGTGCAGAGCATGCTGCTGAGCAAGGCTTTGAAAATGCAGCAAGATCTGGAAGACAAAAAGCACGAGGTTATAATTGAAAACTTAGAGAGCAAAATAAAAGAGCAATCAGCTACTATTGAAAAGAAGGACTTCGAACTCCAAACAACTGAAGGCTTATTGGCAGAGACTGAAGCTAAAGTAGCAGAATTGAATACGAAGCTTCTCTGCCAATCAAAACAATTTGAACAAGAAAAGCAAGAGCTTAATTCAAAATTTGAGGCCGAAATCCAAAAAACTCAGACTTGAAAAAATCATTGACAAGCCTTCAGGACAAATGTTTGGAATTTAGTAACAACTGTATTCAACAATTAAAAAAGATTTTTTATTCAGTTGGAGCCAGCAGTGGAAAGTTCACTCCTTCAGCTGAAAATTTGCCAAGAACCTTCGAACATATTGAAGCTGAAATTGATGAACTTGACGAAGTTATAGCCGGGCACGGTGACTTATGTGCCTGGGTAGCTTCTCGGGGCACTGCTGCAGCATTTCTGAAGGCCGGCTGTGATCATGGAAAAATCGTCAACAGGCCCAATTTCACTTTGTCTCCATCGATTCTAGACGATATTCCTGACCTCGCCCGAAGCATTTCAAACAGGTTTATAAAAATGATATGGACCAAAGGCGGGCGAGAAAAAGCTGGAGACGAAGCTCGAAGTCATCTTGAACCAGTAAGAAACCATACCTTGTGCTTACCTTCTCCCTCAAACTTGACTTTTACTCATAATACCTTGATTCATGTAGGATGACGAAGCTGAAACTGATGCTTAAAGAATATGCCGCCGAAGCTGAAGCCCTCGGTGACGATTAGTAGTAGACTGTAGAAAAAACTCAAGAGACTTTTGTAATAACTTTTGTAAATACAGCTAAACTGTTCTTAATGAACTTTGTTCATACCTTGTAATATATCCTTACCCTTCCATTGAGGTGCTTTGATGTGGACGAAATTAGTATTTTGAGCCGAAGGCGAAAAAACACCTTCCCTTCTTTTCGTACACAACGAAGCATAAAAGACCGCTTCTTCTTTTTGCCGAAACCTTTCTTTTTTGTACACAACGAAGCATGAAAGACCGCTTCTTCTTTTTGCCGAAACCTTTCTTTTTTGTACACAACGAAGCATGAAAGACCGCTTCTTCTTTTTGCCGAAACCTTTCTTTTTTGTACACAACGAAGCATGAAAGACCGCTTCTTCTTTTTGCCGAAACCTTTCTTTTTTGTACACAACGAAGCATGAAAGACCGCTTCTTCTTTTTGCCAAAACAACCACTTATGCCATGATGATGATTATCCTATATATGCCTAAATGTTTATGAATGCAAATGCTATGATGTAATGTGATGTGCGAATGAATGTCCAAACACATATCCGAAGGCATACCCTTAGCCATTATTTCTTCCGAAACAATCACACATCAGCTCTGCATTCCCTTAGGAACAACTTTGGAGCTTCTTCGCCTTTTACTTTCGGCGGAATCAGCGTTGACTTTTCGCTGTAAGCTCTGCATTCCCTTAGGAACGACTTTGGAGCTTCTTCGCCTTTTACTTTCGGCGGAATCAGCGTTAACTTTTCGCTGTAAGCTCTGCATTCCCTTAGGAACGACTTTGGAGCTTCTTCGCCTTTTACTTTCGGTGGAATCAGCGTTAACTTTTCGCTATAAGCTCTGCATTCCCTTAGGAACGACTTTGGAGCTTCTTCGCCTTTTACTTTCGGCACTCGATGGTGCGTTCTCAGCTTTTACATTTACATTCCTTGGGGGATTTTGCTCTTATAGAACTAAAAAAGGAAATTACATATGATGGCCCCATTAAAAACCTTTCTCCCTCTTTGGAAAGGAAAAGGGTGCCATGAAAAAGAAAAAACATAAAAAAGTTACATCAAGTTACACATAATATCGCCGAAGCTCATCCGCATTCCAAGATCTTGGAATGTCGTTGCCGTCCATGTCCTTCAATCTGTATGAACCAGGTCTTGACAAAGATGCTACCAAGAAAGGTCCCTCCCATTTCAACTGTAACTTGCCCACTGTGTCTGGGTTGGCCACTCTCCGAAGCACCAAATGTCCCGGCTCAATATTTTTTAGCCGAACTTTTCTATCTCGCCATTTGACTGTTTCAGCTTGGTATTTATTGATATTCTCCACAGCTTGAAGCCTGATCCCTTCTAAAGCATCTTTTTCCACAAAACAAGCATCTTCAGGACCTGATTCTGCTGAAGCTACTACTCTTATTGATCCAGTTTTAGCTTCTTCCGGAGTTATTGCTTCGTCACCGAATAATATCTTGAATGGAGTAAAGCCTGTAGACCTTGATGTTGTTGTATTGTGGCTCCACACCACTTTGGTTAACTGATCTGGCCACTTTCCCCTGGGTTGATTGAAGATTAACTTCATTATTCCTGTCATTATAATGCCGTTGGCTCTTTCAACGAGCCCATTTGACTCCGGATGCCTGACTGATGCAAAGTGGATCTTCGTACCAATTTGATCACAGAAATTTCTGAAAGCTTCGGAGTCAAACTGTGTTCCATTATCTACAGTGATAGCCTTCGGTACCCCAAAACGACAAACAATGTTCTGCCAGAAAAACTTTTGGACAATAGCCGAAGTTATTGTGGCTAATGGCTTTGCCTCAATCCATTTAGAAAAATACTCCACAGCCACTATAACATATCTCAAATTCCCTTGAGCCGGTGGTAATGGACCTAACAAGTCAAGGCCCCACCTTTGCAATGGCCAGATGGGTTGTATGAGCTGTGTTAAAGACGAAGGTTGTTTTTGATCTCTTGCACATTTCTGACAACCTTCGCACTTTTGAACCAATTCCGCTGCATCCGAAGCTGCCTTCGGCCAATAAAACCCTTGACGGAAAACTTTTCCATGCAACGGCCTAGATCCAATGTGAGATCCACACAGGCCTGCATGTATTTCTTTCATCAACTCTATACCTTCGGTTCTAGATAAACACTTGAGCAGCGGAGCGCAAACTCCATGCTTATACAACTCCCCTTCTATCATGACATATGGACGAGCTCTTGCCTCTATCCTCCTGTTATAAGCTTCGTCATCTGAAAGGAATTTACCCTGAAGGTAAGAGATGATCTCTGTTCTCCAGTCTTCGCTATAAACAGGAGATATATTGAGGACTGCTCTTTCAAGGAGTTCCACTGAAGGTGCCTTTATTGTTTCGAAGAACACATCCGAAGGTAAAGGCAGCCCCTGTGCTGCTGACTTAGCTAGCAAATCAGCATGCTCATTTTGTCCTCGAGGGATATTTTTGACAGAAAATCCTTCGAAGGAAGCTTCGATTCTTCGGACCGTGTCTAGATATTTTTCAAGCTTCGGATCTTTAGCCTTGCAAGTTTTGTCGATATGACCCAAAACAACCTGGGAATCAGTTTTAAGAATCGCCCTTCTGATTCCCATTGCCTTTAATTTCCGAAGGCCCAGGAGCAGGGCTTCGTACTCAGTAATATTGTTTGTACAGCTGAAATCAAGTCTTGCCGCATAACAAGTTTTAACCTTGGATGGTGAGACTAACATAGTGGCTGCTCCTGCTCCGAAGGTTCCCCAAGACCCATCGCAAAACACTGTCCATACTTCGGCATCTTTATTTGTTTCTTCATCCTGAGCCCCTGGCGTCCAATCAGCAATGAAATCTGCTAACGCTTGAGACTGGATCGAGGATCTATGTACATAATCAATGCAAAATTCATTGAGCTCTGCAGCCCATTTTCCAATCCGTCCAGTAGCTTCTCTATTTCTCATAATATCCTTCAACGGCTGCGAAGAAGGAACAACAATATTGTATGCCTGAAAATAATGCCGAAGCTTCCTGGATGCCATCAAAACGGCATATAATACCTTCTCCAGTTCTGTATAGTTTTTCTTTGATACACTAAGGACTTCAGATACAAAATACACTGGAACCTGCTTCTTGACTTGGCCATCAAGCTTCTCCTGGACAAGTGCCGCACTTACTGCTGAGTGCGAAGCTGCCACGTATAACAACAAAGGAGCCCCTGGCGTTGGTGGAATTAATGTTGTTAAATCTATCAAATATTGCTTCAGCTCTTCGAAGGCTTTTTGTTGGCTTGGTCCCCATTGGAAGACTTCAGCTGACTTCAGCACCTCGAAGAATGGTAAATTTCTTTCTGCTGATCTGGATATGAATCTATTGAGAGATGCCAGCCTCCCTGTCAATCTTTGGGCCCCCTTTCTTGTAGTTGGTGGCTCCATTCGAAGTATAGCTTCAATTTTATTTGGATTAGCTTCAATTCCCTTTGTTGAAACCAAGCATCCAAGAAATTTCCCCTTCTTTACTCCGAAGACACATTTTTCTGGGTTCAGCTTTAATCCAGCTTGTCTGAAACTGGCGAAGGTCTCCTGCAAATCAGCAATATGATTTTCCTGTTTCGTGCTTTTTACAATGATGTCATCAACATAAGTTAACACATTTCTGCCTATCTGAGACTGGAGGACCTTCGCAGTCATTCTGCTGAAACTTCCTCCAGCGTTTTTGAGCCCTTCAGGCATCCGAAGATAGCAATATGTGCCACTTGGGGTTATGAAGCTAGTCTTCGGCTCATCTTCCTTCTTCATCCAGATTTGGTGATAACCTGAGTAACAGTCTAGCAGACTCATGAGCTCTGAAGAAGCTGCTGCATCAACTAAAGAGTCTATTCTTGGCAATGGGAATTCGTCCTTCGGACAGGCCTTGTTGAGATCTGTAAAGTCGATACACATTCTCCACTTGCCATTGGCCTTCTTTACCATAACAGTGTTAGCTAGCCACTCTGGGTACTTTACTTCTCTGATAACTCCTGCACTGAGGAGTCTTTTTACTTCATTGCGAGCCCCTTCGGCCTTATCATCAGACATTTTCCGAAGCCTCTGCTTTCGGGGTCCGAAGGATGGGTCAACATTGAGCGAGTGTTCAATAACATCCCGATTTACTCCGCAGAGGTCATTAGCTGACCATGCAAAAACATCTTTGTTGTTGAACAAAAACCTTATCAAGGTTTTCTCCTGCTCTTCGGATAATTGAGAACCCAACAGCACCTTCTGCTCTGCTATGTCCTCACATAAGAGCATGGGCTTCGGCTGATCTGCTGAAGCTGCTTTCTCCCTTCTGAATTTGTACTGTTCACAAGCTTCAGCTCCATCTATGTTATGGATTGCCTTGGAGTCAGTCCAGCTTCCTTCGGCCCTTCTAGCAGCTTCCTGGCTTCCATGAATAGCAATAGGCCCTTGGTCCGAAGGTATCTTCATGCAGAGGTAAGCTGGGTGAAGAATTGCTTCGAAGGCATTGAGAGTACCGCGACCAATGATAGCATTGTAAGGATACTCCATGTCAACAATATCAAACACAATTTGCTCAGTCCTTGTGTTGTTAACAAATCCGAAGGTTACTGGCATGGTAATCTTCCCAAGTGCTACAATCTGCCGCCCTCCGAAGCCACAAAGAGGGTGCGTAGCATCATGGATCTTATCTTCGGGCTCTTGCATTTGTCTGAAGGCCTTAGCAAATATGATATCAGCTGCACTGCCTGTATCAACTAAGACATTGTGGACCAGAAATCCTTTGATCACACAAGAGATAACCATAGCATCATTGTGTGGATAGTCCTTGAGTTGAAGGTCCTCTTGGGAGAAGGTGATAGGAATGTGAGACCATCTCGACTTGATGAAGGGTCCTTGCACCCCAACATGCTGTACTCTTCTCTGTGCTTCCTTCTTCTGCTTCTTGTTGGCTGGCTCTGAACATGATCCGCCTATTATCGGGAACAGCAGCTTTGGAGCCGAAGCAGCTCCAGCTTGATCGTTGAACAAAGCCATCAACTCAAAAAAGTGGAAGTGAGTTCACCAGAGGTGGGCGCCAATGTTGGGGACTTGTTCTCAAATGCTATGAATTAAGAACAAGGCAACACAGAAAAGTTAATGGTTAATGTCCTTCGTCCTCCGAAGCGTTATTTCCCTTAGGATATAACGATCCCGGACGAAGGTTATGAAGGACATACCTTCATCAACATAATTTATATTGATAAGAGGAAAAGCACATGGAACATGGAAGAATACATGAATAATCATACAACATTATTAGGTGTCATCATTATATGATTATGGAAGAATAAGAACAATATTGAATTACATTTGTACCTTCGATTTGACGGAAGGCGAAAAATGCAAGCGTGACGCGCGAGTGAATACAAATCAGCGTGAACAGTACGGGGGTACTGTTCATCTATTTATAGACACAGGACACAGCCTGTGAAGAATTACAATTATGCCCCTCATAAAAGTTTACAACATCGACTCAGACCTTTATGGATTAAAAGGTCATTCTATCTCTAAGTCGGTTTGTAATACCGAAGCTTCATGAAGAGGGACCTTCGGTCATCTCCTGGGGACAACTTCAGCCGAAGCTGCTTCTTCCTACAAGACCTTCGGCACAACGAAGCATGGCCCCAACATGGCCCAAAGTAGGCATCTAGCGAGAGCATACTTCGCCCAGCACCCAGACATGCGCCTGGGGCCACACTCTATAACCAATAAACTCCTCAACCAAATCATGCTCGCTGCTCATGCGGGCTTCGCACCGGAGGGCCCCTTCTTCCTCATCATCCTCCGCCACATCAAATTGTGGGAACGCCAGATAATAATGGGAGCACATCACGGCCACGGGGAGCCCTGGGAGGTCTTCGACTCTGCTTTCCAAAACATAAAACCAATAATCCCACCAGTTGCCCCACTTATTGCGAGCACAGGGAACTAACTCCACGACTTCCGCCAAAGTCTTTCCGGTCCTCAGCATGAAGGTGCACGATCCAAACTATGCAATCTTGTTTCCAATCTTTCTCTTTTGCCAATGCAGACAGTAATTCTTGGCGAAAACCTCTACGGAAGGCTGACCGCCGTACGAAGTCACCGCCCAGACATACTTCACCAGGGCCACCATGGTGTTAGGTGTCAACTGGTGGACCTGGACCTCAAACCTCTGCAGGACCTCCGCCACAAAA
This sequence comes from Zea luxurians, assembly GCA_029449295.1. Taxonomy (NCBI): domain Eukaryota; kingdom Viridiplantae; phylum Streptophyta; class Magnoliopsida; order Poales; family Poaceae; genus Zea; species Zea luxurians. Next base: position 1,387,719 of record JAOPSE010000108.1, on the reverse strand, counting down.
CGATGTGTACGTAGGCGAAGGCCAACAACAAAGAACGCCTCAAACACCACCAACTCGCCCTCAGGCTCGGGAATTTCTTCCGTCCCTGGGACGTGCCCAACACCATCCCCAAAATACCCTAACTGCTGCATGTCCTGCACGCGAACCGAGGAAATCCTCGAAACGCCGAACTCCACCGTGTGGCTCGGCTGTAACTCCACCGCCGCCAAATCGCTCAACATATCTTCGGATGACGAATCGGCCGGTGGCGCAATTGCAGCAGATGAGGAAGAAGACGACATCACTACGTACCGTCGGCGCGGCATGTGGTTTGCTTGACACGGGCCAGATCTCTGATGCAGAGGAACCAGGAGGGCAGGCGAGTGGGCGCGCGGTTTCAAAAGTTTAGGGTTTCCTGGCGCACGAAAAGGTGAGAGCCAGCCCACGCCGCGCCGCCCTTTTTATACACACGGCGTGATGCTTCGGGAAACCCGTAGTCCAACAGTGCCACATCCATCAAAGGTCACATCAAAAACGCCGCGGGACCACTTCGAGCGAGGGCAGCGTCTCCACCATCTAGCGATGTCTTCAGCACCAGATGACTTAGTCGAACTGGTCCCTCAGAGGGAAAATGTTGGGGCAAAGGCGAAGACGCTAATCTTCGCACAAAGCCTTCGTCGCCCCACTACACCTACGAAGGCGAGATGATCGGCACGGTTGCCCGTCGTCCTCTCCACGGCAAGACGAAGGCTACACTCTGACGAAGTCTACCAATCTCGCGGGTTCATCTCGCCCAAAGGCCCACATGGAATTCATTCCACTGTAACGGGCCCCACATGGACGAACGTGTTACGAGCCTAATCTGTAATAGCTTTTCTGTAATGACAGTTTGTAACCTCCCTTTATGGGAATATTCTAGGGATAACCCGGGTACCCGAGGGCATAAACGTCCTTGCCTTGGGATGTTGGCCGCTCGAGTACCTATAAATACCCCCGTACAGTGCCCTTGAGAGGCCAGATTAACAGAGCAATTGCCATCCCATGTTAAACTTTGCTTGCACTCTTTCCACTTCCCCGTTGGATCCGCTTGCTCGGGAGAGCAAGTTCCAACAGAAGGCAAGCCCCGGTTTTATGCATAACCATTGTATATGCTATTTTACTGCACTTAATGTTTGTAGGCTTGTACTGTGCACTTAAGTGTAGGAGTTGTCTGAAACCCTAGTTGCATGAACTCAGGATCCCTTTGAGATGGATACTAGTATGCTAGGTCGAGTAGCTGCTTTACTAATTAGGGATCTCGGTAGAAGTCGAGTTATTTTCTAGCACTCGTGCGAGGGCAGGATTTGGTTGTATCCATTTTGATAACAGAATAATGATGGTCTGTGGACACGGATCCATGGGGATGTGTTGTCTACGAGATGAGAAATTGGAATAAGGATTAACATGCGGATACCTGTGTCAAGCATTTGAACGTACTAAGCACATGACAAGAAATATGGTAAATCGGTAAGCCTAGTACCTGAGTGAACCTGGTAGCAGATTGCCCTCCTCACGCGACTTGAGACATGGTCTCCCATTCCAGTTATGGTGGGTACAAGTGCAGTCACTGCACGATGGCAGTCGAGGCTAGTGAGGCATTGTACGCCAAGGCGGTGAGCCTCTCTCTGTTGACGGGGAATCAATGGGGACGGTTGATATGTGTGGGGACGGAGTGCCTCGCCGTCTCGTGTGTTTAGGTTTACCTTGCAAGGTTAAAACTTGATTCGAATCGTCTGCTTCTCGTAGCTAATTAGACTACTTGAATCATTGTACTACATTGAGTAATAAGCGGAAATGAATTGATTGGCAAAAGATATTGATTGCTAAAAATGTTTGATACCATGTATGATTAGCTAGGTACACATCTAGTCTTAAGAGAATCACACTAAAACTTGAAAAGCTAAAACTTGATTTTAGACTCAGCTAGCGCTTTTGGCAAACCAAACCCCTCAGCCAAACAGCTGCATGTCTAGAGGTAGAGGAGTAGACTCCTCACACTGGGTAAGTCTAGCTGAGTACTAGTATACTCAGCCTTGCTTGTGGCATAATTTTTACAGGTTCTCTGGAGGATATGGTTGTTGGAGTGACTTAGCCGTCTACCTTGCCACCTTGTTGGACAGTCGAGTGGGACCCTACCTCCGCAGGAGAGGAGCAGGAGGAGTGATGGGCAAGGCTTCCCCATCCTCCCTTATTTATCGTTAGTTAATTTCTGTTGCATCCCAAACAATGATGACTACTTTTGAAAAACTCCGATGATGTTGTAATAACCTTAAGCACTTCTTTATGTATGGTTTTATGCTTTTTTATATTTGCTCTGTGCCTCACCTTCGAGTGAGTACGTGGTACTTGATCCTGTTAATGGCCTTGTCAGACTAGATCCGAGGGACTGACGTTTTATTCCTATTTAAGTGTGGTCTAGCCTCTAAGGTGGGACTTAGGCACTTAAGTTGGAATAATTCGGGCGGTTCCGCCACAAAATTTGGTTGGATAAAACTCAAGTGATGAATATTTCAAGTTTTGTACTTATTTAAATGAATAAATCTTAAAGGTTTAAGTAAAACAGGTTTACACCGAGGCCCCTAGGGTTTCCTTTAACTATTTCTTTCAACGGTGCCCCTGCGGAACTATTTCCCTGAGTCACTGACCTCGCAAAAACCTCCTGGCTTTTCTTTCTTTCAACCTGGGCTCCTTCCCCATTGTAACAGTGACCGCAGAGAGGAAAAAGGGTGGCGTGGCTTACCGGTAGCGAGGGAGGTCTGATGGAGGGTCGGGTGTGGTCCGGGAGGTCCTGGTGGTCAAGTCGAGGTGCGGATCGCCGGTGATGATGGCCCGATTAGGGCTGACCACGTGCGCAGGCAGTCGGGCTCATCGGCGGCGTGTGCTCTGGCCTGCTCATGACGGTAGGGCTCAATCAAATGGCACAGGGAGCTTCATGGGATGCTAAGGATGCTATAGGTACAAGGAATCGACGAATGGCTATAATACCCAAAAAGGTATAAAAGAAGATATAATTGATTCACATATATGTGTTGCCTCCATTCATTATTAACATGTGCATAAACACCTCAAAAGTCATTAATTAATTAATGACACCTAAAACAAATTGTGCATCATGGTGTGGTATTTGTTTGTGCATACACTCATGGAAATAATGAGACAAGAAATACATTGAAATCCCAAAATGGAATTTAGAATATAAAATAAAATCTAGAATTTAGAAGTGGAGAAAGAAGAGAAAAAGTATATATACAAAATAAATATTATAAATGAAGGTAATAATAGTGTGTGCAACATTATACTCTTAATTTGAGGGAGATTTACCACATAGTTAAATTTGAACTTGGAACTCAAAAGGAAAGGAAAAGCAAATCATGAAAAGAGAAAAAGAAATAAAATAAAAAAAGAAGAGAGAAAACCTACGGTGGGCTGAGATGAACCCAAGCAGCCCACTTCTCCTCAGTAGGCAGCCCACCTCGCTCTTGTCTTGCGCTCGGCCCAACTAGACTCCTTGGGCACGCACCCACTGGCGCTACGGGCCCACTGGCTAGCTTCTCCACTCGCTGTTGGATGAGATCGTGGTGCCGACGGGTGGGACCAGGCAGCCAGCCCCTCGCGTCGCACGCTGCGTGTTCCCTCTCCACCACTTCTGCGTGGGGCCGGGTCGTTAGGACAGTCGTCTCCACGTGATTCGCGGGTGAGCTCAATAGAAGCCGTGAGATTCACGTTGGCTGGTGGCTCGTTCCATGTATAAATGGTCGTGCTGCCAGTAGGGAGGGGAGGGGCCCTAAGCTTCTAACCCTAGCCGCCATTTCGCTCCCATCGCCTAACCAACCCGTGCCCACTACCACCATTGTCGTGGATAGATACACCATCGTCGTGGGCCTGCTCGGTTGTCGGCAATAGGGCATCAGCAACCATCCTGGGGTGTTCCCTGGGACACACCGAGGGTGTCTGCGCTGTCGCCAGGCCAGCTCAACGGCCAGAGCCGAACTAATCGCTCACCGGTGTTTGCGGGCGCCGTGGCGACCTCCCTGCACCGTGGACCGTACTGCTGCGTGCACAAAACCTGAGTAAGTGTCCTATCCTCTGATCCGCCCGATTCTCCACATCGCGAATTAGACTTCGTAGCGTATAATGGCGTAGTCACTCACTGGATTGGCGGGTCGACGGCAAGCTCCGCCGCTGCGGGGAGCTGTGCTCCATCGCCGGGGCGCTGTCGGGTTGGGGGAAAGAGCCTAGGCGTCGGATTAGGGACGTGCGGTCTAGATCGGACCTGTGCGTACCGGTTCACTAGAGTTGATCTGGAGCATTGACAGTTGATTGGACGGAGCAGGCGATTAAGGGTGATGGCGTGTTGTGCATCGTCAAATCTAGATCTGAGCACCCACGCTGCGTACCGGTTCGCTTGATTTATGATCTAATCTGGGCCGTAGGTATAGGATCAGGCGGCTCAGAATGAAGGATACCCCCCTTCGGCCGAGTAAATTATTAAAAAAGACCCTAGGTTCTCTGGAATTCAACCCGCCATCCTCTGGAGCTGTGCTCTGTGTCTATAGATTCTTACCCCGAGGCCCCTGGGTTTCTCTAAATTTGAGGCCCAGTCTAGTACTGAATTAAATTGATTAAATGAATTGGAAATTGGATTTTAATATGAAAATAAACCCTAGAACTTGTTTATTCCATAGAAAATTCATATGAACCCCAAATTGATCCATTCCAGTTTCTTAAATTTAGTAATATTATTCTCTATCACTTAGAGTCTCTGTTTTGTCATGAAAACAGTAAGAAAAATAATCTCTCACTTAATCCTATTTGAAGCACATAAAACCTTTGAAAATTCATATCTTAAAATCTATAACTCCAAAAATTATGATTCCTGTTCCTAGGATTTTATTTTAATGTGTAGATTATTACTGTGTATTTTGTTTATATGTTTGGTGTGATGTTAATTTTCTCTATATACTATGCTTGTTTGTATTGTGGCGAGTAGAAGAGCCAGTTACTAAGGATCCTGGTGAGCAGTAGATAGAAGTAGCTGAGTAGGAGCTCATTGAAGGCAAGTTGTGCCCTTGACCACTATTACCCAATAATGTTCTTTATGTCACTTATTCATGCATAGGTTTAATTTTGATGGGACCCGATAGGTCACCCTAGATTGTTTATCTCATTACCTTGTTTACCCTTGAATCACTTGGGTAGTTTGCTATTTCTTTACATGGTTTTGGGATAATCATTTATTATATCCATGTTCCAGTTATTTTGTTATTCTATTTATGTTCATGTTAAGAACATTAATGTTAAATGGAACATGGAGCTTAACTTGAGAAACACGTGCCACCATAAGGGAGGAATGGGACCCCTTGCTAACTAATTAGGAAAGCTAGTGGAAGACTACCTTACCTGAAAGGGGCAAGGGCAGTAGGGGAGTTGCATGCAAGGAGGTTCTCGGGTTGATTTTGCTGCGATGGTGGTCAGATGGGGGATTCTTGCAAGTGCTCTTCCCATAAACTGTAGCGGGTTTTCGGAAGCTAGTGGAACTTTGTAAAGGCCTCGTAGTGTTGCCCTGTCTCGCTTCCTAGGTAGAGGTGTATGGGAGTCGCGATCCCTTGGCAGATGGATAACATGACTTGTGGGTAAAGGGTACAACCTCTGCAGAGTGTAAAACTGGTATACTAGCCGAGCTCACGGTCATGAGCAGCTCAGGACTCTCTGATGATTAATTTATAGAACTTAAATTTAATTTATCATTTGCATATGCATGGGTTTATTATTAATTTTGTTCTGTTACTTTTATTAAGGTTTGGTATTTACTTACATCTAGTAACTGCTAATAAAATTTTGACCAACTAATTAAAAGCAACTCAGCTTTAACCCCTGTCATTGATTAGCCTTACACATCACATGAACTCCCACCTTTGGTGAGTTCATGCCCACTGGTTCCCCACAACTTATTGAGCTATGATCATGTGTGAGCTCACCCTTGCTGTTTCACCCCCCACAGGAGAAGAACAGGTGGTTCAGGAGGAGCCACAAGGCGAGGAGTTTGATCTGATCTAGGTGGCGTTTCCCCAGTTGACTTCTGCGCCAAGGATGATCCTTAGTTCGTTTTATATTTATCTTTTATTTTGTAATAAGACTTCCGCTATGTAATAAATACTCTGATTATTGTGACATTTATCTCTATACACTCTATTATTATATATGTTGTCTTCTTGGCGCATGTATGAGATGCACCTGGCTTTGTTCCTTAAAGCTGGGTGTGACAATGGCTTACCGTGGGGCTCGGTCTACATGCGACGGCGGCCAGTTGAAGTCGGACGACGTCGATCTGGCGTCTCCGGCTAGGTGCGGTCAAATCTGCGGCTCGGGTAGCTTCACTGAGGTCCGAAGAAGCTATCCCAAGGGTTGGACGGGGTGGAGGATGGCTGGCTTGGCCGGTCTACGGTGGCTGTGGCTTGCACGGCCGCTGGCACGCCGTTCTCTAGCTAAACGCCAGTGAACTCGTGCTCGGGCTGGGTTAGGATCGCACGGGGGTGTACGGTCGGGACTATTGTGGCTTTTATAGCCGCAGGCACGGGTGTGGGTGTGGAGTTGACACGGCGTGGGGCTGCGCGCGTGGGCTGAGCGCCGAGGGCGTGCTCTGGCGTTGTCAGGGCATGTCGAACACGTGGCCGTGTTCATCTGCCCAAGTTCTTGCGCCTGCAGAGGTCACAAACGTGTGAATCTCGCCAAAGATCTTGTGCAAGATCTCTTCCTGGCACCTAGGGCTAGCTAGTTCATGTAAGTTCCAACGGAAGATCTGCCGTAGCTTAGAAGATATGGGGGCACCAAGTCTTGTCTGTCTGCACTATTCACCAGTGATAAAAAGGATGCTAAATCGTGTCAAATGACCATGGTTTGGTTTCAAATTTTTCAAGGGTGTGCCTTGGGTAGTTTGGCCACTTTTTGTTATTTGGTCCAAGTGGTTTTGGCGCCATCACAAGGGTGAACACATCTGATCTTTAGGCTAGGGTTGATTTGGGACTTAGAGAAATTTTTTATGGCTCTAGTGTGCCTTCAACTTAGTGAGTTGATTTGGAGTTTTTGTGGGCCCTTTTTTGCAATATTTTCCTTCCTAAATCTTATAGGTTTACTAATATACTTCATCTTTGGTAAAGGTTTCATTTCATGATTTGGCTATTTGCATAATCTTTTCCCTTTTGCCCCATGTTTAGGGTGTAATGGCTTAAGAGGGGAAATTAGGGTTTTAGGATCTTTTCATGGGTGGGATTGTATGAAGGCTAGGGTGTCTCTCTTATTATGGTCTATACTTAGCTTAGCCATGATTCTAAGGCTTTTAGTGCCTCCACTATCCATTTTAACATATTGGATAATAGGCCATATGAGTGTTCATTGAGCCAGGGCCTTGGGTAACACCTGGGGTGTTACAGCCCTCCCCCTTAAAGGAATCTCATCCCGAGATTTAGGTAAGGATCCTCTAGCGGGGTGCTAAGAAGGTGCGTACTCGTGTATTGTGGTTTCTTTTGATCAAGATTCTCTAGCAGACTGCTCTTCAAATGTCATCCTCTTTGCAACTTCAGAAGGAAGTCCTTCTAGTTTTAGTTTCACAATTTACTCAATCTTCATTTACTATATTTCTTCTATACTTAGTTTCAAAGGGCAGGTGGGGGTGTTTTGGGTTACATACCGATTCCCTTGGGCACAAAATCGGGGTAGCGAGAGCGCAGGAAATCCTCAGTTTCCCAAGTTGCCTCATCTTCTGAATGGTTGCTCCACTAAATCTTATACATTTGGACTGACCTTGCTCGTGTTGACCTTTCCTTTTGGTGCAGTACCTTGACGGGGTGCTCTTGATATGACAAGTCCGGTTCTATCTCCAATTCTAGTTCAGGTAGCACTTCTATGGGCAAGCGGACGCACTTCCTTAGCTGAGATACATGGAACACATCATGAATTGTTGACATTTGAGGTGGCAACTTCAACTGGTATGCTATAGGTCCACAAGTCTCCTTGATTTCATAGGGCCTAATGTAGCGAGGAGCTAATTTTCCCTTGATCCTAAATCTTTGAACACCTTTGGTGGGTGACACTTTGAGATATACATGATCCCCCACTTTGAATAGTAGAGGCTTCCTTCTTTTATCATGGTAGCTCTTCTGCCTAGCCTGAGCAGCTTCCAAGTTTTTCTTAATCACTCTGACATTATCCTCGGCTTCAAGCACTAGGTCCGGTCCAAAAATCTCCCTTTCGCCAGCTTGTGACCAATTTAGCGGTGTTCTACACCTTCTCCCATATAAGGCCTCGAAAGGTGCCATCTTTAGGCTGGATTGGTAGCTATTGTTGTAAGAGAATTCTGCCAGAGAAAGGCACTTATCCCAGCTTTTGCCATAGTGTAACACACATGCTCTCAACATGTCCTCAAGAATCTGATTAACTCGTTCTGTTTGACCATCGGTTTGAGGGTGATATGCTGAGCTTCTAATCACAATGGTTCCAAGTGACTTTTGCAGCTGCTCCCAGAAATGTGCCACAAACAGTGCTCCTCTATCAGACACAATAGTCCTCGAGATTCCATGCAAGTGCACTATTTGGTCAATATAGATCTCTGCATATTTTTCTGCCTTGTGGGTAGTATGTACTGGCAAGAAATGAGCTGTCTTGGTTAGCCTATCCACAATGACCCAAATAGAATCATGGTGCCGGGAGGTGCTGGGCAATCCCACAATAAAATCCATGCAAATATCCTCCCACTTCCAAGAAGGAATGGGGAGAGGTTGTAAGGTGCTCGCTACCTTCAAATGACTGGCTTTGATCCTTTGGCAAGTGTCGCACTCAGATACATACTTAGCAATTTCCCTCTTCATCCTGGTCCACCAATATAAGGATCTGAGGTCATGATACATCTTGTTACTTCTAGGGTGCATGGAAAATTTGGAAAGATGAGCTTCGCCCAATATTTTCTTCCTGAGTTCTGGATTTTTGGGCATTTCTACTTATCCCCCTTTTGTTCGAGCATTTCCTTAATGACTTGAATGCTCTTGTCACCAATTTGTGCCAGGAGTATCTGTTCTTGCAAGGTTGGCTCTACTGAGATATAGTCCAAGGTACCCGGGGAAACATCTTCCATGTTCAGCTTGCGCAACTCGTCACACAGAGTGGCGATCTTAGAGTCCATAGTTACACAGTTGCACTGGGCTTTTCGACTTAAGGCATCTGCCACAACATTGGCCTTGCCAGGATGGTAATGCACTTCTAGATCATAATCCTTGATCAATTCCAACCATCTTCTCTGCCTCATATTAAGATCAGCCTGAGTGAAAATATACTTGAGACTCTTTTGGCCAGTATAGATGTTACAATGAGCTCCCATTAGATAATGTCTCCATATTTTTAGAGCATGAACTACTGCTGCTAACTCCAGATCATGTGTGGGGTAATTCTGCTCATGAGGCCGGAGTTCTCTCGATGGATAGGCAATAACTCTATTGTCTTGCATCAAAACACAACCTAGTCCAGTGCTCGAAGCATCTCAATACACATCAAAAGATTTGGTGTTGTCAAACTATGCTAGCACGGGTGCTGTTGTCAGATGCTGCCTTAATGTATGAAAGGCATCCTCACATTTCTGACTCCATTCAAATTTTACTCCCTTCTTCAATAATTCAGTCATTGGCTTAGCAATCCTGGAGAAATCCGGAATGAAACGTCGATAGTATCCTGCCAATCCCAGAAAACTCCAAATCTGTCACACGGTGGTAGGAGGCTTCCAATCCATCACCTCTTGCACTTTCTCAGGAACAACTGATATTCCATCCCGAGAAATGGTGTGACCCAAGAACTTGATTTTCCTCAGCCAGAAATCACATTTTGAGAATTTGGCATACAAACGATGATCGCACAATCCCTGAAGTACTGTATGCAAATGCTTTGTATGCTCGTCTTCATTCTTTGAATAGACCAAGATATCATCAATGAAGACCACCACAAACTTGTCTAGCTCTGGCATAAACATTAAATTCATCAAATACATAAAATATGTCGGGGCATTGGTCAGCCCGAATGACATTACCAAGTACTCATAAAGTCTGTATCTGGTAGAGAAAGCCGTCTTCGGAATATCACTGGCCCTAATCTTGATTTGATGATAGCCAGAGGGAAGGTCTATCTTGGAAAACAGCTTGGCTCCTACCAATTGATCAAACAACACATCAATGTGGGGCAACGGATACTTATTTTTAATCGTTACCGCATTGAGAGGGCGGTAATCTACACACAACCTGAGACTCTCATCCTTCTTCACGAACAAGGCTGGACATCCCCAAGGTTAGGTGCTTGGGCGAATAAACCCCTTGCCCAATAATTCTTGTAACTGCTTCTTTAGTTCTACAAACTCTGCTGGAGGCATCCTATAAGGTCTCTTGGATATAGGTGCAGTTCCGGGTTACAGCTCAATTGCAAACTCTATGTCTCTGTCGGGTGGCATCCCTGGTAATTCGTCTGGGAAAACATCAGGGTACTCACAGACCACTGGAATCCTCTCTTCGGGTGACTCTATCATGGTGAGTGCACAAGAATGGGTACAACCCTGGTTATGCAAGTACAATGTGATATCTCCACAAAAAGGTGAGTGTATTTCAATGGCTCTTGCTGCGACTTCAATTAATGCATGATGTCGTGATAACCAGTCAGTTCCCAAGATGATATCCACGCTCTCCAAGCCCATGATAAGGAGGGTGGTTTTAAATACAAGACTACCCAATTTTATTGGCACATGCCGGTTGAGTTGATAGGTGGCAACCCTGCCTCCCGGGGTTGAAATCATAATACCCCCATTTGTATGGTAAAAGGTTAGCTGACATTTGGCACTAAATTTTGCGCTGATAAAACTGTGTGACGCACCAGAATCAAAAAGAATGACTGCAGGGTAATTCAGAACAGAAAAGGTACTAGTCATGATGGGTGCTCCCTCCAGAATATCAGCCAATGTGGTGAAGTTCAGCCTGCCCTCCTCACTTGCACCCTCTATCTCTTGCCTTGGTTTTGAGTTGCATTCTGCCCCTGCCTCTGTTGGTTCTTGGGACAATTCTTGGCATAATGTCCCGTACTACCACAAGTGAAACACATGTTGTCATTGCTCTGATGGTACTGCTGCTGTGGCTGGTTGTTGCTCCTCTGAACTGGGGGTTGAGAGCGGTTGGATGCCTGCTGCTGCTGCTGTTGAGGTCGGATCACCCATCATCCCTGCTACTGCTGGGGTCCCCTGCTCTGAGTGTCGGATACAATCCTGAAGCGCTGAGGCTGAGCTGAAGGTTCTGCCATAGGGGTCTTCCTCTTCTTTTTCGCCTGAGGGGCTGTGATGCAATCCTCCTAAGAGATGGCCATGTTGACTAGCTCATTGTAGTTGTTGGCCCTGACAGTGTTGAGGCGGTCACGGAGCTTAGTACTGAGCCCTCTCCTGAATCTGTCTCTCTTCTTCTCATCCGTGTCAACATGATAGCCTGCGTACTGACACAGGTCGTTGAAAGCTTGGGCATACTGCAACACTATACGACTTCCCTGAGTGAATGCCAGAAACTCATTGAGCTTGTGATCCATGATGCCTGCTAGTATGTGATGCCCTCTGAATGCTGCCTTGAACTCTCCCCACTCCACCATATGGTCAACCGGCTGCATAGAGAGGAAATGGTCCCACCAAGTCCAAGCGGGCCCACGAAGCTGCTGGGTGGTGAAACGGACCTTGGCCGCATCAGAACACTCTCCATTAAGCAGTGGGAATTTGGATTCCACCACCCTGAGCCAGACGTCCGTGTCGAGTGGGTCTTCTGCCCGAGTGAACAATGGCGGCTGGGTACTAAGAAACTCCTAATAGGTGGCCGCTGCCGGGGGACGGTGGTGATGATCACCACCACCATAGTGCTAAGGCGGTGGCTGATGCTGAGCAAGCTACCGCAGAATCTCATTCTGCTGGGCCATCAGCTCCTGCATGGTAGGAGGCTACGGCGGGGGCGGAGGAATGCGCTCATTCTGTCCACGACGCGCTCTTCTTGCCATCTAAAATTTTTGGATGTTCTTATTATCATACATTGAAATCCATGATTGCACATGAATAAAGATCTTATATAACAAAGTTTGCATGATTCCAATTATTGCCTTGCTTTTCACAATTGGTACCGACAGGATATAATTTCATTCAAAAAATTAAAAATAGAAACGATCCATCATTCATCATGCCAAAAGAGTTTCCCAACTACTACAGCAGTGCCCAAAATACTCAACTCTCTCTAGCCTAGTACTTCCAAGGTGCAAAAGCTAAGCTAGTGTCGAGGAGTTCTACTGATGCACACTCCTATCCTAACTCCAAAATGTAATGAGCAAACGAGGAAACACTAGACTCGGGGGAAGGTGGTCTTCCTAAGCCAGCAGTGTCTAAGCTGGATGCAGGCTCTGGCTCCTCTCCTGCCTCGATGTCTACATCCTCATTGGCCCCTTCTGCCTCCATGTCCTCAATCTCTTGATGGTGCAGATCCAAATGCTGGTTGGCCTCCTTAAGCTGTTGTTGGGTGGTCTGGAGCTGATCTTCCAGAACCTCGATGGTGTTCTCCCTGGCCTCCACCTGATCTTTGAGCTCTTGAATTTGAGTGGCCAGCTGCTCTACCTGGAGATCCTTTTCCACCAGTGTCACACCCGGATTTAAGGACAAATCCTGGTGCATCTCATATGCGCGTCAAGGAAGAACAACACACATAATAACAGAGTGCATAGAGATAAATGTCATAAATATCATAAATGTACTTATTACATAGCGGAAGACTTACAAAAAAATAAATGATAAAGTAAAACGAACTAAATAATAATCCCATATGCGATGCAAATGTCAAATTAAATTTATGTTCCGTAAATTAATCATGTGAGGGTCCGAGCCGCTCATGACCATGAGCACGGCTAGTATACCAGTTTTACACTCTGCAGAGGTTGCGCATCTTTACCCACAAGTCATGTTACCCATCTGCCAAGAGACGGCCAATCCCATACACCTCTACCGAGGAAGGCGAGGCAGGGTAACACTACGAGGCCTTTACAAAGTTCCACTAGCTTCAGAAATACCGCTATAGTTTATAGGAAGGTCCAGTGCAGGAATCCCTCACCTGACCGCCATCACAGCAAAATCAACCCAAGGACCTCCGTACACTGACCACTCCCCTACTGCCCTTGCCCCTTTCGGGTAAGGAAGACCTCCACTAGCTTTCCTAGTTAATCAGCCAAGGGCGTCCCATTAAACCCTTGTGGTAGCACTGTTTTCCCGGGTGGTCGCTCCATGTTCCCATTAATTTAATGATCTTAACATGAACAGTAGTAATAAAAAGATAATAAAAGAGTAATCATGAATATTGTATCTCCATACCCAATCCACATAAAGCAATAGCAGGTACTACCCAAAAATATTTCAGTGATGAACAAGGTATAAAGATAACCAAAACTGGGGTAACCTATTGGATCCCATCAAAATTAACCTATGCAGATCATTATAATTAATAAGAACATGGCTGGGAAAAAGTAAGTGATCAAGGGCACAACTTGCCTTCAATGAGCTCCTGCTCAGCTACTTCTACTTGCTGAACCTCAGAATCCACAGTGGCTTGCTCGTCTACTCGCATCAACACAATACATACATAGTATAGCATAAATTAACATCACATCAAACAGATAAATAAAATATACAGTAAAAATCTACACGTTAAAATAAGATCATTGGAACTGGAACCATTAAATTTGGAGTTATAGATTTCAAGTTATGAATTTCCTAAGGTTTAATGTGCTTAAAATAGGATTAAATGAGAAACAAATTTTCTTACTATTTTCATGTTAAAACAGAGACACTAACTAATAGACAATATTGTTATAAAATTTTAGAAATTGGAATGGTTCAATTTGGAGCTAAAATGAATTTTCTATGCATTTTACAAGTTTCTAGATTTGTTTTTGTTTTAAAAACGAATTTCTATAATTATTTCTCTGTTTTTAAACATCACTGGACTGGGCCTCGATTTCCAGAAAAGCCAGGGGTCTAAACAAAAGTTTTCTAAGACTAAGTCTATAGTCACCGAGGACGGCGGGTTTATTCATGAATAGCACGGGGTCTCTTTTGTTAAATGCGCGGCCGAAGCGGTACCTGCGGATCTGGGCCGTTGGATTAGAAATCAAGCGACCAGATCACACCTATAGTGTTACGAACCGCTACGCAATCCTGTGCATTGGATCAGAGATCAACCGCTAAGATCTAAAATTATAATCTAGGGCACATAACCGACCGATCGCCATCCAACGGTGTGGATCAATCGACCGAAACAGTATGGTCATTCTAATCCGGACTGCCGATCGCTCATCCAATGGCCGAGAGCCTTTCCCCCCAACATCGACTAGGCAACGGCGGCGCCTGGGTGGCCAGCGGTGGAGCCATCGCCAGCGAGCAGGCAAAACGATGCATGAGCAGGCTAAATCCCATATGGGTGTGAAAAAATCGCGTAAAGGGCCAAGGCGGACAGGTTAAGGGGGTTCTCACCGAGGATTTTGCCACCACGAGCTCAATCCCCTGCTGAGCGCAATACCGCGATGGGGGATTAGTTTCGATGAGCAATTACCGACCCACGGGTCCGCAATTCGATGTCGCATGAGGCGCTAGGCAATAGACAGAGGGAAAACAAGACCCGATGGCGATCCTCACCTTGATTGGCGCGGGCAGAGGCTTTGACCACGGAGCGAGGCGATGTGTGGCGGCGCGGCAAGGAGTTCGCACAACACTAGGACTCAATACGCCAAATTGGTGCTGGCCGAAGCTCACCCGAGCTCCGACGAGGCCCCCGCTGGTCGATGAGAAGCAGTGGGCTGGGACAGAGGCGACCGATTCGTGCTTGGGCGAGATCTCTCGGTCTTCTGTGCTCGAGTTTAGGCAAGCTAGAGAACGGCGACGACGGACCTAGGGGAGATGTGGAGCGGAGAGGAATGGATAAGGGACGGCGGCGCGAGGCTTTTATACCCGAGAGGGCTCAGAGTCGCGCCACGCTCGGAACAATCGTGGCGCCGCAAGCCTCGCCAAGATCCTCGCGATGCAGTTGAGGACGAATCTGACTCCCAGGGTCCACCGAACAGCGATGTGAGGCGGCAGCTGGGAGGTAGGCCCCTCCTGTCAGTAGCCAGGCGCACGCACAACGTAGTATGGTTGACCCGCTGGCCCCGCGCGGCAGAGGGCATCAAGCGTGCGCGCGTGGAGAAGGCGGGTGGGGAGTTGGGCTATGCGCTGTGGGAGCAGAAGTGGGCCGAATTGGAGTACTGAGGCCCATGGGGTTTTTATTCTTTTTCTTTTTATCTTTACTTCCTATTTTCTTCTTTTCTAAGTTTAGTTTGAAATCGAATTTAAATTCAAATTTGTGCCAAATACATTCTCTATGATTTTTTTGTGAAGTTAACAATACCAATTATAGGAATATAATTATATATATTATTTATATCACCCTTTTCCCTTTATTATTTTTTTAAACCCTACTTTCAAATTTAGGGTTTAATTCCACTTCTAGAATTTATTATCTTATTATCATTAACATTATTATTTTTATTTAATGCACAAACATATAGACTCCAACATGATGCAATTTTTTTATCATTTGTTTGAATTAATCTCTAAATTTTGTGTATGCTCTTTTTAAGATGCAAATGAGGCACATAAAATTGAGGATAACTCTCTATTATTCTTGGTATACAACTTGGAGTATTACAAATCCTACCCCCTTAAAAATAATCTCGTCCTCAAGATTTAGGAAGATCTAGGGAAAAGATGGGGAAAATCTATACGGAGCTCTTCTTCTCTTTCCCATGTTGCTTCATCTTCGCCATGGTGACTCCATTGCACTTTGCACATCTTTACAACCATATTTCTCGTAACTCGAGTCAAAGTATCCAAAATCTTGATGGGGTACTCAGCATAAGTCAGATCATCTTGAACACTAAGGTCCTCCATTGGTAGCTGCTCTTCAGGTACCCTGAGACATTTCTTCAGCTGAGATACATGAAAAACATCATGAACATCCGCAAGATGATCCGGTAACTCCATTTGGTATGCAACCTCTCCCACTCATTTTAAGATTAAGAAGGGTCCAATAAAACGAGGAGACAACTTTCCTTTGACTTTGAATCTTCTCATACCCCGGAGTGGTGACACCTTCAAATAGACATAATCTCCCTCCTTAAACTCGAGCAGTCTTCTCCGGGTATCAGCATAGCTTTTCTGTCTTGACTGCGCAGTTCTCAAATTTTCCCTTATTTGCTGGACTTGTTCTTCTGCTTCTTGTATAATCTCAGGCCCAAACAACTGCCTTTCTCTAGTCTGATCCCAATACAGTGGAGTCCTGAACTTTCTACCATACAAAGCCTCAAACGGTGACATCTTCAAACTGGCCTGGTAGCTATTATTATAAGAGAACTCCGCATAAGGCAAACTCTTATCCCAACTTCCACCATGTTTAAGAGCATAAGCTCTTAACATATCTTCCAGCACTTGGTTGGTCCTCTCATTCTGCCCATCAGTCTGGAGATGGTAAGCCGAACTAAAATTCAATCTTGTATCCAAGGACTCGTGCAACTTCTTCCAATACCGAGAGGTAAACTATGATCCTCGGTCTGACACAATCTTCTTTGGCACACCATGTAAGCAGACAATCCGTGCCATGTACAACTCTACCAACTTGGCTCCTGAATATGTGGTCTTCACTGGAATAAAGTGGGCTACTTTAGTTAGCCTGTCCACAATCACCCATATAGAATCATACCCAGCCGATGTGCGGGGTAATCCAACAATGAAGTCCATGCCAATCTCTTCCCACTTCCACTCAGGTATCTTCAGTGGATGCAGTAGTCCGGCTGGCCGCTGGTGCTCAGCCTTAACTCTTTGACACACGTCGCACATAGCCACATGTGCAGCCACATCTCTCTTCAATCCATACCACCAATATTTTTGCTTCAAATCCTGATACATCTTAGTACTCCCAGGGTGGATAGAATAAACTGAGTCATGTGCCTCCTTCAATATGGTTTCCCAAAGACTATCGATATCAGGAACACAAATCTGATTCTTGAACCATACCATGCCTTGCTCATCCTCCGTGAACTCTGGGCCTCTACCCTCTGTTATCAAATCCTTGATCTCCTAAATCTTAGCATCACTATTCTGACCTTTACGAATTTCTTGCTCCAAGGTAGGTTCCAATTCAATGGTAACTCCTTCCGTATGTGTAACCATCCCTAGGTTGAGCCTCTCAAAATCTTTTGCCAATTCATCGGGTAACTGGACAACAATAGCGGAATGAACGTGCTCCTTCCGACTTAAGGCATCTGCGACCAAATTTGCCTTGCCTGGGTTATAGTGAATCTCCAAATCATAATCCTTAATGAGCTCCAACCAACAGCGTTGCCTAAGGTTGAGGTCCTTTTGAGTGAATATGTACTTCAAACTCTTATGATCCGTGTATACTTGGCACTTGGTTCCCATAATGTAGTGTCTCTAAATCTTTAGTGCATGCACAACTGCTGCCAGTTCCAAGTCATGAGTAGGGTAGTTCAATTCATGTTTCCGCAACTGACGAGATGCATAGGCGATCACATGTCCTTCTTGCATGAGCACACATCCCAGTCCTTGGCCACATGCATCACAATAAATGTCAAATCCCTTCTGCAGATCTGGCATAATCAATACTGGTGGTGACATCAATAACTTCTTCAATTGATCAAAGCTGTCTTGGCATTTCTCATCCCACTTGAATTCTCTTCCTTTCTCCAAAAGTGAGGTCATAGGCTTGGCAATCTTAGAGAACCCTTCAATAAATCTCCGATAATATCCTGCGAGTCCTAAGAAACTCCGAATCTTAGTAACTATAGTGGGCACTCTCCGCTCCATTATCTCCTTCACTTAGCAGGATCCACTGCTATTCCTCCATTAGAAATAATATGTCCAAGGAATGGCACCTTGTCAATCCAAAACTCACACTTGCTAAACTTAGCATAGAGTTGATTATCTCGTAGCTTTTGTAGCACCAACCTTAGATGTTCTTCATGATCACTTTCACTCTTAGAATAGATAAGAATATCGTCGATGAACACCACGACGAATCTGTCCAGATACTCCATAAACACCTTATTCATCAAATTCATAAAATAAGCTGGTGCATTGGTTAATCCAAACGACATAACAGGTTGAGAAAGCTATCTTAGGAATATCCGATGGTCTAATCTTCATCTAATGGTATCCCGATCGGAGATCAATCTTCGAGAATACCCTGGCACCTCTCATCTGATCAAATAAATCCTCAATACGGGGTAATGGATACCTGTTCTTCACAGTAACATCATTAAGTGATCTATAATCCACACACATCCGCTGTGATCCATCCTTCTTCTGTACAAACAGTACCGGTGCTCCCCAAGGTGAGGAACTCGGACGAATGTACCCCGCCTCCTGTAACTCAGTTAATTGCTTCTTAAGTTCCTTTAATTCTTCTACAGCCATCCTATATGGTCGTTTAGAAATAGGGGCAGTTCCAGGTAATAGATCAATGACAAACTCAACTTCCCTATCTGGTGGCATCCCTGGTAACTCCTCCTGAAAAACATCCGGAAAATCTCTAACCACCCGGATGTTGTCACCAACAAACTCCTCTACTATAAAGTATATCAACCGTTTGGAAGCGGTGGTTACTGCAATTTGAACTTGAAACGTTTCTCCTTTAGGACTAGTGAGCTCTATAGTGCCCCTACCACATGCTATAATGGCCTTTGCTTTCCTTAACCATGACATACCAAGGATCAGGTCTATACTGCTGGCCTCTAATATTATAGCAGTAGCTCCAAATTCTCTTCCCATAATTGATAATGTCAATCTACGTGTCATTTGATTTGCTTCAATAGGCCCTTTAGGTGTGATTACTATCATCAGTTTTCTCATATTTAGTAGGGGTATCTCATTAGTGTTGGCATATCGAGCAGACATGAATGAATGTGTAGCACCAGAATCAAATACTATGGTTGCAGGAATTGCATTAATGTAAAACATACCGAGTACGATGTCAACACCATCAGGAGTATCATCGATGCTGACTTGATTAAACCTAGCTATAGAATATCCCTTGCCAGGAGTCTGTTGCTTGTTCTTAGCTGGTGTACCAGAATTTCCCATTGGACAAGCATTAGCATAGTGCCCAATCTGACTGCACTTGAAGCATGTAGGGCTAGTCTTCTGTCCTACAGACCTCGTCGGGGTGCCAGTGGGAGCAGCCTGACGAGTGGGAGGTGTCCGTGGAGACCCCTGTGGAGCGTACTGAGCTGGGCGTGGTCCTCCTGGTCGAGTAGGTGTACCCTATGGCGAAACGTAGCGGGGAAGAACACTGCTGCTACCCTATCCCTGTGAGATAGCCTTCCTCTTCAAGTCACCCAGTTGAACATGCTTATCGGCGTTTCGGATCTGGGGGGGTCCCTAGACCAACGAGTGAGATTGTCGCTGCGTGCCCCTGCCCAGATGGGTTGGCACGGGATGGAACACAAGAGGTGGGACAAGCCTTATATTATCCTGCACCAGGGGTGTCGCTCGTAGTAGGGGTTACAAGCACGTCGCGAGAGGGAGAGAGAGTGAGAGGGAGCCTTTTCGTTCGCTCCTTCCCCCGCGCGAACCCCCCTCCAGGATGGCCCTGGACCTTCCTTTTATAGACGCAAGGAGAGGGTCTAGACGTACAATGGGGGGTGTAGCTATGCAGTAACGTGTCCGGCAGAGAGATGCCTAAGCCTTGTGTACATGCCAACATGGCTGTCGGGGAGAGCTTGAGCCCTGTACAGGTGATAGCGTGGCCGTCGGAGGAGCGCCTGAGTCCTGTAGGAGCACAGCTGGCAGTGCGGCAAGGATCCTACTGACGTCTCCTTGCTGCCGTAAGGGGCTAAGAGCCACCGGCGTCATGGTGCACGCGGGGCACCATCATTACCCGTTGCCGGGGTAAGCCAGATGGGACGCTGGTCTTGTTCCTTGTAGCCTGAGCAGGCTAGGGATAGGGTAATGATGTATCCCCTGTTGGTGCGGTCGGTCGAAGCCCAAGGTCGGGTGAGGCGGAGACTTCTCTTGAGGCCGAGGCCGGGGTCGGGCGAGGACGCGATTCCTCCCGAGACCGAGGTCGAGGCCGAGTCCGGGGGTCGGGCGAGGCGGAGACCTCCTCCCGAGGCTGGAGCCTGAGGTTGGGCGAGGTGGAGACCTCCTCCCGAGGCCGGAGCCTAAGGTCGGGCGAGGCGGAGCTTCCTGTTGCGCCCGAGGCCAAACTCGGTGGTTGATCGTGACTTGTTGTCAGTCTTCGCCTGGGTGGTTGGCACGGCAGTCAGAGCGGGGCGGGCGGCGCTATTTTCCCGTCATATCGGACAGTAATAGAGGAGGGGCGAAGTGACTGCGGTCACTTCGGCCTGGCCGACTGAGGCGCGTGTGTCAGGATACGGCGTCAGGCGTCCCCTGCATTGAATGTGCCTGCGAAGCGGTCGGTTGGTGAGGCGGTCTAGCCAAGGTTGCTTCACAACGAAGCCTGCCCGAGCCGGGCTTCGGGAGAGCCGAGGGGGTGCTCGCTGCCTGAGACGGCCCTCGGGCGAGGCATGAACTCGTCTGGGACTACTACTCCAGCCCGAGGCTGGGCTCGGGTGAGGTCGCGTCCCTTGGGTAGACGAAGCCTTTACTTGAACCACGCCCGTCAGTGGGTCTGACGGTGTTTACTAGCCGTGATTAGGAGTGTTGGGGGTACCCCTAATTATGGTACCCGACAGTAGCCCCCGAGCCTCGAAGGGAGTGTTGGTACTCGCTTGGAGGCTTTTGCTGCATTTTTAGTGAGGGGACCGGCCTTTCTCGATTTTTGCTTTGTTCTGGTGGGTGCGCGCGAGCGCACCCGTCGGGTGTAGCCCCTGAGGCCTCGGAGGAGTGGTTTGACTCCTCTGTGGTCTGAATGCTTTTCGTGGTGCCTCGGCCGGTCTGATCGTTCCCTCATGCGGCCTGGCCGTAGCCCGGGTGCATGGTCAAGTTCCAAGTTACCAAGCTGGTTTGTTGACGCTGTCAACAGTTTGGCCGTAGCCGGGTGCGAGAGCAGCCCCCGAGCCTCTGCACGGAGCGAGAGGATGATCAAGGACTTTCCCGACTTTTATCATACGCCCCTGCGTCGCCTTTCCACAAGGAGGAGGGGGGAAAGCGCCATGTTGCCCTCGGAGGGCGCCGAACAAGGTGTTTCCAGTGAGCTGCTAACGGGTGATCCGAGTGGACGCCTGTGCCTCGTTCGTTAGGGGTCAGCTGGTGGCCCAGAGGCGCGCTCCAAAAGTACCTGCGGGTGATTCGCCGGACCCAGACCCCTTCGACATGGTCCGAGGGCTCGATGCCTCCCTCTGGTGGGATTCTGTTACAAATCGTTCCCGCCGGTCTCGGAAATGTCATAGGGTACCTCGGGAGTGTAGCCCAAGCCTCAGCCATGTATCGGACGTACCCAGAGTCATCCCTCACTCTGCGTGTTCTGGGGCGACTATCGAACCCTTTCGAGGGGCTAGCCTACGAACCCCTGATCAGTAATGGGCACGGAGCCCGAGCGCTCTGGGGCGGCTGTTGAACCCTTCCGAGGGGCCAGCCTTCGAACCCCTAATCAGTAATGGGCTTGAAGCCCGAGTGCTCTGGGCGGCTGTCGAAACCCTTCCGAGGGGCCAGCCTTCGAACCCCTGATCAGTAGGAGGGCTCGGGGCCCATTTCCTTCGCCCAGAAGGATCCTTTCCACAACGTCTCCTTTTCCGGTCTCTGTAGCAAGAGAGAGAGAGAGGAGGAGGAGGGGAAGGATACGAATTTAAATAAGGTGGCGCACCTTTTTCGACGCGGTTGTTATGGCGGAGGCGAAATGACGCCCGCCTCGCCTGCTAGAGGTGTCGCTTGCTCTGCCAGGGAGTTAATGCGACGGGACGGGCGATCAGCATGGCGCCCATTGCGCGTGCGAGCCGTTCGAGGAACGGGACACGGGTGCATCATCTTCACGCCGTGGGAGAGGGCTCTCTCGTCGCTTCAGGAGGGGATGCGAGCCTGCAGGCGATTTGACCGCCGCTTCCGCTCGTCTGCCGCTGCAATTACTGCCGGCGCACTTTTGGCCATGCCAACCGTCGTGCCTATCCCCGTGGCTGACTGTCCCGTGGCCGTCGCCCTCAATTGGCATTGTTGGGTCACGTGCGGGGCCGCCTCGAGTCGCGGTACTGGTTCTACAGCCGAGGAGGCATGGCATTGGCGTAGGTGGCGGTGTAGTTTCTTCCACGTCGTAACCGGCGCGCCGGTTACATGACATGCGGGCTCGCTTCCTTTGCGCTGGCCCACCGGATGTGGTCGAAGCCGAAAGGGCGCACAGTTACGGTGCAGTTGGATGCCTGTCGTGTGGCAGTCCACCCTTTCGGCCACTGGTTTCTGCGAAGATGGGAGAACGCCTGTAACCGCGGGGCGGTTGCATGCCTCGCGTGCGGCAGTTCGCCTTCTTCGTGCTTCGGATCAGCTTGTATGACATGTGGGACCCAGCCCCCGTGTCGTAGGGGGAGAACCCTGGAGTATGTCAGTGGAGACTTTGCTCGTGACTCTAAGGGGTGCAAGTGAGGGGGTCTGCCTATAAAAGAGGATCGATCCCCCGGGCAGTGGCCATGCCTTCGTTCTCCCCTCATGCATTGCGCCCTTCCACCTTTTTGAGCCCCCGGATGGGGTGCACCAGTGTTGCCTTCTTCTTGCCGTCATTGGAGGAGCGTGACCTCGTGGAGATCAGCGCCCTTCAGCCATCGCTCGGCTTCAAGGATTTTCGTCGTGCGGGCTGAGGCGGAGGGCGAGCTGAGCCGGGTTTCGCCTCCCGTGTGGGCCGGCGACCCTCTTCTTCCTCCAACATTTGGTGGAGAAGGGCATCCTCCAGCCTTGCGGAGGTGACGTCCTCTAGCCATGCGGGGGGGGGAGGCGAACCGCTGCTGCCCGGATAGGGCGCAGACGTCTGTCCTCCACCCAGGCAATGGTCGTGCCGTACGCCGGTGGTCGCCGTCACCACCTTTGCGGAGAGGGTGGACCTCGACAACGCGGGTTCGGTCGGCTGTAGACGTCGTCATCTGCAGCGTGTCCGGCTCACCGGACCAGCTGGCTCTAGCACCGCTCCCGATGCTGCCTCCTGCCGCTTGATCCTCGTGGGGACCGGCACTGGCCGGTCCACGAGGATTTGAGTGGGGATCTGCCGGCGAGTCGCTTAGAGTTCGTTATCCCGCGGGCCCCCCTGGTGTGGAGGTTGTTCATACCCGCGGGAGCGGAACCGGAGTCCCGTTTGTAAGGGGATATACTGGGTTTTTGCCAGAGCAAAATGTAACCGCTTCAAGTACTTAGACATTTGTTGTAGGTCGGGAGAACCGCCGAGGGTACTGCCGACGTCTAAGTCTGTGTAGCATAGTTACCCCTAGTTTATGTGTTTGTTCTTCGTGGCTGTCGAGGCCTGAACATTTGGGTATTCGAGTATAAAGCTACGTTTCTTCCTCATTTCGAGCACTGGGACTTGCCTGTTGGCTAGCCGAACCACTTAACCAAGCGTGAGTTGCCTTTCGTGGAAGGTGACGAGTGAGGTATCCGTATCCCGGAGGCGTAGGAGTCCCTCGGCTCGGTCGGCCTTGCCACTCTAGGCCTCTCTTGCTCAGTTTTTAGGACCGTCGGCTGCTTTGCGATGAGCCAGAGCCGGAGACAGCGGTGTTGGCGCAGACAGAGGCGGAGTCGGCCTGAAAAGAGATTTCGTCGGCCCGGGAGCTGGCGGCTTCCTAGGCCGAGGAAGATGTGGCAACAGCAGCTGAAGCTTGGCCAAGACATCTGCTGGCGCGGTGCTGGCGTCCTCCCTTGGATGGAGGTCCCTTCGCTCGGGTCGCCGTCCGAGGCCGGGCTAGGATCCGCCGAGGGTGGAAACAACGCTGAGGGTGCTGCTGCTCCCCCTACCAATGCCTGAACCTGCAAGAACAGTTTGTCTGTAGCATGCACATGTTTTTCGCGGCCACCGAGGCCTAAACACTTTATCGTCGTGTTAAAAAGCTGCATTTTCTTTCCTCTCGTTTCGAGCATCATGACTTGTCTGTCGGTAGCAGAATCGTTTATCCAAGCGAGAGTTACTTCTCGCGGAAGGTGATGAGTGAGGTATCCGTATCTCGGAGGCGTAGGAGTTCCTCGGCTCGGTCGGCCTTGCCACTTACGTGCACTCTCATTTGGTCGTAGGATTCCGTTATTGATACAGTCGAGAAGGCACGAAAGTCGTTTTCTACCCGAGGGTTTGGACTTGCTCGGTAGCAGGATCACTCATCCGAGCATGAGTTACTTCTCGCGGAAGGTGATGAGTGAGGTATCCGTATCCCGGAGGCGTAGGAGTTCCTCGGCTCGGTCGGCCTTGCCGCTTACGTGTACTCTCGTCGTTTTCAGGATCCCGCTATCGATACGGAAGTCGAAAGCACGAAGGTCGTTTTGGTAGAAATTTTTTTCCGAGGAAAATTTTGACGCAGAGGGGGTTCCCCCCTTCTAGCCCCCGAGGGAGGGTCGGGCTTTGCTGAGGCAAGGCCGACCCTTCCTTGACGGTTAGAGGTTGTGTATGTAAAGAAAACGAGGTACATGAACGACTTAAAACATCTTAAGGGTAGAAGCGACGTAGCTGTTGGATGTTCCAAGCGTTGCTGTAGACCTTGCCTTGGTCGTTGGCCAGCTTGTATGTTCTGGGCTTCAAAATCTTAGCGATGATGAAGGGCCCTTCCCAGGGAGGAGTGAGCTTGTGGCGCCCTCGGGCGTCCTGTCGTAGACGAAGCACCAAGTCTCCCACTTGGAAGCCTCGGGGCCGAACGCTTTGGGCGTGGTAGCGTCACAGCGACTGCTGTTACCGTGCCGAATGTAGTAAGGCAACGTCCCCAGCCTCCTCGAGCTGGTCTAGCGAGTCCTCTCAGCTGGTCTGGTTGCTTCGGTCGTCGTACACCCTGGTCCTTGGGGAGCCGTATTCTAAGTCCGTGGGGAGGACGGCCTTGGCCCCATAGACTAGAAAAAATGGCGAGAAACCCGTGGCACGGCTCGGCGTCGTCCTCAGACTCCAGACCACAGAGTGTAGCTCTTTCATCCACCACTTGCCGAACTTGTTGAGGTCGCTGTAGATCCTCGGTTTGAGTCCCTGCAAAATCATACCATTGGCACGCTACACCTGCCCATTCGTCATGGGGTGAGCTACGGCGGCCCAGTCCACACGGATGTGGTGGTCGTCGCAGAAGTCTAGGAACTTTTTTCCGGTGAACTGCGTGCCATTGTCGGTGATGATGGAGTTTGGGACCCCGAATCGATGGATGATGTTGGTGAAGAACGCCACCGCCTGCTCGGACCTGATGCTGGTCAAGGGTCGGACCTCGATCCAATTGGAGAATTTGTCGATGGCGACCAGCAGGTGCGAGAAGCCCCCGGGTGCCTTCTGCAAGGGACCGACGAGGTCTAGGCCCCACACAGCAAACGGCCAGGTGATGGGTATCGTCTACAGGGCCTGAGCGGGCAGGCGTGTCTGCTTTGTGTAGAATTGACACCCTCGGCAGGAGCGAACAATCCTAGTGGCGTCGGCCACCGCGGTTGGCCAGTAGAAACCCTGTCGGAAGGCATTCCCCATGAGGGCTCGAGGTGCTGCATGGTGGCCACAAGCCCCCGAGTGTATTTCTTGCAACAGCTCTTGTCCTTGGGCGATGGATATGCATCGTTGGAGGATGCTCGAGGGGCTGCGGTGATAGAGCTCCTTTTCATCACCCAGCAAGACGAACGACTTGGCGCATCGAGCCAATCACTGAGCTTTGGCCTTGTCGAGGGGAAGCTCTCCTCGGAGGAGATATTCCAGGTACGGTGTCTGCCAGTTCGGATCTAGTGTGACCCCATTCTGTTCCCCCTCGACGGGCAAGGCCTCCTCCTCCATGGCCGAGGGTACCTCGGGCTCGGCCGAGGCCTCCTCGGGCTCGGGCGAGGGTACCTCGGGCTAGGCTGAGGCTTCCTCGGGCTCGAGCGTGTCGTCGATCTTGACGGATGGTTGATGTAGGTCTCTGGAGAAGATGTCCGAGGGAACCATTGTCCGCCCCGAGGCTATCTTCGCCAGCTCATCCGTAGTCTCGTTGTACCGTTGGGCGATGTGGTTGAGCTCCAACACGTAGAACTTGTCTTCCAGGCGCCGGACTTCGTCGCAGTAGGCTTCCATCCTTCGGTCGCGACAGTGGGAGTTCTTCATGACTTGGTCGATGACAAGCTGCAAGTCGCCACGAGCGTCGAGGCGCCGGACCCCTAGCTCGGCGGCGATGTGCAACCCGTTAACTAGAGCCTCGTACTCGGCCACGTTGTTTGATGCCGGAAAATGGAGGCGTATGACGTAGCGAAGATGCTTTCCGAGGGGTGAAATGAAGAGCAAGCCAGTGCCTGATCCTGTTTTCATGAGTGACCCATTGAAGTACATGGTCCAAAGCTCAGGTTGAATTGGAGTTGTTGGCAACTGGGTGTCAGTCCACTCAGCCAGGAAGTCTACCAAGACCTGGGATTTTATGGCCTTCCGAGGGGCGAATGATAGCGTTTCGGCCATGAGTTCCACCGCCCACTTTGCTATCCTACCCGAGGCCTCACGACACTGGATGATCTCCCCCAGGGGGAAGGATGACACCACAGTCACCGGATGAGACTCGAAGTAGTGTCGCAACCTTCATCGTGTCAGAACCACTGCGTAGAGCAGCTTCTGGATCTATGGGTAGCGGACTTTGGTCTCGGAAAGCACTTCGCTGATGAAGTAGACTGGCCTCTAGACGAGTAGTGCATGCCCTTCTTCTCGTCTCTCGACTACGATCGTGGCGCTGACCACCTGAGTGGTTGCGGCTATGTAGATCAAGAGGGCTTCTCCTGCAGCGGGGGGCACCAGGATGGGTGTGTTTGTAAAGAGCGCCTTAAGGTTTCTGAGGGCTTCCTCAGCCTCGGGGGTCCAAGTGAAGCGCTCGGCCTTCCTTAAGAGGCGGTACAGAGGCAAGCCTTTCTCGCCAAGGCGTGAGATGAAGCGGCTCAGAGCCACAAGGCATCCCATGACCCTCTGTACTCCTTTCAAATCTTTGATTGGTCCCATGTTGGTGATGGCTGCGATTTTCTCCGGATTGGCCTCAATGCCCCGCTCGGAGACGATGAATCCAAGGAGCATGCCTCGGGGGACTCCGAAGACACACTTCTCGGGATTGAGTTTCATGCCTTTCGCTCTCAGACACTTGAATGTCATTTCAAGGTCAGAAAGGAGGTCGGAGGCTTTCTTCGTCTTGACAACGATGTCATTGACGTAAGCCTCGACCATTCTGCCGATGTGTTCTCCGAACACGTGGTTCATGCACCTCTGGTAGGTGGCGTCTGCATTCCTCAAACCAAATGGCATTGTAGTGTAACAGTACATGCCGAAAGGTGTGATGAAAGAAGTCGCGAGCTGGTCGGACTCTTTCATCTTGATTTGGTGATAGCCTGAGTAGGCATCGAGGAATGATAGGGTTTCGCACCCAGCAGTGGAGTCCACAATTTGATCGATGCGAGGTAGAGGGTAGGGAACTTTTGGACATGCTTTGTTTAGACCAGTGTAGTCTACACACATCCTCCATTTCCCATCCTTCTTCCTTACAAGAACAGGGTTAGCTAACCATTCGGGATGGAATACCTCTTTGATGAACCCTGCCGTGAGTAGCTTGTGGATCTCCTCGCCTATGGCCCTGCACTTTTCTTCATCAAAACGGCGCAGGGTTTGCTTCACGGGTCGGGCTCCAGCTTTGATGTCCAGTGAGTGCTCGGCGACATCCCACGGTATGCCTGGCATGTCCGAGGGACTCCACGCAAAGACTTCGGCGTTTGCATGGAGAAAGTCGACGAGCACTGCTTCCTATTTGGGGTCGGGCTCGGAGCCGATCCAGACTTTCTTTCTAGCGTCGTTGCTGGGGTCGAGAGAGATAGACTTGACCGCCTCGACTGGTTCGAAGTTGCCGGCGTGCCGCTTCGCGTCGGGAGCCTCCTTGGAGAGGCGTTCCAGGTCGGCGATGAGGGCCTCGGACTCGGCGAGGGCCTCAGCGTACTCCACGCACTCCACGTCGCATTCATACGCGTGGCGGTACGTGGATTCGATGGTGATGATCCCGTTCGGGCCCGACATCTTGAGCTTGAGGTAGGTGTAGTTGGGGACGGCCATGAACTTGGCGTAGCACGGCCTTCCCAACATCGCATGGTAGGTTCCTCGGAACCCGACGACCTCGAAGGTGAGAGCTTCCTTTCAGAAGTTGGAGGGAGTCCCGAAGCAGACGGGTATGTCGATCCGCCCGAGGGGGAGGATACGCTTTCCAGGTGCGATCCCGTGGAAGGGTGCCACACCGGCCCGGACCTCGGACCGATCAACCCCCAAGAGTTCTAGGGTCTCAGCGTAGATGATGTTAAGGCTGCTGCCTCCATCCATGTGGACTTTGGAGAGCCTAACGTTGCCGATGATCGGATCGACGACGAGCGGGTACCTTCCTGGGCTTGGCACAAAGTCGGGGTGGTCGCCTCGGTCGAAGGTGATAGGCTTGTCGGACCAGTCTAGTTAGACTGGCGCTACCACCTTCACCAAGCAGACCTCCTGGCGCTCCTGCTTGCAGTGCCGAGCCGAGGCATTCACCGCCTGCCCGCCGTAGATCATGAAGCAGTTGTGGACCTCCAGGAACTCCTCTTCCTTGCTGCCCTCCTTCTTGTTGTCGTCATGGCCCTTGCCCTCTTCCGCCGGGAGCCCGGTCTTATGGAAGTAGCGCCGGAGCATGACACATTCTTCGAGGGTGTGCTTGACGGGCCCCTGGTGATAGGGGCACGGCTCCTTGAGCATCTTGTCGAACGCGCCGGCCCCTCCAGGAGGTTTCCGAGGGTTCCTGTGCTCGGCCGCAGCGACGAGATTCGCGTTGGCGGCGTCGCGTTTCGCTTGCGACTTGTTCTTGGCCTTCTTCTTTGTGCCCCGCTGGGCGGACGCCTTGGGGGCGTCTTTCTTCGGCTCTCCCTGAGGCTGCTTGTCCTTTCGGAAGATGGCTTTGACCGCCTCCTGCCCCGAGGCGAACTTGGTGGCGACGTCCATCAGTTCGCTCGCACGGGTGGGAGACTTGCGCCCCAGTTTGCTCACCAGGTCTTGGCAAGTGGTGCCGGCAAGGAAAGCCTCGATGACATTCGAGTCGGTAACGTTGGGCAGCTCGGTGCGCTGCTTCGAAAACCGCCGGATGTACTCTCGGAGGGACTCCCCTGGCTGCTGGCGGTAGCTTTGGAGATCCCACGGGTTCCCAGGGCACACGTACGTGCCCTGGAAGTTTCCCGCGAAAGCCTTAACCAGATCGTCCCAGTCGGAGATCTGCGCAGGAGGCAGATGCTCCAGCCAGGCTCGGGCGGTGTCGGAGAGGAAAAGGGGTAGATTACGGATGATGAGGTTGTCATCATCCGCCCCTCCCAACTGGCATGCCAATCGGTAGTCCGCGAGCCACAACTTCGGCCTCGTCTCCCCCGAGTACTTGGTGATGGTAGTCGGGGCTCGGAAACGGGCGGGGAACGGCGCTCGTCGTATGGCCCGGCTGAAGACTCGCGGACCGGGTGGTTCGGTCTTGGGGCTGCGATCCTCCTCGCTGTCGTAGCGTCCCCCACGCCTGGGATGGTAGCCTCGGCGCACCTTCTCGTCGAGGCGGGTTCGACGGTCGAGATGGTGGTGCTCATTGCCGAGGCGATCCCGGGTAGCAGGCGCCTCGTCCCGCATGCGCTCGGGATGGACCGAGGCTTCCCGCATGCGTCGGGAGGACACCGCGTGGTGCTCCGAGGGGTCAGCTCACCTCCGGGAGGTGGAGCTCTCGGCTCGTCGAACTGCGGCGCCTTCCCGGAGATCCTTGAGTTCGCCCTAGATACGCCGTCCCTCGATGGTGGATGGCTCCGGCATGGCTCGAAGTAGCATCGCCGCTGCAGCTAGGTCTGGGCCGGACCCGCTGACGGCCAGGGGCAGCGCTGCCCTGGCATTGTCGTTGATGCGGCGCTGGACGTCTTGGGCTCGATGATAGGCCCCTCCGGCAAGTGTTCGGCCTGCCCACTCCTGCTCGATGTTCTGTCGGAACTGCACAAGCCGGCCTGCTTCCCCGTCGGCTCGGGCCTGCATCTCATGGATTTGCTCGAGCTGTATGTCCCGACCCCCCGCAGGGACTGGGACCACATCTAGCTCCCGCGGGATGTCAACACGAGATGCGGGCCCAGGGGGATCGTCAACCTCCGGCATACCGAGGTGGTTGCCTTCGTTGTGATCTCCCTGATCGACGTGGAAACATTCGCGACTTGGGCCGTATCCCTCGTCGTCAAGGTCATGGCCATTGTCAGAATAATCGGAGAGACAGTGGTCACATGCGGACATGAAGTCCCGCATGGCACCGGGGTCATTGAGGCCAGAGAATTCCCAACCGAAGTCGGGGTCATCCTCTTCCTCGGAACCCGCCGGCCTGAAGGTTGAGACAACTGTCAGTCGGTCCTAGGTCGACCACAAATGGTACCCCGGAAGGTTTGGATACGCCTTTACGAAGGCGCTCACCGTAGCGGGGTCGCTAGGTGGATCGAAGCTGAATCGAAAGGGTACGGAATGGAAAACGGACGGTACCTCTTGGTCGATGGATGGTGGTGAAGTCGCGTCGGGGGCGGAGCACACCGCCATCTCAGGTACGAGGGTAACGCCCAGCAGATCCTTCGCAAGGGTGCTGGCGTCATCAGTCCGCTTGGGGTTGACACGTTGTGGGGAAGTGACACCCGCCGTCGTCTCAGGTGCGAGGACAATGCCCGACATGTCCCCCGGGGGAGCACCGGCATCGTCGACTCGCTCTGGTGCGACAGCCGACAAGGTGCCGCCTCCTACGTGGCCATGATTGCCCCGTCTCCGCCTTCTCCGGTGAGGGGGGTGGCGGGGACGATCGGAGTGCTCCTCTTCTACCGCGGGGAGATGTTGTCGCCGAGCTCGCCGCCGCCGGACAAATCGGAGACCGTCGTCGTCGTCGCACCGCGAGGGGAGGAGTACCATGTCGTAGCTGCCGTCGAGGGACATAAACTCGAGACTCCCGAAGCGAAGCACCGTCCCGGGATGAAGAGGTTGCTGAAGACTCCCCATCTGGAACTCAACAGGAAGGTGTTCGTTAACACGCAGTAGGCCCCTACCTGGCGCGCCAACTGTCGGCGTTTCGGACCCAGGGGGGGTCCCTGGACCGACCAGTGAGATTGTCGCTGCGTGCCCCTGCCCAGATGAGTTGGCACGGGATGGAACACAAGAGGTGGGACAAGCCTTATATTATCCTGCACCAGGGGTGCCGCTCGTAGTAGGGGTTACAAGCACGTCGCGAGAGGGAGAGAGAGAGTGAGAGGGAGCCTGTTCATTCGCTCCTTCCCCGCGCGAACCCCCTCCAGGATGGCCCTGGACCTTCCTTTTATAGACGCAAGGAGAGGGTCCAGACGTACAATGGGGGGTGTAGCTATGCACTAACGTGTCCGGCAGAGAGATGCCTAAGCCTTGTGTACATGCCAACGTGGCTGTCGGGGGAGAGCTTGAGCCCTGTACACGTGATAGCGTGGCCGTTGGATGAGCGCCTGAGTCCTGTAGGAGCACAGCTGGCAGCGCGGCAAGGATCCTGCTGACGTCTCCTTGCGGCCGTAAGGGGCTAAGAGCCACCGGCGTCATGGTGCACGTGGGGCACCATCATTACCCGTCGCCAGGGTAAGCCAGATGGGACGCCGGTCTTGTTCCTTGTAGCCTAAGCAGGCTAGGGATAGGGTAATGATGTATCCCCTGTTGGCGCGGTCGGTCCGAGCCCAAGGTCGGGTGAGACGGAGACTTCTCTTGAGGCCGAGGCCGGGGTCGGGCGAGGACACGATTCCTCCCGAGACCGAGGTCGAGGCCGAGTCCGGGGGTCGGGCGAGGTGGAGACCTCCTCCTGAGGTCGGAGCCTGAGGTCGGGTGAGGCGGAGACCTCCTCCCGAGGCCGGAGCCTGAGGTCGGGCGAGGCGGAGCTTCCTGTTGCGCCCGAGGCCGAACTCGGTGGTTGATCGTGACTTATTGTCAGTCTTCGCCTGGGTGGTTGGCACGGTAGTCGGAGCGGGGCGGGCGGCGCTGTTTTCCCGTCATATCGGATAGTAAAAGAGGAGGGGCAAAGTGACTGCGGTCACATCGGCCTGGCCGATTGAGGCGCGTGTGTTAGGATACGGCGTCAGGCGTCCCCTGCATTGAATGCGCCTGCGAAGTGGTCGGTTGTTGAGGCTATCCGGCGAAGGTTGCTTCACAATGAAGCCTGCCCGAGCCGGGCTTCGGGAGAGCCGAGGGGGTGCCCGCTGCCTGAGACGGCCCTCGGGCGAGGCGTGAACTCGTCTGGGACTACTGCTCCAGCCCGAGGCTGGGCTCGGGTGAGGTCGCGTCCCTTGGGTAGACGAAGCCTTGACTTGAACCACGCCCGTCAGTGGGTCTGAGGGTGTTTACCAGCCGTGATTAGGAGTGTTGGGGGTACCCCTAATTATGGTACCCGACAACGCTTGTGTTCTATAGCAAGAGCCTTATCCAGCAGCCTCTAAAATGATGGAAATGTGTGTGCAACCAGTGCATACTGTAGGGGTCCATTAAGTCCTTCAATAAAGTGCTCCTGCTTTCTCTCATCCTCTGCAACTTCCTCCGGAGCATATCTCGACAGCTGAATAAATTTATCTCTGTACTCGCTGACCGACATGTTGCCTTGCTTCAATGATAGAAACTCCTTCTTCTTCATCTTTATCAATCCAGCTAGAATGTGGTAGTTCCTGAACTGTGCACTAAACTCTACCCAAGTAATAGTGTCAGCAGCATCGTGGGTAGCAGTATAAGAATCCCACCAGTCAGCAGCAGGACCTGTCAGACGACCTGAGGCATAAAGAATTTTCTCCCGGTCTGAGCACTTGGCGATGTTGAGCATCTTCTCAATTGACTTCAACCAATCATCTACATCAAGTGGATCCGGTGAACTGGCGATGGTCGGTGGCTTATGGCTCATAAATTCCCAGTGCTTATCTCGAGGTGGAACTGGTGGTGGTGGAGGAGGTAGTGGTACCTGTTGTTGTTGCTGCTATTGTTGAAATTGCTGTTGCAGCTGCTGTTGCGCCCTTCTCTCCTAGCATATCTCTTCTCTCTCCTGGTGTAACTCTTGGCATATCTCTTCTCTTTCCTGACGCATCTCCTGGCGTTCTTGCTACATCTGGGCCCGCATATCTGCCATAGTGTCCGCCATTTGCTGCATCATCCTCATCTGAGCTGCAATCAGTGGGTCAACTCCGCCTGGTGGAGGATTAGGAGGATTCATCTCTACTGGCTATGGCTAAGGTTGTCTATATATCCACCGAGTGTGTCAATTAGGCGGCAAATCAATTCCACCACCCCTCCTGGTATTGACCATCTGAGTTAGATACATATGGTAAGAGAGAGTAGTAGACAAGGCAGTAACTACGAATCATGTTACTTTGGGGGATTTATTAGCTAAGCAGATTAATGTTTTACCTACCATAGCTAATTCATTACCTTATGGTAGCACATGCTAAGATGTCCATATATAATACTTCAATCAATCAAAGAAGCAAATCAGACATTTATCATCAGAACAATCAAACAACATTTCTAAATATAGAAAATAGTTTTGGTTTGGTCTTAGGCCTCCTATCTCGTAAAAATGTCATAGGGGTAGGGATTCCAAGGTGTGAAATCCATCTTGTCTTAGAATAGAAAAGGTAAGAATGATCAGAGTAGAACAGTAGAAGGTGAGACAGGATCAAGATAAGTGTAGAAAGAATCAGAGTAAGGTAAGTTTAGAAGGATTCAGAATAAGATAAGTAGATAAGGGTTTGTCCATTTCTATCTAGGTTTCGTCCTACAGTCAACATTTCCTCTGATACCACTTCTATCACACCCGGATTTAAAGACAAATCCGGGTGCATCTCATATGAGCGCCAAGGAAGAACAACACACATAATAACAGAGTGCATAGAGATAAATATCATAAATGTACTTATTACATAGCGGAAGACTTACAAAAAAAATAAATGATGAAGTAAAACGAACTAAATAATAATCCCATATGTGATGCAAATGTCAAATTAAATTTATGTTCCATAAATTAATCATGTGAGGGTCCAAGCCGCTCATGACCGTGAGCATGGCTAGTATACCAGTTTTACACTCTGCAGAGGTTGCGCATCTTTACCCACAAGTCATGTTACCCATCTGCCAATAGACAGCCAATCCCATACAGCTCTACCGAGGAGGCGAGGCAGGGTAACACTACAAGGCCTTTACAAAGTTCCACTAGCTTCAGAAATCCCACTACAGTTATAGGAAGCTCCAGTGCAGAAATCCCTTGCCTGACCGCCATCACAGCAAAATCAACCCAAGGACCTCCCTACACTGACCACTCCCCTACTGCCCTTGCCCCTTTCGGGTAAGGAAGACCTCCACTAGCTTTCCTAGTTAATCAGCCAAGGGCGTCCCATTAAACCCTTGTGGTAGCACTGTTTTCCCGGGTGGTCGCTCCATGTTCCCATTAATTTAATGTTCTTAACATGAACAGTAGTAATAAAAATATAATAAAAGAGTAATCATGAATATTGTATCTCCATACCCAATCCACATAAAGCAATAGCAGGTACTACCCAAAAATATTTCAGTGGTGAACAAGGTATAAAGATAACCAAAACTGGGGTAACCTATTGGATCCCATCAAAATTAACCTATGCAGACCATTATAATTAATAAGAACATGGCTGGGAAAAAGTAAGTGATCAAGGGCACAACTTGCCTTTAATGAGCTCCTGCTCAGCTACTTCTACTTGTTGAACCTCAGAATCCACAGTGGCTTGCTCGTCTACTCGCATCAACACAATACATACATAGTATAGCATAAATTAACATCACATCAAACAGATAAATAAAATATATAGTAAAAATCTACACATTAAAATAAGATCATTAGAACTGGAACCATTAAATTTGGAGTTATAGATTTCAAGTTATGAATTTCCTAAGGTTTAATGTGCTTAAAATAGGATTAAATGAGAAATAAATTTTCTTACTATTTTCATGTTAAAACAGAGACACTAACTGATAGACAATATTGTTATAAAATTTTAGAAATTGGAATGGTTCAATTTGGAGCTAAAATGAATTTTCTATGCATTTTACAAGTTTCTAGATTTGTTTTTGTTTTAAAAACGAATTTCTATAATTATTTCTCTATTTTTAAACATCTACATCTCTAGACTGGGCCTCGATTTCCAGAAAAGCCAGGGGTCTAAACAGAAGTTTTCTAAGACTCAGTCTATAGTCGCCGAGGACGGCGGGTTTATTCATGAATAGCACGGGGTCTCTTTTGTTAAATGCGCGGCCGAAGCGGTACTTGCGGATCTGGGCCGTTGGATTAGAAATCGAGCGGCCAGATCACACCTAGAGTGTTACGAACCAGTACACAATCCTGTGCGTTGGATCAGAGATCAACCGCTAAGATCTAAAATTACAATCTAGGGCACATAACCGACCGATCGCCATCCAACGGTGTGGATCAATCGACCGAAACGGTATGGTCATTCTAATCCGGACTGCCGATCGCTCATCCAACGGCCGAGAGCCTTTCCCCCAACATCGGCTAGGCAACGGCGGCGCCCTGGGTGGCCAGCGGTGGAGCCATCGCCGGCGAGCAGGCAAAACAGCACATGAGCAGGCTAAATCCCATACGGGTGTGAACAAATCGCGTACAGGGCCAAGGCGGACAGGTTAAGGGGGGTTCTCACCGAGGATTTTGCCGCCACGAGCTCAATCCCCAGTTGAGCGCAATACCGCGGCGGAGGATTAGTTTCGGCGAGCAATTACCGACCCACGGGTCCGCAATTCGATGTTGCATGAGGCGCTACGCAATACACAGAGGGAAAACAAGACCCGATGGCGATCCTCACCTTGATTGGCGTGGGCAGAGGCTTTGACCATGGAGCGAGGCGATGTGTGGCGGCGCGACAAGGAGTTCGCACAGCGCCGGGACTCAATACGCCAAATTGGTGCTGGCCGAAGCTCACCCGAGCTCCGACGAGGCCCCCGCTGGTCGATGAGAAGTAGTGGGCTGGGATAGAGGCGGTCGATTCGTGCTTGGGTGAGATCTCTCGGTCTTCTGCGCGCGAGTTTAGGCAAGCTAGAGAACGGCGACGGCGGACCTAAGGGAGATGTGGAGCGGAGAGGAATGGATAAGGGACGGCGGCGCGAGGCTTTTATACCCGAGAGGGCTCGGAGTCGCGCCAGGCTTGGAACAATCGTGGCGCCTCAAGCCTCGCCAAGATCCTCGCGATGCAGTTGAGGACGAATCTGACTCCCAGGGTCCACCGAACAGCGATGTGAGGTGGCAGCTGGGAGGTAGGCCCCTCCTGTCAGCAGCCAGGCACGTGCACAACGTAGTATGGCTGATCCGCTGGCCCCGCGCGGCAGAGGGCATCAAGCGCGCGCGCGTGGAGAAGGCGGGTGGGGAGTTGGGCTGTGCGCTGTGGGAGCAGAAGTGGTCCGAATTGGAGTACTGAGGCCCGTGGGGTTTTTATTCTTTTTCTTTTTATCTTTACTTCCTATTTTCTTCTTTTCTAAGTTTAGCTTGAATTCGAATTTAAATTCAAATTTGTGCCAAATACATTCACTATGATTTTTTTGTGAAGTTAATAATACCGATTTTAGGAATATAATTATATATTTTATTTATATCACCCTTTTCCCTTTATTATTTTTTTAAACCCTACTTTCAAATTTAGGGTTTAATTCCACTTCTAGAATTTATTATCTTATTATCATTAACATTATTATTTTTATTTAATGCACAAACATATAGACTCCAACATGATGCAATTTTTTTATCATTTGTTTGAATTAATCTCTAAATTTTGTGTATGCTCTTTTTAAGATGCAAATGAGGCACATAAAATTGAGGATAACTCTCTATTATTCTTGGTATACAACTTGGAGTATTACAACCAGCTCAGTGGACAAGTCGACAACAAGGTCCTCCCTGTTATCTAGGGTGATCTTGGTAGACTCCACTAGACCCATCAGCTGGGACATTGCCTCACCTCGCAAGGCCTGCAGACGATACAGGGCATTCATGCACCGAACCGTCAGGTGAGCGGTACGTCCAGGGTAGAGAGCCCACACATCCTTGGCGTGCTCAACCCGATCCTTCCACATCGGGTCATCCTCCTTCTCAGCGGGGAACAAGCCAATGGGGTGGGTTGATAACTCCAAGGGGTGAAATCCGTAGAAAGTTGTCAGCACATGCAGAGCAGTGGACTCAATAGTATCCTTGGCCCTAAAACTGAAAGACTTGGAGTCCAATGAATGCCAGCCTAGCTATAAGGGATGAGGCTCCAAAGTCATCCTCACCCTACAGCGGGGTACCCGGTGCTCCTCGAACAACTGCACCGCGTACTGGGGAGGCGTAGCATAACCGGCTCCCTGCAGTACCTCCCACAAAATGCGGGGAAAGCCCTCTTGTGCAAGCCCGTTTGTGTGGGAATGTGCATTCCCTCCTTCAGTGGACACGTGAGGTCATCTATGTAAGGGCAAGTGTAAGCAAAAAAGAAAAAGAAACCCAAAATAAAAGGAAGCTAGTGCTTGGCTTTTCTATGTTTAAGTTAAGTTCCACGATGTAGATTTAAAATTTCATTACGGGTGTCTCTTTGTTTATGTAGCTTCTAATTAGTATTGACATTTTACTAAGAGGATAGAAAAATAATGCATGCATGCTCGTCCTAAGCGACCTCACATCAAGTATATAGGGGTATAGAAATCCCCCACCTATATCATAGCAGCCTATAGGGAATATTAAAATAGCAACCTAGCTACCCATCTAGTATCCTAAGGCTTCACGTCCTAGGTCTGTCCTTATCGCCCTAACAGTTATCCAACTTGGTTTCTAAGCAAGTTTTACTTCTGAAAGGTTGGTAATTACGATTTATTGATTCCTCTTTGGTGGTACAAGCTTCGATACCAGCTGTGGCGGAACCACCCGGATTATTCCAACTTAAGTGCATAAGTCCCACCTTAGAGGCTAGACCACACTTAAATAGGAATAAGTCGTCAGTCCCTTGGATCTAGTCTGACTAGGCCACTAACAGGATCAAGTACCACATACTCACTCAAAGGTGAGGCATAGAGCAAATACCAGAAAGCATAAAACCATACTTTAAAGCAGTACTTAAGGATATTACAACATCATCAGAGTTTTGCAAAAGTAGTGATCATCATTCTTGATTGCAGCGGAAAATTAACTAACGGTAAATAAAAGGGAGGATGGGGAAGCCTGTCCCATCACTCCTCATGCTCCTCTCCTGCCGAAGTAGGGTCCCACTCGACTGTCCAACCCGGTGGCAAGATGGACGACCAAGTCACTCCAGCAACCATATCCTCCAGAGAACCTGTAAAAAATTATGCCACAAGCAAGGCTGAGTATAATAATACTTAGCTAGACTTACCCGGTGTGAGGAGTCTACTCCTCTACCTCTAGACATGCAGCTGTTTGGTTGAGGGGTTTGGTTTGCCAAAAACACTAGCTGAGTCTAAATCAAGTTTTAGCTTTTCATGTTTTAGTATGATCCCTTTTAAACTAGATGTGTACCTAGCTAATCATACATGGTATCAAACATTTTTACCAATCAACATCTTTTGCCAGTCAACTCATTTTCACTTATTACTCAATGCAGTACAATGGATCAAGTAGTCTCATTAGCTGCGAGAAGCTGACGATTCGAATCGAGTTTTTAAACCTTGCAAGGTAAACCTAAACACACGACGTGGCGAGGCACTCCGTCCCCACACACATCAACCGTCCCCATCGATTCCCTGGCAACAGAACAGGGCTCACCGCCTTGGCGTACAATGCCTCACTGACCCCGACTGCCGTCGTGCAGTGACTGCACTTGTACCCACCATAGCCGGAATGGGAGACTACGTCTCTGGTCGCATGAGGAATAAAGTCTATGGGCAGGTTCACTCAGGTACTAGGCTTACTGATTTACCATATTTCTCGGCATGTGCTTAGTACGTTCAATCGCTTGACACAGGTATCCGCACGTCAATTCTTATTTCAATTTCTCATCTCGTAGACCACACATCCCCATGGATCCGTGTCCATGGACTATCATCATTCTGTTATCAAAAATGGATACAACCAATTCCTGACCTCGCGCGAGTGCTGGAAAAATCACTCGACTTCTACCAAGATCCTTTATTAGTAAAGCAACTACTCGACCTAGCATACTAGAATCCATCTCAAAAGGAATCCTGAGTTCATGCAACTAGGGTTTCAGTCAACTCCTACACTTAGGTGCACAGTACAAGCCTACAAACATTAAGTGCAGTAAAATAGCATATATAACGGTTATGCATAAAACCGGGGCTTGCCTTCAAAAGTTGGGGCAGGCAGGTCTTCGGTGGCAGGCTCTGGTGCTGGCTCCTGGATTACCTCCTGAGCAACTCCTTGCTCCGGAATGAGGACGTACTCTCCGTCAGCGAGATTACAATCTATCGAATACAATGAATAAGATACATGTATATTAATAACAGGTCAATTTAGTAATTACTATGTATGGTGAAACAATATTAAACAGTGGATAAACTAGGGTTTCTTTATCGGATGGTGTCCTAAGTGTTCCATACACACTTATCTTAGGGTCTTAAGTGAACTTAAACTTTTAATCATCTCATTTATGTTTTATTGGACTCTTGGGAAGATTTAGTTGTATAATATTAGTTTCTTCTACAATTCCCTTTTTACTTGCCATTTATGCTTATGTGGTGTTCTTGAACTACCATGGTGATTTAGAAAATTCCAAAAATGTTGCAAAATTACAGTGGGTAAACATTGGTATTTGTAGTTCATTCTAACATTTTGAGGTTAGAATTAATTAAGGTAAACCTTGGACAAAAATAACAGAAGTGAGGGTAGAGGGTCACTTTGCACTATAGCTCTCATTTGGGTGAGGGTTTTGTACTAGAATTTATTTTTGCTAAGATTTATGGGTGATAATAGGTCTCTGTGCCAAAAATCACAGAAAGTGCTCCACTAGTTATTAGTGGTGATTTTCCAAAATTTATTGTCAAAAAGGCACTTATAACTAACTTGTTGTTTGAAAAATATCAAACAACAGAACTTATATTTTTCCTAGATTCATACTAGCATATTATTAGTTATCCCAAGGATTGGGGTGGTTTCTCCTTAGGGTTATTTTTCTAAGATTTTTCTAAGTTACTTGGTATATCCCAAGGACTGTTTTTAAGGAATAAAATGTGGTGCATTTCTTTTGTACTCACAGAGGGTTCAACATAATTTTCTTAGGAACTATGTTACTTAAGTAAGCTAGGAAAAATGTGGTTGCTCTCTGGTTCTCATTTTTCATTCCCTTTTCATTTTCTTAAGGTTTGGACCAAACCAAGTTTTATTGGTTAACCTCTTCCTATCTTGGTATACTGGGGAGTTTAACATTTTTAAACAGGGTAATTAGTAGTCAAGCATGCCTCTGATTTTTCTCATCCTTAGTCCAAAGGTATTTCTATTTTTCCTTTATTTAATTAGTTTTGGGCAGAATACTAATTTAATTTAAAACTCTAAAAGTATTGCAGGAATCAGGGGGTTTATCATTTTTCTGAAGTAGTTCAAAATATTTTGGACCTAACAAAATTGGTTTGACCAAATTTGTAACACCCTAGGTGTTACCCAAGGCCCTGGCCAAAGGAGCACACTTGTGTCCTACTTACCCTATATGCTAAATTGGAAAGTGAAGGCACTAAAAGCTTTAGAATCATGATTAAGCTAAGTATTGATCATAACAAGAAAGAAACCCTAGCCTTCATCCATTCTCACTCATGAAAAAGATTCTAAAACCCTAATTCCCCTCTTAAACCATTAAACCCTAAACATGGGATTAAAGGGCATGGAGTGGGCAAATGACCAAATCATGAAAGGAAACCTTTACCAAAGATGAAGTATATTAGAAAATATACCAAATGTATTATGGAAGATATTACAAAAAGGCCCAACAAAAACCTCAAATCAGTTCACTAATTGGAGAGCACAATAGAGCCATCAAAAATGTCTCTAAGTCTCAAAACCAATCCTAGCCTAAAGATCAGATGTGTTTGCCTTTGTGCTGGCGCCAAAACCACTTGGACCAAATAGCAAAAAGTGGCCAAATTACCCAAGGCACAACCCTAAAAAGTTTGAAAACAAGCCAAGGTCGTTTGACATGGTTTGGCATCATTTTTGTCGCTGGTGAACAGTGCAGACATACAAGACTTGGCACCCACATATCTTGTAAGCTAGGGCAGATCTTCCATTGGAACTTACACAAACTAGCTAGCCCTAGGTACCAGGAAGAAATCTTGCACAATACCTTTGGTGAGATTCGCACGGTTGTGATCTCTGCAGGCGCAAGAACTTGGGCAGATGAACACGACCACGTGTTCGATGCGCCCTGGCAACGCTAGAGCATGCCCTCGGCGCTCGGCCCACGCGCGCAGCCCCACGCCATGCCAACCCCGCACCCACACCCGCGCCCGCGGCTATAAAACCCACTTTGGCCTCGATCGTACACCCCCGTGCGTCCCTGACCCAGCCCGAGCATAAGTTCGCCGGCGTTTGCCTAGAGAACCCTGTGCCAGCGGCCGCTCAAGCCACGACCACCGTAGACCGGCCAAGCCAGCCATCCTCCACCCCGTCCGACCCTTGGGTTAGCTTCTTTGGACCCAAGTGAAGCTCCCCAAGCCGAGGATTGAACAATACCTCACCGGAGACGCCGGATCGACGCTGCCGGACTTCAACCGGCTGCCGTCGCACATAGACCGTGCTCCATGGTAAGCCATTTGTCGATTCATTGTGCCTAAATACTGTTTTAAGGAATAAAATGTGGTGCATTTCTTTTGTACTAACAGAGGGTTCAACATAATTTTCTTAGGAACTATGTTACTTAAGTAA
This sequence comes from Zea luxurians, assembly GCA_029449295.1. Classification (NCBI taxonomy): domain Eukaryota; kingdom Viridiplantae; phylum Streptophyta; class Magnoliopsida; order Poales; family Poaceae; genus Zea; species Zea luxurians. Next base: position 1,345,593 of record JAOPSE010000108.1, on the reverse strand, counting down.
GCTAGGAAAATTGTGGTTGCTCTCTGGTTCTCATTTTTCATTCCCCTTTTCATTTTCTTAAGGTTTGGACCAAAACAAGTTTTATTGGTTAACCTCTTCCTATCTTGGTATACTGGGGAGTTTAACATTTTTAAACAGGGTAATTAGTAGTAAAGCATGCCTTTGATTTTTCTCATCCTTAGTCCAAAAGTATTTCTATTTATCCTCTATTTAATTAGTTTTGAGCAGAATACTGATTTAATGTAAAACTCTAAAAGTATTGCAGGAATCAGGGGGTTTATCATTTTTCCAAAGTAGTTCAAAATATTTTGGACCTAACAAATTTGGTTTGACCAAATTTGGTTGGATAAAACTCAAGTTATGAATATTTCAAGTTCTATACTTATTTAAATGAATAAATCTTAAAGGTTTAAGTAAAACAGGTTTGCACCGAGGCCCCTGGGGTTTCCTTTAACTATTTCTTTCAACGGTGCCCTGCGAAACTATTTCTCTGAGTCACTGACCTCGCAAAAACCCCCTGGCTTTTCTTTCTTTCAACCCGGGCTCCTTCCCCATTGTAACAGTGACCGCAGAGAGGAAAAAGGGTGGCGCGGCTTACCGGCGGCGAGGGAGGTCCAGTTGAGGGTCGGGTGAGGTCCAGGAGGTCCTGGCGGTCACATCGAGGTGCGGATCACCGGCGGTGATGGCCGGATTATGGCTGACCACGTGTGTAGGCGGTCCGGCTCGTCGGCAGCGTGTGGTCTGGCCTGCTCACGGCGGTAGGGCTCAATCAAATGGCACAGGGAGCTTCATGGGATGCTAAGGATGCTATAGGTACAAGGAATCGACGAATGGCTTACCGTGGGGCTCGGTCTACGTGTGACAGCGGCCGGTTGAAGTCCGGCGATGTTGATCTGGCATCTCCGGCGAGGTGATGTCCAATCCACGGCTCGGGTAGCTTCACTAAGGTCCGAAGAAGCTATCCCAAGGGTTGGACGGGGTGGAGGATGGCTGGCTTGGCCGTGGCTTGCACGGCCGCTGGCACGCCATTCTGTGGCTAAACACCAGCGAACTCGTGCTCGGCTGGGTTAGGATCACGTGGGGGTGTACGATCGAGACCGTTGTGTCTTTTATAGCTGCAGGCACGGGCGTGGGCACAGGGTTGACACGACACGAGGCTGCACACGTGGGCTGAGCGCCGAGGGCGTGCTCTAGCATTGCCAGGGCGCGTCGAACACGTGGCCGTGTTCATCTACCCAAGTTCTTGCGCCTACAGAGGTCACAAACGTGTGAATCTCGCCAAAGGTCTTGTGCAAGATCTCTTCCTGACACCTAGGGCTAGCTAGTTCATGTAAGTTCCAAGGGAAGATCTGGCCTAGCTTAGAAGATATGGGGGCGCCAAGTCTTGTCTGTCTGCACTGTTCACCAGCGACAAAAAGGATGCCAAACCATGTCAAATGACCCTGGTTTGGTTTCAAATTTTTCAGGGGTGTGCCTTGGGTAGTATTGCCACTTTTTGTTATTTGGTCCAAGTGGTTTTGGCACCAGCACAAGGGTGAACACATCTGATCTTTAGGCTAGGGTTGATTTGGGACTTAGAGAAATTTTTTGATGGCTCTAGTGTGCCTTCCACTTAGTGAGTTGATTTGGGGTTTTTGTGGGCCCTTTTTTGCAATATTTTCCTTCCTAAATCTTATAGGTTTACTAATATACTTCATCTTTGGTAAAGGTTTCATTTCATGATTTGGCTATTTGCATAATCTTTTCCCTTTTACCCCATGTTTAGGGTGTAATGGCTTAAGAGGGGAAATTAGGGTTTTAGGATCTTTTTCATGGGTCGGAATGTATGAAGGCTAGGGTGTCTCTCTTATTATGATCTATACTTAGCTTAGCCATGATTCTAAGGCTTTTAGTGCCTCCACTATCCATTTTAACATATTGGATAATAGGCCATATGAGTGTTCATTGAGCCAGGGCCTTGGGTAACACCTAGGGTGTTACATCTTGTACTCATCAAGCATGGTCCTCGCCATGTCTAGTAGAGTTCTATTCTTCCTCTCCACCACACCATTTTGTTGAGATGTTTAGGGAGAAGAGAACTCATGCTTGATTCCCTCATCCTCAAGAAATCCTTCTATTTGAGAATTCTTGAACTCCATCCCATTATCGCTTCTTATCTTCTTGATTCTCAATCCGAACTCATTTTGAGCCTGTCTCAAGAATCCCTTTAAAGTCTCTTGGGTTTGTGATTTTTCCTGCAAAAAGAACACCCAAGTGAAGCGAGAATAATCATCCACAATAACTGGACAGTACTTACTCCGGCCGATGCTTATGTAAGCAATCGGGCCGAATAGATCCATGTGGAGCAGCTCGAGCGGCCTGTCAGTCATCATGATATTCTTTTGTGGATGATGAGCGCCAACTTGCTTTCCTACTTGGCATGCACTACGAACCCTATCTTTCTCAAAATGAACATTGGTTAGTCCTAAAATGTGCTCTCCCTTTAGGAGTCTGTGAAGATTCTTCATCCCAACATGGGAAAGTCGGCGATGCCAGAGCCAACCCATATTAATCTTAGCAATTAAGCAAGTGTCAAGTTCAGCTTTGTTATCATGAAAATCAACTAAATATAGCTGACCCTCTAACACTCCCTTAAATGCTATTGAATCATCACTTCTTCTAAAGACAGTAACATCTATATCAGTAAAGTGACAGTTGTAGCCCATTTCACATAATTGAGAAACAGAAAGCAAATTATAATCTAAAGAATCTACAAGGAAAAACATTGGAAATAGAATAGTCAGGAGATATAGCTATTTTACCCAATCCTTTGACCAAACATTGATTTCCATCCCCGAATGTGATAGCTCATCAGGGATCTTCATTTTCTCGTAGGAGGAGAACATTCTTTTCTCCCCAGTCATGTGGTTTGTGCATCCGCTGTCAATTATCCAACTTGAGCCCCCAGATGCATAAACCTGCAAAACAATTTAGGCCTTGTTCTTAGGTACCCAAACAGTCTTGGGTCCTTTCATGTTAGAAACAAGCACCTTGGGTACCGAAACACAAGTCTTTGAACCCTTGTGTTTGCCCCCAACATATTTGGCAACTACTTTGCCTAATTTGTTAGTCAGCACATAAGATGCATCAAAAGTTTTGAATGAAATATTATGATCATTTGATGCAGTAGGAGTTTCTTTTTAGGCATTTTAACATGAGTAGAATGCCTAGAGCTAGAAGCCCCATTTTTGTACATAAACGCATGGTGAGAAACATTATGAGGTTTTCTAGCATGGATCCTCCTAATCTTGTGCTCAAGATAATTAGCAGGATATAAAATATAGCCCTCATTATCCTAAACCATGGGTGCCTTGCCCTTTACAAAGTTAGACAGTCTTTTAGGGGCATTAAGCTTGACATTGCTTCCCTGTTGGAAACCAATGCCATCTTTAATGCTAGGGCATCTCCCATTATACAGCATACTTCTAGCAAATTTAAACTTTTCATTTTCAATTTCATGCTCATTAATTTTAGCAGTTAATTCAGCTATATGATCATTTTGTTGTTTAATTAGAGCAAGGTGATCATTAATAGCATCAACATTAACATCTCTACATCTAGTGCAAATAGAAACATGCTCAACAGTAGATGTAGAGGGTTTGCAAACGTTTAATTCTTCTATCTTAGCATGTAATGTGGCATTCTCATTTCTAAGACAAGAAATAGAATCATTGCAAACATTTAAATCTTTAACCTTAGAAATTAGGCTAACATTTTCATTTCTAAGGCTATAAATTGTATCATTCAATTCATCAATCTTAGCATTTAGACTAGCATTTTCATTTCTAAGACTGACAATTGAATCATGACAAATGCTAAGCTCCTTAGTCAAATTTTCATTTTTCTCTACTTCCTGAGCATAAGCATTTTTTTTCTTTAACATGCTTCTTGTTTTCTTTAATAAGGAATTCCTCTTGGCTATCCAAAAGTTCATCCTTCTCATGAATAGCTCCTATTAGTTCATTTAATTTTTCCTTTTGTTGCATGCTAAGGTTGGCAAAAGGAGTGAGCAAATCATCTTCATCTTCACTAGAACTACCCTCATCACTAGATGTAGTATACTTGGGGTGGTTCTAGATTGTACCTTCTTCTTTTTGCCATCCTTTGCCATGAAACATTTGTGGCCGACGTTGGGGAAGAGGAGTCCCTTGTTGATGGCGATGTTGGCGGCATCCTCGTCAGAGGAGGAGTCGGTGGAGCTCTTGTCGGAGTCCCATTCCTGACACACATGGGCATCGCCGCCCTTCTTTTTGTAGTACCTCTTATTTTATTTCTTCTTCCCCTTCTTGTCATCGCCCACGTCACTATCACTAGACATAGGACATTTATCGATAAAATGACCGGACTTACCATATTTGTAGCACACCCTCTTGGAGTGGGGTTTATAATCCTTCCCCCTCCTTTGCTTGAGGATTTGGTGGAAGCTCTTGATGATGAGCGCCATTTCCTTGTTGTCGAGCTTGGAGGCATCGATTGGAAGCCTACTTGGTGTAGACTCCCTCTTCTCTTCTTCCGTCGCCTTGAATGCGATGGGTTGCACCTCTGGTGTGGAGGTGGCGCCTTGCTCCAAGTTGATGATGTGTTTGGAGTCTTTGATCATTAGTTCAAAGCTCACAAACTTGTCTATCACTTCCTCGAGAGACATTAATTTGTATCTAGGATCCCCACAAATTAATTGCACTTGAGTAGGATTTCAAAAAACAAGGGATCTTAAAATAACCTTGACCATCTCAAGGTCATCCCATTTGGAGCTCCCGAGGTTGTGCCCTTGGTTCACCATTGTTTTAAGCCGATTGTACATTGTTTGTGGCTCTTCCCCTTGGATGAGGATGAATCGACCGAGCTCCCTCGACCGTCTCTCGTTTGGTGATTTTGGTTACCTCGTCCCCTTCGTGCGCTGTCTTAAGGACTGTTGGTCACTTGTTCTCAAATGCTATGAATCAAGAACAAGACAACACAAAATGTTAATAATTAAAGACCTTCGTCCTTCGAAGCATTATCTCCCTCAGGATATAATGATCTTTAGACGAAGGTTGTGAAAGGCATACCTTCATCATCTCAGTATATAATAATTGAAGTAGAGAGATACGAAACATGGAAAATAACATAAATAGTCATATAACATTATCAAAACATTTTTATTATCATGAATGAGTATGAACAATATTAAGTTACATTTTATACCTTCGGCTTAACAGAAGGTGAAAGCTTGAGAGCGATGTGTGAGTGAATACAAGTCAGCATGAACAGTACGGGGGTACTGTTCACCTATTTATAGGCACAGGACGCAGCCTAGTCAAAATTACATTTATGTCCTTGATGACTAGTTACAATCATGACACAAATTATCATGGACTGATCGGTCTTTTCCTCTTTAAGTCGGTGCAGCCCTTCGTCTCAAGGCATGTCATTATGCCGAAGGTCCCTGGATCGTAGCTTCAGCGTGTACCTTCACGCTGTGTTTGCTTATATGCCGATCTTTCGAGGTGTTTCTGCTTAGAGGACCTTCGGCGAAGAAGCAGGCCCCCAACAGTATCCCCTTCGCGGTGCTAGATCATTTTTCGTAACGAGCTTGATCCGTGAAAAATCTCTAAGGCTTCGAAATACCGAAGGTCCGAAAAACACCTTCCCTGAGCTCGTTGCCGAGAAACGATTGAAATATTTCGAGCGCGAGGTGGCCCACCACGCAGCGAGTATGAACGATTTGGTGATTCACTTCCCAAGCGCCTAGTGGTCCACCGTTCAGCGGGTGCGGGCGACTGTTCAGCGGGTGCGGGCGACTTGGCGATTCACCTTCCCACCTGCAGCACTATATAAACAGACGGGTAGGTGTGTAGTTACCACAACATTCATTGCTATTGCACTGTTGTGCTGTTGAAAAATTTAACCATAGCCGAAGCTTTTTCACTGCGTTCTCGAGCGAACCATCATTTTGAATTAGCTTCATCAAAAGAGAGAGAGCTTCGTCAAAACTGTAAAAAACATCAGCTTCGTAAAAACCACAAAAGATCCATCAAATGGCCAGAGTACGCTCGACTACGAGGGTGACTCGTGAAGGAGAGGAGACTGAGGCCACCGAAATAGCTCCGATTTCCGAAGTCATGAGACAATCGGGTTTAGTTGCGACAGAGGGAACCATTGACGAAGGTACATCTGCTGCCGAAGTTGAACAAGCTGGTATTGAAGAAGAAAATTCTGATGAAGAAGAGGAGGATTATGGTATTTTGATCCCTTCAAAACCTAGCCACTTAGATTTTGGGAAATCTAATGTTTCTGATGCCGACATGCCCATGATGATGAAACTGGGCTACTTTGGAGAGGCTGAGAAGAAGCTTGTTCATTTTGCCGAAGATGAAACCACTCCTATGCCGAAGGATGATGAGGTAGTGGTTTTCAAAAGTTTTTTTAGAGCAGGATTACGGTTTCCTCTAAATGAGATGATAGGAGAAGTTTTGAAGAATATTGAAATTTATCTTCATCAGCTGACCCCTAACGCTATCTTTAGGCTCAACATCTTCATCTGGGCCCTTCGAAGCCAAGGGATGGACCCAAATGCTGAAGCTTTCTGCCGAGTTCATGAGTTGCATTATCAAACGAAGGCCAGAGAAGACGGGCTACATGAAAATTTTGGTTGTTATAACTTCGCGTATCGCAAGGATACGAAGGCTCCGGTCCTCAGCTATCGCACAAAGTGGCCAACTGCTAGAAGAGTGAATGGTTTTATATTAAGGCCGATGAGAAGAAAAGAGGGAAACAGTGATGAGCCCGCTGTCATTAAGCTTCGGAATGACCAGGCCTTTGTGCAACATGAAGCTAGGGTCAGCATGCCAAATGTCTGTATCAGAATTCAGGGTGGTGGCTGAACAAATCAGTACTAGAGATCTAGTTCAAGAATACTTGGCTAACAGGACGTCTCCGACGTTAAGTGAATTTAGCATGCCGAAGCTAAAGGGAATGAAGAAGACACTTGAGCTTGTGCGATTACCTTATCGCTTTAAGTTTGAGAAGCAGTTCAAGGAGCCCTACCAAGAGTGGCTAGAAATGATTGAGACAATGTGCAATGAAATTTTGGGAAACTACACCAAAAAAGAAGATCTATTAATGACTGCAGCCTTCGGCACCCGACCAAAACGAAGGTTGAACCGAGTAATGGACGCTTTAAATTTTGAATACCCTGATTATGAGCGACTCAACAAGGGTGCTGAAGGGACAAAGAGAAAAAGGGTTGTCAGCGTTCTGAGCAAGCAGGCTGCTAGAATGGTGAAAGAGGACGAAAAAACTCTAAAGAAGAGAAAATGCAGTCCCGAGCCGAAAGTGGCGACTTCAAAGAAGAGAAGAGCTGCGACTCCAGAGCCAAAGGTGGCTGAGATGAAAGAGAAAACTCATTCAACGCCCTCTACTACCGAAGTAGAAGAAATTTTAAAGGTAATGACTGAATCCTTACCTATCAAGCTGCTAAGTCCTCTGGGACCGCATCTGATGAAGCTTTTACAGAAGAAGGGCGAGCCTTCAGCAATGAAAAAGACGGTTGGGCCTAAAAAGTGAAGAATTATTACTGTTATGCAAGCTATTGAGGAAACGCCACCGCCACCTCAGCATCAAAGATGACACCAGCTGCCGAAGCAGATACTTCTACCGAAGCTGCGGCCATCGAAGCTACCAATCTGGAGAGTACGTTATCTGCTATTGATAAAGTGCTCTTGGATATGGCCGCAGAGAAGACTACTGCGGCTACAGAAGAAGTCATGGCTGCAGTGCTTGAGAAAGGGAAGGGAATTGCCGAAGATACTTCGGAAGAAAAAAGCTTTTGCCTTCAGAATCTAGTTGGTCAAGAATTATCCGAGGCTGAGAAGAAGGAGCTGCAGGAGTATGCTATATCCTGTGGCTACCAACCAGGAGCTATGCTAATGAAGAAGCCTTAGGATGCATTCGAGACCGCACTGGGGCAAAGATTATCAGCACTCTGTCGAAGATTGTTGGTTTTCCGAAGCTTGAAGCTGACATTAGCAGTTACCGGCGACAGCATATCGTTGGCAGCTTATTCTATTCCAATTTTAAGGTAAAGCTTTTTCCTCAGCTTTTCAGTCTTTTGTGATGAAGCAAAGATTTCTGATGAAGGCTATTTTGTACAGAGTATGCTCCTAAGCAAAGCACTGAGGATGCAGCAAGATCTTGAGGATAAAAAGAATGAGATTATAATCGAGGGCCTAGAAAAGAAAATCAAAGATCATGAAGCTTCTCTAGAGAAAAAGGACTTCCTTCTTCAGACAATGGAGGGTTCATTGGCAGAAGCTCAAACTGAAGTTGCTAGATTAAATGATGAACTCCTCCATAAATCAGAAAGCTTCGAACAAGAAAGGAAGAATTTTGATGCAAGGCTTGAAGCTGAAGCCGAGAAAAGCTCAAATCTACAAAAATCCTTAAAAGAACTTCAGAATATTTGCTTGAACTTCGGCAACCGTTGCGTGCGACGGTTAAGAGGTCTTCAACTCAGTGGGAGCCAGCTCTGAAAAATTTGAACCTTCGGCTGAAGACTTGCCAAGCACCTTCGAGCATATTGAAAGCGAAGTTGAGGCGCTTGACGAAGTAAAAGCTAGGGATATTAACTAGGTCAAGCTGAAGACTTGCCAAGCACCTTCGAGCATATTTGAAGTATCTTTGTAATATCTTCAGTATTAGCTGGGGATATTAACTAGGTCACGTTGGGGATATCTTCAATAATATTAACTAGGCCAAGCTAGAGATATTAACTAGGTCCGCTAGAGATAGACTAAAGTTCTGTCTATTTACTATCTTTCTGTGCCTTCAAGATTGCTGAAGCTGCTGAACAAGGCTTAGAAATATTTGAAGTATCTTTGTAAAAGATATTGTAATTTTGGAATCAAGCATTACTGTAAATTTGTCCATACCTTGTAATATATTTTTACCTTTCCAACCGTGTGTGAATTGCTTTGATGTGGATGAAACTTGTATCTTTTGTGCTGAAGGCAAAAAACACCTTCCCTTCTTTTCATACACAACGAAGCGTATCTTTGCTTCTTTATGATCATCGAAGCATTGTCATCAAAGCCGAAGTATCTGTTCGTACTTTATGTTATGATGATGATGATCCTACGGATGTCTACATGAATGTGTATGAATACAATGAATGATATAATGTAATGTAATGTGCAAATGAATGTCCAAACACACGCACACGAAGCCACACCCAGACTCTACATCCCCTTAGGAACGTCTTTTGAGTCTTAAGCTCTGCATCCCCTTAGGAACGTCATTTGAGCTTCTTCACCTTCTATTTCGGTGGTATAAGTTCTACATCCCCTTAGGAACGTCTTTTAAACTTCTTCGCCTTCTATTTCGGCGGTATAAGTTCTGCATCCCCTTCGGAACGTCTTTTGAACTTCTTCGCCTTCTATTTTGGCGGTATTTGGCTCTACATTCCCTTAGGAACGACTTTTGAGCAGAAAACTTACGCTGCGCTCCCTTAGGAACGACTTTTTGTAGCTTCGTCATGCTCTGCATTCCATTGGGGACGTCTTTTGAGCTTTTCCTTGTTTTTCTTTTTTGCACTCGATGGTGCATGCTCAGATTTTACATATTACATGTTTGGGGGATTTGTCCCTCGTGGGGCTAAATAAGAATGAAAAATTATAAGTTGTGGCCCCATTAAAAATCTTTCTCCCCTCTTGAAAGGAAAAGGGTGCCACAGAGAAAATAAAAGAAAAATTACATCAAATTACACATAATATCGCCGAAGCTCATCCGCATTCCAAGATCTGGGTATGTCGTTGCCGTCCATATCCTTCAGTCTGTAGGAACTGGGTCTTGACGAAGATACTACTAGAAAAGGACCTTCCCACTTTAGCTGCAACTTACCCACTGTTTCTGGGTTAGCGACTCTCGGAAGTACCAGATGCCCCGGCTTAATATTCTTCAACCAAACTTTTCTGTCACGCCATTTTACTTTTTTGGCCTAATATTTATTGATGTGCTCTATTGCCTGAAGTCTGGTCCCTTCTATAGTGTCTTTTGTTACTTGATAATCAGCTTCGTCTTCTGCCAAAGCTATTGTTCTTATTGACCCTATTTTTGCTTCTTCTGGAGTTATTGCTTCATCACCAAATAGAAGCTTGAAGGGTGTAAATCCTGTTGACCTTGACGTAGTTGTGTTGTGGCTCCACACCACATTAATCAGCTCATCTGGCCATTTTCCTCTAGGCTAGTTGAAGATTAGCTTCATTATTCCTGTCATTATAATGCCATTTGTTCTTTCTACCAGCCCATTTGATTCTGAATGACTAACAGATGCAAAGTAGATCTTCGTACCAATTTGATCACAAAAATCTTGGAATGCTTCGGCCTCAAATTGTGTACCATTGCCTACAGTTATTGCCTTTGGGACGCTGAAGCGACAAACAATATTCTGCCAGAAGAATTTTTGGACAATAGCCGAAGTTATTATAGCCAAAGGTTTCACCTCAATCCACTTGGAAAAATATTCCACTGCCACTACAACATACTTTAAATTGCCTTGTGCTAGTGGGAGTGGACCCAACAAATCTATGCCCCATCTTTGCAATGGCCAGGTTGGCTATATTAGCTGAGTTAACGACGAGGGTTGCTTCTGATTTCTTGCACATTTTTGACAGTTTTTGCACTTCTGAACCAGATCTGCTGCATCCGAAGCTGCCTTCGGGCAATAAAACCCTTGTCTAAAAACTTTTCCCAACAAAGGCTTGGACCCAATATGAGATCCACACAAACCTGCATGTATCTCTTTCATTAACTCTATACCTTTGGTTCTGGATAAACACTTGAGAAGTGGGGAGCAGACTCCATGTTTGTATAGCTCCCCTTCTATTATGACATATGGTCTTGTTCTTGGTTCCATTCTTTTATTGTAAACTTCGTCATCTGAAAGACAATTGCCTTGGAGGAAGGATATTATTCCAGTTCTCCAGTCTTCACTATGTATAGGTGATATTGCTAGGACTGCTCTTTCCATAAGTTCAACCGAAGGTGCCTTTATTGTCTCAAAGAACACTTCCGAAGGCAGAAGGAGCCCCTGTGCTGCTGATTTGGCCAGTAGGTCTGCATGTTCATTTTCCCCTCTCAGAATATTTTTTATAGAGAAATCTTCAAAAGAGGCCTCCAACCTTCGGACCGTGTCCAAATATTTTTCAAGATTCGGGTCCCTTGCCCTGCTGCTTTTATCCACATGACCAGAGATGACTTGGGAGTCAGTTTTGAGGATCGCCCTTCTTATTCCCATAGCCTTTAGCTTCCGAAGCCCCAACAAGAGAGCTTCGTATTCAGTAATGTTATTTGTACAACTAAAGTTCAATCTTGCTACATAGCATGTTCTGACTTTAGAGGGAACTACTAGGATAGCAGCGGCTCCTACGCCGAAGGTTCCCCAAGAACCATCACAGAAAACTGTGCAGGCTTCGGCGTCTTTACTTGTTTCTTCTTCCTAAGCCCCTAGCGTCCAATCAGCAATGAAGTCTGCTAATGCCTAGGATTGGATTGAGGATCTATGTACATAGTCAATAGTGAATTCATTGAGCTTCGCAGCCCATTTTCAATCCTTCCAGTAGCTTCTCTGTTCCTCATTATATCCTTTAAAGGCTGTGATGAAGGAACAATTATGTGATATGCTTGGAAATAATGTCAAAGCTTCTTGGAGGCCATTGACACAGCAAACAACACCTTCTCCAGCTCTGTATAGTTTTTCTTTGATAAACTTAGAACTTCGGAGACAAAGTATACCGGGGCCTGTCTTTTGACTTGACCATCTTGCTTCTCCTGTACAAGCGCTGCGCTGACTGCAGAATGAGAAGCTGCTACATACAGGAGTAATGGAGCCTCTAGCGAAGGTGGAGTTAGAGTTGTTAGATCTATCAAATATTGCTTTAACTCTTCAAAAGCCTTTTGCTGAGCTGGACCCCACTGAAAAACTTCGGCTAACTTTAAAATTTCAAAGAATGGCAGGTTCCTCTCTGTTGATCTTGATATAAATCTGTTCAGCGATGCCAGCCTTCCAGCCAATCGTTGAGCCCATTTCTTCGAGTTTGGCGGCTCCATCCGAAGGATAGCTTCGATCTTGCTCGGGTTGGCTTCAATTCCCTTCGTTGAGACTAAATAGCCAAGAAACTTGCCCTTCTTCACTCCAGAAACACACTTTTCTAGATTTAATTTCAGGCCAGCTTGCCTGAAGTTGGCAAATGTTTCTGGCAAGTCAGCAATATGATTTTCTTGCTTCGTGCTTTTCACTATGATGTCGTCAACATAAGAGAGCACATTCCTGCCTATTTGGGAGTGAAGGACCTTGGCTATCATTCTGCTGAAGCTTCCTCCAGCATTCTTGAGCCCCTCAGGCATCCAAAGGTAGCAATAGATGCCACTGGGAGTTATGAAGCTAGTCTTGGGCTCGTCTTCCTTCTTCATCCAAATTTGATGATAGCCTGAATAGCAATCCAATAGACTCATGAGCTCTGAAGAAGCTATTGCATCTACTAGGGAGTCTATTCTTGGTAACGGGAACTCATCCTTTAGACATGCCTTGTTGAGATCTGTGAAATCAATGCACATTCTCCATTTGCTATTAGCCTTCTTCACTATAACAGTGTTGGCTAGCCATTCTGGGTATTTCACTTCTCTGATAACACCAGCACTGAGAAGTCTCTTCACTTCGTTCCGAGCACCTTCAGCTTTGTCTTCAGACATCTTCCGAAGCCTTTGTTTTCTTGGCCTGAAGGATGAATCTACATTGAGTGAATGTTCAATAACATCTCTGTTGACACCACAGAGATCATTGACTGACCAAGCAAAGATATCTTTGTTGTTGAATAGAAATCTTATCAAAGTCTTCTCTTATTCATCAGATAACTAAGATCCCAGCAGTACCCTTTGTTCTGCTATGTCTTCGCATAGTAGCATAGGCTTCGGTTGATCTGCCGAAGCAGCCTTCTCTCTTTTGTGCTTATACTGTTGACAAGCTTCGGATTCGTCTATGTTATGGATTGCTTTTGAATCCATCCAGTTCCCTTCATCCTTTCTAGCAGCTTCTTGACTTCCATGGATAGTAATGGGCCCTTGTTCCGAAGGTATCTTCATGCATAGGTATGCTGGATGGAGTATAGCTTCAAAGGCATTGAGTGTCCCTCGACCAATAATTGCATTGTATGGGTACTCCATGTCAACAATGTCAAAAACAACGTGATCAGTTCTTGTGTTGTGGACATAGCCGAAGGTAACTGACATTGTGATTTTTCCAAGTGCGACAATCTGCCTTCCTTCGAAGCCATAAAGAGGGTGTGTAGCATCATAAATCTTGTCCTCTGGTTCTTGCATCTGTCTGAAGGCTTTTGCAAATATGATGTCCGCTGCACTGCCTGTGTCAACTAGAACATTGTGGACTAGAAATCCCTTCATAAAACAAGATATGACCATAGCATCATTGTGAGGGTAATCTTTGAGCTGAAGGTCCTCCTAGGAGAAGGTGATTGGGATGTGAGACCACTTGGACTTGATGAATTGTCCTTGCACCCCAACATGCTGGACCCTTCTTGATATGACCATGCCATTAAGCAATACGTTACAACCCCCAAGGCATAATACATCAACTCAAGTACAACAAAACATCATCACCAACCTAAGCCTTTGATGGACCAATTACACGTAGCCGAGCTAAGAAGCTACATCAAGAGGTGCACGCGCTACTTTATGAATTTCAATTAAACACTAATGAGAACTTTATGCTACCTAAGTCGTGTATGTTGATATTACTTAGGTTCACCAAAGAGGAAGGACAAAACATATCGAGGGCGAATCAGCAAGAAGAGCTATGTCCGAGTCAGTCCAGCGCAACAGAACCGTCTAGAAGAAACAGTCATATCTTTTGATTCCCAAAAGCTATGAAGGCCCATAAGTACTTTTTCGAAAGCTCTTGAAGTCTAGTTTCCAATGCTTCTAAAGCCGACTTAATCAAATCTACCAGAAAGGCAGCCAACCTACTTTAGTGCTGACTGGTCAGAAGGTCAACAGTCTACTTGATAACCAAGTTTTCGTATTAAACTGCATCATTCTATGAAGTTTCATTAAGCATGCTATATATGGTGAAAAAGATTATCAAGTTAGCTTTCTAATGCAACCAGTCCCACATTATTTGAAGATTGCTAGAAGAAGTTATTGTCAAAATACTGAAGGCTGCGCAGAAGTCAAACAGCCACACGGAAATCAGCTCTGTAGATCTCCCGAAGAGGCTCCTTCACATTAGCATGTGAAAATACTTTTGTTTCGTGTTTATACCTCGCTAAGGCTAGTTGTTACTAGTATAAATACCCCCTCGGTCTATGATGTAAGGCAGCTTATGATAATCTAAAACGTAACCCTTTTGTTCAGCTGTGTGCTAACAAATATTGAGAGTGATCTCTAACCCCTTTGCTCTTGTGAATTCCTTCGCGGGATTGCAGAAGCGGTGGCTTCATCCGCTCCCAAGTGGTGCTCCTACTCCCTTCGAGGTCTCCTCGATGGATTGTAGGTTGTGGTTGTTGGTTCTTTGAGAGTGTGGTTGGGCGAATCCTCGATTCAGGCTGCCAGTTAAAGACGGTGGTTGGCTTCGAGTTTTATTCGTCAGGTTGCACTAGTTATCGCTGCTTGCAGCAAGTTATCTTGGCTTCTTTGAAGCTAGTTATCTGAAGATTGATCCTACGTCGTGAAGATCGGGCATCGTGACGCATCATCTGGTATTAAAGCCTCAGTTGCCATGGTAGGATTCTTTACCCTTAGCTACATATATTTTGTGTTCGTCCTATCCACCAAAAAGCCATAAAATATTTTGTCATAGCCCTTTGTTTCAATCTGTTGTTCCAGTGAGTTTTGTTAAGTTTCAGTCCTTAGAGTCTTTGTTTAGTTGCTAGTCACTCTATCCTTTGTGTTCCCATTGAGCCTCTTATATATATCTGAAAATATCCACAAAAAAGAAAATTCTGAAAACCCTCATCATTTCCTTCACGTTAACATTGATCCTGTTTAAGTTATAGCTGCTGGTTGAGTTCTTTGATTATTATAAATTGTGCAATATCATATCAGATCTCTGTGTTTAGTTCTATAAAAAAAGGAGTATCAAAAAAAGAGAGAAGAAAGAAAAGTACCAAAAAAAGTGTTGAGCAAGATTGTGAAAGAAAAGTAGAACGATCAGTTTATTTATGTGCACAAGTGCTAAAAGTTCATCAAGTTGTTCAACCAGTTTGCTATTATCATTTGGTGCAAAATTTTGGTTGGGTCTGATCGCAACACTTGCATTCCAATCCTACTCCTTGATTTGCATCAAATCTGAAATTTCTTTGCGCGTGTGTTTGATCTACTTACATCACGTGTATCTTGTGGTCAGCACTAGGCAGTGAACTTCTAGTTAGATTATTATTTAACTTTACAACAACTAGGATTCAGATTGCATTCCTTGTTTACTATTCCCCACCAAGCTCCACATATAAGCCATCGTAATCGGTACTCTGGTCTTGTATTCGCTTAACCATCACTTTCTTGTTACCACCACACATTTTTCTTGCAACCCACAGGGACCTCATAAGAGCTTTGGTTGGTAAGAGTGGTGAGGTTGTGAGATTCTATATAGGTTCATATTCCACCTATATTTGTTGCCTTGTCGCCACTAATTTCACAGGAAGATGGATCCCAACGCTGAGATTGAAGACTGTGTCACCATGATACAATTCAATGAGCTCAAACAAAGCATAGAAGACAAGCAAGATCGATTGGCACAAGATCTTTAGACACTTATGGCTGAAATCAGAGATTGTCTTCGACTCCCTGATGGTGCAAAAAACCATGATGAAGATGGGGAATAAGGTGAAGGAAATTATTCTAGAAGAGCAAGTGAACACGGGAGGAGAAATCAAGGTGTTGCACGTGGTAGAGGAAGAGGCCGGAATCGAAGAAATGATGACAATGAGGAATCTGAATTTGGGAATGATGATGATCAGTCCCAACATCGCTATGGTCGTCGTCATCATAGAGGCGTCAACCAAAAGACAGATTTGGGAAACTTAAGTTTACCATGCCAAAATTTGATGGTAGATCTGATCCTGAAGATTAATTCACATGGGAATTGAAGGTGGAGAAAATCTTCCGCCTACATAATTATTCAGAGGAGAAGAAACTTGCAATGGCATCTCTTGAGTTTGAAGGATATGCTCTGATTTGGTGGGAACAACTTCTTTGTGATCGTGAAGACGATGGAGAGGACTCTATTATTACTTGGCAAGAGATGAAGCGAGAAATGAGAATTCGTTTTGTGCCGAAGCATTATCGGCGTGATCTATTTGATAAATTGCAGAATTTGAGGCAAGGAAGTTTCTCTGTTGAGGAGTATTATAAGGAGATGGAGAAGGCCATGATTAGAGCCAATGTCTATGAAGACGAAGAGCAAACCATTGCACGTTTCATGGCTGGGTTACACCACAACATTCAGCGTATTGTTGAGTTTCAGCCATACCAAAGTCTTATTGATTTGGTACATCAAACCACCAAAGCTGAACGCTAGCTGCAACAAGATGCTAAGAGCAGCAAGCCCTTGCCATATGGTGCACGAACCATGCCTAGAGGAAGCAAATCAATCTCAAGGTTTATTGCTGCATCCTCAGCGACAAAAGGTTCAACTGGGGGCTTGCGATCCAATATTCAAGGCAATTCTAGTGGAAAGAACGGTGCTGCTCCAAACACGAGTTATAAACCAGCAGCATCCACTTCAACATCAATGGGTTCAACAGCCAAGAGTAGTGGTATTCAGTGCTTCAAGTGTGGAGGTCGTGGTCATGTCATAAAGGAGTGTCCAAATAATCGTGTGATCCTTGTGAATGATGATGGAGAATATACATTAGCTAGTGAAGAGGAAGCTGAAGCAGAAAATGTAGAAGATAAAATTGAGGAACACACTAGATGTGAATTTGAGCATGGTACTACTCTTCTGGTTACACAAATCTTGAGTGTTCAAATGAAAGAAGCTGGAATTGGACAGCGACATAGTCTTTTTCAAACGCGAGCCAAAGTACAAGACAAAGTAGTAAAGGTGATCATTGATGGAGGGAGCTGCCATAATCTTGCAAGTCATGAGATGGTTGACAAGCTTGGTTTGAAGTTGCAGCGACACCCTCATCCATATCATGTACAATGGTTGAATGAATCAGGAGATATCAAGATTGGTTATAAGGTGAAAGTTCCGTTCAAGATTGGAGAGTATGTTGACACAGTGGAGTGTGATGTTGCACCCATGTCTGTGTGTCACATGCTGCTAGGAAGACCTTGGCAATATGACCGATATTCTCAGCATTGTGGAAGAACAAATCAATACACGCTAGATCTGAATGGGAGAAAGTTTGTACTCAAGCCTATGACCCCTCAACAAATCATGGCTGAACACTTACAAAAGAAAACTGAAATTAGTATAGCAAGTAGAGGAGGAGAAGAACAAAAGAAATTGAGTGCCATCCACAATTCGGTGAGCGAGTGCTACAAGCCAAATTCAAGAGATAAAAGGAAGGAAGAGGGAGAACATCTAGTTATGCTAGCCACAAAATCTGAGCTGAGAGAAGTGAGGAACAACCCATATCAAGTACTCTTTGTACTTGTGAACAAAGATGTTTTGATTTCTGCTAACGACATAACATCTCTTCCTAGTGTTGTGGCTGATCTTTTGCAGGACTTTGAAGATGTGTTTCCACAAGAAACATCGGCTTGACTACCTCCAATTCGAGGGATTGAGCATCAAATCGATCTTATTCCAGGGGCTGCACTTCCTAACCATCCACCATATCAAACCAATCCTGAAGAAACTAAAGAAATACAAAGGCAAGTGCAAGAACTTCTTGATAAAGGTTTTGTTCCTGAAAGCTTAAGCCCTTGTGCTGTTCCTATGATTTTAGTACCTAAGAAAGATGGATCTTGGAGGATGTGGGTTGATTGTAGAGCTATAAATAATATTACCGTTCGCTATCGCCATCCTATTCCACTGCTAGATGATATGCTTGATGATTTAAGTGGTTCCACAATTTTTACTAAAATTGATTTGAGAAGTGGATACCATCAAATAAGAATGAAAACTGGAGATGAATGTAAGACTGCATTTAAAACAAAATTTGGGTTGTATGAATGGTTAGTGATGCCCTTTGGGTTAACTAATTCTCCTAGTACCTTTATGAGATTAATGAACCATGTCTTAAGAACATTCATTGGAAAATTTGTTGTTGTCTACTTTGATGATATTCTAATTTACAACAAGTCTTTTGATGAACATGTGAAACACATTCGACAAGTTTTAGATGAGCTAAAAAAGGAGAAATTATTTGCTAATCTTGAGAAGTGTAGTTTTTGCACAGACCATGTTGTGTTTCTTGGCTTTGTCGTTTCAGCAAAAGGAATAGAGGTGGATCAATCCAAGTTGAAAGCCATCAAGGATTGGCCAGCTCCAACGAATGTAAGTCAAGTAAGAAGTTTTCATGGTCTTGCTGGTTTTATAGAAGATTTGTGCGAGATTTCAGTACTATCGCTTCCCCTTTAAATGAATTGACAAAGAAAGGTGTTGAATTTAAATGGGGAAACTCACAAGAAGATGCTTTTCAAGAATTGAAGAAACGTTTAACTGAAGCACCTGTACTTATTCTTCCTGATTTCACTAAAACTTTTGAAGTAGAATGTGATGCTAGTGGGATTGGGATAGGAGGAGTTTTAATGCAACAAGGAAAACCTATAGCATATTTTAGTGAAAAATTGGGAGGTGCTCAATTTAATTATTCTGTGTATGACAAAGAATTGTATGCTTTGGTCCGAGCGCTTGAAACATGGCAGCACTACTTATGGCCAAAAGTGTTTGTTATTCATTCCGATCATGAAGCTTTGAAGTATTTGAAAGGCCAAGCCAAACTGAACTGTCACCATGCCAAATGGGTTGAGTTTATCGAAACATTTCCATACATTGTGAAATATAAGAAAGGTAAGGACAATGTGGTCGCTAATGCCTTGTCTCGAAGGAATGTGTTGTTGAATCAACTAGAGGTAAAAGTTTTGGGGCTTGAAAATTCGAAAGAAATGTATAATGATGATCCTGAATTTTCAGAACCATACAATCATTGTAAAGATGGAAAAGGTTGGGAAAATATCATATACATGACGGATTTTTGTTTAGAGCTAACAAACTTTGTGTACCAAATTCTTCGGTTAGATTGCTTTTATTGCAGGAGTCACATGGAGGAGATCTAACAGGTCATTTTGGACAAAAGAAGACTTATGAACTGCTCAGTGATAATTTCTATTGGCCCAAGATGAGGAGAGACATCATCAGATTTGTGGAGCGTTGTGTCACCTATCACAAAGCTAAGTCAAAACTAAACCCTCATGGTTTATATACTCCTTTACCCACTCCTAAAATTCCTTGGGAAGACATAAGCATGGATTTTATTTTAGGGCTGCCGATGACTCGAAAAAAGAGAGATTCTATTTTTGTTGTGGTTGATAGATTTTCAAAAATGGCTCATTTTATCCCATGCAACAAGAGCGACGATGCTTCACATGTTGCCAATTTGTTTTTCAGAGAAATCTTGAGGCTACATGGAGTGCCCAAGACCATCGTATCTGACCGTGATGTGAAGTTTGTGAGCTATTTTTGGAAAACATTGTGGGCAAAGCTTGGGACTAAACTTTTGTTCTCCACCACATGCCACCCCCAAACTGATGGCCAAACTGAAGTAGTGAATCGTACATTGTCAATGCTGCTGCGAACAATGGTAAAGAAGAACTTGAAGGATTGGGAGGAATGTTTGCCACATGTGGAGTTTACTTATAACAGGGCAGTACATTCTACAACTAATTTATGCCCCTTCGAAATTGTATATGGGTTCAAACCTATTGCTCCGATAGATTTGTTGCCCCTTCCATTATAGAAAAAAACTAATATGGAAGCTTCCAAGCGTGCTGCATACATAAAAAAGATACATGAGAAGACCAAGGAAGCAATTGAGCTCAAAGCAGTGCGCAAGGCAGCAAGCATGAACAAGCATAGGAAGAAAGTGTTATTTGAACCGGGTGACTTGGTTTGGATTCACTTGCATAAGGAGCGTTTTCCTGATCAGCGCAAATCCAAATTGATGCCATGAGGGGATGGTCTATTTCATGTTCTTACCAAGATCAATGATAATGCATACAAGATAGATCTTCCACCAAGCTATGGCGTGAGCAACACGTTCAATGTTGCTGACCTCTTACCATATACAAGTGAAGACACTTCAGAGTCGAGGACGACTCCTTTTCAAGGGGAGGAGGATGATATGACCATGCCATTAAGCAATACGTTACAACCCCCAAGGCATACTACATCAACTCAAGTACAACCAACATCATCACCAACCCAAGCCTTTGATGGACCAATTACACGTAGCCGAGCTAAGAAGCTACATCAAGAGGTGCACGCGCTACTTTATAAATTTCAATTAAACACTAATGAGAACTTTATGCTACCTAAGTCGTGTATGTTGATATTACTTAGGTTCACCAAAGAGGAAGGACAAAACATATCGAGGGTGAATCAGCAAGAAGAGCTATGTTCGAGTCAGTTCAGCGCAACAGAACCGTCCAGAAGAAACAGTCATATATTTTGATTCCCAAAAGCTATGAAGGCCCATAAGTACTTTTTGGAAAGCTATTGAAGTCTAGTTTCCAATTCTTCTAAAGCCGACTTAATCAAATCTACCAGAAAGGCAGCCAACCTACTTTAGTGCTGACTGGTCAGAAGGTCAACACTCTGCTTGATGACCAAGTTTTCGTATTAAACTGCATCATTCTACAAAGTTTCATTAAGCATACTATATATGGTGAGAAAGCTTATCAAGTTAGCTTTTCAATGCAACCGGTCCCATATCATTTGAAGATTCCTAGAAGAAGTTATTGTAAAAATACTGAAGGCTGCGCAGAAGTCAAATAGCCACACGGAAATCAGCTCTGCAGATCTCCCGAAGAGGCTCCTTCAAATTAGCACGTGAAAATACTTTTGTTTCGTGTTTATACCTCGCTAAGGCTGGTTGTTACTAGTATAAATACCCCCCTATGTCTATGATGTAAGGTAGCTTATGATAATCTAAAACATAACCCTTTTGTTCAGCTGTGTGCTAACAAATATTGAGAGTGATCTCTACCCCTTTGCTCTTGTGAATTCCTTCGCGGGATTGTAGAAGCGGCGACTTCATCCACTCCCAAGTGGTGCTCCTACTCTCTTCGAGGTCTCCTCGTATGATTGTAGGCTGTGTTGGTTGGTTCTTTAAGAGTGTGGTTGGGCGAATCCTCGATTCAGGCTGCCGGTTAAAGATGGTGGTTGGCTTCGAGTTTTATTCGTCAGGTTGCACTAGTTATCACTGCTTGCACCAAGTTGTCTTGGCTTCTTTGAAGCTAGTTATCTAAAGATTGATCCTACGTCGTGAAGATCGGGTATCGTGACGCATCACTTCTCTGCGCTTCCTTCTTCTGCTTCTTATTAGCCGGCTCTGAACTTGAACCGCCTGTGATCGGAAGCACCAGCTCCGCAACCGAAGGTGCTGCAGCTTGATTGTTGAACAAAGCCATCATCTCAATAGTGGAAGTGAGTTCACCGGAGGTGGGCACCAATGTTGGTCACTTGTTCTCAAATGCTATGAATCAAGAACAAGGCAACACAAAATATTAATAATTAAAGACCTTTGTCCTTCGAAGCATTATCTCCCTCAAGATATAATGATCTTCAGACGAAGGTTGTGAAGGACATACCTTCATCATCTCAGTATATAATAATTGAAGTAGAGAGATAAGAAACATGGAAAATAACATAAATAGTCATATAGCATTATCAAAACATTTTTATTATCATGAATGAGTATGAACAATATTAAGTTACATTTTATACCTTCGGCTTAACAGAAGGTGAAAGCTTGAGAGCGACGTGCGAGTGAATACAAGTCAGCGTGAACAGTACAGGGGTACTGTTCACCTATTTATAGGCACGGGACACAGCCCAGTCAAAATTACATTTATGTCCTTGATGACTAGTTACAATCATGACACAAATTATCATGGACTGATCGGTCTTTTCCTCTTTAAGTCGGTGCAGCCCTTCGTCTCAAGGCATGTCATTATGTCGAAGCTCCCTGGATTGTAGCTTCGGCATGTACCTTCGCGCTATGTTTGCTTATATGCCAATCTTTCAAAGGTGTTTCTGCTTAGAGGACCTTCGGCAAAGAAGCAGGCCCCCAACAAGGACGTCCCAAATTTCTTTGGTGATCTTTAATCCTTGCACCTTATTATACTCCTCTCGACACAAGGAGGCGAGGAGTATAGTTGTGGCTTGGGAATTAAAGTGCCTAATTTGGTTGGCCTCGTCCGAGTGGTAGTCCTTGTCCCCCTTCTTAGATACCTGCGCTCCATACTCAACAATATCCCAAATACTTTTTGTGGAGTGAGGTTAGATGATGCCTCATTTTATCACTCCACATACAATAATCCTCACCATCAAAATATGGTGGTTTGCCTAGGGGAACGGAAAGTATTGGAGCGTGTTTAGAAATGCGAGGATAGCTTAGGGGCATCTTACTATACTTCTTGCGCTCATGGCGCTTAGAAGTAGTGGTCGACGAGTCGGAGCCGGATGTGGAGGGTGACGATGAGTCGGTCTCGTAGTAGACCACTTTCTTGATTTTCTTCTTCTTGTTGCCTCTCCTACGGGACTTGATGGAGGAAGAGGATTCCTCCTTGTGCTTGTTGCTAGACTCCCTTGAGACAGTCCTCCCCGAGCTTGTGGGCTTGTCGCCGATCACGATCTCCCTCTTAGCGTGATCTCCCGACATCACTTCGAGTTGTTAGACTCTAATGAAGTACCGGGCCCTGATACCAATTGAAAGTTGCCTAGAGGGGGGTGAATAGGCGAAACCTGAAATTTATAAACTTAGGCACACACTACAAGCAGGGGTTAGCGTTAGAATTAAAGTCAAGTCCGAGAGAGGGAAAAATAAATCAAATGGAAGTCTAGCGAATGAAAACGGTGATTTGTTTTAACGAGGTTTGGTTCCAAAGAACCTAGTCACCATTGAGGTGGTCACAAAGACTTGGTCTCTTTCAACCCTTTCCCTCTCTCAAACGGTCACATAGACCGAGTGAGCTTTCTCCTTAATCAAATGGGTCACTTGGACCCCGCAAGGACCACCATACACTTAGGTGCCTCTTGCTTTGATTACAAGTCACTTTGGAACAAGAATGAGGAAGGAAGAAAGTGATCCAAGCAACAAGAGTGCAAATGAACACGAACACACACTCTCTCAAGTCACTAGGTGGTTGGAATGAATTTGGGACTTTGAGAGGCTTTGATCTTTGCAAATGTGTCTTGGAGTGAATGCACTAGCTCTTGTATTGAATGAGAACTTCAGAAAACTTGGATGCTTGGAGTGGTGGTGGTTGGGGGGTATTTATAGCCCTCAACCACTACATTGTCTTTGGGGATGGCTGCTATCGATGGGCGCACCGGACAGTCCAGTGCGCCATCAGACAGGTCCTGTAGACTATCCAGTGCGCCGCCACATCACCCAACCATTAGGGTTTAGGAGCAGTGGACCGTTAGAGGCTTTGTCCTCATGCGGCACCGGACAGTCCAGTGCCACACCGGATAGGTCCTGTTCACTGTCCGGTGCGCCTCTGGCTCTGCGCTCTGACTCCGCGCGCACTGTTCTTCACTGTTCATCTGTGTCAGTGGCTTTTGCAGACGACCGTTGCACTAGATAGCTGTTGCTCCGCTGGTGCACCGGACAGTCCGGTGGCACACCGGACAGTCCGGTGAATTATAGCGGAGTGCGCCCGAAGAAACCTGAGAGTGGCTAGTTCAGCCCTGTACGGACCGGGTGCACCGGACACTGTCCGGTGGCACACTGGACAGTCCGGTGCGCCAGACCACAGCACACTCGGTTTCTTTGCTCCTTTGTATTTGATCCCTAACTTAAATATTTATTAGTTTGTGTTGAACCTTTATGCACCTGTAGAACATATATTCTAGAGCAAACTAGTTAGTCCATATATTTGTGTTGGGCATTCAACCACCAAAATTAATTGTGGGAAAAGGTTAACCCTATTTCCCTTTCACCCCCTGAAAGGAAAGTTGAATTTGCCATAGAGCTTATACCTGGCACCGCCCCTATTTCCAAAAGAGCCTATCAAGTGTCCATACCAGAATTGGTGGAACTCAAGAAGCAAATTGATGAGTTATTAGAGAAAGGCTACATCAGACCAAGTACCTCGCCTTAGGCAGCCCCAGTGCTATTTGTGGAGAAGGATGGTACAAAGAGGATGTACATTGATTACAGATCTTTGAATGAAGTAACTGTCAAGAACAAGTACCCCCTGCCTAGAATTGAGGACTTATTCAATCAATTGAGAGGAGCCAGTGTGTTCTCAAAGATAGATCTGAGGTCAGGTTACCATCAGATCAGAATCCGACCTTCGAATATATCGAAGACAACATTTATCACCAAGTATGGACTATATGAGTTCACTGTCATGTCATTTGGTCTAACGAATGCACCAGCTTACTTCATGTACTTGATGAACAGTGTGTTCATGGACTACCTCGACAAGTTCGTAGTGGTGTTCATTGATGATATCCTTGTATATTCCTAGAATGAGCAAGAGCATGAAGAACATTTGAAGAAGGTACTATAGAGGCTACGAGATTGTTAGTTGTATGCCAAGCTTAGCAAGTGCGAGTTCTAGATCAACGAAGTCTTGTTCTTGGGTCACAATATAAACCAAGAGGGATTGGCTGTAGATCCAAAGAAGGTAGCAGCTATTCTAGACTTGAAAGCACCAAAAGGCATTCGAGGAATCAAGAGTTTCATTGGAATGGCTGGTTATTATCGACGTTTCATTGAAGGTTTCTCCAAGATTGCCAGGCCAATGACAACCTTGTTGGCAAAGAAGGTTGAGATCAAATGGACCCTAGCATGCCAAGAATCCTTTGAGACTTTGAAGAGGAAGTTGACAACAACGCCGGTATTGATTTTGCCAGATGTTTACAAACCATTTTCAGTATATTGTGATGCTTCATACACCGGTTTGGGATGTGTACTAATGCAAGAAGGGAAAGTAGTGGCATACTCGTCCCGCCAGCTGAAGATTCATGAGAAGAATTATCCCACTCATGATCTAGAGTTAGCAGCAGTGGTTCACAGCACTGAAGACCTGGAGGCACTATTTGTATGGGCAGAAATGTGATATCTACACGGACCACAAGAGCCTCAAGTACATATTCACTCAGTTAGAGCTAAACATGAGGCAGCGAAGATGGCTAGAGTTGATCGAAGATTATGAGCTGGAGATACATTATCACCCAGGCAAAGCAAACATGGTTGCAGATGCTCTAAGCAGAAAAAGTCAAGTCAATATGTTGGCCGCTCATCCGATGCCATATGAGCTAGCAAAGGAATTCGACAGGCTGAGTATCGGATTTCTAAACAACACTCAAGGAGTGACAGTCGAGTTAGAACCCACTCTAGAGCAAGTTATTAGGAAGGGCCAGAAAGATGATGAGAAGATCAACGAGATCCGGCAACTGATCATAGATGGGAAAGGCCTAGATTTCTGTGAAGACGCAGAAGGGGTGGTATGGTTTAAGGATAGAGTGTGTGTTCCCGACATTAAATCGATCCGGGAACTGATACTCAAGGAAGCTCATGAAACAGCATATTCTATACACCCTGGTAGCGAGAAGATGTACCAAGACCTAAAGAAAAGATTCTGGTGGTACGGTATGAAAAGGGAGATAGAAGAGTATGTGGCTGTATGTGACAGTTGTCAGAGGATCAAGGCAGAACATCAGAGGCCCGCAGGTTTGTTGTAGCCGTTGCAGATTCCTCAATGGAAATGTGATGAGATTGGGATGAACTTTATAGTTGGTCTGCCCTGCACTCGTGCTGGTTATGACTCCATCTGGGTAGTAGTGGACCATTTGACAAAGGCGACCCATTTCATACCAGTCAAGACCACCTATAACAGTGCAATGTTGGCAGAGCTATATATGTCTCGGATTGTGTGCTTGCATGGCATCCCAAAGAAGATAGTATCAGCTAGAGGTACCCAGTTCACTTGTCATTTTTGGCAGCAACTACATGAAGCTTTGGGCACACACTTGAAGTTTAGTTCAGCTTACCACCCGCAGACAGATGGTCAGACTAAGAGAACCAACCAAATTCTTGAAGATATGTTGAGAGCTTGTGTATTGTAAGACAAGTTAGGTTGGGACAAGAGGCTACTGTATGCAGAATTCTCCTACAACAACAGCTATCAGGCTAGTCTGAAGATGTCACCATTCCAAGCACTCTATGGGAGAAATTATAGAACTCTGTAGCATTAGGACCAACCCGGCAAAAGGCAGGTGTTGGGTCCAGATATTCTGCTTGAGGCTAAAGAGAACATCAGAATGGTTCAAGAGAATCTGAAGATAGCGCAGTCCAGACAGCGAAGCTATGCTCACAACCGAAGGAGAGAACTAAGTTTTGAAGTGGGAGATTATGTCTACTTGAAAGTGTCACCTATCAGAGGAATCAAAAGGATCGGAGTCAAAGGCAAGCTAGCACCTCGATACATCGGACCGTACCAGATTCAAGCAAGACACGGAGAAGTGGCATACCAACTCAACCTACTAGAAAGTCTGTCAGCTGTGCACGACGTGTTCCATGTGTCTCAGCTGAAGAAATGCTTGCGAGTACTAGAAGAGCAGTTGCCAACAGAGGACCTTGAAGTTCAAGAAGATCTGACATATATTGAGAAGCCAACACAGATTCTAGAGACAGCAGATCAGGTTACTTGGAGAAGCACCATCAGGATGTGCAAAGTCAAATGGGGTCATCACTCAGAATAAGAAGCAACCTGGGAAAGAGAAGATGATCTGAAAGCCAAGTGCCCTGAACTCTTTGCTAGCCAACCCTAAATCTTGAGGGCAAGATTCTTTTTAAGGTAGATAGGTCTATAACACCCTAAATTTGGGGGCATAAAATTTCTTTCAAAATATCTACCAAATTCAGGTGTTACTCTTGTCTCTCTCTAGTCTCTCTCTCTGTTTCTCTTTTGGCTAGAATTAGGTTAATTAGGAGAGGAGTTAATTATTAATTTTGTCAAAACAATGTAAGTCATGAATTGTTGCATCATGCTGAGTCCAAAATATTTTTTTGAATTGATGCACATGTTTTATTTGGTTTGAATTTGAAACTTGGTTTGAATAGGAATTGAAAACCCTAGAGAAAATAAAACAGAAAAGCAATTAGAAATTCTAGGAAAATAGAGAAAAACCAATTTGGCCCAGTGAGCCCAGCTCGGCCTAGCCAGGCCGCATGCCCGCGCCGCCTGACAGGTGGGTCCCACCTATCAGCGGTGGTTTCTCTTCGCGCGTGCTCTCTCCCCTCTCCCTCTGCGCAGTGCGGTCGGTTTGTTGACACCAGTTGCCCTCGCTCGCACGCCCGCTCCCTCTCTCTACGCCGTGGGGCCACCCTGTCATCTCCTCCTTCCCTGCGAACCACCGTGGACTAGCGCGCACACACACCGAGATCTCCGGCCACGTCGCCTGCCCACGCATCCTAGCTCCCTTTTGAGCACCTGCCCGCACCTGCACTCGCTCCCCTACCTCATTTCACACAATCTCACTCTCTCTCGTGCCCTGCTCTTGCCACTCGTGCTCGTCGGAGTTCCGCGCCCGCCGTGCCGGCCATCCAGCCCGTCGAAAGTCACGCCAAGCCACCCTGAGCTCCGCCCCGAGGTGAGACGTTCGTTCCCGTGCTTCGGTTTTCCTTATTCATGCCTAATCGTAGCCAATTTGGTCTCACCGGTGTGCGGCCACGTTTGCTCACCACGCCCCACGTGGTGTCCGACCAACCTAGCCCCGTCCCATGTCCCAGTGTAGGCCCATAGTACTCCCCCACCTCCACTGGTACTAGACCGAGCCCTATCACGGTCGATTGCCTCTCCCCGTGGTTGGAATTCCTCATCGGAATTGCCCCGACCCGCCTGGTGTTCTCTCTCCGCCGTTCTCCCCTCTCTGACCCCGGTCTTGTGGCCAGAACCCCACCAGTGTGTTCGCCGAGTCCTCCTCGATAATTCTGGCCAACCCTGGCGACCTCGGAACCGACGTAGCCCACACCCGCCTCACCTTTGGTGACCTCACTGTCCGTGAGCAAGAGCGGCGCTGCCCGTAGCCATAAACCCTCTCAGTGTTGATCTCCACCTTTCAATCCCAATCGCACGGCCCAGATCACGGGATACCACTTCGCGCACGCACGCCCTGCGCCTGGACCCATCTGTCGGCCGCCTGTGCCCCTAGCACCGGGCCCGACCAGTCAGTCCGCCTCCCCGCCCTCGGTCGCTGACTGCCCTAGCCCACCGGTTAGTGCATGTCCAGCGTCCACGCGCTCGTCCGTAGGATCTGTTCTCAGCCGTTGATCTCAGATCTGATGGCCGAGAAAGCCCGATACCCCTTCGCGCGGCGGTTTTGTTAAAGAGACCCTCGTTTTGTTTGGAATTAACCCGCCATCACTAATTTTCGTGCGCAGGCCCCTAAAATCTTGCAGATTGAACCCTAGGCTTTTAAATAATCACATAATTAGACCTAATTTTGTATTTTAAACTTCCAAACTTGTTTATTTCATATATTTTGCATATGAACTCCAAATTTAGTGATTCAAATTGCAAATTGTTCATATGATTATTCTCTATCCAAATAAATTATGATCATTCAATATCTGTGTATTCTAATTTTATGCCTAGGCTATAGGTTAATTTAGGTGATAGCTTATTTGTTTAATGAGATAAATAAAAAGGAAAACCCTAGTAGTTAATGGATATTTAACCTTGTGAGATTAATAATATGTAGTATAAGGATTTATTCCTGGTTTAACTTTTATGTCTCATTAAAAAGAGTAGGATCAGGTTAGGTAATCATGGAGATAAACAACACTTAGAGAATAACAAACTACTAAATATGATTAGTTCACCTTATAACTTAAACTCCCTTTTGAGTTATACTTCTCCTCTTGTGATATGTTCCATTAGTTTGTACATGTTTGGTGTGTTGTTCATTTGTCATTTTCCAAATGTATTGAATGCATGATAGCTTTATTTAGACAACGAGCAACCCGTGGTTCCTGAGTGTGTTGCCGAAGATCTTCCTGAGCAACAACCTAGTGAAGGCAAGTGTCCTCTGACCTATTATGTCCTACATACTTTATAATTCACTGTCCCACATTACATTATTGAAACCTAAGGATTGACTAGTTTGTATTTATCCTTGTCCTTGCTTACCTTTTTGGGTTATCATGGTTAGCTTATGCTATTGTTGTACTTTAATCAATGAACATGATGTGAACATTTATGATACTGATGATGTTATCCCAATGATAATCTTGTGACATTTTAGGGGACTCAGGCCATTTTCCTGAGTACCTCTCTGTAAGGACCTGTTTGTGGAGTGACTACCCGGGATAACAGTGCAACCATGAGGGTGGAATGGGACGCTGTTAGCTAATTAATTAGATGAACCTGGGGGCGTAGTTGGCTTTGCCTGAGGGCCACCAATGGGGGGCCGGGGCATAGTGCTCGCTCTGCCAAGGGGGGTGCAGAGGTTCATTCGAATTGGTTTTGTTAGTCACCCACCTTGGGGAGGTGTACTGCGTTTGTACGACTGGCGAAACCTAATGAGCAGCTATGCACCAGGGGAGTCTTTGTAAAGGCTACGTAGTGTATCCCTGGCCATTCACCTCGGTAGTGAAGATCGGGTCTGTACAACCTAGGCTGGAAAGGGATCATGACTCGTGGGTAAAGTGTGCAACCTCTGCAGAGTGTTAGAAACTGGTATATCAGTCGAGCTCGACGGTTAAGAGTGGCCTTGGGATCATCTTTGATTAGAAGAACTTTGGATACTTTTAAGATGATGGTTAATAATGATGGTTATAATTCTGATCTCTGGTATTTCCTCTTAGAGGCAGTACATTTGGGTAATAACTGGGTTTACTACTAAAAACTTGGCTCTACTAATAGTAATAAATACCTGACCAACTAAAAGCAACTGCTTAACCTTAACCCCACATACAGCTAGTCCACTTTAGCCAAACGGGACAATTGCTGAGTACGTTGATGTGTACTCACCCTTGCTTTACAAACCACCCCCACCCTAGGAGGAGATGTTGGCAACATGGAGGACTTTGAGGAGTTTCAGGACTACGACGAGTTCTAGTTATCTTAGTGGCAACCCCCCAGTCAGCTGCCTATGAAGGCCTTATCTACTACGTTTCGTATTTCCGCACTTTGATGATGTTAATGTTAATGACTATGTATTAGACTCTAGTGGATGTCTTGGACATCTTGATGTAATAAAAGTACCTTTCTTCTATTTACTTTGAGCAATGTGTCATGATGTCCAATTATGTAATAGCTCTGTACGTGAGTTTCTGATCCTGACTACGTACATGGTTCGCAT
Organism: Zea luxurians; assembly: GCA_029449295.1. NCBI lineage: Eukaryota > Viridiplantae > Streptophyta > Magnoliopsida > Poales > Poaceae > Zea > Zea luxurians. Next base: position 1,315,016 of record JAOPSE010000108.1, on the reverse strand, counting down.
TTCAGTTTACCTTCCAAAACCGGGTGTGACAAGCACCCACCTCTGGCGTCAAAGGGCAAAGACCATCTTTTCTTTTTGCAAAAGAGTTTATTACTTTCTCTTTCCACCATGGGTAAGCATACCTGAAGTGTGAGTAACTGCACCTGTCAGTATGAGAAAGACCAGACACATTTACAAGACATTAAAAGGTGATATGAACCAAGAGACTAGAGTACATGGCAATTCCCTTACCCCACTCTTCGCTTTACTTTTGGTGGTAGTTCTCTAAGTATGCGAACCACTTCTCTAATAACTCAACTGAAAGAAGACTTGTTTGAAAATAAATAAGAAAATATATATAGAGATCAAGATTGGATATTTGTAGTCGTCACCACAAGAGTGATGATGATACAAAAAATCATATGCAGTCATAATGGTAATATAACTTGGTACACAAATATAAAATTAAATATTCTACCTGTATGAGGAATATGAAGGGAACTTACAAATACTCTGAGTTTCTGCAAAATTTGAAAAGGAAGTTTGATGTCATCCTCATTGGAGCATCTATCGATCATAGACCACAACTAGGCATTTAGAGGCATGATTACAACTTCAACAGATTTCAAAATTTTCAGGTACATCTCCTCTACATTCTATGAATAATTATAGAAAGCATGTAGAAAAATGCACATGAAAAGAAATACATAATAAAGTTCAATCGAATATCTCAAAGACTTAATAACATTGTATTTGTAGGATTTATATGCAACAATGTAACTTTACACAAATAAAAGCATCTAAAAACAAAAACAAAATGTCACTTCATGAATTTAGCAAGAAGCACCGTGGCAAATTAGAAGATCATACATAAACTTCAATTAGCATTATGGTAAAGAACCTTGCATTTTCTGGATTACATTAATGTATTGCTACATGAGAAAATCTTCATTCAAAGATATTATAAATATAACCAGCAAGATGGTGAAGTAGATTGATGAGCTTATATCCAAAACATCCAGTTAGCAAATGGTTGCTAATTAGATAATTTCTATGCAAGGGATCTGTTGCTAACTTAGCAATATGGCATGGAAAAACTGCTACTTATGTCCAAAGAAAACATCCAATGTGTACGTCTTGTCAAACTACACTTCCTTATTTCACGGTTGTTGTTTAATTAAACGTAGTTTAGGATGTAGATAGTACAAATGACCCAGGTCACTATTATGCAGTAAAACATTGTTGAGAACATATCTGGTGCACATGAAAGCTTAGTGCATATGGTGCACATATTAAATCATCACCATCCAGTCTTAGATCTAACGTCTCTGGTTGATCATTTCAATTTACAAATAACACCTTCCACCACTACATCCCACCACGTCGGAGGGTGTCCTTAGCAAAATATACCAAACAATTAGAGACGTTAGATCTAAAATGAGTGATGCTGATTTAATATGTGCATCATGTACACTAAACTTCCATGTGTACCAGATATGTTCTCAACATTGTTATACAAGAAGATGAGACGATAATCAACTGTGGGCTGAATGATCTGCACTACTACTGTATAATCTAGTTGTGTTAGCTTGAGGTTATTGCTAGTGGTCATAACTAATTAATTGTAGGTGAAGAAGCTAACATCTTCAAATTGACACGCTTGTATTCATGATGTCTGGCTTAAACTATATCACCTTTATAAACATATATATATATAATAGTTGCATGATTTCTCATAGCAACAAACAACGACTATAATCTAAGGACAAGTCGTCAAGATGATCAAAATTGAATTGCTTTGGAAACTACTACTGCACTTCAATGGATTATTAAAGCTTTACCTATGAACTGATCCACTTGACATGGTGTCAGGAGTGAGTGCCAAACAAGGCAGTTAGCTCAATCTCTCGACCGATCTATGATGCCACTGGTGAAAGGGAAATGGGCTTAATCATTTCCTATAATCAATTTTGGTGGTTGACGTCCATCACAAAACACATGGACTAACTAGTTTGTCAAGATGTTGTTTATCATAGGTGCATAAGGTTCAACACAAACCAAGAAAGAAATTCAGCTGGGGACTCAAACAAATTTGGAGCAAAGGACTTGAGAGTGTGCTACAGTGGCGCACCGGACAGTGTCTGGTGTGCACCGGACGGTGTCCGTTGCACCAGGCCCACACGTAAGCGAACAGGCCAGTCTCGGGTTTCTGCCACGAGCGTTCCGCTATAATTCACCGGACTGTCCGGTGTGCATCGAACATGTCCGGTGAGCCAGCGGAGCAACAATCACTACACATCAACGGTCCACTGCAAAAGTGAACAGTGATGAAGAGTGCGTGGCAGAAGTTAGAGCAGCGAAGTCAGAGGTCACCGGACATGTCCAGGTGTGGCACCAGACTATCCAGTGCAATGACTCCAACGGTCAAGTTGTTACCGGCGTGCTGACGTGGCGTGCACCGGACAGTGAACAGTACCTGTCCAGTGTGCCCATCGACAGCAAACTCAGCCAATGGCTAAGAAGTTGTTGAAGGCTATAAATACCCCCCAACCACCTCCATTCAAGCCATCCAAGTTTTCTAAACTCAACATTCAATACAAGAGCAAAAGACTACACTCCAAGACACATTCCAAAGATCAAATCCTCTCCAAGCCTCCAAATCAACTCAATTCCATTAGTGACTTGAGAGAGGGTGTTTTGTGTTCTTTTGTTGCTCTTGTTGCTTGGATTCCCTTTTCTTTTCCCATTCTTATTCTCAAGAGCTTTGTAAAGCTAGTAAGAGACGCCTAAGTGTGTGGTGATCCTTGCGGGGTCTTAGTGACCCAAGTGATTAAGGAAAAGGCTCATCCGGTCTAAGTGACCGTTTGAGAGAGGGAAAGGCTTGAAATAGATCCAGCCTTTGTGGCCTCCTCATTGGGAACTAGGTTCTTTGGAACCGAACATTAGTAAAACAAATTATCGCGTTTACTCGTGTTAATTTCCATTTGATTTGTTTTCCCTCTTTCCTCTCTCTAAAAGTTCCCTTGCTCATCTTGATTTGAGTTTGCTCCCAAACGTTATCCGCATTGATTGAGTAACTCTAAGCAAGGAGAACTATCTTTCACACTCAAATTTAATTCTAACGCTAACCCTGGCCTTAGTGCGAGTTTAAGTTTATAAATTTTAGGTTTCGCCTATTCACCCCCCTCTAGGTGACTTTCAATTGGTATTAGAGCTAGTACTTCATTAAGAGTCTAACAAACTTGAAGTGATGTCTGGAGATCACGCCAAGAGGGAGATAGTCATCGGCGACAAGACCATGGGCTCGGGAAGGACTATATCAAGGGAGTCCAGCGACAAGTTAAAGGAGGAATCCTCTTCCTCCATCAAGTCACTTAGGAGGGGTGACAAGAAAAAGAAGAAAATGAAGAAGGTGGTCTACTACGAGACCGATTCTTCATCACCCTCCACATCCGGCGCCGAGTCTACAACTTCAAAGCGCCACGAGCACAAGAAGTATAGTAAGATGCCTCTTCTCTATTCTCGCATTCCTAAACACGCTCCTCTACTTTTGGTACCCCTAGGCAAACCACCATATTTTGATGGTGAGGATTATTGTATGTGGAGTGATAAAATGAGGCACCATCTAACCTCACTCCAAGAAAGCATATGGGATATTATTGAATTTGGAGCGCAGGCACCACATATTGGTGACAAGGACTATGACTCGGACGAGGCCGCCTAAATTAGGCATTTCAACTCCCAAGCAACTTCTATACTCCTCGCCTCCTTGGGTCGAGAGGAGTATAATAAGGCACAAGGATTGAAAAATGCCAAAGAAATTGGGACATCCTCAAAACGGCGCATGAAGGGGACGAGGGGACCAAGATCACCAAGCGCGAGATGATCGAGGGAGAGCTCGGTCGATTCGTCCTCAACAAAGGGGAAGAGCCGCAAGCCTTGTACAACCGGCTCAAGACGATGGTGAACCAAGTGCAATAAAATGGTCAAGGTTATTCTTAAAACTCGGGAGCATAAAATGGAATGACCATGAAATGGTCAAGGTTATTCTTAGATCTCTTGTTTTTCGTAATCTCACTCAAGTTCAATTAATCCGTGGAGACCCTAGATACAAACAGATGTCCCCCGAGGAAGTAATTGGCAAGTTTGTGAGCTTTGAGCTAATGATCAAAGACTCCAAACACATTGTCAACTTGGAGCAAGGAGCTATCTCCACACCCGAAATGCAACCCGTTGCATTCAAAGCAATGGAGGAGAAGAAGGACTAGTCTACACCAAGTAGACTTCCAATTGACGCCTCCAAGCTTGACAACGAGGAGATGGCTCTTATCAATAAGAGCTTCCGCCAAATCCTCAAGCAAAGGAAGGGAAAGGACTACAAACCCCGCTTGTAATACCATAAAAGTCATCAATTAAAAATAATAAATTTAGTTATTATATTAATTAGGGTAATAATTTTTTAAGTGTTTAATTATTTATTTGCATTTTGGTCATTTTCTTTGTATGCGCTTGATTGATTATCAGATGTTTATTATCAATTCTTTTTAAAGAAAAACCTAGTAATTAATATAATACTTAAATAATATAATAATTATTAGTCTAAAAACAAGTATTTTATTTATAAATAGTTTTGGTGAAATTTTTATGATTTTTTGAGCTATCTAAAAATGCATTTCGGAATTAGAAAAAAAACAAATCCTAATTCTAAACTGGCCCACTAGGGGCCCATGTCCCCCAAACCCTAACACCCTAGTCGCGCTCGCCCTCTCCCTGGTTGTTCCAGCCGTAGCCGCCGCCGCTCTCATCTCTCCCTCCTCTGTTCTCTCTCTCGCTCCCGCCTAGCGTGCACTGGAGCTGCGCTCCCTGCCGCTCCAGCCGCCCAGGCCCACGACGCCGCGCGCCCAGGCTGGCCGAGCTCCCTGCACGCCCGACCGAAGCCCAGGCCGCGACCCCAAGCTCCGACCGAGCGCCACGGCCAAGCCACCTTGCCGACCGGCCGAGTGCCCCTGCACACGCTGCATCTGCACCGGCCTGACGCGGTCGCATGCTAGGCTCCCATTCCGCACAACGCCGAGCCCGACCGTGTCCTGACGCGCCCCGACCGAGCGCCCTGTCCGCACGCCGCGACGCCCACCAAGCCAAGCGAGCCCGCGACCGTTTCTGCGATTAATGGAGCATCACTACTTCCGTTTCTCTCTCCCACTATTACTCTCCATGAAACCGACGCCATCAATGGCCAGTGAAGGCCGCCGGTGCCCCATGAACTCCCTGGCTTCCCTTTCCCTCTCCTATAAAAGGCAGCAGAGCCCTCTCCATACTCTCCTACCTGAGCTCGCCTCTTTCTCTAGTGCTCCTCGCTCATCGCTAGTGCCGCTCATCGCCAGAGTTGCCGTTCGCCGCCGGAGTTCACCGGAGCCCGCAGTTCGTCGCCGGAGCCTGCAGTTCGTCGTCGGACCACTCACTCGCCATCCGTCGTCCGTAGTCGAGCCCTGCTCTTCTCCACCCGGCCGAACCCCCGTCGAACTCTCCCCGTCGCACGCACGAACCCAAGGTTGATGACGACCCAAATTATTTTGTGTACTTTATAAAATACTTTTTGATTCGATTCATGAGTTGTATATTTTGTTTGTTGTAATATGAACACGTGTGATCCATAATTTATGTATATGTGCGTTATGGAATTGTTTGGTAGATTCATGCGATTATTTGTACCGTGATAATTCATGTTAATCGATGCGTTGATTTTTGGATTAGAGAAATATGACATAGATTTAGTAGTCATATGTTGGTGATAAAAATACTAGATAGGAATTTTTGTAGTTAAATTTGGTCACCATAAACTTTAGAAACTAGTTGGAGAATTATAGTCATAGGTGCATTTTATTGGATTTGGAAAATGGTATAGAACTCATGTCATATGAATAATATAGGATTTCTAGATAATTTATCTAATTATTTTAATAACATTTTTTATAAAGAAAGGAGAAAATATCATTAGTAGGATGAAAAATAGATTCTTGCTAGTCAAATAAACATGTTCGCAAATTGAGCACTTCAATTTTTAGAGTAAGCAAAATACTAGTTTATGTCAAAATAACCTCACTTGTGTTATAAAAGTTCAATTAGTATTTATAGGGATTTTTAGAATGTTAAATTCATTTTTCTATACTAAATAATTTGAGTTAGAAATAATAGAAGCTATTAATTTATTTATTAGTATTAAAAGACGAGAATTGTCATTAATTTCATTGATGATGTTAAAATATATTAATACTAGTTAAAGCTGTATTTATGCACCCATTCATAAATTCATCATTTAGGACTCACAATAATAACTATAATTGAATTAATAAGTATTTACGCGATTAGGACGTATTTAAGATGTGATTAGTGTGATATGTTAATGTGTATGTAATGGTGTATGTTTATGTAATGGTGCATGTTTATTTATTTGTGTATGTTTTATTTTTGTATGTGCGCTATGCGACTCTATTAGAAGCCGACTTTGTGATAGAGGATCCGAATTCGTTCGAAGAGGATCCGCAGGTCGCATTTGAGCAAGACAAGTGGATTCTCCCTCTGCATATTCTTTTGTACCTAGTCATTGCATATAATAATGTTTACTTTTTGATATACTGCATAATTTGTTGGGTTATACCTAATTAAGGATTTCCTAGATTTACTACCTGTATTCCTTGTTTAACCTGGGGAAATAATTAAGCTGTGCAAGATTTATGCTACCGCTCAACTTAATGATTCCTAATGTCACTCATTAATTGGTTTTAATGTTCCAAAAATGTTAATTGGCAATTAAGACATTAACCCGATGGTTAAGATAACATTATTCTGAATTAATTGGAACATGGAGTGACCACCCAGGATAACAGTGCAACCACGAGTGCTATCATGGCTCTGGCTTTGGTAATTAGCTCTATATGCTTAGTGCCTAGCAACCTTACCTGAAAGATGGGCAAGAGGGGGAGCGGTAGGTGCTGGCAGCCCACGTTAACATGGGGTCGTATTCTTGGCTAAGGTACCTCACCCAGGGGGCCACCACCATCGTCTTTAGAAACCTTAGCGGGTTGCTTCGTATTAAGTGTATTTTGTGAAAGCCACATAATGGATCCCTAGCCATTCACCTCGGCAGTGTCTAAGGGTCCGATCAACCCGGGCTAGATGGGATACATGGCTTGTGGGTAAAGTTGTACCACCTCTGCAGAGTGTAAAACTGATATATCAGCCGTGCTCCCGGTTAAGAGCGACCTGGACTCCTCACATGATAATTGAACTTGAAGATGGAATTAAATTGAGATCCGATGATCTGCCAATAATTTGCTTAAGTGGTTTCACTTAAGTGTTTTTGTTATACTCATATTCCTTTGTTTAAATGGGATATTTGGGATTCACACTTATTAGTAAGACAGGTGTTGTTAATAAAATGTTAACCAACTAAAATGCTTACTGCTCAACCTTAGCCTCACCTTGATATACCTGCATTAATTTTTCCCCCACTTGCTGAGCCCTGACCATAAGTGAGCTCACCCTTGCTAATATTTTGATTAGAGGGTGATGCTGGAGACTTTGATGGAGATTTTATCGACGACGATGAATTCTAAGTCTAACGATGTGCCGGTCATCTTCCTGTGGGAGATTGCCCAGTTGTTTATTTCCGCTTTACTTTGATGTGATACTTGTTCAAGATACAATGTTTCAGATGATGTAATAAAGTATTATACTCTCTTTACGCCTTTATTGCATTGTCTTTTGATATATTACACTTGTGACGTCAACATATGTGTGGAAATGGATCCTAGCACACATATGCTATGCGCTCGGTTCTACCCCCTGGAACCGGGTGTGACAGAAGTGGTATCAAAGCTATGCTGACCCTAGGTCGTTAGATTAGTTAGAAATGGAAAGCCTAGTTGTTCAAAACTTGCTAATTTCATTCCTATAAATTCCTTTATCAGTCTTACCTCTTTGAAATTCAACTGAGTTGACACTTCTCTTGTAGATGGTTCGCACTCTCCAAACTACCCGCATCAACACCAGCTATGCCCCTCAGCCCCGACAGATCCCGGTCTACCCAGTGGTAGTCGAGGAAGTTCCTGCAGATCTCCCTCCCATCCGAGTGGAGAATGTAGTCAACCTGGAGGACAGCTCGGAGGAACAGCTGCCGACGCCCACCCCGTTGGCAGAGTCCCTGGCCTTCGCAGCTGGGTCATCGACGTCAGCACCGTCTGCACCAGCCTTCCAAGCACCTGCACCCGGAGGCGATGACCCCGACGACTCCGGAGACGACGATGACGAGGATGATGACGACGAAGAAGAAGGTGGAGACGAACACGTCCACGAGGAAGCTGACTACGCCCAGCAGGACGACTTCATGGGGTTTGGTCCTATTATCGAACATTATACATCAATGTTCGAGACGGGGCACTTCCCCAACCTGCTGCAAGAAGTGCTGCACGCGCTAGGCACCTACGTCCGCCCCCTGTACGAAACAAGGCGAGTGAGCGAGCCTCCCCAGGCTTGCTATTTCATCACTCGCATCCACATCAGGGTAATGGATGTAGGTGACAGGGGATTCAGGACTCTGTCTGCTCACGAGTCCCTGACACCACTGTCCACCTACGCTGCCTCGGTCAGCGACGCTGCCCGTCGGGCCCTGTGGTCGCTCAGCCACACCTACCGGCAGCAGCTGCAGAACACGAGGTTCAGCCATCTTCCTAAGCGTCTACGTGGAGGAAGCCAGACCAACATCGTCCCAGGAGAAGCCGGTGAGGATTGCCTCAACACCCTAGCTGGTGTAGTGGCCGGTCTCAACACTGATCTGGACAGTGCCACCCTGGATCTCTACAGGGTGCACTTGGAGCTGGAGAATGCCCATGCCAGGATTGTAGCCCTAGAAGCCCAACTGCAAGGACTGGATCCACCCGAAGCTCAGGTCCCCGCCATGGCGTTGTCTCCTCCCCGCAAGAGGCTGCGCTATGGAGAGCCCGGATCCGTCACTAGGCTGCTTTAGGAGTTTTGAGATATGATGTAATAAGTTATACTTCGCGTTAGACGATGATACTCTCTTTAAGTTTTCATATTAATAAATACCAACTATGTGATGGTGATTGGTTGAAATGTTTGATTTGGATCTTTGTTTGAGTGCCATGGTCTTATGGAATGATGGCCATAAGATCATATAAAAAAATAATATAATAAACTTAGGATATTCCCCTCTAGAATCTTTTCTACTCTTCACTCCTCTAAGATGTTCACTTTCTAACCAATCAGATGGTGAACGCACGCCAAGGACCTAACAACAACAACCGGAACCAGCGTGGTCAACAAGTACCACCACCACCACCGAATCCCAACATGGAGCAGTTCATCGCCGCACAGATGCAGATTCTGCAAGGACTCACTGTGGCTGTTCAGCAAATACAACAGAACCAATAGAATCAGCAACCCCAGCAGCAGCAGTATGCACCCCCGGCCAGAGATAAGCACCGGGATTTCATGAGTCATCACCCGCCGACATTTTCTCATGCGGTTGATCCTCTAGATGCCGATGACTGGCTCAAAGTCATTGGAAAGAAGCTGGACATAACCCAGTGCAACGACCGGGAAAAGGTCTTGTACGCCTCGGGAAGACTCGAGGGTTCTGCGTCCGACTGGTGGGATGCCTTCACAGCGGCACATCCCAACGCGGATACAATAACCTGGCAGGAGTTCCAAGCGAACTTTCACGCTCATCACATTCCTTCGGGAATTATGAAGCTGAAGAAGAAGGAGTTTCTTTCCCTTACTCAAGGGAATATGTCTGTCAGCGAGTATCATGATCGCTTCACTCAGCTTTCACGATATGCCCCTGAAGAAGTGGATACAGATGAGAAGCGCCAAGAGCGTTTCCTAGAAGGACTGATTGGACCTCTGAATTATCATCTTCAGAGCCATACATTTCCCAACTTCCAGACACTGTTGAACAAGGCAATTGGCCTTGAAAGCAAAAGGAAGGAGCTATCTGACCATAAAAGAAGGTTCCAAGGTCCGTCCAGCAGGAACACTCGTCCGAACAACGCTCAAGGTTCGCAGTTCCGCTCTAGAAATCAAGGCGGAAACAATTATCAAGTGCAACGCTCTGGACAGCAAAGCTAGAGAAATAATCAGAGTCAGAACCAGCAAAGGAGCAACTCCCAGACCAACCAGAGGTCTGGTGGAAATTCACAGAACCGTCAAGGTGGCGCCAGTAACACGCAGGCCAGAAATAACGCACCTGTCCAACCCAATGGATGCTTCAAGTGCAGTGAGCTAGGCCACTATGCCAACAACTGCCCAAGGCGCAACCAGCAAACACCCCAAAGGAGCAATACTCAGAAGAATGACCAGAACACACCCGCTCGTGGATATGCTCAGAACAAGACACTGCAGAACCAGAGCAGAGGAAGAGTCAATCACGTCACTGCAGAATCAGTACCTGAGGATGCCGACATAGTGTATGGTATGTTCCTTGTTAACTCCATACCTGCATCAGTTTTATTTGACTCTGGAGCATCGCATTCATTTATAACTGAGTCATTTGTGGAAAAACATAACATACCCAAGTACCCCCTTAAGAAGATGTTACACATTAGTTCACCGGGAGGTGACATGAAGGCCACACACTCATGCCCCCATGTTAATATCAAAATTCAAGGAATAGATTTTTCAGTCGACCCAGTGGTCCTAGGATCCAACGGTATTGATGTGATTCTTGGATGCAATTGGTTGAAAAGTTGTGATGGAGTGATACAGTGTGCCAATGGAACAATTATGTTGACAAGTCCTCAAGGTGAAAGAATCCAAGTTAACATAGACAAGTCAACAGATGAAAAAGGGAAAACAGTGATCAATCACTTAGAAGAAAAGCCCTTGGAAAATATCAAAGTAGTGTGCGAATACCCAGACGTATTTCCGGAGGAATTACCAGGTATGCCACCTGATCGTGATATAGAGTTTTCTATTGAATTAGTACCCGGAACAGCACCTATCTCGAAAAGACCATATAGAATGGATGTCAAATATTTAGTAGAACTCAAGAAACAAATAGAAGAATTACTAGAAAAAGGTTTCATTCGCCCAAGTTCATCCCCTTGGGGAGCCCTAGTGCTATTTGTGAACAAGAAGGATGGTTCGAGGAGAATGTGCATTGATTATAGAAGTTTGAATGAAGTAACCATCAAGAATAAATACCCACTACCTCGGATTGAAGATTTATTCGATCAGATGAAGGGAGCTAAGATATTCTCGAAGATAGATCTGAGATTAGGATATCATCAGTTAAAGATTCGGGCAGAAGATGTACCGAAGACAGCCTTTACGACAAGATATGGATTATATGAGTTTTTGGTCATGTCGTTTGGACTGACTAATGCACCAGCATACTTTATGAACTTGATGAATAAAGTATTCATGGAATATCTGGATCAGTTTGTGGTCGTATTCATTGACGACATACTGATATATTCACCGAATGAAGAAACACATGAAGATCATCTAAGGCTAGTCCTACAAAAGCTTCGTGACAACCAACTGTACGCAAAATTCTCTAAGTGTGATTTTTGGTTGAAGAAAGTTGCTTTCTTAGGGCATATCGTTACCGATGGTGGAATTAAAGTGGACCCAGGAAAGATAAGTGAGATACTGGATTGGAAGCAACCTAAGGATGCGTCCAAGATTAGAAGTTTTCTTGGATTGGCAGGATACTATACAAGATTTATTGAAGGTTTTTCCAAGTTAGTTAAACCACTTACCTCTCTACTGGAGAAAGGTAAAGAGTTCAAATGGGATGAAGCTTGTCAGAATTGTTTTGAAGAACTCAAGAAAAGGTTAACCATTGCACCCATATTGGTAATGCCAGACATCCACAAGGGATTTGATGTGTATTGCGATGCATCACACCTTGGACTTGGATGTGTGCTAATGCAAGAAGGAAAAGTGATAGCTTATGCCTCAAGACAGTTGAGGAAACATGAGAAGAATTATCCTACGCATGATTTGGAACTAGCTGTCGTAGTGCATGCTTTGAGGCACTATATGATTGGAAACAAGTGCAGAATCTTCACAGATCACAAAATCTTGAAATACATATTCACTCAGAAAGAACTCAACCTCAGACAGAGAAGAAGGCTTGAGTTGATTAAGGACTATGATTTGGAGATACAATATCACCCTGAAAGGCAAATGTAGTAGCTGATGTTTTGAGCCGTAAGGGTCAAGTGAACAACATCACTACTCATTTGATGTCACAAGAATTGTACTGGGAAATGGAACAACTCAACCTTGGTATGCTTTATAATGTAGAAGCAACAGTTATGGAAGTTGAATCTACCTTGGAAGAAGAGATTCGTAAAGGACAAGAGTCTAATGAGAAAATCAAAGAAATTAAGACGCAAATTGGTTTGGGTAAAGCCCCAGATTTCACGGAAGATGAACAAGGCACATTATGGTTTAAGAAGAGGATCTGTGTACCCGAAATCGATCACTTGCGCCAACTTATTTTGAGAGAAGCTCATGATTCAGCTTACTCTATTCACCCTGGAAGTACAAAGATGTACCAGGATCTTAAGGAAAAGTATTGGTGGTACGGTTTGAAAAGAGATGTTGCTACTCATGTTGCATTATGTGACATGTGTCAGCGAGTTAAAGCTGAACACCAAAGACCAGCAGGATTGCTACAACCTCTCAAGGTACCTGAATGGAAATGGGAAGAAATCAGTATGGATTTCATGGTTGGATTACCCCGTACTCGAGATGGCTATGATTCGATATGGGTCATAGTAGACAGATTAACTAAAGTGGCACATTTTATACCCGTGAAGACAACTTACTCGGGAGCTCAGTTAGCAGAGTTATACATGTCAAGGATTGTTTGTCTGCATGGGGTACCGATGAAGATCGTATCAGATCGAGGAACCCAGTTTACCTCGCGCTTTTGGAAAAGACTACATGAGTCCATGGATACCAAGCTAAATTTTAGTTCAGCTTATCATCCGCAAACGGATGGGCAAACAGAAAGGACAAACCAAGTGTTAGAGGACATGCTAAGAGCTTGCGCTCTAAAGCATGGTAGAAGCTGGGATAAAAGTTTGCCTTATACAGAATTTTCGTATAACAACAGTTATCAGGCAAGTCTAAAAATGGCACCATTTGAAGCACTTTATGGACGAAAGTGTAGAACACCGCTTTATTGGAATCAGACTGGAGAAAGTCAAGTATTCGGTCCAGAAATTCTCCAAGAAGCCAAAAAGCAAGTGCAGATTATCAGAGAAAATCTGAAGACAGCACAGTCAAGACAGAAAAGCTATGCTGATAATAGAAGAAGAGAGTTGATGTTTGAAGTAGGAGACTTTGTCTACCTTAAAGTTTCACCGATGAGAGGAATGAAAAGGTTTAAGGTTAAGGGAAAATTATCACCTCGCTATATCGGCCCATTCAAGATTTTGGAAAGAAAAGGTGAAGTAGCCTACCAGTTAGAGCTACCCGATAGTTTATCGGATGTGCATGACGTATTTCACGTATCACAACTCAAGAAGTGCTTAAGAGTACCGGAGGAACAGTTACCCATGGAAGAACTGAATGTCAATGAGGATTTGACTTATTCAGAGTATCCGGTCAGAATTCTGTAAACATCTCGCAGAATTACATGGAGTAAAGTCATTAACATGTGCAAAGTTCAGTGGAGTCATCATTCGGAAGATGAGGCCACTTGGGAAAGAGAAGATGAACTCAGAGCAGAATTCCCCCAGTTATTCTCGGAAGGTTCTTAATCTCGAGGACGAGATTCTTTTTAAGAGGGGTAGGTTTGTAACACCATAAAAGCCATCAATTAAAAATAATGAATTTAGTTATTATATTAATTAGGGTAATAATTTTTTTAAGTGTTTAATTATTTATTTGCATTTTGGTCATTTTCTTTGTATGCGCTTGATTGATTATCGAATGTTTATTATCAATTCTTTTTAAAGAAAAACCTAGTAATTAATATAATACTTAAATAATATAATAATTATTAGTCTAAAAACAAGTATTTTATTTATAAATAGTTTTGGTGAAATTTTTATGATTTTTTGAGCTATCTAAAAATGCATTTCGAAATTAGAAAAAAAACAAATCCTAATTCTAAACCGGCCCACTGGGGGGCCCATGTCCCCCAAACCCTAACACCCTAGTCGCGCTCGCCCTCTCCCTGGCTGTTCCAGCCGCAGCCGTCGCTGTTCTCATCTCTCCCTCCTCTGTTCTCTCTCTCGCTCCCGCCCAGTGCGCACTGGAGCCGCGCTCCCTGTAACTCCAGCCGCCTAGGCCCACGATGCCGCGCGCCCAGGCTGGCCGAGCTCCCTACACGCCCGACCGAAGCCCAGGCCGCGACCCCAAGCTCCGACCGAGCGCCACGGCCATGCCACCTCGCCGACCGGCCGAGTGCCCCTGCACACGCCGCACCTGCACCGACCTGACGCGGTCGCGTGCTAGGCTCCCATTCTGTGCAACGCCGAGCCCGGCCGTGTCCTGACGCGCCCCGACCGAGCGCCCTGTCCGCACGCCGCGACGCCCACCAAGCCAAGCGAGCCCGCGACCGTTTCTGCGATTAATGGAGCATCACTACTTCCGTTTCTCTCTCCCACTATTACTCTCCATGAAACTGACGCCATCAATGGCCAGTGAAGGCCGCCGGCGCCCCATGAACTCCCTGGCGTTCTCTTTCCCTCTCCTATTAAAGGCAGCAGAGCCCTCTCCATACTCTCCTACCCGAGCTCGCCTCTTTCTCTAGTGCTCCTCACTCATCGCTAGTGCCGCTCATCGCCGGAGTTGCCGTTCGCCGCCGGAGTTCACCGGAGCCCGCAGTTCGTCGTCGGACCACTCACTCGCCATCCGCCATCCGTAGTCGAGCCCTGCTCTTCTCCACCCGGTCGAACCCCCGTCGAACTCTCCCCGTCGCACGCACGAACCCAAGGTTGATGACGACCCAAATTATTTTGTGTACTTTATAAAATACTTTTTGATTCGATTCATGAGTTGTATATTTTGTTTGTTGTAATATGAACATGTGTGATCCATAATTTATGTATATGTGCGTTATGGAATTGTTTGGTAGATTCATGCGATTATTAGTACCGTGATAATTCATGTTAATCGATGCGTTGATTTTTGGATTAGAGAAATATGACATAGATTTAGTAGTCATATGTTGGTGATAAAAATACTAGATAGGAATTTTTGTAGTTAAATTTGGTCAACATAAACTTTAGAAAGTAGTTGGAGAATTATAGTCATAGGTGCATTTTATTGGATTTAGAAAATGGTGTAGAACTCATATCATATGAATAATATAGGATTTCTAGATAATTTATCTAATTATTTGAATAACATTTTTTTATAAAGAAAGGAGAAAATATCATTAGTAGGATGAAAAATAGATTCTTGCTAGTCAAATAAATATGTTCGCAAATTGAGCACTTAAATTTTTAGAGTAAGCAAAATACTAGTTTATGTCAAAATAACCTCACTTGTGTTATAAAAGTTCAATTAGTATTTATAGGGATTTTTAGAATGTTAAATTCATTTTCCTATACTAAATAATTTGAGTTAGAAATAATAGAAACTATTAATTTATTTATTAGTATTAAAAGACGAGAATTATCATTAATTTCATTGATGATGTTAAAATATATTAATACTAGTTAAAGCTGTATTTATTGCACCCATTCATAAATTCATCATTTAGGACTCACAATAATAACTATAATTGAATTAATAAGTATTTACGCGATTAGGACGTATTTAAGATGTGATTAGTGCGATATGTTAATGTGTATGTAATGGTGTATGTTTATGTAATGGTGCATGTTTATTTATTTGTGTATGTTTTATTTTTGTATGTGCTCTATGCGACTCTATTAGAAGCCGACTTTGTGATAGAGGATCCGAATTCGTTCTAAGAGGATCCGCAGGTCGCATTTGAGCAAGGCAAGTGGATTCTCGCTCTGCATATTCTTTTGTACCCAGTCATTGCATATAATAATGTTTACTTTTTGATATACTGCATAATTTGTTGGGTTATACCTAATTAAGGATTTCCTAGATTTACTACCTGTATTCCTTGTTTAACCTGGGGAAATAATTAAGCTGTGCAAGATTTATGCTACCGATCAACTTAATGATTCCTAATGTCACTCATTAATTGGTTTTAATGTTCCAAAAATGTTAATTGGCAATTAAGACATTAACCCGATGGTTAAGATAACATTATTCCGAATTAAATGGAACATGGAGTGACCACCGAGGATAACAGTGCAACCACGAGTGCTATCATGGATCTGGCTTTGGTAATTAGCTCTATATGCTTAGTGCCTAGCAACCTTACCTGAAAGATGGGCAAGAGGGGGAGCGGTAGGTGCTGGCAGCCCACGTTAACATGGGGTCGTATTCTTGGCTAAGGTACCTCACCCAGGGGGCCACCACCATCGTCTTTAGAAACCTTAGCGGGTTGCTTCGTATTAAGTGTATTTTGTGAAAGCATCATAATGGATCCCTAGCCATTCACCTCGGCAGTGTCTAAGGGTCCGATCAACCCGGGCTAGATGGGATACATGGCTTGTGGGAAAGTTGTACCACCTCTGCAGAGTGTAAAACTGATATATCAGTCGTGCTCCCGGTTAAGAGCGACCTGGACTCCTCACATGATAATTGAACTTGAAGATGGAATTAAATTGAGATCCGATGATCGGCCAATAATTTGCTTAAGTGGTTTCACTTAAGTGTTTTTGTTATACTCATATTCCTTTGTTTAAATGGGATATTTGGGATTCACACTTATTAGTAAGACAGGTGTTGTTAATAAAATGTTAACCAACTAAAATGCTTACTGCTCAACCTTAGCCTCACCTTGATATACCTGCATTAATTTTTCCCCCACTTGCTGAGCCCCGACCATAAGTGAGCTCACCCTTGCTAATATTTTGATCAGAGGGTGATGCTGGAGACTTTGATGGAGATTTTATCGACGACGATGAATTCTAAGTCTAACGATGCGCCGGTCATCTTCCTGTGGGAGATTGCCCAGTTGTTTATTTCCGCTTTACTTCGATGTGACACTTGTTCAAGATACAATGTTTCAGATGATGTAATATAGTATTATACTCTCTTTACGCCTTTATTGCATTGTCTTTTGATATATTACACTTGTGACGTCAACATATGTGTGGAAATGGATCCTGGCACACATATGCTATGCGCTCGGTTCTACCCCCTGGAACCGGGTGTGACACCGCTCCAAGAGGATTTGCTACAGGTGTGGTAAGTCCAGTCACTTCATAGCTAAATGTCCATATACAAGTGACAGTGACAGGGACGATGACAAGAAGGGGAAGAAGATGGAGAAAAAGAAGAAGTACTACAAGAAGAATGGTGGCGAGGCACACATGGGGCAGGAATGGGACTCCGACGAGAGCTCCACCGACTCCTCCTCCGACGAGGATGCCGCCAACATCGCCATCAACAAAGGCCTCCTCTTCTCCAATGTCGGACACAAGTACCTAATGGCAAAGGAAGGCAAAAAGAAGAAGGTACATTCTAGAGATACCCCAAAGTATACTACTTGCGATGATGAGGGTAGCTCTAGTGGTAGTGAAGATGATTTAACTTCTCTTTTTGCTAACCTAACTAAAAATCAAAAGCAAAAGATTAATGAATTAATAGAATCCATTAACAAGAAGGATGATCTCTTCGAATGCCAAGAGGACTTGCTCGTTAAGGACAATAAGAAATTTGTTAAACTAAAAAATGCTTATGCTCTAGAGGTAGAAAAATGTGAAAATTTATCTAAAGAGCTTAATATGTGCAAAGATTCAATTCCTTGTCTTAGAATTGAGAATGATGATTTAATTGCTAAGACTGAAGAATTGAATGTTTGCAAACCCTCTACATCTACTGTTGAGCATGTCACTATTTGTATTAGATGTAGAGATGTTAATTTTGAAGCTATTGATGATCACCTTGCCATGGTTAAAAAACAAAATGATCACATAGCTACATTAAATGCTAAAATTGCAGAGCATGAGATAGAAAATGAAAATTTTAAATTTGCTCGTAGCATGCTTTATAATGGGAGACGCCCTGGCATTAAGGATGGCATTGGCTTCCAACAGGAGAGCCAAAGCAACACCAAACTTAATGCCCCCAAGAAACTATCTAATTTTGTTAAGGGTAAGGCTCCCATGGTTCAGGATAGAGAGGGTTACATTTTATATCCTGCAAACTATCCTGAGCATAAAATTAGGAAAATCATGCTAGAAAACCTCACAATGTTTCTCATCTTGCTTTTATGTATAGAAAAGAGGCTTCTAGCTCTAGACATTCCACTCATATCAAAATGCCTAAAAGGAAAATTATAACTGCATCAACTGAGCATAATATTTCATTTAAGACTTTTGATGCTTCATATGTGCTTACGAAAAATCAGGTAAAGTAGTTGCCAAATATGTTGGGGGCAAACACAAGAGTCCAAAGACCTGTGTTTGGGTACCCAAGGTGCTTGTTTCTAATGTGAAAGGACCCAAGACCGTTTGGGTACCTAAGAACAAGGCCTAAAATTGTTTTGTAGGTTTATGCATCCGGTGGATCAAGTTGGATAATCGATAGCGGGTGCACAAACCACATGACAAGGAGAAGAGAATGTTCTCCTCATATGAGAAAATGAAGATCCCCAAAGAGCTATGACATTCGGGGATGGAAATCAAGGTTTGGTCAAAGGTTTGGGTAAAATTGCTATTTCTCCTGACCATTCCATTTCTAATGTTTTTCTCGTAGATTCTTTAGACTACAATTTGATTTCTATTTCTCAATTATGCAAAATGGGTTACAACCGTCTATTTACTGATGTAGGTGTTACTGTCTTTAGAAGAAGTGATGATTCAATAGCATTTAAGGGAGTGTTAGATGGTCAGCTATACTTAGTTGATTTTAATGATAACAAAGCTGAACTAGACATTTGCTTAATTGCTAAGAGTAATATGGGTTGGCTCTAGCATCGCCGACTTGCCCATGTTGGAATGAAGAATCTTCACAAGCTTCTAAAGGGAGAACACATTTTATTAGGACTAACAAATGTTCATTTTGAGAAAGATAGGATTTGTAGCGCATGTCAAGCAGGGAAGCAAGCTGGAGTCCATCATCCACACAAGAACATCATGACGACCGACAGGCCGCTTGAGCTACTACACATGGATCTATTCGGCTCGATCGCTTACATAAGCATCGGCGGGAGTAAGTATTGTCTTGTGATTGTGGATGACTATTCTCGCTTCACTTGGGTTTTCTTTTTGCAGGAAAAATCTCAAACCCAAGAGACTCTAAAGAGATTCTTGAGACGAGCTCAAAATGAGTTTGGATTGAGAATCAAAAAGATTAGAAGCGATAATGGAACGGAGTTCAAGAATTCACAAATTGAAGGATTTCTTGAGGAAGAGGTCATCAAGCATGAGTTCTCTTCTCCCTACACACCTCAACAAAATGGTGTAGTAGAGAGGAAGAATAGGACTCTATTGGACATGGCAAGAACCATGCTTGATAAGTACAAGACACCGGACCGGTTTTTGGCGGAGGCGATTAACACCGCTTGCTACTCCATCAACCGGTTATATCTTCATCGAATCCTCAAGAAAACATCATATGAACCCCTCATCGGTAAAAAGCCCAATGTTTCTTATTTTAGAGTTTTTGGGAGCAAATGTTTTATTCTTATTAAGAGAGGTAGAAATTCCAAATTTGCTCCTAAAGTTGTAGAAGGCTTTTTACTTGGTTATGACTCAAACACAAGGGCATATAGAGTCTTCAACAAATCCACTAGATTGGTTGAGGTTTCTTGTGACATTTGTTTGATGAGACTAATGGCTCCCAAGTGGATCAAGTTGATCTTGATGAATTAGATGATGAAGAGGCTCCATGCATCGCGCTAAGGAACATGACCATTGGGGATGTGTGTCCTAAAGAATCCGAAGAGCCTCCATAAGCACAAGATCAACCATCTTCTTCCATACAAGCATCTCCACCTACTCAAGATGAGGATAAGGCTCAAGAAGAAGAGGATGAAGATCAAGACGATGAGCCACCTCAAGAGGAGGGGGAGATTAAGATAATGATGACAAGGAAGATGATCGAGAAATTCGGGATCAAAGACCACCACACCCAAGAGTCCACCAAGCAATTCAAAGAGATCACCCCGTCAACTCCATACTTGGTGACATACACAAGGGGGTAACCACTAGATCTCGAGTTGCTCATTTTTGTGAACATTACTCTTTTGTGTCTTCTATTGAGCCATACATGATAGAGGATGCACTAAGAGATCTATATTGGGTGGTGGCAATGCAAGAGGAGCTCAACAACTTTACAAGGAATGAGGTATGGCACTTAGTTCCACGTCCTAACCAAAATGTTGTAGGTACCAAGTGGGTATTCCGCAACAAGCAAGATGAGCATGGTGTGGTGACAAGGAACAAAGCGTGACTTGTGGCCAAAGGTTACTCACAAGTCGAAGGTTTTAATTTTGATGAAACCTATGCACCTGTAGCTAGGCTTGAGTCAATTCGAATATTACTTGCCTATACTACTTACTATGGCTTTAAGCTTTATCCAATGGACGTGAAGAGTGCCTTCCTCAATGGCCCTATCAAGGAAGAGGTATATGTTGAGCAACCTCCTGGCTTTGAAGATAGTGAGTACCCTAACCATGTATATAAGCTCTCAAAGGCGCTTTATGGGCTTAAGCAAGCCCCAAGAGCATGGTATGAATGCCTGCGAGACTTTCTTGTCACTAATGGCTTCAAAGTCGGAAAGGCCGATCCTACCCTCTTCACTAAAACTATTGTAAAAGCCTTGTTTATATACCAAATTTATGTTGATGATATTATATTTGGGTCTACTAACAAGTCCTCTTGTGAAGAGTTTAGTAGGATCATGATACAGAAATTCGAGATGTCTATGATGGGGGAGTTGAAGTATTTCCTTGGATTTCAAATCAAGCAACTCAAAGAGGGTACCTTCATTAGCAAAATTAAGTACATTCAATACATACTTAAGAAGTTTGGAATGAAGAATGTCAAACCCATCAAGACACCCATGGGAATAAATGGGCATCTCGACCTCGACACGGGAGGTAAATCCATAGATCAAAAGGTATACCAGTCGATGATAGGTTCTTTACTCTATTTATGTGCTTCACGACTGAATATAATGCTTTCAGTATGCATGTGTGCAAGGTTCTAGGCAAATCCTAAGGAAGTTCACCTTAGGGCCGTGAAAAGAATCATGAGATATTTAGTTTACACTCCTAAGTTTGGGCTTTGGTACCCCAAGGGATCTACCTTTGATTTAATTCGGTATTCCAATGCCGATTATGCTGGATGTAAGACTGATAGGAAGAGCACATCAGGGACTTGTCTGTTTTTGGGGAGATCCCTGGTGTCTTGGACTTCAAAGAAACAAAACTCAGTAGCTCTTTCCACCGCCGAAGCCGAGTATATTGCTGCAGGCCATTGCTGTGCACAATTACTTTGGATGAGGCAAACTCTTAGGAACTATGGCTACAAATTGAGCAAAGTCCCTCTCCTATATGATAATGAGAGTGAAATCCTCATGGCGGATAATCCCGTTGAACATAGCCGCACTAAGCACATAGACATCCGATATCATTTTCTGAGAGATCACCAACAAAAGGAGGATATCGAAATTGCTTATGTTAATACCCACATCCAATTAGCTGATATCTTTACCAAGCCTCTCGATGAGAAGACTTTTAGCAAACTTAGGAATGAGCTAAATATACTTGATTCTCGGAACTTTGATTGAAATATTGCACACATTGCTCATTTATATACATTTGATCATGTCTCTTTCATTTGGTACAAATGCAAACTTCTTATTCTTCTTGTGCCAAGGTTAAGACTAATGTGCCTTCAAGTGTATTTCTATGATTAACCTCAAATTGAAAGGGAATGGAGTATTCGGCAAAGGCAAGGTTTCCACTACAACTCTGACGGTATCATTTATCCTTTGCCATTACTCAAGAAAACTCTCAATTGGTATAATATTTCACTCATATTTCTTTTACCAATGGGGGAGAAAGTATTAGGCCCCAAAGGGGGAGAATTCAAAGGGCTCTCAAGTTCTCCGTTTTTGGTGATTAATGCCAAAGGGGGAGAAAGTACTAAGCCCAAAGCAAAAGTACTGCACCACCATTTTAAAATTTAAAAGTGTTTATTTCAATTGGTAATTGAGCTTAATCTCAAAAATTTTCAATTGGTATATTAATTGGCTTCAAAACTTCAAGATTGTATAAAAATTTCAATTGGTATAATTTCATTTGATATCAATTTCAAAAAGGGAAATCATTTCAAAAACCCTCTTAAAAGATAAGGGTAGAATTTCTTCAGGGGGAGCTTTCATTTAGTCAAAGGAAAAGCATTTGAAACAGGGGGAGAAATTTCAAATCTTAAAATGCTTATTAAATCACATTCTTATACCTTTGACTATTTGCAAAAGAATTTGAAAAGATTTTTTCCAAAAGATTTGCAAAAACAAACAAGTGGTGCAAATGTGGTCCAAAATGTTAAATAAGAAGGCAATCACGTTTATTCTTAGACATACATAGAAAGTATTTCAATTGGTTTAATTCTAAGTAACCTATGCACATCAAACATTGCAAACTAGTTACAGTTTTACACTTCATATTTGCTTTGGTTTGTGTTGGCATCAATCACCAAAAAGGGGGAGATTGAAAGGGAAATGGGCTTAATCATTTCCTATAATCAATTTTGGTGGTTGACGTCCATCACAAACCACATGGACTAACTAGTTTGTCAAGATGTCATTTATCACAGGTGTATAAGGTTCAACACAAACCAAGAAAGAAATTCAGTTGGGGACTTAAACAAATTTGGAGCAAAGGACTTGAGAGTTTGCTGCAGTGGCGCACCGGACAGTGTCCGGTGCACTAGGCCCGCACGTAAGCGAACATGCCACTCTCGGGTTTTTGCCAGGCGTGTTCCGCTATAATTCATCGGACTATCCGGTGTGCACCAGACATGTCCGGTGAGCCAGCGGAGCAACGGTCACTGCGCGTCAACAGTCAATTGCAAAAGTGATCAGTGATGAACACTGCGCGACAGAAGTCAAAGCAGCGAAGTCAGAGGTCACCGAACATGTCCGGTGTGGCACCGGAATGTCTGGTGCAACGACTCCAACGGTCAAGTCGCTCCAAACCCCAACCGACGTGCTGACGTGGCGTGCACCGGATAGTGAACAGTACCTGTCCGGTGCGCCACCAGACTGTTCGGTGTGCCCATCGACAGTAAACTCAACAAACGGCTAGGAAGTGGTTAGAGGCTATAAATACCCCCAACCACCTCCATTCAAGCCATCCAAGTTTTCTGAACTCAACATTCAATACAAGAGCAAAAGACTACACCCCAAGACACATTCCAAAGATCAAATCCTCTCCAAGCCTCGAAATCAACTCAATTCCATTAGTGACTTGAGAGAGGGTGTCTTGTGTTCTTTTGTTGCTCTTGTTGCTTGGATTGCCTTTTCTTTTCCCATTCTTATTCCCAAGAGACACCTAAGTGTGTGGTAATCATTTTGGGCTCTTAGTGACCCAAGTGATTAAGGAAAAGGCTCATCTGGTCTAAGTGATCGTTTGAGAGAGGGAAAGGGTTGAAATAGACCCGGCCTTTGTGGCCTCCTCAATGGGGACTAGGTTCTTTAGAACCGAACCTCGGTAAAACAAATCATCGTGTTCACTCGTGTTGATTTCCATTCGATTTGTTTTCCCTCTTTTCTCTCTCTAAAAGTTCCCTTGCTCATATTGATTTGAGTTTGCTCCCAAACGTTATCCGCATTGATTGAGCAACTCTAAGCAAGGAGAACTATCTTTCACACTCGGATTTAATTCTAACGCTAACCCCGGCCTTAGTGCGAGTTTAAGTTTATAAATTTCAGGTTTTGCCTATTCACCCCCCTCTAGGCGACTTTCAACTGGCCTCACAACTACTGTCAACACTTGTTTCTGCTTCACTATATTTAATACAGATAGTCAAAGATGCATGCTTCTCATGCATGTACTTCAAAGAAGACACTCGTAACTAATCATAAATTCAATTTAGATTTTAAAATTCTAATGTCCAAAGCTAGCTTCATGATTTCACTCTCTGGTTAAGAACCCAACTGGGGTGCAATCCATTCTTGATTTTGTTTACATAAATATATTGGTGATCCTATGGACTGAGTTTTGGACTTTATTTACACTTGCTCAATCTACTGTGGGAGAGGAGACAAGAAGACAAAGAGGACAAACCTAAAGAAAACTGTAGTGTGGGACTTATCCCCTGAACCGTCCATTTCCCATCACCACTAATTGAATAATTCCATTAAGGCCTTGTTCGGTTATTCCCATTACACATGGATTGGATATGATTGGAAAAAATAAGAAGAGGTTTGACTATCTTGGGATTTAAACCCACCCAATCCCACTCAATCCACATGGATTGAGAGCTAACCGAACAAGCCCTGAAAGGGTTGAGAATCTGGCACCGCTTTAGAATTGCAAGAGTATAATGGGACTCCAAATGTAACGATAAGACATAGACGAAACCCATCTTCACAGCTATCAAATCGAAGGAGAGGCGCCCATCGACGCAGACGCAGGAGAGCCCCTCTCGATCCATGCCATTGACCCTATCACCGGTTCCATAGACACGCTTCCCTGTTCCCTGGCGGTTCACGCGTGTGGCTCCTGCAGGCGCTCACCACGTGAGGCTCCTGTAGATGCTCGGTCCATCAGACTCGAGCAGGAAGAGTGAGGAGGCAACGGTGATGACTGCAACCACCTTCTTGCTCTAGATCATCAGGACTGCGAGGAAGTTGTAACACCCGGATTTTAGGGGTCCAAAGCCCGGGTGCAAACATAAACACCAGGTGTGCTGGGACCAAGTCTCACACATATGATGTATAGTGGCACAGGATCGAATGTCACAACTTTATATATAATAGGAATTCTATACAAAATAAACAATTACATTATAAGGAGACAACGGTCCAGCAACCCAAAGTTGACTGGGAGACGACGACCTAGACCTCTCACGAACTCATCGCAGCATCCTCCATGAGCATCATCCTGCGGTACCTGCTCTTGACCTGTGGTGTATGTGAGACAGCAAGAGTGAGCTCACATACGTTCATCGCTCAACAAGTTGTGGGGAATAATGTGCATGAACTCGCCAAAGGTGGGAGCTCACGTGAAGTGTAAGGCTTACCAAAGAGGATGGTTAGAGCTGAGCATTGCTTTTAAAGTTGGTCAAAATTTTATTAGCAGTTACTAAGTATAAGTAAATACCAACCCAATTAAGTAGTAGAACAAAAATAACAACTTCACCTGCGATGCAATGCATATGACAAATTGAATTTAAGTTCCATAATTTAATCATGTGAGGGTCCGAGCCGCTCATGACCGTGAGCACGGCTAGTATACCAGTTTTACACTCTGCAGAGGTTGCGCATCTTTACCCACAAGTCGTGTATCCCATGTCGCCAGGGTTTGCAAGGCCCTTAGACACTACCGAGGTGAATGGCTAGGGATCCACTACGAGGCCTTTACAAAGTTCCACTAGCTTCCGAAAACCCGCTACAGTTTATAGGAAGTTCCAATGCAGGAATCCCTTGCAGGACCGCCATCGCAGCAAAATCCTCCCGAGGGCCTCCCTACACTGACCACTCCCCTACTGCCCTTGCCCCTTTCGGGTAAGGTAGTCTTCCACTAGCTTTCCTAATTAATCAGCCAAGGGGTCCCATTCCTCCCTTGTGGTAGCACTGTTTTCCCGGGTGGTCGCTCCATGTTCCAATTAACATAATGATCTTATCATGAACCATAAATAACAACTGATAACAAAAGTATAATCATGAATAGTGTAATCTTCATACCCAAAACCACATATAGCACTAGCAAGTACTACCCAGAAAGTTCAGTGGTAAACAAGGTATAAAGATAATCAAACTAGGGTAACCTATTGGGTCCCATCAAAATTAACCTATGCAGATCATTATGATTAATTAGAACATGAGTGGGTAAAAAGAAGTGATCAAGGGCACAACTTGCCTGGGACTTGAGATTCCAGGTACCAGGATGATCATCAGATTCTCGTGACCTCACTGCTAGTCGTAGCAATACAAACATACATGGTATAGGCAAAATTAACATTACACCAAACATATATGCAAAATACATATTAATCATCTACATATTGAAATAAGATCACAGGAACAAGAATTACTGAATTTGGAGTTATAGAATTCAAGTTATGAATTTCTGAAGTTATTAAGCACCTAGAACAGAGTAATTCAAATGAACAATTTTGCTTCAAGTTTCTTGGCTAAACAAAGGTACTAGGTGATAAATAATATTAAAACAAAATTATTGCAACTGGAATGGGTCAAAAAGGAGCTAAAATGAATTAGTTATGAATTAAGTAAGTTTCTGGATTTATTTTAACACTAAAAATCATTTTCTAAATCATTTTCTATGATTTTCCTATCCACTGGACTGCGCCTCACTTAAACAGAAGCGCAGGGGGCTCGGCGCAAGATTCCCGAGACACAGGAAATCCTCCAGGTGGACTGCGGGTTCATTTCAATTAAGCACAGGGACTTATATGCAAACCGCAGAGCCGAAGGGAATGCTGACCATTGAGATCCATTGGATCACCAACAGATGGCACCGATTAGATCTGCATTAATCCGAATGGGTACACGACGTGGACCGCCGGATCCCAATCCGAGGGCCCAAGACCGCATAAACGAAAGGGTATCAGCCATTGAATCACAGCCGTCTATCACGAATCGGACGGCCATCAATACCCATCTGTACCAGCATCTCATCTTTTAATCGGGGTCGCTAAATTACCATCCGATGGCCAGCGTAATACATATCCACCCCCTGCTAGCGCCGACGACGGAACAGTGGCCCCCGCGGCGGCGCACCATTGCCGAGGTTAATCTACCCGCACAACCGAGCGCCAAACTCCCGTCCGAAGTGCTTTACACGAGGAGGAGAACTAGGCGAATCTTATGGTTAGCGGCTCACCTCCAATCGGTGGTCAAGGCGAGCTGCCCACGGTACGCGGCGGCGCCATTGCTCCATCGAGCAATTGAGTGAGTCCCAGTGGTCCATCTCTTGCGCTGGAGCCACGGACACCCACACCGAACCACGGTGAAGCTCACAGATCCAATTCTAAGACCACGATGGTGGTGAATTTGCAAGGCCCCGATGGCGACAATCCTCACTTTCTCTCACCGCCGCTTCTTTGTTCTTTTGGGCGCTCGGCTTCGGTGCTTCCGTCTCGGATGGGATGAGGAGGAGGGGGTCGCGGGGCACTGCTTTATAGCCAGGGGAGCGCGGATTTCGGAGACCCGATCCCGCCGGCAGGTTCGGACTCCGTTTGCGCTATCCACGCGAGAACGGCGGATCCTGTTGAGACGAGTCCTAAGCAAGGAGATGGTTATGACAGCCGGGCCCCACCCGCTGGTGTCTCGTGACAACACAGGCGCGCGCAGCCGTCGGAGGGAGCCGCCGACGTGTGGGCCCCGCGCCACAGTGAGCAGGGCCGAGCATGGCAGGTGGGCTGGTTAGTGGCCGGAAGAGATGGGATGGTGGGCTGTGGCAGTGATTTTGGCCCACAGCAGGTGAGTCATTTTCTGTTTTTCTTTGCCATTTTCCTATTTATTTTCTCCTTTCTTTTGATCTATTCTGATTTTAGTTTTCAATTTTCATAATTCAATCTTAGATTCAATCTTGAATACAAGAATTCACACCCAAAGGTCAAGCATGATGCATAATTTTTACTTATTTCTTTTATTTATTTGTATCCATTTAGATAAATGCTTTAATGATGGATTATACACATATTATATTTTTTTTTAAGAAAATTTTATCTTTGAATGCACACTTAGGATAAATAATCATCTTTAGTTATATTTACTTCGGCTATGTTAATATGTAATCTTCCTCATGAATTATTTTAGTTCAATTATCTTTTTAGGGATGGTTTTGATTAAAAGAAACAATAGTTAGTTTAAAAGTCTCTCTCTTATATGTGGTTTCAACTCCTAGCTTTAGGTTTTAGATCTATGCTTCGAATACCAGATTCTTGCCTATTATTATATTTTATAGAGGATGGAAATTTTTATTAGAAGTCCTTTTATCACAAAACTTCCTATAAAAACATTTATAATTCTCAGCACAGGATTTCGGGTGTTACAAATCCTACCCCCCTTAAAAATAATCTCGTCCCCGAGATTTGTAAGAAAAGGGATACAATAAGTTAGGTCTTAGAATTTTAGTTTCTCATTTGCTTTTGGAAATCAAAGTTTTGTTTAAAGTTTTTTTTTTGGATAAGTATGTCTAGCCATTTATTATGTCAGATGAGGTATAGTTATGGCGAGTATAGTTTGTGGCAAGGAAGAGTATAATAAGGAAAGACTTCATCCAGAACTGTGGATCTTGATTCCGCTGGCGATTCAACTTGATCTTTGAAGACTTGAGTTGATGCTTATCCTTTCTTGATGAAGTTGATCATCTTCTCTTGTTTTGTCTCATTGTTTAGGAGTTAGTGTATATTATCGGGCTAGGGAATATGGTTAAGATAGATATGGATGAGATATACTACATGATGTAGGTCAAAAGTTTGTTTTAGGTGGGGGTTGATAGATTATTCAATCCATCATTACTCTATTGGTTGGGTTAGACCTCATGTATGTGACTGAGTTGGTTTAAGGCACTAGTTTAGTTTTAAGTGTATGAGGGGTATGGCCTTATCTTTTGTACCAGCATTAAGTAACTTACACTAGATTAGATCATAGTAGATTAGATGGGATATGACTAGATTAGGTTAGATATGACTAGATTAGACTAGTTAAGATCTAAATAAATTTTGGATTAGCTTATGGTTGTTATTCTAGAGTGGAATAAATATGCTGATTAGGGCAAGATGGATCCATAAGGATAAGGTAGAATCTTTTGAGGTCAGTTAGATCTATTAGGGTGACATAAGATAAGTGTATTATGGCAACATCTAGGATGGGAGGGATGGTCACCATTAATATGCTGGTAAGTTATTTGTTCATGGGTGGTTTGGTCTGATGTACTAATTTAAGTTAAAACATGGCCAACAGGGTCTAATCTATTTTACTAGTATTAACTAGTCCGTTTTAAGTAACTCACTTTAGATTAGATCATATTGGGTTAGATGGGATCTAGATTAGATTGGTATGACTAGTTTGACTAGATATGATCTAATTAATTTGCATTAGATCATGGTTGTTAAACTAGGGTGGATAGGTATGCTTATTAGGATAAGACAGATCCATGAAGATAAGATAAAATCTTTTCTAGATAAAATGTATCTATTAAGGTAATAGAGTATCTTTTAAGATAAGATGGATCTATTAAGATGAGATATATTTCAATTAGGATAAGTTGGGATCTTTTGAGATGAGATGGATCTATGAGTGTAGGATAGAATCTTTTTAGATGAGATGGATATTGTTAGGCTAGATACTTTAATGAGGGATAATTTAGTGTCTGGTTAGTTTTATAGGCATTATGTATATGCAGATGCAATCGTGGACATTACTCCACAACTAATCACACACAGTCAAATATCCAAATCAGACAAGTATCATAAACATTCAAGTTCATAGATATTTATATAAAAATAGTTTTGTTTTTGTTCCTAAGAATAGGTCTCCTATTCCTAAAGTCACTTTAGGCACTGGATTTCAAAGTGTGAAATCCACATTTGTCTTTAGAATGAAAAAGGTAAGAATAATCAGAGTAAAGCGGAATTAGATGAGAAAAGATTAAGGAAAGTTTAGAAAGAATCAGAGTAGTAAAGGTAAGTAGATATTGGTTGTCCAGTTCTATCTAGGTTTCGTCCTACAGTCAACATTCCTCTGATACCACTTCTGTAACACCCGGATTTTAGGGGTCCAAAGCCCGGGTGCAAACATAAACACCAGGTGTGCTGGGACCAAGTCTCACACATATGATGTATAGTGGCACAGGATCGAATGTCACAACTTTATATATAATAGGAATTCTATACAAAATAAACAATTACATTATAAGGAGACAACGGTCCAGCAACCCAAAGTTGACTGGGAGACGACGACCTAGACCTCTCACGAACTCATCGCAGCATCCTCCATGAGCATCATCCTGCGGTACCTGCTCTTGACCTGTGGTGTATGTGAGACAGCAAGAGTGAGCTCACATACGTTCATCGCTCAACAAGTTGTGGGGAATAATGTGCATGAACTCGCCAAAGGTGGGAGCTCACGTGAAGTGTAAGGCTTACCAAAGAGGATGGTTAGAGCTGAGCATTGCTTTTAAAGTTGGTCAAAATTTTATTAGCAGTTACTAAGTATAAGTAAATACCAACCCAATTAAGTAGTAGAACAAAAATAACAACTTCACCTGCGATGCAATGCATATGACAAATTGAATTTAAGTTCCATAATTTAATCATGTGAGGGTCCGAGCCGCTCATGACCGTGAGCACGGCTAGTATACCAGTTTTACACTCTGCAGAGGTTGCGCATCTTTACCCACAAGTCGTGTATCCCATGTCGCCAGGGTTTGCAAGGCCCTTAGACACTACCGAGGTGAATGGCTAGGGATCCACTACGAGGCCTTTACAAAGTTCCACTAGCTTCCGAAAACCCGCTACAGTTTATAGGAAGTTCCAATGCAGGAATCCCTTGCAGGACCGCCATCGCAGCAAAATCCTCCCGAGGGCCTCCCTACACTGACCACTCCCCTACTGCCCTTGCCCCTTTCGGGTAAGGTAGTCTTCCACTAGCTTTCCTAATTAATCAGCCAAGGGGTCCCATTCCTCCCTTGTGGTAGCACTGTTTTCCCGGGTGGTCGCTCCATGTTCCAATTAACATAATGATCTTATCATGAACCATAAATAACAACTGATAACAAAAGTATAATCATGAATAGTGTAATCTTCATACCCAAAACCACATATAGCACTAGCAAGTACTACCCAGAAAGTTCAGTGGTAAACAAGGTATAAAGATAATCAAACTAGGGTAACCTATTGGGTCCCATCAAAATTAACCTATGCAGATCATTATGATTAATTAGAACATGAGTGGGTAAAAAGAAGTGATCAAGGGCACAACTTGCCTGTGACTTGAGATTCCAGGTACCAGGATGATCATCAGATTCTCGTGACCTCACTGCTAGTCGTAGCAATACAAACATACATGGTATAGGCAAAATTAACATTACACCAAACATATATGCAAAATACATATTAATCATCTACATATTGAAATAAGATCACAGGAACAAGAATTACTGAATTTGGAGTTATAGAATTCAAGTTATGAATTTCTGAAGTTATTAAGCACCTAGAACAGAGTAATTCAAATGAACAATTTTGCTTCAAGTTTCTTGGCTAAACAAAGGTACTAGGTGATAAATAATATTAAAACAAAATTATTGCAACTGGAATGGGTCAAAAAGGAGCTAAAATGAATTAGTTATGAATTAAGTAAGTTTCTGGATTTATTTTAACACTAAAAATCATTTTCTAAATCATTTTCTATGATTTTCCTATCCACTGGACTGCGCCTCAATTAAACAGAAGCGCAGGGGGCTCGGCGCAAGATTCCCGAGACACAGGAAATCCTCCAGGTGGACTGCGGGTTCATTTCAATTAAGCACAGGGACTTATATGCAAACCGCAGAGCCGAAGGGAATGCTGACCATTGAGATCCATTGGATCACCAACAGATGGCATCGATTAGATCTGCATTAATCCGAATGGGTACGCGACGTGGACCGCCGGATCCCAATCCGAGGGCCCAAGACCGCATAAACGAAAGGGTATCAGCCATTGAATCACAGCCGTCTATCACGAATCGGACGGCCATCAATACCCATCTGTACCAGCATCTCATCTTTTAATCGGGGTCGCTAAATTACCATCCGATGGCCAGCGTAATACATATCCACCCCCTGCTAGCGCCGACGACGGAACAGTGGCCCCCGCGGCGGCGCACCATTGCCGAGGTTAATCTACCCGCACAACCGAGCGCCAAACTCCCGTCCGAAGTGCTTTACACGAGGAGGAGAACTAGGCGAATCTTATGGTTAGCGGCTCACCTCCAATCGGTGGTCAAGGCGAGCTGCCCACGGTACGCGGCGGCGCCATTGCTCCATCGAGCAATTGAGTGAGTCCCAGTGGTCCATCTCTTGCGCTGGAGCCACGGACACCCACACCGAACCACGGTGAAGCTCACAGATCCAATTCTAAGACCACGACGGTGGTGAATTTGCAAGGCCCCGATGGCGACAATCCTCACTTTCTCTCACCGCCGCTTCTTTGTTCTTTTGGGCGCTCGGCTTCGGTGCTTCCGTCTCGGATGGGATGAGGAGGAGGGGGTCGCGGGGCACTGCTTTATAGCCAGGGGAGCGCGGATTTCGGAGACCCGATCCCGCCGGCAGGTTCGGACTCCGTTTGCGCTATCCACGCGAGAACGGCGGATCCTGTTGAGACGAGTCCTAAGCAAGGAGATGGTTATGACAGCCGGGCCCCACCCGCTGGTGTCTCGTGACAACACAGGCGCGCGCAGCCGTCGGAGGGAGCCGCCGACGTGTGGGCCCCGCGCCACAGTGAGCAGGGCCGAGCATGGCAGGTGGGCTGGTTAGTGGCCGGAAGAGATGGGATGGTGGGCTGTGGCAGTGATTTTGGCCCACAGCAGGTGAGTCATTTTCTGTTTTTCTTTGCCATTTTCCTATTTATTTTCTCCTTTCTTTTGATCTATTCTGATTTTAGTTTTCAATTTTCATAATTCAATCTTAGATTCAATCTTGAATACAAGAATTCACACCCAAAGGTCAAGCATGATGCATAATTTTTACTTATTTCTTTTATTTATTTGTATCCATTTAGATAAATGCTTTAATGATGGATTATACACATATTATATTTTTTTAAGAAAATTTTATCTTTGAATGCACACTTAGGATAAATAATCATCTTTAGTTATATTTACTTCGGCTATGTTAATATGTAATCTTCCTCATGAATTATTTTAGTTCAATTATCTTTTTAGGGATGGTTTTGATTAAAAGAAACAATAGTTAGTTTAAAAGTCTCTCTCTTATATGTGGTTTCAACTCCTAGCTTTAGGTTTTAGATCTATGCTTCGAATACCAGATTCTTGCCTATTATTATATTTTATAGAGGATGGAAATTTTTATTAGAAGTCCTTTTATCACAAAACTTCCTATAAAAACATTTATAATTCTCAGCACAGGATTTCGGGTGTTACAGAAGTCTAGGCTGAGGCAGCGCTTCCCAGTTCCCTAATCGCGACACTTCTCTGTTGCTTTGATCTCTTATCTGAGGCGGCACGACCTTATCCCTAAGAGGCATGTGTTTGTTGCAGACTTTTGGCTAATGTGGAGCTTGTGGTGACGAGGGTTGGATGATGTTGCGTCCCAATAGCGAGGTGAGCTTGCACGAGAGGCAGTAGAGACGTAGAGTGATGAGGCAAGTGTTTGTTGCGGACTTGCGGCTAACGCGGAGCTCGTGGCGGCGAGAGTTGGATGATGACACGGGTTATAATAGCGAGGTGGGCGAGTGTGAGAGACACTAACTTATGACTATGGGTTGATTTGGAATCAATGGAAGGTTCTTTTTGTAAAAAATGACGCAGGACGACTTTCAGAATTGGTGCTTTAATATAATACTAGTCGGTTGCCTGTGCGTTACGACGGTTGACAATAATACCCACATAAACAATCCACCAAAAGGATCTCAAGATTTTTTATTTTTTTATTGATTGTCTCCGTTTTTCTCATAATATTTTTTGATTTGACTAACTGATGTTGTTGTTTACTCCATTTAGTATGTCTTGGTATAACAAGGCTAATGAAGGGAGTGATTAGAAGAGAGTTCACAACTACTGACTGAACAAATAAAGATTATAGAATGACATAACTCCACCATACATAGACCAAATAAGAAGAAGTTTATGAGCTCAAGTTTCTAAAATAAGTCACATGAACTCAAACTTATAAAAAAAGATAGATCAAAATATAGAGTGGTTGTTAAAGTCAGTCATCAATAAAAAATAGATGTGATTCATATAAATTATGGTACTTCATAGCAATTACTAACATTTGAAATCAACAAATAACCTTTCCTTTTACAGTTAGCGTGACAAATCATTGCTGCTCCATCCAATTCAGCAACCTCAAACACCATGGAGTCCATTGCGCCAATGTGTTCTGAGAAACGACCTAATGCATGCAAAAGCCAAGAATACAAGGGACGAGCACCCTATGGTAGTGCCCACGTGGATCTCCAAATCATAACACATATTTTATAGGATCCATGAGCCATCATCAGAAGAATACAAACCACATGCAGACAATAAATAAAGTATTAACACACCCAAATTATGTTCAGTCCTTAGCACAACAAAAAACTAACACCCAAAGCAATAGAGGAACAACATAATAATTTTTGCAATGACAGAAGGATGGGTGATAGCTTGATAGGTACATAGAAGTGGTAGAAGCATATCGAGTCGACACCGTGGTAAGGGAAAGGCCATGTAGACAGGCGATGTCGAGCCATCGAATGTGTACCATAGGCAGTAAATCAGGGACCCCATCCCTCGCCTCCCCCACTTCCAAGGTTTTGTAGAGCAGGAAGGGAAGGGAAGAGGCGGGGAGACCTTTTCGTTGTCGAAGAAGGACACGACGAAGAACTGGGCATCTGGAGGCGACATAGGTAGTATACCGCTAGATACATATAGGGAGAGAGCATGCAAGCGGACAAAGAAACTCAGCTAGAGCAGCTCCAAACCGAGAGGCACCTGCACCAGGCGTCAGTCCGAGAAGGGCAAGAGAACGCGAGTGCCTTCCCAGCACTAGACCCGTCGAGGCGACACAACACCACCACCAACTCCACAGCATATGCTGATTGCTGCCGTGCTATGGGCCTTGGTTGTCCAAAATCTCAGACCTAGACTCCTCATTGCCAATATAACCTAAGCGTGGCTAGTGCCGTCGTGTCCTCGGCGGCCCGCACGAAGAAAGGCCAGGAGCAAGACCGACTCGCTCATACCCGCGTCGACGAGCGTCGGTCGGCTCGCGGCTGTGATCGTGGGTGGGGGTAGTAGGTTTGGGAGGAAGAATAGGGCGAAGGCCAGGAAGACGAACGGGATGTCCGACGACGGCAAAAATGATGGTGCGTGCATGCTATGAAACGTTCTCGTGAACGTGCAATAACCATTGTGTGGGTCGATGTTGGGGCTGGTGTCGGACGAATATGGGGAGGAGATGCCTGCTCCCACGCCCTCTTCCGAGAATGGGGTGGCATGGAGGCGGAGGCATGAGGAGAGAGAGAGGAAAAGGATGGTGAACGGGGTCTCGCGGGCGGCCTGCGGCATGGCCCATTCAATAGTGTTTGGGCTAGCCCGACACGAACATCGTGCCTGTTAGAAATATGCCCTAGAGATAATCATAGAGATGAGCATATTTCTTTGTATCCATGATATATATATTGCTTAATTGAATATTCATGAAAGGCACCTTGTATTGATTAGCAATTATGTGAATTGTTTGTGAGATTCTTTACTTGTATGGTTATTCTAAATGATGTCCCTAGTTAGAGTCGATGACCAGCACATATATTAGTTGATGACTACATTTCACAAGTTATGGACATGGAGATGTCGAACTAATAATGTGGGCACATGTATGGCATGAGGCTGGATCAACCCAATGTGAGATATTGTAATATAGTTCTCTTTTTGCAACATGTATACTGTGTCCTTAGACCTAAGATTGTCGCATGTTCTCAAGATGTGGATTGTCCTACTTAGGGACTATCAAACGCTACTCCATAATTGGGTAGTTATAAAGGTAGTTTTGGGTTTGTCAGGAAGCATGCTGTGAGGCATGGTCAGTCAAGACGGAATTTGTCCCTCTCTTCTTGAGAGAGATATCTCTGGCCCATCGAGTGATTGGATCAAGAAATGCATGGCCGTGCTAGGGTTAAGAGTTAACCATTGAAAGGATTCCAATTCACAGTATCGAGAAAGAGAGGTCAGCTTAGAGTCAGGCCAAATATCGTGAGACAAAGAGAACAACATATACGTAATGTTGCAATGGTTTGTCTGATATGATCTTTACATGCGCATAGGAGTTGACATGTTTTGCTAGAGGCCGCTGTCAATTATTGGGCCAAGTAAGAGTACTCGGCCCATGTCTATTTGTACGTGAACCTATAGGGTCACACACTTAAGGGGAACGAAAAGCCTAATTCGGATAAGATCTGAAATTAGACTAGGCTTTAGGGTTACTGATGGGCCTCGGAGTCAGAAGCCCACCATAACACCTATATATTGACGGCCGGGGCGCGGTTAGGTTAACCTAATTCGCAACCAGAAAACGAGCAGTCGCTCGCCTCTCGCCCTCGCATAGCCGCCGTCGCGAACCTAGCAGTTCGGTATGCGGCGCTTCCTCCTTGTACATGTGGATACCTCAGAGGTGATGCATCTGGAGCACTAGGACGAACCATGTGAGGACGTGAAGGGCGCCGGCGACTGCACGACACTGCTCGACGCGTTCATTTACATCAAGACGTCTTCCACTGCCCTGCGTGTCTAGTGGTAATTCTATGACCTATAACCGCAGTAGTTCTTGGTGTTATGGGGTCGAAAATTTTGTTTTTCGCTAGCGTAGCCTCCCCATAATCCTACAGTGTCGTGCTTGAGTCGTAGCCTCGGTCCGTAGTGTTGGTCCGGCTAAGCACAATTTTTTTTATTTTACAAAAAATTGTATATATATGTATAATTTATATTCAATATTAAAAATACCTTAGCATTATGTTCTACTAGTTAGACAGCTTCCCCCAGTGAATCGTGCCCTTCTTCCATCAGAGCATGGGTTCGAATCCTACCATCTCCACAGCTTTTTAACATTTTACGCTGATTTAACTAAATGCGCCGACAGGCTAACGGGCTAGCCCGGCACAGTCA
Organism: Zea luxurians; assembly: GCA_029449295.1. NCBI lineage: Eukaryota > Viridiplantae > Streptophyta > Magnoliopsida > Poales > Poaceae > Zea > Zea luxurians. Next base: position 1,277,891 of record JAOPSE010000108.1, on the reverse strand, counting down.
GCATGCCTGCATGTCGTGCCTGGGCTGGAGCGACGGGCCTAGCGGACCCGTGTCGGGCTGCCCATTTGGCCATCTATATGGCGTGCATCAGGTTAATTTAAAATAGATGTGAGGGGTTATTTGTAAAAATACGATGTCGAACGACCGTTAAAACTGGTGCTTTAATATAGACTAGTCGGTTGCCTGTGCGTTGCGACGGTTTACAACAATACCCATGTAAACTACCATCCAAAAATTTCAAGATTTTTTATTGATTGTCTCCGCTCTTCGTATAATATTTTTTTGATTTGGCTAACTGATGTTATTGTTTACTCCATCCAATATGTCTTGGTACAACACAGCCAATGAAGTGAGCGATTAGAAGAGAGTTCACAACGACTGACTGAACGAACAGAGATTATAAAATGACATAATTCCACCATATAGAGACTAAATAAGAGAAAGTTTGTGAGCTCAAGTTTCTAAAATAAGTCACATGAGCTCAAACTTATAAAAAAGATAGATCAAAATATAGAGTGATTGCTAAAGTTAGGCATCAATAAAAACTAGATGCAATTACTAATATTTAAAACCAACAAATAACCTTTCATTTTTTACTGTTAGTGCGACAAATCATTGTTGCTCCATCCAATTTAGCAACCTCAAACACCATGGAGTCCATTGCGCCAATATAGTCTCAGAAACGACCTAATGCTTGCAAGAGCCAAGAACGTCATGCTGTGCTTGGGCTATAGTCTCGACCCATAGTGCTGGTCCGAACTAACACGATTATATTTTTTTTATTTTACAAAAAAACGTATATACAAATATATATTTTATATTTTATATTAAAAATATTTGAGCATGATGTTCTACTGGTTAGAAAGCTTTATCCAGTGTCTCTTGCCTCCCTTCCATTAGGGCATGGGTTCGAACCCCACCTACTGCACCGTTTTTAACATTTTACGCCGATTTAATCAAATAGGCTAATCGGCTTGTCCGGCATAGTTAGCAGACCAGCATGATGTGCCTGAGCCGGCATAGTTAGCAGGCCAGCATGACGTGCCTGAGCCAGAGTTGTGGCCCGCCGGCTTCTGGCCCGTGCTGGGCCGCCGTTTGGCCATCTATAGGCGTGCAGGTTAATTTGAAATAGCTGTGAGAGGTTATTTGTAAAAAGATGACTCAGGACCATCATTGAAACTGGTGCTTTAAGTAAAGATCTTGAAGTTTGCTTGCATGTTTATACAGAAGTTGTTTTCTACATCTTCTGCTTGTACGCCTGTGTGTCATGAGATTCTATTACCATAGGAACATACACGCGACTGCTAGAGATGGCAATGAGTATCCGAAACATAAATACCCGACAGATTTTATCTGATAAAAACGCCTACCTGTTGGATAGATGGTACGAGTATGAGTAGTTACTATCCATACCCACCTACTAGTGGGTTGTACTATCCCAAAATCATATTTTAGGAATCTAGCGAGGTTCTCAAAAAGATATGAATCAAAATATCATTTAATAAGAATCTTCTCACCTCGTCATGACACATTCCCTAAAATAAATATAATTGAAATAAGGAGTTTTCAAAAAGGGACATCATAGGAGTCAAGTTATTCCCTTGAATAATTATGTTTGGGAATTCACTCTTTTTAAAAATAAAAAATAATAATATGGTAATGATAGTTAAATTATATCCTAATAAAGATTTGAAACTAGAAAATGTTTTACATAAAAACTAATGGATATGAACTTTTTAATATACTTATATTGTAATTACACTTTCAAAATAATGTTTTCCAAAAATGAACAATATAGGTGTTTTGCATAATTACAATAATTGTGTAAATGAGTAAAGTAATTAAATGTATATAATTACATCATACTTGACCTTTTTGACATGTGCATTTAATTTGAATTGTGAAACTTTAACTTGAGTTTGAAATTGCAGAAATAAAATTCAAAAACGAAATAGAAAACATAAAAAGAAAAAATGAAGCCAGCCTTTTGGACCGAGACCTCTGCTCCCGGCCCACTTTCACTTCATCCCGCGCCAGCCCATCTCCCCTCACTGGTCGACAGATGGGGCCCAGTGTCAATCACGCTCACCATGCTGTCGTGCGCATGCCACCACCAAGTGGGACCCATTTGTCGTGTTCATCCCTTTCCTCACAATAGCACCCGTGCGAATCGAAACGAATCGCCGTGGAATCCGCGCAGCACCTCCCCCACCAATCTCCTCGACGCGGACTCGCCTTCAACCCTATAAATCGACCACAAGTTTTTCCCCAGCCCCATTCATCCCGTACGAGGCGCCCTAGACTCATCCACCAAACGAAGACCATGGAGGGGCCCACTGCCGCAAACCCACTTCACTACCTCCTCATCGCCGGTAAGGAATCTCCCATATTAATCGCCTCGTTCCGTGAATCGTTTAGCATCTGTGGGATTTAACTTTGGGGCGATGAGGACATCCTCCACTATTACCCGTTGGCAAAGACGCAATTGGCCTAGTTGGCCCAATTGTAGTCGGACGATGACCGTGTGAGCCTCAGAATTATCCCACCTCGCTTAACTTGGGAGGAGGAAGCCACTTTAAAAGGGAGAGCCACCCTTCCCCCATTGGACTAGTCTTTTGGGGCGATTGGGCCTTTCCCTGAGTTGGGTGTGCTTAATGAACTGTTGGGCTCTGGGCAACCCTAACTTGTTGGGCCTCAGCCAACCCCACCTAGGCTAGGTGTATCATCTGGTATCATAGCTAGGGCCCATTTTAAGAAGGTGGGAATGATGAGGACATCCTCCACTATTACCCGTTGGCAAAGACGCAATTGGCCTAGTTGGCCCAATTGTAGTCGGACGGTGACTGTTTGAGTCTCAGAATTATCCCACCTCGCTTAACTTGGGAGGAGGAAGCCACTTTAAAAGGGAGAGCCACCCTTCCTCCATTGGACTAGTCTTTTGGGGCGATTGGGCCTTTCCCTGAGTTGGGTGTGCTTAATGAACTGTTGGGCTCTAGGCAACCCTAACTTGTTGGGCCTCAGCCAACCCCACCTAGGCTGGGTGTATCATCGAGTGCGAGTGAAGGGGTTACTCCGGCAGGTCGGCGCCATGGGAGTCGCGGCACGCCTTGGGCAAGTTCCTGGGTGTGCTTATTTGGATTGTATGAGAGGTTACCGGGATTGGGGTCGCTAGAGCTTCGTTTACGGGGCATCGGGGTCGGGATCCATGTGCAAGTCGAGGTTTCGCGTGCGCCGGTGAGCTGTCAGGGTGGCACTCTTCTTCCGCTGCCATGTTATGCGGTCGAGAGTAGGAAGATGCGTGGACTTTATTTATCTGGTGATCAATGATAGCTATAGGGAGGTGAAGTAGATGGGTCACTAAACGTATATCTTGGCGAGAATGGTTGTGATTAGAATATGAATACCGATTCGTGGGATGTGATCCGAGCCATTGATCTATGATCTAGCTGTTACAAGTGCGCTACAGTTTAGGATTGGGTCTGGACCGGTGGATTGTGATCCAAGGGCTGCCGTAGTGTCCTGACTCTGATCTAATCTAGGACGTTTAATTTAGATCTTACAGCTCATCTCGATCTGTACCTCTTCGGCCGTGCGAAATTTGTTAAAAGACCCTGGGTTTTATCAAATCAACCCGCAGTCCACCTATAGTCAAAAATAATTATGATTGAGTTCTGTATTTTCTGAATTATACCTCGAGCTTCTGGTAAATAGTACCCGCAGCCCAGGACTTAAATAAATTGGGTAATTAATATAAAAAATGGTTTCTAGTATAGAAATAATTCCAGAATCTTATTAAATTCATAATTAATTCATTTTAACTCCTTTTTTATTCTAGTTGCATTAAAATCACATTAATATTGTTTATCATCTAGTGACACTATTTTGTCATGAAACATAGGTTACAAATTATGCACTTAATTTATTCTATATCTAACACTTAAAACTTTAGAAAATCATAACTCTTTAACCGTAACTCCGAATTAAGTGATTCTCGAACCTGCGATCTCGTTACGATGTGTAGATCTTTATTGTGCAATATGTTCTCATGATTGGTGTGATGTTAATTTTGCCTATATCATGTTTGTTTGCATTGCTACGAGTAACAACGAGGTTACGAGTCACTCGAAGACCAAGTTGGAGAAGTACCTAGGATCTCAAGTCTAAAGCAAGTTGTGCCCTTGATCACTCTTCTTTACCTAATAACGTTCATGTTAATCACTGTGACATGCTCAGGTTAATTTGATAGGACATAATAGGTTTCCCTATTATTATTTATCCCACACCTTGCAAACAAAAGAACTATCATGTAGACTTGCTATTGCTCTACCTGGTTTCGAGAAATTAATGTTATATTATGACCATGTTCCAATTTTGATGTTTTAATTACTGTTCATGATAAGATCATTATGTTAATTGGAACATGAAGCGACCACCCTGGAAAATAGTGCTACCACAAGGGTGATATGGGATGCCCTTGGCTGACTAATTAGGAAAGCTAGTGGAGGACTACCTTACCCAAAAGGGGCAAGGGCAGCAGAGGAGCTGCGATATAGAGAGGTTCTCGGGTCAATCATGCTGTGATGACTTTTCGGATGAGGGATTCCTATATTGCCCTTCTCAGAAATCATAGTGGGTTTTCTGAAGCTAGTGGAACTTTGTAAAGGCGTTGTAGTGCTACCCTGCGTCGTCTCCTCGGTAGAGATGAATGGGAAGTCATGATCCCTTGGCAAATGGGTAACACGACTTGTGGGTAAAGATGTGCAACCTCTGCAGAGTGTAAAACTGGTATATCAGTCGTGCTCACGGTCATAAGCAGCTCGGACCCTCACATGAGTCACTTATGGAACTAAACTTAATCTGCCATATGCATTGCATTGTGGGTGTTATTATTAGTTGTGATCTCTTATTTATTTTGGGTTGTATCTACTTATACTTAGTAACTGCTAATAAAATTTTAACCAACTAAAAGCAATGCTCCGCTTTAACCGTCTCCTTTGATAAGCCTTACACTTCACATGAGCCCCCACCATAAGTGAGCTCATGCACATTATTCCCCACAACTTGTTGAGCGATGAACGTATGTGAGCTCACCCTTGCTGTACTCACATCCCACAGGTCAAGGACAGGTACCACAAGATAAGGAGCATGAAGGATGTCGCGATGAGTTCATGAGAGGTCTAGGCCGTCGTCTCCCAGTCAACTATGATTGCTGGATCGTTGTCTTCATATGATATAATTATTTAGCTATTTTATACAAAACTCCTATTATACAGTAAAGATGTGACATTTGTTTCTGTACCATAAGTCATCATATAGGTGAGACTTGATCCTAGCACACATTTGATTCACGTCTGGATTTGCCCTTAAATTCGGATGTGGCATGGGTAAAATAATACCTGTATCATAACACCATTATCATCGAATAAAGCCCATCTTAGCAAAATGAAAAATCCTTCTCAGCTATTATTTATTTAACGATCAAGTTATGTAATCATATAGTTTGTTTTGTTTTAAATTAAACTTTTTTGTGTTTATTTGATATTCGAGTGGTTGGAATATTATAATTTAAGGCCTTTTCTAGTGGGCACGGGTTACCCGATTGATAAAATTACCCGCCCAGGTATGGATACGAGTAAGATTCCATATTCACGAGTGGATATAGGTAACCTAACGAGTATAATTTTTAATAAATACGAGTATAGAATAGTACTATCCGACGAGATATACCCATTGGCATCCTAATTGTTGCTCCGGTGCGTGTGCGCATCTTTCTTGCAAACGGAACAGCGAAAATGAACCGACGACATGTCACACTACCCATCGATGGAAGTACATCCATACGAGAAACAGAAAAGTATAAGGAGGTGTCGGCGTTTCGACCCTGGGGGGTCCCTGGACCGACGAGTGAATTGTCGCTGCGTGTCCCTGCCCAGATGGGTTGGTGCGGGATGGAACACAAGATGTGGGACAAGCCTTGTGTTATCCTGCACCAGGGGTGCCGCTCGCAGTAGGGGTTACAAGCACGTCGCGCGCGCGCGAGAGAGAGAGAGAGAGAGAGAGAGAGAGAGAGAGAGAGAGAGAGAGAAGGACACAGAGCCCGTCCCCCACTTCTCCCGCGCGAACCCCCCTCAGGGTGGCCCTAGACCTCCCTTTTATAGAGGCAAGGAGAGAGTCCAGGCGTACAACGGGGGCGCAGCTATGCGCTAACGTGTCCGGTAGTGGAGTGCCTAAGCCCTTTGTACATGCCAACGTGGCCGTTAGGGGAGAGCTTGAGCCCTGTACATGTGATGGCGTGGCCACCGGAGGAGCGCCTGAGTCCTGTAGGAGCACAGCTCGCAGCGCGGCGAGGATCCTGCTGACGTCTCCTTGCTATCGTAAGGGGCTGAGAGCCACCAGCGTCATGGCGCACGCGGGGCACCATCATTACCCGTCACCGGGGTAAGCCAGATGGGACGCCGGTCTTGTTCCTTGTAGCCTGAGCAGGCTAGGAATAGGGAAATGATGCATCCCCTATTAGCGCGGTCAGTCCGAGCCCAGGGTCGGTCGAGGCGGAGACTTCTCTTGAGGCCGAGGCCGGGGTCAGACGAGGACGCGATTCCTCACGTGACCGGGGTCGAGGCCGAGTCCGGGGGTCGGGCGAGGCGGAGATCTCCCCCCAAGGCCGGAGCGTGAGGTCGGGCGAGGCGGAATCCTCCTCCCGAGGCCGGAGCGTGAGGTTGGGCGAGGCAGAGCTTCCTATTGCGCCTAAGGCTTGGACTCGGTGGTTGATCGTGACTTGTTGTTAGTCGTTGCCGGGGTGGCTGACACGGCAGTCGGAGCGGAGCGAGCGGCGCTGTTTTCCTGTCATATCGGACAGTAAATACGAGGGGCGAAGTGACTGCGGTCACTTCGGCCTGGCCGACTGAGGCGCGTGTGTTAGGATACGGCGTCAGGCATCCCCTGCATTTAATGCGCCTGCGAAGCGGTCGGTTGGTGAGGCGGTATGGCCAAGGTTGCTTCACAACGAAGCCTGCCCGAGCCGGGCTTCGGGAGAGCCGAGGGGGCGCCCGCTGTTTGAGGAGGCCCTTGGGCGAGGCGTGAACTTGTTTGGGACTACTGTTCCAACCCGAGGCTGGGCTCAAGTGAGATCGCGTCCCTCGGGTAGACGAAGTCTTGGCTTGAACCGCACCCGTCAGTTGGTCTAAGGGTGTTTACCAGCCATGATTAGGAGCGTTGGGGGTACCCCTAATTATGGTACCCGACAGAATAAAGCATAAGAGCATCTGCAATAGTTATGTAAACAACTCCCTAAATATGAATTTGAGAAGTTTTCGGGGAAAACTCTTCTCCAACAGTTATGTAAAGCAGGTCCTTAAATTTACAAACTCTCTACAAAACACAATTTCATCCCTACATTTACCAACCTCATTGGGACTCCCTAAATCAATGTTGGTTCTAAATTCATCGCGGAAACCATATTTCAGCCACCGTTTTGCATCGCCCCCCCCCCCCCGTCCCATTGACCACAAACCTATCTCTAGTGCCCTGTGCTATCTTCATGTCGTCGCCACGACCTTCTGGTCTTTCATCGACAACTCGACCTTCCAAGACGTTATATAAGATTTGTTGATGTGCTAACTCAATTAAAAATAGAAAGCATGCTCACTTTTTTGTTGATGTGGACAATTTTAAAAATTAGCAACCAATAAATAGAAAACTGTTGGAGCACACACATTTTTCTACTCCTTAAAGTGATTCAGCAACTTCTTAAATCTATAATTTAGGATACTAAATTTACATAACTATTGGAGATGTTCTAAGGCGTGATTGGTTTGCCCGTATGAGTGGAGAAGGTGCACCCGTGGATTCATGAAGTAATGTTTATTTGGTTGCTTCCCTCGCAACTAAGCCGTGGAGTCATTTGGTGTGACTGTTTGGTTATTTGGTCTAATGAATTTGATCCGGTTATATGTAAAGGTCTAATGTTTGCTTATTTGGCCCAGTTCAAACCAAATAACCAAACATTAGACCTTCACATACACTCAACAAGACGCTCACCAGGGGAAACGAACCAATCACACCCATACTGTATGTGCGGTGCACAGGAAACACCAACCGTTCTGCCGGCGCTCTGCTCTGCCATCGCACGACCGAACGGAAGCATCCCTGTCGCCGCACGAGCACGACACCTCCCCTCGCTTCTGCTTTCAGCAAAAGCGGCAGCGAATGGCCCCCGCTGTCCAACTCATCGGCTACTAGGACGTGAGAAGCAACGAATGATTAGGGGACTCATGCGATCCCGGCTGCAGGGCGCGTCGTTCTCACGTTAGGTGATCGTGATCTGTTCAGATGATCTCTCCCGCACCTGCTCCCGCCCCGATCCCGAGCGTTTTTTTCTTTATTATCTAGTCCTCCCGTCCCTCCCGCCTGGGACGCGAGCCGCATTTCCGGTTTGTTTATTATCCCGCCGAGGCCGCCCGCGGGCACCCGGTGGTTACACCGACCGACCGAACGAACGAGACGCACGGGATCGGGATGGAAGCTGCTGGCCTCGTTTGACCTGCCCCCGAACCGAAGCTGCTGATCCCACCCGGCGGCCAAGCTGTCCATGAATGAACTAGTCACAAGTACGGAAGAGAAAAAGAAGAAGAAGAAGAAAAATACAAAAGGAATCATTCAACAGCTAGGTACTAGTGTAGTACTACGTACCAAAACGAGGTCGTTGCCGTGTTGCGTGGCCTGAGGTTGTCCTCAACGCAAAGGCAAAGCCAGCCAGAGCCAGCCGCGCTGCCAGGAGCTTGGCATCTGCGGCTATGCAATCTCGGCCGTCCTGATCGAGCAGCGCGGGCCGAGAGATGGAGGGTGCTTCGTCGTCCGCCGCGGGAGGTTCTTCTTCGGCAGCAGCGGTGCAAGGCGGCCGGGGCCGGGAGCCCGGGCCCGGGAGGGTGGGCGCGACCAACATCGGCAGGCTGCGGCAGGGGAAGCAGCAGCAGGCCACGAGGCCCGGCGTGGGGGCCATCAGCGTCACGTCCTGGCACCTCCGGGTGTTCGCGGCCGTCGTCGCCCTCATGGGCTGCCTCCTGCTCGCCGCCTCCCTCGCCATGTCCGCGCTCCACCAGGTGCAGTTCAGGAACGCCGCCATCTCCAGGAACTTCAGGGGCCTCCAGGTGGTATCGTCTTTTCTCTCTCTTTCTGTTTTCTTTTCCCTGGGCAAGATTACCCTATTGGGCCGTGAAGTAGTAACTCTAACTTAGGGATTACTTTGGCTTTGGTAATCAAGGAGCTTAAGCAAAGCATCGTGAGGAGGGAACCAGTGGAGCAGATCATGCATGCAAGGCTTCTGCAAATGGCCACTTCAGCTCTCACAAAGGTTTGATTTCTGCAACGCAAACACTGAGGCCCAATAAAAAAAGTATCTTTCTTTACCTGCCCTTTCTTTACTCGTGCTCCAAAATTAATCTCCCTTCCCCGGCAGTGCAGAACGGCTTTGAATCCGAGGATTTCGCGCTATGGGAAGAGCCTTACAAGCAAGCGCGGAAATGGAAGCCCTGCGCTGCTAAGCATAGCTTGGCTGACGAAGGTAGCCTACTCTGCTCAAGCAGCACTGCACAAAGATAGCTTCTTGCCTTCTGACTAGGGTTTTCCTCGCAGAGCCTGATGATGAGACCAACAACGGTTTCGTGCTGGTCAGCGCAAACGGTGGCCTGAACCAGCAGCGAGTCGCTGTAAGGGGTTTAGTGCTGAAATGCTCACATGCAGCATGAATGCTACCGTGTGCTTGCATATTGGATAATTCGGCGGCTAAATGAGCCCTCGTTCACCGTGCAGGTGTGCAATGCTGTTGTCGTCGCCGCTCTGCTCAATGCCACGCTAGTAGTCCCACGGTTCCTCTACAGCAGCGTGTGGAAGGACACAAGGTACTGAAAGAACTGCCAACATGATGGTAGCTTTTCTTTGCTGTGCTTGACATGCCTTGCCTTTCAACCCAACCAGTCAGTTTGGCGACATCTACCAAGAAGACTATTTCGTGAAGTACATGAAGAACGATGTCCGAATCGTGAAACAACTGCCAGCCCGCCTTCGGTCGCTGGACCTCGAAGCAATCGGCAGCCAGGTTGGTGCCCCCCTGCGGCCTCTGTTTGTTCAACACCTCATGTTTCACGGACTCAGGGTTCCCTTTGCCTGCCTCAGATCACTGACATGGAGATCTCAAAAGAGGCCGATCCATCTGAGTTCGTCAAATCGATCCTCCCAATCCTTGACCAAAACGGCGTCGTTCACTTCCTCGGGTTCGGAAACCGGCTGGGCTTCGACTCGGTACCTGTTCATCTGCAGGTAAGGGCACCAGCTTAAAAAAACCGAATACAATGCCATTTCACGTGGGCATTTGGACGCACTGTTTCCAACTGTTGCCATCGCGCAGAGGCTGAGGTGCAGATGCAACTTCCACGCTCTCAAGTTCGCCCCAGAGCTCCAGCGAGCAGGCTCCCTGCTGGTCCAGCGGCTGCGCCAGGTGGGCGGGATGCAGACCGAGATGGACAAGCAGCTGTTCGGCAACAACATGCTCGACCAGGCCTTCGCCGAGCAGGACGACGGCGCCGGCACCGCCACTCCCAACAACAGGTACCTCGCCCTCCATATGAGGTTCGAGGAGGACATGGTGGCCTACTCGCTCTGCGAATTCGGCGGCGGCGAGGAGGAGAGGAGGGAACTGCAGGCCTACAGGGAGACCCACTTCCCCACACTCGCGCTGCGCTCCCGGAACACGTACAGCGTTGTTGATTGCCAATTACAACCGATCCATGGCGCGCTACAGTGTCTGAGCTGACACCGTCGTTGATTTCGTGCCGCAGCACGGTTTCGCCGGAGGAGCAGCGTAGCCTGGGGAGGTGCCCGCTGACGCCGGAGGAAGCGGGTCTCGTCCTCTCCGCGCTCGGCTACGACCGCCGGACGTTTATTTACGTGGCCGGGTCGCAGATATACGGCGGCGCGCCACGGCTGCGGCCCCTGACGCGGCTGTACCCGAATCTGGTCACCAAGGAGGATACCCTCACCGCCGACGAGCTGGCCCCGTTCAAGAATTTCTCATCACGGGTAAGGAACCGCTAACATCATATCCTGTTCATGCGCGTGCTTCTGTTGGTGGTACCCATCGAGAAGCTCACCTGCCGGTGCCGCTATTGCCGTCGCGCGCTGTGCAGCTTGCGGCCTTGGACTTCATCGCGTGCGCCTCGGCGGACGTGTTCGCGGTGACGGACTCTGGCAGCCAGCTGTCGTCGCTGGTGTCCGGGTACCGCATCTACTACGGCAGGGGCCGCGCGCCGACGCTGCACCCGAACCGGAAGCGCTACGCGCAGGTGCTTTCGGAGGAAGGGAGCATCGCGTGGGGCGGGTTCCAGAAGAGGGTGAGGCAGATGGTGGACGAGTACAAGCGGGTGAGCCCGCGTCCGAGGGGCCGGAGCGTCTACAGGCAGCCGAGGACGCCGGGGTGCATGTGCAGGGCCGGCGGCGACGGCAGCGTCCACTTCTGACGCCTGCGTTTGCAGCAGCGTCGGTTTCTTGGGGATCAAGCGGCCGGCTGCTCTGTTCCATTAATTCTTTCCTACACGTTTTATTTTTTTGCATAGATTTTATGCTCCTTAACTTTGGTGGGTCCTTTTAGCAGCTCAGGATACGTGGCGGGATAGGTGACAAATTTTGAGTCCTACGGCATGGTTCTTAAAGGTTCTAAACACAGCTATACGCCTTTACCGACAGGTTTGGTGTACATAGGGAAATAAGGTATATATCATGTCATGCTTGTAAATACATCTATGATGAGCAATATTTGGTACCAATATATATACTAGTTAGATGGCTGTATATTGATATGGTTTCTATATATCACGTGGATAGACTTGTTTGAATTAGATAGCTGTTGCAACATGTTCTAATGGTGTGTTTGGTTTGTCTTTTGACTTCTAAAACTCAAAAACCAAACCAAACGCTGGATTTAGGAAGCAGTTTTTTTTAAAAAAACTGACTTTTTTGCAGTATAAAACTAAATACACCTATGGACCTGCTATTAGTGGCTTTCGAATGAAACTGTGAAAATATATATGGAAGAACTTTAAGTGATTTTTAATGATTTCCATCAAACAAATTTTAGTTTTTTGACAGCTCATAGCATACAGCAACTTTTTTTCACACCTAGCAGCGTACAACAGATTTTTCCATAGCCACATCCTAACCAAACAGACTCTAAACCTTTAGAATAATAACAAATAATATTAAATATGAAGATGTCATTGTTAAATAGTAATATACTTTATGGCATGACCTAGATTTTTTAGCACCAAGATGTTTAACTTGTTTTCTATGTTACCATGACCTAGACGTTTTTAGCGCCCAGATGTTTATGCGGGTTTTCCAAAAAAAAAAAAACATGTGAAGTTCGGCTGTCCAGTGCCACGTCCGGTGTTTACAGAATGAACACGCTTTAGGCAGGTGCGTGGATGCTGTGGTCTGTAGCTGTGCCTGCGACAGCACATCCCATCAAAACGTGTGTGTGCATCAATATTGAACTGAGGGAGTCCGATCTGTGGTTGAATTGACGAGCAGAACCTTGCCGAGCACGCTCGCAGGCCTCACCACCGCTGGCGGCCGACCGCAAGCACCGATAATGTGCCGCTCCTCGCAATTGCCTTCTTGGCGATGGGCTTGGTGCAATGCTTGCGCGTCGAGAGTAGGCGTCCATGGTGCGCATTGAGGCCGCCGCCGCAGCTCCGCAATGGCTAGAGGCAGTTACGGACTGGCTTGGCCAACTCCTCCAGCGATCCGGATCAGAGGAAACCGTCATGCGAAGGAAAAAGAAAAAAAGGTGGGCGACGACATGGTTCTCCTGCCGCAGTCCTTCGTCCTCCCGCGACCCGTTCGGCTGGGGGCGTGGCTCCTGGGCCGTCTCTTCTGCGTGCGGATGCGAGCGGCCCACTGCTACAGGGATCCGGCGAAGCGTGCGCTGGACGGCGTCCTTCAGGTACGCGGTTAGGGTTTCCAGTAGACTTCATTGGTTCGCATTCCTTTCCCCATCTTGCTTCGTGTCTTTCTCGCCTCTGGTCGCTCCCGAGTTCGTCGCGAGAAAGTTTCTGTGGAGGGTGGTTCTCCTCTCCGTTTCGCCCGCCTGCGCTGGGGGAGGAGTGGCCTCTTCCGGGCCGCTCTGGTGTGTCGGCTCCGATGGATTTGAAAAGTCAAAACCCTAACTGGGATCATTGGGGTCCAAAGGAGGGGCCGCAAGGTTCTCAATCGTGGGGAAAGAATCGGAATCTCAGCTGGCGGTTGAAGCCTGGATCCGGAAAACCTGTTATCAAAGATGATATTCCTGCCTCCAATCCCGGTGATGCCGGTCAGCCAGGTATTCTCAAAACCCCCCCGCCTCCCATTCTAAAATCTGAGAATGATTTGGTGCGTAGGGTTTTTTGCCAGAAATGTGGTTTGGATGGTCATCATGCTAGGGAGTGCTTTAAGGCTTTGTGGTGCGAGATCTGTCGCAAAGAAACCCACAACACTGCTCGGTGTGTTCTTCCCAAACAGAATAAGCCCAGTATGCCGATTGTTGGTATGGCGACGGATAGGCTTGGATTTTACTCCTCTCATTTCGCCAAACCCTTATCCAACAAACCTAAACGCAGTTTCATTGGCTTGGTTACAATCGTTGAGGGTTTGATCACCGCCGAAGATCTGGAGAAGGATTTCGGTTTTCACTTTCCTTGGGGCCGTACTTGGAAAGCTACCAAGTGTCATTCTGGCTTTCTCATGCAATTCCCCTCTCAGGAGAGATTGGATGAAATGATTAATTTCCCTGAACTGAAAATGAAATTATCTGGTGCCAAAATTTCTGTCTCTTCTTGGAGTTCTCAGGCTAAGCCTAAATCTAAATTGCATTCTGTGTGGATTGTGGCTGAGAATGTGCCTGAAGAGTTGCAAAATTATCAGGCCATTTGTGAATTGGGTTCCACTATTGGGGCAGTGGAAGAAGTGGATATTAACTCTTTAAACTCTAAAGAAATTGTGCGATTTAAAGTTCATGTGAAGAGTGTTGCTATGATCCCCCCGATCATTGAAGTTGGTGTCAAGCCTTTCCTGTATGACATTTTTTTCAAAATTGACAACATTACTGATGAAGGTTGGAACGATGACTCTATTAATTTGGGCAAGAGGGCTTCGGTTGATAGTTAAGGGTTTGGGGACATCTCTCTTGGCAAATATGCTAAAAAGGCTAAAAGTGGTGATGAGGATTCTGGTAAGGATATCAAGGGAAAATATCCCCTAAAATTATCCTCCAGTCAGGCTAATGTTGCTGGTTCACTGTCTGAACAATCTGACAGTATGAAAATGGGTAAAGGTTTTGAAGATCCTAAAGGTTACCTTGATAGTCAGGGAAATGAGGATGAGGAATTCAATGATAGTGAGGATGACCTGTTGGATTCTCAGGAGTTGGATGAATTCATCAAGGATGACGAGTTTATTCCTTCCCCTGTTCAAGATAAAAAGAAAATGCATCTGAGTAATACTGAGGAGGCTAGCAAGATTGCTGGTGGTAAAAAAGGTGGCCCTATGGAAGGTGAAGTTGCAGAAGGTGTTAGAAGGAGCAGCAGGCTGGAATCGTCTGAGGAAATGAAAATTGCTGATAAAGCTGCTGCAAGGGCCATGGCTAAAGATGCTTTCATCAACAAAGGTACGTCTTACAATCCGTTCTCTGTTTTGAACACTGATAATGTTGTTCTCATGGATGTGGCTCACAAAATTGGTGTTGATTTAGGTTCTTCTTTTAATGAGGCAGTGGAAAATTTAAACCTGATTAAATCTTTAGAATTGTCTAGGAAAAATTTAGTGACTCAATCTGTTAAGATTAATGTTGATAATTCAAATGCTGATTGTATTGTTTCTGATGCTGATAATAATATGCATAATGATAGTCTTGATGATAATTTTTCTGATCTTGAAGATGTTATGATCCTTAGAAAAGGTCGTAAAATTCAGCACAGGAAAAAAACTGTGAGGAAAAAAACAACAATAACCTGGCTGGTAAAACTCCTAAAAATAGGAAAATCCCTATTAGGAGGAAAGGCCAGTCAGATGGCCAGGCTCTCATTTGTTCAGAATGATTGGTGTGATTTGGAATTGTCAGGGGCTCGGTAAAAGCGTGAAAAGTGAATTCCTTCGTGATGTTATCATGAAAGAGAAGGTTAACTTCATTGGTCTTCAAGAAACCAATAAGAAAGATTTTGATGAATCTTGGCTGAATTTCATTAGTGGTAATAAAAATTTCGTCTGGGTTTGGTCTCCCCCTAATGGTAGGTCTGGTGGTTTGCTGGTTGGTTTTGATTCGGACATGTTTGATGTTAGAGAAAAAGAGTTGGGGGAATTTATGATTCGGTTGTTGGTGATTCAAAAAGATTCAGGCTTTATTTGGAACTTTATTAATGTTTACGGGGCTGCTCAAAATGATCAAAAACAGAATTTCTTGAGTGAGTTATCTAGTTTTTGTTCAAATTGTTCTCACCCTTTATTGATTGGCGGTGATTTTAATATTCTCAGAAGAGAATCGGATAAGAACAAACCTGGGGGGACTAACAAGTGGAGTGCTCTTTTTAATTCTATTATTGATGTTCATGATTTGATTGAGTTGGATCTTAGTGGTCGTCAGTTTACCTGGTCTAATAATCGTAATCCTCCTACTTTTGAGAAGTTAGACAGGTTTCTTGTTAGTCCTGATTGGGATCTGCATTACAATAATTTGAATGTTACTGGTTTGAGTAGATCTTTTTCTGATCATGTCCCTTTATGTCTTAGAACTGACTATATTTCTCCAGCTAGAAGAGAATTTCGGTATGAGCTGTGTTGGAGATTAAGACCTGATTTCAAATCTTTAGTTGTGAATAATTGGTCTTTGCCTGTTAGAAGCAAGATAGGTATTGATATTTGGAAAGAAAAAGTTAAAAGATTGAAAAAATTATTGAAAGGTTGGAATATCAATGTTGAGGGTAGATATTTGAAATTAAAAAAAGAGTTGATGGAAAAAATTGATATTTTAGATAAAAAATGCGAAATATTGGGTATCTCGGATTCTGAGAGAATCGAAAAACTCGATATGGAATGGAATTTAAAAAAAATCATGGAAGAAGAAATTTGTAAAAAAAACAAACTGCTAGAGAGAAGTTCATCATTGAGGGTGATGAAAATACTAAGTTCTTTCATCTTTTGGCTAAAGGCCGGAAGAGGAGGGTTAAAATTCCTTTCCTAAATCAGGATGATGCCCCTGTGTGTGATGCTGATGGTATCAATAAAATTGCTACTTCTTATTATAAAGATCTTTTTGGTCATTCGGTGTTATCCAATATCAATATGTCTCAGTGTAATATGAATCAACTATCAGACTATGATAGATCTTGCCTGACGGCTCCTTTCTCAGTGGAGGAGATTAAGAAAGTAATTTTTGAGATGAAACATAATAGTGCCCCTGGGCCTGATGGCCTTCCTACTGAATTTTTTCAAACCTTTTGGGATACTATTCAGTTGGACATTGTTAGGTTATTCAATGAATTTTACAATGATAGTCTCAAAATTGAGAGACTGAACTATGGGGTGGTAATTTTATTACCAAAAGTGGACAATGCGGCTGACATGAAAAATTTCAGACCTATCTGCCTTTTAAATGTGTGCTACAAGATTATTTCCAAAGTTCTGAATAACAGACTGGCGAATTGTATCACAAAAGTGATAAGTGAGTCCCAATATGGTTTCATCAAGAATAGATATATTATGGATGGTGTCATATCGCTTAATGAAATTCTACATGAAGTTAAAAGGAAAAATCAAAGTGGTGTAGTTTTAAAAATTGACTTTGAAAAAGCGTATGACAAAGTGAATTGGCATTTCCTTTACAGTATGATGGAGAAAAAAGGTTTTGGTAGTACGTGGTGTGATTGGGTCATGAGGATCGTGAGAGGTGGTAAAGTTGCCATCAAGACTAATGATATTCTGGGGCCTTATTTCACTACTCACAAAGGGGTGAGGCAAGGGGATCCTTTTTCTCCCCTCTTGTTTAATTTGGTTGCTGATGGTTTAGCTTGTATGATTAAGAAAGCTCAGGAGGAAGGTCTGATTGAAGGTCTAATACCTCACATCATTCAAAATGGTTGCTGTTGTTTACAGTATGCTGATGATACCATTTTTCTTATTCAAGATTGTTTAGAAGGCGCCAGAAATCTTAAATTCATTTTGTGTTTATTTGAAAGCATGTCAGGTGTTGGGGGCTTGTTCTCAAATGCTAAGAATTAAGAACAAGGCAACATAGAAAATGTTAAGTGTTAAAGTCCTTCGTCCTCCAAAACATTATATCCCTTCAGGATATAAAGAATTTCGGACGAAGGTTGCGAAGGACGTACCTTCATGAGCATAATAACAAGGGACGAAGCATTCATATAAATTATGAGGTATAAGATAAACATTTAAATATTATCATAGGATCATCTCCATTTTCACTATCATGAATGAATATAAATGACTTCAAATTACAAATGTACCTTCGGTCCTGAGGAAAGCAAAAGTACAGGCGTGATGCGAAAGCAAATGGCAAGTTCGCGTGAACAGTACAGGGGTACTGTTCATCTATTTATAGACACAGGACACAGCCTGTGACAAATTACAATTATGCCCCCTACAAAAGTTTACAGCATTGACTCAGACCTCTATGGATAAAAAGGCCATTCTATCTCTATGTCGGTTTGTAACGCCGAAGCTCCATGAAAAGGAACCTTCGGCCATCTCCTGGGGACAACTTCAGCCGAAGCTGCTTCTTCGTGTAAGACCTTCGGCGCAACGAAGCATGGCCCCAACAGTAGCCCCTTTCGCGGCGCTAGATCGTTTTTCGTAACGAGCTTGATCCGTGAAAAATGCCTCTTAAGCTTCGGGAAGCCGAAGGTCCAAAAAACACCTTCCCTGAGCTCGTTGCCGAGAAACGATTCAATTCCCGAGCTCGTGTCGGTCCCACCTTGCAAAGTTACTGTTTGATCTTTGCGGTCCACTGCGCAGCGAGTACAAGTGACTGCCCGCCTGGTGTAAAAATCCTGCCGCTTCGCCTTCTTACCTGCAGCACTATATAAACAGACGAGTAGGTGTGAAGTTACCACAGCATTCATTGCTATTTGCACTGTTTTGCTGCCAAAATTTTTAACTATAGCCGAAGCTTGATTCTCAGAATCGAACGAAGGTCCATCTCGAAGTCTGCTTCGTCAGAAAGAAAAGCTTCGGGAGAAAAGGAAAAAGAAAAAAGTTTCTAACTTCCCCAAACTCAGAATCATATGGCCAGAGTGCGATCTACTGCCAGAGTTGAACGTGAAGGAGACGAAGCCGAAGGTTCGAATACTGTGCCCATCTCCGAAGCAATGCAGCGTTCCGGACTGGTGATTGCGGAGGAAATGCCCGCTGCTGAAGCAAACCCGACAACTGCCGAAGGAGAAGAGGAGAACATTGAAGAAACTGATCCCGAAGATGACTATCGCATTGCCATGCCCAGCAAGCCCAGTCACCTAGATTTCGGAAAGTCGACTGTTTCAAAGGCTGATCTTTCCAAGATGGTGAAAGCAGGTTATTTCAGTGAAAATCAGAAGAAGCTACTTCGCTTCGGGGGAGAAGAAACTACCCCGAAGCCAGAGAAGGACGAGATTGTCATTTTCAAGAGTTTCTTAAAGGCTGGGCTGAGATTCCCTCTTCATGGAATCATTGCAGATGTACTGAAAAAGTTTGGTATTTACTTTCATCAATTGACTCCTAACGCTATCGTTAGGCTTAATGTTTATATCTGGGCCCTCCGAAGCCAAGCTGTGGAACCGTTTGCCGACAGTTTCTGTCGAGTTCATGAATTACATTACCAAACGAAGGCCAGAAAAGATGGACTACATGATAACTTCGGTTGCTACAATTTTGCCTACCGGAAGACAACAAAGTGTCCTGTTATCAGCTACCGAAGCAAATGGCCAGCAGGCTGGAAATCTGAGTGGTTTTATGTGAAAGTTGACGAAGACGAAGAAAAATTGGTACAAAGCCCTCTTGATTTAATCTTCGGAGAAACAAGGCCGCGATGCCACATGAAATTGGAGGGTCCCACCTGGGCTGCACTGGGTGAGTTTGAAATTATTTCAGAGCATATCGGTACCAGGGATCTGGTTCAAGAATTCTTGGCGTTCAGAGTCTTCCCTACTCTGAAAGAATGGGAAATGCCAAAGCTAGAGGGAGAGAAGAAGAAGGGGGAACTTGTCCGGCTTCCTTACTACTTCAAATTCAAGAAATACTTTAAAAAGCCTTGCCAAGAATGGCTGGACACAGTTGAGGTGATGTGCAATGAAATTCTTGGGAATTATTCTAAAAAAGAAGATCAACTGATGACCGCGGCCTTCGGCACCCGTCCGAAGCGAAGGCTGAACCGAGTGCTTGATGCCCTGGGCTTCGAGTACCCTGACTATGAACGGCTGAACAAGGGTGCCGAGGGCCAAAAAAGGAAAAGAGTAGCCGAAATTTTGAACAAGGATGAAGAAAAACCACCACAAGAAAAGAAAATTCCCAAGAAAAGAAAAATATCAACTCCAAAGCGAAAATTATCCGATGAAGAGGGGACCCCCACACCACCTTCTACCAGCGACGTGGAGGAAATCTTAAAGGTAATGACTGAAACCCTGCCCACGAAGCTAAGTCCATTAAGGCCTCAATTGACGAAGCTTTTTCGAAAGGTGGAGGAACCCGAAGAATCGAAGAAGATAACAAAAACAAAAAGACAAAGAATTATTGCAGTGACTGAAGTTATCGACAAGACGCCACCAAGGGCGTCAATTCAGAAAACGCCAGCTGTTGAGGGCACAACAAACGTCGAAGTCGCACCTTCGGAGGTCGCGGCTACCGAAGCCGCTACAGCCGAAGATGTGAACTTAGAAACTACCATTGAGGACATTAACAAAATTTTGAAAGACATGGCTGCAGAAGAAGCTGCCACCGCTGCTGAAGAAACCATGGCCACAGTGCCTGGGAAGGGGAAAGAAATAGCCGAAGACACTTCGGACGACGAAGCCTACACATTTCAAAATTTAGTTGGGCAAGAACTGTCGAAGGCTGAAATAGAAGAGCTTAAGGAATACGCCAAATTTTGCGGATACAAGCCAGGAGCTCTTCTATTTGGAGGCATTGATGATGAAAAATTGGGCTGCATTCGTGATCAGGCTGGGGCTAAGGTAATCGGTACTCTATCAAAGAGTATCGGTTTTCCGAAGCTAGAAACAGATATCAGCCGCTACCGACGACAACATATCGTCGGCAGCTTATTTTATTCCAATTTCAAGGTAAACAACCTTTTCTCTGGCTTTTATTGCTTTTAATAATGAAAATGTTACTAACGAAAGTTGTTTCTGTGCAGAGCATGCTACTGAGCAAGGCTCTGAAAATGCAACAAGATCTAGAGGATAAGAAACACGAAGCTATAATTGAAAATCTAGAGAGCAAGATAAAAGAGCAGTCAGCCATTATTGAAAAGAAAGACTTTGAACTCCAATCAACTGAAGGCTTGCTGGCAGAGACTGAAGCTAAAGTATCAGAATTGAATTCGAAGCTTATCTGCCAATCAAAACAATTTGAACAGGAGAAGCTAGAGCTTAATTCGAAACTTGAAGCCGAAGTCCAGACCAACTCAGACTTGAAGAAATCATTAACAAGCCTTCAAGACAAGTGCTTGAAATTTAGCAACAACTGTATTGAACAATTAAAAAAGATCTTTTACTCAGTTGGAGCCAGCAGCGGGAAGTTTAACCCTTCAGCTGAAAATTTACCAAAGGCCTTCGATCATATTGAAGCTGAAATTGAAGAACTTGACGAAGTTATAGCCGGGCACGGTGACTTCTGTGCCTGGGTAGCTTCTCGGGGTACCGCTGCAGCGTTCCTAAAGGCCGGCTGCGAGCATGGAAAAATCGTCAACAGGCCCAACTTCACCCTGTCTCCATCAATTCTGGACGATATTCCTGACCTCGCCCGAAGCATCTCAAATAGATTTATAAAAATGATATGGACAAAAGGCGGGCGAGAGAAGGCTGGAGACGAAGCTCGAAGTCATCTTGATCCAGTAAGAAAACAAATTTTGTACTTACCTTCTCCTCCACACTTGATTTTTACTCGCGATACCTTGATTCATGTAGGATGACGAAGCTGAAGGTGATACTTAAAGAATATGCCGC
This sequence comes from Zea luxurians, assembly GCA_029449295.1. Classification (NCBI taxonomy): domain Eukaryota; kingdom Viridiplantae; phylum Streptophyta; class Magnoliopsida; order Poales; family Poaceae; genus Zea; species Zea luxurians. The sequence goes on along the minus strand of JAOPSE010000108.1, from coordinate 1,256,658 downwards.
CGAAGCGGAAACCTGACGAAGATTAGTAGGAGTAGACTAGAAAAAACTCAGGAGACTTTTGTAACAACTTTTGTAAATTCAATTAAACTGTTCTCAATGAACTTTGTACATACCTTGTAATATATTCTTACCCTTCTATTGAGGCGCTTTGATGTGGACGAAATTAGTATTTTGAGCCGAAGGCGAAAAAACACCTTCCCTTCTTTTCGTACACAACGAAGCATAAAAGACCACCTCTTCTTTTTGCCGAAGCTTTTCTTTTTTGCACACAACGAAGCATAAAAGACCACCTCTTCTTTTTGCCGAAGCAATCACTTAGGAACATGAATGCTATGAATGAATGCTTATGAATGCAAATGCTATGATGTAATGTAATGTGCGAATGAATGTCCAAAACATATGTCCGAAGCCACACTCTCAGCCATTATTTCCTTAGAAACACCCACACATCAGCTCTGCATTCCCTTAGGAACGACTTTGGAGCTTCTTCGCCTTTTACTTAGGCGGTATCAGCGTTGACTTTTCGCTGTAAGCTCTGCATCCCCTCAGGGACGTCTTTGGAGCTTCTTCGCCTTTTACTTTTGGCGGAATCAGCGTTGACTTTTCGCTATGAGCTCTGCATCCCCTTAGGGACGTCTTTGGAGCTTCTTCTCTTTTTCAGTTTCGGCACTCGATGGTGCGTTCTCAGCTTTTACATTTACATTCTTTGGGGGATTTTTCTCTTATAAAACTAAAAAGGAAATTACATATGATGGCCCCATTAAAAACCTTTCTCCCCCTTTAGAAAGGAAAAGGGTGCCATGAAAAAGAAAAGAAAAACATAAAAAGTTACATCAAGTTATACATAATATCGCCGAAGCTCATCCGCATTCCAAGATCTTGGAATTTCGTTGCCATCCATGTCCTTCAATCTGTACGAACCAGGCCTTGACGAAGATACTACTAAGAAAGGTCCTTCCCATTTCAACTGTAGCTTGCCCACTGTGTCTGGGTTGGCTACTCTCCGAAGCACCAAGTGTCCTGGCTCAATATTTTTTAGCCGGACCTTTCTATCTCGCCATTTAACTGTTTCAGCCTGGTATTTATTGATATTCTCCACGGCCTGAAGCCTGATCCCTTCTAAGGCATCTTTTTCCACAAGGCAAGCATCTTCAGGACCTGATTCTGCCGAAGCTACTACTCTTATTGATCCAGCTTTAGCTTCTTCCGGAGTTATTGCTTCGTCACCGAATAATAACTTGAATGGGGTAAAGCCTGTAGACCTTGATGTTGTTGTATTGTGGCTCCACACCACTTTGGTTAACAAATCCGGCCACTTTCCCCTGGGTTGATTGAAGATTAACTTCATTATTCCTGTCATTATAATGTCGTTGGCCCTTTCAACGAGCCCATTCGACTCTGGATGCCTGACTGATGCAAAATGGATCTTCGTTCCAATTTGATCACAGAAATTTCTGAAAGCTTCGGAATCGAACTGCGTTCCATTATCTACAGTGATGGCCTTCGGTACTCCGAAGCGACAGACAATGTTCTGCCAGAAAAACTTTTGGACAGTGGCCGAAGTTATTGTAGCTAATGGCTTCGCCTCAATCCATTTAGAAAAATACTCCATAGCCACTATAACATATTTTAGATTCCCTTGAGCCGGTGGTAATGGACCTAGCAAGTCAAGGCCCCACCTTTGCAATGGCCAGATGGGTTGTATCAGCTGTGTCAAAGACGAAGGTTGCTTTTGATCTCTTGCACATTTCTGACAACCTTCGCACTTTTGAACTAACTCCGCTGCATCCGAAGCTGCCTTCGGCCAATAAAATCCTTGGCGGAAAACTTTTCCAAGTAACGGCCTAGATCCAATGTGGGATCCACACAGGCCTGCATGTATTTCTTTCATCAACTCTATACCTTCGGTTCTAGATAAGCACTTGAGCAGCGGAGCGCAAACTCCATGTTTGTATAACTCCCCTTCTATCATGACATACGGACGAGCTCTTGCCTCTATCCTTTTATTATAAGCTTCGTCATCTGATAGGAAGTTACCCTGAAGGTAAGAGATGATTTCAGTTCTCCAATCTTTGCTGTAAACAGGAGATATGTTGAGGACTGCTCTTTCGATAAGCTCCACTGAAGGTGCCTTTATTGTTTCGAAGAACACATCCGAAGGTAACGACAGCCCCTGTGCTGCAGACTTGGCTAGCAAATCAGCATGCTCATTTTGCCCTCGAGGGATATTCTTGACAGAAAATCCTTCGAAGGAGGCTTCGATCCTTCGGACCGTGTCTAGATATTTTTCAAGCTTCGGATCTTTAGCCTTGCAACTTTTGTCAATATGACCCGAAACAACCTGGGAATCAGTTTTAAGAATCGCCCTTCTGATTCCCATTACCTTTAATTTCCGAAGGCCCAGGAGCAGGGCTTCGTACTCAGTAATATTATTTGTACAGCTGAAGTCAAGTCTTGCTGCATAACAAGTTTTAACCTTGGATGGTGAGACCAACACAGCAGCTGCACCTGCTCCGAAGGTTCCCCAAGAGCCATCACAAAACACTGTCCACACTTCGGCATCTTTATTTGCTTCTTCATCCTGAGCCCCTGGCGTCCAGTCAGCAATGAAATCTGCCAATGCTTGAGACTGGATCGAGGATCTATGCACATAATCAATGTAAAATTCATTGAGCTCTGCAGCCCATTTTCCAATCCGTCCAGTAGCTTCTCTATTTCTCATGATATCCTTCAACGGCTGCGAAGAAGGAACAATAATATTGTATGCCTGAAAATAATGCCGAAGCTTCCCGGATGCCATTAAGACGGCATATAATACCTTCTCCAACTCCGTATAATTTTTCTTTGATACACTAAGGACTTCAGATACAAAATATACTGGAACCTGCTTCTTGACTTGTCCATCAAGCTTCTCCTGGACAAGTGCCGCACTTACTGCCGAGTGCGAAGCTGCCACATATAACAACAAAGGAGCCCCTGGCGTTGGTGGAGTTAATGTTGTTAGATCTATCAAGTATTGTTTCAGCTCTTCGAAGGCTTTTTGTTGACTTGGGCCCCATTGAAAGACTTCAGCTGACTTCAGCACCTCGAAGAATGGTAAATTTCTTTCTGCTGATCTGGATATAAATCTGTTGAGAGATGCCAGCCTTCCTGGCTTCCATGAATAGCAATAGGCCCTTGGTCCGAAGGTATCTTCATGCAGAGATAAGCTGAGTGAAGAATTGCTTCGAAGGCATTAAGAGTACCGCGACCAATGATAGCATTGTAAGGATACTCCATGTCGACAATATCAAACACAATTTGCTCAGTCCTTGTGTTGTTAACAAATCCGAAGGTTACCGGCATGGTAATCTTCCCAAGTGCTACAATCTGCCGCCCTCCGAAGCCACAAAGAGGGTGCGTAGCATCATGAATCTTGTCTTCGGGCTCTTGCATTTGTCTGAAGGCTTTAGCAAATATAATATCAGCTGCACTGCCTGTATCAACTAAGACATTGTGGACCAGAAATCCTTTGATCACGCAAGAGATAACCATGGCATCATTGTGAGGATAATCCTTAAGCTGAAGATCTTCCTGAGAGAAAGTAATTGGAATGTGGGACCATTTTGACTTGATGAAGGGTCCCTGCACTCCAACATGCTGCACCCTTCTTTGAGCCTCCTTCTTCTGCTTCTTGTTAGCCGGCTCTGAGCAAGAACCGCCTGTTATCGGGAGCACCAGCTTCGAAGCCGAAGCAGCTCCAGCTTGATTGTTGAACGAAGCCATCAGCTCAGAAAAGTGGAAGTGAGTTCACCGGAGGTGGGCGCCAATGTTGGGGGCTTGTTCTCAAATGCTAAGAATTAAGAACAAGGCAACATAGAAAATGTTAAGTGTTAAAGTCCTTCGTCCTCCAAAACATTATATCCCTTCAGGATATAAAGAATTTCGGACGAAGGTTGCGAAGGACGTACCTTCATGAGCATAATAACAAGGGACGAAGCATTCATATAAATTATGAGGTATAAGATAAACATTTAAATATTACCATAGGATCATCTCCATTTTCATTATCATGAATGAATATAAATGACTTCAAATTACAAATGTACCTTCGGTCCTGAGGAAAGCAAAAGTACAGGCGTGATGCGAAAGCAAATGTCAAGTTCGCGTGAACAGTACAGGGGGTACTGTTCATCTATTTATAGACACAGGACACAGCCTGTGACAAATTACAATTATGCCCCCTACAAAAGTTTACAGCATTGACTCAGACCTCTATGGATAAAAAGGCCATTCTATCTCTATGTCGGTTTGTAACGCCGAAGCTCCATGAAAAGGAACCTTCGGCCATCTCCTGGGGACAACTTCAGCCGAAGCTGCTTCTTCGTGTAAGACCTTCGGCGCAACGAAGCATGGCCCCAACATCAGGTTTGAAAATTAATTTCCACAAGAGTGAAATTTTATGCTTTGGTGATGCTAAAGAGATAGATTTTTTGTATTCTGATATCTTTACTTGTCCTATAGGTAATCTTCCTATGAAATACCTTGGTGTGCCTATTGATAAGAAGAAGATTAATAAAAATCTTTGGTGCCCCATGTTGGAGAAGTTGGAAAAAAGATTAGCTGGGTGGCAGGGTAGATTCTTGAGTCTTGGTGGTAGACTCACTCTGCTAAATAGTTGTCTCTCTAATGTTCCTTTATATATGCTTTCGATCTATCCTGCCCCTAAGACTGTTATCAAAAGAATTGATTTGTTGAGAAGAAGGCTTTTGTGGCAGGGTGGTAAGCAGTCCAAGAAATTTCACCTTGCTGATTGGGGGTCAGTGTGCTCGCCCAAAACTCAGGGTGGTCTGGGTGTTTTAAATCTTGAAGTTATGAATGACTCCCTGTTGTCTAAATGGCTTTGGTATATTGAGAATTCGAATGGTTTATGGCAAAAGATTATTGCTAGTAAGTATCTTAAGGGAAAACCCCTTATTTTAGTTAAGCAAAAACAAAATGACTCTCATTTCTGGAAAAAGCTTCTGAGTTTACGAGACATCTTTTATAAATATTGTAAAACTGTTGTTGGCAATGGTTTGAAAACTAGTTTCTGGAAAAGCATTTGGTTGGGTAATCAACCGTTGTCTAGCCAGTTTCAAGTTCTTTTTGATCTGGCCTATGACAAAGATATTTCTGTTAATGAAGTTTTCACTTCAAAATTTGAATCCCTTACTTTCAGAAGAAGGATTGTGGGTAACCTGAAGTTGCTTTATGATGATTTGATTATTTATTGTAATCAGGTTAGTCTATCTGATCAAGAAGATAAAATGGTTTGGTCCCTGGGGAAAAAGGGCTTCTCTGTTAATTCTTTATACAGAAAGAAAATGGAAAGTCAATCTTTGATTCCATATAAGTTTTTGTGGAAATCTAAATTGCCTCATAAAATCAAGGTTTTCTTCTGGTTAGTGGTAAGAAATAAGATTCTTACAAAGGATAATTTGAGGAAAAGATGCTGGATTGGTTCCTTAAACTATTGTTTTTGTGGGGTGGATGAATCTATTGATCACCTGTTTTTCAAATGCCCCATTGCTCAATATATGTGGAGAGTTATTCAAATTGCCTTGAATTTGAGATCTATCCCGAAAAACATCAAAGATTTGTATGACAATTGGTTTTGTAAACCAAAAGACAAGATGGCTCATCTTGTGTTATTTGGTTGTGGTGCTTTATTCTGGGCTATCTGGCGCACTAGAAATGATTGGTGCTTTGGAAATAATCATTTACTTGACCCATCTAACATCATTTTTCTTTGCTGCTTCTGGTTGGATTCCTGGGCGATTCGTCAGAAAAAGAAGGAGCAAAGAATGGTGGTGCTAGGAAGCAAGTTAATCCGAAAGACGGCAAGTGAAGCTTTTGGGAGGGCTTTGGGGTGGTGTCCGCTTGATAGGCGTATTTCTGGATGACAAAGGTGATGGTTTTGAGAAGCAGTGTTGGATAGTTGTCTGTCTTTTGCTGGCTAATCTGCTCAGGTCTTTTGTGGCTTTTGACTGTCTTGTTGGTTGTAAATAAGAAAGTCTTATGTAGTCCTTCGTAGGCCAAAACTTTTCCTGGTATCTTAGACTCTTCACTGTTCTAGTGATAGTGGTTGGAGTCTAGATAGCCTTCTGGCCGTGGTTTGTCTTTGGGTGGTTTTACCACGTGTTGGTGGTTGTTACATACTTTCCTATTTCTTAATGAAATAGGGGGCTTCGCCCCTTCGTCAAAAAAAAACTCCTCCAGCGATCCCACGCTGGCGCCCCTTCTGTCCTCTCCTAATATTGACAAGACTATCTCTATCAATGTCTTTTATATTTATTCTCTATATTTATTCTTTATGTGACGTCCTTCCTGTCCTCTCTCAATTGATAAGACTGTCTCTAGCAATGTCCTTTATATTTATTCTCTATATTTATTCTTTACCGTCTACTTTAAAAGATTCTCTCGTCTATATCTTTTTCATGTTCAACAATGTTCTCTAAATTTCATACTCTATATTGCACTTCCTACATTTTCCTTCGAAACCATATTTATCTATAAAATTCTGAGACATTCAAATACTGCAAATTATTTTTTATTCATATTAATAAACATGTTGTACACCTGCACTAGATCACTAGTGGCACAATTGCATTTTTTTCTCTTTGTTGGATGCTTGTCCGGTGACTTTCGTATTACACCGTCGCTTTTCCTCACTCGCCAAGCTCGTCCGCGCTATTGCTCCTCCCCGACCGCCATGCATCGTGCCGGAGACGAGCTCCTCTGTTCTGCTGCTCCTCGCCTACTGTCGCGCTCGTCCTCCTCGCCGGCTGTTGAGTGGTCGTCGTCATCATCAGTGGCCCCGCGCGCTCGTGCTCCTCCGCGGTGGTCCACTACACAAGCCCGTCCTCGTCCCTGGCGATTCGCTGCGTGGGCTACTTCTCGTCTTTGGCGATCTACGCGTGTGCTCCTCATCGTCCTCGGCGACTCGCTGGGCGGACTGCTTCTCGTCTGTCACACCCGGTTTTAGAAGGCAAACCGAATGCGAACCATATATGTGTTAGGATAAAAAAACTCACGTACACAGCGATTACATAGTTGGACATCATCACACATTGCTCAAAATAAATAGCGGAAATAGTACTTTATTACATCAATATATCTAAGACATCCACAGAGTTATTAACTTAACATTGTCATAAACATAATCAAAGTGCGGAACGTAGAGATAAGGCCTTTATAGACAGCTGAGTGGGGGTTTGCCACTAACACGATTAGAACTCATCATAGTCCTGAAACTCTTCGAAGTCCTCCATGTTACCTGCATCTCCTCCTTACCACTGAATGCAATGGGGACAACCTGTTGGGTTGGGGGGTTTTAAAGCAAGGGTGAGTACACATCAACGTACTCAGCAAATGTCCCGTTTGGTTAAAGTGGACTAGCTGTATGTGGAGTTAAGGTTAAAGTAGTTGCTTTTATTTGGTCTGGCATTTATTACTAGTAGTAAGCCAATTTTTAGAAATAAATCCAGTTATTACCCAAAAGTACTCCCTTCAAGAGGAAATACCAGAGACCAGAACTATTATCATCAACAATTATCATCATCATAGGAGTATCCAAAGTTCTTCTAATCAAAGAGGATCCCAAGGCTGCTCTTAACTGTGAGCACGACTGATATACCAGTTTCTAACACTCTGCAGAGGTGTCACACCCGGTTTTGGAAGGCAAACCGAATGCGAACCATGTACGTGCCAGGATCAAAAATTCACGTACACAGCGATTACATAAATGACTCATCATAGCACAATGCTTCGAATAACAATAAAGAATAAATAATGATATTAAAGACTAGAGTCATTTACATAATATAAATCAAAGTACACAAAATAGAAACATAGCCAACGTAAATAAACCCACCCCAGGCAGCTGACTAGGGTAGGTCGCTAGCCTAATCCTCGAACTCATCAATGTCCTGGAACTCCTGGAGATCTGCCTCGACGCCTTCTTCTCTTTCTTTACCTGAGCATAGAATGCACCAAAGGCAACCTGATGTTTTGTGAAAGCAAGGGTGAGTACACATCAACGTACTCAGTAAATGTCTCGTTTGGCTGAGGTGGACTAGCTTTATGTGGGGTTATGGTCAAAGTAGTTGCTTTTAGTTGGTCAGGTATTTATTATTAGTGGAAGCCAAGTTTTAGCAATAACCAAACCGTGAATCATTTCCTCATCAAGGAACATCATTATCATCATCGAACCAAAACCATTAATAGAACCATTGAATCTCAGATCATCTGTATCTCTAATCAAAGAGGATCCCAAGGCCGCTCATAACCGTGAGCATGGCTGATATATCAGTTTCATAACACTCTGCAGAGGTTGCACACTTTACCCATGAGCCGTGATTCCCTTTCTGCTCGAGGATCGCGACTCCCCATCGGTCACTTCTAAGGTGAACTGGTAGGGTCTCACTACGTGGCTTTTCTCTAGGGTCCTCACTATGCGAATGTTGGAAATGGCAACTGCATAAAGTCCATCTGACGTCCCAAAACATATACCTTCGCCCTTAGGAAAAAGCCGTGGGACGATGCCCGTACCTAGATCCCTAAGCAAGAATATAGGAGCCATAACAGATGCCTCCGTTCCCCAATGACCAAAACCAGCACCCAACATAAGACTTTCCTAATTACTTGGCCAATGGCGTCCGATACCACCCTCATGGTTGCACTGTTTTCCCAGGTGGTCTCTGTTGGGACTGTCTCTCGACAGCAAGGAGATCCAACACGGGTGAATGGTGATGGCAACAGGGCACTCGCGCGTGATGGCAAAAGCTCTGTTAATCCAGCCTCTCACGGGCACTGTGCGGGGGTATTTATAGGTATCCGAGTGCACGGCGCCTTGCGTTAAGGACGCATGTGCCCTCAGGTACCTAGTTTATCCCCAGAATATTCCCATAAAGCGGGGTTACAAGCTGTAATTACAAGTACGCCTTTACAAATTAGGCCCGTAACACAAACGCGGCCACGCAGGGCCCGCTACAATGGGCCAGATCTCATGTGGGCCTCGGAGCTGACCGAGGCCGCGCCGTGGGGAGGCGTCGCCGCAGGCCTTCGTCTGGTGCCGAATCGAGCGAAGGGTCTCCGTGTTGTCTCTGGTGCCGACAAGCGAAGGGCGTCCCTGCCTGCTTTCTGTCAGGGCAGGGGCTAAGCGGTGGAGACTTCGGGCGAAGGGTGGCGTTTCTGCCTTCGCTCCAACATTTGCCCTCCGAGGGACCAGTTCGACAAAGTCACCTGGTGCCGAAGACGTCGCTAGATGGCGGAGACGCTGCCCTCGCTCGAAGTGGTTCCGCGGGGGTTTTTGATGTGACCGTTGATGGACATCGTACTGTTGGCGCCGGCGACTCTGTTGATTTTGGTGTGTCACGGATGACGTCGGCCCGCGTCGAAGAAATGCAGCGCTCGGGCTACTTTGGCGGCGGAGTCGCTCGTGCTCCGGGGACGGAGGAAGTCCCCGAGCCGGAGGGTGAGTTGGTTGTTTTCGAGGCGTTCTTCGTCGCCGGTCTCCGCTTGCCTGCGCACCGGTTTTTTGGCGAAGTCCTGCGTAGATTCAACGTTCAAATTCATCAGCTGACACCGAACGCCGTGGTGGCGCTGGCGAAGTATGTCTGGGCGACGACTTCGTACGGCGGACAGCCGTCGGTTGAAGTTTTTGCGAAGAATTACTGCTTGCATTGGCAGAAGAGGGTGGTTAAGGACGGAGTTGCCCAGTTTGGGTCGTGCACATTCACGCCGAAGACCGGCAAGACCACGATGCCAGTAGTGGAGTTGGTTCCGTGCGCCCGCAACAAGTGGGGCAATTGGAATGAATTTTGGTTTTACGTTGCTGAGGCTACTGTCGAAGGCCACGAAGGACTTCCCGTGTCTGAGATGTGCTCTCACTATTACTCTGCGTATCCGCCTTTTGAAGTGGCAGAAGAGGATGCAGACGAAGGGGCCCTTCGATGCGCTGCCGGCCAGAGCAGTGGTCGTGATTTAGTTGAAGAGTTCGTGGCGTACGGGGTCTGGCCCTTGGCGCACGGCTGGGCGCTGGGTGAAGTGTGCCCTCGCCAGATGCCTTTTCACGGAGGAAGGGTGGTGCGAAGTCCTGCCTTTGCACTGAATTTGCGAAATCGTGACCCGGCCGCCTTTGTGCGCGATGCGGAGGACTTGGCGGTGCGACTCGTGGGGCGGTACGTGGCGAGGACGGAAGGCCAGCGCAGCTTTGATATTCGCGGGTCAAATGAACGTTTGAACAGGGTCTTCGAATTAAATCAGTTGCCGTACGACGGCTACCCTGGTCAAGACGAAGTGGACCGCCGTGGGAAGAAGCCGGCGGTGGAGACTGGAGGCGACCCTGCGCTGGCGGCCGCCCCCCCCCTCAAAAAAGAGAAAATTAGGTACTGCGATGGGAGGAATTGGGGTGTCTGATAGTTTTGCTAGAGAGTTAATGAGGACGTGTGCGGCCCCGGGGGAGAGGATGTCTTCGCCCGAGCTCCGGGAGTCCTCGGCTCGAATGCTGAGGGTTACCGGTGGCTGCTGGCCTAGAAATGTTCCTGTCCCCTGCGCGGCTGAGGAAGACTGTTTTACGTCTCGTATGGCTCGTCAGTGGAGAGTTTTTCCTTACGGGCGAAATATCGGTGCTGTTGTGTGGGCAGTGATGGACAAGGATCGCCAAGGGACGGCGCAAAAACGCCAGGCGACCGTCAGGATTCATGAAGCCCGGCCGAAAAGGCAGCGGGGAGCGGCGAAGGCTGCGGCCTCCAGCGGAGGCAAACCGCCGCTGGCGGCGAAGGCGGGCGCCTCTGCACCTAGCAAGGCGCCGGAGACAACGGCGGGCGCCGGGGTCTCCAAACTGACGAAGGTGGTGCCGCCGGCCAGCGGAGTGGCGGAGGCTGCGAAGGCGGCCAGAACGTTGCCGCCGCCGGGCAAGCGCGTTGCCGACTTCGGCACCGATATCAGTGTGGACGATTATCTTGGGGGTAAGTCACCCGGCCGCCTTTTTTTTTTTTACTTTTTCGGCCATGGCCTTACGTGTGCTCTGCAGGTGGCTGACTTCACCAGCCATACTGCGTCGGGGGCGCTTACGGCAGCCTTATCTGCCGAAGTCGAGAGACTTCGGATGCAACATGCTGACGCTGTCCGTGAGAAGTCGGCCTCCGACAGCAAGTGTCGTAAACTGGCGGACAAGGTGGCCGCCCTGGAGGAGGAAAAGGCTGACCTCCGGCGCCAGCTGGCGGGGGAGAGGAGGGAGACCAACGAGGCCATCGCCAAGGAGCAGGCCGTGCAGGCGGAGGCTAGGCTGGCACGGGCGGAAGCCAATCTTGCCAAGGATCTCGCCGAAGACCTGCGGGGGCGGCTCACCGCTCTGGAGAGCCGCGCGAAGGGGGCCGAAGCCGCGGTGCGTACGGAGGCCGAACGGACGCGCACACAGCTTATGGCCACATATCGCGAGCTGGGTGCGCGGACCGGTGACTTCGTGGTGCCGGAGCGAGAGGCCGGGCTTCGCGGGTTGGAATGGGTGCAAGAGGAGCTGCAGGAGCTCCCCACTGTCTTGGGTGGATTAATGTCGTTCGCCTCCCTGGTCACCTGCGAGGGGGCAATGAACGCACTCTCTCGCGAAGGGTGCCGGCACTATGAGGCCTTCGACCAGGCAGATGAAGATTTTGGGCGAGACATCTATAAGGTCGAAGACCCCGTGGTGAAGGAGTCCGCCGGCGCCCTCTATGACCGGATGTGGGGTCTGTATGGTGGTGAAGTGGTCAGGGAGCGGGCCGAGGCTGCGAGGGCTCAGGTAACGTTGTCGTTTGTTCTGCGTTTGCTGAATGTGGTCTGTGCGTGTGTTTGCTGACTTTTTGTATGTTTTGTTTTAGGCGGAGCGAGGCGAGCGGGTGGACGACTTCGGAGCACTGAACGACGCCCTGCCTGACCCGGAGCCGACCCCGGAGACCATGGAGGACGCACCAGGCGCCCCCACATCTGCTGCGACAGTGGAAGACCTGCCCCTGAAGGTGGCCGAAGGCGCTCCCGATGCCCTCGCAGCAGCTGCGCCGACCGTCGAAGATCCGGCGGCGGAGGCGGTGGAAACAATGGCGGAGGTGGCAGCGGAGCCAACGGCGGAGGCCCCCGCAGCGTCAGGGCCCTCGCAGGTGGCATAGTGGTTGTTTAGGGTTGAGGATTTTTGGATGTTGTACTGAATTTTGGTTGCTGCGCAGGTTCAAGATTTTGGGCCTGCGCACGCAACCGCTGCTACTGAGTTTTTGGCGGCTTCGACCGCGGAAGGTGGTAATGAATATAGTGGGTCTGCATCTGAGTTTTTGGATTTTGCCGACTCCGGGAGCTCGGTTGAGTGGACTGAGGAGTCGTCAGAGGAGAATTTGGATTATTTTGCGGCTTTGGACGTGGCTGCGGCGGAGGCTTCGCCACACGCCGCGGACGCGTCGGACGTGCCAGGCCCTAGCACTAGGCGCCGTCGACGAAGGGCGGTTGCAAAACGTAGGGTTAGCGCTGAGGAGCGGGCTCTGCTTCGTGTGAGTGGGGCTGGTCGGCAGGAACTGTTGTCCCTGCCGACCGCCGAGGGTGTAGGTGAAGGGGAACTGCGAAGGCTTTTTGCGGGTGAGGAGCTCAGGATAATGCTATTTAATTATAGGGAGATGGGAATTATTCCTAAGGTTGAGCCGATGTAGAGTGTGGTGCCCTCGCTTGTGTATGTCGAGGCTTGTATGGTGGAATTGTGTGCCCTCGCGTGCATGTGTGTGTGCGAAGGCGTTTTGTACTTACTGATTTGTTTTGCTGCGCTGTGTTGGCTTGATTATAGTTGGTCTTGGTGTGGATGGTTTGATGTTGTCGTTTCGGCCGTTGTTGTGCTAGTCCAGGTGTACCCTTAGGCGTCTTCTGCATAGATAGTCTTCGGTTTTTTCGCACTTGTTGTGCTGATCCGGCTGTGCTTTTAAGCGACTTCTGCACGGATAGCCTTCGCGATAGACTCAGATTTTTTCCGCACTTGTTGTGCTAATCCGGCTGCACCCTTAGGCGACTTTTGCGCGGATAGTCTTCGCGATAGACTTAGATTTTTTTCGCACTTGGTGTGCTAATCCGGCTGCACCCTTAGGCGACTTTTGCGCGGATAGTCTTCGCGATAGACTTAGATTTTTTTCGCACTTGGTGTGCTAATCCGGCTGCACCCTTAGGCGACTTTTGCGCGGATAGTCTTCGCGATAGACTTGGATTTTTTTTTCGCACTTGTTGTGCTAATCCGGCTGCACCCTTAGGCGACTTTTGCGCGGATAGTCTTCGCGATAGACTTGGATTTTTTTTTCGCACTTGTTGTGCTAATCCGGCTGCACCCTTAGGCGACTTTTGCGCGGATAGTCTTCGCGATAGACTTGGATTTTTTTTTCGCACTTGTTGTGCTAATCCGGCTGCACCCTTAGGCGACTTTTGCGCGGATAGTCTTCGCGATAGACTTAGATTTTTTTCGCACTTGCTGTGCTAATCCGGCTGCACCCTTAGGCGAATTTTGCGCGGATAGTCTTCGCGATAGACTTGGATTTTTTTTTCGCACTTGTTGTGCTAATCCGGCTGCACCCTTAGGCGACTTTTGCGCGGATAGTCTTCGCGATAGACTTAGATTTTTTTCGCACTTGCTGTGCTAATCCGGCTGCACCCTTAGGCGACTTTTGCGCGGATAGTCTTCGCGATAGACTTGGATTTTTTTTTCGCACTTGTTGTGCTAATCCGACTGCACCCTTAGGCGACTTTTGCGCGGATAGTCTTCGCGATAGACTTGGATTTTTTTTTTCGCACTTGTTGTGCTAATCCGGCTGCACCCTTAGGCGACTTTTGCGCGGATTTGTCGCACGCGAGGGTAGCTGGCGCTTAGCCTCGCGGTGACCTCGTGGTGGTCGAATGTCGAAGACCGTCATCGCGGTCTTTTTCGACGCATGTCTTTTTGCGGGGGATTTTTTACGCATATATTACATGGCTCCGCCTCGTTAAAAACCTCACCCCCCGGGAGGAAAAGAGTGCGGGCCGGTGCAAGAATGTTCTTGCGAATTAGAAGGGCGAAGACAGCCCTGAGGAATCAAACAAAAAATTTGCGGAGGTTGTCAATGTTCCAGGAATGCTCCAGGTCCTCGCCGGTTGGCGTTGCGAGCCTGTAAGCGCTGGGGGAAGCCTTTGTCTTGACGATGAAAGGGCCCTCCCACCTGGGCTCCAGCTTGCCCTTGGACTCCGTCCGAGCTGTCCGAATGAGCACGAGGTCCCCCTCGCTGAACTCCCTCGGGGTGACTGAGTGGTCGCGCCATGCTTTGGTCTGGGCTTGATACTTGTTCAGGGCCTGTAGGGCGAAGACACGGTCTCCGTCGATGAGATCCTTTGAAGTTGGCTCGTCCACATCCGGGATGGCCGACGGGACTGTTCGCGGGGACCCGTGCTTTATTTCCTGCGGGGTCATGGCCTCCGATCCGTATAACAGACGGAAGGGAGTAAACCCGGTCGCCCTGCACTCAGTCGTGTTTAGTGCCCAGACTGCCTCAGGTAAGAAATCGCTCCATCTGCCCTTTTTTTCATCGAGGAGCATTTTTTTGATAGCTGTGAAGATTTTTCCGTTGGCGCGCTCCACGACCCCGTTGGACTGCGGATGATAGACTGAGGCGAAGGCAAGCTTGGTGCCAATGGAGAAACAAAAATCCTTGAAGTCTTGGTTATCAAACTGTTTGCCGTTGTCGACCGTTAACTCGGACGGTACTCCGAAGCGGCAAACGATGTTCTGCCAGAAGAATTTTTGGGCAGTCTTTGATGTTATTGTGGAGACAGCCCGTGCCTCGATCCATTTGGTGAAATATTCGACCGCGACGAAGGCGAACTTAAGGTTCCCCTGAGCGGTGGGCAGGGGTCCAACAATGTCGAGACCCCAGCGCTGTAGAGGCCATGTGTGGGCGATCAGCTTTGTGTACTGCGAAGGGCCGCCTGACCGAGGAGAGAACTTCTGGCAGGCTTCGCAGGACCGAGTGACCCGATTCGCGGCGCAAATCATTGCGGGCCAGTAAAAACCCTGGCGGATCACCTTAGCAGCTAGGGCCCTTGGCCCCGCGTGCGAGCCGCACGTGCCACTGTGGACTTCACGTAGGACCTGCATGCCTTCGGCCTCGGTGACGCACTTAAGCATTGGTTGGCTGACCCCTTTTTTGTAGAGTTGGCCTTCAATCAGAGCGAAGTCCCGGCTTCGATGTCTGAGGCGCTTGGCCTCACTGATGTCGGCTGGGTGATAATACCCCTGCAGGAACAGGGTAATGGGTGCTCGCCAGTCTTCGGTCATGATGAGGTTGACTGTACGGTGGCCCTCGCTGTCATTGGTTATTTGGAGCCCTTCGGGGCTCCGGACTGCTGGCGTGCCGATGACGTGGAAGAACACGTCGGAGGGCAGAGTTTCGCCCCTGGCCGCGGCCTTGGCCAATGCGTCGGCCTCCTCATTCTTGGCCCGGTCCACATGCTGCACGGTGAACCCCTTGAACTGCCTCTCGAGACTTCGGATGGCCGCGAGGTATTGCATGAGTGCGGGGTCCTTGGCTGCATAGTCTTTCTCGACCTGGCCGGCAACCACCTTGGAGTCTGTTTTGATGATGCAAGTGGTGACTCCGAGGGCCCTCAGCTTGCGGAGGCCGAGGATGACTGCTTCGTATTCTGCTATATTATTTGTGCACCTGTCGGATTCCAGATTGAAGCTGAGTCGTGCTGCATATCTGTGCTTGACCCCGACTGGTGATGTTATGATTGCAGCGACGCCTGCCCCCGCATGGCACCATGCGCCGTCGCAATGGATCGTCCAGACCTTCTCTGTGGTCGGGTCTGGCTGTGTTACTGGCCCGGTCCAGTCGACGACGAAGTCTGCCAGGACTTGCGATTTGATGGCTGTCCTGGGCTCGAAGCTGATGTGGTAGCCGGAGAGTTCGGCTGCCCACTTGGCGATCCTCACCGATGCCTCCGGGTTTCTAAACAGTTCGCCGAGCCCCCTATCTGAGGTGACGCGGACCTTGAATGCTTCAAAATAATGGCGCAGCTTGCGCGAGGACATAACGACTGCGTAGGCGATCTTCTCCAGCTCTGTCATGTTGCATTTGGACGGAGTCAGGACCTCGGAGACGTAATAAACAGGGCACTGTCTGACAGCGCCTTCGACTGTCTGCTCCTGCACTAGTGCCGCGCTGACCGCGTGCGGCGAAGCCGCGACATAGAGCAATAAGGGGAGCGAGGAGTCGGGGCTCGTGAGGGTGGCCAGCTCCGTTAAGTACTGTTTTAATGAGGCGAAGGCCGCTGCTTGCTCCGGCCCCCAAGCGAAGTCTTTTGCGCCGCGGAGAGTTTTGAGGAAAGGAAGACTTCGCTCGGCCGACCTGGAAATGAATCTGTTGAGAGCGGCCAATCTGCCTGTCAGACGCTGGACATCCCTGGTGGACTGCGGAGGCGACATGTCGATGATGGCCTGGATCTTGGTTGGGTTGGCCTCGATGCCGCGGTGCGACACCAGGTAGCCCAATATCTTGCCCTGGCGAACACCGAAAACGCACTTTTCCGGGTTTAAGCGGAGTCGTGCGTCTCGCATGTTTGCGAATGTCTCGGCCAGGTCGGCGAGATGGTCCTCCTTATTTTTGCTGGCGACGACGATGTCGTCCACGTATGTAAATATATTTCTGCCGACCTGCCCTTCGAGTACTGTTTTGGTGAGTCTGGAGAAGGTGGACCCGGCATTCTTGAGACCCTCCGGCATTCTGACGAAGCAATAAGTGCCGAAGGGTGTAATAAAGCTGGTGCTGGCCTTGTCTTCCTCCTTCATGTATATCTGGTGATAGCCGGAGAAGCAGTCGAGGAGAGACATGACCTCGCATCCGGCCGCGCTATCGACTATTTTGTCGATCCGTGGCAACGGGAAATTGTCTTTTGGGCAGGCCTTATTGAGACTGGTGAAGTCTATGCACATCCGCCATTTCCCGCTTTTTTTCTGCACCATTACAACATTGGAGAGCCATGTGGGGTAAGCCACTGGTTCAATGAATTTAGGCTCTAGGAGGCGGTGCACCTCCGCCTTGGCGGCCTCTGTCTTTTCATCGGACATTTTGCGAAGCTTTTGTTTTCTTGGTCGCACCGAGGGGTCGATTCCCAAACTGTGCTCGATTATGGATCGGCTGACTCCGACCAGGTCGAGGGCGGACCAGGCGAAGACATCTTTATTCTTGGCCAGGCAGCAGAGGAGCTTCTCTTCTTCATGCGAAGTAAGGTCTTCGCTGATAGTGACGGTCTGCTTGGGTGTGGCCTGATCGAGGGGGACAGTCCTGGTCCCATCCTGACTCTGCAACTGAGCCTTGTCGTGCTGCTTGTCAGTTGGACTGGCGGGCGTAGGGACCTCGCACTGTGTCGTGAGACAGTGCACGTTCCTCTGACCCGGCACGAAGTCTCGCTCTATGTTGCGCGCTGTCTGCTGGTTACCGAAGACTGTAATTACGCCTAGCGGGCCTGGTATCTTCATGCACAAATACAGTCCGTGGATGGCAGCTTCAAACTTATTGATGGAGCCCCGGCCCATGATGGCGTTGTATGGATATACCATATCCACAATGTCAAAAGTCACCTGCTCACTTCGGGCATTGGGTGCTACACCGAAGGAGAGGGGCAATTCTATTTTGCCGACGGGGAAGGTGCCCTTGCCGCCGAAGCCATACAACGGGTTGTCCGAAGGCTTAAGCAGGCTGTGGCTGATGCCCATGCGATCGAAGGCGTGGAGGAAGATGATGTCTGCCTGGCTGCCGTTGTCAACGAGGACCTTGTGTAGGTCCCAGCCTGCCACGCTGCAATTGATGACCATGGCATCGCAGTGGGGGGCGCTGCGCAAGTCGACGTCCCGCGCGTCGAAGGTGAGCGGTACGTGGGACCACTTTGTTTGTACAACTGGGCCCGTGACGGCGACATGGTTTATGCTGCGGTAGTGGTCCCGCTTCTGCCGCTTGGTGTCGAAGTCGGTGCTGGACCCCCCAGTTATCATATGAATGACTCCGCGATAAGGTTGATCGGCGAAGTCCTCCTGCTTTGGGGCGTGGGGGATGTTTTGTTGTTGCTGGTGTGGAGGTGGAGGCGGAGGATGTACGATTTGTACTTCCTGATGATGTTGGTAAGCGTGGTGCGGTGGATGCGGGGCGGGAGCGTGGATATATGGTGGAGGGGGTGGCTGGTAGTTATGCGCGACAATTCTGGGGTTGTCGGCTGGCTGCGCCCTCGCCATTCTGTCTCTGGTGGCCTTCACTTCGGGGCAGTCTTTGGTTGGGTGGGCGCAGTCTTCGCCATGGAAAAGGCAGTAAAATCGGCGCGGTGGAGGTGGTGGCTGCGCACGCCCTCGGCCCCTGCCGCGAGTTCCACTTCCGCGGCCCTGGGGGGGATATTCCTGGCGGCGAAGGGGGTCAGCGGCCGGCTGGCCTGAGGGAGGTGCGAAGCCTGAGGGAGGTGCGAAGCCTGAGGGTTGTCCCTCAGGGTCGCAGGTGCGGAGGGTGTCGTCTTCAGTGGCCTCTTGGTGGGTGGATTGGGTGAGGGCGAGGGCCTTGCCCTTTCTTGCGGCGAGCAGTGCTGCCTTCGCAGCCTCGTCAGCCTTCGGGTTAGCTCTCTTGGGTGCCATCGCGGGTGGTTGTCTCGTAGCACGAACGGTGAGCGCCAAATGTTGGGACTGTCTCTCGACAGCAAGGAGATCCAACACGGGTGAATGGTGATGGCAACAGGGCACTCGCGCGTGATGGCAAAAGCTCTGTTAATCCAGCCTCTCACGGGCACTGTGCGGGGGTATTTATAGGTATCCGAGTGCACGGCGCCTTGCGTTAAGGACGCATGTGCCCTCAGGTACCTAGTTTATCCCCAGAATATTCCCATAAAGCGGGGTTACAAGCTGTAATTACAAGTACGCCTTTACAAATTAGGCCCGTAACACAAACGCGGCCACGCAGGGCCCGCTACAATGGGCCAGATCTCATGTGGGCCTCGGAGCTGACCGAGGCCGCGCCGTGGGGAGGCGTCGCCGCAGGCCTTCGTCTGGTGCCGAATCGAGCGAAGGGTCTCCGTGTTGTCTCTGGTGCCGACAAGCGAAGGGCGTCCCTGCCTGCTTTCTGTCAGGGCAGGGGCTAAGCGGTGGAGACTTCGGGCGAAGGGTGGCGTTTCTGCCTTCGCTCCAACAGTCTCTCAACGAACAGGTCCTTATAGAGTGGTACTCAGGAAAACAGCCTGAGTCCCCTAAAGTATCATAGTTCATCATCATAGACAAGATAAACATCATCGTATCCTAAATATTCACATCATGTTCATTGATTAAAGTAAAGCAATAGCAAGAAGCTAACCATAATAACCCAAAAGGTGATCAAGGACAAGGTAAATACAAAGCTAGTCAATCTTTTGGTTTCAATTGAGTAATGCGAGATAGTGATTTATAAAGTAAATAGGACATAATGGGTCAGATGACATTTGCCTTCACCAAACAGATGCTCAGTGTTGGAACTTGCTCTCAACTGCAAGGGGGATCCAACACAGGTGATCGGTGATGACAACAGGGCACTCGCGTGTGATGGCAAAAGCTCTGTTAATCTGGCCTCTCACGGGCACTGTACAGGGGTATTTATAGGTACCTGAGCGCACAGCACCTCGAGCTAAGGACGCATGTGCCCTCAGGCACCTAGGTTATCCCAAGAATATTCCCATAAAGCGGGGTTACAGACCGTAATTACAGGAATGCTTTTACAACATAGGCCCGTAACACAGGGCGGCCAAGCGGGGCCCGTTATGACGGGCCGGATTGCACGTGGGCCTCCGAGCTGGACGAGGCCGCGCCGTGGGATGCCCTTCGTCGCCAGTCTTCGCCTGGAACGGAAGGAGCGAAGGGTGTCCCCGCCTGTTTTGTTTCTCAGTTCGGCTGCTGCAGCGAAGACTTCGAGCGAAGGGTGGCGCCTTTGCCTTCGCCCCAACACTCAGGGTCTTCAACTTTGTAGAACTCGAAGAGCTAGATCACTTGGTCGCCAATGCTTGACCGTCGATTCCTTGAAGCTCAGAAACGGATTGCGATCTAATCTCAACGAGAAGCGAAGACGAACAGGCACAAGCGAACAAACATATATATATATATGCATAAGAACACTACACCATGCCAAAAAAACATAATAAAAACATGCAATACGAAATAGAGCGCGCTACTACGGTCACGCGAGGAAAAGAAACATCAAACTCGAAGCTATGGTCAACAAGTTAACGGGTTTACACTAAACAAATATTAACTATAACATTTAATTCGATATTATCAAATATAAATAATATCTTCCATTTATTTTGATTAATCTGCTACACTAACAGTTGTCATTTAAATAAGTAATTTAGTTAACAAGAGAGATTCTAAGCGGGGTGAATCTACGACACGCGAAACAACACGACAGTGTGCAACCGACGTGCGGACACGCGCGACATTATACGCTGACGACACACGAAACAGCACGTGCGGACGACACACGAGCAGTGCGATGACACACGGCTATGCGCGTGACACACGCGAACGACACGCGACAACGCGTGCGAACAGCACGCGCGACACGCAACGACGCGCAAGAAACAGCACTGCAGCTCGCACACGGTGCGCGCACAGTATGACGACGAGCACATCACACGCGAATAGCGCGACAATAGTGCGACGACACGAGAACTACTAAATAGATGTTGCGTCTACACTAAACAAGTATTAAATTAAAACATTTGTGTAGTCATTAATCACACTAACATGTATTTATAAATCGTAAATTAAAACTATAAATTAGTTATTTTAATAACTGACAGTAAGGAGATCAATATTTGCCGTGAAATAATGGATAACATGGGTTATCCGAAGCTTGAACTCGGTTTGTCTGTGATGACTAAGGATCAGCTTGCAGATAGCCTTGTCTACAACAGCTTGAAGGTTTGTATACTTTGGTTTGTCATTTTGCAATTTGTGTTACGATGAACTATTTTTGTGGTATTTCTTATCGTCGTTATATGTTCACTTTTCATTTTCCAGGGCTTGATTCTTAGCAAGGCTCTAAAGGCCCAAAAAGATGCAGAGGATGAACGTTGTCGGATAGCTCTTGGAAACCTTCGTTCGGAGGTCATTACATTAAGAAACGAAGCCCTTGAGAAGGATAAGATCCTACTCTCTTTGGTGGAGAAATTAAAATCCAGCGAAACCAGACTTTCTGCTCAAGCCGAAGCTCATGAAGCCGACATTCAAGAGCTAAAGAGAAAAGTTGCCGAAGCAACTGAGAACTTTAATGTTGAAGTGGTAAAACACGAAATTTGTGAAATTGAGAGATCAAGGGCATAGAAAATGTTGATGAGCTTCGTGCTACTAAGGAAAAATGCTATGAAATAGCTATGGAATGTGCTAAAAATCTAAAGAATAGCTTTTCTAAAGTTAGAGCATTTTCTTCTGAGCAGAAATTCATCCGTGGAAATCCTGATGAAGTTATACAATGGATAAACGACGAGGTCGAAGCTTTTGAGGAAATTCTTAGCGATGGAGGGGACTTATGTGCCTTTGCCGGTGCCCATGGGGCTACATCCATTTTGGAGAAGGTTGGATGTGATCATGCCAAGGATGTAGCTCAGCCAGATTTTGTCATCTCAGCTAATGATATTAGAAACCCTTCAGCCGAAGCTACTACCTTAGGTGTGAAATTTTATTCCGAAGTATGGCTGAAGGGTGGACGAGAAATTGCTGATGAAGCTATTAAAAGGAATGAGAAAGAATCTCATGATGCTTTAGAAGAGGCCAAAAGAGTTGAAGAAGCTGCCGAGCGGGCCAGACTTATAGGTATGCTCTTTATAACTCAGCTTCGTAAGTTTTTCAGCTTCGACACTGATAGATATTTGTGTTTCAATGCAGCTGAGCTTTCTGTGCCTCCCGAGCCATATAACCCTAAAGCTGACCCATCTGTCAAAGAGGCGCTCGATATAATCAAAATTGCTAATGATGCTATTGACGAAGCTATCGACAAGCTTCTGAACGAAGCTGCTGACAAAGTCCTTAAGGAATGCTAAAACTTAGTATTTTTGATAGTTTAATGTCCTTGTACATGACTCCTGGTTTTGTAAGAAACACTTGTAAACAAGTTGTATATATGTCGATGTAATATATTTCTTTGTGAAGCGTAGAACCTTCGTACATACCGTTTTTGAGCCGGCGGCGAAAAAACACCTTCCCTTCTTTTCACGCTTCAGAAAGAAACCCCCTTCTTTGCCAAAGCAATTGTATGATGTTTGATTCTTGCTGTAGATGTTGCGTAGGAATAGTATCATCGAAAGCGCAAACTTCGTATGGCAGTACTGACACAAGCATGGACCGTGCATCTTCAATATTCTTTCATGATGCAGTATGATGTGATGGCGTGATGCAAATGATGTTGGCGCATGAAACATAAAATATAAGACTCTGCATCCCCTTAGGACTTTGGAGTCTCTTCACCTTTTTCATAGGTGGTGTTTCAGCTCTGCATTCCCTTTGGAACGACTTTGGAGCTAAGCTCTGCATCCCCTTAGGAATGACTTTGGAGCTTCCTCACCTTTGACTTAGGTGGAATTTAAGCTCTGCATCCCCTTAGGAACGACTTTGGAGCTACTTCACCTTTTACTTAGGTGATATCTTAGCTCTGCATTCCCTTAGGAACGACTTTGGAGCTTCTTCATCCTTTTTTGTTACACTCGATGGTGTAACCATAGATTAATTACATCAAGTTGAAGGTTAAACCTCCTTGTATTGTCTTTTGAGGAGGAAATATAAAGGCAAAAAGGTAAAAATACATTGAATTAGGACACTTTCTGGTCAGAGCGATGTGCTGCTTTCAGTAGATGTGCCTTGACTCGGGCACAATGCTATTGACTGTGCGAGCTTCCGACTCCTCCCAAGTATCACACTGTTGTTGTGATTGGCGATGCCCTTCTGGTTGCTGGTTATGGACCAAGGTAGGTGCCAGTGGTGGTGGTGGCAACTGAGCCCAAGCAGCTTGGGAATGACTCGCCGAAGCAATGGATGCTGAGGGTTGCTGATTGCCCACATATTCAGGGATATATGGCAAATAGCATGAAGCAGTATGCAAGACCTACTTCGGCTGATTCTGTCGTGCTTCGGCTTCAGCGATCTCATTCTGCTTCTGGATCATGACTTGGCACGTCCTTGTCGTGTGTCCCTTATACTCTCCATAGAATAAGCAGAACAATCTCCTAGGTTGAGTATCAAACCTTCCTCCGAAGCTTCTCCCCCTCTGCCTCTTGGGGCTGGTGGCCTATAGGAAGTTTGCTGCATTCCCAAAGATTGTGAGCTTTGCTGACTGCTCTGGGTGTGATTTGCCCTGTCACCATTTGTGTTGGGATTGTGGATAGTTTTGACATGCCTGGGGTGGAGTGCACACCCGGATTTAAGGGATAAAGCCGGGTGCATCTCATATGTGCGCCAAGGAAGAACAACACACATAATAATAGAGTGCATAGAGATAAATGTCATAAATATCATGAATGTACATATTACATAGCTGAAGTCTTACAAAATAAATGATAAAATAAAGCGAAATAATATTATTCCCTGGCGCCACAAAGCTTACTGGGAGACGCCACCTAGATCAAGTCGAAAGCCTTAGTGTTAGGCGACTCCTCTTCGACCACCTATTCTTCTCCTATGGGGGGTGTGAGACAGCAAGAGTGAGCTCACATACGTTCATAGCTTAACAAGTTGTGGGGAATAATGTGCATGAACTCACCAAATGTGGGAGTCGATATGAAGTGTAAGGCTGATCAACAAAATAAAGGTTGAAGCTGAGCATTGCTTTTATAAGTTGGTCAAAATTTTATTAGCAGTTACTAAGTATAAGTGAATACCAAACCATAGTAATAATAAATAAAAGTAATAATAAAATAATCCCAATGCGATGTAAATGACAAATTGAATTTTAATTCCATAGATTAATCATGTGAGGGTCCGATCTGCTCATGACCGTGAGCACGACTAGTATACCAGTTTTACACTCTGCAGAGGTTGCACATCTTTACCCACAAGTCATGTTACCTATCTGCCAAGAGACGACCAATCCCATACACCTCTACCGAGGAGGCGAGGCAGGGTAACACTACGAGGCCTTTACAAAGTTCCAATAGCTCAGGAATCCCTCGCCTGACCGCAATAGCAGCAAAATCAACCCAAGGACCTCCCTACACTGACCACTCCCCTACTGCCCTTGCCCCTATCGGGTAAGGTAGTCATCCACTAGCTTTCCTAGTTAATCAGCCAAGGGCATCCCATACTACCCTTGTGGTAGCACTCTTTTCCCGGGTGGTCGCTCCATGTTTCCATTAACATAATGATCTTAACATGAACAATAATAATATACTGATAATAAAGGTGTAATCATGAATAATGTATCTCCATAACCAAAACCACATAAAGCAACAACAAGTACTACCCAAAAATATTCATTGGTAAAACAAGGTATAAAGATAGCCAAGACAGGAGTAACCTATTGGATCCCATCAAAATTAACCTATGCAGATCGTTATGATTAATAAGAACATGACTGGGTAAAAATAAGTGATCAAGGGCACAACTTGCCTTCAATGAGCTCCCGCTTAGTAACTTCTATCTGCTGAACCTCAGGATCCACAGTAGCTTGCTCGTCTACTCGCATCAATACAAATATACATAGTATAGCAAAAATTAACATCACACCAACCATGTAAACAAAATACATAATAATAATCTACAATTAAAATAAGATCCTAGGAACATGAATCATTAATTTTGGAGTTATAAATTTTAAGTTATGAATTTCTAAAGGTTTTATGTATTTACTACAAGATTAACTAAGAAATAAATTTTATTACTGTTTTCATGCCAAAATAGAAGCACTAGGTAATAAACAATAATTTTATAAAATTATAGAAATTGGAATGAGTTAATTTGAACAAAGTATGAATTTTCTATGAATTTAACAAGTTCTAACAATTATTTTCACATTAAAAATCATTTTCTATTTACTTTTACTGGGTTTTTTCTAATTCCTGAACCGGGCGCGTAAAAACCAGAGAGTGCAAGGGCCTCTGCGTAATTGTTCCTAAGACTCAGCACACTGTTAAACTGGACTGCGGGTTGTTTTTCGTGTTTCCCGAGGGCTCTTGTGCAAAATGAACTAGCAAAAGGGTAGGGGTGATTCTTGGCCGTTGGATTAAAAGCCGAGCGTTTAGATTAAATTACAACCCTCGCAGACCGGTATGCTGCTGTGGCCGTTGGATCCAAGATCGAGGATCCAGATTTAATTATCCCCAGTTCCAATCCCTACCGCACGATGCGAGATCGATGGTTCAGATCCAATGCATCGAAAGGGTATGCAGCCATCTCATCCTCACCGTCAGTGATCGATCCAGTGGCTCAGACACCTCCTACACCGTGACATGATCTAGACCGTTGATCTGTTGATCAACCGTCCACCTCTCGTCGTCTTCCCCCGGCCAAAACTCCCCAAATGCGCGGCGGCGACGAGAACCACTGCCGGCGATACCATTCTCAGGCCCCGGCGCACCATACTCCAATTAACTAGTTCTACATGTCGCATTAAACGAGGCGAACATGGCTGAGGTTTCCGTACCTAGAATTGGAGACTGAACGATGCCGGACACGGTACGAGGCGGATCCGCGGTGGTGATGTGGTCACAGCGAGCAATTCACCCAATCCCAGTGCACATACGCCTTCACCGAGACAACAAACGCTCACCCCGATGTCCAATGCGGCTCCACGGCACCACCCCGAAGCCCAATTGACGGCGCTGAGCAATTCCTGACGTCAACCGAGCTCCGCGACCTCCGCTACCCGCGGCAATTCGTCCCTGCTGAGGTGCTAAGGTTTGGCGGCTGGGGGAAAAGGTGTGCGCGACCTAGGCCATCTTCTCCCCCCTCCTTATACGCGAAAAGAGTCACTGGTTGACCGAGTTGGGCGTGCGCCGTGCGTGGACGCCGCAGCGGGAGCTTCACGTAGTTGGTTTCCGAACGGGCTGACAGCTGGGACCTACTAGCCAGCGAGTCCATTGCGAGGGAAGAGGGAAAGGGGCGGTGGATCCCACGCGTAGTGAGTTAACACAGGCGCAACGTGGGCGCGGCGTGCGACTTGGGTGAGTATGACAGGTGGGGCCCACATGTAGGCACACGTTTCAGCTAGTTGGGCTGCGCAGGGAAGTGTAAGGTTTGTGGGCCGAATTCGTTGGCTTAGGCCCAATCGAGCACAACACTGTTTTTCTTTTATATTTCCATTTTCCTATTTTGTATTCTTTTTATTTTGAATTCCAAATTCAAAACCTCCATTTAAATTCAACTTTGTGGCACATTTGTACTCAGACTAATGTTAAATTTAATCTTACCAAAATGGGATGAAGTTCTCCAATTAAAATTTTTATTTTGTATTAAATAATATCTCTTTCTTTCCCTCTCAATTTTCCATTTCTATTTTCAAATCTTGATTTCACTTTAGGTGTTGATCCAAACTTAAATTTTATAATATTTTTATTAGTAGTATTTTTATTATGAAATGCACAAACAATTAAACTCCAGCATGATGCATGGCTTTCCTTTTTATGATTTAGTAAAGAATTATTACCTTTTTAATTATGTTTAGTCACATGGCTCAAAAAGTAAATGGCAAATCATATAAGGAGATCAACCCTGTTATAAGTCTTATAATTTGGTTATTACAAATCCTACCCCCATTACAAAGAATCTCGTCCTCGAGATTTAAGAAGGACTACGAAAGAGATGGGGAAAATCTATGCATAGTTCTTCTTCTCTTTCCCAAGTTTCCTCATCTTCTCCATGGTGACTCCATTGCACTTTACACTTTTTAATCACTTTGCTCCTTGTGACACGAGTTAGTGTATCAAGAATCTTGATAGGATATTCTGCATAAATCAGATCATCTTGAACACTAAGATCCTCCATTGGTAGCTACTCTTCAGGTACCCTGAGACATTTCTTAAGTTGAGATACATGGAAGACATCATGTACATCCACAAGATGATCGGGTAGTTCTAATTAGTATGCCACTTCTCCCACTCGCTTTAAGATCAAGAAGGGTCCAATGAAGGGAGGGGACAACTTTCCTTTAACTTTAAATCTCCTCATACCTTGGATCAGTGACACCTTTAGATACACGTGATCACCCTCCTTAAACTCTAGCAGCCTTCTTCTATTATCAGCATAGCTCTTTTTCCTGGTTTGAGCTACCCTCAAATTCTCCTGAATTATACGGACTTGTTCTTCTACCACTTGAATAAGTTCAGGCCCAAAGAACTGTCTTTCTCTAGTCTGATCCCAATATAGAGGAGTCCTGCACTTCCTGCCATATAAAGCCTCAAATGGTGACATCTTCAGACTAGCCTAGTAGCTATTATTGTAAGAGAACTCCACATATGGTAAGCTCTTATCCCAACTACCACCATGTTTAAGAGCACAAGCTCTTAACATATCCTCCAGTACTTGGTCCTCTCAGTCTACCCATCAGTTTGAGGATCCTAGGCTAAACTAAAATTCAATCTTGTATCCAAGCACTCGTGCAACTTCTTCCAATACCGAGAAGTAAATTGTGATCCCTGGTCTGACACAATCTTCTTTGGCACACCATGCAAGCATACAATCCATGCCATGTACAATTCTGCTAGCTTGGCTACTGAATACGTGGTCTTCACTGGAATAAAGTGGGGTACTTTAGTTAGCCTGTCCACAATCACCCATATAGAGTCATACCCAGCAGATGTACGGGGTAGACCCCACAATGAAGTTCATGCCAATCTCTTCCCATTTCCACTCAGGTATCTTAAGCGGGTGCAGTAAACCAGCAGGTCTTTGATGTTCCGCTTTCACCCTCTGGCAAACATCACATAGTGCAACATGTGAAGCAACATCCTTATTTAGTCCATACCACCAATACTTCTGCTTCAGGTCCTGGTACATCTTAGTACTACCAGGGTGGATGAAGTAAAGTGAGTCATGTGCCTCCTTCAATATGGTTTCACGAAGACTGTCGATCTCTAGAACACAAATCCGGTTCTTGAACCATATCGTGCCCTGCTCATCCTCTGTGAAATCCGGGCCTCTACCTTCTATTATCAGATCCTTGATCTCCTAAATTTTGGCATCACCAATCTGACCCTTTCGTATTTCTTGCTCTAAGGCAGTGTTTTAAATAGCCGGCTAAGCCATTTATCCCCAGCATTTTTTATAAGCTAAAAAGGATATATCTGGATATAGCGGACAGCTAAATGTTTTAGCGGTTTTTAGAATCTATCAATCTATCTATTGATTATATACCTATCAGTCTACCCGTTGGGGAAAATAATTGGATAAAGTTGGAGATAATCAGATTTACCTGCTTGTTTCTTCGGACTACATTGAGACATGGTTGTTGATCGTTTGGGGCACTTGCATGTCGCACCGGCCTGCACGCGCACGCAGCTCCTAGCGCCCGCGCCCGCGGTGGCCTAGCGTGCAAGCGGCAAACTAGCCCATAGAGTTGTTTTTGAGCCCTAGAATTTTGTTTAGCTGGCCCACATGTGACTTTCCACGCCCCAACAGCGCTAAATCAAGTGTGATTTAGCTGTTTTATCGGGCTATTAGCGGCTAAGTACGTTTAGCGTTAAACCGTGCTTAACTTATCCCCAACCCTCTCCAGCGGATATATCCGGATATATCTACCGCTATAGCTGGCTATTTAAAACATTGCTCTAAGGTAGGTTCCACTTCTATGGTAATTCCTTCTGTATGAGCAACTATTCCCAGATTGAGCCTCTCAAAATCTTCTGCTAACTCATCGGGTAACTAGGTGACAATAGCTACATGGACCTGCCCCTTCTGACTCAAGTCATCCGCAACCAGATTCGCCTTGCCCGGATGATAGTGAATTTTGAGGTCATAATTCTTGATGAGCTCCAACCATCGGCATTGCCTAAGGTTAAGATCCTTCTGAGTGAAAATGTATTTTAAGCTCTTGTGATCAGTGTAGATTTGGCACTTGGTTCCCATAATATAGTGTCTCCAAATCTTGAGAGCATGCACAACGGTTGCCAGTTCTAAGTCATGAGTGGGGTAATTCAACTCATGTTTCCGCAATTGGCGAGACGCATAGGTAATGACGTGTCCTTCCTGCATAAGCACACATCCCAGGCCTTAGCGACTTGCATCACAATATATATCAAAATTTTTCTATATATTTGGCATAATCAGCACTGGAGCAGCCATCAACTTAGATCTCAACTGATCGAAACTCTCTTGGCATTCCTCAGTCCACTTAAACTCCTTGCCCTTCTCTAACAATGAGGTCATAGGCTTATCAATCTTGGAGAACCCTTCAATGAATCGCCAGTAATAGCCTGCGAGTCCCAAGAAACTCCGGATCTTTGAGACTGTACTTGGTATCTTCCAATCATTTATCGCTGTTACTTTAGCCAGATCCACAACAATTCCTCCTTTGGAGATGATATGCCCGAGAAAATGTACTTCATCAAGCCAGAAATCACAATTGGTAAATTTGGCATAAAGCTGATTATCCCGTAACTTCTGTAGCACCATCCACAAATGCTCCTCATGCTCACTATCATTCTTGGAATAAATAAGAATGTCGTCGAAGAAACCACGACGAATTTATCGAGATACTCCATGAACACCTTATTCTTCAGATTCATAAAATAAGCTGGTGCATTGGTTAAGCCAAATGACATGACTATGAATTCATATAAACCATATCGGGTTGAGAAAGCCGTCTTAGGAATATCAGATGGCCTAATCTTCATTTGATGGTAGCTCGACCTGAGGTCAATCTTAGAGAACACCCTAGCACCTCTCATCTGATCAAATAAGTCATCAATACGAGGTAACAGGTACTTGTTCTTAATGGTGACATCATTAAGTGATCTATAGTTCACACACATCCGCTGCGAACCATCCTTCTTCTGTACAAACAGTACCGGTGCTCCCCAAGGTGAGGAACTTGGACGAATGTACCTTGCCTCCTGCAACTCCGTTAACTGCTTCTTAAGCTCTTGTAACTCTTCTATGGACATTCAGTAGGGACGTTTAGAAATAGGAGCAATCTCAGGTAAGAGATCAATGATAAACTCAACTTCCCTCTCTGGTGGCGTTCCTGGTAACTCCTCTAGAAAGACATCTCGAAAATCCCTAACCACACGGATGTTGTCACCAACAAACTCCTCAGCTATAAAGAATATCGCACGTCTGGTAGAGGTAGTTACTGCAATTTCAACTTGAAATCTTTCTCCTTTAGGGCTGGTGAGTTCTATAGTACCCCTACCACATAGTATATGGCCTTCGCCTTTCTTAACCATGACATACCAAGGATCAGATCTATACTGCTTGCCTCTAATATTATAGCGATAGCCCAAAACTCTCTTCCCATAATTGTTAATGTCAATCTAGGTGTCATATAACTTGCCTCAATAGGCCCTTTAGGTGTAATTACTATCATGGGTGTTTTCATATTTTGCAGTGGTATCTCATTTATGTTGGCATATCGAGCAGACATAAATGAATGTGTAGCACCAGAATCAAATAATATGGTTGCAGTAATTGCATTAATATAAAACATACCAAGTGCGATGTCAGCACCATCAGGAGTAGCATCAGCGCTGACTTGATTAACCCTGGCAATGGAGTATCCCTTGCTAGGAGTCTGTTGCTTGTTCTGAGCTGGTGCACCAGAATTCCCCACTAGACAAGCATTAGCATAGTGCCTAATCTGACTGCACTTGAAGCATGTAGGGCCTGTCTTCTGTCCTGTAGGCCTTGCCGGGGTGCTAGTGGGGGCAGCCTGACAAGTGTGAGGTGTCTGCGGAGTCCCCTGTGGAGCATACTGAGCTAGATGTGGTCCTCCCCCTAGATGAGCTGGGGTACCCTGAGGTGGAACGTAGCGAGTACGAACAATGCTGCTACCTTGTCCCTATGCAATGGTCATCCTCTTCAGATCTCCCAGTTGAACACGCTTGTGTTCAATAGCAAGAGCTTTATCTAGCAGCCTCTGGAATGATGGAAATGTGTGAGAAACCAATGCATACTGTAGTGGCCCATTGAGTCGTCCTATGAAGTGCTCTTGCTTCCTTTCATCATCAGCCACCTCATCAGGAGCATATCTTGACAGTTGAATGAATTTGTCACGGTACTTGCTGACAGATATGTTGCCTTGCTTCAATGACAGAAACTCCTTCTTCTTGATCTTCATTAATCTAGTAGGAATGTGGTAGTTTCTGAACTGAGTTGTGAATTCCGCCCAAGTAGTAGTGTTAGTAGCATCATGGGAAGCAACATAAGAATCCCACCAGTCAGCAGCAGGACTACCTAGACGACCAGAAGCATATAGAACCTTCTCCCGGTCAGAGCATTGGGCGATGTTGAGCATCTTCTCAATTGACTTCAACCAATCATCGGCATGGAGTGGATCTGGAGAGCTGGCGAAGGTAGGCGGCTTGTGGCTCATAAATTCCCGGTGCTTATCCCAGGGTGGAAGTGGAGGTGGTGGTGGTGGCAGTGGTGCTTGCTGCTGTTGCACCCTCCTCTCCTGGCGTATCTCCTCTCTCTCCTAGCGCATCTCTTGGCATTCTTGCTGCATATGTGCATGCATTTCTGCCATAGTATCTGCCATCTGCTGCATTATCCGCATCTGGGCAGTAACTGCGGGATTAGCTCCGGCTGGTGGAGTGGAGGATCCATCTCAGGTTGTTGTTGTGGTTGTCTGAATATCCTCTGAGTGTGTCGATTGGGAGGTAGATCAATTCCACCACCCTTTCTGGTATTGACCATTTGAGTTAGAAACATATGGTAAGAAAGAAAGGATTGTAGACAAGGCAGTAATTACGAAGCATGTTATTTTGGGGGATTTATTAGCTAAGTGTGTCGCCTACTAAAGCTAATTCATTACCTTATGGTGGTACATGATAAGATGCCCAACTACACTATTCCAATCAATCAAAGAAGCAAATCAGGCATTATCATCAGAACAATCATCCCACATAGAAAATAGTTTTAATTTTGTCTTAGGCCTCCTATCTCTTAAAAAGGTCATAGATGTAGGATTCTAAGGTGTGAAATCCTCCTTGTCTTAGAATAGAAAAGGTAAGAATAATCAGAGTAGAACAGTAGAAGGTGACACAGGATCAAGGAAAGTATAGAAAGAATCAGAGTAAGGTAAGTTGGTAAGGGTTTTGTCCATTTCTATCTAGGTTTCGTCCTACAGTCAACATTGGCTCTGATACCACTTCTGTCACACCCGGATTTAAGGGATAAAGCCGGGTGCATCTCATATGTGCGCCAAGGAAGAACAACACACATATAACAGAATGCATAGAGATAAATGTCATAAATATCATGAATGTACTTATTACATAGCGGAAGTCTTACAAAATATATGATAAAATAAAGCGAACTAAATATTATTCCCTGGCGCCACAAAGCTGACTGGGAGACGCCACTTAGATCAAGTCAAAAGCCTCAGTGTTAGGAGGCTCCTCTTCGACCACCTGTTCTTCTCCTATGGGGGGTGTGAGACAGCAAGAGTGAGCTCACATACGTTCATAGCTTAACAAGTTGTGGGGAATAATGTGCATGAACTCACCAAATGTGGGAGTCAATATGAAGTGTAAGGCTGATCAACAAAATAAAGGTTGAAGCTGAGCATTGCTTTTATAAGTTGGTCAAAATTTTATTAGCAGTTACTAAGTGTAAGTGAATACCAAACCATAGTAATAATAAATAAAAGTAATAATAAAATAATCCCAATGCGATGCAAATGACAAATTGAATTTTAATTCCATAGATTAATCATGTGAGGGTCCAAGTTGCTCATGACCGTGAGCACGGCTAGTATACCAGTTTTACATTCTACAGAGGTTGCGCATCTTTACCCACAAGTCATGTTACCCATCTGCCAAGAGACGGCCAATCCCATACACCTCTACTGAGGAGGCGAGGCAGGGTAGCACTACGAGGCCTTTACAAAGTTCCACTAGCTTCAGAAAACCCGCTACAGTTTATAGGAAGCTCCATTGCAGGAATCCCTTGCCTGACCGCCATCGCAGCAAAATCAACGCAAGGACCTCCCAACACTGACCACTCCCCTATTGCCCTTGCCCCTATCGGGTAAGGTAGTCATCCACTAGCTTTCCTAGTTAATCAGACAAGGGCATCCCATACTACCCATGTGGTAGCACTGTTTTCCCGGGTGGTCGCTCCATGATCCCATTAACATAATGATCTTAACATGAACAATAATAATAAACTGATAATAAAGGTGTAATCATGAATAATGTATCTCCATACCCAAAACCACATAAAGCAATAGCAAGTACTACCCAAAAATATTCATTGGTAAAACAAGGTATAAAGATAGCCAAGACTAGGGTAACCTATTGGATCCCATCAAAATTAACCTATGCAGATCATTATGATTAATAAGAACATGACTGGGTAAAAATATGTGATCAAGGACACAACTTGCCTTCAATGAGCTCCTGCTCAGCAACTTCTATCTGCTGAACCTCAGGATCCATAGTAGCTTGCTCGTCTACTCGCATCAATACAAACATACATAGTATAGCAAAAATTAACATCACACCGACCATGTAAACAAGATACATAATAATAATCCACACATTAAAATAAGATCCTAGGAACATGAATCATTAATTTTGGAGTTATAGATTTTAAGTTATGAATTTCTAAAGGTTTTATGTTTTTACTACAAGATTAACTAAGAAATAAATTTTATTACTGTTTCCATGCCAAAATAGAAGCACTACGTAATAAACAATAATTTTATAAAATTATAGAAATTGGAATGAGTTAATTTGAACAAAGTATGAATTTTCTATGAATTTAACAAGTTCTAACAATTATTTTCACATAAAAAATCATTTTCTATTTACTTTTACTGGGTTTTTCTAATTCCTGGACCAGGCGCGTAAAACCAGAGAGTGCAGGGGCCTCTGCATAATTGTTCCTAAGACTTAGCGCACTATTAAACTGGACTGCAGGTTGTTTTCCGTGTTTCCCGAGGGCTCTTGTGCAAAATGAACTAGCAAAAGGGTATGGGTGATTCTCGGCCGTTGGATTAAAAGCCGAGCGTCCAGATTAAATTATAACCCTCGCAAACCTGTATGCTGCTGTGGCCGTTGGATCCAGGATCGAGGATCCAGATTTAGTTATCCCAGTTCCAATCCCTACCGCACGATGCGAGGTCGATGGTTCAGATCCAATGCATCGAAACGGTATGCAACCATCTCATCCTCACCGTCAGTGATCGATCCAGCGGCTCAGACACCTCCTACACCGTAACATGATCTGGACCGCTGATCTGTTGATCAACCGTCTACCTCTCGTCGTCTTCCCCCAGCCAAAAATCCCCAAATGCGCGGTGGCGACGAGAACCACCGCCGGCGATACCATTCTCAGGCCCCGGCGCACCATACTCCAATTAACTAGTTCTACACGTCGCATTAAACAGGCGGACATGGCTGAGGTTTCCATACCTAGAATTGGAGACTCGACGATGCAAGACACGGTATGAGGCGGATCCGTGGTGGCGATGTGGTCACGATGAGCAATTCACCTGATCCCAGTGCACAGATGCCTTCACCGAGACAACAAACGCTCACCCTGATGTCCAATGCGGCTCTGCGGCACCAACCTGAAGCCCAATTGGCGGCGCCGAGCAATTCTCGATGTCGCCCGAGCTCTATGACCTCCGCTACCCACGGCAATTCGTCCCTGCTGAGGTGCTAAGGTTTGGCGGCTGGGGAAAAAGGTGTGCACGACCTGGGCCATCTTCTCCCCCTCCTTATACGCGAAAAGAGCCACCGGTTGACCGAGTTGGGCGTGCTTCGTGCGTGGAGGCTGTGGCGGGAGCTTCACGCAGTTGGTTTCCGAACGGGCTGACAGCTGGAGCCTACTAGCCAGCGAGTCGCGAGGGAAGAGAGAAAGGGGCGGCGGGTCCCACGCGAAGTGAGCCAACACAGGCGCAACGTGGGCGCGGCGTGCGACTTGGGTGAGTATGACGGGCTGGGCCCGCATGTCGGCGTGCGTTTCAGCTAGTTGGACTGCGCAGGGAAGTGTAAGGTTTGTCGGCCGAATTCATTGGCTTAGGCCCAATCGGGCACATCAGTATTTTTCTTTTATATTTTCATTTTCCTATTTTGTCTTCTTTTTAGTTTGAATTCCAAATTCAAAACCTCCATTTGAATTCAACTTTGTGGCACATTTGTACTCAGACTAATGTTAAATTTAATCTTACCAAAATGGGATGAAGTTATCCAATTAAAATTTTTATTTTGTATTAAATAACATCTCTTTCTTTCCCTCTCAATTTTCCATTTCTATTTCCAAATCTTGATTTCATTTTAGGTGTTGATCTAAACTTAAATTTTATAATATTTTTATTACTAGTATTTTTATTATGAAATACACAAACAATTAAACTCCAGCATGATGCATGGCTTTCCTTTTTATGATTTAGTAAAGAATTACCTTTTTAATTATGTTCAGCCACATGGCTCAAAAAGTAAATGGCAAATCATATAAGGAGATCCTCCGAAGCCCGTAGTCATCTCAAAATACCTGTAAGCTTCCTCCCTTCTCTGGCGGAAATCATTGTCAGCTCGGATGTACTCATCCATCTTCTGGAGAAGCTTCTCCAAGTTTTGTGGTGGCTTCCTTGCAAAATATTGTGCTGTCGGTCCTGGATGGAGCCCCTTGATCATGGCTTCGATGATGATCTCATTAGGCACCGTTGGTGCCTAGGCTCTGAGTTGCAAGAACCTTTGGACGTTTGTCTGCAAGTACTTCTCATGGTCTTGCGTGCACTGAATAGAGCTTGAGCAGTCACTGGCTTTGTTTGGAAGCCCTGGAAGCTTGTGACTAGCATATCCTTCAGTTTCTACCACGAAGTGATTGTTCCCGGCCAAAGAGAAGAATACCAAGTCTGAGTCACACTCCTGACTGCCATGACGAAGGACTTTGCCATGACAGCAGTGTTGCCACCATATGATGATATGGTTGCTTCGTAGCTCATGAGGAATTGCTTCAGTTTGGAATGCCCATCATACATGGGGAGTTGTGGCGGTTTGTATGAAGTGGCCATGGGGTAGCCTACAACTCTGCTGTCAGGGGAGAAGCATCATCAAAAGCAAAGTTACCATGGTAAAGGTCATCATACCATCCATCATCGTTAATTGGAGTTTCTTGACGAAGCTCTCTATGTTGAGGCCCTCGCCCTTGATCGTCCTAAGCGATAGGCGCATTTCTTCAGCGGCTTCGTAAATCTTTCTCTAAAGTTCGGCTAGCCAAAGCATCTTCTCCCTTTTCATCTGTACTTGCTGATGTATCGCTTCTAGGTCTCTGATTTCCTGGTCCAACTCCTCCTGAGGTGTTGGGCTGGTAGCTTTTCTTTTTTGGCTCCTAGCTTCTCTCAGTGAGAGTGTCTCCTGATTGGTGTCCAGTGGCTACAGGGTAGCCCCTAGCGTTGTTGCCTTCTTCGGCGGCATGACGAAGGCGAACGCTTGTCGAAGGTTGTGGAAGTGAGTTCACCGGAGGTGGGCGCCAATGTTGGTCACTTGTTCTCAAATGCTGTGAATCAAGAACAAGGCAACACAATGATTAAGTATTAAGGACCTTCGTCTTCCAAAGCATTATCTCCCCATGGACACAATGATCATCAGACGAAGGTCATGGAAGACATGTTTTCATCATATTATAGATAAACAAGAATGCAAAGAGATGAAAACAACAAGTATAACTCATTGACTTGTTCTTATTTACGTTTCATAAAACATGTAAGAATGTCAACAGAATTTATAATACATGGATACCTTTGGCTAGCTCGAAGGTGTTGATGCGAGAAGGATTACAAATCAGCGTGAACAGTATGGTGCTACTATTCATCTATTTATAGGCACGAGACGTAGCCTGCGTAAAAGTACATTTATGTCTTTGACATTTACTTATGATCGTAACATAAATTATTAAGGACTAAGTAGTATTTTTCCCTTTCGGTCAGCATCATCATCAGTCTTCATCACCGTTATAAGCCGAAGCTATTACTCTATCCATAGCTTCGGCGTTTATTCTTATCATCCTTAGATCATATCTTCATCTCGTACACCTTCATCATTAGAGAAAGACTTCTATCCTGAAGACGAAGCTCCCTGTAATAGTTCATACTGAAAACAAATGGTCAATTATGTTTTTGAGGACCTTCGGAAGAGGAAGGCCCCCAACAAATACTGACATGGAAATCTTAGCCGGTGGCTTTGTTCTAAGGATATCTTGTGAATGCCTCATAATGGATCCCTAACCATTAACCTCGGCAGTGTTTATGGGTCCGTACAACCTAGGCTAGATGGGATAC
The DNA here is from genome assembly GCA_029449295.1 of Zea luxurians. Classification (NCBI taxonomy): domain Eukaryota; kingdom Viridiplantae; phylum Streptophyta; class Magnoliopsida; order Poales; family Poaceae; genus Zea; species Zea luxurians. The sequence continues at coordinate 1,219,174 of JAOPSE010000108.1, read as the reverse complement.
ATGGCTTATGGGTAAAGTTGTATCACCTCTGCAGAGTGTAAAACTGATATGTCAGTCGTGCTCATGGTTAAGAGCAACCTGGACCCTCACATGATAACTGAACTTAAAGATGGAAAATAAATCGTGATCCAATGATTTATAAATGGTTTGCTTAAGTGGTTTCACTTAAGTGTTTTTGAGATATAATCATGTACTTATGTTTATTTGGGAATTTTGGGATACACTTTCAATTAGTAAGTTAGGCGTTGTTAATAGAATATTGACCAACTAAAATGCATACCGCTTATTCATAGCCTACCTTGTTAAACTTGCATTACTCCTCCCACTTGCTGAGCACCAACCATAAGTGAGCTCACCCCTTGCTAATATTTTGATCAGAGGGTGATGAAGAAGACTTTGCCGAAGATGTTGACGAGTACTAAGTCTAACGATGCGCCAGTCATCTTCCTGTGGAAGATCGCCCACGTTATATCCGCTATACTTTGATGATGAAACTATTTAAGACATTTATGTCTGGATGATGTAATAAAGTTATTATACTCTCTTTACGCCTTTATTGAATTGTCTTTTGATATATTACACTTGTGACGTCAACATATGTGTGGAAAATGGATCCTAGCACACATGCTATGCATTCGGTTTTGGCCCTAAAACCGGGTGTGACAGAAGTGGTATCAAAACTATGCTGACTCTAGGTCGTTAGACTAGTTAGAAATGGAAAGCCCAGTCTGTTCAAAATATACTTATTTTGCTCTTACAAATTCATTTTTATTAATCGTGCCTCTTTAAAATTCAATTAAGGTGACACTTTCTCTTGTAGATGGTGCATACTATCCAGACCACCCATGTGAACACCAACTATATCCCTCCACCACGGCAGGCTCCGGTCTACCCAGTGGTAGTAGAGAAAGTCCCTATGGATCTTCACCACCTTCGCGAGGAGAATGGAGTGATTTTGGAGGACAGCTCAGAGGAGATTTTGGTGACCCACCATGTTGTCAGAGTCACTAGCCTTTGTAGTTGGAGCTTCATCTTCGGTACCACCGGGACTAGTAGCTCAAGCCCTGGCTCCTGGAGGTGATCAACCAGATGATTCTGGTGATGGTGGAGATGATGATGATGATGATGATGATGAAGAAAACAACAACGAAGAAGCCAATAATGAGCAGGGGGACAACTTTGTTGGGTTATGGCCTATCACCGAGCATTACACCTCAATGTTTAAGACGGGGCACTTCCCAAACCTGCTATAGAATGTACTGCATGCGCTAGGAACCTACGTCGGACCTCTATTTGACACAAGGCGAGTGTATGAGCCTCCTCGGGCTTGTTACTACATCACTCGCCTACATATCAGAGTGATGGATGTAGGAGACAGAGGTTTTAGAACTCTATCAGCCCATGAGTCTCTGACGCTACTGTCTACCTACGCTGCTTCGGCCAGCAATGCTGCTAGAAGAGCTCTATGATCTCTCAGCCACACTTATCGGCAGCAGCTGGACGACACGGAGTACATACATCTTCCTCTACGTCTTCGTGGGGAAAAGCAGACATGTGTTGTTCTAGGTGAAGATGGAGAAGATCGCGTCAACACCCTAGTAGGTGTGGTGGCAGGTCTTAACACTAACCTATACAGTGCTACCCTGGATCTCTCAAGGGTACATGGAAAACTTGAACAAGCACATGCTAGGTTTGCAGCCCTCGAAGCTCAGGTCGAAGGAAGAAATCCACCGGAAGCCCAAGTCCCTGTCATAGCTGTGTCCCCGCCCCACAAGAGGATTCGCTATGGAGCCCCAGGATCTATCACCAGACTACTCTAAATTTATAAGTCATATTGTAATAAGTTCGATTTTGCGATTAGACGATGAAACCCTCTATGATATTATTATAATAACAACCATGTGATGGTGATGTTTGCATAATGTTTGATTTGGATTCTTGCTTGAGTGCAATGTTCTTATGGAATGATGGCCATAAGAACATTTAAAATTAACGAACAATCTTAAATTTAGTTAAAAGCTATTCCCCCTAGAATTTTTCTCTACTCTTCACTTATCTAAATGATGCACTTTCTAACCAACCAGATGGTGAACGATCGCCCAGGTCCTAGAAGCACTCGTAATCAGCGTGCTGGTCAGCATTTGTCACCACCACCACCCAACCCAACAATGGAGCAGTTCATTGCCACGCAGATGCAACTTCTCATTTGATTTTATGAGTCATCATCCCCCTGCATTTTCTCATTTGATTGATCCCTTGGATGCCGATGACTGGCTTATGGTCATAGGAAAGAAGTTGGACATTACGTAGTGCAACGACTAAGAGAAGCTCTTGTATGCTTCTGGAAGACTTGAAGGCGTCGCGTCCGACTGGTGGGATGTTTTCACTACGGCACATGCGAATGCAGACACCATAACTTGGCAGAAATTTTAGGAGAACTTCCGTGCTCACCATATTCCCTCGAGAATAATGAAACTTAAGAAGAAGGAATTCTTATCCCTCACCCAAGGAGATATGTCCATTAGTGAATACCGGGATCATTTCACCCGACTTTCTCGCTATGCATCGGAAGAAGTTGACACAGATGAGAAGCGCCAAGAGCGATTCTTAGAAGGACTGATTGGACCATTAAACTATCAGCTACAGAGCCACAGTTACCCCAATTTCCAAACTCTACTTAACAAGGCCATTGGCCTAGAAAGCAAAAGAAGGGAATTGTCAGACCATAATCGGAAATTCCAGGGACAGTCCAGCCGGAATACCCGATAAAACAACTCTCAAGGTTCTTAGTTTCGCTCTGGAAATCAGAGTGCAAATAATAATTATCAAATGCGACGCTCTGGACAGCAAGGATAGAGAAGCAACCAATACCAGAACCAACAGAGGAACAATTCTCAGACCGGTCAAAGGTCTAGTGGTTATCAGCGGAATCGTCAAGGAAGTGCCGCGAACACAACGACTAGAAATAACAATACAACTACTCTAGTCCAACCTAGTGGATGCTTTAAGTGTGGAGAAATTGGTCATTACGCTAACAATTGCCCTAAGCGCAACCCACAGACACCCTAGAGGAATAATAGTCAATGAGTTGATCAGAATACACGTGCTCGTGGTACTGCACAGAACAAGACTCCGTAGAACCAGAGTATGGAAAGAATTAATCATGTGACAGCAGAAACAGTTCTAGAGGATGCCAACGTGGTGCATGGTATGTTCCTTATTAACTCCATACCTACATCAGTTTTATTTGATTCTGGAGCATGTCACTCTTTCGTAACAAAGTCATTTGTGGAAAAGCATAATATATCAAACTATCCTTTGAAGTGGAAACTATTAATTAGATCACCAGGAGGTGAACTTAGAGCCACTCAATCATGCCCTCAGACTAAGCTTGAGATTAGAGGAATAAGCTTTCTAGTAGAGCTGATAATCTTGGAATCGAGTGGAATCGATGTGATACTTGGAATAGGCTACTTAACCAAGTATGATGGAGTAATATCTTGTGCTAAAAGGATGGTTACATTAACCAGTCCGCAAGGAGAAAGAATTGAAGTCAATGGTAGTATGCCAGCTGCAACAGAAGCCATGGTAAATCAATTAGAGGAGAAATATTTGGAACACATCAGAATAGTGTGTGAATACCCAGAAGTATTTCTGAAGGAATTACCAGGTATGCCACCTGATCGTGACATAGAGTTTTCTATTGAATTATTGCTCGAAACTGCACCTATTTCAAAAAGACCTTATAGAATGGATGTCAAAGATTTAGTTGAACTGAAGAAACAAATAGAAGAATTACTAGGAAAAGGTTTTATTCGCCCAAGTTTGTCTCCTTGGGGAGCCCCAGTTCTGTTTATGAAAAAGAAAGATGGTTCAAGAAGAATGTGTGTTGATTATAGGAGTTTGAATGAAGTGACCATCAAGAACAAATATCCCTTGCCTCAGATTGAAGATTTGTTTGATCAGATGAGAGGAGCTAAGATATTCTCGAAAATAGATCTACGATTAGGGTATCATTAGTTGAAGATTCGAACTGAAGACGTACCTAAGACAGCCTTTACTACAAGATATGGACTATATGAGTTTTTGGTTATGTCATTTGGATTAACCAATGCATCGGCTTACTTTATGAACTTGATGAATAAAGTATTCATGAAGTATCTTGACCAGTTTGTGCTTGTATTTATCGACGACATACTAGTATACTCTCAGAATGAAGAAACACAAGAAGATCATCTAAGACTAGTTATGAGAAGCTTCGTCACAATCAATTATATGCAAAATTCTCAAAGTGTGATTTTTGGCTGAAGGAAGTCGCTTTCCTAGGTCATATTATCACAAATGGAGGAATCAAAGTAGACCCCGGTAAAATAAGTGAAATATTAAATTGGAAGCAACCAACAGATGTGTCCAAGATCAGGAGTTTTCTTGGATTAGCAGGATATTATAGAAGATTCATTGAAGGCTTCTCCAAGATAGTGAAACCCCTTACTTCACTGCTGGAGAAAGGTAAAGAGTTTAAGTGGGATTATGCATGTCAGAAATGTTTTGATGAATTAAAGGAAAAGCTAACCACCGCACCAGTTATGGTAATGCCTGATACAAAGGATTTGACGTGTATTCTGATGCATCACATCTAGGACTTGGATGTGTATTAATGCAAGAAGGAAAAGTAATAGCTTATGCCTCATGGTAGTTGTGGAAGCATGAAAAGAATTATCCTACGCATGATTTGGAATTAGCTGCCGTAGTGCACGCTTTGAAGATTTCGAGACACTACATGATTGAAAACAAGTGTAAAATCTTCGCGGATCACAAAGCTTGAAATACATATTCACTCAGAAAGAACTCATTCTAAGACAGAGAAGATGGCTTGAGTTAATCAAATATTATGATCTAGATATATAGTATCACCCAAAAAAAGCAAATGTAGTGGCAGATGCTTTGAGCCGTAAAGGTCAAGTGAACAGTATTACTACCTATTTGATGCCTCAAGAATTATGTTGAAAATTGGAACAACTTAATCTTGGTATGCTTAATAATATGGAAGCAACAATTATGGAAGTGGAATTTTGGAAACATCTCACAGAATTACTCGGAGTAAAGTTATCAACATGTGCAAAGTTCAGTGGAGTCACCATTCGGAAGATGAGGCCACTTGGGAAAGAGAAGATGAACTCAGAGTAGAATTCCCCCAGCTATTTTCAGAAGCTCCTTAATCTCGAGGACGAGATTCTTTTTAGAGGGTAGGTTTGTAACACCTCAAAACCATCAACTAAAAATAATGCATTTAAATTATAGTAATGAGTATAGTAAAGATTTTTTTTAAAATCAAGTGTTTGATCTTATTTACCTTTAGAATAATTTTTTTTCTCATAATTGATCGATGATTGTTTTTATAAAATTTCTTTTATATGAAAACCCAATTAATGAATATGAGAACTTTGCTCCAAAAATAAATACTTTAATGGTAATATTTTTGGTATAATTATTATGAATTTTCAGAAATATTTAAAAATATATTTTTTGGGATATAAGGATAAAAAAAATAAAAGGCCAAACCCTAGCCGGATCGGCTGAACCGGCCCACCAACCGGCCCAACAGCGCCCCCACTCCCCCTCCCTCTCTCACCGCCATGCGGGCCTGGTCATCTCCCTTCTCCATCCGCGCCGCCGTCATGCCCTTCACACGCGTGCGCGCTCGGCTGCGCGCCAACCGAACCAACCCCATTCCGCCAGAGCCGCCCCACCGGCCCCTTCGACTCCCCGTGCCAGAAACCGCCGGCGCCCTTCCCGTTCCTCTTCCCCCATTCACTCTCCACTCACTCCAGGTAACAACCACCATTAATGGCCATTGATGGAGCCATCGGCCGCCTCTCCCTCTCCCTGGCGCCCTCTCCTCTCCCCCTCCTCCTCTATAAAGGGAAGTCGAGCCCTCCTCTCTTCCTCCCCTGCCCAAGCTCTCCCTCACCTCTCCCTCACTCGCGCCCTCACCAAACCAGCCACCAGAGCACCGTTCGCCGCCATCTGTGGAGCTCACCTGAGCCCTCCCCGGCTGCGCCCTCACCGTGTCGAGCCCCTGCCTCTCCGGAGCCGCGCTATCACACCTGGATTTAAGGGACAAGCCGGGTGCATCTCATACATGCGCCAAAGGAGACAACATATATAATAACAGAGTGTATAGAGATAAATGTCACAATATCATCAGAGTACTTATTACATAGCAGAAGTCTTACAAAATAATAATATAAAACGAACTAAAGTCCATCCTTGGCGCCATAAAGTCAATTAGGAGATGCCACCTAGATCAGATCAAACTCCTCATTGTGTGGCTCCTCTTGAACCACCTGTTCTTCTCCTATGGTGGGGTGTGAGACAGCAAGGGTGAGCTCACACATGTTCATCGCTCAACAAGTTGTGGAGAATAATGTGCATGAACTCACCAAAGGTGGGAATTCATGTGAAGTGTGAGGCTGATCAACAAAATAAAGGTTGAAGCTGAGCATTGCTTTTAAAGTTGGTCAAAGTTTTATTAGCAGTTACTAGATGTAAGTAAATACCAAACCATAATAAGAATAATAGAACAAAATTAATAAATAATCCCATGCAAATGCAAATCACAAATTGAATTTAAGTTACATAAATTTGTGAGTGTCTGAGTCGCTCGTGACCGTGAGCACGACTAGTATACCAGTTTTACACTCTGAAGAGGTTGTACCCTGTACCCACAAGTCATGTTACCCATCTACCAAGAGACGACCAATCCCATACACCTCTACTGAGGAGGCAAGGCAGGGTAACACTACGAGGCCTTTACAAAGTTCCACTAGCTTCAGAAAATCCGCTACAGTTTATGGGGAGAGCACTTGCAAGAATCCCCGTCTGACCGCCATCGCAACAAAATCAACCTGAGAACCTCCCTGCATGCAACTCCCCTACTGCCCTTGCCCCTTTTGGGTAAGATAGTCTTCCACTAGCCTTCCTAATTAGTTAGCCAAGGGGTCCCATTCCTCCCTTGTGGTGGCACATTTTCCCCGGGTGGTTCTCCATGTTCCCATTAACATAATGATCTTAACATGAATAGTAAATAATAAACTGATAACAAAAGTGTGAACATGAGTAGTGTATATCTCTATACCCAAAACCACATAAAGCAATAGCATATACTACCCAAAAATTTAGTGCTAAAACAAGGTATAAAGATAGCCAAAACTAGGGTAACCTATTGGATCCCATCAAATTAACCTATGCAGATCATTATGATTAATAAGAACATGACTGGGTAAAAGGAAGTGATCAAGGGCACAACTTGCCTTCAACGAGCTCCTGCTCAGTAACTTCTATCTGTTGAACCTCAGGATCCACAGTAGCTTGCTCGTCTACTCGCATCAGTACAAACATACATAGTATAGCAAAATTAACATCACACCAAAGATGTAAACAAAATACATAATAAAATCTACACATTAAAATAAGATCCTAGGAACAGGAATAATTAATTTTGGAGTTATGGATTTTAAGTTATGAATTTCCAAAGGTTTTATGTATTTGATACAAGATTAACTAAGAAATAAATTTTATTACTGTTTTCATGTCAAAACAGAGACACCAGGTGATAAAAATAATATTACAAAATTATAGAAACTGGAATGGATTAATTTGGACCTAATATGAGTTTTCTATAAATTATTCAAATTCTAGGAATTGTTTTCATATTAAAAACCCATTTTCTAATTCATTTTCCTGGTTTCCCAAATCCCTAGACTGCGCCTCAAATTCCAGAAAGGCCAGGGGCTCTGGTGCAATAGTTCCAAGACTCACTGAACACTGGTGCTGGACAGCGGGTTGATTCCTAGGTTTTCTAGGGTCTCTTATACAAATGTGCACGACCAAAGGGGTATTGGCTGATTACAGCCGTTGGATCAACAGCCGATGCGTCAGATTAGATCCCAGACTTCACGAATTGGTATGCAATCTAGGCCCTCGGTTTTGGATCTGACGACTTAGGTTTCAAATAGTAAGATCTAGCCGTAGCCACTGGATTTGTGATCCACGGTCCAGATGCTCCACGCGCGAAAGGTTACGTAGGATCTAATCTAGGTCGTTGCTACGGAGATGAACGGCAAACGCAGGTTCTCTCCATACCAGCCCTCGAGGAGGTACTCACCGAGGATTATCCACGACGAAGCGCTACCCACGGCGATTGGCGGAATCGCAGTGGAGTTTTGACTCCGGCGAGGAATTGATGTCTTTCTGGTAGACACCAACACCACCCAAAGTCCGCACCAGAATCCTTCCACCTAGGCATCCCTCTGGTGCTACCCCAAGAAGTTGAACCCCGGCGAGGAAACAAAATCCCGCAGCGACTTCAATCCCGCCCAAATTCGGCTCTCTACGCTCGATCTCACCGGTTGTGCGTAGCGCAAATGGGAAGGGGAGGAGAGAGAAACCCGCGACATGGTAATATAGGTGAGTTGAGTCTGTTGTAGCGCCGCAATTCACCTGGGAAAATCGCCACGGCCCTCGCTCAATCCACCACGATCCATTGCAGCAACAATGGATCTGACCGTCCGATCCCACGTGCTGGCGACCCGAGCTGCGTGTCTGCCAGGTGGGTCCACGAGGCCAGCGGCTGAATGCATTAGGCGCAACTGTCTGAAGGGACCTGAATGCCAGCGAATGGAGCAATGTAAGCGTGAGGGAGGGGAGGCTGGACAGTGGGGCCCTTGGGTCGGTGTCACACTCGGTTTTGGAAGGCAAACCGAATGTGAACCATGTACGTGCCAGGATCAGAAATTCACGTACACAACGATTACATAATTGAACATCATCACACAATGCTCAAAGTAAATAGCGGAAAGGTACTTTATTACATCAAGATGTCCAAGACATCCATACATAATGATTGTCTTTAACAATAACAACAAAGTACGGAAAACGAAACGTAGAAGATAAGCCTACATAGGCAGTCCTCCATGTTGCCAGCATCACCTCCTAAGCACTGAGTACAGTGGGGACAACCTGGGGTGGGGGTGGTTTGTAAAGCAAGGGTGAGTACACATCAACGTACTCAGCAAATGTCCCATTTGGCTAAAGTGGACTAGCTGTATGTGGGGTTGAGGTTAAGCATTTGCTTTTAGTTAGTCAAACATTTATTACTATTAGTAGAGCCAAATTTTAGTAATAAACTCGGTTATTACCCAATAGTAATCCCTCCAAGAGGAAATACCAGGGATCAAAATTATAACCAACATTAATAACCATCATTATAAAAGTAACCAAAGTTCTTCTAATTCAAGAGGATCCCAAGGCTGCTCTTAACCGTGAGCTCGGCTGATATACCAGTTTCTAACACTGCAGAGGTTGCACACTTTACCCACAAGTCGTGATCCCTTTATGCCTCGGGTCGATAAAACCTTCAAACACTACCAAGGTGAGTCGGCAAGGTTTCACTATGTAGCCTTTACAAAGACTCCCCTGGTGCATAGCTACTCGTTAGGTTTCTCTAGTCGTACAAACGCAGTACACCTCCCCAAGGTGGGTGACTAACAAACCAAATCAAATGAACCTCTGCACCCCCATTGGCAGAGCGAGCAGTACGCCTCGACCCCCATTGACGGCCCTCAAGCAAAGCCAACTACACCCCTAGGTTCATCTAATTAATCAGCTAAGGGCGTCCAATTCCACCCTCATGGTTGCACTGTTATCCCGGTTGGTCACTCCACGAACAAGTCCTTATGGGGAGGTACTTAGGAAAATGGCCTGAGTCCCCTAAAGTGTCACAATATCATCATCGGGATAATATCATCGTATCATAAATAATCACATCATGTTCATTGATTAAGTTAAAGCAATAACATAAAGCTAACCATGATAAACCTAATAAGGTAAACAAGGGTAAGGTAAATACAGACTAGTTAATCCTTAGGTTTAGATAATGTAATGCAGGACAGTGAATTATAAAGTAAGTAGGACATAATAGGTTAGAGGACACTTGCCTTCACCAGGTTGTTGCTCAAGAAGGTCTTCAGCAACACACTCAGGAACCACGGACTACTCGTTGTCTAAACAAAGCGATCATACATTCAATACAATTGGAAATGACAAATAAACAGCACACCAAACATGTACAAACATTGGAGTACATCTCAAAAAGGCATAGTACCAAATAAGGAAGAATGGGATCTAAGTATAACATGAACCAATTTCATTTAGAAATAGATTATTCTTTAAGTGTTGTCCATAATTACATAACCTAATTCTATTCATTTTACTGTGACCTAAAAGTTAGACCAGAGATGAATTCATGAAATTCTTATCATTAATCTCACAAGACTAAATATATTTTAACCTGTAGGGTTTTCCTTTTATTTATTTTATTAAACAAATAAATCTACACATATACTAGTTCATAATTAACCATAAAATTAGAATGTGCAGATAGTAAATGGAACTAATTTATTTAAACCGAGAATATTCCTATGAACATTTTGCAATTTGAATCACTAAATTTGGGCTTCATATGCAAAAGATATGAAATAAACAAGTTTGGGAATTTAAAATATGAAAATAGGTCAAATTCTATAATTATTTAAAAGCCTAGGGTTCAATCTGCAAGATTACAGGGGCCTGCGCGCGAAAACCATGGACGACGAGTTTATTTCCTAAAACCCGAGGATCTCTTAAGCAAAACTACACGCGAAGGGGTATCAGATGATCTCAACCATCAGATCAGAGATCGACAGACAGGATTAGATCCACGAGCGAGGGCGCGCGCGGGCGAGTGAGGCGCTGACAAGCGGGCCAGCGCGTCAGCGACCGAGGGGAGGGGGCGCGATGACCGGTTGGACCTAGCGTGTGACGGAACCTCCCAAGTCATTAGGCCCACCTACAGTTGTCCTTATCCGACGGACCTCGGACAACCCTGTAGATGCACATAATTACTCGACAAGTTCGGTATTTGTATCCTTTTCCTTTCCCAAGAGCGTTTCACCTGTCACGCAGATATTATGACACATTGGAGGAACGAATAAGCAAAAGCGAATTACAATAACTTAGTTTACATTCATTAAAATATAGAAAGAGTGTTATTATTATTACATCACCAGGATATAAGAGTGCATAGGTATTATTATTACAAGCTTGGGAGGCAAAAACCCCTCCCACATAAAAAGTATATTGTTTTTCAAAAGGAAGGACCACGTCCTTCCGCATCCACATTACTGTTGAGGTTCGTCCTGCAAAAATAGCAAAAGTCTGTTGTTTCATCACCTACAACAACATGGGTTCGAAAACCCTAAGTACGAAGTGTACTTTCGCAAGTCTTACCCATCAAAATAAAAGACTCTCAAGGATATGCTGGCTTAAGGGAGTCAAGGAAAGGCTTAATCAAGAATCAAGACTCTGTTTGCAAAAATGCTTACTAATATTGGATACTTAAAAATCCAGTTTTATTAGACGATTAAGTCATTACCTGTTACTATAGTTCTTTCTACCCTAGTTCAAGCACTTGCATTGCGTGTTTTTGCCACGGAGGGTACCTGTCACTAGAGTTCTTTCTACCGTCCAGCCTCTTGCCACGGAGGGTACACGCTACTCTCGCCATCGCTCCACTCCTATTGCGTGTTGTCCTTTTCTGGTATTAGTCTGCCCGAGGCAAAGCTTACCCATGACGAGGCATGTGACCAGTTAAAGGGTCCTCGGTCAGCAGGCCCACATCGACACGGTCCTTAAGCGACTCAGATGGAGACACTACACCGAGACTCTCTTCTCATGCAAGTCACCCGCCCGGTCTCAGCTTTATTATTTTCAACCTAAAGTTTGGTACCTGGCAGAGGTACATCTTTTCCAATGTTGAACCCATCATGGCCATGATGGATCCACCATCAAGTTTTATTTTTGAAAATCATTCCATCCCACTTGAAGCATCATCTTTTGTTAAAAACAAAACATTTTGTTTTTCTAAAGCAAGGCTAAGCATCATAAAAACCTTTTCATAAAATAGGTAATCAAGGAATGGTAACCAGTTCCAAGGAAGGGAATGCAGTAATTGGTTTAACACACAACTCCTATCACCTAATGCATCAAGCAAGTGAGAAAGATTTTAAAATAGCAAGGAGGTGGCAAATGCACCGGGGCTTGCCTTGTGTTGTAGGAGAGACGGTCTCTGTTCCACAAATATCAAAATAGAAACAGTTCCTGGCAGGTGGATTTTCTGTTGACGGAGTAAGCTCTTCCTCTTCAATAGTTATATCTTCTTCGTTCTCTATACATAGACAAATATAATCATGAATGCTCATGTAATGCTTATGAAAATGCAATAATAGAGAAACTACACTAAGTTGTATCTTGAATACAACTTTCCTTCACGGTGCACCAGGGTAACTAGGGTTTTTCTAGGTCAATATCTCATTTCCCTAAGGCACTTATTACCTAGAAGGCTAGGGTTTTGGGTTTGGGGAACAAACATTGTCCAAATCATGTCAAATTTCACCCAAGATTTCTAAGTACCATATTAGACTTATCTAAAAAGTCTTGTGATTTTTGGAGTTGCCTAGTAATTTCTAAAATAACAAAAGTATAGGTTTTACCCTTTTAAATACTACATAATTCCTTGTTTGGACTAAAAATCCTAAAACTATTTTTATTAAATACTATAGAAATTTAGGAATCCAACAAAATTGGTCTCATATTTTTAGCATTTTTTAGAATTTTCTATGATTTCTCTAATCCTGGTAGAAAAAGAAAAAGAGAAAGGATACACAGTAATGGACTCAATCTGGCCCGAGCCAGCCCATGACAGGCGAAAAACGCGCCCGCGCGCGCCCGCGTAGTCGGGTTTACATAGAAGACCCTAGCATTTTGAAAAATCCGTAAAGAATCCTCTCCACTGTTTCTCTGTCTCGCTGACATCTGCACAAAGGCCCCTCCCCTTTCTATTCTTTACAACCCGAGACCCACGATCGTGGACGGCGACAGGCCGAGCGCCGGCGAGCTCGTACTGGCCGGAATATGCAATGACTAGTGCTCTAGCTTGGCTGACACTTAATTTAACTCCTAACAATCGTTTCCCCTCGATCAATTGCAAGGTTCGAGCTCTTAATCATACTACCCACGGTGACAGTGCGATCAACATACAAACTGAGACGTTCCCGGTGATCCTACTGGTTCTAACTCAATTGGATGGGTCAAGGAGCATCAAGGGTACATCAGAGTACTAAAACGAGGGAACAGAGGGTGTGAACGGACCTGTAGCGCGCTGGCCACAACGAGCTCACTCAGTACGGTGTTCTGGACCGATTTGGGGAAAGTCTCAAATTGGGGAGCTGTAGGGGATGATTTGAGGTGAGGGCTGGTTTACTGGGTGCACAACTACTTAGCGAAGCAGGCTGGGGCACCAATTTATTGTGTCCATCGGCGGTGGCGGCTAATTTTGGAGAAGACGCGCGGCGGCCGGAAAAGAGAGTGAGTCACCGTGGCGGTTTGCCGTGGCGAGCGCTGGGCAATGAGCTACGGCGGTGCTGGGTAGTCACTATGACTTGCGATGACGTGGTAAATGGCCTGAGGCATGGCGCAACCGTGATGAATGGCGCATACTCTAGTGACGACCGCTAGGCCACGTCGCCGGCACAAGTGGGCACGGTAACAAGGCGAAGCAGTGGTTCGAGTTCATCCTCAACACGATATTTCTTACCCCAAGCAGTTATCCGCACTATACTGAGCATGAATCGCAACGGCGGCGATGATCACGGCGTGGAGCTCACTGGTGGCAGGTTCTCTGTATCTAAAGATCTTTATTTTCTGTACCATCAGGTTCTTATTCAGTCAACCTGACAGAGCAATTTGCAAGGAGATTTGCTCCCAAAATTATGTAGTGACTTGACCATCTCTCTGTATCAAAGTTGTAGCTCTATAAACCATCTACAAATCGACTATAGTAACTGTCCTCAATTGATCACTAGATCCTACTCCAATTCGACCTCAAAGTCCTGCCAATGTCACTGGTGACCACAATTCAGTTATCAGTGTGACTGACAGCTCAACTTTGAGCTCATTTTACACCAAATTTTATATGTGATCAAGGCTTAGTTACTTGAGCAAAGTTGCACTCCTATTATAGCTCTACAAGTTTGATGTGTTGACCCTAGGCAAATTCCTTATGAACTGAAAGATACAGGGTTCTAAAGTTGACCCTAAGCATTGAATTTCGGACTTAGGCATATGGATGTATGGGGTGTCCTTTTGCAAATAAGTCCAAACTTCATCATTTGGCTTGCAAATTCTAAAACATGAGAAACACATAGTTTGTGGTGTTGTATTACTTTGGTATTTGCACTTGGGTCCAAAAGTGCACAAAATTTACACTTAGCCCCCTAGTGTTCTAATTTAGGGTTTTCCAGGGATCTTTTCAGGGTTTTTAGCAATTTAGGGTTTTGGGGTCACTAAAGTCTTTCAAATGTGATATTTTATGATCATGTCTCATGTCATTTGAGGTTTTCACATATTTGGGGCTTCACTTATATCCATATGCCTTGATCTGAGGTTAAGCACTTTACCCTACAGTTAACCACACCTCAAGTGACATCAGTACAACTGATTTGAATTTTTTACCTAGTGAATGCACTCTAGGTATAACAAACACATGATATGCCAATGCACATGATGTTATGCTCAAGTTTTAGTGGCAATAACACCAGGAGTGTTACATCCTTCCCCCCATAAAAGAATCTCGTCCCGAGATTTAAGGTCCTATGGTAAGTAATGGAAAAGGAAACGCGTCACATTTGTATTTCCTTATTTCTTGTACAAGGCATGGGGTGGTATGGGTCTATTCCATCTTTACAAACATTTGCACATATCTCAAAAAATACATGAAGTTAAAAAGCCAGGGAAATTCTTTTCTAAGAAGTCTTGGGTTTCCCATGTAGCTTCATCTTCAGCATATTGGTTCCATTGTACCTTATAGAATTTAAGAGTCCTTTTTTGGGTGATCCTATCTTTTTGATCCAAAACTTGAATAAGATGCTCGGAATAAAAGTCTGGTTCTAAGACAACATCCTCTATCTCAATGGTTCGATCCGGAACCCGAAGGCACTCCTTTAATTGGGATACATGGAACACATTGTGCACCGCAGACAATGTTTCGGGTAATTGGAGTCGGTATGCTACTGGTCCACATTGTTCAAGAATAAGAAACAGACCAATGTATCGGGGTGCAAGCTTTCCTTTTACACCGAAATGGGTCACACCCTTCATTGGTGATACTTTCAGGTACACATAATCTTCGACTTGAAAGTACAAGGGTTGGCGTCGTTTGTCTGCGTAACTCTTTTGTCAAGCATGTGCCTTTTTCAAGTTATGTATGATTCGTTGAACCTTTTCTTCCATTTCTTTGACCATATCAGGCCTGAAAAACTATCTTTCACCTGGTTCAGACCAATTCAAGGGGGTACGGCACCGTCGTCCATATAATGCTTCAAAGGGTGCCATCTTGATACTTTCTTGATAACTATTATTATACGAAAATTCTGCCAATGGTAAACATTCATCCCATTTTTGTGGGAATTCCAGAACGCATGCCCGCAACATGTCTTCAAGTAGTTGATTTACTCTCTCAGTCTGTCCACTTGTTTGGGGATGATAGGCCAAACTGTGGAGCAACTAAGTACCCAGGGACTTATGTAATGCTTCCCAAAACTTGGATACAAATTGCGGTCCATGATCCGACACTATTGTCTTCGGAACTCCGTGCAGAGTAAGAATACGAGCAATATATATCTGAGCATAGACAACAACTGGGTGATCTATCTTGACGGGCAGAAAATGGGCTATCTTGGTAAGTCGATCAATTATAACCCAAATAGAATCAAATCCTTTCACTGTCCTGGGTAATCCCACAATGAAGTCCATGCTAATGTCCTTCCATTTCCAAGTCGGGATGGGTAAAGATTGCAGTGGACCAGCAGTCTTCATGTGTACGGCCTTGACACGTCTACAGGTGTCACATTTCGCCATATAGCGTGCAATCTCAATCTTCATTTTTGTCCACCAATACTACTGCTTTAAATCTTGATACATCTTAGTGCTTCCAGGGTGAATGAAATATCGACTAAGATGAGCTTTGTCTAATATTTGTTGGCGAATTTCATCATCCTTAGGCACAACTATACGGTGATTAAACCATACAATGCCTCGATTATCCCTTCTGAAACAGTTTGCTTTGCCGGCTTCTATTTTCTCATGAATATGTTTCTGTCACACCCGGTTTTAGAAGGCAAACCGAATGCGAACCATGTATGTGCCAGGATCAGCAATTCACGTACACAGCAGTTACATAACATGGACATCATCACACAGTGCTCAAATAGTATTAAAAGGGGAAATAATAGTCGGTTACATCATATGTCTGAGACATCCACATAGTCTTTACAATAAATCAAAGTGCGGAAAAGAAATGTAGATAAACGCGGCCTTCACAGGCAGCCGACTGGGGGTTGCCGCTAACCCACGCCTAGAACTCGTCGTAGTCTTGGAGCTCCTGGAATTCTCCTTCCACGGCTTCATCTTCTCCTGAGCAGTGGTTGCAATGCGAACAACCTGGGGGGGTTTGGTGTGTAGAGCAAGGGTGAGTACACATCAACATACTCAGCAAGTATCCTATTTTGCTATGGTGGACTAGCTTTATGTGGGGGTAAGTCAAGCAGTTGCTTTTAGTTGGTCAGATTGTTATTACTAGTAGAGAAAGCCAAGTTTTAGAATTAACCCACGTTATTAACCCAAACGTACTCTTTCCAAACGGAAAGAATACCACTTACCATTACCATAGTCAATACTAGAAACCATCGATCTCATTGCCACCTGCAAATCCGAACATCTCTGATCAAGTACCACTAATCACTGGAGCTCCCTTAGCCGCTCATAACCGCGAGCACGGCTGATATATCAGTTTTCAAACACTCTGCAGAGGTTGTGCACTTTCCCCACAAGCCGTGATTTCCCTTTCTGCCCGGAGATCATGACTCTCCATTGATCACTACCAAGGTGACCCAGCAGGATATCACTATGTAGCCTTTACAAAGATTCCCCGGGGCTTTAGCCGCCCGTTAGGTTTCCTAAATGTACCGCACTCCTCCCCAAGGGACAAATCAACCTTGGCAGAGCGAGCCGCATACACCGAGCCCCATTGATGGCACAACGGCTAAGCGAACTACCCCCCCGGTTCCTCTAATTACTCAGCTAAGGGCGTCCCACTCCACCCTCATGGTTGCACTGTTTTCCCGGGCGGTCATCCAACGAACAGGTCCTTACGGAGAGGCACTCGAGAAACCGCTCGAGCCCCCTTGAAGGTCACAAGTATAACATCATAATAAAAGAGGGGAAAACAGCGTATCATTGATATTTCTCATCATGTTCATTGATTAGAGTTGAGCAATAGCATAAGACTAAGCAATAATAATCCAACCCAAATAGGTAAACAAGGACATGGACAACAAAAGCTAGTCAATCCTTAGGTATAAATATGTAATGCGGGAGGTGAATTAAAGAATGTATAGGACAGAGATAGGTCAAGGGACACTTGCCTCCAGTAACCGACTGCTTCTCAGGGGCTTCTCCTGCGAGTTCTTCGGGTTCTCCGACCGGATCGTTCTCTATGCGAGCGCAAACATACATACATCCACATATTTAATACAAAAGAACAGTACACCATACAATAGAATGCAGTAAGTAAACAGACGTTCCACGCGGGCTCGCAATTACGGTTATGAGAGAAAAAGGAAAAGACAGTCGAGAAACGATCACGTTACATTATTATGAATTAAATCACTTGCTTAATTGAAAGGCATTAATGTAGACAGTACGTTTAGCATAAAGTAAAGTCATGTTTCATGTCTAATCATTATAAGAAGATGAAGATAAATTAAAAGGATTGTCGCGCGGCGAGACGCGCGACATAGCACCTTAAATCGAATTAAGAAATCAACAACTCGTCGCGCGACCAAGCGCACAACGAGACACTTTGCATTAATTATAAAGAGACGTTAAGCATCGCGCGACGAAGCGCACGACGACATACGCCAACAGAGCTGAGTTTAAAGTGGAACGTCGCGCGTGTGGACGCGTGTAAGGAAAATGGACCCTGGGCCATTTGGCTAATTGAGTTTTGGTGTTTGATGATTAACACAACCTGTGGACTAATATGTTTGCTAGTGTTTATAATTATAGTTCACAGGATGCAAAGAGAATTGGACCAAGGCAATGAGGATGCAACACCTCAAAAGAAGACATAAAAAGATGCATAGGAGTCCAATACTCAAGAACAAAAGAAGCCTGAAGAAATCAGCAAAGAAATCCAAGATGCGGGCTGTCAGCCGGCGCCTGGTGGCGCACCGGACATTGATGTCCGGTGTGCACCGGACTATCCGGTGTGGCACCGGACAGTCTGCGCAGAGAGGCCACAGACAGGCGCTCTCTGGCTGTAGCACCGGACTGTCCGGTGTGCCACGGGCAGACGGCAACGGTCGGATCCAACGGTTGACTGCTACAGGCGCCAACGGTCGGCTGACGTGGCGTGCACCGGACACTGCACAGTAGATGTCCGGTGGTGCACCGGACTGTCCGGTGCACCCGACGACAGAAAGCTGCTGCTTTCTGTCCAACGGCTAGTTAGGGGTGTGGAGGCTATAAATACCACCCCAACCGGCCATTCTCAAGTGTGAGAGCCCAAGCAACATACCAAGGCATATAGTGCACATTTCCAAGAGCTCAAACACCCAAGTGCTTAATAGAATCACTCGGTGATTAGCGTAGGTGCTTTGTGAAGTGCTTAGGTTAGTTAGACCGCTTTAGCGCTTGCTCTAGGTGAACCCTAGTTAGTTGAGTGAGTTTTGTAAAACCACACAACCCCTCGGCTCTTGCGTGAGTCGTTGTAATTGTACCGAGTGGGGCGAGAGTCTTGCGAGACCGTGACAATCGCGTTTGTGTCACGGCCGCCACCGTGTACCGGAGGGAACGAGGCCCGCGGCGTTTCGGCCAGAAGCTCGATAGTGGAGACGGTGGGGAGAGTCCGAGAGGAGCCGGAAGCGGAGCACCACTTGCGCGTGGAGAAGGCCCGTGGCTCTCTACGGAGTTACTCGACCGTGGTGCTTGGCCCTCGCGTGGGCTTCCCTTTGCGTAGGGGCACCAACGAGGATTAGTCGGGACCTTGCGTGGTTCCGGATACCTCGGTAAAAATACCGGCGTCATCCACGAGAGTTTGCTTCTCTACTTGGCTCTTTACATTCCGCATTTATATTAAGCATTTAAGTGTCAATCTTGTAGTCATACTTATTTAGTGTAGATTGAAACTTAGCCTTTGCGGTAGAGATAGCAACACTTAGACAAAACCTAGTTTGCACATTCTAGTTTTGATTATTTGCATAGGTTTTGCTCTAGGGATTTAATTGTGGCCCAGTTTAGTAAAAGTTTTAGAAGTCCTAATTCACCCCCCTCTTAGGCGTCACTCGTTTCCTACAAGTGGTATCAGAGCCCGGTTTGGCTCATTTGAAACGCTTTAGCTTCACCGCTAAAAGAGCCGACGCTTTTTAGAGGAAGGGATGGATACCCATAGGCCACCACACTTCGACGGCACTAACTTCCCATATTATAGTGCTAGAATGGCTTGTTACCTAGAGGCCGTTGATCTAGGTGTTTGGAGAGTCACTCGTGACGGGATGAAACCCCTCAAGAATCCCGAGAAACCCACCACGAGTGAGATATATGAAATTCATTTAAATGCTAGAGCCAAAAATTGCTTGTATGAATCTCTTAGCATGGATATTTTTAATCAAGTATTTACCTTGAAAACTGCTAATGAGATTTGGCTAAAATTGCATGAGCTCCATGACGGCACATCCAATGTCCGTGAGCAAAAACATTGCCTAGTCTTAAATGAGTATAATTCTTTTGCTATGAAAGATGATGAGCTTGTTAGAGACATGTATTCTCGATTGAATCTAATTATCAATGAGCTCAATTCTATTGCCATTAATAAGCTAGGTGATGCGGACATTGTGAGGAAGATTATCTCCCTGCTACCTCAACAAAGATATAGGAGCATCATCACCATCCTTCACAACATGGAGGACTTGAGCAACATGACCCCAACCATCGTGATTGGGAAAATTGCGGCTTTTGAAATGTCGCGAAAAATGAGTCGGGGAGAGGAGCCAACTTCCTCAAGACCATATGCTTTTGCATGTGATGAAAGGAAGAACAAAAAGAAGGCTCCCACTCCAAGTTCCTCAAGTGAAGAAGAAGAAGAAGAGGAAAGTGATGATGATGAAGATAATCAACCATGCACATCATCCTCCGAGGACGAAGAAACAATCCGACGCGTCGGAAAGGTAATGAGGATGATTCGCAAGATTAATCTAATGGGTGTGCCCCTGCAGGTCGAGGATCTTCTCTTTAACATTGACAGGAAAAAGAAAAGGAAGAGAGGATGCTTCGCATGTGGGGAGAAGGGCCACTTCAGGGACAACTGTCCAAATATGGCCAAACCCAAAAAGGAGAGGAGCAAAGGCAAGGCGCTAACAAGTGTTAGAACTTGGGATGATTCTTCAAGTGAAGATGAACCTCTAAGGACGCGCAGCCACAGGTCCTCATCACGCTCATCACGGTCATCACACAAATGCCTTATGGAAAGAGGTAACAAAAGCATTCCATCCTCTAGTGATGAAAGTAGTAGTGATGATGAAGGTGAGGGAAAGCCCTCTCTAGATGAGCTTGCGGAAGCCGTAGAATTTTTCCAGGATGTTTGCACTAAGCAAAAAGCTCAACTTAAAACTTTGAAAAATAAGTTGGTTAGCTCTCAAAATGATTACAAAGGTTTGCTAGAAAAATTTGAAACTTTTGCAAACTTAAATAGTGAGCTATCAACTAAAATTGAGCTATTAGAATCTAGTGCTCCATCCGCTGCTACCGATGACAACCTTATTAAAAAGAATGAAAAACTTAAGGCTAAGTTAGCTAGCTCCCAAGAAGCTATTGAAAATTTGCTAGAGAAAATGGAAATTCTTAGCATACACAATAATGAGCTAACTACTAAGCTAGAAAACATTGGTAGCACCCCAGCAGCATCTTTAGTTGAAATACCTGAAATAATTAAGAAAGATGCTTCTACTTCCTGCTTTGATTTAATTGATGATTCTAACCACTGCAACCAAGTCGTTGTTGAGAATATTGTTGTAGAGACATGTTCGGATGAGGTTGCAAAGGAAAATGAACAATTAAAGCAAGAAGTGGCTCGCCTTGGAAAGGCTTTGTATGACAAGAAAGGCAAAGCCAAACAAATCCGACCTCCACAGGATAACACCACTGCGGGAGTGAACAAGCCTGTAGAGGGAGAAACTGTGATTTGTAGGCTATGCCACATGGAAGGCCACAAGTCTTTCCAATGCAAGGTGATGACCGGGGATAAACAATGGCAAAAGCTCAAGCAAAAGCCATCAAACAAAATCTCCAACACCTACATCAAAAAGGTGAACAAAAAGGATGCTACACCATATTTGATCAAGAAGAAAAAGAATGGAAAGGTGATAGCAATCAAGGCCAACAAGCAAGCCAACAAAGGAAAGGGGGCCAAACGCATCTGGGTGCCAAAGGAAATAATTTCAACCATGAAAAGCACCAAGAAGGTTTGGATCCCGAAAGGGAAGTGAGTGGACCAAAGGTCTACGGGAAATTTGGAGACTTGGCAAGTTTGGGATGTATATCATGGGATACATCATATTGGATCAAGTTTATTGCCAAGTGGGTTAGTGAAAATTTTGGACCCAAATTTCCCACCCATGACTAAGGTAACTAGTTTTATTGTATTTCTCATTTTTAGATATGCATATCTATTTACGTTTTATCTAGTTTACCTTTCTTGCCTAGTATTACATTTGTTATGTACTTTTGTTTAAAATCATGCATACTAGGTAAATCATATGGTAGGATTGCTTGTTTTTAATTCATATACTTAAGCAAACCTACATGGCTTAAAATGTTTATTTAAGCACGGCACATAGCTTCTATATCACTCCATAGTAAATGATGCATAAATTGAAAATTTTGATTTCTACAAGTTGTATCATTTAACTTATATGTGCCAAAGTTAGGATTATAGATAATTTGCCCCTCTTGATATCAAATCAAAGTGCATGTCTCCTACAAGTATTCAAAACTTGTATGCACACCTTTAGGGGGAGGTTACTCTATAATCTAACACTTTGAGACTAACACCTTTTCAAGTCTATTTCATGTGATAGTCTCATTGTAAGGAAAATGAAGTCCCCAGAGAAAGACAACAATCTTCCACTACAAAATCTCCAAGATCTCTCAAGCTCACCATTGACTTTTAATTGGTATCTTTTGAGAATACATTCAGTATCATTTACATGACTTCTCCTAAATTTGATTAGACTATATTTCATATCATATGCTTCCATGTTGCAAAAATGCATAAGTAGTTAACTCATATTCTGTTACCTATGCATAAGGGAAGTTAGTCTTTTCAAATCATGTCTTGCACCTCTAATTTTCACATGCTTTTTCCTAAGTAAAGGATCTCTGTCAGGGGGAGTATTTCTTCATCTCTAAAAAGGGGGAGAAACTTCTTTCTAAAGAGAACACTCATTTAGGGGGAGCTCCTTTCAACTGGTATCATTCAATGGTTTATTTTAATATCCTTCTAGTGATATCATTTGATACAATTCTTGTTGAGGGCAAGCTTTTATTTACTTCCTACATGCTTTTAATGTCTTCTTTTTCGGTGGTTGATGCCAAAGGGGGAGAAGTTTAGGGACCAAAGCAATGAAAACTATATCAAACACCAAACACCACCAATTTAAAATTTTATATCTACAAATGGTTTTTCCAGTGGTTTTGGTTATTTGGTCCATAAATAGGAAGTAAGTGAATTATGGAGTTAGGGGGAGGCTTAAGTCCATAATTTCACATTGTGGGGACAATCATGCATCTTAGAAAGTAGATTGCATATTTTAATTCAAATACTTGCATTATTTGCTTGCTTTGGCTGTGTTGTCATCAATCACCAAAAGGGGGAGATTGTAAGGAAAATGGACCCCGGGCCATTTGGCTAATTGAGTTTTGGTGTTTGATGATTAACACAACCTGTGGACTAATATGTTTGCTAGTGTTTATAATTATAGTTCACAGGATGCAAAGAGAATTGGACCAAGGCAATGAGGATGCAACACCTCAAAAGAAGACATAAAAAGATGCATAGGAGTCCAATACTCAAGAACAAAAGAAGCCCGAAGAAATCAGCAAAGAAATCCAAGATGCGGGCTGTCAGCCAGCGCGTGGTGGCGCACCGGACATTGATGTCCGGTGTGCACCGGACAGTCTGCGCAGAGAGGCCACAGACAGGCGCTCTGTGGCTGTAGCACCGGACTGTCCGGTGTGCACCTGACTGTGCGGTGTGCCACGGGCAGACGGCAACGGTCGGATCCAACGGTCGACTGCTACAGGCGCCAACGGTCGGCTGACGTGGCATGCACCGGACACTGCACAGTAGATGTCCGGTGGTGCACCGGACTGTCCGGTGCACCCGACGACAGAAAGCTGCTGCTTTCTGTCCAACGGCTAGTTAGGGGTGTGGAGGCTATAAATACCACCCCAACCGGCCATTCTCAAGTGTGAGAGCCCAAGCAACATACCAAGGCATATAGTGCACATTTCCAAGAGCTCAAACACCCAAGTGCTTAATAGAATTACTTGGTGATTAGCGTAGGTGCTTTGCGAAGTGCTTAGGTTAGTTAGACCGCTTTAGCGCTTGCTCTAGGTGAACCCTAGTTAGTTGAGTGAGTTTTGTAAAACCACACAACCCCTCGGCTCTTGCGTGAGTCGTTGTAATTATACCGAGTGGGGCGAGAGTCTTGCGAGACCGTGACAACCGCGTTTGTGTCACGGCCGCCACCGTGTACCAGAGGGAATGAGGCCCGCGGCGTTTCGGCCGGAAGCTCGATAGTGGAGACGGCGGGGAGCGTCCGAGAGGAGCCGGAAGCGGAGCACCACTTGCGCGTGGAGAAGGCCCGTGGCTCTCTACGGAGTTACTCGACCGTGGTGCTTGGCCCTCGCGTGGGCTTCCCTTTGCGTGGGGCACCAACGAGGATTAGTCGGGACCTTGCGTGGTTCCGGATACCTCAATAAAAATATCGGCGTCATCCACGAGAGTTTGCTTCTCTACTTGGCTCTTTACATTCCACATTTATATTAAGCATTTAAGTTTCAATCTTGTAGTCATACTTATTTAGTGTAGATTGAAACTTAGCCTTTGCGGTAGAGATAGCAACACTTAGACAAAACCTAGTTTGCACATTCTAGTTTTGATTATTTGCATAGGTTTTGCTCTAGGGATTTAATTGTGGCCTAGTTTAGTAAAAGTTTTAGAAGTCCTAATTCACCCCCCCCCCCTCTTAGGCGTCACCCGTTTCCTACAATGCGCAACATTGCACTTTAAACAACCTGAAATTAAAATAGATCGTCACGCGACGAAGCACACGACACAACACTTTAATGAATATAAACTGAAAGAATCGTCGCGTGACGAAGCGCGCGACGCAGCACATTAATAAACACAAATTTAAATTGAATCGTCGCGCAACGAAGCGCACGACGCAACACATTGATAAATACGAACTTGAATTGAATCGTCGCGCGACGAAGCGCGCGACGCAGCACACTAACTAACGGAGTTTGAAACTAACTAAAAATTAAGAATAATCACCGTGTGTGTGGGTTTGCGCACGCGGGAACGCGTTAGGGGGTAAACGGGGCTACGCGAGTCGCGCCGGGGGCCGGGACGCCGCGCGCAGGGGCCGAGGGCCGCGCGCAGGAGCCGAACCGCCGCGCCAGGGCCACGCCGAGCCGCGCCCGCGCAGGGGCCGCGCGCCGAGCCGCGCCTGCGCCGGGGAAGGGGAGGGGAGGGGCGCCGTGCCGCCGAGGAGGGAAGGGGAGGGGTCGGCCGAGCGCCGCCGCGGGGGGAAAGCAGGGCGCGCCGCCGCGCAGGGACGCGCGCGCGCAGGGGAGAGAAGAGGGAGCGCGTGCAGGGGGAGAGAGGAGGGAGAGGGAGAGGGAGAGAGGGAGAGAGAGAGGAGAGGGGAGGGGAGCTCACCTCGGGATCCAACTCCGGTGATCGCCGTCTCCAATCCCTAGGGCACCACGGGGAGAGAGAGGTGGAAGAGGGAGAGGGAGGTTGCTGCGCGGGAAACACAAATGAGAGAGGGAGGAGAGAAGGGGGCGCATGGGGGGGTGTGGGGCGCCAGGGGCGCGCAGGGCTGGGCTGGGCTGGACCGGGCCGGGCTGGGCTGGGTTGGGTTGGGCCGAGCCACTTCGCGGATCGAAACCCACGACGCGCACGACCATTAAACGGAATTAAATCGCGAATCGAAATCCGAAACAGAACGAGACGAACACGCAACATCAGACAAAGAAATGTGCTTCGGCATGATGCAACACCCATGACACTTAGGTTTTGTTCATACACGACACGGACACTTGTCACTATACTGGTTTGAATTTGGGAAGAAGGAGCGGAACGGGAAGAGAAAAGAGAGTAACGCCCGAATTTGGTGAGAGAAAAGAAGAAAAAAATTCTACCCCCAAATTCAGGGTGTTACAAACCTATCCCCCTTAAAAGAATCTCGCCCTCGAGATTCAGGGTTGGCTAGCAAAGAGCTCAGGGTATTTAGCCATCAGATCATCTTCACGCTCCTAGGTTGCCTCTTCCTCAAAGTGATGGCTCCATCTGACTTTGCACATTCTGATGGTCTTCCTTCGGGTGATTCTGTCTGCAGTCTCAAGGATTTGCGCTGGCTTCTCAATGTAGGTCAAGTCCTCCTGGACTTCAAGACCTTCCACTGGCAACTGCTCTTCTGGCACACACAAACACTTCCTCAACTGAGACACATGAAAGACATCATGCACTGCGGACAAGCCTTCTGGCAAACTGAGCTGATAGGCCACTTCTCCACGCTTTGTGAGAATCTGATATGGACCGATGTAGCAGGGTGCTAGCTTGCCTTTGACTCCGAATCTTCTGACTCCTCTGATCGGTGACACTTTTAGATAGACGAAGTCTCCAACTTCGAAACTCAGCTCTCTTCTTCTTGCGTTTGCATAGCTTCGCTGCCTTGATTGCGCTATCTTCAAATTCTCTCGGACCATCTTGATGTTCTCTTTAGCTTCAAGCAGAATGTCTGGCCCGAACACCTGCTTTTCTCCAGGCTGATCCCATTGCAACGGAGTTCTACAACTCCTTCCATAAAGCTCCTGAAATGGTGACATCTTCAAACTGGCCTGGTAACTGTTGTTATAGGAGAACTCTGCATAAGGCAATCGCTTGTCCCATCCGGACTGATCTTGCAACGCACAGGCTCTCAACATGTCTTCAAGGATTTGATTGGCCCTTTTGGTCTGACCATCTGTCTGCGGATGATAAGCTGAACTGAAATTCAGATGTGTGCCCAAGGCTTCATGCAACTGCTGCCAGAAATGAGAGGTGAACTGCGTTCCTCTGTCTGACACTATCTTCTTTGGCACACCGTGAAGAAAAACGATCCGAGACATGTACAATTCTGCCAATACTGCACTGCTGTAGTTGGTCTTGACAGGTATGAAGTGGGCTGACTTGGTTAAGCGGTCCACCACTACCCAAATGGAATCGTAGCCGGCTCGAGTGCGAGGCAATCCGACTATGAAGTCCATGCCGATTTCATCCCATTTCCATTGAGGAATTTGCAACGGTTGCAACAATCCAGCTGGTATCTGGTGCTCTGCCTTGATTCGCCGACAACTATCACACATAGCCACATGCTCTGCGATTTCCCTCTTCATTCCGTACCACCAGAATTTCTTCTTCAGATCCTAATACATCTTCTCACTTCCAGGGTGAATCGAATAAGCTGTCTCATGAGCTTCCTTGAAAATCAATTCCCGAATAGACTGGACATTGGGAACACACAAGCGGTCTTTGAACCATATCACACCTTCTGCATCCTCCCGAAAATCTTTGCCTTTGTCATCTAGAATCAGTCGCCGGATCTCACTGATCTTCTCATCATTCTTCTGCGCTTCTTTGATTTCCCGCTCCAGGGTAGGTTCCAACTCAATTATGACTCCCCGAGAATTATTCAGAAATCTGAGACTCAACCTGTCAAACTCTTTGGCCAACTCATAGGGCATCGGATGAGCGACCATCAGATTGACTTGACTCTTCCTGCTCAAAGCATCTGCCACTACGTTCACTTTGCCTGGATGGTAATGGGTCTCCAACTCAGTCTTTGATTAGCTCTAACCATCTTTGTTGCCTCATATTCAGCTCTGACTGAGTGAATATGTACTTCAGACTCTTGTGGTCTGTGTAAACATCACATTTCTGTCCATACAGATAGTGCCTCCATGTCTTCAGTGCGTGAACCACTGCTGCCAACTCTAGGTCATGGATTAGATAATTTTGCTCATGAACCTTCAGCTGTCGGGATGAGTAAGCCACAACTCTTCCCTCTTACATCAACACACATCCCAAACTAGTGTAACAAGCATCGCAATACACCGAGAAGGGCTTGTGCACATCAGGCAAGACTAAGACAGGCGCTGTAGTCAACTTCTCTTTCAGCGCTTTGAAGGCCTCTTGACATTTCTGGGTCCACTTGAACTCAACCTTGTTGCCTAGCAATGCTGTCATTGGTTTCGCAATCTTCGAAAACCCTTCAATGAATCGCCGATAATATCCGGCCATTCCAATGAAGCTCTTGATTCCTCGAGCGTCCGTTGGCGCTTTCCAGTTCAGAATGTCAGCCACTTTCTTTGGATCCACAGCCAATCCCTCTTTGTTGATTATGTGACCCAAGAACAGGACTTCACTGATCTAGAACTCACACTTGCTCAACTTTGCATACAACTGGTGCTCTCACAATCTCTGCAATAGCATCCTCAAATGATCTGCATGCTCTTCTCTGCTTTGAGAATATATCAGAATGTCATCGATGAATACCACCACAGACTTATCAAGATAATCCATGAATACACTGTTCATCAATTTCATAAAGAAGGCTGGTGCATTTGTTAGACCAAAAGACATCACAGTGAACTCATACAACACATACTTGGTAATGAATGCCGTCTTCGGAATGTCCGAAGGTCGGATCCTGAGCTGATGATAACCTGACCTCAGATCTATCTTGGAGAACACGCTGGCTCCTCTCAACTGGTCGAACAGATCTTCTATTCTGGGCAAGGGGTACTTCTTCTTGATGGTGACCTCATTCAGAGCTCGATAATCGATACACATCCTTCTGGTGCCATCTTTCTTCTCCACAAATAGGACAGGGGCGGCCCAAGCGAGGTGCTTGGCCGGATGTAACCTTTCTCTAACAACTCATCGATCTGCTTCTTAAGTTCAACTAACTCTGGTCCTAATACTCTGTAAGCTCTCTTAAAGATGGGGGCGGTGCCAGGAAGAAGCTCTATGGCAAACTCAACTTTCCGCTCTGGTGGCATACCTGGCAAGACCTTTCAAAACACATCTGGAAACTCAGACACAACCTTGATACTCTCAATTGGGTCTGCTTCCCTGCTATCGACAGCCATCTGATAACAACTTCCTTTCTTCGGCTCAAGCGGGACTAACTCCGTCACCACTTCCTCTCCAAGTGGGGACATCAACTTGATTGTCCTCTTATCACAACTGATAACTGCCTGATACTTATCTAGCCAATTCATCCCTAGGATGACATCTATTCCCTGAGTACCCATTACTATGAGATTAGCGGGAACGCTATCCCCCTTATTTCCACACTTACATTCAAACAAATGCTATCGGCTCGAATTCTACCATCGGGTGAGTCAATTTGAATGGGGGTTCACATGGTAGTAATTGGAAGATTATGTGCTTCTACCCATGATGCAGTAATGAAAGAATGTGTTGCTCCAGTATCAAATAACACTTCTGCAATATGGGAGTCGACTGGGAACATACCTACTATCATGCCGGGGGTCTCCTGAACTGCTTCAACCTCCAAGTGATTCAGTCTCCCATGGTTATAGCACGGCTGAGAGCGGTTTCCTACTCCAGGCTGAGACACATTCTGCTTTGCTGGGGCATTGGGGCCTGACTGCTGCTGGGCTGCCTTCCTTGGACATTGCATCACCCAATGGCCTTGCTCTCCACAGTGGAAACATGCTCTGTTTCCGACCTAAGCTGGTGCTACTTGATTATTCTGCTGGTTTGCTGGGGCAGGAAGACGAGGTGCCTGCTGATTCTGCCTCTGGAACTGACCTCCTCCTGACTGATTGTTCTGACGATTCTGATACTGGTGCTGAGGACTGCCTTTGAAACTGCTGTTGCTGAGGTGGATGCTGGTTTTGCCTGAACTGTTGAGGTTGATTGCTTGAGAAACGAGGATGATTGCTGCTTCCAGGCTGGGGTCCACTGATCTTGCGCTTGCGATCCTCCATCTCTTTGCGCTTCCTCTCTGTCATGATTGCTCTGTCAATCAGGTGCTGGAATGTCGGGAAGGTATGATTCATCAGCTGATACTGCAGAGGGTCAACCAAGCCTCTCAGGAAACGGTATTGTCTCTTGGCGTCGGTGTTGACATCTTCAGGAGCATAGCGAGACAACTGCAGAAACCTGTCTCGGTACTCACTGACAGACGATGACCCTTGCTTGAGGGCCAGGAACTCTTCCTTCTTCACTATCATCAGACCTTCAGGAACATGGTACTGACGAAAGCTACCTCTGAACTCTTCCCAGGTGATGGTGTCGAGTTGGCCTGGGTGGCGAGGTAAGACTCCCACCATGACTGGGCTGCTCCTCTCAACAGACGGGGACCATACAGGACTTTCTCCCTGTCATCACATTGAGCGGTGTGCAACTCCCACTCCATAGTGCGCAGCCAGTCTTCAGCATCCATGGGGTCAGAAGAGTGAGCAAACGTTGGAGGATGACCTCTCATGAATTCAGCACGTTTATCCCTAGGCATCTGAGGCATCTGGGGCTGAGGTGGTGGCTGCTGCTGCTGCTGCTGAATAGCGGCCAAAGTCTGACCAATAGCTTGGACTGCCTGAGTCTGCATCAGAAACATCTGCTTGATAGACATTGGGGGCGGGGGTGGCAGATGCTGCTGCTGGGGTACCTCATTCTGCTGAGCTGGCCGCTCCTACTGAGCACGCCTTCCTCCTCTGCGCCTGTTTTCTGACATCTGCAGAATGCAACCACACATCAGAACTGATCTTGCAAATCTTGCAGCATAAGAAAAGAGTATAGAATTCTCCACAACGCTGAACAGACGAGCATCTTCACTGATCTCCAACACAGACCAACACAGCTTCTCAAATAAATAGGAAAGTGGAATAAAAGGCTTCCAAACTAAAAATAGCTAACTCCATTAACATATAACAGGTAAACCAAAATGCAGGGGATACCCACATCCTGGTGACAGTCATTACAAAGATCCAAATCAAACATAGTTCATCATGACAAACATAAATGCACAGGATATAGCAAACTACCCTGTCTAACTAAGACTAACTAAGAGCGAGACTAACGCTAAGACTGTAGCTTCTATGTATATATTTCGTATTAATTACAAGATCCGACTCTAACGATCTATGGTTCTAAATTTATCTTGGTCTTGCAGTCGGGGTTGCCATAAGACTGGTGTCCACGCCGAGGTGAGCGGTACGGGTGCTGAGTCCCGACGGGAGCGGGGGAACCATCATCCAGGTGACGACGTTCCGCGCGCTCAGCCCGCAGCTGGGCGATCTCAGCACGAGCCCTACTCAGCTCGTCTAATGCATGGTCCAGCTCTGTGTTTAGCACGGCGGCTAGGTTGACTGTGCTGCTCAACCTAGGATTATCCTCACCGACAGGCGAAACAATCACGCCTCCTGTGCTGCCAGATGTACGGGTGCTAAGCGATCGATCGCAAGTTGATGGCCCAATCGATGGCCGAGTCTCGCTCCGAGATCTCAAACCAAAAGCGGCCAACTTCAGATGACAACTCAGCTATACGCTGACTATCCTCTGCCCACACCCTGTTTCGGTGACGTAGCTCCGTCCGAAGCTGTTCGACTTGGGCCTTCAAGTCTCCAATTGGATCGTTGCTACTGCTACTGCTCTCTTCATGTCTTGGAGCCAACTGATGACGAGGCATGCCAATAGGTCCAGTGGACTTGCGCACGGTTTTCCTCGTACGTGGCATATCTCCATAATGGGGAAAATTTATTAGTATAGTTTTTAAACATGATGCATACATAATTACAGAATCAACCTTTGTTGATCCTACTTTCTCTATTTTGCACTCTATTACCTGGTCTTGCAAGATGAGTACTTCCAAAAAGTGGCAAGGTAAGAATGAAAGAAATTTTCTTGGATAAGTAATTGAAAATTCTTTTTGAAATGCCTCATAATATCTGAAGAGATGAGCTTTGCTCCAATACCAGCTATGACGGAACCTCCCAAGTCATTAGGCCCACCTACAGTTGTCCTTGTCCGTCGAACCTCGAACAACCTTGTAGATGCACATAATTACTCGACAAGTTCGGTATTTGTATCCTTTACCTTTCCCAAGAGCGTTTCACCTGTCACACAGATATTACGACACATCGGAGGAACGAATAAGCGGAAGCGAATTACAATAACTTAGTTTACATTCATTAAAATATAGAAAGAGTGTTATTATTATTACGTCACCAGGATATAAGAGTGCATAGGTATTATTATTACAAGCTTGGGAGGCAAAAACCCCTCCCCAATGAAAGTATATTGTTTTTCAAAAGGAAGGACCACGTCCTTCCGCATCCACGTTACTGTTGAGGTTCGTCCTTGGGCACCACATCCTTGGGCACCACCTTAGTGCAAAAACAGCAAAAGCCTGCTGTTTCATCACCTACAACAACATGGGTTCGAAAACCCTGAGTATGAAGTGTACTTTCGCAAGTCTTACACGTCAAAATAAAAGGCTCTCAAGGATATGTTGGCTTAAGGGAGTCAAGGTAAGGCTTAATCAAGAATCAAGACTATGTTTGCAAAAACGCTTACTAATATTGGATCCTTAAAAATCCAGTTTTATTAGACGATTAAGTCATTACCTATCACTAGAGTTCTTTCTACCCTAGTTCAAGCACTTGGCCTATGCTAGCCATCCTTTTATCAATCCCTTTTTGTTCACTGGAATGTTACGTGTAAGTCAGTGACCAAGTCTTAATGTCCGAGAAGTAACGACGATTCAAATCGATTAATACTCAGTTGAGGATCTCCAATCACACGACATATGTTGCACTTAACCCTTGCATATGTCAACTCACCACCGGGTTTCTTAAGACCAGACCGGGTTCACGCCAACCAAGAGCACAGATACACCACCGTCCAGCCTCTTGCCATGAAAGGTACACGCTACTCTCGCCATCTCTCCACTCCCATTGCGTGTTGTCCTTTTCTGGTATTAGTCTGCCTGAGGCAAAGCTTACCCATGATGAGGCATGTGACCAGTTAAAGGGTCCTCGGTCAACAGGCCCACATCAACACGGTCCTTAAGCGACTCAGACGGAGACACTACACCGAGACTCTCTTCTCGTGCAAGTCACCCGCCCGGTCTCAGCTTTATTATTTTCAACCCAAAGTTTGGTACCTGGCAGAGGTACATCTTTTCCGATGTTGAACCCATCATGGCCATGATGGATCCACCATCAAGTTTTTTTTGAAAATCATTCCATCCCACTTGAAGCATCATCTTTTGTTAAAAACAAAACATTTTGTTTTTCTAAAGCAAGGATAAGCATCATAAAAACCTTTTCATAAAACAGGTAATCAAGGAATGGTAACCAGTTCCAAGGAAGGGAATGCAACAATTGGTTTAACACACAACTCCTATCACCTAATGCATCAAGCAAGTGAGAAAGATTTCAAAACAGCAAGGAGGTGGCAAATGCATCGAGGCTTGCCTTGTGTTGTAGGAGAGTCGGGCTCTGTTCCACAAATATCAAAATAAAAACAGTTCCTACCAGGTGGATTTTCTGTTGACGGAGTAGGCTTTTCCTCTTCAATAGTTATCTCTTCTTCGTTCTCTATACATAGCCAAATATAATCATGAATGCTCATGTAATGCTTATGAAAATGGAATAATAGAGAAACTACACTAAGTTGTATCTTGAATACAACTTTCCTTCACGGTGCACCAGGGTAACTAGGGGTTTTCTAGGTCAATATCTCATTTCCCAAAGGCACTTATTACCTAGAAGGCTAGGGTTTTGGGTTTGGGGATCAAACATTGTCCAAATCATGTCAAATTTCACCCAAGGTTTCTAAGTACCATATTAGACTTATCTAAAAAGTCTTGTGATTCTTGGAGTTGCCTAGTAATTTCTAAAATTCCAAAAGTATAGGTTTTAGCCCTTTTAAATACTACATAATTTCTTGTTTGGACTAAAAATCCTAAAACTATTTTTATTAAATACTATAGAAAATTAGGAATCCAACAAAATTAGTCTCATATTTTTAGCATTTTTCTAGTATTTTCTATGATTTCTCTAATCCTGGTAGAAAAAGAAAAAGAGAAAGGATACACAGTAATGGACTCAATCTGTCCCGAGCTGGCCCATGACAGGCGAAAACGTGCCCGCGCGCGCCCGCGGAGTCGGGTTTGCACAGAAGACCCTGGCATTTTGAAAAATCCATAAAGAATCCTCTCCACTGTTTCTTTGTCTCGCTGACATCTGCACAAAGGCCCCTCCCCTTTCTATTCTTTACAACCTGAGACCCCCGATCGTGGACGGCGACAGGCCGAGCTCCGGTGAGCTCGTACTGGCCGGAATACACAACGCTAGTGCTCTAGCTTGGCTGACACTTAATTCAACTCCTAACAATCGTTTCCCCTCGATCAATTGCAAGGTTCGAGCTCTTAATCATACTGCCCACGGTGACAGCGCGATCAATGGACAAACCGAGACGTTCCCGGTGATCCTACGAGTTCTAACTCAATTGGATGGGTCGAGGAGCATCAAGGGTACATCAGAGTACTGAAACAAGGGAACAGAGGGTGTGAACAGACCTGTAGCGCGCTGGCCACGGCGAGCTCACTCAGTACGGTGTTCTCGACCGATTTGGGGAAAGTCTCAAATTGGGGAGCTGTAGGGGATGATTTGAGGTGAGGGCTAGTTTATTGGGTGCACAACTACTTAGCGAAGCAGGCTGGGGCACCAATTTCCAGTGTCCATCGATGGTGGTGGCTAATTTCGGAGAAGACGCGTGGCGGCCGGAAAAGAGAGTGAGTCACCGTGGCAGTTTGCCGTGGCGAGCACTAGGCAATGAGCTACGGCGGTCGCTAGGCAGTCACTATGACTTGCGATGACGTGGTAAATGGCCTGTGGCGTGGTGCAACCGCGGTGAATGGCGCATACTCCGATGACGGCCGCTTGGCCACGTCACCGGCACAAGTGGGCACGACAACAAGGCGAAATAGTGGTCCGAGTTCATCCTCAACGCGATATTTCTTACCCCAAGCAGTTATCCGCACTATACTGAGCATGAATCGCAACGGCGGTGACGATCACGGCGTGGAGCTCACTGGCGACAGGTTCTCTATATCTGAAGATCTTTATTTACTATACCATCAGGTTCTTATTCAGTCAACGTGACAGAGCAATTTGTAGGGAGATTTGCTCCCAAAATTATGCAGTGACTCGACCATCACTCTGTATCAAAGTTGTAGCTCTATAAACCAGCTACAAATTGACTATAGTAACCGTCCTCAATTGATCACTAGATCTTACTCCAATTCGACCTCAAAGTCCTGCCAATGTCACTGGTGACTACAATTCAGTTATCAGTGTGACTGAGAGCTCAACTTTGAGCTCATTTTACTCCAAATTTTATATGTGATCAAGGCTTAGTTACTTAAGCAAAGTTGCACTCCTATTATAGCTCTACAAGTTTGATGTGTTGACCCTAGGCAAATTCCTTATGAACTGAAAGATACTGGGTTCTAAAGTTGACCCTAAGCACTGAATTTCAGACTTAGGCATATGGATGTATGGGGTGTCATTTTGCAAATAAGTCCAAACTTCATCATTTGGCTTGCAAATCCTCAAACATGAGAAACACATAGTTTGTGGTGTTGTATTAATTTGGTATTTGCACTTGGGTCCAAAAGTGCACAAAACTTAAACTTAGCCCCCTAAGGTTCTAATTTAGGGTTTTCCAGGGGTCTTTTCAGGGTTTTTAGCACTTTAGGGTTTTGGGGTCACTAAAGTCTTTCAAATGTGATATTTTATGATCATGTCTCATGACTTTTGAGGTTTTCACATATTTGGGGCTTCACTTATATCCATAAGCCCTGATCTGAGGTTAAGCACTTTACCCTAGAGTTAACCACACCTCAAGTCACATCAATACAACTGATTTGAAATTTTTACCTAGTGAATGCACTCTAGGTATAACAAACACATGATATGCCCATGCAAATGATGTTATGCTCAAGTTTTAGTGGCAGTAACACCAGGGGTGTTACATAGCGCCTAGAGCGCTGGTATTGACCGATGGGCCCGAACGCAGGGCGCGTGGGCGCGAAGTGGTATCCCGCGACCTTAGCCGTGCGATCAAGATCGGACGGGGGAGATCAAAGCCGGGAGGGCTAGTTAGCTGCGGGCGGCACCGCTCCTCCTCGCGGTGGTGAGGTCGCAGGAGTTGGGGCGGGTGCGTGCTATGGTGGTTCCGGAGTCGCTAGAGTTAGTTAGAAATGAAGGGGACGACTCGGCGAACTCGCTGGCGGGGTTATGGCCACGAGACTGGTGTTAGAGAGGGGAGAACGGCGGAGAAAATACTCTGAGCGGGTTGGGACAATTCTGGTGAGGAATTCTGGCCACTAGGAGAGGCAATCGACTGCGATGGGGCTCGGTCTAGGTTCAGTGGAGGTGGGGAAGCACTTTGGACCTACGCGGGGCACTGGACAGGGTTGGGTTGGCCAGACACCGTGCGGGCGCAATGAGTAAGTGTGGCCACACGCCGGCAAGGCCAAATTGGCTAAAGGCAGGCGCAAATAGGAAAAACCAAGCACGGGAGCGGATGTGTCACCTCGAGGCGGAGCTCGGGGTCGCTTGGCGTGGCCTCCGATGAGCTAGATGACCGGCACGGCGGGCGCGGGTCTCCGGTGCAGCTGAGCGGCGTGGGCAGAGCGCGAGAGGGAGGGGGGCTATGTGAAATTGGATGGGGAAGTGAGTGCGGGCACGGGCGGTGCTCAAAAAGGGGCTAGGGGCGTGGGCGAACGACGTGGCTGAGGATTTCGGCGACGTGCGCGAGTGCGCGCGTGCTGGTCCACGGCGGGGTGCGGGGAAGGCAGAACTAACAGGGGAGGCCCATGGCACAGCGAGAGAGAGAGAGCAAGCACACATGGCAACGGCTCGACGTCTGTCAGAGTGGGCCCACAAAGCTGAGAGAAAAGGGGCACACGGGCAAAGTGTACCAGCACCGACAGCCTGGCCCCACTTCGTAGAGAGAGGGAGAGAGTGAGCGCGTGGGGCAGAAACCGCCACTGACAGGTGGCGCCCACCTGTCAGGCGGCGCGGGCACGCGGGCGCGCGGCCCCGCTGGGCTAGATGGGCCGACTTTGGCTGCTTTGCCTTTTTCTTTTTCCCTGGATTTCTAATTGCTTTTCCATTTATTTTCTCTAGGGTTTTCAATTCAAATTCAAATCAAGTTTCAAATTCAAACTAATTCAACCATGTGCAACAATTCAAAGGGTATTTAAGCTTAGCATGATGCAACATGTCATGACTCATAATGTTTTGGCAAAATAAATAATCCCTCCTTAACTAAGCTATATCTACTTAAAAGGAAAAAGGGAGAGAGAATCTAGAGAGAGATAGAACCTAGGGTGAGAGAGAGAAGAGTAACACCTGAATTTGGATGATAATAAGAAAGAAATTTTATACCCCTAAATTCAGGGTGTTACAGACCTATCCCCCTTAAAAAGAATCTCGCCCTCGAGATTCAAGGTTGGCTAAAAAAGAGCTCAGTGTACTTGGCTTTCAAATCATCTTCTCTTTCCTAGGTTGCTTCCTCTTCTGAGTGATGGCCCCATTTGACTTTGCACATCCTGATGGTGCTTCTCCGAGTGACCCGATCCGCTGTCTCCAAAACTTGAGTTGGCTTCTCAATATATGTCAGATCTTCTTAAACTTCAAGGCCTTCGGTTGGCAACAGCTCTTCTGGCAATCTCAAACATTTCTTTAGTTGAGACACATGGAACACATCATGCACAGCTGACAGATTCTCTAGTAAACTGAGTTGATATGCCACTTCTCCACGCCTCGCTTAAATATGGTACGGTTCGATGTATCGAGGTGCTAGCTTTCCTTTGACTCTGAATCTTTTGATTCCTCTGATGGGTGACACCTTTAAGTAGACATAGTCTCCTACTTCAAAACTTAGTTCTCTTCTTTGAGTGTCAGCATAGCTTCGCTGTCTAGACTGCGCTGCCTTCACATTCTCTTGGACCATTCTGATGTTCTCTTTGGCTTCAAGCAAAATATCTGGACCGAACACCTGACTTTCGCCGGGCTGGTCCCAATGCAATGGAGTCCTGCAATTCCTCCCGTACAACCCTTCAAATGGTGACATCTTCAGACTGGCTTGATAGCTGTTGTTTTAAGAGAATTCTGCATACGGTAGCCTCTTCTCCCAACCTATCTTGTCTTGCAAAGCACAAGCCCTCAACATGTCTTCAAGAATTTGGTTGGTTCTCTCTGTTTGACCATCTGTCTGCGGGTGATAAGCTGAGCTGAACTTCAAGTGTGTGCCCAAAGATTCATGCAACTACTGCCAAAAATGAGAGGTGAACTGAGTGCCTCTATCTGATACTATATTCTTTGGAACGCCGTGCAAGCACACAATCCGAGACATGTATAGTTCAGCCAACACTGCACTGTTGTAGGTGGTCTTGACTGGTATGAAATGGGCCGCCTTTGTCAAATGGTCCACTACTACCCAGAGGGAATCATAACTAGTACGAGTGTGAGGCAACCCGACTATAAAGTTCATCTCGATATCATCCCATTTCCACTGAGGAATCTGCAATGGCTGCAACAAACCTACAGGTCTCTGATGTTCTGCTTTAATCCTCTGACAACTGTCACATATAGCCACATACTCTGCTATCTCCCTTTTCATACCGTACCACCAGAATCTTTTCTTTAGGTCCTGGTACATCTTCTCGCTACCCGGATGTATAGAATATGTTGTCTCATGAGCTTCCTTGAGAATCATTTCCCGGATTGATTTGATGTCAGGAACACACAGCCTATCTTTGAACCATACCACTCCTCCTGCATCTTCACGGAAATCCTTGCCTTTTCCATCTATGATTAACTGCCGAATCTTGTTGATCTTCTCATCATCCTTGCTGCATTGCATCGGCCTCCAAGTGGTTCACCTTTCCATATTGGGCACGAGGTTGCCCACTCCTGGAGTCCCCTAGACTGTATCGGCCTCCAAGTGGTTCACCTTTCCATATTGGGCACGAGGTTGCCCACGGTTGTTGCCTCCTTGCTGCATTGCATTCTACCTGACTAGGGCATTGGGAGCTGGTTGCTACTGAGCTGCTTTCTTTGGGCAATGATTCGCCCAATGGCCTTGTTCCCCATAGTGGAAGCATGCACGACCTTCCCCTTGCGCTGGAGCTACATGGTTGTTCTAGTTGGTTGCTGGGGCAGGAAGGCGAGGTGCCTGGTTGCTCTAACTCTGGTATTGATTTCCCCCCTGTTTGTTATTCTGACGGTACTGCTGCTGCTGCTGAGGAAACTGCCTCTGGTACTGCTGCTGCTGGTTCTGACGCTAATGTTGACGTTGGTGCTGGTGACCTTGCTTGAATGGCTGAGGTGAGTTGCTTGAGTAGCGGGGACGGCTGCTACTCCCAACCTAAGATCCACCAATCTTGTGTTTCCTGTCCTCCATCTCCCGACGCTTCCTTTCAGTCATGATTGCTCTCTGCATTTCTGTTTGTACCCAAGTAATGCATATAATAATGTGTACTTTTCAGATATTTGCATAATTTGATGGGATTTGCCTAAATAGGATTTCCAAGAAATACTAACCCTATTCCTTGATTACCCTAGGATAAATACTATGCTTACCAATTTGTGCTACTACTCAACATGATAATTATGATGTCACTCTTTAAATGATACTATTGTTCCGGAAATGAAATTTGTATTACGATGTTAACCTGATGGTTAAACAAGATAATAGTGTAACCACGATTGCTATCATGGCTCTAGCTTTGATAAATACCTCTATAGACTTAGTGCTTGGCAACCCTACCTAAAAGATGGGCAAGAGAGGGCGGCAATGGTTTGGTGGCAACACATGTTAACAGGGGTGGTAGTCTTGGCTAAGTTACCTCGCCCAGAGGGCCATCAATATTGATGTGGAAACCTTAGCGGTTGGCTTTGTACTAAGGATATTTTGTAAAAGCCTCATAATGGATCCCTAGCCATTCACCTTGGCAGTGTTTATGGGTCTGTACAACCTAGGCTAGATGGGATACATGGCTTGTGGGTAAAGTTGTACCACCTCTGCAGAGTGTAAAACTGATATGTCGGTCGTGCTCAGGGTTAAGAGTAACTTGGACCCTCACATGATAATTGAACTTAAAGATGGAAAATAAATCGTGATCCGATGATTTATAAATGGTTTGCTTAAGTGTTTTCACTTAAGTGTTTTTGAGATATAATCATGTACTTATGTTTAATTGGTATTTTTGGGATACACTTTCAATTAGTAAGTTAGGCGTTGTTAATAAAATATTGACCAACTAAAATGCATACCGCTTATCCATAGCATACCTTGCTAAACTTGCATTACTCCTCCCACTTGCTAAGCCCCGACCATAAGTGAGCTCACCCCTTGCTAATATTTTGATCAGAGGGTGATGAAGAAGACTTTGCTGAAGATGTTGACGAGTACTAAGTCTAACGATGTGCCAGTCATCTTCCTGTGGAAGATCACCCATGTTATATCTGTTGTACTTTGATGATGAAACTATTTAAGACATTTATGCCTAGATGATGTAATAAAGTTATTATACTCTCTTTACACCTTTATTGAATTATCTTTTGATATATTATACTTGTGACATTAACATATGTGTGGAAAATGGATCCTGGCACACATATGCTATGCATTCGGTTTTGCCCATAAAACTAGGTGTGACGACAGACCTTGTGCAGCATGCCAAGCAGGTAAACAGGTGGGAACAAGTCATCCAAGCAAGAATGTGATGACAACATCAAGACCGTTGGAGCTTCTCCATATGGATCTTTTTGGGCTCGTTGCTTATCTTAGCATTGGCGGAAGTAAGTATGATCTTGTAATTATTGATGACTATTCCCGCTTCACTTGGGTATTCTTTATACATGATAAATCTAAAACCCAAGAAACCCTCAAG
This sequence comes from Zea luxurians, assembly GCA_029449295.1. Classification (NCBI taxonomy): domain Eukaryota; kingdom Viridiplantae; phylum Streptophyta; class Magnoliopsida; order Poales; family Poaceae; genus Zea; species Zea luxurians. The sequence goes on along the minus strand of JAOPSE010000108.1, from coordinate 1,178,687 downwards.
TGCTTCTTAAGACGGGCTCAAAATGAGTTTTAGCTAAAAGTTAAGAAGATAAGAAGCGATAATGGATTTGAGTTCAAGAACCTTCAGGTGGAAGAATATCTTGAGGAGGAAGGCATCAAGCACGAGTTCTTCGCTCCCTACACGCCACAACAAAATGGTGTAGTGGAGGCGAAGAATAGGACGCTCATTGACATGACAAGGACGATGCTTGGAGAGTACAAGGCGCCAGAATGTTTTTTGTCAGAAGCCGTGAATATGGCTTGACATGCCATAAACAATCTCTACCTTCATCGCCTCCTCAAAAAGATGGCCTATGAACTTCCTACTGGTAACAAACCCAGTGTCTCTTACTTTCGTGTATTTGGGAGCAAATGCTAAATCTTGGTGAAGAAACGTAGGCATTCAAAGTTTGCTCCCAAAGTCGTTGAAGGGTTTTTACTTGGTTATGACACAAATACAAAGGCATATAGAGTATTCAACAAATCTTCGAGTTTAGGTGAAGTCTCTAGTGACGTTGTATTTGATGAGACTAATGGCTCTCAAAGAGAGCAAGTTGATCTTGATGATATAGATGAACATGATGTTCCAACGGACGCAATGAGGACTATGGCAATAGGCAATGTGCGACCACATGAACAACAAGAGCAAGATCAACCTTCTACCTCCACAATGGTGCAACCGCCCTACTCAAGATGATGAACAAGAACATCAAGACAATGGCTTGGATCAAGGGGGTGCACAAGAACAAGATGGAAGGGAGGAAGGAGTACCACAGGCACCTTCAACCCAAGTCCGCACCAACATTCAAAGAGATCATCTGGTGGATCAGATTCTTGGTGACATTAGCAAGGGAGTAACCACTCGTTCACGCATTGCAAACTATTGTGAGCACTACTACTTTGTTTCTTCTATTGAGCCTTTCAGGGTAGAAGAAGCCTTGTAGGATCTAGAATAGGTGTTAGCCATGCAAGAGGAGCTCAACAACTTCAAGAGAAATGAAGTATGGAGCCTGGTGCCACGTCCAAAGCAAAACGTTGTGGGCACCAAGTGGGTGTTTTGCAACAAGCAATACGAATATGGGGTGGTGACAAGAAACAAAGCAAGACTTGTAGCAAAAGGTTATGCTCAAGTCGCAGATTTGGATTTTGAGGAGACTTTTGCTCTTATAGCTAAGCTTGAGTCTATTCGAATATTATTAGCCTATGTTGCTCACCATTCCTTTATGCTTTTTCAAATGGACATGAAGAGCACTTTCCTCAATGGGCCAATCAAGGAGGAGGTTTACGTGGAACAACACCCTAGCTTTGAGGATGATAGGTACCTCGACCATGTGTACAAGCTCTCTAAGGCGCTATATGGACTTAAGCAAGCCCCAAGAGTATGGTATGAATGCCTTAGAGACTTCCTTATTTCTAATACTTTCAAGGTTGGGAAAGCTGATCCAACTCTTTTTACTAAGACTTGCGATGGTGATTTGTTTGTATGCTAAATATATGTTGGTTCTACTAATCAAAAGTCTTGTGAAGAGTTTGACTCAGAAATGTGAGATGTCCATGATGTGGGAGTTGACTTACTTTCTTGGATTCCAAGTAAAGCAACTCAAGGAAGGGACATTTCTATCTCAAACCAAGTACATCCAAGATATACTTAAAAAGTTTGGGATGAAGGACACAAAGCCCGCTTAGACACCAATGGGGAATGTCGGACATTTGGACCTCAACGCGGGAGGTAAGTTCGTAGATCAAAAGGCTTACCGGTCTATGATAGGATCTTTGCTTTATCTTTGTGCAAGTAGACCAGACATTATGCTTTCAGTTTGCATACGTGCTAGATTTCAATCCGATCCCAAGGAATGTCACAATGTGGCTATGAATAGTATTCTTTGATACTTAGTTGATATGCCTTACATCGGGCTCTGGTATCCTAAGGGGTCTACCTTTGACTTGATTGGATACTCAGACTCTGACTATGTAGGGTGCAAGGTTAATAGGAAGAGAACATCAGGGACTTGTCAGTTTCTACAAAGGTCCCTAGTGTCCTAGAGCTCAAAGAAACAAATCTCTGTTGCCCTATCCACCGCCGTGGCCGAGTATGTTGCCGCAAGACTGTGTTGCGCACAACTACTTTGGATGAGGCAAACCCTCCAGGACATTGGCTACAATTTTAGCAATGTCCCACTCCTATATGATAATGAGAGTGCAATCTGCTTGGTGGACAATCCCATTGAACACAGCCACACTAAGCACATAGACATCTGGCATCACTTTTTGAGAGACCACCAGCAAAAGGGAGATATCGATGTGTGCCACATTAGCATTGATCACCAGCTAATCAATATCTTTACCAAGCCTTTAGATGAGAAAAGGTTTTGTAAGCTGAGTAGTGAGCTAAATGTCTTAGATTTGTGGAACTTGGATTGATCTAGAGCACATATGTTTTTATGTTATTGATCATGTCGCTATGAGTTTAATTGTGTATTTATGGTGTTCAAGTTGTAAAATATCATCCCTAGATCTCACAAGTCTATATGAAAATGATGCATATGTTGAGGGGGATGATATATTACAACTTGGCCCCTTGAGACTAATTTGTTTGCTCAAGTGATTTTAGTATAGCCTCAAAGGTGAATTGGAAAGGGAAATGGTGCACTTGAACAACAAACAAGACTTTCACTACAAAATAGTAACATGTTCAAGTTTCCCTAAGTCTTCATTGCCTTATTTCTTTTAATTCACAATTTTTGGTGAGGCAATGAGATTTTGAAGGCCACTAGTTCTTCCATTTTTGTGCTTAATGCCAAAGGGGGAGAAATTAAGGCCAAAGCAACTTGATCAACTACCACTTGTGAATTTTTCAAAAACTTAAGTGTACTTGGTTTTTTATCAAACCCCTCTTATTGCAAAAACTACTCTCTTGTGGGGGAGAAAATTTTGATTATGGGAAAGGGGGAGTTTCTGGCTTTTTTATCAAAACTAGTCGTGAAAATATTTTAATTTGCCAAAACAAAGTGTTTTGACATAGAGATAGGAAAATGAATTTGTTTTGAGAAAACAAACCAAGTGGTGGCAAAAAGATCCAAATATGCCAAATCCTGTGATAATTCAATTGGTTTTTAGTATGACATCAATATGCACATTTTGGCTCACATTTGGATATGTTAGTGCTTTTTATTTGCTTTTGATGTGTTGGCATGGATCACCAAAAATGGGGAGATTGAAAGGGAAATGTGCCCTTGGGCCATTTCTATTTTGTTTTGGTGATTAAAGCTCAGCACAATATGTTTAGACTAACATCATCTTACATGAGCAATGAGCATAGGTACATAAAGCAAATTGAGCTTAAAGAGGGCATAAGACAAATCTATATGGTACAAAGTGAAAAAGGTGAGCTCCGGACACTTAGTCAATTATTTTGGGTACTATTAATATTTGTCTAAGTGCTAGGGACTTTATGAAGTCAAGCAAAAAGGAGCAAAAGAGATTTTTAATGTTAAAGAGAAAGTTGGACTGCTCTGCGTAGCACCGGACGGTCCAGTGCCACCCACCGGACAGTCTGGTGTGCACCGAACAGTCTGGTGCACGGTCCAACCAAGGGGCTACTCTCGAGAAAAATCAGCCAAGGTCGGCTATAAATCACCGGACGGTCCGTGCAGAGCGCCAAATAGTCTGGTGTGCCAGCCAGCCAACGGCTAGTGGACACGTCGTCCGAAGCCAATGGTCACATGGTGCACCAGACAGTCCGGTGCCACCCACAAGACGGTCCAATGTCCCCAAAATAGGAAACTAGCCAATCAGAAGACTTGTAACCATTGCACTGTGCAGTGCCCGGTGTGCACCAGACAGTCCGGTGCACCCGCGAACAGAAGGCAACCAGGGCCTTCTAAATGGAGCTCCAACGTCTCCTAGGTCTCTTGGGGCTATAAAAGGACCCCTAGGATCATAGAGAAGAATATCAAGCACTCTTTAAACACTCTATAACATCAAGAACTTGCAACCATGTTATTGCTTTGCTAGATAGAGATTCGAGCACATGTTTTGAGTAGTAACTCTGTTGTGTTGTCTCTTGTGCTCTTCCTGAGAGCACCTAGAGGGGGGTGAATAGGTGATCCTGTAAAAATTTGAAACTTAAGCCACAAAAACTTGGTTAAGTGTTAGCACAATAATCGCCAAGTGGCTGGAGAGGAGTCTCAACAAAACACAGTAACCACAAAGATATCAATCAGAGATGGCATGGTGGTTATCCTGTGGTTCGGCCAAGACCAACGCTTGCCTACTCCACGTTGTGGCGTCCCAACGGACGAGGGTTGCAATCAACCCCTCTCAAGCGGTCCAAAGACCCACTTGAATACCACGGTGTTTTGCTTTGCTTTTCTTAATCCCGTTTGCGAGGAATCTCCACAACTTGGAGCCTCTCGCCCTTACACTTGAAGTTCACAAAGAAGCACGGAGCAAGGGAGGGATTAGCAACTCACACAAGACATAAAGATCACAGCAAATACACACACACAAGACCCAGACTTAAGCTCAAGAGACTAGCACACTAGAACGGAGCTCAAATCACTAGAATGTCGAACAAGTGCGCAAGAATGAAGTGTGAGTGATCAAGAGTGCTCAAGGAATGCTTGGTGTACTCCTCCATGCGCCTAGGGGTCCCTTTTATAGCCCCAAGGCAGCTAGGAGCCGTTGAGAACAATCCTGGAAGGCAGATCTTGCCTTCTGTCGACTGGTGCACCGGACAGTCCGGTGCACCACCGGACACTGTCCGGTGCAGATATCCTTCCTTGTTTGGCGAAGCCGACCGTTGGAGTCTGAGAGCCGTTGGCGCACCGGACACTGTCCGGTGTGCACCGGACAGTCCGGTGCACCAATGTGACCGTTGGCTCGGCCACGCGTCACGCGCGGAATCCTCGGCCGACCGTTGCCCCGGCTGACTGTTGACTCACCGGACAGTCCGGTGCACCACCGGACAGACCGGTGAATTTTAGCCGTACGTCGTTAATCATCTCCCGAGAGCGACGAGTTCGCCTGTGAACGTCTCACCGGACAGTCCGGTGCACCACCGGACAGTCCGGTGAATTATAGTCGTACACTGCCGTCGAAGTCCCGAGAGCAGCCTGTTCGCCAGAGCCAGCCTAGCGCACCGGACACTGTCTGGTGCACCACCGGACAGTCCGGTGCACCCAGACCGAGCAGACTTTGGCTGAACAAAGCCATCTCATTTCCAATTCAATTTTTCCTGTTTCCAGCACTTAGACACAATACATTAGTCCATAAAACAATGTACTAAGTCTAGAAACATACCTTTTGACTTGATTTGCACTTTGTTCACCACATTGCATAGATCAACACAAAAGCACTTGCGTTGGCACTCAATCACCAAAATACTTAGAAATGGCCCAAGGGCACATTTCCCTTTCAATCTCCCCCTTTTTGGTGATTTATGCCAACCACAACATAAAGCAACTAGAACAAGTGCAATATCAATGCAAATGAAAACCAAAAGTTGTTTTGAATCAATTTTGGCATATATGGATCACTCTTTGCCACCACTTGGTTTGTTTTTTGCAAATCAAACTCAAATTCCTATCTCTAAGTCAAATCCACTTGTAGAGACATCAAGGATTTCAAAAACTCCCCCTTTTTCCCATAATCAACACTTCTCCCCACAAGAGGCCAACTTTTGACACAAGAGACAATTAAAAGAGTTTTGACAAACCAAAAGCTCTATTCTACTATTTTCAAAATTTCTCAAGTGGTAGCTGGTCCATCTATTGCTTTCTCAAGTGGTAGCTGATCCATCTATTGCTTTGGCCTTTATTTTCTCCCCCTTTGGCATCAAGCACCAAAACGGGATCAATCTTGGCCCTTTAACCCCATTGCCTCACCAAAATCTTCAAATAAGAATACAAAGGAAATAAGAGTACATGAGATGAACATGGAATAAGTTACCCTCTCATCGGAGTGCAGTGGAAGTCTTTTCATGGTCCAAGTCCACCTTTTCCCTTTCAAACCTCCTTTGAGACTAAAACAAGCAAACTCAAGCAAACGGTTAGTCTCAAAGGGTCATGTTGTAGCACAACTCCCCCTAAATATGTGCATCACTTGCACAAGGACTTGTGAGGTTCGGGAAGTGATTGTACAACTTGAGCACCATAGTAAGCAACAAAATGCATAAGGAACATGATCAAAGGCATAAACACATGTATGCTATAAATCAATCCAAGTTCCGCGAATCTAGGATATTTAGCTCACTACGCAGCCTGCAAAAGGTCTTTTCATCTAAAGGCTAGTGAAGATATCGGCTAGCTGGTTCTCGGTGCTAACATGAAACACTTCGATATCTCCCTTTTGCTGGTGGTCTCTCAAAAAGTGATGCCGGATGTCAATGTGCTTTGTGTGGCTGTGCTCAACAGGATTTTCCGCTATTCGGATAGCACTCTCATTGTCACATAGGAGTGGGACTTTGCTCAGATTGTAGCCAAAGTCCCGGAGGGTTTGCCTCATCCAAAGCAGTTGCGTGCAACACTGTCCTGCAGCAACATACTCGGCCTCAGCGGTGGATAGGGCAACGAAAGTTTGTTTCTTAGAGTTCCACGACACTAGGGACCTTCCTAAGAATTGGCACGTCCCCGATGTACTCTTCCTATCGACCTTACATCCAGCATAGTCGGAATCTGAGTATCCAATCAAGTCAAAGTTAGACCCCTTTGGGTACCAGATCCCGAAGCAAGGCGTAGCGACTAAATATCTAAGAATTCGCTTCACGGCCACTAAGTGACACTCCTTAGGATCGGATTGAAATCTAGCACACATACATACGCTAAGCATAATATCCGGTCTACTAGCACATAAATAAAGCAAAGAACCTATCATGGACCGGTATGCTTTTTGATCAACGGACTTACCTCCTTTGTTGAGGTCGGTGTGTCCGTCAGTTCCCATCGGCGTCTTTGCGGGCTTGGCGTCCTTCATCCCAAACCGCTTTAGCAAGTCTTGCGTGTACTTCGTTTGGGAGATGAAGGTGTCGTCCTTGAGTTGCTTCACTTGGAACCCAAGGAAGTAGTTCAACTCGCCCATCATCGACATCTCGAATTTCTACGTCATCACCCTGCTAAACTCTTCACAAGACTTTTGGTTAGTAGAACCAAATATTATGTCATCGACATAAATTTGGCACACAAAAAGATTACCATCACAAGTCTTAGCGAAAAGAGTTGGATCGGCTTTCCCAACCTTGAAAGCATTAGCAATTAAAAAGTCTCTAAGGCATTCATACCATGCTCTTGGGGCTTGCTTAAGTCCATAGAGCGCCTTAGAGAGCTTACACACGTGGTCAGGGTACCGTTCATCCTCGAAGCCAGGGGGTTGCTCCACGTACACCTCCTCCTTGATCGGCCCGTTGAGGAAAGCGCTCTTCACATCCATTTGGTACAACCTAAAAGAATGGTGAGCGGCATATGCTAGCAAAATACGAATTGATTCTAGCCTAGCCACAGGAGCAAAAGTCTCCTCAAAGTCCAAACCTGCGACTTGGGCATAACCTTTTGCCACAAGTCGAGCCTTGTTCCTCGTCACCACCCCGTGCTCGTCCTGTTTGTTGCTGAACACCCACTTGGTTCCCACAACGTTTTCCTTGGGACGAGGCACCAGTGTCCAAACTTCATTACGCTTGAAGTTGTTTAGCTCCTCCTGCATGGCCAACACCCAGTCCGGATCTAGCAAGGCCTCTTCTACCCTGAAAGGCTCAATAGAAGAGACAAAAGAGTAATGCTCACAAAAATTTACTAATCTAGAACGAGTAGTTACTCCCTTGCTAATATCACCCAATATTTGGTCGACGGGATGATCCCTTTGAATCGTCGCTCGAACTTGGGTTGGAGGTGCCTGAGGTGCTTCTTCCTCTTCAACTTGAACATCCTGTGCTCCCCCTTGATCACGCGCCTCCACTTGAGGTACCTGTTCGTCATCTTGGGTTGGGGGATGCACCATAGTTGAGGAATAAGGTTGATCTTGCTCCTTTTGTTCCAGTGGCCTCACATCTCCAATCGCCATGGTGCGCATTGTGGCCGTTGGAACGTCTTCTTCATCTACATCATCAAGATCAACAACTTGCTCTCTTGGAGAGCCATTAGTCTCATCAAATACAACGTCGCTAGAGACTTCAACCAAACCCGATGATTTGTTGAAGACCCTATACGCCTTTGTATTTGAATCATAACCTAATAAAAACCCTTCTACAGCTTTGGGAGCAAATTTAGAGGTTCTACCTTTCTTCACAAGAATATAATACTTACTCCCAAATACACGAAAATAAGACACATTGGCTTTGTTACCAGTTAGCAGCTCATACGAAGTCTTCTTGAGGAGGCGGTGAAGATAGACCCTGTTGATGGCGTGGCAAGCCGTGTTCACGGCTTCCGACCAAAAACGCTCGGGGGTCTTGAACTCTCCAAGCATAGTCCTCGCCATATCGATGAGCGTCCTGTTCTTCCTCTCTACCACACCATTTTGCTGAGGTGTGTAGGGAGCGGAGAACTCGTGCTTGATCCCCTCTTCCTCAAGGAACTCCTCCACTTGAAGATTCTTGAATTCGGACCCGTTGTCGCTCCTTATCTTCTTCACTTTGAGCTCAAACTCATTTTGAGCTCTCCTGAGGAAGCGCTTGAGGGTCCCTTGGGTTTCAGATTTATCCTGCAAAAAGAATACCCAAGTGAAGCGGGAAAAATCATAAACTATAACAATACCATACTTACTTCCTCCTATACTTAGATAGGCGACGGGTCCGAAGAGGTCCATATGAAGCATCTCCAAGGGTCTTGATGTGGTCATCATATTTTTGGTGTGATGAGATTCTCCCACCTGTTTCCCTGCTTGACAAGCTGCACAAGGTCTATCTTTTTCGAAGTGTACATTAGTTAGACCTATCATGTGTTCTCCCTTTAGAAGCTTGTGGAGGTTCTTCATCCCCACATGTGCTAAGCGGCGATGCCACAGCCAGCCCATGCAAGTCTTAGCAATTAAGCATGCATCTAGACCGGCTTCTTCTTTTGCAAAATCAACCAAATAAAGTTTGTCGTCTAGTACACCCTTAAAAGCTAGTGAACCATCACATCTTCTAAAGACAGACACATCTACATTTGTGAAAAGACAATTATATCCCATTTTGCATAATTGACTAACAAATAACAAATTATATCCAAGCGACTCAACTAAAAACACATTAGAAATAGAGTGCTCAGATGAAATAACAATTTTACCTAACCCTTTTACCTTGCCTTGGTTCCCATCACCGAATATTATTGAATCTTGGGGATCCTTGTTCTTGATGTAGGAAGAGAACATCCTCTTTTCCCCCGTCATGTGGTTTGTGCATCCGTTGTCGATAATCCAGCTTGAACCCCCGGATGCATAAACCTGCAAGGCAAATTTAGGCTTGGGTCTTAGGTACCCAACTCTTGTTGGGTCCTACAAGGTTAGTCACAATTGTCTTAGGGACCCAAATGCAAGTTTTATCTCCCTTGCATCTTGCCCCTAGCTTCCTAGCAATCACCTTCTTATTCTTTCTATAAATGGCAAAAGAAGCATTGCAAGCATGATATATTGTGGAATGTTATTAACTTTCCTAGGAACATTAGCAACATTTCTCCTAGGCATATTATGAACAACATTTCTCTTACCAACATTTCTATCATGCACATAGGAAGAACTAGAAGCAAACATGGCATGAGAATCAAAAGCATCATATGCATTACAACTCCTATAAGTATTTCTAGATTGTCTCCTATCATGGTACATAAAAGCATGGTTCTTTTGCACACTACTAGCCATAGGGGCCTTCCCTTTCTCCTTGGCGGAGATGGGGGCCTTATGGCTTGTCAAGTTCTTGGCTTCCCTCTTGAAGCCAAGACCATCCTTAATTGAGGGGTGTCTACCAATTGTGTAGGCATCCCTTGCAAATTTTAGTTTGTCAAATTCACTCTTGCTAGTCTTAAGTTGAGCATTAAGACTAGCTACTTCATCATTTAGTTTAGAAATGCAATCTAGGTGTTCACTACAAGCATCAACATTAAAATCTTTACACCTAGTGCAAATCACAACATGTTCTACACAGGATGTTAATTTACTAGATTTTTCTAACTTAGCATTTAAATCATCATTTATGCTCTTTAAGCTAGAAATTGTCTCATGGCAAGTAGATATTTCACAAGAAAGCATATCATTTCGTTTAACTTCTAAAGCAAGTGAATTTTGTGCACTGACAAATTTATCATGCTCTTCATACAACAAATCCTCTTGCTTTTCTAGTAACCTATTCTTGTCATTCAAGGCATCAATTAACTCATTAATTTTGCCAATTTTAATTCTATCCAAACCTTTAAATAAACTAGAGTAGTCTATCTCATCGTCATCACTAGAATCATCATCACTTGAAGAAGCATGAGTGGTATCCCGAGTACATACCTTCTTCTCCTTCGCCATGAGGCATGTGTGATGCTCGTTGGGGAAGAGGGATGACTTGTTGAAGGCAGTGGCGGCGAGTCCTTCATTGTTGGAGTCGGAGGAGGAGCAATCTGAATCCCACTCCTTTCCGATATGTGCCTCGCCCTTGGCCTTCTTGTAATTCTTCTTCTTCTCCCTCTTGTTTCCTTTTTCCTGGTCACTATCATTATCGGGACAGTTAGCAATAAAATGACCAAGCTTACCACATTTGAAGCATGAGCGCTTCCCCTTTGTCTTGGTCTTGCTTGGCTGTCCCTTGCGACCCTTAAGCGTCGTCTTGAAGCGCTTGATGATGAGGGCCATCTCTTCATCATTGAGCCCTGCCGCCTCAACTTGCGCCACCTTGCTAGGTAATGCCTCCTTGCTCCTCGTTGCCTTGAGAGCAATGGGTTGAGGCTCATGGATTGGAACGTTCAACGCATCGTCCACGTATCTCGCCTCCTTGATCATCATTCGCCCGCTTACGAACTTCCCAAGGACTTCTTCGGGCGACATCTTGGTGTACCTAGGATTCTCACAAATATTATTCACCAAATGTGGATCGAGAACGATAAAGGACCTTAGCATTAGGCGGACGACGTCGTGGTCCGTCCATCGCGTGCTTCCGTAGCTCCTTATTTTGTTGATAAGGGTCTTGAGCCGGTTGTATGTTTGGGTTGGCTCCTCGCCCCTTATCATCGCAAATCTTCCGAGCTCGCCTTCTACCAACTCCATCTTGGTGAGCAAGGTGACGCCATTCCCCTCATGAGAGATCCTGAGGGTGTCCCAGATTTGCTTGGCATTGTCCAAGCCGCTCACCTTATGATACTCGTCCCTGCACAAGGAGGCTAACAACACAGTAGTAGCTTGTGCATTTCTATGAATCTGTTCATTAAAAAAATAGGACTATCCGAGCTATCAAATTTCATTCCATTCTCAACAATCTCTCATATGTTTGGATGGAGAGAGAACAGGTGACTACGCATTTTGTGGCTCCAAAATCCGTAGTCCTCCCCATCAAAGTGTGGAGGCTTGCTGAGAGGAATGGAGAGCAAATGTGAATTTGAACTTTGAGGAATACGCGAATAATCGAAAGAAAAGTTTGAGTTGACCGTCTTTCGTTTGTCGTAGTCGTTGTCATCGTTCTCCTTATGGGAAGAAGTGGACTCATCACTGTCATCGTAGTAGACGATCTCCTTGATGCGTCTCGTCTTCTTCTTCTTTCCATCTTTGCGTCTGTGACCCGAGCCCGAGTCGGTAGGCTTGTCATCCTTAGGCTCGTTGACGAAGGACTCCTTCTCTTTATCGTTGATCACGATTCCCTTCCCCTTAGGATCCATCTCTTCGGGTGATTAGTCCCTTTGTGAAGAGAAAGGCTCCGATACCAATTGAGAGCACCTAGAGGGGGGGTGAATAGGTGATCCTGTAAAAATTTGAAACTTAAGCCACAAAAACTTGGTTAAGTGTTAGCACAATAATCGCCAAGTGGCTGGAGAGGAGTCTCAACAAAACACAGTAACCACAAAGATATCAATCAGAGATGGCACGGTGGTTATCCCGTGGTTCGGCCAAGACCAACGCTTGCCTACTCCACGTTGTGGCGTCCCAACGGACGAGGGTTGCAATCAACCCCTCTCAAGCGGTCCAAAGACCCACTTGAATACCACAGTGTTTTGCTTTGCTTTTCTTAATCCCGTTTGCGAGGAATCTCCACAACTTGGAGCCTCTCGCCCTTACACTTGAAGTTCACAAAGAAGCATGGAGCAAGGGAGGGATTAGCAACTCACACAAGACATAAAGATCACAACAAATACGCACACACAAGACCCAGACTTAAGCTCAAGAGACTAGCACACTGGAACAGAGCTCAAATCACTAGAATGTCGAACAAGTGCGCAAGAATGAAGTGTGAGTGATCAAGAGTGCTCAAGGAATGCTTGGTGTACTCCTCCATGCGCCTAGGGGTCCCTTTTATAGCCCCAAGGCAGCTAGGAGCCGTTGAGAACAATCCTGGAAGGCAGATCTTGCCTTCTGTCGACTGGTGCACCGGACAGTCCGGTGCACCACCGGACACTGTCCGGTGCACCACCGGACACTATCCGGTGCAGATATCCTTCCTTGTTTGGCGAAGCCGACCGTTGGAGTCTGAGAGCCGTTGGCGCACCGGACACTGTCTGGTGCGCACCGGACAGTCCGGTGCACCAATGTGACCGTTGGCTCGGCCACGCGTCACGCGCGGAATCCTCGGCCGACCGTTGCCCCGGCTGACTGTTGACTCACCGGACAGTCCGGTGCACCACCGGACAGACCGGTGAATTTTAGCCGTACGTCGTTAATCATCTCCCGAGAGCGACGAGTTCGCATGTGAACGGCTCACCGGACAGTCCGGTGCACCACCGGACAGTCCGGTGAATTATAGCCGTGCACCGCCGTCGAAGTCCCGAGAGCAGCCTGTTCGCCAGAGCCAGCCTGGCGCCCCGGACACTGTCTGGTGCACCACCGGACAGTCCGGTGCACCCAGACCGAGCAAACTTTGGCTGAACAAAGCCATCTCATTTCCAATTCAATTTTTCCTGTTTCCAGCACTTAGACACAATACATTAGTCCATAAAAAATGTACTAAGTCTAGAAACATACCTTTTGACTTGATTTGCACTTTGTTCACCACATTGCATAGATCAACACAAAAGCACTTGCGTTGGCACTCAATCACCAAAATACTTAGAAATGGCCCAAGGGCACATTTCCCTTTCACTTCCCTCAACTTGTGTGTGTGTGTGTGTAACTACAATTTTGTCTCTTGTGTATGTTTCTACTCCCCCTTACTCTTGTGTTTAATTGAGATCAACTGTGAAGGCGTGAGAGACTCCAACTTGTGGAGATTCCTCAAACAAGGAAAACTTGATATAAGGAAGAAAATCGTATACTCATGTTTGATCTTTGGATCACTTGAGAGGGGTTGAGTGTAACCCTTGACCGAAGGAGGTCACCATAACGTGGAGTAGGCATTGGCCAAACCACAGGATAAAATCACCATGTCACTTGTGCATTAATTTATTGTGATTGTTTTCTTCCATAGAGTTCTCACATATTCACTTATGTTATTGTTCCTAAGTTTGATACATATCTTAAATGAACAATCAAGTGAAGAGTTCTCTTCTTCTCTCTACCTCTATTCATCTCAACTTGGTTTTGGTTTTACTAACACTTATTATAAACCAAGTTTATCTTGTTTAGAGTTGATTTTTGCAGGATCACCTATTCACCCCTCCCCTCTAGGTGCTCTCAATTGTGCTTTTAGTTTGCATGTGTTCTCGATTCCAAGCCAACCGTAAGGAAATACACCTAAGGGCCGTGAAAAGAATCATGAGATATTTAGTTTATATTCCTAGGTTTGGGCTATGGTACTCCAAGGGATCTATCTTTGATCTACTTAGGTATTCTGATGCTGATTATGCTGGATGTAAGATTGATAGAAAGAGTAAATCAGAGATTTTTCATTTTCTAGGGAGATCCATGTGTCTTGGCTTCAAAGGAACAATATTCAGTAGCTCTATCCACCACCGAAGCCGAATACATTGCTACAGGCGACTGTTGGGCACAATTACTCTGAATGAGGCAAACTCTTAGGGACTATGGCTACAAATTCAGCAAATTCCCTCTCCTATGTGACAATGAGAGTGAAATCCGCATGGCGGACAATCCTATTGAACACAGCCGCACAAAACACATAGACATTTGGTTTCACTTTTTGAGAGATCACCCACAACCAGTCAGCCAATATCTTCACCAAGCCCCTAGATGAAAAGACTTTTAGTAAGCTTAGGAATGAACTCAATGTCTTAGATTCTCGGAACTTTGATTGAAATCTTGCACACATTGCTCATTTTATACCTTTGATCATGGCATGTCTCTTTCATTTGGCACAAATGCATATTTCTTATTCTTCTTGTGCCAAAGTTAAGACTAATGTGCTACCAAGTGTATTTCTATACTTAGTATTAGATTGAAAAAAATGGAGTTATAGGCAAAGGCAAGGCTTCCACTACATCTTCGTCGGTACCATATACCCTTTGTCCTACTCATGTACTTACATTCATATCTTTCTTGTTAAAGGCCTCTAGATTTCTTTGTTTTTGGCGTTTAATGCCAAAGGTGAGAAATTAATAGGCCAAAGCAAAAGGACCGCACCACCACTCTGTTTTCTGAAAACTTTTTATCTTCCAAATTGGAACTATTACATTTGCAAAAATCCTCTTGATAGCTAACGAGAGAACTTTTTCCGGGGGAGATTTTATTTGGCCAAAGGAAAAGCATTTGAAAAAGGGGGAGAATCTTTCAAAACTTGAAAATGCTTTTGGAAAATTATATTCTTATACCTTTGGCTAATTGCAAAAGAATTTGAAAAGGCTTTTCCAAAAGATTTACAAGCTAAGTGGTGCAAATGTGGTCCAAAATTTTGACTATATCTAAACATTCATATACACTTAGAACTGCTTTTAATTCAAAGTAACTTATGCACATCTATCAAAATGCAAATTAGCAACAATTGTACACTTTATATTTGCTTTTGTTTGTGTTGGCATCAATCACCAAAAAGGCGGAGATTGAAAGGGAAATGGCCTTAACCATTTTCTATAATTGATTTTGGTTCTTGACGACAATCACAAATCTTATGGACTAACTAGTTTGCCTAGTTGATTAATTCTCAAGTGCATAAGTTCATCTATCTCAATTCTAAGTTGATTGTCCAGAATACCGTAGATTATTCCGGACAGGAGAAGCTTTTTGGAGAATTCACCTCTGCGTGGACCGTCTAGGCCTTTCTGGCGGACCGTCCACCACACCAAGGTGTGCCTCAGATAGGAACTTTGCAAAACTCACATTTAAACTACAGACTGTCTGAAGGAGAAGAGAGCATCGTCCGGGACCAAACTCGAACCGTCCGGCCTCAGGCGTAGACCGTCCACCGATTGAAAACCAGAGAAACTCGAAGGCGATGGGTTTGGTAAAATTTATTTTTAGTGTCCTCGTGGGCCATCCAGGGTGCACGGCCTGACCATCCGCGACTGCTTTATATAACATCTTACGACACATTTAATGCACTTATAGTCGTTGATATAGCCGTTACTGCTGACCGTTGTGATTTCAGCCGTTGATGTGCAGGGGCGGACCGTTCGGACGAGGAGCACAGACCGTCCGCAGTTGGCAGAAAATGGGCAACGACTAGGAAGTGGTTGGTGGCTATAAATACAACCCCAACGACCTCCATTCATATGATCCAAGCATCACATTCATTCACATTTAATACAAGAGCATTCACTTCATGCCAAGACACATTCAAAGCTCCCAAGCTCATCCAGTTGCTCTAATTGTGACTAGTGATCATTAGTGATTAGTGCCTTGGGATGTCTAGAGAGAGTGTGATCTTTTGATTTTCTTGTTGCTCTTGTTGCTTGGCTTTATTAATCGTGCTTTCTTCATCTCCTTCTAAACTCTCAAGTGACTTGTAAAGCTAGCAAAAGACACCAAATTGTGTGGTGATCCTTGCAGGGTCTAACTGACCCTGATATTAAGAAGAAGCACTCAACCGGTCTGAGTGACCGTTTGAGAGAAGGAAAGGGTGGAACGAGACCCGGCCTACGTGGCCTCCACGTTAGTAGGTTCTTTGGAACCGAA
Source organism: Zea luxurians (assembly GCA_029449295.1). Classification (NCBI taxonomy): domain Eukaryota; kingdom Viridiplantae; phylum Streptophyta; class Magnoliopsida; order Poales; family Poaceae; genus Zea; species Zea luxurians. The sequence goes on along the minus strand of JAOPSE010000108.1, from coordinate 1,162,530 downwards.
CCTCGGGAAACAAATCGTTGTGTTCCTTAGTGTTGATCATTATCTTACAATTTGATTCTTCCTCACCCCTCTCTCTAAGTTCTCTTGCTTACAATCTTTTTGGATTAGCTCCCAAAGTTATTCGCATTGATTGAGCAACTCATAGCAAGAAGAACTCTCTTTCGCACATCGATTTAGTCATTACTCATTTCTAATCGTAACCTCGGGCAAAGTTCGTTTTCAAAGTTTATAATTTTCAGGTTTTGCCTATTCACGTCCTCTATGCGACTTTCAAGAGCAGGATGTAGCTACATAGCGGGAGGGTGTTCGGCATCGCAGTGCAGGGGTGGTGAGCACTCGGTGTGGGCTTCGGGCGTGGGGATGAAGAATGATGACACTGGACTCCGACGAGGCAAAGCCGCGAAGGATGACAAGAAGAATGTGTGGATCGATTGTGAGCAAGGAACTCCAAGCAGAGCACGACGAACAATAGGGGATGGTTCCGGCGGTAGTGATCCTCAGTGTATGGCAACGTTGCGACTTGGCAAAACGTCCACGGTGCAGTACGATGGAGTCCGACACACAAAGAATGACAATGGCGAAGTGGGGACTCAGGCGACGACTTTAGGCACAGGACTTTTAGTGTTGTGACCATGGCGAGCGAGTCGACGGCACCGACGATGGACATCCAAGGAAGTGCTTTGGCGAACAACGACGGATGACGCAGAGCCAAGCGAATGGCAACACGTAGCAACAGGGTGCTCACACGAGCTACGGCAAGGTGGGATGACGTCAATGGAGCCTCAACATCACGAGCAGGGGCATCCATGGCCTCGGCGAGGACTCAGCTGCGGCGACGCGATGACGGGCTTGTTGCAGATCGACGAAATGACGACACGATGACTGCTTGATGATGCCACGAAGAACAACGATGGTGAGCAGCATGCGCACGGAGAGCGAGCAGAGAGGTCAGCGTCGTGATGGGCTTGGGAAGACGGTGCGCAACATCTGCTTGGCAAGGGACGTCGCTGGTGAGGTCGCGGGCGTAGAGCAGTAGGCGACATACAGACACGCGAACAGCGGTTTTGAGCGAGTAGACGCGTTTAGCCGGGTGAAAACCGGAGAATAGAACTTGGCTATATGGGAAGAAAATGTTAGCAACTCTAATCCGTGACCTGAAACCAATAGCTAGAGGAACATTACGTATATTATTCTGGCAAATCAAAGTATAGCAGAAGGTACTAGAGATAGAAGAACCAGGAACATCAGAGAGAAGGAGAGGAAGCAGATGAGAGTAATGGGGAAATTGTAACACCCCTAGTGTTACTAGCACTAAAACTTTAGCATAACATCATGTGCATTGAAATATCATGTGTTTGTTACACCTAGGATGCATTCACTAGGTAAAATTTTCAAACAAGTTGTGATGATGTGACTTGAGGAGTGTTTAACCTTAGGGTAGGGTACTAAACCCTCGAATTAGGGCCTATGGATTGAAGTGAAGTCAAAATGAGTAAAAATCTCATAAGCCATTAGAAATGTTCATAAGATGTCTAGAGTGTGGTTTTTGTGGCACAAAAACCCTAAATTACTCAAAACCCTAAAAGAAACCCTAGAAAACCCTAATTAGAACCCTAGGGGGGTAAATGTAAGTTCTAGGCATTTTGGACCAAAGTGCAAATATCAAAGTGATAAAACATCACAAACCATGTAACTTTTACATTGGAGGATTTTCAAGTAGTGTGGAGGAATTTGGACTTATTTGCAAAGGTACCCCATGAACACTATAGGGTTAAGTCTGAATTTTAGTGAAATGAGGTCAACTTTGGAGCTCTATATCTCTAAATCTACAAGGATTTTGCCCTAGGTCAACACATAAAATTGTAGAGCTATGATAGGAGTATAACTTTGCTTAAGTGACTAAGCCTTGATCACATACAAAATTTGGAGTAAAATGGAATCAAAGTTGGGTTGTCAGTCGCTACTGCAGACTAAATTATGGCCATCAGTGAACTTGGAAGAACTTGGAGATCAATTTTGAATGGGATCCAGCGATTGGTTGGGTATGGTTGCTATAACAAAAACAAAGATGGATTATGGGACAACATTTTTGCTGCAGACAGATGATCAAGTTGCCACACAAAAATTGGAGAACCAAGGCCTCTAACTTGCTCTGTCAGATGCTCTGATGATGATCACCATGGTACAGTACTGAAAAAGATCAATAGATGCAGTGCACCTCGCCGCCGGTGACCCCGCGCCTAGATTCTCGTCAGTCGCCACGATTCGTGCCTCGGATAAGTGGATTATGCTCGACAGTGAAAAGATCTTCACCGTGGATGAGTTTGGGGTACTGTGGCCGCCCTGTCGCTCACCCACTTGTCCCACGATGTGGCCGCACGGTCATCACCAAGGCTACCGCCGTTTTCCCCAGTTGCGCCATGCCTTAGATAGTTTACCACGTCGCTTTGCACCGTGGAGGTTAACTAGTGATAGCCATCCGCCTAGGTTCGATGAATGCCACGATAGAATGTCGTAGTGACTCAGTCCCTCTCTCCGGCCGCCAGCACACTTTCTTTAAATTGGACGCCACCACTGATGAACTCTATAAATTGATGCCCCATTGAGCTCCACTAGGTTATTACACATCCAAAGCACCAGCTCTTGCCTCCGATCGTCCACCAGAGCCTCCCAATTTCCCATTTCCCCCAAATTGGTCAGAACACCGCCGTGAGACATCTCGCCATGGCCAGACGTCTACAGGTTAGTTCATGCCCTTCTGTGTGACGTTCTAGCTTCCCTCATGCCCACTATTGCCCACAGACCCGTTTGATTGAACTAGACCGCATTGAATCGCCTACAACACCTTGGGTTGTCTCCGGTTTTCGTCATCGTCGTGGACAAAGAGATTTTGGCCTGGATTAGTGCAATTAGTTGAGGGATTAGGGTTGCCAAGGGTGGAATTAGGCGTCAGCCAAGCTAGGGCGCTGGTCATTGAGTGTCTTGGCCGGTACAGGTTCACCGGAAGGCGTACTAACCGGCGATCACCATCGGGGGCTAGAGTTTGCGAAGGTAAGAAAGAGGAAGGGTCTAAGTGCAAACGTCAGTGAGACAAGGAAATAGTGCCCAGGGTTCTTTACTGTTTATTCAAAAAACCGAGCTCTTCTGTGTAAAGCCACCAACGCAGGCACGCGCGTGGGTGCGTTTCGCCTGGACGTGGGCCGAATCGGGCTAATTAGGGCCCGTTACTATTCAATCCTTTTCTTTTTCTTTTTCTGCCAGGCTTAGGAATTCATAGAAAATTCTAGAAAATGATAAAAATATGAGACCAATTTTACTAGACTCCAAAAATCCCGTAGTATTTAATAAAAATAGTTCCAAGATTTTTAGTCCCAACCATGAATTATTTAACATTTAATAAGGTCTAAACCTAGACTTTTGGAATTTTAGAAATTATTTGATAACTCCAAAATCACAAAACTTTTGGGGTAAGCCTAATTTCATAATTAGAACCCTTGGGTGAAGTTGGAAATGTTTTGGATATTGTTTGATCCCCAAACCCAAAACCCTAGCTTTCTAGGTAATATTTGCCTTATTCTAGTAGAGTACTGACTCAGAAAACCCTAGTATCCCTGGTGTACCGTGAAGGAAAGTTATATTCAAGATACAACTTAATGTATCTCTGTTATAATTGCATATTCATAGCATCACATGAGCATTCATGTATATGTATGGTTCTGTATAGAAAACGAAGAAGAAATAAGTGTCGAAGAAGAAGAGACTGTACCACCAACTGAAACTCCACCTGCCGGGAATTGTTTTTATTTTCATATTTGTGGAACAGATCCCAAATCCCCTACAACACAAGGCAAGCCCCAGTGCATTTACCTTTTCCTTGTGATTTTAAAATCTTTATCACTTGAATGATGCATTAGGTGATAGGAGTTGGGTGCTGAACCAATTGCTGCATTTCCTTCCTTGAACTATTTACCATTCCTTGATTACTTGTTTTATTAAAAGGTTTTCTGATGCTTAGTCTTGCTTTAGAAAACAAAAATGTTTTGGTTTTAACAAAAGATGATGCTTCAGATGGAATGGGATGTTTTCAAAAATAAAACTTGATGGTGGATCCATCATGGCCGTGATGGATTCAACATCGGACAAGATGTACCTCTCTCACGTACCAAATTTTGGGTTTGACCAGGCGGGTGACTTGCACGAGAATGAAGTCTCGGTGTAGTGTCTCCGTCTGAGTCGATTAAGGACCATACCAATGTAGGCTTGATGATTGAGGACCTTTTAACAGACCACATGCCTTGTCATGGTTAAGCTTTGCCTCGGGCAGACTAATACCAGAAAGGCCAACACGCAATGGGAGTGGAGAGATGGCGAGAGTAGCATGTACCCTTCGTGGCAAGAGGTTGGACGGTGGTGTATCTGTGCTCTCGGTTGGCGTGAACTCGGTCTGGTCTTAAGAAACCCGGTGGCGAGTTGACATATGCAAGGGTTAAGTGCGATATGTCGTGTGGTTAGAGATCCCCAGCTGGGTATTAATCGGTTTGGATCGTCATTACTTCTCAGATATGAAGACTTGGTCACTGCCCTACACGTAGCAATCCTGTAAAGTAAAAGGGTGATAAAAGATGGCTAGTGCAGGCCAAGTGCTTGAACTAGAATAGAAAGAACTCTAGCTACAGGTAATGACTTAACTTTCTAATAAAATTGGATTTTTAAGGATCCACTATTAGTAAGCATTTTTGCAAAAAGAGTCTTTGATTCTTGAATAGCCTTACCTTGACTCCCTCAAGCCAGCATATCCTTGAGAGTCTTTTCTTTTATCGGGTAAGACTTGCGAAAGTACACTCCGTACTCAGGGTTTTCGAACCCACGTTGTTGTAGGTGAGGAAACATCAGACTTTTGCTGTTTTTGTTCAAAGGTGGTACCCAAGGAAGAGCCCCAGCAGTGAAGTCGCGGGAGGATGTTGGCCTCCCACCTTAAAAACAATAAATTTTAGTGCGGGAGGATGTTTTGCCTCCCTGGTCTGTAATAATACTTTATGCACTCTTAATACCTTGGTATTGTAATAATATTACTCTCTCTCTCTATGTTATGAATGTAAATAAGTTATTATAACATGCTTCCGCTTATTCTTTCCTCCGATGTGATGTAATATCTGCGTGACCGGTGAAGCGCTCTTGGGCAAAATGATGAAGATACAGTTACCGAACTTGTTGAGTGATTATGTGCATCTATGGGGTTGTCCAAGGTCCTTAGGACAAGGACAACTATACTTGGGCCCAATACCTTGAGGGGTTCCGTCACAGCTAGTATCGAAGCGAAACCCATCTCTCTAGATATTACTAGTACTTCAAAAGAATTTTCAAATACTCACCTAGAAATATTCTTTCATTCTTCCCTTACCACATTCTGGTAGTCCATTATCTTGTAGAATGGGTAACAGAGTGCAATATATAGGAAGTTGGGGATCAACGAAGGTTATTCCATATTTATTAGGTTATGCATGCATCTTGTTTAAAAATATACTAATAAATTTTCCCATCTTATGGAGATATGGCACGTACAAGGAAAATAGCATGCAAATCTACTGGACCTTTTGGTGTGCCTCTCCATCAACTAGCCCCCAGACATTAAGGAAGTAGTAGTGGCAGTAATGACCCAATTGGAGACCTGGAAGCCAAGGTGGAACAACTTCGGCCAGAGCTACGTCACTGGAATAGGGCATGGGCGCAGGATAGCCAGCGTATAGCTGAATTGTCAGCTGACATCAGCCGCTTGCAATATGAGATTTCAGAACAGGATTCGGCCATTGATTAGGCCATCAACTCGCGTTCGATCTCTTGGGACCACGAAGCAAAAGCTCGAGCTCATGTGGCAGAGCTTAGTGCGGCCCTTGACAGCCTGCAAGTGTACTGTAATACTTTACATGAAGAAGTACATGTACTGTATGCTCGACTGTACCCGGACGTGCCTTCCGACGCTGCAGCAATGGGAGCCGGACCATCAGGAACAGCAAGTGAAGGACCTGATGGGGAGTTGGACCTTTTTAGGCCCCCTCCTTCCATGAACCTTGCTGACGAACGGTCTCCTACAACAGGAAATGAAGCAACAAAGAAAGATGAAGACTAGAATAGTATAGTTTAGATATTATACTTATGCAAAATGAGTAATGAAGTCAAGTTGTACGCTGGAGTCTGTATAATTATTATATTTTAATGTAATATGATGGTGTGTGTTGGTATGTTATATTTTCCAAATGCTTCTTTGCCTCAGATGCCATCACGGACTCGTGCACATGATGGTGCGAGGACTTCCCGTGGTCGGGAAGATACTCCTAACCCGCCACCAGGACCAACGACTTTGGCTGAGGCTATCGCTGCGTCAATGCCACTGCGGATAATACGCGCTTCTTACATGAAATGGAGGCAATTAGTTCCAACAACATGGTGGGAGGGAGAGCTCCTCCTCAAGGACCGCGTGAAACTACATACTTGGAATTCTCTGAGACTCGACCCCCGCTCTTCATCAAAATAGAAGAACCTCTAGAAGTCGATGAGTGGGTAAGAGTGATGGAACAAAAGTTTGGGTTGATTCGCTGCACAGAGACGCAGAAGCCATTGTTTGCTGCACAACAGCTAAGAGGGCCTGCCAGTACTTGGTGGGCAAATTTTGTAGCAATCTAACCGACTAGACACTAGATCACCTGGGAGGAATTCAAGTTAGCATTCCATGAGCACTATGTTCCAGAGGGAGTGCTCCATGTGAAACAAGAAGAATTTATCCGGTTAAAGCAAGGGGGAGATATTGTAATGCAGTATCTCAATAAATTCAGCCATCTCTCCCAGTATGCCATTGACCAAGAGAATACAGATCTAAAGAAAAAGAATTGTTTTATGAGGGGACTCAATGACAGGCTTCAGCGGAAAATGGCGACCTTCTTGGACCTTACTTACAGTAGGGCTATCAATACAGCACTGGCAGTAGAAGCCAAAAATGCAGGGCATGGAAAATCAAAGGGGTTTGGAGGTGAAAGGTCAAATCAAGGACCTGAGAAGAGAACCAGGTTGGTGATCCGAACTTTTAATCAAAATCGTTCTTCACCTTGCCCACCTTCCTATCCATTCAAGCAGCCTGTTTTTATTCGTCCCACTGCTGCCCTCGCTCCTACCCATCAGCCGAGTGCCCCTGGTACTCGTTTCCCTGCTCTTCCCAGTTCTTCCACTGGTTGCTTCAACTATGGAAAGTCCGGACACTTCATCAAGGACTGCCCATACCCGAAGCAAAATAAAACCAACTTCCAACAGAACTCTGGGAACTCCAACCAAGGAAAGGGGAACACGGCTAATACTTCAACGGGCAAGAACTTCAAGAAAACAGCACGGATTTATTATACCCAAGTGGCTACAACACTGGAGGGTGAGCCGGTAATGATGGGTATGTTCCTTATTGCTAATTACCCAACAGTTATTCTCTTTGATTCTGGTGCATCACATACCTTCATAAGCAAGAATTTTATGGAAAAGCATTACATTCCTTGCACTGAATCAAGGGAAGGATTTATTATCAACTCACCTAGGGGACGGATATTTACTAAGGAAGTAGCCTTCCACATACCAGTAACGTTGGCCAGACGGGAATTTCCTACCAACATGATTGTTTTAAAAGGTCAAGACATAGATGTAATTTTGGGCATGAATTGGTTGGCCCAGCATAAGGCCATCATCAATACAGACTTAAGGACCATCAAATTGAGCCATGGCCATGAAGAGATTCAATTGTCCATCCCTGTAGATGTCCCAGCCAAACCCTCTGGACGAGTTTATTAAGCTATCATGCAAGAAATCCAGGATATTCTGGTAGTATGTGAATTTCTGGATGTCTTTCCTGAAAATTTGTCTAGGTTGCCTCCAGAAAGGGATGTAGAGTTTGTGATTGAACTAAAGCCTGGTACGGCTCCTATTTCCAGAAGGTCATACCGAATGCCACCTAATGAATTGGCAGAACTCAAGACTCAACTACAAGACTTGCTTGAGAAAGGGTTCATTAGGCCTAGTTCATCACCATGGGGATGTCCAGTAATTTTCGTCAAAAAGAAGGATCAGACATTACGAATGTGTGTGGACTATAGATCCCTTAATGAGGTCACTATCAAGAACAAGTACCCTCGTCCCCGGATCGATATCTTATTCGATCAACTTACTGGAGCCCAGGTATTCTCCAAGATTGACCTTAGATCAGGTTATCATCAGATCCGTATTCGATCCGAAGATATACCCAAGACCGCATTCACTATGCGGTGTGGATTATTTGAATATTTCGTTATGTCCTTTGGATTGACAAATGTTGTAGCCCACTTCACATACTTAATGAACTCGGTATTTATGCCCGAGTTAGATAAATTTGTGGTGGTCTTCATTGATGACATCCTGATTTATTCTAAAAATGAAGAGGAGCATGCTAAGCACTTACGGATCGTGCTGACGCGCTTAAGAGAGCACCAGTTATATGCTAAGCTCAGCAAATGCACCTTTTGGTTGGGAGAAATCCAGTTTCTGGGACATTTATTATCCACAAAAGGAATTGCGGTCGATCCCAGCAAGGTCCAGGATATTCTAGAATGGAAACCCCCAACTACAGTACATCAAGTCCAAAGTTTCCTTGGACTAGCTGGATATTACCGCAGGTTCATTCCGAATTTCTCCAAGATTGTTAAACCTATCATGGGTTTATTAAAGAATGATACAAAGTTTGACTGGTCCTCAAAATGCAATGAAGCCTTCGAGCAATTAAAGGTGTTATAAACCACTGCTTCGGTATTGGCTCAACCGGACATTGAAAAATCTTTTGATGTGTATTGTGACGCATCAGGTAGTGGACTCAGATGTGTCCTTATGTAGGAGGGCCGAGTCATAGCTTATGCTTCAAGACAACTACGCTGGCATGAGGAGCACTATCCAACTCATGACTTGGAACTAGCTGCAGTTGTTCATGCCCTCAAGATATGGAGTCATTATCTGCTGGGGAATATATGTCATATATATACAGATCATAAAAGTCTGAAATATATTTTTACCTAGTCAGAACTGAACATGAGGCAGAGAAGATGGGTTGAGATGATTAAAGATTATGATTTAGAAATCCATTATCACCCAGGAAAAGCCAATGTGATGGCAGATGCATTGAGTCGTAAAGCTTCCTGTCATTGTCTTACAGTAAGGACCCCTGACACCACATTATGTCAAGAAATGGAAAGGTTGAACCTGGGAATGATACAACACAGAACTTTGACCCAATTGAAGCTTGAGTCAGTTCTTCTACAGAGAATTATTGATGCCCAAAGAATCGACAAGGGTATGAAACATATTCAGGAGAAAATAGAAGCTGACAAAGCTAATTGCTTTACAAAAGATGACCAAGGAATACTATGGTTTAATGATCGCATAGTTGTTTATAAAGATGCTAAGGTCCACCAACGGATCTTGGATGAAGCTCATCTTAGTCGATATTCCATTCATCCTGGAAGTACTAAGATGTATCAAGACTTAAAGCAACACTATTGGTGGACGAAAATGAAGATTGAGATTGCACGCTATGTGGCAAGATGTGATACCTGTAGAAGTGTCAAGGTAGTACACATGAAGACCGCTGGACCATTGCAATCATTGCCTATCCCAACTTGGAAATGGGAAGATATTAGTATGGATTTCATTGTGGGATTGCCCAAAACAGCCAACGGTTTTGACTCCATATGGGTCATAATTGATCGGCTTACGAAGATTGCTCATTTCCTGCCCGTCAAGACAAAATATCTAGTGCTCGCATATGCGAAACTTTATATTGTCCGTATTCTCAGTTTACATGGAATTCCAAACACAATAGTGTCGGATCGTGGACCACAATTTGTATCCAAATTTTGGAGGGAATTGCATAAATCCTTGGGTACTAAACTGCTCCACAGTTCGGCCTATCATCCTCAAATAAGTGGACAAACTGAGAGAGTAAATCAAATACTTGAAGACATGTTGCGGGCATGTGCCCTGGAGTTTCAGCAAAAATGGGATGAATGTCTGCCATTGGCAGAATTTTCTTATAATAATAACTATCAAGAGAGCATTAAGATGGCACCATTCGAAGCACTGTATGGACGACGGTGCCAGACACCCTTAAATTGGTCTGAACTAGGAGAACGATGGTTTTTCAGGCCTGACATGGTTAAAGAGATGGAAGAAAAAGTCCAACGGATCATACACAACTTGAAAGAGGCACAAGCTCGGCAAAAGAATTATGCGGATAAGCGACGCCAACCTTTGGTCTTTCAAGTCAATGATCATGTATACTTGAAAGTATCACCAATGAAAGGTGTGAACCGTTTCGAGGTAAAAGGGAAACTGGCACCCCGGTATGTTGGCCCGTTTCTTATTCTTGAACGATACGGACCAGTGGCATAGCGACTTCAACTACCCAAAATATTGTCTGCGGTACATAATGTGTTCCATGTATCTCAATTGAAGAAGTGCCTTCGGGTTCCTGATCGAACCATCGATATAGTGGATGTTGTCTTAGAACCAGATTTGACTTATTTCGAACATCCCATTCGAGTTTTAGATCAGAAGGATAGGATCACCCGAAAAAGGACTCTTAAATTCTACAAGGTACAATGGAACCAGCATACTGAAGATGAAGCTACCTGGGAGACTTAAGACTTCTTGGAAAATAATTTTCCTAGGATTTTAGCTTCATGTAACCTGTAAGATATGTACATTTGATTGTAAAGGTGGAATAAACCCCATACCACCCTCTGTAAGACAAGTAAGGAAATAAGGATGTGACGCGTTTCCTTTTCCATTACTTACCCTAGGACCTTAAATCTCGGGACGAGATTCTTTTATGGGGGGAAGGATGTAACACCCGTAGTGTTACTAGCACTAAAACTTGAGCATAACATCATGTGCATTGACGTATCATGTGTTTGTTACTGTGGCGGAACCGCCCGAATTATTCCAACTTAAGTGCCTAAGTCCCGCCTTAAAGGCTAGACCACACTTAAATAGGAATAACACGTTAGTCCCTCGGATCTAGTCCGACAAGGCCACTAATAGGATCAAGTACCACGTACTCACTCGATGGTGAGGCACAGAGCAAATACAATAAAGCATAAAACCATACATTAAGGAGTATTAAATTTATTACATCATCATTGGAGTTTTAGCAAAAGTAGTCCTCATTGTTCGAAGTGCAGCGGAATAAAACTAACGATAAATAAACAGAGAGATGGGGAATCCTGTCCCATCACTCCTCATGCTCCTCCTCTGCCGAGGCAGGGTCCCACTCGACTGTCCAACCTGGTGGCAAGGTAGACGGCCAAGTCACTCCAGCAACCATGTCCTCCAGAGAACCTGTAAAATTATGCCACAAGCAAGGCTGAGTATACTAATACTCAGCTAGACTTACCCGGTGTGAGGAGTCTACTCCTCTACCTCTAGACATGCAGCTGTTTGGCTGAGGGGTTTGGTTGCCAAAAGCACTAGCTGAGTCTATAAATCAAGTTTTAGCTTTTTCAAGTTTTAGTGTGACTCTCTTAAGACTAAATGTATACCTATCTAACCATACATGGTATCAAACATTTAGCAATCAATAACTTTTGCCAATTCATCACATTTCCACTTGTTACTCAATGTAGCAGCATGGATCAAGTAGTCTCATTAGCTACGAGAAGCAGACGATTCGAATCGAGTTTTTATCCTTGCAAGGTAAACCTAAACACACGACGTGGCGAGGCACTCCGTCCCCACACACATCAACCGTCCCCATCGATTCCCCGTCAGCAGATCAGGGCTCACCGCCTTGGCGTACAATGCCTCACTGACCCCGACTGCCGTCGTGCAGTGACCACACTTGTACCCACCATAACCGGAATGGGAGACCACGTCTCAGGTCGCGTGAGGGGATATGCCCACTGCCAGGTTCACTCAGGTACTAGGCTTACTGATTTACCATATTTCTCGGCATGTGCTTAGTACATTCAAATGCTTGACACATGGTACCACACCTTAATCCTTATTCCAATTTCCGTCTCGTAGACAACGCATCCCCATGGACCGTTGTCCACAGACTATCATCATTACGATATATCAAAAATGGATACAACCAATTCCTGACCTCACGCGAGTGCTAGAAAAATCACTCGACTTCTACCGAGATCCCTAATTAATGAAGCAGCTACTCGACCTAGCATACTAGTATCCATCACAAAAAGGATTCCTGAGATCATGCAACTAGGGTTTCAAACAACTCCTACACTTAAGTGCACAATACAAGCCTACAATCATTAAGTGCAGTAAAATAATATATAGAACTGGTTATGCATAAAACCGGGGCTTGCCTTCCAAACCTGGGGCAGGCAGATCCTCTGGGGCAGGCTCTGGTGCTGGATCCGGGGCTACCTCCTGAGCAACTCCTTGCTCCGGCACGAGGATGTACTCTCCGTCAGTGAGGTTGCAATCTATTGAATGCAATGAATAAGAATATGTATGCTATGATTATGCAGGATTTAGTAATCATTACGCTAAGTGAAGAAAAACTAAGTTAGTTAGTAACTTAGGGCTTCCTGGTTATACGGGGCTCTTGGTGGTTTATGCTTACTATTTTAGGTTTGGGTTTTGGTCTAGGGATAAGCATAGTGGATTGAAACTTGGATTTCCCTTAGATATTTTAGTAGGCATTTAAGGGGTTTTGCTGGTTGGGTTAGGGTAACAGTAATCTCCACTATTAATTCCTCTTTTCCATTTTCTATTTGTGAAATCTAGTGTGGGTTTGAACTACAACAGTGAATTAACTTTTTTCAAAAATTCTGCAAAAATTATAGTGGGTTACTAGTTGTCACTGTAGCTTGTCCTATAGATTTGGGATGGGTACTAATTCAGACACTACTTGTACAAAATTGACAAAGACAAGCTTAAAAAGGGCATTTTACACTATAGCTGTGGTTTAATTGAGGTTTCTGTACCCATTTTTATTTTTGCCCAAATACATAGGTGATAGTAGGCCTCTGTGTCAAAAATCACAGAAAAAGGCCTACTAGGTATTTAGTTGTGGATTTCTAAAGTTTTATGCCAAAAAGGTGCTTATAACTAACTTGTTATTTGAAAAATATCAAACAACAGATTCCATATTTTTCCTAGGTTCATAATAACAAAACATTAGTTATCCCAAGGGTTGGGGTGGTTTCTCCTCAGGGCTATTTTTCTAGGGTTTTTCTAAGGTTTCCTTGTTTTTATAAATTAAAAGGTATCTCCTTTCTTTTGCACTAAACAAGGGTATAATATATTTTTCTAGTGAACTATACTGAATAAGGGAGCTAACAAAAATGTGGGTGCTTCTTGGTTCTTATTTTAAATTACCTTTCATATTTTCTTTGACTTTAGGCTAAAAATGATTTAAATGGTAAACTCTACCTTAACTTGGTGTACAGAGGGGTTGATTATTTTTAAACAGTCTAGGAAGTGATTAAGTATCTCTCTAATTTTTCTTAACCTCAGTCTAATAGCGTAGCTATTTTTCCTTATTTCTTTGAGCTTTTGGTTAGTTAATCATTTAAATCAAAGCTTTAAAGTTTTCAGTAACACTTAGGGGTTTTATATTTTTCCTAAGTGGTTTACATTATTTAGAGTCTGGCAAAATTGGTTTGACTCGATTTGGGTGAACAAAACAGAAGTTATGAATTTTTCAAGTTCTGTTTGGATTAAAAATCAGATTATTAATAAGGTTTCCTGAAAATCCACTTTGCATCGAAGCCCTCGGGTTCTTTCTAAACTAACTCTCTCAGTTATACCCCTGCGCCACTATTCCCTTGAGTCGCTGACAGTGCACAAAACCCCCTGCCCTTTTCTTCTTCTTCCCCGCGGTCCCTCCCCCTAAGTAAACAGTGACCGCGGAAAGGAAAAAGATGGCACGGCTTACCGGCGGCGGGAGAGGTCCGGCGAGGGGCGGGGTTGGCTTCGGGAGGTTCTAGCGGTCACAGCGATGTACGGCTCGACGGCGGTGGTGGCCGGAATCGACCGGTCCACGTGCGCAGGTGGGTGAACTCATGAGCGGCGAGTGCTCCGGCCTAACCACGGCGATCTAGTTCAATCAAACGGCACGATGAGCTCCACGGGATGACGTAGAGGCTATGTGCGCAGGGAATCAAAAAATGGTGCAGAGACTTACCCGGTCTACGTTCACCGACGATCGGGTGAAGTCCGGCGACCATGGACTGGCTTCTCCAATGAGGCAAAGTCTGATTCCTTGCTTAGGGAGCTTCACCAAGGCACGCACAGTCTATTCCGAGGGTCGAACGGGGTTGGGAGAGGCTCTGCTGGCCGGTCTACGGTGGCGGGGGGTTCAGTTGGCCGTGGGCACGCCGTGCGCGGGGCAAAGCCGGCGATCTGGTGCTCCGGTGAGGTCGAGCGTGCGCGGAGGAGTACGGTCGACGCCCCGGGGGGTTTTATAGGCGCGGGTGCGGGCAGCGGCGCTGGTTTGGCTTGGGCAACGCGGGGGCGCGCGTCGGGCGTGCTCTGGCGAGCTCAGAGCGTGTCGAACACGTGTGCGTTTGCTTCTGCCCTTGTTCAACGGCCGGTTGGAGCATTTTAGCGTGAAGATCTTGGCAAAACCACTATACACGATCTCTTCCCTGCACCATATCCTACCTTTTTTATGTGTGCCCCAAGTCAAGATACGATCGGGGTAGGGAGAGATAGGGGTGAGAAGTGGCCTATGTCTTAGCTGTCCAAACCGAGACAAAATTGGTCCCAAGTCGTGTCAAACGACTTAGGGCTGGGTTCAAACTTTTCCAGGGTGTTCTAGGGGTATTTTGGCGCCACTTTGTCAATTGGGTCAAATGGTTTTGAAGTTTAAATAAGGGTGAACATGTTTGACTTTGGCCAAAGGTTGGTTTTGGACTTAGACAAATTCTGATTTTTCTTTTGTGCTCACCCCTTTTGTGAACCTTTTGGGGTTTTTCTGAAATCTTTTTGGGGTTACTTTCTTACTATTATTTGTAGGGTATTAAGTGTATTACAACTTTTATAATTGGCCCAAGTCATGATCATGTGGTTTTCATAACCCTTTGGTCATTCTTACTTCTAGGGTTCCCATTGTCCAAAGGGGTTTGCATTAGGGTTTGGGCAAATTCTCCCATTTATACTTGCATAATCAGCCAAGGCATGACATCTAAGATGGGTTACACTTACTTAGGATTTTGATTTCCAATTTTGGTGTACCTTGCTCAAACTAAACCACATGTGATAATAGGTTCAATGGTGTAGTCATGGGTGAACACCCTAAGTAACACCAGGGGCCTTACAGTTACACTTAGGATGCATTCACTAGGTAAAATTTTCAAACAAGTTGTGATGTGTGACTTGAAGAGTGTTTAACCTTAGGGTAGGGTACTTAACCCTGGAATTAGGGCCTATGGATTGAAGTGAAGTCAAAATGAGTAAAAATCTCATAAGCCATTAGAAATGTTCATAAGATATCTAGAGTGTGGGTTTGAGTGGCACAAAAAACCCTAAATTACTCAAAACCCTAAAAGAAACCCTAGAAAACCCTAATTGGAACCCTAGGGGGTACTTGTAAATTCTAGGCACTTTTTGACCAAAGTGCAAATATCAAAGTGATGAAACATCACAAACTAAGTAACTTTTACATTGAAGGATTTTCAAGTAGTGTGTAGGAATTTGGACTTATTTGCAAAGGTACCCCATGAACAATATAGGGTGAAGTCTGAATTTCAGTGAAATGAGGTCAACTTTGGAGCTCTATATCTCTAAATCTACAAGGATTTTGCCCTAGGTCAACACATAAAATTTGTAGAGCTATGATAGGAGTATAACTTTGCTTAAGTGACTAAGCCTTGATCACATACAAAATTTGGAGTAAAATGGACTCAAAGTTGGGCTGTCTGTCGCTACTGCAGACTGAATTATGGCCACCAGTGAACTTGGAAGAACTTGGAGATCAATTTTGAATGGGATCCAGTGATCGATTGGGTATGGTTGCTATAACAAAAACAAAGATAGATTATGGGACAACATTTTTGCTGCAGACAGATGATCATGTTGCCACACAAAAATTGGAGAACCAAGGCCTCTAACTTGCTCTGTCAGATGCTCTCATGCTGATCACCGTGGTACAGTACTGAAAAAGATCAGTAGATGCAGTGCACCTCACCGCCGGTGACCCCGTGCCTAGATTCGCGCCGGCCGCCATGATTCGTGCCTCGGATCAGTGGATTATGCTCGGTAGTGAAAAGATCTTCACCGTGGATGAGTTTGGGGCACTGTGGCCGCCCTGTCGCTCACCCACTTGCCCGGCGATGTGACCGCACGGTCATCGCCGAGGCTGTCGCCATTTTCCTCGGTTGCGCCACGCCTTAGATAGTTTACCACGTCGCTTTGCATCGTGGAGTTTAACCAGTGATAGCCATCCGCCTAGGTCCGGTGAATGCCATGATAGAACGCCGTAGTGACTCGGTCCCTCTCTCCGGCCGCCAGCACACTTTCTTCAAATTGGACGCAACCACTAATGAACTCTATAAATTGATGCCCCAGTGAGCTCCGCTAGGTTATTACGCATCCAAAGCACCAGCTCTTGCCTCCGATCGTCCACCAGAGCCTCCCAATTTCCCATTTCCCCCAAATCGGTCAGAACGCCACCGTGAGACATCTCGCCATGGCCAGACGTCTACGGGTTAGTTAATGCCCTTCTATGTGATGTTCTAGCTTCCGTCATGTCCCCTATTGCTCATAGACCCGTTTGATTGAACTAGACCGCATTGAATCGCCTAGAACACCTTGAGTTGTCTTCGGTTTTCGCCGTCATCGTGGACAGAGAGATTTCGGCCTGGATTAGTGCAATTAGTTGAGGGATTTGTGTCGCCAAGGGTGGAATTAGGCGTCAGCCAAGCTAGGGCGCTGGTCATTGAGTGTCTTGGCCGGTACAGGTTCGCCGGAAGGTGTACTCACCGGCGATCACCATCGGGGACTGGAGTTTGCGAAGATAAGAAAGAGGAAGGGTCTAAGTGCAAACGTTAGTGAGACAAGGAAATAGTGCCCAGGGTTCTTTACTGTTTGTTCAAAAAGCTGAGGTCTTCTGTGTAAAGCCACCAACGCGGGCGCGCGCTGGCGCGTTTCACCTAGACGTGGGCCGAATCGGGCTAAATAGGGCCCGTTACTATTCATTCCTTTTGTTTTTCTTTTTCTGCCAAGCTTCGGAATTCATAGAAAATTCTAGAAAAATGATAAAAATATGAGACCAATTTTACTAGACTCCTAAAATCCCCTAGTATTTAATAAAAAAAGTTCCAAGATTTTTAGTCCCAACCATGAATTATTTAACATTTAAGAAGGTCTAAACCTAGACTTTTGGAATTTTAGAAATTATTTGGTAACTCCAAAAATCACAAAACTTTTGGGGTAAGCGTAATTTGATAATTAGAACCCTTGGGTGAAGTTGTTCATGTTTTGGACATTATTTGATCCCCAAACCCAAAACCCTAGCTTTCTAGGTAATATTTGCCTTATTCTAGTAGAGTACTGACTCAGAAAACCCTAGTATCCCTGGTGTACCGTGAAGGAAAGTTGTATTCAAGATACAACTTGATATATATCTATTATAATTGCATATTCATAGCATCACATGAGCATTCATGTATATGTATGGTTATGCATAGAAAATGAAGAAGAAATAAGTGTCGAAGAAGAAGAGACCGCGCCACCAACTGAAACTCCACCTGTCGGGAATTGTTTTTATTTTGATATTTGTGGAACAGATCCTGAATCCCCTACAACACAAGGCAAGCCCCGGTGCATTTACCTTTTCCTTGTGATTTTAAACTCTTTGTCACTTGAATGATGCATTAGGTGATAGGAGTTGGGTGCTGAACCAATTGCTGCATTTCCTTCCTTGGAACTGTTTACCATTCCTTGATTACCTGTTTTATTAAAAGGTTTTCTGATGCTTAGTCTTGCTTTAGAAAACAAAAATGTTTTGGTTTTAACAAAAGATGATGCTTCAAATGGAATGGGATGTTTTCAAAAATAAAACTTGATGGTGGATCCATCATGGCCGTGATGGGTTCAACATCGGACAAGATGTACCTCTGCCAGGTACCAAATTTTGGGTTTGAAAATGATAATGATGAGACCGGTCGAGTGACTTGCACGAGAATGAAGTCTCGGTGTAGTGTCTCCGTCTGAGTCGATTAAGGACCGTACCGATGTAGGCTTGATGATTGAGGACCTTTTAACTGACTACAAGCCTCGTCATGGGTAAGCTTTGCCTCGTGCAGACTAATACCAGAAAGGCCAACACGCAAGAGGCTGGACGGTGGTGTATCTGTGCTCTCGGTTGGCGTGAACCCGGTCTGGTCTTAAAAAACCCGGTGGCGAGTTGACATATGCAAGGGTTAAGTGCTACATATGTCATGTGGTTGGAGATCTCCAGCTGGGTATTAATCGATTCGGATCGCCGTTACTTCTCGGATATGAAGACTTGGTCACTGCCCTACACGTAGCAATCCAGTAAAGTAAAAGGGTGATAAAAGACGGCTAGTGCAGGCCAAGTGCTTGAACTAGGATAGAAAGAACTCTAGCTACAGGTAATGACTTAACTAGCTAATAAAATTTGATTGTTAAGGATCCACTATTAGTAAGCATTTTTGCAAACAGAGTCTTTGATTCTTAAATAGCCTTACCTTGACTCCCTCAAGCCAGCATATCCTTCAGTCTTTTCTTTTATCGGGTAAGACTTGCGAAAGTACACTCCGTACTCAGGGTTTTCGAACCCACGTTGTTGTAGATGAGGAAACAACAGACTTTTGTTGTTTTTGTTCAAAGGTGGTACCCAAGGAAGAGCCCCAGCAGTGAAGTCGCGGGAGGATGTTGGCCTCCCACCATAAAAACAATAAATTTTAGTGCGGGAGGATGTTTTGCCTCCCTGGTCTGTAATAATACTTTATGCACTCTTAATACCCTGATATTGTAGTAATAATACTCTCTCTATATATGTTATGAATGTAAATTAAGTTATTATAACATGATTCCGCTTATTCTTTCCTCCGATGTGATGTAATATCTGCGTGACGGGTGAAGCGCTCTTAGGCGAAATGATGAAGATACAGTTACCGAACTTGTCGAGTGATTATGTGCATCTACGGGGTTTTCCAAGGTCCTTAGGACAAGGATAACTGTAGATGGGCCTAATACCTTAATGGGTTTCGTCACAGAAATGGAGACTTTAGTTTATAAATTGATTCTTTGATGATCCTTCATAGCTTGAATCGATCTCCTTTTATAGCTGAACATACCCACTTGTCACTTGTCAAAGGCCCCACATGACAGTATGCTGACATTCTTCACCGCTTGAAATACAGCTTGCCCCCAAGTTGTGGTTCGCATGACCACCAGGATCCCAAACAAAGACTATGAAATTGCCTTGGCAACTAGTGACAGCACCCAGACCAGAGGTAACAAGGCCAGCAGCCACACCAAACCCTGACCAAATGAGATCGGGGCCAGTGCCAAAGCCAGTGCCCACAAGTTCAACACCAGCAACTCGGTGAGCCAACTCCATATGCTCGTCACCTTGTTCAATGTGCTCGGTGAAATCAAAGTTCCATTGTGCTACCCTCTGCATTACAACGTAACCTCTAGTTGCGAATGCCAGCAGCAGATTCAGTGTAGCTGTAGACTATGCGTATGCACTTTTCATGCGGTGTGGATCTGGTAATCTTGACTTCTCATCGAATGCATCCGCGTTGATATTGTCCCCTCTATAGCCTGGCAACTTCAGCCCATCCCACTCCTCAAAACGATATGTTCATGGCTGTGAAAATTGATAGTATCGGCACACGATTAGTGGTGGAGCACCCATTATGGCCTACTATGGCTAGAGCCATAACTAAAAATCATGTTTGGTGTAATGATAAGTGCATACTGCTTGCTATGAATAGGTTCCAAATTCGAGTCCTACATATTGCATCATGTTTTTTTTCCTTTTATCCTTCAGCCATACCTAATTATTATTCCGTCCTCCGCCACTAAACACGAGCATCCTTTGTGGGCATTGTACGCCTGTATGAAGGTCCCAAAGCTCACGTTTTACTGTATGTATGCAAAGTGAACAATTCATCGGATCATGGTTTTTATCGTAGTGATCGTCCATAAGCTTCCTTGGAACCATATTTCTGCAATGTTCACACTTCTGAAGGTTCCTAGCGCAGTGCGCGCTGCGCAATGCAATGTTTGAAGATGGAATCTCCCGCCGACTTCCATCACAAAAGTCAATTCCACCAACGAAGCTGACTATCCTCCTTAGCTGGGAGCCCTTCGTTTGGCAATTCAAGGTCTACCACTACTACCTTCTGATGATGTGTCAACATAGTCAAGATTTGCAGATCCTTCCTGTTGAGGAACGCCCCAAGAGTAGCACTGATCTGCACGGGTTTGGAGTCATCTAGCTGCTTCATCAGTACAGCTCCACCCGCCTGGGTTTTGACTGGCTGTGGGATCACGTCCCTTATGCCGATGATGTTCTCGTTGTCGAGGTGCCTCAATAGCTCGATCTCAAGGCCTTGGTGATCTTGACAGTGACATGCCCAGGCCTCCCAGCCCCAGCACGTCGACGTGCTTCCCCAGCTTGCTTAGGTCATGGTACGTCATGGGGTTGTACACCGTGACGCGCATGCACAGCAGCAACACACCCTGGTTCAGCAGCATCGCATCCGGGAACCGGACCACGAAACGCTCGTGCGCCACCACGCTGCTGCTGGAGTATCCGCCGTAGGTGACGATGTCGTAACGGTCGACAGAGTTGTAGGTGAAGACGACGACTCGACAGCTGTTCTTGAAGCCCTCATCGAAGATAGGTGCCGCAGTTGAGGACTCTCATCGAATACTTGGAGGGCGTGTCGACGAGTACCTCATCCTCTATGTTTGAGGTAGCAGGTGCATAGACAGTAGCCGACGGTGCACACGCGGGAGTTGGTGGAGCCCTCAGTCGGAGACGCACTCTACGACGCGCACGAGGATCGCCCGATGCCCATCCTGTCGGAACCGCGCCGTGAAGCAGCTCGTGGGGAAGATGGACCTCCTTCATGGCCCACTGGGTGTGGGTTGTTCGTCGAAGCACGTTGCGCGGGGCGAGAGCACCATGGCGAGGCGAGCGGTGGAGAGCAGCGACCTGATGGCGTGGAAGGAGTCAATGAGCTCGTGGTTAGGGCATGGGCCGTGCACCTGCAACGTGGAGCGTGCGGTGGAGACATTGGCGACGACGCGGGTTCTGGTGCGGAGCACGGATGGGTGGCGCAGCTCCGGCATGCGCTCAACGCGCTCGAACTCTCCTGCGGAGGATGGCGTCGTCGGGAACAGGGTGTGCACGGGCGGCTGCTCGATGTCGAATTCTGAGGTGAGAAGGATGTCGACGTTGACTCCGACGTGTTTGCCGTCGTAGTCCCGGAGTAGGTGCTGACGGTGGAGGACCGGGTTGGAACACTTGGTGGCCGTGTTGTCGAACGCAATAGCCCATGCTAGTTTGGGCACCTTATTTTTTTAAGGGTTTTTTATTTTATCAAGAAAAATTAGTTTATTTTCTCTTGTGAAATTGGAAACCTCATGAAAAATAGGGATGTCAAACTAGCCCTAATAGAGGGTTGTTTCCCGCGAACCCGGGATGAGATCTTCAAACCTTGCACTCCCTAACACGA
This sequence comes from Zea luxurians, assembly GCA_029449295.1. Lineage (NCBI taxonomy): Eukaryota > Viridiplantae > Streptophyta > Magnoliopsida > Poales > Poaceae > Zea > Zea luxurians. The sequence continues at coordinate 1,140,787 of JAOPSE010000108.1, read as the reverse complement.
CAAGCAGGTCGTCGTACGCCGGTGCCGCCGAAGCGTCAAACACGCCGTCGTTGAACCATGGCGCGGCGGTGGAGGAGGTGAAGGAGTTGGAGGACCGCAACCCCAGGATTGTTGCCGAAGCGAGAGGCAGTGGTGGAGTAGCGGCAGAAGCGTTCGTCGCCAAGTGAGAAGAGGCTCGAGGAGAATAGCCCGTCTCTGCCAACGTCGATGTTGAAGGGACTAGGCCCAAATGCCGCGTGCTGGCCGGCTTGCTGCGTTCGCGTGCGGCCTGCTTGCCACCACGGTCAGCCAGCGCATCGGTCAAGCGCTACTCCATGTACACCATTGTGTTGAGAACCTTCTGCATCACCACTTCCATTCCGACCACAACAGTCGGACGAGGATGACGCCCTAGAATTTGTGGGATTCGATCAAGCGTTAATCTGATACCAAATGTTAGCCACTCTAATCCACGACCTCAAACCAATAGCTAGAGGATCACTGTGTATATTATACTGACAAATCAGAGTACAATAGAAGGTACTAGAAATAGAAGAATCGGGAACATGGGAGGGAAGGGGAGAAAGCAGGTGAGAGTAATGGGAAAACAGAGACTTCAGCTTATAAATTGATTCTTTGGTGATCCTTGAATCTGTCTCCTTTTGTAGCTGAACATACCAGTGCCATCTGTCAAAGGCCCACGTGGCAGTATGCTGACAAGAGTGAGGACGCCGGGATTTATAGGGAGGCGAGGGCGCTGCGAAATGGAAGGAAAATCCGGCTTCAAACCTTCCACCAATGGCGCTCATTCCGATCGGCAAGGGGAAATAAATGGAGGAAGAAGGGAAGGAAAGTGGAGGAGATGACCTGAGAAAAGAAAATAAATCTCTGGCTAAGGAGTAAAGCGGCTGCTGCAATTTGGAAACAAATCGGCGGCGGCTTCGGCAAGAACGGCGATCGGCGTTTGAGCGAGTCGTTCATCTGATGGCCAAGGAAAGAAGACCTCCCTGACAGCTACGGCCCACACGGAAGAAATGAGAGGGAGGAACAGAAAAAATAATAAGGGGAGAGGCATGCACGGACGTATGCCACATGGGCCGTGCGCCCGTGCGTGAGCGCTTCATTTCTTTTTCTTTGTTTTCCTTTTTTTTAATATATATAGAATAAACCTATAAATAAATAATAAAATAACCAATTTCAAAAGAATAGTTTAAGGTAAGTTATATTTATTTAAATAAATTAGGCTTCACAAAAACCGGTCGAATATAAAAATAAATCTTGGAATCAATTAACAAACAAAAGTCAGGATCCGAACGTGAATGCATTCACATACTTAAATTAAAACTAATTTTTGAAATAATTATCTCCTCCCTAATGATTTTATCCTGAAGCTAAATTGGTTTCACCTTTTGGATTTGAGGTGTTACAAGGTTCTCATCCATACATATGAAATGGCCTCGGTTTGAAAGTAAACTACTCAAAGTCCAATATCATCCCTATTAATGTGAAGGAAGAGAAAATGAGAATTTTGGCAAGCACTTTGAACTGTAAAATTGGCTCTCTACCTTTTACTTATTTAGGTTTGCCTCTAGGAATCTCCCAACCAAAATTGCATAATTGTTTGCCATTGATTGAAAGGGTTCAAAAAGATTATCAGGCATTACAATGCTTTTGGGTTTGGGAGGAAATTATAATTGGTAAATTTGGTGTTATCCCCTCTCCCAACTTACTATATTTGTGCTCTGTTAAACTCTCAATTGGCGTTATTAAGCCAATTGATAAATTGAGAAGAAATTGTTTATGGAGGGGATCAGACTTAAATGATAATAAGTTAGCCTTGGCCTCATGGAAGATGGTTCAACATCCCAAACACAAAGGGGGTCTAGGAGTCATCAATTTACGATGTTAAAATGAAGGTCTACTCATGAAGCACCTACACAATTTCTTTCACAAGGAAAATATCCCTTGGGTAAATCTTGTATGGGAAAATACTATAAAATGGACCTTGGTTTTAAAAAAAACTCTAAAAATCTTGCTCTGGTGAAAAATATTATGTCTCTCGAACCCAAATTTAAAGGTTAGGCAATGACTTCTATAGGGATGGTTCTACAATTTTGCTTTGGCAAGATCAGTGGCATTCTCAACTATAACACTTCAAAATCTTAGTTATGGGTTTATAATTTTCTTTAAAAAAGAGTATCAAAGTAAAGCGTCTCATAATGAAGCGTTATACTTTGGAAGATACCCTCTCTAAAAAATGATAGTACTGAAATAATGGTAGTTTCAAACTCAAATCTAAAACTTTGAAATTGGAACTTAATTTGAAACTCTAAAAGAAATAAAATAGAATTAAGCTATAAAGGATTAATGTTAATATAACCTTTAATCAATATTGTATATTACAGATTATTTACTTAAATTATTATATGTATGAGTGGCATAATTAGAAGCATTTCCACAAACAAGATAATAAATAAATAATTAGCATGAAACTATTATTTGTGCATTTAAAATTTAGTTTGAAACCTCAATACATTTGAATTTAAAATCTAAAAAATCTGAAATCGGAGAATTGAAAACAGGAAATAGGAAAAAAACAATAGGAACCGGCCATTCAGCCCATTCTCCTTCTCCCGTCAACACACGTCCACCTGTTTTATTTTTTTCTTTTGTTGATTTTCTTGTTGTGAACTTGTGGCATGTTGATACAAGGCTGGCATGAGCTGAATATTTAAATATAACGATGATCAATGGTGGAGGACGCCAGAAAATTTAGGTGTTTCTAATGCAACAAAGAATAAAAATTTATGACACATTTTAAAATAACTTATAGCTACAAAATAAGTAATAGATGTTGAAAATACCTTATTTAATAGTCATCTTGATTACAATCCATTTACACCAAATGCCATATAGCGAATAAAATCTGAAAAAAAGAAAAAATGAGTTACGAATAGCAAATTAAAGTAAAAATTGTTGAACAAGTGAAATAAGAATATACCTTTAGTTGAGTCTAGCTCTAGGAGATCTAGGCAATTGCATTTGTCTAGTTTTCTTATTTTGAAATGCCTTCTTGATTTTCTGAAGGTCTAGTCCTTTAAAAATTTCTCTTTCAACGTAGCACACCATCAAGTCATTTAACCAACCATCGGACATCTTGTTGCGCAACTCAGTCTTAATAATTTTCATAGCTGAGAAGGCCCTTTCCACTATTACAGTCGCCACTGGTAACAACAATGCTAACTCAATAAGTCGATATACCAGTGGAAACACAATATGCCTCTCAAGTTGAACCATTGTCTTCGATAGACTAGCAAGATCACAACAAGCTTTGAACTCTTCAATTCTTCGTACATGAATAATAAAAGTTCTTAGCTGATCTTTTATAGTCTTGCAATCGTCAAAAGAAAAATCATCAGAATAGATACCCGCGAGCCGAGCAAGCTTATCCACATCAAACATAGAGAACGAATACCTTGGGTCAAGACAAGAAAAACACACATGCAACTCTTGAGATAGCTCATTATAGCAATGATCAAACTCTGTGGTGATAGAATCTATAGCAGCATAGAAAGTATCAACACGATAAAAATGCTCTGTGGTAATATTATTTCTCCCACCTTTCCTTGATCGACCAAATCGTGGTACAACATCACTCATATTTGGTATTGGTATATAATTTGCTAGGCAGAATTTTATGGCTTCTTCCAACAATGGCTCCCAACCATCATTTCTCAAATTTATCAAACATGTTCTCACATCAACAACCAAAGACATGGCTTGGACAATGTTTTGATCCTTTCTTTGTAAGAGAAGAGAAAGCTCATTTGTGATACGAAGGATCTGTAACATCATCTTCATCATAAACACAAAGCTGAAACACTCCATTTTTCCAACAAAGCCACCTGCACCTGATGGATTACGCTCATCTTGGTGCACAATTTCTAAAACTTCTATCACTAATTCCCACATTGACTCAATACGAAGCAAAGTCTTGTAATGAGATCCCCATCTTGTATCTCTTGGTCTTGACAATGATGTTTCTTGTTATTTGCCTCTCCCTGATGAAATTTCTCCACTCTCTAACTTTGATAAGAGATTCAAACGATGCTTATGTTGTAATATATCCTTTCTTTTGCAAGAAGCACAAGTGCTATTCACAATGGATGTTACATACTCAAAGAAATCCTCAAGTGATGAACAACATTTTGAGACAGCAACAACAATCAATTGCAATTAATGAGAAAAGCAATGAACATTTAAAGCAAATGGGTTCTCATCTCGAATTAATTTTTGAAGACCATTAAATTCACCTCTCATATTAGAAGCACCATCATACCCCTGCCCTCGAAGTTTTGCAACAACTAATCCATGATCACTTATCATCTCAACTAATGCTTTCTTCAATGATTCTGATGTTGTGTCCTTGACATGCTTGATGCTCAAAAATCTTTCTATTACTTCACCCTTTTTATTGACAAATCTCACAACAATAGCCATTTTTTCTTTAACTGATATATCACGGGATTCATCAACAAGAACAGAGAATAAATAATCCCCCATTTCTTCTTTAATTGCACGTGTGACTCCTTTTGCACAACAGTTTGCAAGTTCTTTTTGAATCGTCCCCGAAGTCATCTTAACATTTTTGGGACACAACTCATCAAAAGCTCTTCTCACCTCTTCATTCCTTTATTTGTACCAATCAAGAAATTCTAAAAAATTCCCTTTGTTTAAGGAAGTACTAGTCTCATCATGTCCCCGGAATGATTCATCTTGCAATGCAAGAAGACTAACAATACTTAAGGAAGTTTCCAACCGTGTCTCATATTTAACCAATGCATCTTTACTATAATTTGCAACCTTATGACTAACACTTGACCTTTGGTTACAAAAATCATGGAATGTTGTTGCTGCAGTATTGTGTATGCTATTAGGCCCACCAACATGTTTTGGAAATGTCGTATAAACATTTCTCCATTGTGAGAAGCCAACTTTTGTAAATGCATCATGGCAAAATTTATCACCCATTCGATCGTGCTTAAAAAGGTAACAATAGAAGCAATAAGCCTTATTCTTCTCCACACTATATTCCAACCAACTATGTTGTCTAAACTAATGTTTTTGAAAGCTCCTTTTGTCATGTGACTGAGGAAAGTTATGACCAATTGGTTGAGTCGGACATTTAGCTATGAAAGCCCTTCTAACATCATCTCTAATATTAGGAGCAAAAGAATCGATTGGAATACGAAGTCTTGGATCAGAAATAATGTGATCCGAGTTGAACTAATTTATACCTTCGACTTGACCATTAACATTTTCACCATTGGCATCTTCACTATTATTCACTTGAACTCCAACTTGTATTCTGGGTTCATTGCAAACTCCACTAGCGCGAGTGCTTGGTCCACTTTCACTAGAAGCTTGACTGAAATACCTCTTTAAATCTGTCATTTTACGAAGCATATAACATGTACTAGATAAATAGAAGACATTACAACAGTGGAGTGTTCACATAATATAGAGAGATACTTTTTTGGGCCATATTCTTTGCCTTGTTTTTGTTTCTATCCAAGACTGCTATTTAGAAATTGGAAAATCTGCATATTGAAAAATCTAATGTATTAGACACGTATAATCAAATAAATTGGATTTGGAATTGGACTGCGCATAGTGAACTAGACTATATTCAATAATTCAAATTTCAAATACCCTAAACCCTGTGGAGCGAGCAGCGGAGCACCGAGCACAAGCGAGCTGCGAGCAGTAGCAACCGAGCACGCCGGGACGCTACAACGGAGCGAGGCAGCGAGTAGGCGAGCACCGAGCAGCCGGCAGGCGGCAGCGGAGCAGGAAACAGCCCATAGGCGAGCAGAGCAGCGCACAGCCAGCTCGCAGCGACCACGAGGCCGAGGCGATGAGGCCCGAGCAGGCGAGCTTGGAGCACCGAGCTGCTGCAGGCTGCAACCTGTGCCCTGCAGCGTGGAGCGCCGGAGCACGCTGTGCCATTGTGTGGGCGTGCGGCTGTGCCTGTGCGCGGTGCGGCGACGGCTGGTGGCCGGTAGGAGCGCTGCGCGCTGGAGCTGGAATGGTCGACCGACGAGCGGAGTATCGGACTGCGGGATTGCGGCTGCGGCCTGCGCGGATGGTGCTTGCGGGCAAACGACACTCGGTCGCTGAGAGTGGATGACCTAATCTCTGTTTGGGCTGGCCCAAGGTACTGCCCAGGCAATACTGGGCCATATTGGGCCCTCTGCCCCTGACGATGATGCATGGGACCCTAGAGTTGGCCGGCCGGACTACTAACCAATCACGCGCACCATCTTCTACTCCTCGAAGTTGGCTTAAATGAAACATCCGCTCGAGATTCTATCGATGGAACCACATGGCCTAGACAACCAAGCTATGGGGTGGAGAATGCGGGCAGGTGGGCCTCTCTCTTAGGACCTCCAACTGAATTTAGTTAAGATTGGATCGTAAAACCCCGAAAGGATCTATCCTAGAATCTTCATCACCTAGCCAAGCAAATCCTAACGGATTATCATGGGCCGGTATAGAATCTCTGCCTATATAAATATATGTCACCATAACATCTCAAACCATTTACCATAGACTCATCTCCTATAGCCTCGCAACAGCGCCGCCGCCATCCAAGCCACAGCAGCCCACCGCCAGCTAAGCTCACAGCCAAAGGTCGTCATAACCAGCTTGTCGAAGTTCGAGTTCCTCCCCAACTCTAGCGACAAATTCGGCGAGAAATTTCTCTCTAGCCATTCATCTTTCGGGGTAACCCAGAACATTGACGTGACCGGCTCGGTGAGGGCTTCGTCACCGCGCTTCTGGTTCGTCGATCGGATCTCAGGTTTATCATCAAAAACCGAGATGACCAGCAGCAACGCGGGATTGAAGGACTTGATTGGAAGGTAAGTTAGTGGTAGGTTAGAAGTCTTTCCCGCAAAATAAGCTTGATGCTTTTCGCCTAATAGATAACCACCTCCATAGACCCTTTTACATACAAGACTATCAGACAACATGAATTTAACAGTAGGTATAATAATGATAAGTTTGCATAAGTTGGTTCATGTATTTATAAACAAACATTTCACATCTTTAATAAACTGATATAACCAATCAGATCTCGTCAACGTCACCTATTTCTGTACATTTCCACTAAATTATTAAAAATACGATATCTTTTGGGTCAAATAATTTGTTTTAGTTTGTTCAAATTGTATTAGGTTCATATTAATTTTACATAAGTAGTAATAACATTGTTTTAATATCATATATTTTAATAAATAAATAAATATTTGTTTAATTAATGTTAATTAGCTAGGCAATCTAGTTAATCTAATTTATAGTTGTATCCTGCGCTTATTATAAATAATTGTTAAACTGATTAATATCAACTCTAATATTTCAATTTAATACCTGCTTAGTTTAAATACAACATCTATTTGATTTATTGCGCCTAAAAATATTGTTTTACTCATAGTTTTTCCGTTTTAACTCCGATTTTAATGGTTCTCGAACCTACGATCTCGTGACGATGTGTAGAATATTCTTACTGTAATACCCAAATTTGTAAATCATATGATAGGAGGTAATCCCCTTAAGTGTTTTGCCTCTATTTAATTGAGCATGTGAGTAACTACATTTAAAGTTAATAATTAGCTAATGACACTTAAATAAAATATGCATCATGCTGAGGTTTATTTGTGTGCGCATCCTATAATAATAATAATAAAGATATTAATGGAAAAACATTAAGGACCAAATTGGGAATTAAGACGTAATTTATAACTCTAGAATTTAGAAAAGAAAAAGAAAACTACTATCCAAAATAAAACAAAGTGTAGGATAAATAAAATCTTGATACGAAGGTTTGACCAAATTACACAGTAAACATGAGTTTAAATTTGAATTCAACAGAATTAAAGATAAAACAAAAGGAAAAGAAAGAAAAGAAAAAGAAAAAAAAATAAAAGAAACAACCTCTTGGGCCGATTCTTGCTAGCGGCCCTCCTGCGCCCTACCTGCCCGACCCAAAATGGCCTTCGCGCTGCATGCCCTTACTGACATGGGGACCCCGCACGTCGGTCTTCGTATTGTGCGCACATCACTGCTAACTGGGACCCGCTTGTCACCCCGGCCATCGCGATAGAAACCAACCGGGCGCGTCGCGCGGACTCCTTCCCCTTTTTCCGTCGTCAGCTCGCCCACGTCTCTGACTTCGCTGGTCTGGGGGAAATAAATGCGTATCTTGCCCATGAGCTCTTAGCTTGAACCTAAACCGCCAGAACCCCGTCGTGAGCGACTTATCGTGAGCAACGGAGGCGCGAGGTGCGACCATCGTCGAGGACCTCTAGGCGTCGTGGTTGGGGCCTCGACACGAAGTGGGGGCGCTGCGTGGAACCTCTGGGAACGCGTTTGCGACCTTGGCGGGAGTTGTTGTGCATGGGGACCGGGCGAATTTCTCGCCGCCGTTACACCGCCGCCACGAATTGCGCCTCGCCATGACCTGCTTCCGTCGCCATTCCGTGCAAGCTGTAAGTCTTCCCATGATGTTCGCCGTTAAGCATACGTCGCGTAAGATGTTTCAGGTAAGGAATTTGTTCACTAGCCGGTCAAATTGGCCGTTGCCGGCGAGATCGCCGCCGCGGACGGGTGTCCACCGCCGTAAAGGTTGAATGGCTTCGGGATTGGCCACACGATCCGTTGATCTCGTATCTGATGGTGGGAATTAGAGGGCGCGTTCTCCCTTCACCCAATTGATCACTGTCGTTGGATGGTTATCGGGCGGTTGGAATAGATCTGGGATAGTAGAATCTGATCTGTTTGATTCAGATCATGCGTCGATGGGGGTGCGCTACTGCGGGACCCATTTTGGGTCGTTGATCTTGAATCCAATCATCGTGAACGCATCAGGGTTTAGGGGTCAGTATGGGACGTCGATCTCTGATCGAACGGCCCCTGTGGGATATCGGTTCGAGCAGGTTGCGGATCTAATCCTCACCATCAGGATCTGATCGGACGGCTGAAAGTTCTCGATACCCTTTCGCCGATTAGGTTTTACACATGGGCCCCTCAGTTTTTAGGGAATCAACCCACGGTCTATGCAGGGGCGCTCTAAGTCTTGGGAATTCTTGCACAGGGACCCCCGAGCTTCGGTTTAATTGGTGCACAGTCCAGCCAGTAGTAAAACCTAAGAAATTCATTTTTAAAACGATTTTAAATGTAAATAATTACTAGAACTTGTGTAAATCCTAGAAAATTCATATTAAGTCCAAATTGATCCATTCCAGTTCCTGTAATTTTGTAGTAATATTGTTCAACACTTAGTATCTCTGTTTGAACATGAAACATAGACTAAAATTGTTTACTTAATTTATTTTGTACAAAACACATAAAACCTTTAAAAATTCATAACTCAAAATCCGTAACTCCAAATTTAGTGATTCTTTTTCCTATGATCTCATTTTAATGCGTAGATTATTAATATGAATTTTGTATACATGTTTGGTGTGATGTTAATTTCTCCCTTGTACTATGCTTGTTTGTATTGTGGCGAGTAGAGGAGCCAGTGGTAGAGGAGTCCGGTGTTTAGCAGGTAGAAGTTGATGATCAGGAGCTCATTGAAGGCAAGTTGTGCCCTTGACCACTTTTATTACCCAATAATGTTCTTTATTAACACTTATTCATGTATAGGCTTAATTTTGATGGGACCTAATAGGTCACCCTAGTCTAGTTATCTTATTACCTTGTTTACCCCTAAACTATTTGAGTAGTTTTTGCTATTGCTCTTTATGGTTTTGGGATTAATATTACATTATGATCATGTTCTAATTATATTGTCGTTTTATTTATTGTTCATGACAAGAGCATTATATTAATTGGAACATGGAGCTTAACTTGAGAAACACGTGCCAGCACAAGGGTGGAATGGGACGCCCTTGGCTGACTAACTAGGATAGCTAGTGGAGGACTACCTTACCCGATAGGGACAAGGGCAGTAGGGGAGTAGGCGTGTAGGGAGGTCCTTGGGTTGATTTTGCTGCGATGGCGGTCAGACGGGGGATTCCTGCATTGCTCTTCCTAGAAACTATAGCGGGGTTTCTGAAGCTAGTGGAACTTTGTAAAGGCCTCATAGTGGATCCCTAGCCATTCACCTTGATAGTGTCTAAGGGTGTAACACCCTGAATTTGGGGGTATAAAATTTCTTTCATAATATCCACCAAATTCAGGTGTTACTCTCTCATTTCTGTGCTTTCCTTCTCTTTTTCCTAAAAATGGAGAATTATTTTGTTTTATATTGGCATAAACCTAGTGGAATAAGCCCTAGAGGTGCTTTGATGGTTGCATTCATGCTGTGCATAATGTTTAGGCGTGCAAAAGGTTTTCGAAACAAGTTAAATATATCGACGATGTTTTCAAGAGTTTTGGAACATTCGGATTGTTTTTTTAGTATTAAATATGAATTTCAATTGTTCTAATAATATTTTAATCCCTCAAATTTAGTATTTGCGAGAACCGAAATATTTCAAAAACCTAGATGTTATATATAGGAACAAATCAACCTCGTCAACAAAGGATAGAAGTCAAACAGATCCCCAAATGAATCAAGATCCATAATCTAGGATGGAGTCTTTCCTTACCATAATCTTTCTTATCCAACCTACCCTTGATCTAACCATCTCTAATCTTGCCTAATAGATGGCTAGACATCGAAGAAACCCATTAAAGACTTGACCAAAATAGTGGTATTGGAACCAATTAGAAACTAAAAGCTAAAAAAGGGGGAGACGCAGACCAAACTAACTACATCCCTTTTCTTACTAATCTCGAGGACAAGATTATTTTTAAGGGGGATGGAATTTGTAACACCTCAAAATCCTAGTTATGGGTTTATAATTTTCTTTTAAAAAAGAGAATCAAAGTGAAGTGTCTCGTATTGAAGAATTATACTGTTGGGGGCCTTCCTATTCCGAAGGTCCTCAAAAACATGACTAACCATTTGTTTCTAACGTACTGTTGAACATTACAGGAGCTTCGTCATAAGAAAAACTTTGTAGTGATGAGGATCTTCTTCCCTGTCGAAGGTCCTCGAGACAAATACATTGTCTAATACCAATGACGACGAATGCCGAAGCTGCAGCAGAAGGACGACAACTTTGGCTTATGGCGACAATGAAGGTCAAACATGATGCCGAGCCAAAGAGGAAAAGACTAGCTAATCCCTGATGTTTCATGTCACGATTATGGCTATATGTTAAGGTCATAAATGTATTTTTACTCGGGCAGTGTCCCGTGCCTATAAGTAGGTGAACAATACCCCCATATTGTTCACGTTGGGTTGTAATTGTTCTCGCGTCATCACCTTCAATCAAGCCGAAGGTATCAATGTAATATAAATTCTTTTAATGTTTATATATATAAAAACTATGAAATAAATATATGAAGGGATAAATAAATGAATATCATCTATTGTCTTCATGGACTCAAATTCCCATAAATGATGAAGGTGTGACCTTCTTGACCTCTGTCTGAAGATCATTATATCCGAAAGGAGATAATGCTTTGGAGGATGAAGGTCCTTAATCTTTAACAATTGTGTTGCCTTGTTCTTGATTCACAACATTTGAGAACAAGTGGCCAACATTGGCGCCCAACTCCAGTGAACTCAAATGACCACCTTCGACAACAGCTCGAGCAACCACCTTCGTCATGCCGCCGAAGAAAGCAATAGCACCAGGGGCTGCCCTTGCACCACTGGACATAAACCAAGAAGGGCTTCCTCTGAGAGAAGCCCGAAACCAGAAAAGAAAGGCCATTATCCCAACACCAGAGGAAGAGGAGCTAGATCAAGAGATCAGAGATCTAGAGGCCATCCACTAGCAAGTGAAAAAAAGAAGAGAGAAAATGCTTTAGCTAGCTGAACTCCAAAAGAAGATTGATGAAGCTGCCAAAGAAATGCGCCATATCACACAGGACAACGAGCAAGGACGAAGGCCACAATAGAGAGCTTCATCAAGAAAGCACAAGCTATGATGATGATGTATGGTATGACGATTTCAATCATGGTAACTTTGCTTTTGATGATGCTTCTCCTATAGCAGCAGAGTTGCAGGCTACCCCGTGGCCACCTTTGTACAAACCGCCACTCCCCATGTATAACGGGCACTCTGACCCGAGGCAGTTCTTTATGAGCTACGAGGTGACCATTTCATCATATGGTGGCAACACTGCCGTCATGGCGAAGTCCTTCGTCATGGCAGTCAGGAGTGTGGCTCAAATATGGTATTCTTCCCTTTGGCCGGGAACAATCATGTCATGGCAAAAGTTGAAGGACATGTTGGTAACCAGCTTCCAGGGTTTCAAAACGAAGCCAGTGACTGCTCAAGCTCTGTTCCAGTGCACACAGGACCATGAGGAATACTTGCAAGCGTATGTCTGAAGGTTTTTGCGTCTGAGCTCAGGCACCAATGGTGCCAAATGAGATTGTTATTGAAGCCATGATCAAGGGGCTTTGAACAGGACCAACAGCGCAGTATTTCACCAGGAAACCCCCACAAACTTTGTAGAAGCTTCTATAGAAGATGGACGAATACATCAGGGCCGACAATGACTTTTGATAGAGAAGGGAAGAAGCCTATAGATACTCCAAGATGACCAGGGGCTTCAGAGGAAGACTCCACCCTAGGCATGTCAGGACGATCCATAATCCTAGCTCAAGCGATGAAAGGGGAAATCATACTCAAGGGCATCAGCATAGCTCCCAATCATTAGGGACACAACAAAGCTCCTTCAGGCCACTAGCTCTAAGAGGCAGAGGAGGTAGAAGCTTCGGTGGAAGATTTAGCTCCCAACCAAGAAGGTTGTTTTGCCTATTCTTTGGGGAATATAAGGGGCATACAACAAGGACATGCCAAGTCACGATTCAGAAGCAAAAGGAAATAACTGAAGCCGAAGCACTGCAAAATCAGCCGAAGCAGGTCCTACATACTGCTTCGTGTTATTCCCCATACATCCCCGAGTATGTGGGCAACCAACAACCCACAACATTAGTTGCTTCGACAAGCCACTCACAAGATGCATGGGCCTCGCTACCACCACCACCACTCATGGCTCCAACCTCGTCACACAATCAACAGACAGAAGGGCACCGCCAGGTACAACGACAACGCGATGCACTCGAAGAGTCTGAAGCTTGGACAGTCAACAACACTGTACCAGAGTCGAGACACATTTACTGAAGCAATATAGGGTCTCAATAAAAAAATCATACATACTCAATGTAATCTTTTTTTTGTCTTGCTTTTATGTTTTTACCCCAGAGACAATATAAGAAGGTACAACCTTCGGCCTATTGTAATAAATCTGGGGTTACACCATCGAGTGTAACAGAGAAAGTCACGAAGCTCCAAAGTCGTTCGTACGGGGATGCAGAGCTAAAATGATACATAAGTAAAAGGTGAAGAAGCTCCAAAGTCGTTCCTACGAGGATGCAGAGCTAAAATGCCACCTAAGTAAAAGGTGAAGAAGCTCCAAAGTCGTTCCTAAGGGGATGCAGAGCTTAGCTCCAAAGTCGTTCCTACAGGGATGCAGAGCTAAAATGCTACCTAAGTAAAAGGTGAAGAGACTCCAAAGTCATTTCTAAGGGAATGCAGAGTCTTACTTTTATGAAGCATTCATGCATTAACATCAGTTGCACCATATCATCATATCATATTGCATAGCATCGCATCATTCATCATCTTACATCATTCGAAATAGAGGAAAAAAGGGAAATTGCTCCTTCAAACATACTGGCTAACCCATGAGGTTGAGTCTATCTTCGACAAAGAGTTATGAAAGGATGTGTCAACAATGCAAGATCTATGCCTTCGGCAGCGGTATTTTTATACAAGATTTATGCCTTCGACAACGGTACTCTTATGCAATATCTATGGCAAGACCTTCGAGTCCAATAAGCTGCTTCAGCAGAAAAGGGGATTTTTTTCTTTATGAAGTATGAAAAGATGGGAAGGTGTTTTTTCGCCTGCGGTTCAAAAACGGTACGTACGAAGGTTTCACGCTCCACAAAGATATATATTACATCATTAAATACATATAGTTGATAATTGTTTCTTACATAAGAAAATTGCATACAAAAATTCTACAATTGTTTAAATAAACAAGGCTAATCATCCTCTTTTAAAACTTTATCAGCAACTTCATTTAGAAGCATATTCATAGCTTCGTTAGCTATTCTGATTACATCAAGAGCCCCCTTCAGACCTGGATTGGCCTCGGGGTCATACAGCTCTGGAGGGGGAGAAAGTTCGGCTGCACCACAGTATAATTGTTTGTTAGTTACGAAGCTAAGTCATGACAAAAATACCTATAAGCCTTTCACGCTCTGCAGCTTCTTCAGCTTTCCTTGCCTCTTCCAAAGCAGTATGAGACTCCTCATTTTTCTAATAGCTTCGTCTGCTATCTCTCGGCCACCTTCCAACCAGACTTCGGAATAAAATTTTCCGCTCAGTGAAGTGGCTTCAGTTGAAGGGTTCTTAATGTCACTAGCTGAGACAAAGAATTCTAGCTGAATTACTGCCTTTGCATGCTTAGCCTTCTCAAGGAGTGAGACAGCTCCTCAGGCACCGGCGAAGGCGAAAAATCTCCTCTATCACTAAGAATTTCATCAAAAGCTTCGGCTTCACCACTAATCCACCGGATAACCCCGTCAGGATCACCACGAATAAAGTTCTGCTCCGAAGAGAATGCGCCAACTTTAGCAAAACTATTTTTCAAATTATTACAACATTCTATAGCAACCTTGTAGCACTCATCTTTGGCCTGATAAAGCTCCTCGACAATTTTCTGAACTCTTAACCGTTCCATATCAGATACCTCGCGTTTTGTTTATTCGACATTAAAATTTTTAGACATTTTATCGAGCTTCTTCTCCAATCCTTGCACTTCGGATCTGTGCAATCCCACCTGAATAGATAACACATATTCTAAATCAGCAATACGCTTCGCATCTTGCTCTTTCTTCTTTTCAAATTCCTTCATTTTCTGTTCTGCTTCGGACAGGCTAGACAGTCTAGCTTTGCTTGACTTTAATCTCTTGACTAAGGAGAGCAGGATTTTGTCCTTCTGGAGGGTTTCATTCTGAAGCATTATGACTTCTGAACAAAGGTTCCCAAAAGCTACTGAGTGCTTTCGTCTTCTGCATCCTTCTGGGCTTTCAAAGCTTGCTAAGGATAAGACCCTGACAAATAAAAAACAAATATTAATAAGTATTACCACAAATCATTTGTTGAAAACTTGCCTAACAAAAATCAGTAAATGCAGAAATAAAAATATACAAACCTTCAAGCTGTTATAAGCAAGGTTGTCTGCAAGTTGGTCCTTCGTCATTGCAGATAGACCAAGTTCAAGCTTTTGATATCTCATGTTGTCCATCATTTCTCGACAAACATTTTATCTCTTTGTTGTCTGGTAGACAGTAAAGGAAGTCATCTTTGTCATCTTCTCCATAAATTAGGGACCCTCGATGGTATTTTAGGTCCTTTGCGTAATGTTGCGCTTCGGTGATTTGCTCTTCTGATAGTTGTTTTCCTAAAGCATGACGAATATTATATTCCAAACTGTCTCGAGACGATGTTTCAGGCATAGGTGATGTCAGCTTCTCTGGAAGATCTTCCTTTTATTGTTCTGCTGGCTTAAATCTCGAAGGTCCAGCTTCAGCACGTGCAGGAGAAACGCTTGCAGTAGTTACCACTAATTTTTCAGTATTAACCTCTAAAGCTTCAGTAGAAGCAGGAGTTGGAACCTCTGAAGATTTCAAAATAGCATCCAAAACACTGGACATTCACCTTTTCCTAGGAGTCATTGTTGCAGCAGTTATTAGCTTCGACAACCTCATTGTGGTTGGGGGACTTAGCAGTTTTGGATGCTCTACTGCCTTTGAGCTCTTTGCTTCAGCCTCTTCTACCGGACCGACACTAGCTTCAACCTTCACAGCAGGAATTGTCTCCGAAGCCAAGGGGGTGGCTTTGGCGTGTTCAACAATCTTCATCTTCTCTGTATCAAGCGCTGCAGGTATCCTTTCTAAAGAATGTGCCTTCGACCTGCGAGTCAAAACCTTAGTTCTCTTCGGCTTAGGCGCGACGGAAGAAGATGAAGTTCCATTTTTATTTTCGACCCTTGTTTTCGGGCAGGAAAGTAGTAATCAGGATAAAAAATCTGATCACATTAAAAACTCTGTTCAATCTCCTCTTGCCACGAGCGCCGAAGGTAGTAGTCATGGCTTCGTCTTTTGGCTTTGTATAAGCTCCCAATAGCTCATCACTGGTAGCCTCAACAGCATCAAGCCAGTCGTCATTCGACTCGTCAAATTGACTTCTATAGCAATAGGTGTATCTTAGATAAACCATACCACCTTCGCTTGAGCCAGCAGTAGTCTCTTTCGGTATCTCCCAGTATTAACAAGCGGCCACACCTTATAAGCAATATGCTCTTGAACCAAATCCTTGGTGCCAATGTAAGTACACACCATGTTGAAGGCCATCAAACATGCTTGCACTTTGTTCCCACTTGCGATCGATGGCCTCCTGATGCCGAAGCATGACCGTATGGGGTGCTGGATTATACCCCTCACATCTTCCCTCTTACTCAGATCATTCTTGACATAAAACCATTGCTTCATCTAAGAGCCCAGCCATTTCTTTCGGAACATTGGCATAGGACACCTCACATCAGAACGGTTCACATCAGAACGATGCACAAAGTTGTTACATCCAAAGTTGTTATGATACTGCTCCTTCCCAATTGCCTTTGTCTTGTATAATAATTCATGAATATTGCAGAAGCACTTGGCATCTGGTTCCAGCCCTTGGCTTCTCATAGCCCAAATAAAAACTCCAACTTTAATTAAAGCTTCGAGAGTAAGTTGATGAAGGTATATCTCAAATGTCTTTAGCACTTCGACCAGCATCTTATGCAAGGGAAAACGAAGTCCAACCTTCATAAAACTTTTAAATACTACCACTTCATTTGCTTCAGGAAGAGGAACAGTGCTTTCTCCTCCAGCCCTCACTATGGATATATCATGGCAAAATCTACCCTGCATCGCCTCAATTTGCCCTTGCCTAACAGTTGATTTCCCAAAAACAACATGGCTTGGCCTCCACGACCGATCTTCGGCATCTTCATTCTCACTTTCAACATCAAAACTCTCACTGTCGCTGGAATCCCCAAATAGTCCAACTAACATTTCATCAGTGATTTTCTCAATGCTGGTCCTCTCTATGGCTTCGTAGAAACCAGCGAGCGCGGAGTCTACACTTTTCTTATCGGCCATTTCAGTGATAATCACTACAGAAAGTCGAAGCTCAAAAAACAATCACGCTTGTAGAAGAAAAAGCTAAAACATCAATCACAACACAAAAGCTAGATAGCACGAAAAATATTCTCAGCGCAAGGCCTTGTATATATACACAAAGCACCACTGAGGGGTGGGGCATAATACAGAATGTTTCGCTATTCTAGCGAAGGGAAGGTGTTTTTTTGGACCTTCGGCTAAAGGCCTTCGTTCATTTCGCAGTCTAAATTTGTTGTAAAGAAACAAAGTAATACTGCGAGAGGCTACTGTTGGGGACCTACTTATTCCAAAGATCCTCAAAAACATGACTAACCATTTGTTTCTAACGTACTATTGAATATTACAAGAGCTTCGTCTTAAGAAAAGCTTTGTTGTGATGAGGATCTTCTTACCATCGAAGGTCCTCGAGACAAAGACATTGTCTAAGACCAATAACGATGAATGCCGAAGCTGCAGCCGAAGGACGACGGCGTCGGCTTAAGACGACAATGAAGGTCAAACATGATGCGGAGCCGAAGAGGAAAAGACTAGCTAATCCCAGATATTTGATGTCATGATTATGGCTCTATGTTAAGGTCATAAATGTAATTTTACTCAGGCTACGTCCCATGCCTATAAATAGGTGAATAGTACTGTAATACTGTTCACGATGGGTTGTAATTGTTCTCGCGTCATCACCTACAATCAAGCCGAATGTATCAATGTAATATAAATTCTGTTAATGTTCATGTATATAAATACTATGAAATAAATATATGAAGGGATAAATAAATGAATAACATCTATTGTCTTCATGGACTCATACTCACATAAATGATGAAGGTGTGACCTTCTTGACCCTCGTCTCAAGATCATTATATCCGAAAAAAGATAATGCTTCAGAGGATGAAGGTCCTTAATCTTTAACAATTGTGTTGTCTTGTTTTTGATTCAAAGCATTTGAGAACAAGTGACCAACATATACTTTGAAAGGTACCCTCTAAAAAAATGATAGTGCTGAAATAATGGTAGTTTAAAACTCAAATCTAAAACATTGAAACTGAACATAATTTAAAACTATAAAAGAAATAAAATAGAATTAAGCTATAAAGTATTAAGGTTAATATAACCTTTAATCAATATTGTATATTAGAGATTATTTTCTTAAATTATTGTATGTATGAGTGGCATAATTAGAAGCATTAGTACAAACAAGATGATAAATAAATAATTAGCATGAAACTATATTATGCATGATTGGTTTTATTTGTGCATTTAAAATTTAGTTTGAAAGCTCAAAATACATTTGAATTCAAAATCTAAAAAATCTGAAATAGGAGAATTGAAAACAGGAAATAGGAAAAAACAATAGGAACCGGCCATTCAGCCCATTCTCCTTCCGTCAACACACGTCCACCTATTTTATTTTTTTTTCCTTTATTTATTTTCTTGTTGTGAACTTGCGGCATGCTGATGCAAGGCACATGAGCTGAATATTTAAATATAACGATGACGCATGGGAACCTAGAGTCGGCCACCCGGACTACTAACCAATCACGTGCCGTCAACTTCTGCTCGAAGTTGGCTTCGACATGAAACATCCGCTCTAGATTCGAGATTCTACTGATGGAACCACACGGCCTCAACAACCATGCTATGGGGCGCAGAATGCGAGCAAGTGGGCCACTGTCCGGGCCAGTAGCGGTCGGTCCTATTTTTAGAAACGAATTAACAAGACCCGCACCCGAGCCGCCACGTACTGCGCAAACCCTAAACGACCCATTCGGACCATCCACATGTAGCACCGGACAGTCCGAATACAACACCGGACGGTCCGGCCATATGGCTAGTAGGGCTGGAAACGAGCCGAGCCGAGCTCGGCTCGGCTCGGCTCGACGTGGCTCGGTGCAGTTGCGAGCCGAGCCAGGCTCGGCTCGGTCATTTTGCGAGCCCGACCTAGAGGCTCGGCTCGGCTCGGTAACGGCTCGCGAGCCGGCTCGAGCCAGCTCGCGAGCCTCACACTAAATCACGTTTAGAGTATAAATTATATATTTTTTATTATATATAAGATAAAAAAATTATGTATAATATATTTTTAGACTACAATATAAGTGTATCACATATCAAGTTCAAGAAATTCAATAAAATAGTTCAAAACATAACAATAATATGGTATAATAGTATACTTGACGTTGTTAGCTCGGCTCGCGAGCCGGCTCGCGAGCTGGACCGAGCCGGCTCGGCTCGGCTCGCAGTTCTGGCGAGCTACAAAATCAGGCTCGGCTCGGGCTCGTTTTGGCTCGCGAGCCGGCTCGAGCCGAGCCGAGCCTCACCGAGCCCGAGCCGGCTCGTCGAGCCCGAGCCAAATTTCCACCCCTAACGGCTAGACAGTCCACGCACGCAGCTGGTCGGTCCACATATATAACCGGACAGTCCGGCGTAGAGTATGTAGAGCCTTATGAGGAAGATTATTATCCACGTTCGTATTCACCCCAACTAAACTTCCCATCACAACATACAACGCACTAACACCATAATAAAACATCCCAAACCTAAAGTGAGTACTTTCTGGCCCCTAGAAGGCCAGAAAGGAATGGCAGTCCTATGAGCTGCATAGGGGAGGAAGACAACATACTAATATCCAAACAACCTCACCCATGTTGGACCAGAGAACCGGTGGTCTCCCACCGGCTGTCATTGATATAGTGAGGGAAGAGATACCCAGGGCGTTCCGAGATAAGCTCGGAGTTAGCATGATCCCTAGTGGCATTGATATCGGAGACCTTATGATAGCCTTTTTGACTATCACACATACCCATAAGGAACTAGGATACCCGAATTCACGAAATTTTCGGGTGACCAAGGAAAAAGCACGTGGGAGCACATAGGACAGTTCTTAGCACAATTAGGAGAACTGACTGACACAGAGGCGTTCCGTTTTTGTTTATTTTCATTATCTTTAATAGGAACTGCATTCACATGGTATGCCACACTACCTCCTAATCCTATTTTTCGTGGGGGCTTTAGAGCAAAAATTCCATGACCATTTCTTTTCCGGTGATTATGAGTTAGATTTGGTAGACTTAGTGGCCCTGCGACAAGGGAGAGATGAATCGGTTAATGATTACATCGAAGGTTCCGGGATACAACAAACCGATGTTTCCCAATCTAGTTGGCAGAAAAATAGCTAGCGGGATTAGCTTTTAATGGATTGCACTATTATTTAAAAGAAAGATTAGAAGGCATCTAGCTTTTACGCTAGCACAATTACACCAGAATGAAAATGCCAAAACGATTTGTCACAATGTCCATATAGTAGAATGCGACCAGAGTAGCTCAAACGACAAATCAAAAGAGGTATACGCTGTCGAAATGGTTTGGCCCAAGCAGTCCATGTCTTCGGCTTGTTCCTCCTTATAGTTGGTTCAAAAGAAATGGCAGGACGAGGTTAAGTTTACAATTAATATTGGCAAATGTGATAAGATATTCGATAAATTACTCAAAAATGGCAACATTAAAATAAACCATAATGTTACACCCGCCGATGAACTTAAGCGTCGTGCGTATTGCAAGTGGCAAAACTCGTTTTCTCATGCCACTAATGATTGTAATGTGTTTCGACGACAAATCCAATCGGCCATTAACGAGGGATGATTGAAATTTCAGGAAATGCAGGTGGACACGGAGCGCTTCCCAATAAATATGATCAACTTTGATGGCAAGAAGGTCCTAATTTGGTCCAGCACGGCTGATAAGGGAAAGGCAAGGAGGTCATCATCGGTGATGCACGAGAGGCCAATGAAAATACCAAAAACTCTTGCAGGAAAGTGGTGGCGGAAAGACTCCTGATGGAGGGGAGACTCTAAAGGTTACCATCACTACCTCCAATGCTGGGGTAGGTGAAGGCAGATAACCAGACACGGACCTCTTTTCTACGCATCACGGATGATCCGGCACATAGACGTGGACGGTCCGAAGCATCATCGGACAGTCTGGGTCACTCAAGCGGACGGTCCGACGACGCCTAGGAGCCACCATGACCACATACCTTCGAACCATAGCGACTAGAAATAGGTACGTGGAAACCTAACACATTCAAGGCAGCTGGTCGATTGGTCAAATCTGGCCCGACCTTTGATCAATAGTTATCTAAATATGTGAAAAAGAAGGCTAGCCCAAGTGACCGACCACCAAAGCAACCTCGCTCACCTACTCAGGAGCGACCGCAGGTAAGATCGATTGGACCACCTCACCAATTGGAAAGGTTGGTAGGTCATAATGTTCAATTAAGACCTAACGTGCCTGCATGGACACCTCCACCCCCATAGCCACCTGCGCCATACCAATATGCATACATACCACCACCCTATGTCCTGAATCAAATGTGGAGATACCACCATATCCATTTGGGATGCCACAATACCTTGCTTGGGGGGCACCCCAAACATCTGCATTTGACAGGTTGGCACCTCCAGTACAAGACCGATTGAGTGCCCCTCAATCCAGTCACCAGGCATAGGTACAACAAGATTGACGGACTATTCGATCGCAAAGGCCGACCAATCCGGCAGGGGGCATATAACTACAACCGCTAAGAGGACAACAAAAGGGGACATCATCAAAATAGGCATAGCAGATGTTGTCATACAAGAAAATAACGAAGGCCCGATGATTTTTGGTAAATCGACCAATATAGGCGAAGACATGGCTGTCAGCAAAGCAACCAACCCAAAATACTCCATGCCCCAATGGTGCCCATCCGGACTTACACGGTCTCAAAAGCAAAAATTATAGCGCTTGAGAGCAAAGGAAAGCAAGGAAAAAGATACACAAAAAATATTTAATGATACACATCTAAAGTACCCACCAACGCAAAAGAGGTGGATGCCAAAGGTTGTCGAAATAAATCAAACCACCACTGAGAACAAGACAGCAGGTTTGTAGCTCTCTGTAGGTACGACAGATAGTCCGGCTATTAAAGCTGGACCGTCTGACCCTCGAGTCCGGACCGTCCGCTCTACGCCAGAACACCTCCAACGATGTGCCAACACCTATGGAGGACGACCTGTTGGGAGAGGACCTAGTAGACTACGGAGCCACGCCAGAACACTTAGGTATGGACATAAATGTTATTATGTTCTTAGTCGATTGTACTACTATCAGTGAAGATGAACCTGTCGTTGCTCAATTCGATTTTGGTCCTAAAGAGGCTGCCTTAACTAAGCCAAAAGAATCAATCAACCATTTAAAGATGCTCTTCGTGTGCGGTCATATTGATGGAATACCGATTGCTAAGATGTTGGTAGATGGAGGGGTGGCCGTAAATTTAATGCCTTACTCATTGTACAGAAAATTAGGAAAGCGAAATGACAATTGGTCAAGACCAATATGACGCTCAACGGTGTTAGGACTGATAGTGCGATCAAATCTAAGGGAGTCACGTCCGTTGAATTAACCATCGGGACCAAGACCCTTGCTACCGCATTCTTCGTCGCTGATGTAGAAGGAAATTATAGTCTAATCTTAGGTAGAGATTGGATTCATGCTAATCAATGTGTACCTTCTACTTTACATCAAATGTTGCTACAATGGGTAGGCAATGATATAGAACAAGTGCATGCTGATGCATCGGCCTGCATCGCCGTGGCCGATGCCCCGTATTTTGGACCTATAAGACTGCTACATGTCTCACATGAGTAGACTCTTCTGATTAATAGTTCATAAGTATAGATAGAAAAGGTTTCATTCCTGTAATGCTAGAGCCCACGGAGAATCGGTTGAATCCTAAATAAAGTTTAAATCATGCGTACATCCATAAGGAACATGTCCCAGGTCGCAGACTATCTGGCCCCCGAGACCTGATGGTCCGAGGAAAGGCAAGCAGATTCTCAAGGTTCAGCCCAGGTCACAGATAGTCCGGCCTCTAAGGCCAGACGGTCCGGTCTTATACAGGATAGTTCGACCCTTAAGGCCAGGCAGTCGCTACAGCACGGGTCTGGTGTCGCGGATGGTCTGGCCTTCGAGTCCGGATGGTCCGCAGCCATGCAGCGGGCATCCAATTCCTCTAAGAAAGGCATAATATAGGAAATAGGGATCTTGACAAGTTAGGACAGGGGTTTACATCGGCCAGTCCTTTAGAGGAGATCGACATAGGAGATGGTAAAACTCTGAGGTCGACTTTTGTAAACAAAACCCTAGAGACCGATCCTAGAGATGAAATGACTAATCTATTAAAAGAATATTCTGATTGCTTTGCTTGGAATTACATTGAGATGCCAGGATTAAGCCGAGAGATAGTAGAGCATCGGCTCCCTATAAGTCTGGTTTTAGACCTTTCAAGCAGAAACCCAGAACATTTCGTCCAGACTTACTCCCACGAATAAAGGACGAAATCCACCGGTTGCTAGAAGCTAATTTTACTAGACCTTTTAGATACGCAGAGTGGGTCTTCAATATTGTGTGGGTGGAAAAAAAGAATCAGGTAAGCTCGGAGTATGCATTGATTTCCACAATTTAAATAAAGCAACTCCTAAAGATGAATATTCTATGCCCATAGCCGACACATTGATTAATAATGCGTTAGGAAATAGAATTATTAGCTTTCTTGATGGTAATGATGGATATAATCAGATTTATATCGCCAAAGAAGATGCGTCTAAAGCGGCCTTTATATGTCCAGGTTTTATTGGTTTATTTGAGTGGGTTGTCATGACATTTGGTCTGAAAAATGCTGGCGCTACTTATCACAGGGCTATGAACGAGCTATTGGGAAACACTGTGGAAGTTTACATCAATGATATTGTAGTCAACTCGGCTGAGTTTAGTTCTCATATAGCTAATTTGCGCAAAACCTTTGATAAAATGTGTCGGTACGGTCTAAAGATGAACCCACGTAAATGTGCTTTTGGAGTGTTGGCTGGTAAGTTCTTAGGATTTATCATTCATGAACATGGTATACAGATAGACCCTGACTGAATTAAATCCATTCGGAATGTGACACCTTCGACCTGTAAGCTTGAAATGCAGAAGTTCCTCGGTAAGGTAAATTATTTACGAAGGATTATTTCTAACCTAGCTAGGAAG
Source organism: Zea luxurians (assembly GCA_029449295.1). Classification (NCBI taxonomy): domain Eukaryota; kingdom Viridiplantae; phylum Streptophyta; class Magnoliopsida; order Poales; family Poaceae; genus Zea; species Zea luxurians. Next base: position 1,116,378 of record JAOPSE010000108.1, on the reverse strand, counting down.
GTTGATGCCTTCACTCCTATCCTTCGGCTTAAAAATGATGTCGAATTCACCTGGGGGCAAAACAATATGAAGAATTTAATCTTATTAGAAAATATTTGTCTTTGGCTCCCATGTTAAAAGTGCCACAAGAAGGAGTGTCATTCAGGTTATACATTTCAGCCGAAGATAAAGCCATTAGAGCTGTTCTGACACAAGAGACCGAAGGAAAGGAGCATGTGGTAACCTACCTAAGTCGGAGGCTAGTGGATGCTGAAACAAGGTACACTTTCATCGAGAAGTTATGCTTATGCCTATTTTATGCATGCACCAAGTGTAGGTGTTATTTATTATCTAGTCGTTGCATTGTTCCTGGTCAAACCGATGTGATCAAATACATGTTGCAAAACCCGATCATGAGTGGTAGAATTGGTAAATGGGCTTATGGACTTATAGAATATGACTTGGCCTATTAACCATTGAAATCTATAAAAGGCCAGGTCATAGCAGATTTTATTGTAGAACATCAAATTGATTATACTCATAAACTAGACATCATATCTCACTTTTACTTTCTAGACTTTGCGTTTTGATGGATCAGTTTGCAATGAAGGACAAGGAATTGGCATCATGCTTGTTTCACCAAGTAACGCCTCCTTCGACTTCTCTAGCCGATTAAAAACTTATTGCACTAACAATCAAGCCGAATATGAGGCCCTTTTATTTGGCTAGGAGTTTCTAAACTGTATGGGAGTAAAACATGTGAAGGCATTGGTGATTGTCATCTGGTTATCCAACAGGTATTAGAAGAGTATCAATGTTTAGATGGTACTCTAAATAGTTACCATGAAAAATGTTGGGGGATAATTCATTCTTTTGATGAATTCAACATTTGGCACATCTCCAGGGTTGAGAATTGGAGAGCTAATAATTTGGCACAAGATGCATCACGTTATCGGATAAATGTAACACTATAAAAACCATCAACTAAAATAGTGCACTTAGTTTATTAATGATAATTGTGGTAATAAATTTTCTTTCTAATGTTTGATTTTTATTTGCCTCTAAAATATTTTTTTGTTTGCTCATATTTGATTTTGGATGTTTAGTAGAATTTCTTTCTTAATGAAAATTCGATTAATTTATATAGAAATAATGGTCCAAAAATAAATATTTTAGTTATAAATAATTTTGTTATAATTATTATGATTTTTAATTATTTAAAAATATATTTATCTATATTTTTAAATAAGAAAAGAAAAAAAAACCTAACCCTAGTCGGCCAAACCGGCCCACTAAGGGCCCAGCCAAGCCCCCCTCCTCCCTGTCACCGCTAGGTGGGGCCCACCCGGGCCTCTCCACTCCCTCCTTCTCCCACCTCCGCTAGGTGCCCGCGCCCGCGCCACACCGAGCCGAAAACCGCCGCCCGACCCTCTCTCTCCCTCCCCCACGTTCTCCCTAATGGCGCCGTTAATGGCCGCCACCATTGATGGCGTTGAAGGCCGGCCATTTCTCTCCCCGGCACCCTCTCCTCTCCCTCTCTCGTTCTATAAAAGGCCGAGCTTCTCCCTCTCTCTTCCTCCCTGAGCTCGCCCTCTCTTTCTCGCTCTCCTCGCTCCCGAAGCTTGCCGCTGACTGGAGCCGCGCCTCGCCAATCATCGGAGCCGCGCCTCGCCGGAGCCGCGCCCCACACCCCGGCTGAGCCCCTCCCCTGCTCCTATGCCCGACCGAGCCCTCCCATGCTCGCCGATCTCCTTGCACACGAGCAAGTGCTCAAGGTAGAAGATGACAGTTTTGCGTTTTGGCCTTCTGAAATTCCGAGAATTATTTCTGTATTTTATGCATCACAAATGTATGTAAAAGTGATTCAAAAACTTTAATGTGCTACTCTCCGATGTATACGTGTAGTCGTAAACAAGCCTCACAATGATATTTTGACATGTGTACGTCACTTGTCACTAACTTGGTGATTTTCATACTAGAAATGTGTACGATTAATCTCGCTTTAGCACATGAACGATAATTGTTAGTAGAGTTTTAAGTGTAATTTTATTGATATAAGGAATTAGAAGAAAATACTAGACCACGTATTTTCGGTCAGAGGAAAATAGGTTTTTATTAGTCAAAATAAATGTGTTCATAAGTATGACACTTAATTACTTAGAATTAGTAAAATACTTATTTATGTCATAATAACCATGATTATGTTATTAAAAGTCCAATTAGTAATTTACATTAATTCTTATAATATTAATGTTAGAGGAATTATAAATAAACAATTTTTAGCTATACGTATAATTTCTATTTAGAAATAAAAGGGATAAAACTTAAAAGTCCATTATTAGTAATAAAGAAAATAATTAGCGATTATTTTCCATAAAGATTTTTAATACATGTTTATCTATATTATACTAGATAAAACTAGTGTCATAATCACTGACTCATATTTTTCACCAATAATGACTCGCGGTAATAGTCATAATGAATTAATAAGTATTTATGCTTTAAGACGTATTTATGAGTATAAATGTATGATGCATGAATGTGTATGTAATGGTGAATTATTGCTCTTGTAATGGTGTATGTTTATTTATTTTGCGTACGTATTCTTTTTGTATGTACGATACGCAAATCGATGCTAGAAGTTGACTGTGAGGTAGATAAACCAAACTCGTTCGAGGACGACCCACAGGACAATTTCGAGCAAGGCAAGTGGATTCTCCCTCTGCATATTCCATTTGTACCCAAGTAATGCATATAATAATCTTTACTTTTTGGATATATTGCATAATTTGATGGGATTTGCCTAATTAAGGATTTCCTAGAATTACCAACCCTATTCCTTGAATTACCCTGGGATAAATGCTTTGCTTAGCAATTTTTGCTATTGCTCAACTTGATGAATATGATGTCACTCTTTTGATGATACTATGTTCCAGAAATGAAGTTTATTTATGTTGTTAACCCAATGGTTAAACAATAACATTTTGTGTTAAATGGAACATGGAGTGACCACCCAGGATAACAGTGCAACCACGAGTGCTATCATGACTCTAGCTTTGGTAATTAGCTCTATAGACTTAGTGCATAGCAACCCTACCTGAAAGATGGGCAAGAGGGGCGGAAGTGGTTTGATTGTAGCTCATGTTAACATGGGGTGGTAGTCTTGTCTAAGTGACCTCACCCAGAGGGCCATCAATACTGATGTAGAAACCTGTAACACCCTGAATTTGGGGGTATAAAATTTATTTCTAATTATCATTCAAATTCAGGTGTTACTCTTCTCTCTCTCACTCTAGTTTCTATCTCTCTATAGTTTGTCTCTCTTTTTCCCTTTGAGTAGATTTAGCTTAATTAGGGAGGGATTAATTATTTATTTTTGCCAAAACATTATGAGTCATGAAATGTTGCATCATGCTGAGCTTAAATATTCTTTGAATTGTTGCACATGTTTGAATTAGCTTGAATTTGAAACTTTGTTTGAATTTGAATTGAACACCTAGAGAAAATAAATAGAAAAGCAATTGGAAAATCCTTGGAAAATAGAAAAGCCATTTCGGCCCAATCGGCCCACTAAGCCCAGCCGTGCGCGCGTGCCCGCGCCCGCGCGCCCTCGGTCTCTGACAGGTGCGCCTCGCCTATCGGCGCTGACCCGCGCCTCTCTTCCTCTCTCCCTCTCGCTGTTCTATGGGGTCACCTTGTCGGCACTTTGGCCCATCGTGTGCTCGCGCATCTGTGCCGCTGTCCAACGGGCGCCGCTCGCCAGTCCCTTTCCCCCTCCTTCAACCGCTCGCTTGCGTGGACCGCGCGCACGCACGCCGAGATCACCGCGCCCACGTCGCCACCCAGCTCCAAACCGTCACCCGGACCCCCTCTACAAGTCCCCGCAAACCCCCACCTCCCCCTGCCTCGCTCATTCCGCCTCTGGCCACTCACCCGAGCTGCACGCACCCGCTTTTCAAGCTCACCGGAGCTTCCCCGTTGCCAGGCCTCCTACGCCCTAATCCGCCGCCGGTAGAGCTCGGCAGCCGTCCGCGTCCGTGCTCCGCCACTGTCAGGCATAGCCTCGCCACCATTCCCGCACCAACCGAGGTGAATTTTCCCATCAGACCTTCTTTTCTCTCTCCCCCGTTTTCTCTGTCCCGTCGATTAGTCGCCGGTGATCGCAGGTAACGGTACCGCGCTGTCGAACCGAGACCCCCTGGCCAACCGCAACCGCCCCGTGCCTTCTTTGCCCGCGCGGAGTCATCGGCTCCGGCCATGGCGCTCGCGCCGTGCACGCGACCAAGGTAGACGGCGGTCCTGACAAGGAGGACCCGCCCGTTAGTCTCCCCCTTCTTTCCCCATTCTGTGTCACTGCCTGGAGGGCCCCGTACGTCAGCACGCACCCGTGATGTTGCCCCTATGCGTGCCGTCTACCGCTGACTAGCAGGCCCGACCTCCCCGTGACCCCACCTGTCAGACCCCCGCCGTTTCCCCCTCCCGAATGTCTGAGTTGCTGACCCGTGGGCCCTGCCCACCAGAGAGCACCCGCGCTCGCATCCCGCACCGGGGATACCCAGGCCGCTGACGTGTGGGACCCGCCGATCCGCCCTCGCGTCCAATCCCATGCGCCCGCTTCTAATCTCGGGCGTTCGTTCTTGATCGGATGGCCGAGAAGCCCGGATACCCTTTCGCTGTGGTTGTTTTGCTTAAGACCCCATCGGTTTTCTACGAATAGAACCCGCCGTCCTTATACTTTACGTGCAAACCCCTGAGTTATTACAAATAGACCCTACCTTTTAAATAATTGCAGATCGGGCTTAATTTTGTGTTTCAAATTCCCAAACTTGTTTATTTCTTATCTTTTGCATATGAACCCCAAATTTAGTGATTCAAATTGCAAAATACTCATAGGAATATTCTCTATTTAAATAAATTAGTTTCATTCACAATCTGCACAATCTAATTTTTATGTTTAACTATGAATTTACATATGTATTGACTAATTCATTTAATAAAGGAAATAAAAGGAAAACCCTAGAGGTTGAATTATATTTAATCTTGTGAAATTAATAATGTGTATTACATGAATTTATCTCTGGTTTAACTTTTATGTCTCATTAAAAGGAATTAAATTAGATTATGTAATCATGGACACCACTTAGGGAATAATCAACTAATAAATGAGAATTAGTCACCCTATAATCTAAATTCCCTTTCGAGTTTATACTTTTGCTTTTGAGATGTGTTCCCATGTTTGTACATGATTGATGTGGTATTTATTTGTCATTTACCAAATGTATTGAATGCATGATCATTTTATTTAGACAACGAGCAGTCCGTGGTTCCTGAGTGTGTTGCTGAAGACCTTCCTAGGCAACAACCTGGTGAAGACAAGTGTCCTCTGACCCATTATGTCCCATTCATTTATAATTCACTGTCCCGCATTACATTATTTAAACCTAAGGATTGACTAGTATGTATTTACCTTATCCTTGTTTACCTTTTGGGTTATCATGGTTAGCTTTTTGCTATTGCTTTAACTTAATCAATGAACATGATGTGATTATTTATGATACAATGATGTTATCTCGGTAATGATATTGTGATATTCTAGGGGGCTCAGGCCATTTTTCTTTAGTACCTCTCCGTAAGGACCTGTTTGTGGAGTGACCACCCGGGATAACAGTGCAACCATGAGGGTGGAATGGGACGCCCTTAGCTGATTAATTAGATGAACCTGATGGTGTAGTTGGCTTTGCTGGAGGGCCGCCAATGGGGGCCAGGGCGTAGTGCTCGCTCTGCCAAGGGGGGTGCAGAGGTTCATTCGATTTGGTTTTGTTAGTCACCCACCTTAGGGAGGTGTACTGTGTTTGTATGACTGGCGAAACCTAACGAGCAGCTATGCATCAGGGGAGTCTTTGTAAAGGCTACGTAGTGAAACCTTGCCGACTCACCTTGGTAGTGTTTGAGGGTTTGATCGACCCGGGGCATAAAGGAATCACGACTTGTGGGTAAAGTGTGCAACCTCTGCAGATTGTTAGAAACTAGTATATCAGCCGAGCTCACGGTTAAGAGCAGCCTTGGCATCCTCTTTGATTAGAAGAACTTTTATTACTTTATGATGATGGTTAAGAACGTTGGTTATAATTCTGATCTATGGTATTTCCTCTTGGAGGGAGTACTTTTGGGTAATAACTGGGTTTATTACTAAAACTTGGCTCTACTAATAGTAATAAATGTTTGACCAACTAAAAGCAACTACTTAACCTCAACCCCACATACGGCTAGTCCACTTTAGCCAAACGAGACATTTGCTGAGTACGTTGATGTGTACTCACCCTTGCTTTACAAATAACCCCCACCCTAGGTTGTCCCCACTGTACTCAGTGCTTAGGAGGTGATGTTGTCCACATGGCGGACTTTGAGGAGTTCCAGGACTACGATGAGTTCTAGTTTATCTTAGTGGCAAACCCCAAGTTAGCTGCCTGTGTAGGCTTATCTTCTATGTTTCGTTTTTCGCACTTTGATATTAATGTTGAAGACAATGGTTATGTGTTAGACTCTATGGATGTCTTGAACATCTTGATGTAATTAAAGTTCCTTTCCTCTATTTACTTTGAGCATTGTGTGATGATGCCCAATTATGTAATCGTTGTGTACGTGAGCTTCTGATCCTGGCATGTACATGGTTCGCATTCGGTTTGCCTTCCAAAACCGGGTGTGACAAAACCTTAGTGGGTGGCTATGTACTAAGGATGTTTTGTGAAAGCCTCATAATGGATCCCTAGCCATTCACTTCGGCGGTGTTTACGAGTCCGGTCAACCCAGGCTAGATGGGATACATGGCTTGTGGGTAAAGTTGTACCACCTCTACAGAGTGTAAAACTGATATGTCAGCCGTGCTCACGGTTAAGAGCAACCTAGACCATCATATGATAATTGAACTTAAAGATGGACAATAAATCGAGATCTGATGATCTACCAATAGTTTGCTTAAGTGGTTTCACTTAAGTGCTTTTGATAAACTCTTATACCCTTGTTTAATTGGGATACTTGGGGTACACACTTATTAGTAAAATCGGTGTTGCTAATAAAATATTGACCAACTAAAATGCTTACCGCTTATCCATAGCCTACCTTGTTAACTTGCATTAATTTTCCCCCACTTGCTGAGCCCCGACCATAAGTGAGCTCACCCTTGCTAATATTTTGATCAGAGGGTGATGCTAAAGACTTTGCTGATGATGATGATGAGTTTTAAATCTAACGATGCGCCAGTCACCTTCCTGTGAAAGAGTGCCCATATTTAATTCCGCCCTACTTTGATGTTGATACTTGTTAAAGATACTCTACTCTCTTTACGCCTTTATTGCATTGTCTTTTGATATATTACACTTGTGACGTCAACATATGTGTGGGAAATGGATCCTGGCCCACATATGCTATGCATTCAGTTTTGCCCCCAGAACTGGGTGTGACAGAAGTGGTATCAAAGCAATATTGACTCTAGGTCATTAGATTAGTTAGAAATGGAAAGCCTAGACTGGTCAAAACAAGCTAATTTTGTTCTTACAAAATTATTTTATTAACCTTACCTTTTTAAACATCAACTAAGTTGACATTTTCTCTTATAGATGGTCCGTACCATTCAAACCACTCGGATCAAAACCAACTTCATCCCTCCACCATAGAAAGTTCCTGTCTACCCAGTGGTAGTCGAGGAAATTCCTGTGGATCTCCCTCGCATTTGGGTGGAGCACAGAGTCATTCCGAAGGACAGCTCGGAGGAATTTCTGCCTAAGCCCACCCCGTTGGTAGAATCACTAGCCTTCTCAACTAGATCGTCAGCTTCAGCACCGCCAGCACCAGCAGTCCAAGCCCCTGCTCCTGGAGGCGACGACCTAGATGACTCTGGTGATGATAATGAAGATGAAGAAGAAGAAGATGATGATGAGGAAAACCTCAACAATGAAGCCAACAAAGAATAGCAGGACCACTACGTGGGGTTATGGCCTGTCACTAAACATTACACCTCAATGTTCGAGACAGGGCACTTCCCTAACCTGCTGCAGGATGTTCTGCACGCGTTAGGAACCTACGTCCGACCCCTGTACGAGACCAGGTGAGTGTACGAGCCTCCTCGCGCTTACTACTACATCACTCGCATTCATGTCAGGGTAATAGATGTAGGTGATAGAGGGTTCAGGACTCTATCAGCACATGAGTCTCTGACACCGCTATCCACCTACGCTGCTTTGGTCAACGATGCTGCTAGGCGAACGTTGTGGTCTCTTAGCCACACCTACCGGCAGCAGCTGCAAAACATGAAGTACATGCATCTTCCTCTACGTATTCATGGAGAGAACTAGACCAGCATTATTCTAGGTGGAGCAAATGAAGATCGCCTCAACACATCAGCTGGTGTGGTGGCAATACCAGAGCAGCCAATACCAGAACCAGCAGAGAAGCAGCACTTAGACCGGTCAAAGGTCTAGTGGTCAACAGCAGAATCGTCAAGGAAGCGCAGTGAACACACCGACCAAGAACAACAATGCAACTACCCCAATTCAACCTAATGGTTGTTTCAAGTGTGGCGAACTTGGCCACTATGCCAACAACAGCCCCAGGCGTAACCCACAAACACACCAAAAGAACAATAACCAGAGGAATGACCAGAACACCCCTACTCGTGGATCTACACAGAACAAGACTTTGTAGAACCAGAGTAGAGGAAGAGTCAACCATGTGACAGCAGAATCAGTTCCTGAGGATGCCGACGTGGTGATGGTATGTTTCTTATTAACTCCATACCTGCATCAGTTTTATTTGATTCTAGAGCATCTCATTCCTTCGTAACAAAGTCATTCGTGGAAAAAACATAATATACCAAACTATCCCTTGAAGAAGAAATTATTAATCCGATCACCAGGAGGTGAACTTAGAGCCACTCACTCATGCCCTCAGACTAAGAATGAAATTAGAGACCTAAGCTTTCTAGTAGAGCTGATAATTTTGGAATCAAGTGGAATCGATGTGATACTCGGAATAGACTACTTGACCAAGTATGATGGAGTAATATCCTGTGCTAAGAGGATGGTTACGTTAACCAGTCCACAAGGAGAAAGAATTGAAGTCAATGTGAGTATGCCAGCAACAGCAGAGACAATGGTAAATCAGTTGGAAGAGAAATCTTTGGAGCACATCAGAATAGTGTGCGAGTACCCAGACGTATTTCCGGAGGAATTACCAGGTATGCCACCTTATCATGATATAGAGTTTTCTATTGAACTATTACCCGGAACCGCAACAATTTCGAAAAGAGCTTATTGAATGGATATCAAAGATTTAATTGAACTGAAGAAACAAATAGAAGAATTACTAGAAAAAGGTTTCATTCACCCCAGTTCATCACTATGGGGAGCCCCTGTTCTATTTGTGAACAAGAAAGATGGTTCAAGAAGAATGTGTGTGGACTATAGAAGTTTGAACGAAGTAACGATCAAGAATAAGTACCCGTTACCTCGGATTGAAGATCTATTTGATCATATGAGAGGAGCTACAATATTCTCAAAGATAGATCTAAGATCAGGCTATCATCAGTTGAAGATTCGGACTGAAGATATACCTAAAACAGCTTTCACTACAAGATATGGACTATATGAGTTTTTAGTCATGTCTTTTGGACTAAATAATGCACCAGCTTACTTTATGAACTTGATGAATAAAGTATTCATGGAATACCTTGACTAGTTTGTGGTAGTATTCATCGACGACATACTGGTATACTCTCATAATGAAGAAGCACATGAAGATCATCTGAGAGTAGTTCTACAGAAGCTTCACGACAATCAGTTGTATGCGAAATTTTCGAAGTGTGATTTTTGGCTAAAGGAAGTTGCTTTCCTAGGTCATATTATCACCAATGGAGGATTCAAGGTAGACCCCGGTAAAATAAGTGAAATACTAAATTGGAAACAACCCACAGATGTGTCCAAGATTAGGAGTTTTCTTGGATTAGCAGGATACTACAGAAGATTTATCGAAGGCTTCTCCAAAATAGGGAAACCCCTTACTTCACTGATGGAGAAAGGTAAAGAGTTCAAATGGGATGAAGCATGTCAGAAATGTTTCGAGGAATTAAAGGAATGGCTAACCACTGTACCAGTGTTAATTATGCCTGACATTCATAAAGGATTTGATGTGTATCACGATGCATCACATCTAGGACTTGGATGTGTGTTAATGCAAGAAGGAAAAGTGATTGCCTATGCTTCAAGGTAGTTACGGAAGCATGAAAAGAATTACCCTACACATGACTTGGAATTAGCTGTCGTAGTGCATGCTTTCAAAATTTGGAGGCACTACATGATTGGAAACAAGTGTAAAATCTTCACAGATCACAAAAGCTTGAAATACATTTTCACGCAGAAAGAACTCAACCTAAGACAGAGAAGATGGCTTGAGTTAATAAAGGACAACGATTTGGAAATACAATATCACCCAGGAAAAGCAAATGTAGCGGCATATGCTTTGAGCCGTAAAAGTCAAGTAAACAGTATCACTACCCATTGATGGCACAGGAATTGTGCTGGGAGATGGAGCAACTCAACCTTGGAATGCTCAATAATATGGAAGCAACAGTTATAGAAGTTGAATCTACTTTGGAAGAAGAGATTCGTAAAGGACAAGAGTCTGATGAGAAAATCAAAGAAATTAAGACACAAATTAGTTTGGGAAAAGCCCCAGATTTCACAGAAGATGATCAAGGCACGATATGGTTTAAAAAGAGTATGTGTACCAGAAATCGAGCACCTACGCCAACTTATCTTAAGAGAAGCCCATGATTCAGCTTATTCTATTCACCCTGGAACTACTAAGATGTACCAGGATCTTATGGAAAAGTATTGGTGGTACGGTTTAAAAAGAGATGTGGCTACTCATGTTGCACTATGTGACGTGTGTCAACGAGTTAAAGCCGAACATCAAAGACCAGCAGGATTGCTACAACCTCTCAAAGTACGGGAATGGAAATGCGAAGAAATCAGTATGGATTTCATAGTTGGACTACCCCGTACTCGGGATGGCTATGGTTCAATATGGGTTATAGTGGACAGTTTGACTAAAGTGGAACACTTTATACCTATGAAGACAACTTACTCAGGAGCCTAGTTAGCAAAGTTATACATGTCAAGAATTGTTTGTCTGCATGGAGTACCAAAGAAGATCGTATCGGATCGAGGAACCCAATTTACCTCGCGCTTTTGGAAAAGACTACATGAGTCTATGGATATCAAACTAAACTTTAGTTTAGCTTATCATCCGCAAACGGATGGGCAAACGGAAAGAACAAACCAAGTGTTGGAAGATATGCTAAGAGCTTGCGCTCTAAAGCATGGTAGAAGTTGGGATAAAAGTTTGCCTTATGCAGAATTCTCGTATAACAATAGTTACCAGGCAAGTCTAAAAATGGCACCATTTGAAGCACTTTATGGATGAAAGTGTAGAACAGCGCTTTGTTGGAATCAGACCGGAGAAAGTCAAGTATTTGGTCCAGAAGTTCTCCAAAAGCAGAAAAGCAAGTACAGATTATCAGAGAGAATTTGAAAACAGCATAGTCGAGACAGAAAAGCTATGCTGACAATAGAAGAAGAGAGTTGATATTCGAAGTAGGAGACTAAGTTTCACCGATGAGAGGCATGAAAAGATTTAAGGTTAAGGGTAAACTATCTCCTTGCTACATTGGCCCGTTCAAGATTTTGGAAAGAAAAGGTGAAGTAGCGTACCAGTTAGATCTACCCGATAGTTTGTCGGATGTGCATGACGTATTTCATGTGTCACAACTTAAGAAATGCTTAAGAGTACCGGAGGAACAATTACCTATGGAAGAACTCAATGTTAAGGAGAATTTGACTTATTCAGAGTACCCTATCAGAATTTTGGAAACATCTCGCAGAATTACATAGAGTAAAGTTATCAATATGTGTAAAGTTCAGTGGAGTCATCATTCGGAAGATGAGGCCATTTGGGAAAGAGAAGATGAACTCAGAGCAGAATTCCCCCAGTTATTCTCAGAAGTTCCGTGGGTTAAGGGGGGAGGTTTGTAACACTATAAAAACCATCAACTAAAATAATGCACTTAGTTTATTAATGATAATTATGGAAATAAATTTTCTCAAATGTTTGATTTTTATTTGCATCTAGAATAATTTTTTGTTTGCTCATATTTGATTTTGCATGTTTAGTAGAATTTCTTTCTTAATGAAAATCCGATTAATTTATATAGAAATAATGGTCCAAAAAAATATTTTAGTTATAAATAATTTTGGTATAATTATTATGATTTTTGAATTATTTAAAAATATATTTATTTATATTTTTAAATAAGAAAAGAAAATAAAAGAAAAAAAGAAAAACCCTAACCCTAGCCGGCCAAATCGGCCCACTATGGGCCCAGCCGCGCCCCCCTCCTCCCTCTCACCGCCAGGTGGGGCCCACCTGGGCCTCTCCTCTCCCTCCTCCCACCACCGCCTCGCGTCGCGCCCCTCGGCGTCCGTGCCTGCGCCCGACCGTGCCACGCCGAGCCGGAAACCGCCGCCCGACCCTCTCTCCCTCCCCCACGTTCTCCCTTATGGCGTCGTTAATGGCCGCCGCCATTGATGGCGTTGAAGGCCGGCCGTTTCTCTCCTCGGCACCCTCTCCTCTTCCTCTCTCGCTCTATAAAAGGCTGAGCTTCTCCCTCTCTCTTCCTCCCCGAGCTCGCCCTCTCTCTCTCTCACTCTCCTCGCCCCTGAAGCTCGCCACCGACTGGAGCCACTCCTCGCCGTCGACCGGAGCCGCGCCTCGCCTCACCTCGCCTCCCCAGAGCCGCGCCCCACACCCCAGCTAAGCCCCTCCCCTGCTCCCGCGCCCGACCGAGCCCTCCCCTGCTCGTCGATCTCCCTGCACACGAACAAGTGCTCAAGGTAGAAGATGACAGTTTTGCGTTTTGGCCCTCCGAAATTCCAAGAATTATTTCTGTATTTTATGCATCACAAATGTATGTAAAAGTGATTCAAAAACTTTAATGTGCTACTCTCCGTTGTATACGTGTAGTCGTAAACAAGCCTCGCAACAATTTTTGACAGGTGTACGAATTTATATTTCAAAAATAAATTACGTCACTAGTCACTAACTTGGTGATTTTCATACTAGAAATGTGTACGATTAATCTTGCTTTAGCACATGAACAATAATTGTTAGTAGAGTTTTAAGTGTAATTTTATTGATATAAGGAAGTAGAAGAAAATACTAGACCACATATTTTTGGTCAGAGGAAAATAGATTTTTATTAGTCAAATAAATGTGTTCATAAGTATAGCACTTAATTACTTAGAATTAGTAAAATACTTATTTATGTCATAATAACCATGATTATGTTATTAAAAGTCCAATTAGTAATTTACATTAATTCTTAGAATATTAATGTTAGAGGAATTATAAATAAACAACTTTTAGTTATACGTATAATTTCTATTTAGAAATAAAAGGGATAAAACTTAAAAGTCCATTATTAGTAATAAAGAAAATAATTAACGATTATTTTCCATAAAGATTTTTAATACATGTTTATCTATAAACTAGTGTCATAATCATTTACTCAAATTTTTCACCAATAATGACTCGCGGTAATAGTCATAATGAATTAATAAGTATTTACGCTTTAAGACGTATTTATGAGTATAAATGTATGATGCATGAATGTGTATGTAATAGTGAATGATTACTCTTGTAATGGTGTATGTTTATTTATTTGGCGTACGTATTCTTTTTGTATGTACGATACGCAAATCGATGCTAGAAGTTGACTGTGAGGTAGACGAACCAAACTCGTTCGAGGACGACCCACAGGACACTTTCGAGCAAGGCAAGTGGATTCTCCCTCTGCATATTCCATTTGTACCCAAGTAATGCATATAATAATGTTTACTTTTTGGATATATTGCATAATTTGATGGGATTTGCCTAATTAAGGATTTCCTAGAATTACCAACCCTAATCCTTGAATTACCCTGGGATAAATGCTTTGCTTAGCAATTTTTGCTATTTCTCAACTTGATGAATATGATGTCACTCTTTTGATGATAATATGTTCCGGAAATGAAGTTTATTTATGTTGTTAACCCGATGGTTAAACAAGAACATTTTGTGTTAAATGGAACATGGATTGACTACCCAAGATAACAGTGCAACCACGAGTGCTATCATGGCTCTGGCTTTGGTAATTAGATCTATAGACTTAGTGCTTAGCAACCCTACCTGAAAGATGGGCAAGAGGGGGCGGTAGTGGTTTGATGGCAGCTCATGTTAACATGGAGTGGTAGTCTTGGCTAAGTTACCTCACCCAGAGGGCCATCAATACTGATGTGGAAACCTTAGCGGGTGGCTTTGTACTAAGGATATTTTGTGAAAGCCTCGTAATGGATCCCTAGCTATTCACCTCGGCAGTGTTTATGGGTCTGATCAACCCAGGCTAGATGGGATACATGGCTTGTGGGTAAAGTTGTACCACCTCTGCAGAGTGTAAAACTGATATGTCAGCCGTGCTCACAGTTAAGAGCAACCTGGACTCTCACATGATAATTGAACTTAAAGATGGACAATAAATCGAGATCTGATGATCTACCAATGGTTTGCTTAAGTGGTTTCACTTAAGTGCTTTTGGTATACTCTTATACCCTTGTTTAATTGGGATACTGGGGATACACACTTATTAGTAAGACAGGTGTTGCTAATAAAATATTGACCAACTAAAATGCTTACCGCTTATCCATAGCTTACCTTGTTAACTTGCATTAATTTTCCCCCACTTGCTGAGCCCCGACCATAAGTGAGCTGTTGGAGGTCTTCTTCTTTGCTGAAGGTCCTCAAGGCAAAAACACCTTCAGCAAGATAATACAAAAGGCATACACGACATGATGACACGGATGGAAGCCAAAGCTATGACTGAAGAAGCTTCGGCTTAGCCTTGTGACGAAGTCGAAGGTCATCACCGACTCAAGGGAAAAAGACTATTTAGTCCTTGATCACCCGCATTATGATTGTATGTAAATGTCAGGGGCATAAATGTAATTGTGTCCGGGCTACGTCCCACGCCTATAATTAGATGAACAGTATCCCCATACTGTTCACGCTGGATTGTAATCTCTCTCTCTCTCTCTCGCGTCATCTTTGCATTCGTATCTTCTGGCGAAACAAAGGTACAATATTATAAATATCATTAATATTGATTCTGATATGTGGATATGAATATAAATAAATTGTGAGGATATAATCATTATCTTTCATTCTTTAGTGTTCTTTCACACTCTTATTCATATTTATATTTGTATTCATATTTACATACTGAAATGATGAAGCTACGTCCTTCATACCTTCATCTGAAGATCATTATATCCGAAAGGAAATAATGCTTCGAAGGACGAAGGTCTTTAACCATTAACAATTGTGTTGCCTTGTTCTTGGTCTGTAGCATTTGAGAACAAGTGACCAATATGAGCTCACCCTTGCTAATATTTTGATCAGAGGGTGATGCTGAAGACTTCATTGATGACGATGATGAGTTTTAAATATAATGATGCGCCAGTCACCTTCCTGTGGAAGAGTGCCCATATTTAATTCCGCCCTACTTTGATGTTGATACTTGTTAAAGATATAATGATTCAGATGATTTAATAAAGTACTCTACTCTCTTTACGCCTTTATTGCATTGTCTTTTGATATATTACACTTGTGACATCAACATATGTGTGGGAAATGGATCCTGGCCCACATATGCTATGCATTCGATTTCGCCCCCAGAACCGGGTGTGACAATAAAGCAAGGGAAATTTCACAACCAAAAAATGTAACTGGTGTCGTGCCAGATTCCCAGGCCGCGGACCGTCTGGGCTACCCGCACGGACCATCCGCCGTAGGTCCGGACCTTCCGCTTATGAGCTCTGGACCGTACAACATTGCAAGGAAAGTTCTCCTAGTAGATTCGGTTGATAGCAAAGCCGATGCAATTGATTGGAGGACGCCTATAATTAATTACCTAAGAAATCCCAGTGTTAGAATAGATAGGAACGTTCGGTGTACAGCTTTCAAGTATGTTTTAATGAGTGATGAACTTTACCGTCGAACGGTCAATGACGTCCTGCTTAAATGCTTGGGCCTGGGTGATGCTATATTAGCCATGGCTGAAGTACATGAGGGGATTTGTGGTACTCATCAATCGGCTACAAAGATGAAGTGGTTATTGTGAAGATCTGGCTTCCATTGGCCTAACATGTTAGCTGATTGTTTCAAGTACTATAAAGGATGCCAAGTATGTCAGAAATTCGGCGACTTACAGTTAGTCCCTGCAGCTGAATTACATCGTATCATCAAACCTTGGCCTTTCAGTGGATGGGGATTGGACTTTATAGGAGAGATTCACCCTTCACCATCAAAAGGGCATCGATTCGTGTTAGTTGCTAGAGACTATTTTATGAAATGGACTGAAGCCATTGCTCTAAATAACATGGCACACGGGGAGGTAATTGAGTTCATAAGTGAGCCTATTATTCATAGATTCGGTATTCCCCAGATTTTGACCAAAGACCATCGGGCTTCTTTTATGTCACAAGAGGTATGTGAGTTTACTGAATTATATAGAATTAAATTGCTCAATTCATCCCCATATTATGCTCAGGCCAATGGACAGGTCGAGTCTAGTAATAGGACATTGATTAGCCTAGTAGAAAGAAGATATCTGGTCATCCTAAGCATTGGCATAAGGTTTGGTCTGAAGCTTTATGGGCTCATAGAATATATAAACACCGTGCGACTAAAGTGCCTCCATTTGAGCTTGTTTGTGGGCAGGAATCAATGTTGCTTGTAGATATAAGTTTCAATGCTGTCAGTTTGCCAGACAAAATGATCTAACTGTCAATGATTATTATAATTCAATGATGGACAATATTGATGAAGTGACCTACAAGGGAGTGGTAGCTCTAGGGGAAATAGAAAAAGACAAGATCATGGTCACCAAAGCCTACAACAAGAAGGTCAAGGCTAAGTCATTCCAGGTAGGGGACCTGGTATAGAAGACCATCTTGCCACTAAGGAGCAAAGTCCGGAAGTTTGGGAAAAGGTCATCAAGCAAGAAAGGCCCTTACAAGATCACGTAGGTGATATCCGATAACGCCTACTTATTGCAACACTACAAGGCAATGACTTGCCCAAGGCGCAGAACGAACGTTTCCTCAAGTAGTACCATCTTAGTATGTGGCAAGATGCCTAAGAAAAATAAAATGATCACATCGAGTTAATTTCAGCCTGTGTCAGTGCTTTTGGTTTACTCAAGCTCTGCCAAAAGGCAGGGGCATATGTTGAGCACTAAAAAGAGCGGGCGAACGATCTGGCCCTGAGGCCAAACAGTCCACAGTCCGGATAGACCATGGTGGTGGCGCGGACAGTCCACACACGTAGAATCAGTTAGGATTCCAAGTTTCTTGTGGGATTTGTTAGCTAAATCTGGGGGATTAACTCGGGAACTATCTTGTAATGGGTCCAGACCTCCCCCCTTTATATATATGAAGGGCTACAGCCGATTAGAACATGAACAATCGATCAAACAATCAATATACATCTAGTTCTTTACATTTTCCCTAGTAGTAGATAGTAAATTAGATTCCTCTCTCTAAATCTTCACCTCTATCTATCTCTACATCGATTAGAGGCATCTTGGGTGGTCTGTCGATCCCAGGACAAAGCCTAGGATCTCACCTCCCCGATGAGGTCCCACCCGGAAGCGAGATCAAGGCACCGTCGGTGATCTCCATCGCCCTTGCGCACGCTTGGACCGTCCGGCTACCAAGCGCGGACCATTCGGCTCATCAGGCAGGACCCTCGCCCCTGCGCCAGGTCACAAACCGTCTGGCCCCTGGCCACAGATCGTCCACTCCTCCGTAGAGAGCACTGTCACTGATTCTAATCGCAGTGATTGGCACCAGGATCGGAGCCAACAATTCGTTCATCTTCCGGGGCAACCTAGAACATCGCTGTGACTGGCAAGGCGAGAGTTTCATCACGGTGCATCTAGTTTGTCAATCGGATCTCCGGTTCATTATTAAGAACCGAGATGACCAGCAACAATGTGGGACTGAAGGGCTTGATTGGAAAGTAAGTTAATGATAGGTTAGAGGTCTTTCCCACAAAATAGGCTTGACGCTTCCCGCCTAATAGATAACCATCACCTTATGCCCTTTTACATGCAAAACTGTCATGTAGCATGAATTTAACAGTAGGTACAATTATGATAAGTTTGCATTAGTTGGGTCATTTATTTATAAACAAACATTTCACATCTTTAACAAACAGATCTAACCGATTAGATCCCGTTATGTCACCTATTTTTGTACAGCCCCACTAAATTATTAAAAATATGATTGTTGGTCACTTGTTCTCAAATGCTATGAATTAAGAACAAGGCAACACAAATGTTAATAATTAAAGACCTTCGTCCTTCGAAGCATTATCTCCCTTGGGATAATGATCTTCAGACGAAGGTTATGAAGGACATACCTTCATCATCTCAACATATAATAATGAAATCATAAGCATATGAAACATGGAAGAGAACATGAATAATTATGTTAAATCTTACTTATATTTTCATAATCATAAACAGATATCACTGATATTGAATTACATTTGTACCTTCGTCTTGACAGAAGGTGAAAATTCGGGAGTGACGTGCGAATGATTACAAGTCAACGTGAACAGTACGGTGCTAGTGTTCATCTATTTATAGGCACAGGACGCAGCCTGTGTAAAATTACATCCGTGCCCTTGACATTTTCTATTGACTAAGGGATAATCCATCAAGGTCTAGACAACCTTTTCCCCTTTAAGTCGGTTTCATTTTCCACCGCCAAGTCGAAGCTTCTCCATTCGTAGCTTCGGAACTAGATCATCCATCTCCTAGACCGTGCCTTTCATATCGTGTACACCTTCATCCCAAGGTCGAAGGTTCCTGTGAATATATTATACCTGGAAAATATGTTAGTTGTGTTTTTGAGGACATTCGGAAGATGAAGGCCCCAAACAGTAGCCCCTCGCAGTATTAATTTGTTCCTGTAACAACAAATTCAGACTGCGACGTGAACGAAGGCCTTAAGCCGAAGGTCCAAAAAAACACCTTCCCTTCGCAAGAATAGCGAAAATCAATGACAAATGGGGCCTGCCAATATCAATTCACTAGGCGTATAAATAGAAGCCCACAGCGGCGGCATTTGCTGCGCCATTTCTGTTGCTCGCGTTATTTTCACAAATTTTTAATTTCATCGCCCTCAGCTTTTGCTTGATTTTCAATCTTTGTGAGATACTGGAATTTTGAAGAAATGTCTAAGGAGAAGAAGGTGTCTGAGTTGTCGAAGATGTCTGAAATGATGAAGGTGGCCGAGGAGAAGAAAGTTGTGGACCCTTTCATTGCTGGGTTTTTCGAATCCATGGCGAAAACTAATACAAAGAAAATTACAAAATAGATACTGGCAGATTCGTCTAAAGATTCTGATGACAGTGATGAGTTGATGTAGAAAGTGGAGATGAAGATTCTGAGGACCGGCCATGGCGACCAAGCCATACCATCTTCGGAAAGTCAACTATCATGCAAAGTCAAGTTGACGCCATGAGGGGTAGGTACTTTCGTGATATGTCTATTGTAAGGATTGGAGGAGATAGCATCGCCCCTGCTCCTGAAGAAAATGAAGTTGTTGTTTACCGAAGCTTTATGAAGGCAGGCCTTCGGTTCCCATTGAGTAAATTTGTGGTTGAAGTGTTGAAGATATTCCAGATATTTCTTCATCAAATTACTCCCAAAGCTATAATTAGGATGGGGATGTTTGTTTGGGCTATAAGAAGCCAAGGGTTGGAACCGAGCGCAAAGTGCTTCTGCAATATGAACGAATTATTGTATGAGACGAAGGCTACCGGGAAAGAACAGTATCACAACAACTTTGGTTGTTATGGATTTATTGCCCGTCCCAATGCAAGTTACCCTGTTCCGACGTTTCGGAAAAGGTGGCCTGGGGCCTGGATGGAGGAATGGTTTTATGTCAAAAATAACCTGACTAAGAGGGAGGATATTAAGGAAATTATCCAACGCCCAATTTGGTCTCGCTTCGGCCTTTGAAGGCCGAGGGTGGTGATTGAAAAAGATGACGAAGCATGCGAAAAAGCCTTCAGCACTGTCTGTGCTTTCATTGGCACGAGGGACATAATTCAAGAGCATATAGCCTACAGAGTGTGGCCACTTGTGGACAGCTGGGAGATGCCGAAGGAGACCACTGTTGAATCCAGTGAAGGTGGGTTAGTTCGATTGAAATATACCTTCAGATACAGAGAGAAGTTTGACGAGACAAATGATGACTGGTTGAAATGCATTGAAGCTACCAGCGATGAATTGCTTGAGACATATACAAGGGCCGAAGATGATGCCTTGTCTTCAGCCTTCGGGGGTCGAGACAAGAAAAGATTGAACAGGGTTTTTGATGCAATTGGCTTCATGTATCCTGACTACTGCTACCCCTTGAAAAGGCAAGGAAAGAAAAAAAACTGCCGCTTTGGCCACCCCAGCTGTGCCGAAGGGCAAGAAAATAAAGGTTTTGACCCACTGGCCTCGATACATTGAAACGACTGTAGTGCCTGAATTTGGTGAAGGGACCTCCTCTACTGCCGAAGCAAAACAAGCTGCTCCCACCGTCTAGAGCGCTGAAGGAACAATTGTGGTACCGAAGGTGCCTACAGTCAGGCCAACCGAAGCCAAAGATGATGCGGCCAGAGAACCAAAATTGGAAAAAACCGTGATGAATCCAGAAATTATGAGTCCACCGCTAGAGGCAAAATTGCCGAAGGTGCCAAAGGCTCCTGACGCAACTCCCAAGAGGAGGAGGATGGCCAGCGTACTAGATGCTGTCATAGAGACCACAAAAACCTTGACCCCTACTCCTATCAAGAAAGTTGTCAATGCTGTCATAGTCTAGGCCGAAGCTGAAGCTGGGCCTTCAGTGCCTGCTGAGTCGAAGCCTGCCACATCTGAGCAGAAGGCCGCGGAATTTTCACACATAGGCATAGATGTGGAGGATACGGCCAAAAAAACGAGCTCCCCTGCCCCCGAAGCATCGTCCGAAGATCCTGATTATATCATTCGACATGCTTCAGGGAAAAAATTGACCAACGAAGAAATTTTTGAAGCCAAACACTATGCCCGGGAGCTAAAGTACTCGAAGGGGGCCTTAGTGTTCAACAGGACAGATGAAGGTGATTTCTTATACTGCCTCCTAGATAACAAAGAGTTATCAGTCTCTCGGGAGATGGCCAAAAGCATGGGATTTCCAAAGCTTGAAGTTGGCCTCTGCGCTATGACAAAGTCTGACCTTGCAGACAGCCTCGCATACAACAGCTTGAAGGTATAGAAGTGAAATTTGAAGTTTATGAAGTTGGGACCAAAGTCTTTTATTCTCACGCTAATCCTTTATTATTTGTTGCAGGGCTTGATCCTTAGCAACGCCCTGAGGGCGCAAAAGAACGCCGAAGATGAGAGCTGCTCTGCAGCTCTCAGCAACCTTCGATCAGAGGTCATCAGGTTGAGAAACGAAGCCATAGAGAAAGACAAAATTCTTCTTTCATTGGTGGATAAAGCAAAGGAAAATGAAGCAAAATTCAAAATTTAAACTAAAGCATATAAAGCCGAAGCTGAGCATCTTCGAAGAAAGCTTGCCGAAGCCAATGAAAGTAGCGCACTTGCACAGGCTAGCCAAGAGATCAGTGAATATTGGAAGAATAAGCTAGAGAAAAATGTTGAAGAACTTCGCGAATCCAAGGAAACATGCTTTGAAAAATCCTTGGATTGCGTGAAGAAATTAAAAACTTGCTTTTCCAAAGTGGGTGCTTATTCTTCCGAGGAAAATTTTATTCGAGGCGACCCCGAAGGCGTTATCGAGTGAATAGGCGGAGAAGCGGAAGCTTTCGAGGAAATACTGAGTGATCGCGGGGACATTTGTGCTTTCTCCGGCGCCCGAGGGATCGCGGCTATCCTAGAGAAGGCCGGCTGCAATCATGTTAAAGCTACTGCCGAAGTTGAAGCTGCCTTTTCCACAGACAATATAAAGGACCCCTCAGCCGAAGCTACTTCATTGGGCGGAAATATTTATTCTGATATCTGGGTGAATGGTGGCCGAGAATTGGCCAATGAAATAATAAAGAAAAATGAAAAAGAAACCCATGAAGCCCGAGAAGAAGCTAAGCAAGCTGAAGAAGCTGCTGAACGCGAAAGACGCATAGGTATTATTTTTGAATTTTAGCTTCGGCACTTAACTTTTGGATTCAAACTAATAGTTTACCTACTACAGCTGAGCTATCACCATTGTCGGAGCCGTACAATCCTCTGGCTGATCCAGAGATGAAGGAAGCACTGGATATAATGAGTGTTGCCAACTCCATTATTGACGAAGTTGTCGACAAACTGCTACACAAAGCTGCTGATAAAGTTCTCAAAGAAGATTAGGTTTTCATTGTAATAGAACTATGTATCATTTGATGTGTGGAACAATGAATCGAACATGTAAACTGTTGTAATATATTTCTTTGCGATGCATGAAATTTACGTACATACCGTTTTTTGAGCCTTCGGCCAAAAAATACCTTCCCTTCTTTTCATGCTTCATAAAGAAAGAAGCCCCTTCTAGGGTAGATCTGATAGAATTATTACCCGAAGTTTGCTTCGTGCCTTAGCATATTTTTATTCAATGAAGTGTTGCCGAAGATTTGCTTCGTGCCTTAGCATATTTTTATTCAACAAAGTGTTGCCGAAGATTTGCTTCGTATTCGATCTTTCTATAGATGCAACATGATGTATGATGTGATGCTATGCTAAATGATGCGATGATGTAATGCAATGTGATGATGATGTTTGAACACCCACACTAAAGACTCTGCATCCCCTTAGGAACGACTTTCGAGTCTTTAAGCTCTGCATCCCCTTAGGAACGACTTTTGAGCTTCTTCACCTTCTATTTCGATGGTATAAGTTATGCATCCCCTTAGGAACGACTTTTGAACTTCTTCGCCTTATATTTCGGTGGTATTTGGCTCTGCATTCCCTTTGGAATGACTTTTGAGCAGAAAACTTACTCTACGTTCCCTTAAGAACGACTTTTTGCAGCTTCGTCAATTTTTGGCTCTACATTCCCTTAGGAACGACTTTTGAGCAGAAAGCTTACTTTGCGTTCCCTTAGGAACGACTTTTGTGATTTCGGGACTTTTCTTTCTTAAGAATAATTTTTGAAGCTTCGGAACTTTTCTTCACTTCCTTAAAAGCAATCTTTCGAGCTACGGAGACCTATGAGGAAGACATATTTTTGCCATTTATGTCGGTACAATTATTACAAGCAACCGAAATTAAGTCCATTACTTGTTCCTTATACAAAAAATAAAATGCATAAAAGGTAAAGATACATCAAAAGTAGGATATTCCTTAGTATATATGCTTTGATTCTGGTACAGTGTTGTTGACTGTACGAGTTTCAGACTGCTCCCGGATGTCATGTTGCTGCTGAGCGTGCTAGTGCCCTTCTGGCTGCTGGCTTCGGGTGTGGGTAGGTGGCAATGATGGTGGTAATGGGAGCTGAGGCCAGGAGGCTTGTGAATGACTGGCTGAAGCAACAGAAGCTGCAGGTTGATTACCCACGTATTTTGGTATATAGGGAGAGTAGCACAAAGCAGTGTGTAAAACCTGCTTCGGCTGATTCTGTCGTGCCTCTGCTTCGGCAATCTCCTTCTACTTCTAAATGGTAACCTGGCATGTTCTTGTAGTGTGGCCCTTGTCTTCACCACAGAATAAACAGTAGAGCTTTCTGGGTTGATCCCCATACCTTCCTCCGAAGCCCCTGTCGCCTCTGCCCCTTGGGGCTGGTGGCCTGAAAGAGCTTTGCTGTTGCCCTAAGGATTGTGAGCTATGTTGCGGCCTTTGAAGCTGGCTTCCTTTGTCATCACTCTGGCTGGAGTTGTGGATTGATCTGACATGCCTAGGGTGGATTCTTCCTCCAAAGCCCCTGGTCATTTCAGAAAACCTGTAGGCTTCTTCCCTTCTCTGGCGGAAATCATTATCAGCCTGGATGTACTCATCCATCTTCTGAAGAAGCTTCTCCAAGGTCTGAGGGGGTTTCCTAGCAAAGTACTGAGCCGTAGGTCCTGGCCGAAGCCCTTTGATCATGGCTTCAATGACAATTTATTGGGCACTGTGGGTGCTTGTGCTCTAAGATGCAAGAACCTTCGGACATACGTCTAAAGGTATTCCTCATGGTCTTGTGTGCACTAGAACAGAGCCTGGGCAGTAACTGGCTTCGTCTGAAACCCTTGAAAGCTAGTGATCAGCATATCCTTCAGCTTTTGCCATGATGTGATTGTTCCTGGCCGGAGGGAAGAGTACCACGTTTGTGCAACATTTTTGATAGCCATGACGAAGGATTTCGCCATGACGAAGGATTTCGCCATGACTGCAGTGTTACCCCATATGAAGATATGGTTGCTTCATAGCTCATCAGAAACTGCTTCGGATCTGAGTGCCCATCGTACATGGGGAGCTGGGGTGGCTTGTATGATGGGGGCCATGGGGTAGCCTACAGTTCTGCTGATAGAGGAGAAGCATCATCAAAAGCAAAATTTTCATGATGGAAATCATCGTACCATTCATCATCATTGTAGGAATCGTCCTGACGAAGCTCTCTGCGTTGAGGTCTTTGGTCCCGGTCATCTTGGGTGATATGACGCATTTCCTGAGCAGCCTCATTGATCTTCTTCTATAGCTCGGAGAGACGAAGCATCTTCTCCTTCTTCCTCTGGACCTGTTGATGGATGGCTTCGAGGTCCCTTATTTCTTGGTCCAACTCCTCCTCCTGAGGCGTTGGACTTGTAGTCTTTCTTTTCTGGCTTCTGGCTTCGCATAGTGTTTCTTGGTTGACGTCTAGTGGCTGTAGCGTAGCCCCTAGCCCTGAAGACTTCTTTGGCGGCATGACGAAGGTCACAGCTTTGCCGAAGGTGGTCGAATGAGTTCACCGGAGGTGGGCGCCAATGTTGGTCACTTGTTCTCAAATGCTATGAATTAAGAACAAGGCAACACAAATGTTAATAATTAAAGACCTTCGTCCTTCGAAGCATTATCTCCCTTGGGATAATGATCTTCAGACGAAGGTTATGAAGGACATACCTTCATCATCTCAACATATAATAATGAAATCATAAGCATATGAAACATGGAAGAGAACATGAATAATTATGTTAAATCTTACTTATATTTTCATAATCATAAACAGATATCACTGATATTGAATTACATTTGTACCTTCATCTTGACAGAAGGTGAAA
The DNA here is from genome assembly GCA_029449295.1 of Zea luxurians. NCBI lineage: Eukaryota > Viridiplantae > Streptophyta > Magnoliopsida > Poales > Poaceae > Zea > Zea luxurians. The sequence goes on along the minus strand of JAOPSE010000108.1, from coordinate 1,090,992 downwards.
ATCCGGGAGTGACGTGCAAATGATTACAAGTCAACGAGAACAGTACGGTGCTACTGTTCATCTATTTAAATGCACAAGACGTAGCCTATGTAAAATTACATTCATGCCCTTGACATTTTCTATTGACTAAGGGATAATCCATCAAGGTCTAGACAGCCTTTTCCCCTTTAAGTCGGTTTCATTTTCCACCGCCAAGCCGAAGCTTGTCCATTCGTAGCTTCGGAACTAGATCATCCTTCTCCTAGACCGTGCCTTTCATATCGTGTACACCTTTATCCCAAGACCGAAGGTTCCTGTGAATATATTATACCTGGAAAACATGTTAGTTGTGTTTTTGAGGACCTTCGGAAGACGAAGGCCCCCAACAATGATATCTTCTCGGTCAAATAATTTGTTTTAATTTGTTCAAATTGTATTAGGTTCATATTAATTTTGCATATATAGTAATAACATTGTTTTGATACCACATGTTTTAATTAATTAGTTAATTGTTTAATTAATGTTAATTAGCTAGGCAATCTAGTAAATCTAATTTATAGTTGTACCCTACGCTTATTATAAATAATTGTTAAAGTGATTAATATCAACTCAAATATTTCAATTTAATACTTGCTTAGTTTAAATGCAATATCTATTAGATTTATTGCGCCTAAAATATTCTTTACTCATAACTTCTTCGTTTTAACTCCGATTTTAATGGTTCTTGAACCTACGATCTCGTGGCGACATATAGAATATTCTTAGTTTGTTTGTTCTTATGCTTTGGTGTAATCTTACCATATTCATTATTTGCTTGATGTATGTACTGCTATGAGTAGAGGCGAGGTGACGAGGAACTCGGAGCCCTACTTTTGGGTCACCATCTGGATAACAGGTTATCACAAGTATAAGGCAAGTTGTGCCTTTGATCACTCTTCTTTACCTAATAATGTTCCTGTTAATCACTGTGACATACTCAGGTTAATTTGATGTGACCTAATAGGTTACTCTAGTTTTGTCAACCCTACAACTTGCTTACAAATGAATTACTGGGTAGCATTTGCTATTGCTCTATGTGGTTTTGGGTGTTAAGATACATATGAATCATGACCATGCTTATTTTTGTCAATGGATTATTTATTGTTCATGATAAGATCATTTTGATTAACTTGAACATGGAGCTTAACTTGAGATAACAGTCCTACTACAAGGCCGGTATGGGACGCCCTTGGCTGACTAATTAGGAAAGCTAGTGGAGGTCTATCTTACCTGAAAGGGGCAATGGCGGTATGAGGAGCTGCCGGTATAGGGAGGTTCTCGGGTCAAAAATGTTGCGATGGCTTTTTGGAGGAGGGGTTCCTATATCGCCCCCTCAAGAAATCATAGCGGGTTTTCTAAAGCTAATGGAACTTTGTAAAGGCCTCGTAGTGTACCCTCGCCAACTCACCTTGGAAGGGTTTAAGGGTCCGTACAACCTGAGCAAAAAGGGAATACGACTTGAGGGTAAAGATGCACAACCGCTGTAGAATGTAAAACTGGTATATCAGTCATGCTCACGATCAAGAGTGACTCGAGACTCTCACATGATTAACTTATGGAATTAAACTTAATCTATCATTTGCATTGCCCTGTGGGATTTATTATTAATTGTGATCTCTTATTTAATTGGGTTGGTATACACTTATACTTAGTAACTGTTAATAAAATTTTGACCAACTTACTAAAAGCAATACTCGACCTTAATCTTTATTTGTTGATAAGTCTTACTCTTCACATGAGGGCCCACCGTAAGTGAGCTCATGCACATTATTTCCCACAACTTGTTGAGCGATGAATGTATGTGAGTTCACCCTTGTTGTACTCACCCCCAGGTCAAGAACACGTATTGTCAAGATGAGGAGCATGAAGGTTGCTGCGATGAGTTCGTGAGAGGTCTTGGCCGTCGTCTCCTAGTCAACTATAGTTGCGGATTATCGTTCTCGTCATATGATGTAACTATTTAGCGATTTTACATAGAACTCCTCACTAGTAGAAAAGAGCTCAAAGCCTGCGGCACCCATAAATTATCACTGGCGGTTTCAGTTACCGCGCGCCAGTAAAAAAACCAGGTGGGCCCAGCTTGGGAACCGCCAGTGGAAACCTATTTCCACTGGCGGTTATCTTAACACAACCGCCAGTGGAAATAGGATATTTACACTGGCGGTTGGTGTAACAGAACCGCCAGTGAAAATATAATTTCCACTGGCGGTTCTGTTACACCAACCGCCAGTTGAAATATCCTATTTCCACTGGCGGTTTTTCAAGCCAACCGCCAGTGAACTATGTGTTATAAATAGCACTCTTCCTCCCCCCGACAGGAGCTGTACGCTCGCAGCCAACTTCCATTGGAGGCGATTTTGGAGGTCCAGATTTCACAAAATACAAGGGGGGAGGTTTTGGTCTTCATTTTTTGGAAGAAGGTGGATAAGAAAGGTTGGTTTATGTTTCTTTGTCAATTTTTGTTCATTCTTGCTCAATTTTAGCCACATTTTGGATCTAGGGTTTTACATGTGAGAGAGAAGAGTATAGCTAGGTTATTTTCTCTATTTCCTCAAATGAGGTTGCTTAAGATGGTTAGATTTTGTCTATTCCCTCTCCTTTTTCATGTTTAGTTCTCAAATCAGTTTATCCATGACACATATTTAGTTGCTTAATGAATGGTGAATGTGTTGTACGTGGAGAGGGAGGATGATAGGTTTGGTAATTAAGATTGTTTTTATTAATTGTTATGAAAGGTTGGTTTAATTATGTTTCAATTGCCAATTATTGTTCATTTTTGCTCAATTTTAACTACATTTTGAAACTAGGCTTTCACCATGTGTTAGAGATAGGTTTGGGTATTAAGATTTTTTGTTTATTAGTTGCTAGGAAAGTTTGGCTTATGTTTCTTTTGCCAATTTTGTTCATTTTTCCTCCATTTTAGCCACATTTTGGATCTAGGGTTTCACCATGTGTTAGCGATAAAGTAGTTAGGTTGCCTAATCCAACCGCCTATGACCTTTGTTGTATAAATACCCCTTCATTCTTCCCGACAAAAACTATGTAGCTCGCGCGCAGCCCAACTTTCATTGGAAGGCCAGATTTCACAAAATACAAGGGGGAGGTTTTGATCTTTATTTTTTGGAAAAAGGTCGCTAAGAAAGGTTGTTCATGTTTCTTTTGCCAATTTTCTTTATCCATGATATATTTAGTTGTTAGGAAATATTGGTATATGTTTCTCTTGCCAATTTGTGTTCTTGTGTGTTTTATGTTACTTTTTTACAGGTGATGATGGAGAGGATATCCTGGATGTATAACTTATCAAGGCTAGATCCATCATACATATCTGAGGTCCATAGGTTTATTGTTGTCACTACGAACCATGCTTGGAGAACAAAGACAAAGCACATATATTGTCCATGCATGGACTGCAAAAATGCTGTTGTATTTGATGACACAGAACAAATCATATCTCATCTGGTATGCCGAGGATTTGTGAAGGATTACATAATTTGGACAAAGCATGGAGAGGGTAGCTCTTCGCCTTATACAGCTGGAAACCCTGCGAACATCGACGACAGCTTTCAGTTCGTTCACGAGACACAACAACCTCTTCCACAGAGCGAACATGTAGTGCCAAATGTTACTGATCATGGTTACGCTGGAGAAAATGAACGTGAAAGAACCCATGTTCTGCCAAATGTTATGGACGAGGAAGATGCAGAGTTGTTAGAGGCAATGTTGCGTCGTCATACAGATCCATTGATGTTCTTCATGAAAGGTATGGAGTCCCTGAAGAAGGCAGCAGAAGAGCCTTTGTACGACGAGTCTAAGGGTTGTACCAAAGAGTTCACGACGCTCCGGTCTATGTTAAAGCTATTGATGTTAGAAGCTAGATATGGTCTGTCTGATGCTGGCTTCGATGCGTTCTTGAGTATTATCATAGACATGCTTCCAAAGGAGAACAAAGTGCCTGCTAACACGTACTATGCAAAGAAACTAATCAGTCCACTCACCATGGGCGTGGAGAAGATCCACGCGTGTAGAAATCACTGTATCCTTTATCGAGGTGATGATTATAAGACTTGGAGAGCTGCCCAAAGTGTGGTGCAAGTAGGTACAAGACGAATAAAGACTATCGAGAGGAAGAGTGTGTTGCATCTGTGTCTAAAGGGAATAAGCGAAAGAAAGCCAAAAAGAAGACTTCAAAATCCACGAGCAAAGAAAAAGAAGAAGTAGACTATTATGCGCTCAAAAGGATTCCTGCTTTGGTGATGTGGTACCTCCCCGTCGTCGATCGATTGAGGTGTTTGTTTGCTAACCCTGAGGATGCCAAACTTATGAGCTGGCATGCTTCTGATGAGCACAAAAACGATGGGAAGCTTCGACATCCAGCCGATGGGAAGCAGTGGCAAGATTTCAATGAGAACCACCAAGACTTTGCCGATGAACTAAGAAATGTTAGGTTCGCACTGAGTACTGATGGAATGAATCCATTTGCTAAAAGGAGCAGCAAGCATAGCACATGGCCAGTGATCCTCACCATATACAACCTTCCTCCATGGTTGATGCAGAAACGGAAGTAAATTTTGCTAACCATCCTTATTTCTGGACCTACACAACGTGGACTTGATATGGATGTATTTTTAGAGCCCTTAATGGAGGATATGAAAATATTGTGGGTAACGGGTGTTCAAATGTTGGATGAGTATCGTAAAGATTCATTCACGCTGAGAGCAATTATTTTTGTTACGATCAACGATTACCCTACACTCTTCACATTATCAGGCCAGATTAAGGGAAAGGTTGGCTGCACAGTATGCATTGATGGAACTACTTACGTGTCCCTTACTGCATATAAGAAGATAGTGTACATGAGGCACAGACGCTTTTTATTGGAAGGACACAGGTACCGCATGCAAAAGATGGATAAGTACTTTGACAATAATGGTGAACTACATTCTACTGCTCCATCGGGTAACAATAGAGGTCATAGAGTTTTTGAAATATTCAGGAATATCAAGTTTGTTTTTGGGAAGAAGACAAAAGATGGAAAAACAAGGAAGTATGCCAAACCAGCTCCGGGGGCTATATTCAAGAAAAAGTCTATTTTCTTCGAGTACTTGCCTTACTGGAAAGAGTTAGATGTGCGGCATGCGATCGATGGTATGCACGTTTAGAAGAACGTGTTTGAAAGCATAATTGGCACCTTGCTAGACATAAAGGGCAAAACAAAAGAAGGGCTCAATTCACGCATGGACTTGGTAAATTTAGGCATAAAAAGGAACTACATCCTGTTTCTTCAAGAAAATGGGAAGTACCATCTCCCAGAAGCAAGCTACAATCTCAATGTAGATGAGAAACATGTGATGTGTGTTTGGCTTAAGAATTTGAAAGTCCCATCCGGATTCTGCTCTAGCACACGGAGTATTGTGTCAATGAAAGACCTGATAGTCACCAACTACAACTCACATGATTGTCATGTCATGCTGACTACATTCCTACCTATTGCCATCAGGGCTATAAATCCTTTGTTTTTAAAGATGGCAATCACACGGTTGTGCTACTTTTTCAATAGAATTTCACAAAAGGTAATTGACCGTGATGAGTTGGCATCTCTTCAGGAATTCGCAGTGGAGACAATATCACAGTTTGAGATGTGTTTCCCTCCATCGTTCTTTGATATTATGGTGCACCTTGTGGTGCACTTGGTGCCACAAATAGAGGCATTGGGTCCTATGTACTTGCATGAAATGTGGACGTACGAGCGTTTCATGTCAATACTAAATTGCTATGTATCAACCCGTGCTCGTCCCGAGGCATCCATGATAGAGGGGTACTGTACCAAAGAGGCCATTGAGTCCGGAGGTCCATTCTGCAATAGTATCCTAAAAGACCAGGTTGCAATAGGTTTGCCTCCGTCACGACACGAGGGTAGATTGTATGGAAGCGGGAGGATGGGATGGAAATCTTTCATCCCACCAGATTACAATACAGTACTTGAGGCACATCACAGCATCCTACATCAGCTAGCGATAATAGAGCCATTTATCCAACAACACATCAATGAGCTTCACGAGCAAAATCCTGGGCATACGGCTGATTGGGTAATGAAGCAACATAAGCAGCAGTTCAACACATGGCTAATGGTGAAGGACATTCCACGTGGAGAAACAATAGAAGAACAAACCATCAAGGGGTTGGCATCTGGACCATCACTCCAGGTCACAACATGGCAAACCTATGACATTAGTGGATTCACATTTTGTACCAAGTCCAAGGACAAAAAGAGCATGTCACAAACAGTGGTGTTCAATGCGAGGCCATAGATGATGAAACTGGTGAGATTATTACATATTTTGGCTTTATTGAGGACATATGGGAACTAGACTATGGTACATTTCAGATCTCGGTTTTCCGATGTCAATGGGTTGAAGACAAACATGTCACGGTAGACAACTATGGGGTCAGAGTTCTTGATCTAAGTAAGGTAGGTTACAAAGATGACCCATGGATCCTTGCTGGCCATAGATGATGAAACTGGTGAGATTATTACATATTTTGGCTTTATTGAGGACATATGGGAACTAGACTATGGTACATTTCAGATCTCGGTTTTCCGATGTCAATGGGTTGAAGACAAACATGTCACGGTAGACAACTATGGGGTCAGAGTTCTTGATCTAAGTAAGGTAGGTTACAAAGATGACCCATGGATCCTTGCTAATCGTGCTGCACAGGTCTTCTATGCTGAACAGATCATTTCTAACAATGAGAAGAAAAGCACCGATAAACCGAAGCATGTAGTTTTTCCTGGAAAACAACAAACTATAGGAGTTGATGGTGTATCTGATTTAGAGGATTTTAACCAGTTCAACGACATGTCTCTTTTCATAGACCATCCAACCAAGATAAGGAACGTTGAGCGAAGCATCCCACGCAATTCGATGCCCTGGGTACGCCACGATGGACAAGGCAGAACAATAGCTCCCTAGATTATATAGTTGTCATGTAATTGATTATTGTTAGGACATGTCATGTAATTGATTATTGTTAGCGACAAACCGAAGCATGTAATTTTACACGACTTTCTAGTGACTTTCTAGAGAGGAGAGGGAGAGGGAGAGGGAGCTATTGTTGCCAATACGCTCGGAGCAGGTGTAGCACTTACCGTCCGTGCGGATGCAGCACTTTGCACATCCAGAATGCCCGTTCTTGCACTGATTTTACACAGAGCAGAGAATCATGCTGGAGCCCACCGATCAATATGTATTGTATATATACATGCATGGTAATCTGACTTGCCATGAAAACTTCGGACTGGAAGGGTAGGCAGCAGATGTCGCACTCCAGCGCGTCCTTCTCCACGGATAGTGTCATAGTCGCCTCTTCCTCATCCTCCAACCCCGCCTCTTCCTCATCCTCCACCACCACCTTGGCTTTCTTTGGAGTGCCGCCGTCAGAGGAAGCCGTGGTCTTTTTCCCGGTCATGGTTTATCACCTAGAACGCGAGGTAAAATAAAAGCAGGGAGGACTATTCGACTAATATATATATCAGGCAGTAAGAAACAAGCATCTTCAAAGAACATGCTGTGAAAGAACTTGGAAAGATGTTTACCAGATCTGATACTTGTGAAAGAACTTCACACCAATGGTGACGAGAGACGCGAAGCCAGGAGACGGCGTAGTATTTAAACACTGCAAGAACGGGCATTCTAGTGACTTTCTAGAGAGGAGAGAGAGAGGGAGAGAGAGGAGAGAGGGGGAGAGATAGAGGAGGGAGAGAGGGAAGAGAGAGGAGGGAGAGGGGAGAGAGGAGGAAGAGGAGAGAGAGGAGAGAGAGAGGAGAGAGAGAGGAGAGGAGAGGAGAGAGAGAGGAGAGAGAGGAGGGAGAGGAGGGAGAGAGAAGTAATATATAAATATATATATTATGTATACTAAATATATAATATGTATACAAATTTATATACTTAATATATGTATATATCATAAAAATAATATACTAAAATAATTACTACTGGCGGTTCACTACGAAAACCGCCAGTAGAAATGGCCTCCACAGTCTGTGGAAGCCATTTCTACTGGCGGTTCTCGATGACAACCGCCAGTAGAAATATCTCCTATATAAAGGAGCGCGCGCGGGGCCGAAAATTTCTCTAAGTCTTTGGCGCCCAGTCTTTTACACTCCCGTCGTCAGGGCTGCCGAAATTTCGCCCCGGCGATCTTTTCCGTCGTGCACCGTCGTCGTCCACGCCGTCGTCCCCACCGTCGTCCCCGCGCCGTAGGTACGTTCCCCCCCCCCCTCTCTCCCTTCTTCGACTTCGATCGCGCTCGGGCATGCCGCCGCCGCCGCGCACGTGTAAAACCCTAGGGCGCGCGTCTCTGTAGAGAGTGAGAGAGAGGGAGAGGAAAGAGAGAGGAGGGAGAGGGAAGAGAGAGGAGGGAGAGGGAAAGGAAAGAGAGAGGAGGGAGAGGGAAGAGAGAGGAGGGAGAGGGAAGAGAGAGGAGAGGAGAGAGGGAAAGGGAAGAGAGAGGAAAGAGAGAGGGAGAGGAGAGAGAGAGAGAGAGAGGAGGGAGAGAGAAGAGAGAGGAGGGAGGAGAAGAGAGAGGAGAGGAGGTGTAACACCATAAAAAGCCATCAATTAAAATAACAAATTTAGATATTATATTAATCAGGTAATGATTTTTTTTAGTGTTAAATTATTTATTTGCGTCGTTTTCTTTGCATGCATTTGATTTCTTATCGGATGTTTAAATATCAATCCATTTTAAAAAGAAGTACTAGTAATTAAATAATAATTAAGTATTATAATAAGTATTAGTCTAAAAACAAGTACTCCATTTATAAATATTTTTGGTATTTTTTTATGATTTTTAGAGTTCTTTAAAAATGAATTTCGGAATTTAAAAAAAAACCTAAAACTACCCAGCCGGCCCACGTAGGGGCCCAAAAACTACCTAACCCTAGCCTTATGCGCCGCGCCCCTGGGAATTTTTTCCCCAGCCGCCGCCGCCTTCCACTCTCCCTCACCTCTCTCTCTCTCTCCTCTCTCTCTGCTCCCTCGCGCCTCGCTGCTCGCGCCGAGCGCCAGGTCGGCCCACCGCGGCACCGCCTCTCGCGCGAGGCCACGCGTGCCTGCGGGCCTTGCCGCGCTCGCCACGCCGTGGCTCGCGTCCCAAGCCGCGGCAGCCGCCCGACCGCCTCCGCGCCGCGCGCGTGCCAGCGCCCGACCGCGGCACCGCGCGCTGCCGCGCCAGGCCACCGCGCCGAGCGCGCCAGGCGGCCGCGATGTCGCGCAGCCGGTCCCTGCTGCCGTTGCCGCGTCGAGCGAGCGCCCAACCGACCGATCCGAGCACCGCGTTTGCAACCGCCGTTTCTGTGATTAATGGAGCTTGAATCCCTCCGTTTCCCCTCCCCCATTCCTCCTCCATTATGCTCCTTGAAGAAACTGATGTAGTGATGGCTAATAAAGACCACGTTAGTCTGGCAGAACATTCCTCTCCCCCCTCTCTCTATAAAAGGGAACAGCAGAGCCTCCCCATTCTTGCCTACTCGAATTGCCTCTCCCTAGCACTCCTCGCTCATCGCTAGTGCGTTGCCGTTCGTGCCGGAGTGTGCCGTTCGTCGCCGGAGTTCGCCGGAGCCACGTACTAGCTGTCCGTAGTCGAGCCCCGCTCTCCGTCCGGCCGAAATCCGTCGATCCATCCCCATCACACGCACGAACCCGAGGTTGATGACGACCCAAATTATTTTATGTATTTTATAAAGTGCTTTCGATTCGATTCATGTGTTGTATAGTTTGTTTGTTGTATGAACACATGTGAGTCGCGACATTATGTATGGGTGTATGAGCATTATGGAATTGTTTGGTAGTTTCAAGCGATTATTCGTACACCTTGTTATTTCATGTTAATCATGCGCTGAATTTGAATATGGCGTAGATTTAATAGTCACACGTCAGTGATAAAATACTAGATAAGAATTTATAGTTAAATTGGTCGCGATAAATTTTTGAAACTAATTGGAGAATTATAGGTGCATTTTTGATGGATTAGAAAAATGGTATAGAACTCCTGTCATATGAATAAAATAGGATTGTTAGATGATTTATCCGATTATTTAATTAATATCTTCTTTTGGAAAGAAAAGAAAATATCATTGGTAGATAGCAAAATAGGTTTTTGCTAGTCAAATAAACATGTTCACAGATTTAGAACTTAAAATTGTTAGAGTACTAGTTTATGTCATATAACCTCGCTTGTGTTAGAACATGTTCAATTAGTAGTTTATGTAGATTTTTAGAATATTAATATTATTAAATTCATTTTTTGCTATACTAACTAATTTGTTAAAAGTAATAAAAGGTATTAATTTATTTATTAGTATTAAAAGATAATAAGTACTATTTAATTTCATTGATGGTGTTCAAAATAGATTAATATTAGTTAAAATTATATTTATTGCACCACCCTAAATTCACCATTAGGATTCACATTAATAGCTATAATTAAATTAATAAGTATTTACGCGATTAGTACGTAATTAAAATATGATTAGTGCGACGTGCTAACATGCATGTAATGGTGTATGATTATGTAATGGTGCATGTTTATTTATGGGTGAATACTTTATTTTTGTATGTGCGATGTGCGACTATAATAGAAGCGGACTGTGTGGTAGAGAATCCGAACTCGTTCGAGGACGACCCGCAAGACGTGTTGAGCAAGGCAAGTGGATTCTCCCTCTGCATATTCTGTTTGTACCTACTCATTGCATATAATAATGTTCACTTTTTGGATATATTGCATAATTTGATGGGTTAACCTAATTAAGGATTTCCTAGATTTACTACCTGTATTCCTTGTTTAACCTGGGAAAGTTATTAAGCTGTGCAAAATTTGTGCCACCGCTCAACTTAATGATTTCTTAAATGTCACTCATTAATTGGTTTAATGTTCCAAAGATTTAATTGGCAATTATGGCATTAACCCGATGGTTAAGATAACATTATTACAAATTTAATTGGAACATGGAGTGATCACCAGGATAACAGTGCAACCACGAGTGCTATCATGGCTCTGGCTTTGGTAATTAGCTCTATATGCTTAGTGCCTAGCAACCTTACCTGAAAGATGGGCAAGAGGGGGAGCGGTAGGTGCTGGCAGCCCACGTTAACATGGGGTCGTATTCTTGGCTAAGGTACTTCACCCAGGGGGCCACCACCATCGTCTTAGAAACCTTAGCGGGTTCGTACTAAGTGTATTTTGTGAAAACCTCATAATGGATCCCTAGCCATTCACCTCGGCAGTGTCTAAGGGTCCGATCAACCCGGGCTAGATGGGATACATGGCTTGTGGGTAAAGTTGTACCACCTCTACAGAGTGTAAAACTGATATATCAGCCGTGCTCCCGGTTATGAGCGACCTGGACTCCTCACATGATAAATGAATTTAAAGATGGACATAAAATGAGATCCGATGATCTGCCAATAATTTATTAAGTGGTTTCACTTAAGTGCTTTTTGTTATATTCATAATCCTTTGTTTAATTGGGATATTTGGGATTCACTCTTATTAGTAAGACAGGTGTTGATAATAAAATGTTGACCAACTAAAATGCTTACTGCTCAACCTTAGCCTCACCTTGTTATACCTGCATTAATTTTTCCCCACTTGCTGAGCCCCGACCATAAGTGAGCTCACCCTTGCTAATATTTTGATCAGAGGGTGATGCTGGAGACTTTGATGGAGAATTTATCGACGAGGAATTCTAAGTCTAACGATGCGCCGGTAACTTCCTGTGGAAGATTGCCCAGTTGTTATTTCCGCTTAACTTTGATGTGATACTTGTTTAAGACACAATGTTTCAGATGATGTAATAAAGTTTTATACTCTCTTTACGCCTTTATTGCATTGTCTTTTGATATATTACACTTGTGACGTCAACATATGTGTGGAAATGGATCCTGGCACACATATGGTATGCGCTCGGTTCTACCCCTGGATCCGGGTGTGACAGAAGTGGTATCAAAGCTATGCTAACCCTAGGTCGTTAGATTAGTTAGAAATGGAAAGCCTAGTTGTTCAAAACTTGCTAATTTCATTCCTATAAATTCCTTTAGTCTTACCTCTTTGAAATTCAACTAAGTTGACTCTTCTCTTGTAGATGGTTCACACTCTCCAAACCACCCGCGTCAACACCAGCTACGCCCTTAGCCCGGCAGATCCCGGTCTACCCAGTGGTAGTCGAGGATGCTCCAGCGAATCTCCCTCCCATCCGAGTGGAGAACGTGATCAACCTGGAGGACAGCTCGGAGGAGCAGCTGCCGACCCCCACCCCGTTGGCCGAGTCCCTGGCCTTCGCAGCTGGGTCAGCGACGTCAGCATCGTCGGCACCAGCCTTCCAAGCACCTGCACCTGGAGGCGACGACCCCGATGACTCCGGAGACAGCGACGACGAGGATGATGACGACGACGATGATGGAGAGGACGAACACGTCCACGAGGAAGCTGACTACGCCCAGCAGGACCACTTCATGGGGATTGGTCCAGTTGTCGAACATTACACATCAATGTTCGAAACAGGGCACTTCCCCAACCTGCTGCAGGAGGTGCTGCACGAGTTAGGAGCCTACGTCCGCCCCCTGTACGAGACGAGGCGAGTGAGCGAGCCTCCCCGGGCTTGCTATTACATCACTCGCATCCATGTCAGGGTGATGGATGCAGGTGACAGGGGATTCAGGACTCTGTCTGCTCACGAGTCCCTGATACCGCTGTCCACCTGCTGCCTCTGTCAGCGACGCTGCCCGTCGGACCCTGTGGTCACTTAGCCACACCTACCGGCAGCAGCTGCAGAACACAAGGTTCAGGCATCTTCCTCAGCGCCTGTGTGGAGAGAACCAAACCAACATTGTCCCAGGTGAGCCTGGTGAGGACCGCCTCAACACCCTAGCTGGTGTAGTGGCCGGTCTCAACACCGACCTGGATAGTGCCACTCTGGACCTCTACAGTGTGCACTTGGAGCTGGAGAGTGCCCACGCCAGGATTGCAGCCCTGGAAGCCCAACTGCAAGGACTGAATCCGCCAGAAGCTCAGGTTCCCGTCGTGGCGTTGTCTCCTCCCCGCAAGAGGCTGCGCTATGGAGAGCCCGGATCCGTCACTAGGCTGCTTTAGGAGTGTTGATCATGATGTAATAAGTTACGCTTCGCGTTAGACGATGAAACTATCTTTAAGTTTTTATATTAATAAATATCAACCATGTGATGGTGATTGGTTGAAATGCTTGATTTGAATCTTTGTTTGAGTGCTATGGTCTTATGGAATGATGGCCATAAGAACATATAAAATTTGTAAAACTTAAGCTATTTTCCCTTTAGAATCTTTTCTACTCCTCACTTTTCTAAGGACTTCACTTCCTAACAAATCAGATGGTGAACCAACGTCAAGGACCTAACAACCGGAACCAGCGTGGACAACAAGCACCACCACCGCCACCACCAAATCCCAATATGGAGCAGTTCATCGCCGCCCAAATGCAGATTCTGCAAGGACTTACTGCTGCGGTTCAGCAATTACAACAGAACCAATAGAATCAGCAACCCCAGCAGCAGTATGCACCCCCGGCCAGAGATAAACACCGGGATTTCATGAGTCATCACCCACCGACATTTTCTCATGCGGTTGATCCTCTTGATGCCGATGACTGGCTCAAAGTCATTGGGAAGAAGCTGGACATTACTCAGTGCAACGACCGAGAGAAGGTCTTGTACGCCTCGGGAAGACTCGAGGGAGCTACGTCCGATTGGTGGGATGCCTTCACAGCGGCACATCCCAACGCTGATACCATAACCTGGCAGGAGTTTCAGGAGAACTTTCGCGCTCACCACATTCCCTCTGGAATCATGAAGCTGAAGAAGAAGGAGTTCCTTTCCCTTACTCAAGGGAATATGTCTGTCAGTGAGTATCGTGATCGCTTCACTCAGCTTCACGTTATGCCCCTGAGGAAGTGGACACTGATGAGAAGCGCCAAGAGCGTTTCCTGGAAGGATTGATTGGACCTCTGAACTATCAACTTCAGAGTCACACATTCCCCAACTTCCAGACACTCCTGAACAAGGCAATTGGCCTTGAAAGCAAAAGGAAGGAGCTATCTGACCATAAGAGAAAATTCCAAGGTCAGTCCAGCAGGAACACTCGTCCGAATAATGCTCAAGGTTCGCAGTTCCGCTCTGGAAATCAGGGTGGAAATAATTATCAAGTGCAACGCTCTGGACAGCAAAGCCAGAGAAATAATCAGAATCAGAATCAACAAAGGAGCAACCCTCAGACCAACCAGAGGTCTGGTGGAAATTCACAGAACCGTCAGGGTGGCACCAACAACACACAGGCCAGAAACAACGCACCTGTCCAACCCAACGGCTGTTTCAAGTGCGGTGAACTAGGCCACTATGCCAACAATTGCCCAAGGCGCAACCAGCAAACACCCCAAAGGAGCAACACTCAGAGAAATGACCAGAGCACCCCCGCTCGTGGATCTGCTCAGAACAAGACTCCAGAACCAGAGCCGAGGAAGGGTCAATCACGTCACTGCGGAATCAGTGCCTGAGGATGCCGACATTGTGTATGGTATGTTCCTTGTTAACTCCATACCTGCATCAGTTTTATTTGACTCTGGAGCATCACATTCATTTATAACTGAGTCATTTGTGGAAAAACATAACATACCTAAGTACCCTCTGAAGAGGATTTTACACATTAGTTCACCAGGAGGTGACATGAAGGCCACACACTCATGCCCTCATGTTAATATCAAGATTCAAGGAATAGACTTTACAGTCGACCCAGTGGTCCTAGGATCCAACGGTATTGATGTGATTCTTGGATACAACTGGTTGAAAAGTTGTGATGGAGTGATACAGTGTGCCAGCGGAACAATTATGTTGACAAGTCCTCAAGGTGAAAGAATCCAAGTTAACATAGACAAGTCAACAGATGAAAAAGGGAAGACAGTGATCAATCACTTGGAAGAAAAGCCCTTGGAAAATATCAAAGTAGTGTGCGAATACCCAGACGTATTTCCGGAGGAATTGCCAGGTATGCCACCTGACCGTGATATAGAGTTTTCTATTGAATTAGTACCAGAACCGCACCTATCTCAAAAAGACCTTATAGAATGGATGTCAAAGATTTAGTAGAACTGAAGAAACAAATAGAAGAGTTACTAGAAAAAGGTTTTATTGCCCAAGTTCATCCCCTTGGGGAGCCCCAGTGCTGTTTGTGAACAAGAAGGATGGTTCGAGAAGAATGTGCGTTGATTATAGAAGTTTGAATGAAGTAACCATCAAGAATAAATACCCACTACCTCGGATTGAAGATTTATTCGATCAAATGAAGGGAGCTAAGATATTCTCGAAGATAGATCTGAGATTGGGATATCATCAGTTAAAGATTCGAGCAGAAGATGTATCGAAGACAGCCTTCACGACGAGATATGGATTATATGAGTTTTTGGTCATGTCATTTGGACTGACTAATGCACCAACATACTTTATGAACTTGATGAATAAAGTATTCATGGAATATCTGGATCAGTTGTGGTCGTATTCATTGACGACATACTGATATATTCTCCGAATGAAGAAACACACGAAGATCATCTAAGGCTAGTCCTACAAAAGCTTCGTGATAACCAACTGTACGCAAAATTCTCGAAGTGTGATTTTTGGTTGAAGGAAGTTGCTTTCTTAGGGCATATTGTTACCGATGGTGGAATTAAAGTGGACCCAGGAAAGATAAGTGAGATACTAAATTGGAAGCAACCCAAGGATGCGTCCAAGATCAGAAGTTTTCTTGGATTAGCAGGATACTATAGAAGATTTATTGAAGGTTTTTCCAAGTTAGTGAAGCCTCTTACCTCTCTACTGGAGAAAGGCAAAGAGTTCAAATGGGATGAAGCTTGTCAGAATTGTTTTGAGGAACTCAAGAAGAGGTTAACCACTGCACCAATACTGGTAATGCCAGACATTCACAAGGGATTTGATGTGTATTGCGATGCATCACACCTTGGACTTGGATGTGTGCTAATGCAAGAAGGAAAGGTGATTGCTTATGCTTCAAGACAGTTGAGGAAACATGAGAAGAATTATCCTACACATGATTTGGAACTAGCGGCCGTAGTGCATGCTTTGAAGATTTGGAGGCACTATATGATTGGAAACAAGTGCAAAATCTTCACGGATCACAAAAGCCTGAAAATATATTCACTCAGAAGGAACTCAACCTCAGACAGAGAAGATGGCTTGAGTTGATTAAAGATTATGATTTGGAAATACAATATCACCCCAGAAAAGCAAATGTAGTAGCTGATGCTTTGAGCCGTAAGGGTCAAGTGAACAACATCACTACTCGTTTGATGTCACAAGAATTGTGCTGGGAAATGGAACGACTCAACCTTGGATTTCTCAATAATGTAGAAGCAACGGTGATGGAAGTCGAATCTACTTTGGAAGAAGAGATTCGTAATGGACAAGAGTCCGATGAGAAGATTAAGGAAATTAAAACTTTGATTAGTTTGGGTAAAGCCCCAGTTCACGGAAGATGAACAAGGCACAGTATGGTTTAAGAAGAGAATCTGTGTACCGGAAATCGAGCACTTACGCCAACTTATTTTGAGAGAAGCTCATGATTCAGCTTACTCTATTCACCCTGGAAGTACAAAGATGTACCAGGATCTTAAGGAAAAGTATTGGTGGTACGGATTGAAAAGAGATGTTGCTACTCATGTTGCATTATGTGACGTGTGTCAGCGAGTTAAAGCTGAACACCAAAGACCAGCAGGATTGCTACAACCTCTCAAGGTACCGGAATGGAAATGGGAAGAAATCAGTATGGATTTCATAGTTGGACTACCTCGTACTCGAGATGGCTATGATTCAATATGGGTCATAGTAGACAGGTTAACTAAAGTAGCACACTTTATACCTGTGAAGACAACCTACTCAGGAGCCCAGTTAGCAGAGTTGTACATGTCGAGGATTATTTGTCTGCATGGAGTACCGAAGAAGATCATATCAGATCGAGGAACCCAGTTTACCTCACGCTTTTGGAAAAGACTACATGAGTCTATGGATACCAAGCTAAACTTTAGTTCAGCTTATCATCCTCAAACGGATGGGCAAACAGAAAGAACAAACCAAGTGTTGGAAGATATGCTAAGAGCTTGCGCTCTAAAGCATGGTAGAAGTTGGGATAAAAGTTTGCCTTATGCAGAATTTTCGTATAACAACAGTTATCAAGCAAGTCTCAAAATGGCACCGTTTGAAGCACTATATGGACGGAAGTGTAGAACACCTTTATTGAATCAGACTGGAGAAAGTCAAGTATTTGGACCAGAAATACTCCAAGAGGCCGAAAAGCAAGTGCAAATTATCAGAGAAAATTTGAAGACAGCACAGTCAAGACAGAAAAGCTATGCTGATAATAGAAGAAGAGAGTTGATGTTTGAAGTAGGAGACTTTGTCTACCTTAAAGTTTCACCGATGAGAGGAATAAAAAGGTTTAAGGTTAAAGGAAAATTATCACCTGCTATATTGGCCCATTCAAGATTTTGGAAAGAAAAGGCGAAGTAGCCTATCGGTTAGAGCTACCCGATAGATTATCAGATGTGCATAACGTATTTCACGTATCACAACTCAAGAAGTGCTTGAGAGTACCAGAGGAACAGCTACCATGGAAGAACTGAATGTTAATAAGGATTTGACTTATTCGGAGTATCCAGTCAGAATTTTGGAAACATCTCGCAGAATTACACGGAGTAAAGTCATTAATATGTGCAAAGTTCAGTGGAGTCATCATTCGGAAGATGAAGCCACTTGGGAAAGAGAAGATGAACTCAGAGCAGAATTCCCCCAGTTATTCTCGGAAGTTTCTTAATCTCGAGGACGAGATTCTTTTTAAGAGGGGTAGGTTTGTAACACCATAAAAAGCCATCAATTAAAATAACAAATTTAGATATTATATTAATCAGGGTAATGATTTTTTTTAGTGTTTAAATATTTATTTGCGTCGTTTTCTTTGCATGCATTTGATTTCTTATCGGATGTTTAAATATCAATCCATTTTAAAAAGAAGTACTAGTAATTAAATAATAATTAAGTATTATAATAAGTATTAGTCTAAAAACAAGTACTCCATTTATAAATATTTTTGATAATTTTTTTATGATTTTTAGAGTTCTTTAAAAATGAATTTCGGAATTTAAAAAAAAACCTAAAACTACCCAGCCGGCCCACGTAGGGGCCCAAAACTACCTAACCCTAGCCTTATGCGCCGCGCGCCCCTGGGAATTTTTTCCCCAGCCACCACCGCCTTCCACTCTCCCTCACCTCTCTCTCACTCCTCTCTCTCTCTGCTCCCTCGCGCCTCGCTGCTCGCGCCGAGCGCCAGGCCGGCCCACCGCGGCACCGCCTCTGCCGCGCGAGGCCACGCGCGCCTGCGGGCCTTGCCGCGCTCGCCACGCCGTGGCTCGCGTCCCAAGCCGCGCGGCAGCCGCCCGACCGCCTCCGCGCCGCGCGTGCCAGCGCCCGACCGCGGCACCGCGCGCTGCCGCGCCAGGGCGGCCGCGATGTCGCGCAGCCGGTCCCTGCGCTGCCGTTGCGCG